>JAFJYI010000223.1:0-1327440 GCA_019022655.1 Acacia acuminata
GTAAATGGAGCAATATACCCAAGAGGGGGTGAATTGGGTATTTTAAAAACTTTTTCGAAAGTGCTGTTTTGAACAAGTAAAAACGAGATGATAGCGAGAGGAGGAAGGGAAGGAAAGCTTGCACGAGAAGAAATTATCCTGGTTCGGTCTTATCCTTGACCTACATCCAGTCCCAAGCCACACTTGGGATTTTCAATCCACTATACTCACAAACCGATTACAAACTCGTACTCAAGAGTAGTTCTCTCTCTAGAACTCACTCCCCCTTACAAGTTGCAATCAATACACCCAACCACCAAGTCCCCGACTTGTGGTTATCTCAATCAATAAATGATTTACGAGATAAAAACTCTCTCTAAGAGTAGATGATAATAAACACTCGAAGCTTATAATGTCAAAAGACGAATACAAGTGGCGAAAGGTAGTTGAGAAAATTGAATGCTTGTGCGTTTTCGGTTGTTGTGTTGTTGAGAGGACTTGAATGCAGTCCTATTTATACTCAGAGATCATTAGATGACCGTTGCTACTTCAACAGATCCGTTGGAGAGACTCTGCCAAGGTTAGGAAGTGAGTTTTGGCTTCTTCTCTCTCTAAACTCAGCTTAATCCAGCTGGCCAAGAAGAGCGTGTTGACCTTCGCAAATCAATCCGTTTGAAACACGGTTGCTTGTTGTAGAAAACATTCTTTAATGTTTTGCGGCCGTGTGCAGATGGAATAGCCAAAGTAGTGCAACTCTACGTACATAGCATTTAATGTTCTCGAACCACTTTTGCTTTTTGCTTTATCACTCCAAAATCATTCTTTAAATCACCCGAGACTCACCAATAAGATCATTAAACATAGCAAGGTATAGAGAGAATGTTCTGGAAAGTATTAGGATCAAACAGGGACATTTTGCAAAAACGTAGAAATCGAATTTCAAAATCACCGTTAGAAACTCGAGTTTGTGTATCAAAACTCGAGTTTTCAACTGTGCACTTAAGCCAAAACTCGAGTTTCAAAACTCAAACTCGAGTTTTCATCTTCCGAAGAGCAAAGTCGTGTTTCGAGCTTTTGGACCAAAGTTTGAATGAATCTCAAAACTCGAGTTTCCAAAACCAAACTCGAGTTTTGGATTGTTAGTGAAAATAGTATGTTGTAGTCCAAAACTCCAAGACTTGAGTTTCAAAACAAAACTTGAGTTTTCAAAGGCTCGATAAAGTGAGTTGTTCTTTGCTTGAACAAAACTCGAGTTTTGGAATCAAAACTCGAGTTTTCATATTATCATGAAAACTATGAAAAACTTGTAATGCTCTCGGGTTGGCCAAAACTCGAGTTTTAAAATCAAAACTCGAGTTTTCATTTTATCATGAAAACTTTGAAAACTTGTAATGCTCTCGGGTTGGCCAAAACTCGAGTTTTAAAATCAAAACTCGAGTTTTCATTTTATCATGAAAACTTTGAAAACTTGTAATGCTCTCGGGTTGGCCAAAACTCGAGTTTTAAAATCAAAACTCGAGTTTTCATTTTATCATGAAAACTTTGAAAACTTGTAATGCTCTTGGGTTGGCCAAAACTCGAGTTTTAACATCAAAACTCGAGTTTTCATTTTATCAAGTGAAAACATAATAATTCATTTTTTCGATGACAAGGCGCGAGCGAGTTTGAAAATTTAAAAGTCCTTGTTGTCAAAACTCGAGTTTTCTACTCAAAACTCAAGTTTTGCTTAGATCATTGAAATTGACCATTTTTACGCAAGACCAAAACTCGAGTTTTGAAAACAAAACTCGAGTTTTGTCTTGTGAGAAACTTTTTCAACTTCCCAAGACAAAACTCCTATTTGGTTTACAATTGTCACTCATCATCAAAACACATAGAGAACTAACATTCTCCCCCTTTTTGATGATGACAACACTTGTAAACTGGCTTCCAAGAAATTAAAGAAAATCATTCACTTTTGAAATTAGGAAGGATAGAATTCAATACTTATGCAAATCAGAGATAGACAACGAAAGCAATGATAGGATTGATAGTTTCATTCATAAAGCTAGAGTTGTACAATTCATTAAGAACAAGAAAGCAAATAGCTAGTGAATGACATAAACACCAAATCAAGTAAAAGAAATTATCATGCAGAGGCTAAATTCAGTAGACTAAAGCTAAGCCAGTTCAAAAAGCCCCAAATTCCCAAAATTTCCAAACTATTAATCCACTTTCTCTCCCCCTTTGTCATCTTCAAATTGGGGAGGATCAGTATGGAGAAGAAAAGGTTCGGTGGGAGGAGTGGAAGGGGAGGTAGAGGAATCGGGGAGGATTTCGAGCGGAGTGGAAAGGGAGGTAGAGGAATCGGGGAGGATTTCGTAGTTGGAGTGGAGGGGGAAGGTAGGACGATGGTAGCAGGGGTAGATGGGTTAGGTTGGGTTGTAGGAAAAGTGAAGGAGGGGGAAGAAGGAGTCTCAGGCTCAGGCTTAGGATGAGAGGTGCCAGCAGAGGAGAGACCAATCCCTAGGTGCTTCATGATCCTATCAAGCTTGTCATTGGAACTACAAATTGACACCCATTGTGAAGAGATTTTGGCATCCAAATCATGTGATCGATCGAGAGCTCGAGTGCACACCCTTAAGTTGCTTTGTGTTAACTCAAGATATCGGCCGGACAGAGCTTGTGATTTGAGATTTCAGTTGATCTTGAAAGGCAATGATCTCATCATTTCCTCTGGTGATCTCATTCAAAATCCTACCCATTTCAAACTCCATTCGAATTTGCATAGCAGCCACTGCTCTATCCACAATCCCTTTGATCCGGGATTCGAAATCAGAGGGAACAGAAGGTTGGACATGATCAGATTGAGCCTCTTGTGTTCGGGGGTAGGTTCCTTGTGTGTGGGATCCAGTGGGAACATGTGATTGACCAGAACCTTCACCCTCAATAGAGATTTTCATGTAGTGAAGCCGACTTTTTCCAAAAGTTCTTTGGCTTTCTCATGGTATCGGGGACCCACATGCCATACCTTGTGGTAGAACAATATGACTGAAATCAAGGATGGATAAGGAATATGAGAAGGTCGACGAGAGGAAAATCTGAACTTAACCATTTCTTGAAAAATCCAGTGGCCAATATTGAATGAAGTTTGCCTCACAAAAGCAAAGCAAACACGGGGAAGTCCTTTTGAGTAAAATGGGTGTAATTCCCACCTTTTTGGATAAAATTTCTGGAGTAAATGTACCACGAGAATTACGTTGGTGGTGGACATATCGAGATGGTTTGAAAGACAGTATGAGCAGATTGTCAGGAAGAGGTTTGTGGGGACAAAGAGTGGTGAAAATGTCACGATTGCTCAACCTTATCTCAGGGACATTGGGTGGATTATCAATTTTCAGGATCTTGTTGATGATGTTGGCAGATATGGTGAACTGAACACCCTTAATCGATGTTGTAACTCTGCTCTACCGCATTGCCTTCAGAATCCTCAATGTTATCCCACACCATATTGAAGTAAAAAATTTTGACTAAGTTTGTGGAGTAGGGAGCGGACACAGAAATAAAAGACTCATAGTCTTTGAGCCAGGGTGAGAGGTCTAAATTGTGGTCTTCCTTCATTTTGGCTAAATCCACAAGTGACAAAGGGACAAAATGATTTGTTAAGAAAGAATTCCTTAAACCGTCAAAGCACCCTCTTGATTCATCTGGGTAGGAGCAGTTGAAAAGCCCGCTGGAGCAGAATCGTGATTGTAGATTTCTGATATGGCGTCTTCCATAACCTCAGGGAGTTCAGGAGCACCAGGAGCAGAGTCAGGCACCGAGGACCCTTGTCCTTTTTCTGGAACAGAAAACGTCTTGGATCGTTTAGCCTTAGGAGGTTTGGGAAATTTGGAGGGTCTCGCCGTCGTTGATTTCCCTTTTTCTTTTGGGGAAGATTCAGAGTCATGTCTTCTCTTGGTTCGAAGCTCAGGCCTATCGTCAATAGAAACACCCTTAGTGGTGGGTGACTTTGCCGGAGAGATGTCGTCTGGAATCCCTTTAATCTTCTTGTCGACTCCAAATTTAAGACGAGAGGACCGAGTCTTCAATCTCACTGGTCGTTCTGAAGGAGAGGAAGTAGGATTAGGTCCTCCTTTGGGGTTGGAGGAAGGGGGCGACGCCATTTAGGGTTTTGATGGGAGTTGGTCGAAGGGATTGAAGGAATTGAGGGAAATGAAGAGATGAGTCGAGAGAGAGAATAGTGAAAACTAGGGTGAAACTTGAGTTTTGAAGCAAGTTATGGAAAATAAGTGAAAATCAAATATATATACCTCGACTAAAACTCGAGTTTTACATTCAAAACTCGAGTTTTGAAGAATAGCTTACTGGACTTCAAAAGTGTAATGTGAACTTTTGAAATTCCTCGATCAAAACTTGAGTTTTACTTTTCAAACTCGAGTTTTCATTCCTCAAAACTTTAAGTTGCTCTCTGTCTGATGGAAACTCGAGTTTCCAAATTACAAACTCGAGTTTTGAGCTTCTTCAAAAATCAAGTTTCTTTCTCTCTCCCCGATACTTCACCAAAACTCGAGTTTTGGATCAAAACTCGAGTTTTCTCCGCCTATCGCAAAAACTCGATTTTGTAGAATGTCCCGCAAAGACCACATCTAGAAGCTCCGATGCTTAAGTTAGTAATTGTTGATCATCAAAAACATAACTAACATTAAAATAAGTGAGGATTTCTTACGGTTCATTGGGATTTACCATTCCCAATTCTCTTCGTATGAAGTTAAATTGCTCCTTCGCCAAAGGCTTGGTGAAGATATCGGCAAGTTGAAGATGAGTTGGGATGAACATGACTTTGACATCTTTCTTCCGAACGTGATCCCTTATGAAATGATGCCTCACATCAATATGCTTAGTCCGAGTATGTTGCTTTGGATTCTTGGCTAAGCTTATTGTGCTTGTGTTGTCACACAATATAGGAATCTCCTTCAAGTGAACTCCCAAGTCGGCAAGTTGTTGCTTCAACCATAGCACTTGAGCACAACAACTTGAAGCGCCACATATTCAGCTTCGTAGAGGACACGGCTACGAGATGTTTGCTTCTTCTTGAACCAAGAGACAAGTGAGTTGCCAAAGAATTCGCATTGGCCACTTGTACTCTTTCTATCTGTCTTGTAGCCGGCATGATCCGAATCTGAGTATGCCACCAAGTGTTCTGGTTGACCTTTGGGAAACCATAATCCAAGAGTCTTCGTGTCCGAGAGATATCGAATATCCTCTTCACATGTTCAGCATGGGACTCTTTTGGGCGGATTGGAACCTTGCACACATCCCTACACCGAATTGGATGTCCGGACGACTCACGTGAGATAGAGTAGTGATCCGATCATTCCTCTATACTTTGTGATGTTGAAATCCTTGCCCTTCTCATCAGCATCCAATGAAGCAGTTGAGCTCATAGGAGTGTCAGCTCCATTGCATTGGTCCATTCCAAATTTCTTCAGCAAATCATTCAGATATTTGGTTTGGGAAATAAATATCCCATCTTTTCTTTGCTTGATTTGCAGTCCAAGAAAGTAGTTGAGCTCTCCCATCATGGACATCTCAAACTCTCCCCGCATAGTCTTTGAAAACTCTTCACACAAAGCATCATTAGAAGCACCAAATATAATATCATCCACATATATTTGAACCATTAGAATTTCATTAAGCTTATTACTCTTTATGAAGAGAGTTGTATCTCGCTTTTCCTCTAACAAAACCTTGATCAAGAAGGAATTTGCTTAATCGCTCATACCAAGCTCTAGGAGCTTGTTTAGGCCATATAGAGCCTTCTTGAGACGATACACATGATCTGGACAATGTTCATTTTCAAAACCAGGAGGTTGTTCTACATAAACTTCCTCTTGTATAAAACCATTCGGAAAAGCACTTTTCACATCCATTTGATATAGTTTAAAACCTTTCACACATGCAAAGGCTAGAAGTACTCTTATGGCTTCCAATCTTGCCTTTGGAGCATAAGTTTCTTCATAATCAATTCCTTCTTCTTGATTATAGCCTTTGGCAACCAATCTTGCCTTGTTGCGGACAATGATTGCAGACTCATCACGTTTGTTCTTGAATACCCATTTGGTGCCAATGACCGGATGGTCTTTGGGCCTAGGTACCAAATCCCAAACTTGATTTCTATCAAATTGATGTAACTCCTCTTGCATTGCTAACACCCAATCATTATCCGAAAGGGCTTCATCAATCTTAGAGGGTTCTATATGAGATATAAATGCAGAAAATGTTACTTCATTCAAAGTACTATTTCGGTTCTTACTCCCGATTAATATCACCTATAACTTGGTCTAAAGGATGATTTCTAATAAATTTCCAAGCTCTAGGTTGAGTCTCGATCAGGATTTTCAATATTATTTTGGGGATCAGCCTCAAAAACATTTTCAGAATTTTCGGTAGAAGTAGGAGTAGTTTTCGAAAAGAATTGATTTTTGAAAACATTTTCTTCTTCATTGTCCAAGGCTTTATCGATTTGGATTCACGAGAAAACAACATGTATTGACTCTTCAACAATACGTGTGCGAGTATTAAAGACTCTATAGGCTCTACTCCTATTTGAATAACCAATGAAGATACCTATATCGGCTTTGGAATCGAATTTACCAAGATTCTCTTTACCATTGTTGTGCACATAGCACTTGCATCCAAAGACATGTAGGTGGCTGAGATTTGGCTTCCTTTCCTTGTAGAGTTCATATGGGGTCTTGTTCAGCTTCTTCCTCAAATAGGCTCGGTTGGAGATGTAGCAAGCCGTACTCATCGCATCAGCCCAAAACACTTGAGAAGTGTTGTTCTCATTTAACATTGCCCTTGCCATCTCAGTGAGGACTCTATTCTTCCTCTCAACCACACCGTTTTGTTGAGGAGTCCTTGGAGCTGAGAAGTTGTGATCAATCCCCACATTGTCACGTAACTCGCCGAAGGCGTTGTTTTCAAATTCGCCACCATGATCAGTCCTTATACCCGAAATTGCAAAGCCTTTCTCGTCTCGGACCTTTTTGGCAAAGGTAACAAACTGATCAAACGTTTCATCTTTAGATGATAAAAATATTGTCCAAGCAAATCTAGAGTAATCATCAACTATGACCAAAGTGTAGAGATTTCCACCAAGACTTTTTACTCTAGCTGGTCCAACTAGATCCATATGAAGTAATTGAAGAGGTCTACTAGTTGAGATCTCATTTTTTGCTTTGAAAGAAGATTTGGTTTGTTTTCCTTTTTGACAAGCATCACAGACTATGTCATTTTTGAAATTCAATTTAGGAATACCAATGACCAAATCCTTTTTCAGCAACTTGTCAAGTTGAAACATATTAACATGAGCTAATCGCTTATGCCATAGCCAACTCTCATTCAAGTTACTAACAAAACAATTTTCAGAAACCGAAGCATTGCTAGAGAGGTTAAGAGTATAACAATTTCCATCTCTAGGTGCTCTAAATAAGGCTTTAGTTTTCAAATCATCAATGGGGACTAAATCTTTTCTAACAATCAAGCATTCATTTGAATCAAAGATAACTAGGTTACCCTTGTCGGTGCTTTGGCTCACACTTAGGAGGTTGTGACACAATCCTTCTACTAGGTAGACATCTTTGATGAGAGGACCTTCATTGTTTCCTATCTCACCAATCCCAAGCAATTTTTCCCGATTGGTCTCCTCCAAATGTGACTCTACCACCATCCTTTGGTTTGATTGAAAGGAATTTAGATTCATCTCCAGTCATGTGTCTTGAGCACCCACTATCAATGTACCACTTGTTGGGTCTTGATGCTCTAAGACAAACCCGCAATTCACAAGGGATCAAGCCTTAGGTACCCATCTTTTCTTGGGTCCTTTGGAGTTAGTTTTGACCTTGGGAACATAAGTTCCTTTCGGTACCCATTGATAATTTCCCACGGGCTTGATTTTTCTTTCTTTTCTATGAAAGCAAGATGAAGTAGAATGACCCTTCTTATTACAAGTAGTTGCAATGCGCAAAGGGGTTTGAAGAGTGAACTGATTTTGTGAAATAGTTCATGTATGTTTTTTGACCACTCTTCTTCTTGCCTTTCTTCTTATCAAAGTCCGGTGCGTAACCAATGCCGATCTATCATTTATAAAACGTTGTTGTTTCAAAATGACATTGAGCATTTCACTTCCTCTAGTGAATTTCTCAAGTGCCTTTGTAAGGTATGAATTCTTTTTCTTCAGATCGGGACAATCTTTACAAATAGTATTTTTCGAAGAAGACAACTTTTCAACTTGAGATTCAAGAGTAAGATTTCGGTTTTTCAAGTTTGAAATATTTTTCAGCAAGTTTTTCAAATTCAAATTGCATAGTCATATATTCATCGAACAGATCATCATAAGGAGGTTTGCAATCATATACCTCTTCAAGTTTAGCACGTTGCTCTTCTTCTTCAGCAACTAGGCATATATTGGCTTTCTCTTCCTCATCCTCATCATCTTCATCAGATGAGCTATCACCCCAGATGCCGGAGACATAAGCTTTCTTCTTGTATTTGCTGAACTTCTTCTTTTCTTTGTCTTTGTTGTTCAGCTGAGGGCATTCAGACTTGATGTGGCCAGGTTTTTGACATTCGTAGCAAATGATTGGCTTCTTTGCCTCATAACTGGAGCTACCCTTGTGAAACTTCTTAAAGCCTTGGTCCTTCTTGTAGAACTTCTTGAATCTTCGGACCAAAGATGCCAATTTCTTCATCTTCGTCTTCATTCTCATTTTCCTCATCTCGAATCTCTAACTTCTCTTGCGGCCTTGAGGGCAATTCCTTTGTTCTTGCCATGAACTTCATCAAGTCCCTTCTTGAATTTGAGTTTAGCCTCATACTCGAGAGACTTCCGAATAAAGAATCGACGTCATTGACTCTCCTCGAGCCTCTTCAATAGTTGTGACCTTTGCTTCCCATTCCTTGTTAAGGATATTTAAGATCTTCCTTACTTGGACTGGTTGGTCATATTCTTTTCCTAAGAGCGCAAGTTGATTGATGAGATGAGTGAACCCTCACTGAACTCACCAATGGATTCGCCATGCTTCATTCGAAGAAGATCATATTCGGTCATAAGGGTATTGACTCGTTTTGCTTTACTCCATTTGTTCCTTCATGAGCTATCTCCGAGCATCCCACATGGCCTTAGCAGATGATAAGGTGCAAATACGAAAGTATTCTTGTTGACTCGGTGCACTTTGGAGAAGCGAGAACCGCCTTTGTTGAGGGTGACGTTTCTTCCGTCGTTCTCATCATATTCCTCTTCTAGCTTGGGAACTCGACTCCATCTTCCACGGTTGATGGCTCATAATCTCCTCTTTCAAATACTCTCCAAAGACCATACTCGGTTGCCATTACAAACACTTTAAATTTGGCCTTCCGAAGGAGTAGTGCTCTCCATTGAAGCCGGGTGGTCTGTTGATAGATGCTCCATCGGTAAGATACCTTCCATAATGATCCTTCTCGAGTTGTTAAGCTCTTAAGAGAAGACCTTGCTCTGATACCAAATGTAAATGGAGCAATATACCCAAGAGGGGGGTGAATTGGGTATTTTAAAAACTTTTCTGAAAGTGCTCTGTTTTGAACAAGTAAAAACGAGATGATGATAGCGAGGAGGAAGGGAAGGAAAGCTTGCACGAAGAAATTATCCTGGTTCGGTCTTATCCTTGACCTACATCCAAAGTCCCCAAGCCACACTTGGGATTTTCAATCCACTATACTCACAAACCGATTACAAACTCGTACTCAAGAGTAGTTCTCTCTCTAGAACTCACTCCCCCTTACAAGTTGCAATCAATACACCCAACCACCAAGTCCCCGACTTGTGGTTATCTCAATCAATAAATGATTTACAGATAAAAACTCTCTCTAAGAGTAGATGATAATAAACACCGAAGCTTATAATGTCAAAAGACGAATACAAGTGAAAACCGAAAGGTAGTTGAGAAAATTGAATGCTTGTGCGTTTTCAGTTGTTGTGTTGTTGAGAGGACTTGAATGCAGTCCTATTTATACTCAGAGATCATTAGATGACCGTTGCTACTTCAACAGATCCGTTGGAGAGACTCTGCCAAGGTTAGGAAGTGAGTTTTGGCTTCTTCTCTCTCTAAACTCGGCTTAATCCGGTGGCCAAGAAGACTGTGTTGACCTTTCGCAAATCAATCCGTTTGAAACACGGTTGCTTGTTGTAGAAAACATTCTTTAATGTTTTGCAGCCGTGTGCAGATGGAATAGCCAAAGTAGTGCAACTCTCGTACATAGCATTTAATGTTCGAACCACTTTTGCTTTTTGCTTTATCACTCCAAAATCATTCTTTAAATCACCTGAGACTCACCAATAAGATCATTAAACATAGCAAGGTATAGAGAGAATGTTCCTGGAAAGTATTAGGATCAAACAGGGACATTTTGCAAAAACGTAGAAATCGAATTTCAAAATCACCGTTAGAAACTCGAGTTTGTGTATCAAAACTCGAGTTTTCAACGTGCACTTAAGCCAAAACTCGAGTTTCAAAACTCAAACTCGAGTTTTCATCTTCGAGAGAGCAAAGTCGTGTTTCGAGCTTTTGGACCAAAGTTTGAATGAATCTCAAAACTCGAGTTTCCAAAACCAAACTCGAGTTTTGGATTGTTAGTGAAAATAGTATGTTGTAGTCCAAAACTCCAAGACTTGAGTTTCAAAACAAAACTTGAGTTTTCAAAGGCTCATAAAGTGAGTTGTTCTTTGCTTGAACAAAACTCGAGTTTTGGAATCAAAACTCGAGTTTTCATATTATCATGAAAACTATGAAAAACTTGTAATGCTCTCGGGTTGGCCAAAACTCGAGTTTTAAAATCAAAACTCGAGTTTTCATTTTATCATGAAAACTTTGAAAACTTGTAATGCTCTCGGGTTGGCCAAAACTCGAGTTTTAAAATCAAAACTCGAGTTTTCATTTTATCATGAAAACTTTGAAAACTTGTAATGCTCTCGGGTTGGCCAAAACTCGAGTTTTAAAATCAAAACTCGAGTTTTCATTTTATCATGAAAACTTTGAAAACTTGTAATGCTCTTGGGTTGGCCAAAACTCGAGTTTTAACATCAAAACTCGAGTTTTCATTTTATCAAGTGAAAACATAATAATTCATTTTTTCGATGACAAGGCGCGAGGCGAGTTTGAAAATTTAAAAGTCCTTGTTCTTGTCAAAACTCGAGTTTTCTACTCAAAACTCAAGTTTTGCTTAGATCATTGAAATTGACCATTTTTACGCAAGACCAAAACTCGAGTTTTGAAAACAAAACTCGAGTTTTGTCTTGTGAGAAACTTTTTCAACTTCCCAAGACAAAACTCACAAATTTGGTTTACAATTGTCACTCATCATCAAAACACATAGAGAACTAACAAAACACGTTGGTGGCCTCAGAATTTTGAAATTCCAAGTATTTATTTAAGTTTACCACATATTACAAAATCTGGGTTTAATTCTAAAACCACAAATTTCATAAAAGTGATTAGTGGCTTACCACTAGGCTTGTCCTTGGTTAATGATCAATTAATCTTCTCCTTTTCCTTGCTCATACTTTCAGCCTAAACCCAAAAGAACACATGCATGTGAGTTTAAACTCACCAATGATGACATGCATGTAGATAGAAGAGGCTATTGCAAGTAAAATTGCAACTTACTCTTTATCTTCTTCTTTTTCCTTAATAGATCAGCCCAAGATGATGGTGGAAGGGTTGCTATCCGTGGAGAGGGAAGGGAGAAGAAGGTTGCTAGTGTTTGTGAGAGGGAGTGCCGTGGGAGGAGGAAAGGGAAATCATAGAGGAGATGAGGGAAGGACGATTGAAGGGTAGAGCTTGAGAGAAAGTTGTGTGTGTGAAGGAGAGGGAGGACGTGCGTGAGATGAGAGAGTTGAATGAATCAGTTTTTGTGAAGAGTGTGTGTAGTGTAATCCGTATCGCAAGAGAGGAAAGGGGGAGATTAAGGTCTGATTTAGCGTGGTTGTGACAAGTGTTTGGCATGCTAGATGCCATTTGTTATGCAACGTGTGTGTGTGTGATGTGTTATGTGGACCGGATGGGTTTAATGTGAAAAAAGGAGTATGCGTGTGTGTGTTTTAATTAAATGAGTGTATGGGAGTGAATAATTATTGTGTGTGTGTGTGGTATTTATTATGTCCGTAGGAGTGTGAGAGGAAAATGGAGTGAATATTAAAATCTGTTATTGGGCTTGGATATGTGTATTACTTGGGCTTTATTGTGCTATCTGAAGTTGATATTGGACAAGAGAGGATATTGGTTTGCATGAATAATCCAACACACATAATATCACTAATTCTTACATTCTTCTTTTCTAATTAATATTGCAAACCATAGTTAGGAAATCAAAATCAATCCTTAATTCCATGTAAGGATTTCTCTTTCTCCAATAATTTCTTTAGGCCATAAAATATTATCTTCAAAATATTTAAGCCAAATATTATTCCCTAACTAGTTATCCTTAATTTACGAGAAAATATACCTTAAATTCTAAATATTAGCCTTATAATTTATCCAGGCTAAATTTCCCATAAATAATTCTATCATAATATTTCCGTATCCTCGAAATACTATTTCATAATTTTCCCCTTTTTGTCCCTTGGCTGAAGATATGGCCCTCTTCGTGGGTGTCGGTGTCACGGTTCTTGGACCGGGTTTAGTCGTTTGCCTAATTTAGACTAATTCTCAATTCTGAGGGCCCAAAATTCGGGATGTTACACAGTGCCACGGGACTGAACCAGGGAGGAGATTTCCGTCGACCTTCATCTTAGGTCTTCCTCTCACAACCTCCAGTATCATCCTCACCGTCGGTCAAGCTCTGTTCACATCACCTCCACCATCGCTCTCACTGCTAGAAACCACCGCAGCCACCATTGTCACCACTCATCTTCATCTCCAGTGAGAGTTTGAGTTTTCCGGTGAATAATTCCATATTCCAGCGAGATGATGAGTTTTCCGGCGAGCTCTTGGGTGACAATGAGCGGCTGATTCCTTGCTTCTTGGAGATGATGATTTGTTCTTGAGCTTTATGGACTACATAGGGGAGTTTTCTATCATTCCATAGTCTAGATTTATATATACTGATTGCATAGAATTAGGAATTTTTGTGTATAATTCTGGAACTGAGATTGATGATTATTGTCTCTAATGGTTTGATATTTGTGATTGAGATTGGATTTTGTAATGTGAAGATTATATGTATTTGAATTGTTTTGTGGTTGCAATGAGACTATGTTGATTAGCGTGATATTGTCTAGTTAATGTGGTTGATTTGTGCATTTGAGGGACTAATTAGTACTCAATTCCAAGAAGACTCATGTTTACATTATTCCAATCTTAATTACACATTAAGTGGTTTTAAACAATTTCTTAAGAGGTAGTAGTTAGCTACGATTGTAGGAGCTACTATTAATTGAGATTATTAGACTCGAGTGATATCTTGAGGTTTTTCTAATTAAGACTTAATGAGTTTTAACTCCCATACTTTTTGAGTAAGGATAGTCATTTCTTGATTATCAAAAGCATCCATTATTTGTATTTGCCATGTGTGTTTTTGTATATGTTCAGGAAGTGTGACATTTCTTGGACAGATAAAGATCCTGTGTGTTTTTGAGGAAAATAGGAAGAGGAGACATTGAGAGTCATGTGTCAAAAAGCAAGAGTCAGTGTAATGATTACATTGGGACACGTGTCACTTCATGGGAAAAAGAGGAAAAGCAAGGGCAAAATAGTCAATTCCTTGTCCTTTTAACATTGAATTTTTTCCACCATGAGAGAGGAGAGGAAACCAGATGATTTTATTATGATTCAGGCCCAAACACAAAATGCGGGTCCCAAAGGTGATTGTGGTAAAAGCGGACCAATACGGTTTGATTAAGGGCCATTTTTGGACTAAATGGAACAAGTGTGGGGCCACTTTGGGACGTTAAGAAGGCGCCACACATGAATGTCTATTCGGGGGAGAATATATAAAGAAGTTGAAGAAAAGTATAAAGGGAAAAACCTTGTTGACCGGCGGGGCCCACATGGATCGGTAGAAGGAGATTGGACCGAATAAAGTGAAAAGGCGAGTGGAAAAGTTGGAGGGCAGATTTGGTGGGCCCAAAGTGGCGCCACCCAGCCCCCTATAATCATTAAAAACGTGCTTGAAGAAAAAGATAGAGAAAAGTCAAAGTGCGAGACCCACTTCTTTGGAAAAAGGAGAATTAATCAAATAAATTAGGAAAATTAAAATAAAATCATAGAATCTGATTTGAGGGGTCCAGAAGGGGCCCGGAAAGGCGCCACCTAGCCCTATGAAGTGTCTAGAGAGCTTGGGGAAAAATAAAAGAATAATAAAGAATTTCGGGCCAAAATTGGTCATTTTCGAAATTCGGGCCAAAGTAGGTAATTTTCTCAAAATGAAAAGTAAAAATCTAGATATTTTGAAGGGGGCACGCCACTTGGAAGACCTAGAACCCTCTGGAATTTTTCTTGGAGAAAAAGTAAAGCCAATCAGTCCATTAGATAGGATGTGGGCCCTACCGGTTGGTCAAAAAGGTGCTTTGGGTCAAAATAAGTAATTTTCACCATTTGAAAAGTAAAAATCTGCTAAACTTGGATGAGAATGCGCCACATGTACCCCTTCTGGAATTCTCTGGAGATTCTTGGGAATTAAGTCAAAAGCCGGATAAAATTTATTAATTACTAGGCGGTAATTTACTCCCAGTTATTTCAAAAGCTTGCTTGGATTCTTTTAATTATTTAAAAGGACAAAAGCTCTCTCTCTCTTAAACCATGAGGAGCACGAAATTTCAGAGGGAAGAGAGAGGGTTTCAGCCAAGTTTCCATAGCCAAAGCAAGGTCCAAGCTCCAAGGATCATTAATCAAACTTCTGAATCAGGTAAACACCGAAACTCGCACCTTTGGAACTTAAACTTGTAGTTTTCGTTCAACTGGTTGGGGCTTGGTGTTGGGGTGTGATTTTGGAATTTTTAATGGTCTCAAAGTTTTTAAAACATGATTTCATATGGGATTAATCTATGGTTTGATTTTCCTAACTCAAAAACACCGAAAAACCCCTAAGAACAAGCTTATTGCTGATTCTAGAAATTCGCGACAAACCTTGGTGAGCTTTAAAAATATCAAATGAACTTGGTTTAATCTGATATCTTACAGGGAGGAATTATACATCTCAAGGTTCACCATGATCTATAATTTGGTGTTGTTTGGATTTTTCTACTAAGAGATAAAAATTGCTAAAGTTCAACCAGGGAGCAACGGCGAATCTAGACCGAGAGGGTGAACAATCGGCTACACGCCCAAATAGGTGTACGTTTGATTTTAGAAATATTTTTCCAGAAACATAGACATTTTAATTGTTCAAATGGCACTAGTTTCTTGCAAATATTATTGTTTTGGAATTTATTAAAAATCATGGAAGTTGGGTCAAACACATTGGATTTTTTTGAAAATCTATTATCAGCTTGGTTTTGAGGGGAATGCAAGGGTATTTTTGGAAAATGCTAAAATAAGGTCTTTTGGTGTTATTTAGGGGTAAGGCATACATTGGGAAGTGAACAGACACATTAAAAATTGTAAGACGGTACAAACCCCACCGGGGAGTAACCGCTTTACTCGGATATCTTTATGTGTTTTGTTGTATGTTTGTATTTTCCATATGTGTTTTTGTATATGTTCTGCCAAATATGCATACAGAGTTATGTGGTTCCTAGCGCTGAGGATGATCGATCCGAGGCCGGCCTTGGTTGGCGGCTATACGGGTCGATAGGTCCGGGGCTGTCCTGGTGAAGGCAGCTTTACAGGTCATGACTCCGGTAAGTCTAGGGCTTGCCTTGGTAAGACAGCCTGGCGACACGTGGTAGTCGGTGATGTGTGTATTTTTGTTTGCATATGTGGCATGTTTAGCATATTATTTGTGATTGTTATATTTGACATGGTTTCATGCATACACATTACACATTTAGTATTTGAGTATTTGGTTACTGCGGGGGCCACTATCGGACCCCAAACTCTTCTATAGTCACAAGGGGACGTGCTGAAGTGAAGAACCTTTTTGGAAAGGTAAGTGTGCTTCGGTGCGAGAATGAAGAATAGGGAATGTCCTATTGAATTTTTGTACTTATATATTTTGGGATGACTATACATATTTGATATTTATTTTTGGACGACTGTACCCTTAACCCTTCGGGGACTATTATTTTCTGTTTATTTTACTTTTACCGGTACAGTAGATTGTCTAAACCGATTAAATGTTCTGTTGTGCTTACTCTGATATAAGTTAAATGGACCTAATAATGAAGGATAGGTAACTGAGTAAAGGAATCCCTCTAACCCACCACCCGAAAGGGCGAGGTCGGTAAGGGTGTAACAACAAACATACATCAAACACATAAAGGTACCTGAGTAAAGCAATTACTACGATGGGGTATGTCTTGTCTTAATATTTTATTGTGTCGATCACTTTTCCAAGTATGCCTTTGACCTAAATAACACCAAAATACCTTATTTTTGTATTTCCCAAAATACCCTTACATTTTTAATAAAATCGAGCCTTGTCTGATTTCCGGAAATCCAGTGAATCGGCCCAACTTCAAATATTTTTAATAAATTCCAAAACAATCATATTTGTACAAAACCAACTCTATCTGAACCATTGAAAAATATATTTTTCAGGAAAAATATTTCCAGAACCCAGAAATACTCATATTTTGTTGTGTAGCTTATTTTCTACTCTCTGGACAAATTCGCCCTGTTGCTTCCAGAGCCAACTTTAACAATTTGTTTCTCCTAGAAGGAAAATCCAAAAAACACAAAATTATATATCACGGTGAAGCTCAGGAAGTTTACTTTATGCCTATAAAAGTTCAGCCAAAATCTAGTTCATTTACTATTTGTAAAAGGGTTAAAGTGCATTTTTGCCAACAAACTATTACGGAAAAGAGCATCCAGCACAAATATTAATTAAGGGTACCTTAAATACAAACAAACAATTAAAAATGTACAGATTGACCAACAAACTTTTAAAAAGGTGCAATTGGCACAACGTCGTTAGAAAAAAGATAATGTCAGTTATCTAAAGTGCAGATTGGCTAACGAACTTTTACTCCAGGATCACCCAGCACAAAAATGTTTTACTCAGGAGCTCCCACCACAAAATTCTTAATTTCACTAAATTAAATAATTTTTTTCTCAATTGTCATTATTCAAAACTACTAGTATAGATATTTATGGAGAAAAATTACTCATTTGCTAAAATAAACAAAAAATTTAATTAAAAATATAATTATATGATTTAAATAAAACTCAAGGTGTTTTATAATTTATTATACATGTTAAACAAAAAAAATTATATGATTTATTTTTATTTTAGAAGAAATTTATGTGAGTTAAGAAATTCATTTAATGTTAATAAAATTTAAAAAATCTATTATATCGGAAAGAAATGGAATGAGTTTAATTTTTATTTTTATAAAAAGAGCTTAATGGATATCAACATTGATATGTAATAATATAAATTCGGCACTTTGATGATATTTTTGTTAATTAAATTATCTATTGATTATATCCATATGGGACTTGTTGGAAAAAAATTGTCATTAATTAAGTATCTTGGAATAGCCTCAGCAAATTATTTAAGGGACTTTTTTTTATTTTTTTCAATAAGTCCCATATTCATATAATCAATAGATCATTTAATTAACAAAAATATCATCAAGTTGCCGGATTTATATTATTACATATCAATGTTGATATCCATTAAGCTCTTTTTATAAAAATAAAAATTAAACTCATTCCATTTCTTTCGGATATAATAGATTTTTTAAATTTTATTAACATTAAATGAATTTCTTAACTCGCATAAATTTCTTCTAAAATAAAAATAAATCATATAATTTTTTTTTTGTTTAACATATATAATAAATTATAAAACACCTTGATTTTTATTTAAATCATATAATTATATTTGTAATTATTTTAGCAAATCAGTAATTTTTGTCCATAGATATCTATACAATTAGTTTTGAATATTGACAATTGACAAAAAAAATATTTAATTTAGTAAAATTAGAATTTTGTCTTGGGAGCTCCTGGAGTAAAAGTTCGTTATTAATCGCACCTTAGATAACGGACGTTATCTTTTTTCTAACGGCGTTGTGCTGACTACACCTTTGTAAAAGTTCGTTGGCAAATCTGCACATTTTTAATTGTTTGTTTGTATTTAAGGTACCCTTAATTAATATTTGTGCTTGATGCTCTTTTTGTAATAGTTTGTTGGAAAAAATGCACCTTAACCCTTTGTAAAATTGGGTTGAAGCTTTCCTGCCCAGAATTTCTAGAAGCGGCAACAAGCTTCATCTTGAGTGTTTTCGGTGTTTTTGAGTTCGGAAACTTAAACCATGATTAATCTCATACAAAATCAAGTTTTGAACACTTTGAGACCATCAAAAAAAAAATCAGATCATAACACCAAGCCCTAACCACTTGAACTAAAACCTTAAGTTTAAGCTTCAAAGGTTCGGGTTTTTCGGTGTTTACCTGAAATCAGAGTTTGGCTTGGTGTTTTGAGTGGTTGGATTCTTGCTCTTGGCTATGGAAGCTCAGCTGATCCTTTTCTCCTCTCTGAAAATTTTGTACCTTATGGTTAAGATGGAGAGCTTATGTCCTTTTAAAATGATTAAAAGAATCTAAGCAGTCTAAAATAACTGGTGTAAATTCTTGTCCAGTTGGATTTGACTTTGACTTATTTCCCAAGAATTTCTAGAGGATTCTAGAGAATGGACAAGTGGTGCAACCTCCTCCATATATGGCATATTTTTACTTTTCATTTTATGAAAATTACCTGTTTTGGCCAGAAACTTCTTTATTTTCTCTTTCTTTTTCCCCAAGCACTCTAGATAATTCCAAGGGGCTAGTTGGCGCCATCCTGGGCCCACAAATCTATTCCCTTTGATTTTTATTTAATTTTCCAAATTATCTGATTTATCCTTTTATCCACTGGTCCTTGTTGCGCCCTATTGGTTTAAAGGGTGCTTCCTTTTACACTTTTCTTCAACTTTTTAGATATTTTCCCGATTGGATATACATATGTGGCGCCATTTCACTTTTCAATATGGCCTCAAATTTGTCTCATTCGGTGCAAAAGAAGCCCCTAACTTGTCCTATCGGTCCCTTTCTACCGGTTAGCATCTGTGGGACCCGTATTTTGTATTTGGGCTCGAATACGAGATAAAATCATCGATTTTTCCTTCTCTCCCGAGTGGACGAAATTGACTACTTAAGGGGTAAGGATTTGACTATTTTGCCCTCGTAATCATTACTTACTTTTTTCTTTTTATTCCAGTAGTGACACGTGTCCTCAAGTAATTATTACAGCTAACTTTTTATTCTTATCTCTTCAAAAAACGTAGGAAATCCTTACCTTACTAGGAAATGTCGTGTGCACACTTATTTTAGCATATTTTTGCTTAGCTAATCATCCCATACCTTATAGCATAGCTAAATATCATTTTTTTACCAACTAGTTCACCTTTGTATAGATCCCTCTGTGCCCCTTTTATTGGCACTTTTAATTTCATGGCTTATTGATAATCTTTAAATTCATATTATTTTAAATGCAAAAAGGAGCTAAAAACTTTGTCATTGTCATGCTTTAATGGAAGAATTAGTTAAATATGTGATTTCATCTTCTTAATGAATTTTTAGACTTCATTTGCATTAATCTTGGTCATATTTGGAATTTGGTTCAAAACTGGGCTAAAATCACACCTCTTTTACAATTGGGTAATGGACAGTGTTGGGTATTTTGATCATAATTTGAGTTCTAGACATCCCATGGATTTGTATTTTATCTTTTAGGAAAGCTAAAACAAAGCCCTATAACTTATATGAAGAGCCCATAAGCTAAATAAGACGTTTCAAGGACCAAATTGGGCTTGGAAGACAAGACAATGCGCTGTGATGGACTCTGGAACAACATGCATTGTTTGATCCATAAATGGAGCTACCAATATTCAAATTAGGTACGGTTTGTGCGACTGGAAAGCTGACATCTGGGGCTACATTTCATATGAAGAAAATATTGCCGAAACCCACCGAAATCTGGGTGTAAACCAGGCTGTAAGTCGGATGCGTTTTTGGAACACAAAAGTCAAGATTTGTGGCTCAATAGTTCTCCCAAGTTTTCTATAAATACAAGGATGTTTAGGAGTTGTAGGCACACCTTGGAGAAGACCAAGATCTCTCTCATTCTATCTTCCTTCTTATATTTCTTGCCTCCTACTTGGAATGACTTAATTTTGATTTATTGGTTTCATGTATTGCCTTTAATTCTTGTCTTTAATTTCTTGCCTCCTTCTTGGTATGGCTTAGTTTTCATCATTAGTTTCATGTATTGTTTTTCTTTTGTATTTCTTGCCTCCTTCTTGGTATGGCTTAGTTTTCCTTTTAATTTCTTTAGTTTGATTTTATGTTCTTCATCTTTTACCTTTTTTTATGCTTGGTCATGAGTAGCATCAACTAAGTATCTTTCTAAGGTCATGTATGAATTCTTTATGAAGTTTAATTGAAATTCTGTTTTTAATTACATAATGCTTGTCTTGGATATGTTTCTTTAATCCATGCTTAATGCCTTAGCTAGTTTGATTATCTAATTAAGGAATTGAAAGATTAATTAGACCTTGGGAAAGGCTAGTTAATTCTAGGTTCAATTGATTAAAGAACATAAGGTACTAGCAAGGGAACTTGACATAGGCTTTATGCAATCATAAAGAATTCTGGACTTAATGCAAGAATTAATTCTAATGAGCATGGGAACATGACTTTAGGATTAAGGATTAGGCTAATTGACTGAGGAATAAGCAATTAGATTAAAATCTAAAATTCAATTGACATACTCCAATTCAAGGGTTAAGTAATTAAATTCTACCTTAAAAGGAGATTAGGTCTTAATCTAGCTTTTGGTAAAGGAAGAACAATTAAATGGATTATTGATGATATACATGACACTAGGCTTTTGTTAATTGCATTCTATAAAGTTTAATTCAATTTCTTTGTATTTTTACTTTCTTTAAATATTTTCATCAAAAATTCATATGATTGCATCAACTTTAAATCAAAGTAAATTGGGTTGGTAGTTGGAACTTTGGTCCCTGTGGGGACGATATTTTATTACCTTGGGATGCTTGCCAGTATTACATTGATAGTGTATACTTGCACTGGTTACCCCTCATCACTTATACATACTAGGAGCCCGTTTGGGATAGCAGCGATAAAAGTGGCTTTTTTTTCGGGTTAAGGTGCATTTTTGCCACGGAAGTTTTACTAAAGGAGCGCCCAGCACCCGGAAGTTTTTAGGGTACCAAATTTGCCCGGAAGTATTAAAAAGGTATCAAATTTACCCAAAAGTGACGGAAGTCCACGTAGATCGTTAAAATGTGAGGTGGCATGCCACCTCATCAATCAAAAGGAGCAATTTTGCCCCGGAAGTTTTCATTGAGGAGCAATTTTGCCCCGGAAGTTTACAAAAGTAGCAATTTTGCCCTTCTTTCTCCCAATATTAAATTTGACTATTAGATCAGTCAAACACCACACATGTCATGCCTTGAAAAGGTCGAACTTGGAGTCAGAGAAGGAGATCCTTAACATGTTGAGCTCAAGGCGCCGAATTTGTGAAGTCGGCGGTCACGGGGACTAGAGCCGGAAATCGGGCCTGCGGGGCTCGGGATTGAAAACTAAGCCGAAATTTGGCGGCCCGGAGGGCCTCGGGCTTAATCTGGTTGGCCCCGCGGTTGTATAGACCGATCATTTGTTTAGATCATAAGTGATGCTTCCCGTGATCGGTTCGGCTTCACAAATTCCGGGCCGCCGAGCTCAGAATACCCCGAATTTTGGGACCCTGAGAAGTGAAAATAAGCCTGAAATAGGCGGACGACTAGGCCTAGTTTGGGAAGAGTCCCAAGAAGGTCGAGGCATAGGAAGCCTCTCTGGGTCTAAGTAACTCGGCCATACGGGTCAGTAGACATAGTATGCTGAAGCCGTGGAACTAAGGTACTAACGTAAAATGGGTACAGAATGCCGCCCAACTATGTCCTGAGGTATAGGACACTTAATTGAGCAAAAATATGCCAGTACAGGTAAGTATACGACATTTTCAGGGTAGTCATGGGAGCCCTACGTTTTTGAAGGAAACAAGAAGGGAAGAGAGAGAAAAGGTGTATTTGGACCCAGAAGGGAAGGAAAAGTTAGTAGTAGTAGTGCTACGTCGGACACATGGCATTTTGGGCCGAAGTTGGATTATCGGGTAGCACGCATTACGAGGTGGATCGGGGTTACGGAATAAAGGTTTCTTGATCCCCAAGGTAGTATGTCCCGTCCACTTGTGGTGCGGGGGAAAAGGATCGATGATCCGGCCCACACAAGTCCGGTTGAAGGGCACGCATCACGAGGTAAGGTGGGACCAGCAAGGCAACCTTTGGCCGGGCGGGGGACGGGATTTCCGGTCAGGCCCAGGCCCGGGACACCGATAGGGATGAAATTCCAGTGGGCCCCAGGAAGGAGAGAGAAAATATCTTGTCATGTAATTATGAAGAGAGAGAATGTCACATCAAGTCATTATGATGAGAGAGAAAGAATAAAATAATCCGGATTAATCTGGACCACATATTTGAATTTGATGTGACAAGGTGAAGCACAACTAATTATGACTAATTATGGCATATCTTGGGCAGATTTCGTGGACCCCACTGCCTTGGAAGAAGAACAACGCGAAATGACCATTTTGCCCCTACATCTTAAACCTACAACTAAGGCCACCTAGGGGCAAAACTGGAACTCTATTTTTAGCCTTGGAATGCGCCATTTTCTGAACATGGAAGACCCTAGAAGGCTTCTAGAAGATCTGATTTCGTGGGCCCCATGCTTTGAAAGAAGAACAAGGCAAAATGACCAATTTACCCCTAACCCTACAACTCACAACTAAAAATATCTAGGGGCAAAGTTTGGAACTTGGGGCCTATAAATAGGACACTCCTCCCTCCATTTTGGCTGCCCTATTTCATGCTCAAGTTGAGGGAGAGGAGGTCCAGCTGAAGGTCTTGCTCCAGGGAAGAAGAAAACACCCGCAACCGAAATCCCGAGGTAAGTCTCCAAACCGGCAACCTAGCTACTCTTGCTTACGCCCTATGGTGATTTTCGTGGAGTTGCTGTAGTATTTTGGTATCTTTCAGGTTTCCATTTAGCCCAGAAGATTTTTTTGTGTGGGGACATGTTGGATCACCTTTTTCCAAACCCTAAAAGCTTAAGTCTTTGTTATACGAAAATGTGTCGGTTCTTACGGTTTCTGGGCAGCGAAGATAGATTGGTGGATTTAAAATAGTAAATGAAGTATAAATGATCTGATATTTTACATGGTGAAATTAGACATCCTAAGGATGATTTTGATATAATAATTTGTGCCATTTGAAGTTTCCAACAGAGATATATTTTAATTTGAAAATGACCTAAAAACCTGGACTCTGTCTCAGACCAGTGGCTAAGTTTTAAGAATATAGAAAGGACTCAAACCCAGATGACTTTGGTAATTATTTTTATGGTAAAATAGACATTCTAAGGGTTCAATGGCCACTGATTTCATGTCGATACAAGTTTTCTAGAATTTATTAAAAATCGGAAAAGTTGGGTCAGCTTTTCTGGAAAATTCTAAAGTTAGGCGAAATTATGGATCTTGAAGTTAAAGTTTGGATATATGACTAAAAGCATGATGTTTGGCTGTATCTAGGGTGTTTTAACACGGGGACCCTATTTTCAACGTCAAGGGAAGAGTTTATTATTTCGAGGCTTGCCAGGTAGTAACTGTAAACTTGCATACTCTATGTGGCTCTTGTATGTTTTGTGTTATCATGATTGTGGATGTAGGCTAGGTAGTAGCTATGGGACTCATGTCCTATGGTGGCTACCGCGGCCCGAGGTATGCTGGCTAGGTAGTAGCGGTAGAGGCACTGCGAGGCCGTGGCATGTGGGCTAGGTGGATCTGTGTGATTTGTGTGTTCACGGGTGAAGGTGAGGCCCGTGGCATGTGGGCTAGGTGGATCTGTGTGATTTGTGTGTTCACAGGTGAAGGTGAGGCCCAAGGTATGTGAGGCTAGGTGGAACCTATATGACTCTCGTGTTTATAGGTATCCTCTCGAGGCCCTAGGCTAGGGGTTGGGGTCACTCCACGACGACCGAGGCCTGTTTTGCGTCATACATACGGATCCGGGGGCTTGTCTTGACCCGGCGGTCTGCGGAGTACATGCCATGTTTATGTTTGAGTTGCGATTGTGATTTACATTACATGCATTGCATACATATTGCATATGAGTTTAACAGTTACTCTGGGGTTCAACCTTGAACTCCAGACTGGCTTGAAAGATACAGGTGTAAGGCGGTAAGCCGGTTGGACGATGGAAAGGATACGGGTAAGAGCAATGAAGACGAAGATTGAAGACTTATGGAAGTCCTTGTCTCATTGTAATTTTTATGACTGTATGAACTACTTATTGCCCAATATTTGTCTTGGACGATTGTACCCTTACCCTACGGGGATTATTTTGTGTAAATGTTGTATCTTTACCAGTATATTGTAAGTTGTTCAAACCGATCCAATGCTCTGCCGCGTATACTCTGATATATGTTTTAAGGGTTTAGGGTTTAAAAAGGAAGAAAAAAATCATAATAAGCAATGAGGATCCCTCTAACCCGCCACCCGAGAGGGCGAGGCCGGTAGGGGTGTAACAAGCTCAACATCTGAAGGATCTCCTTCTCTAATTCCAAGTTTGACCTTTTCAAGGCATGACATGTGTGGTGTTTGACTGATCTAATAGTCAAATTTAATATTGGGAGAAAGAAGGGCAAAATTGCTACTTTTGTAAACTTCCGGAGCAAAATTGCTCCTCACTGAAAACTTCCGGGGCAAAATTGCTCCTCAATAAGAACTTCCAGGGCAAAAATGATACTTAACTCTTATTGGGTTGATGAGGAGGCATGCCACGTGTACACTCAGTCAAACTTAACGGTCAAAATTAACGGATGGGCAAATTTGCTACCTTTTTCATACTTCCGGGGCAAATTTGGTACCTTTTTCATACTTCCAGGGTAATTTTGGTACCCAAAAAACTTCTGCGTCTTTGGACACTCCATTAGCAAAACTTCCATGGCAAATTTGATATTTAACCCATTTTTCTACGATGGACTTTTTTTGATGTGATTTATGTTTGGGATATCGGTGACGAAGTAGCTTTTTTCTTGATGGGCACTTGTTTGGCATAGCTTTTAAAAAAGATAGATGAGATGGAAAAGG
Source organism: Acacia acuminata (assembly GCA_019022655.1). NCBI lineage: Eukaryota > Viridiplantae > Streptophyta > Magnoliopsida > Fabales > Fabaceae > Acacia > Acacia acuminata. Next base: position 25,357 of record JAFJYI010000223.1, read on the forward strand.
GCATGAATGATATATATATAATGTGATAATTAAAAATAAATATAATTTTGTTAAATAAAATAGTAAAATTACCATTAAAAAAATTACAACATTAAATTTTGAACTAACGAACCGAACAATATGTAAATTTTTACCCATTAAATTATATTGTTTTTATGTTGGAAAAAAATATTTGCACAATTTTAAAAATATGCAAAATATATGCATAAAATAAAAAATCATTTCATTATTTTTTTCATTAACGTAAATATACAAAAAAAATACAAATATTTCATTAACATATATGACTTTTTGGAAGAGAGGCGAGTAGTAACAAGAAAAAAGCAAAAAGCATTATGACTTTTTGGGGGAGGCGGGGTACAATGGTCCAAAAGCGAGAAGGGTGATGTGATGAGAAGCAACCAGATCTTGCTTCAAAAAAAAAAAAAAAAAAAACACACGACTTCAAGTTTGAAGCACATCAAATATTTACAAGCATCCAAACACTCATTATTTTGCTTCCAAGCTCAGCGTGCGTTCGTTGTACTTTTTCGGTGTTCACGATGCCAAATAGGCACTAGGTCCACTGACCTGTATAACCGAGTCTTTTATGAAAGACTGGCTGAACACCCAAGAGGGGGGTGAATTGGGTGTATGATAAAAGCTTAGAAAATTTGAAAATCTTTTTGTATCTCAGTAAAAACTGTAAGTTCTGGCTGAACCCAAGAGGGGGGGTGAATTGGGTGAAGTATAAAAATTTAGATTCTTTGAAAATCTTTTCGCAATTCAGTAAATTCAACTTGTATAACAGAAGTGAGTTATAAATCAATTGACAAACATTCAAATGTAAATGCTGGAAATATAAGAGATAAGGGAAGAGGATGTGCAAAGCTGATTTATCTTGGTTCGGCCCAATCCTTGACCTACGTCCGTCCCAAGCCTCACTTGGGATTTTCAATCCACTATCTTTGTTCAACTTGATTACACGTTCGTAATGAAGCAACCCCTCTCTCTAGGCTTCACTCCCCCTTACAAACTGTAATCAACACACTGCTTGATTACACACTCTGTACTCGAAGTAATCCTCTCACTAGGATTCACTCCCCCTTACAAGTTGTAATCAACACAATGTATATCCCACTCAAGATTACCCAATCTTGAGTAACTCTCGAATAGAAAGATAATGTGTTTACAATAAATCTCCTCTCTTAGAAGTGGATAGATAAACACTCGAAGATCAAATACAAATCACTTCACTCTCTAAGTTATCTAAACATGTAAAACGAGTGTAAATGATGAGAAAGCGAGTATCAGCATGTTGGCAGTGTAAGCTTGTATCTCCACGTTTTTCTACTTGAATTTGTCCTCTTTTATAGGTAGAGAACACCATATGACCGTTTATAGCCGTTGCCCATATCAGACAAGGTTCTGGTTCAGTTTTGGTCTTCTTCTCTCACTAATCTTCACTTAATCCAGCTGGGCAGAAGTTCAGAGTTGACTTCTTGAAAATAGATCCGTTGGAATAGCAGCTACTGGATGTGGAAAGCAATCTTTAATCCTTTGTTAAACGTGTGCAGAAGGATTACCCAAAAGAATGCAACTTTATGGGTTTGCAATTAATGTCTTGACATCACTTTTGCTTTTGCTTTAAACCTTCAATGTACAATCTCTAATCTTTCTGAAACTCACCAATAAAGTGGTTAAACATATCTAGGAACATTAGAGATTAATCATAGGAAGTATTAAGATCAATCATGAAGGTTTTGCAAAATCGTCGAATTTGAATTTCAGATTCAGCGATGCAAACACGAGGTTTGTTTTTCCAAACCTGAGGTTCTCCGCATATTAAAAAACCGAAATGCTCTCGGGTTGGTTTAAACTCGAGTTTCCAACTAATAGGCTCGAGTTTGGTTCTCTTCAAAACCAAAGTTTGCTCTCTGGAACCCACAAACTCGAGTTTGTTACTTATAGGCTCGAGTTTAGATGTTCTTGGGGACCTGGTTGCTCTCTGTCTGAGCTAAACTCGAGTTCGTTCACTTATAGGCTCGAGTTTGCCTTTTTCCAAATGTTCATTTCTCCTCTGGAACTCTCGAGCTCGAGTTCGTAACTGTGAACTCGAGTTTGCAACCTGCACTTGTGACTTGGTTGCTTCTGACTTGGTCTGGTTCGAGTTTGCAACTCCGTCAACTTCCAAAGGCCATATCTCCCTCGTCTGAACTCCGTTTTAGTCTGTTCAACTCTTGTTGGAAAGCTCTGTGTGTCTACTTTCCAATGGCACCAATTATAGCTCAATTGGAGTTGTATTTTGTGAGATACAACCAAAACATTGAAGCTTGGTTCTGACTGTGACGGTGATGTTTGTGGCAACTTCTAGAATTCATAGCTCTTTCATCTGAACACCTTTTGACTTCATTTATGTATCAAAATGACGCTTTGGATGTCTAGTTTCATATGCCACTGGTTTCGTCTCAATCCGAGTTTTTGTTTGTGAGATATCATCGAAATACCAGAGGTCGCCCGTGCTGAACTTGAGACAGTGTGGAGCTGAAAAGCTGATGACCGCTGTGAACTCGAGTTTGTACTTACAGGCTCGAGTTCGTGTTGTCCAGAGACACCAGAAATGCTGAAGACACTTATTGGCTCGAGTTTGTGATTCCTGTGTCAGGTTTGAAGTTCTGAACTCGAGTTTGGAGTCCTGAACTCGAGTTTGCTCTTCCAGAAGCTGATTTTTGCTGATCTTAACTCTGAATTCAGCTATTCCAATTTCCATTTGATCATGGAGACTTCCAGAATCAATCTTAGAACTTCAATAATGATATCTTCATTCCATTCAGCAAGTTCTTCATTATTCCATCTCCCAACTTGATCTTTCTTCATCATTTAGCTTGGACTCACCATTCTATGCAAGTTCTACCTTCTTCAATAACTCTTCTTCTTCTTGAACTTGACATTTTGTCCAATTTCCTCTTTCTGTAATCTCTTATCTCCTTCTTGATCTATAATCAAACTTGGACTAATCTACATTAAATATAGTAGTTAGTCAATGTAGGAGATAACTATATTACTCAATCTTTTTGCTATTAACAATGACATTTGTATAAGACATCATCAAAACTAATCATAACTAACATTCTCCCCCTTTTTGATGATGGCAAATACTATAAGAAAAATATGTATGAATATGAAAATACATTAGATGCAACAATGCAACATATGTTTCTTGCCATTCTCTCCCCCTTATTTGTCATTAGCAAAAAGTTGAAGTAAAGAAGAAATGCTAAAAGAGACAAATATGAAATCAGATTAGAAAGAATCAAGAAACTGATTTTCTCTCCCCAATTGAAAGTGTTTTCATTCTAAATATCATATAATTTGGAATGTTTTTATGAAAACAAATTTGCAAGAATTTGGAGAGGTTTTCAAAACATCTTTCACAATTAAGGCATATAGAAACCAAACATGTGCAAAATGTCACTGAATATAAAGAGATAAAGATTAGAAATGCTCATGTTGGTTCAGCAAATTGATGAAGTCCATTTGCTTGCTGTATGCACTTCGGTTGAATCCCTGTGGCCTGAGATAAAGTAGTGGTAGGCTTTCCCCTTTTTTTATGGAGCATAGCTTAGCTGACTCCAAGAGGTTATTTGCCTTCTTTGTAGAGCATATCTCAGCTTCAGTGTGATCAAAGCATCTTTCCTCAGTGTAATGGTTTCTCCTTATAGTGCATTAAGGAAAGTTGAACACATGACAAAATCTCTTGCTATAAATTGAAAACCTTCTTTGCAAAAGAGATTTGTTAGTGCAGCCAGATATCAAAGTATTCCTTTCTAAATAATATTTTCAAATAAACATAATGAAAGGAAAATGTGATATTAACTCATCATCAAAACTAACAAAATACAGTGAATGCAGATGAGTATGTGAATGTGAAGCTCCCTTTCATGATACCAAATAATAATGAGACACCAAATATTATGAGGTTTGGAAATATCTTTACTCACAACATGGTACCTCAGAATTAAGAACTTTTAAATTCATTGAAATTGGTATAAAGAAATCACTTATACTTTTCATGATAACAAAAATGTTTAAAGCATAAGAATCATTTTGAAAATGAATATACTCAGGCTAAATTTCATGAGGTAGGACCAAATGAATAAAATCAAATTAGCCTAGCATGATAATGATATACAATACGCATATTGTTTCACAATACAATACCTCACTTGAGTAATATCGTAATTACTCAAGTTATAAACATCGTAATCCATAGATGCATTCTTGGCTAGCCAATATATGATGATATGATCAATATTGAGGAACTTCCAGATTTGATGCGTGAGGATGAGTTTACGTGACTAGCGGCTCTTCTTATCGAGGCTAGTACACTTACGCATCATCTTGATCTAAGCCTCTTCCTAGATAAGATCTTGAAGTATATGAATATTCAAGGCAAGAATATAAATATAGTTACTCAGAAATGGATGAAAACAAATACATATTTGAGTAAAAAAAAGAGTTCTAGGATTCATGGACGATGAAGCACAAACTCATTAATCCAAATGACTAGAGTTCCATAATATTATCCTAGTAAGTTATTCCATATAATGGTTAATGCACTAACATTTAATGCATTAATGAACATTCATAGAACTTGGAGTAACTTAACCATGAGGATTTATCTAAAAATCATAAGATTTTCACAAATTGAATTCTTTTCTAGAGATAAGCTTGAAACTCATATATGATTAACTTGTTCGACATGAGGTCCAACTAGTTAGAGAATGAAACTAAAGAGTTCAAGCAACACATTGAATTCCAAAAATCAATATGTGAAAGATAAGGAAGACTCAACTGGAGAAATTTGAAGCATATCCAACATTCAATATACAATATTAACTTCCGAGTTTTGAAACATCATTTTAATGCAATTAAAGTATGGATATGTTTTCAAAACATTTGTATGCATCTTCACAAAACGAGTGAATTGAAATCCTAACAAATTTTAGACTTGAGCATTTCAAAAATATAAAATCAAAAAGTTATGCACAAATTCACTTGTTTGATCATCAAAAATTCACTAGCAAATTGGTTAAACGCAGTTTGGAATGTTAGTGATTGATGATATGGAAGATATAGATCATACATGAAGTTTATGGAAATTCCAGCAAGATGATTTCAAAAGCATAGTTGACTCAAACTTGAGTTTAGAAAGATAAACTAGAGTTTGGAAAAGCAAACTGGAGGTTCATGAAGGCAGTCTCAAGTTTGCTTATTTATAAAACATTGAAAGCTCTTGACCAAGTGTAAACTCGAGTTTGTCAATTGTAAACTCTTGAGGATTTTTTGGAAGTGCAAACCGAGGTTTAGAAACTGTAGTCTCAAGTTTAAAATGCAAATAGGTGAGTTTTGCCTTCGTATGGACCTGAGGTTTGTAAAAAACTGGAGGTTTGCGTAGTAAAACGAGGTTTGTAAAATTTTCTTCGGGACCAAACCCTGAGGTTTGCATTTTAGGCTCGAGTTTAGACTTCTATCGAGCAACCATCGGGTTTTCATTTTGAAATACATTCTGCACAAAACTCAAACTCGAGTTCATAAGTGAGCGAGGCTCGAGTTTGACACTGTTCATGTCAAAAATCAGTTGTAGTTCTTAAAACATAAACCGGAGGTTTCCAGTGCAAACCGGAGGTTTTCTCAAGTTCAAAAATATTTTGCTCTCTGTAAGGCACGAACTCGAGTTTAGAAACTTGAACTCGAGTTCTCTCAACTTAGAAAGCTTTTGGTAAACTTTTGGCCCGAAGCAAACCGGAGGAGGTTCATGGTGCAAACCGGAGGTTTGCGCAAAGGTTTCTAGTTTGGAGTTTGGCTTAGAGAGTAAAAATGCTGATTGAAAATAAATAAGTTTCAAAAACTTTTAACTTAACCAAACCAAAAATGAATCGTAGTATGAGGTAAGAATTAGATATCACCGTAATTCCTCTTATCCTCATAGAAGCTTGCTTGGTTAAGATGGATTGATGTAGATAACTTTCCGAGGTTCACCATCAACATCAACCTTATCTTATTTAGCTTTCTCAAGACTTGGATTATTTTTCTATTTTATATTCTTGAGACGCTTCCTTTGATCCTACAAAACCATATAAATCTTTTTCTTTCTTGGTATCCAACCTTACTTGGATCCAATCATCGTTAGCTTGTAGGAACCAAAATTAAATTCACATGCTCTTATGAATATAATCAATTCAGAACAATAAAGCACAGTGAATTAATCCAGAGTTCATGCATAAAGAAATATATTTTCTTTTCAAATCATCATGAATGCATAAAGAGTTAAACCTATTGAACATTGTAATCTGTTTTAAAATATATATCAGAATGTGAAAAACCAATTTAAAACAAATAGCTTGCAATGCTCATTCCTAAGGTTAGAAAATATAATACCTCAATGGATATTTCAGATGATAGCAAAGGAGGTTTTACCATTGTATACCTTTACCTTAGGTACTTGGAGGATTGTCTTTGCTCACCCATTGATTCTTCATATATTTTCTTATGGGTGTTAGCAAAGTTCTCTCAAAGGATATAGACTTCCGAATCTTGTTTGATACTTGAGAGATCCTTCTTTTCTTGTTCTCCTCAAGATAGTTGAATGGTACTGTGGTAATCCATTCTTGAGGTAGATGATACTCTTCTTGCTTGTATCCATTGCTTCCTTTGATGTTTAAACCTTGTAGTTCCAGCAATGGGTGCTTTGAGAGTTCTCTTGCTTGATATAGATTCTTTGATCTTCCTCATTGGTGCATGAGAGACTCTTGGCTTCTTCTTCTCTTTCTCGTACCTTGATGTCCATTCTTTCTAGAATCATCCCGCACATATAAAGTGCTAGATGGACATTTTGGTACCCACTTATACTTGGGTCCTTGACTGTTAGCATTGGACCTTGATTGTTCTTTAGCAACCCAAATAAATTTGTTTCTCACATTGGAATTTCTCCTAATATAGCATGTATGAGAAATATGCCCAGATTTTCCACAATAGTTGCAAATAATAGAATGATGCTTATTATGAGCATTTTTGCAAATATTGTGCTGGTGACGAGAGTAAGATTTCAAATAATCTTCATTGGAACATTCATTCTTCCCACATGATTTCCCAGCATCATTTTTGAAAAAATGTTTGTTTTTCAAAATAGAATCAGTAAAAGGTTGAAAAACACTTCTATGCAATTGTTCGAAATCATTTTTCTTTAATACACAAGAAGAATTGGAATCGTTTACCACATGTGCATCTTGGGCTTCGATAATGATTGATCATAATCATCCATGAGCTTTTCTTGGGAATCCTCTTCCTCTTGTTCTTTTGTGTTGATTTGGATCATGGAAGTATTCAATGATTTCTCCTTCTTCATTCTCCACTTCCAATTGTTCATCGATTGTGGATACGCAACTTATAGTTTCGGATGAACTGTCAACACTTTCAACTTCAACACAATTGTTAGAACCATAAATAGAATCAAGAGTATCCCAAATATCTTTAGCATTGGAGCAAAACTTGATTTTCTCATAATCGTTTTCTGTCAATGCACTATAAAGGATTTTCATTGCTCTAATGTTCAATGAAAACATTTTCTTTTCTTTTTCTGTCCAATCCTTTCTTGGTTTGAAATCAAAAGCATTTGTAAAAACATTCCACATATAAAAATCAGTTGCTTTGATAAAACTAGTCATTCTAGCTTTCCAAAACCAAAAATCAATATCTTTGAAAAGTGGTGGAATAGTAAAATCAAACCCTCTTGAAAACGTGGAACACCAAAGATCGCCATTGAAACTCTTGAGACGGTTAAGTCCTTTAAACAAGAGCCTAGCTCGATACCAAATGTAAGTTCGGCTGAACCCAAGAGGGGGTGAATTGGGTGAAGTATAAAAATTTAGATTCTTTGAAAATCTTTTCGCAATTCAGTAAATTCAACTTGTATAACGAAGTGAGTTATAAATCAATTGACAAACATTCAAATGTAAATGCTGGAAATATAAGAGATAAGGGAAGAGGATGTGCAAACTGATTTATCTTGGTTCGGCCCAATCCTTGACCTACGTCCGGTCCCAAGCCTCACTTGGGATTTTCAATCCACTATCTTTGTTCAACTTGATTACACGTTAACTGAAGCAACCCTCTCTCTAGGCTTCACTCCCCCTTACAACTGTAATCAACACACCGCTTGATTACACACTCGTACTCAAGTAATCCTCTCACTAGGATTCACTCCCCTTACAAGTTGTAATCAACACAATGTATATCCCACTCAAGATTACCCAATCTTGAGTAACTCTCGATAGAAAGATAATGTGTTTACAATAAATCTCCTCTCTTAGAAGTGGATAGATAAACACGAAGATCAAATACAAATCACTTCACTCTCTAAGTTATCTAAACATGTAAAACAGAGTGTAAATGATGAGAAAGCAGAGTATCAGCATGTTGGCAGTGTAAGCTTGTATCTCCACGTTTTTCTACTTGAATTTGTCCTCTTTTATAGGTAGAGAACACCATATGACCGTTTATAGCCGTTGCCCATATCAGACAAGGTTTGGGTTGAGTTTTGTCTTCTTCTCTCTCTAATCTGCACTTAATCCAGCTGGGCAGAAGTTCAGAGTTGACTTCTTGAAAATAGATCCGTTGGAATAGCAGCTACTGGATGTGGAAAGCAATCTTTAATCCTTTGTTAAACGTGTGCAGAAGGATTACCCAAAAGAATGCAACTTTCTGGGTTTGCAATTAATGTGCTGACATCACTTTTGCTTTTGCTTTAAACCTTCAATGTACAATCTCTAATCTTTCTGAAACTCACCAATAAAGTGGTTAAACATATCTAGGAACATTAGAGATTAATCATAGGAAGTATTAAGATCAATCATGAAGGTTTTGCAAAATCGTCGAATTTGAATTTCAGATTCAGCGATGCAAACCTGAGGTTTGTTTTTCCAAACCTGAGGTTCTCCGCATATTAAAAAACCGAAATGCTCTCGGGTTGGTTTAAACTCGAGTTTCCAACTAATAGGCTCGAGTTTGGTTCTCTTCAAAACCAAAGTTTGCTCTCTGGAACCCACAAACTCGAGTTTGTTACTTATAGGCTCGAGTTTAGATGTTCTTGGGGACCTGGTTGCTCTCTGTCTGAGCTAAACTCGAGTTCGTTCACTTATAGGCTCGAGTTTGCCTTTTTCCAAATGTTCATTTCTCCTCTGGAACTCTCGAGCTCGAGTTCGTAACTGTGAACTCGAGTTTGCAACCTGCACTTGTGACTTGGTTGCTTCTGACTTGGTCTGGTTCGAGTTTGCAACTCCGTCAACTTCCAAAGGCCATATCTCCCTCGTCTGAACTCCGTTTTAGTCTGTTCAACTCTTGTTGGAAAGCTCTGTGTGTCTACTTTCCAATGGCACCAATTATAGCTCAATTGGAGTTGTATTTTGTGAGATACAACCAAAACATTGAAGCTTGGTTCTGACTGTGACGGTGATGTTTGTGGCAACTTCTAGAATTCATAGCTCTTTCATCTGAACACCTTTTGACTTCATTTATGTATCAAAATGACGCTTTGGATGTCTAGTTTCATATGCCACTGGTTTCGTCTCAATCCGAGTTTTTGTTTGTGAGATATCATCGAAATACCAGAGGTCGCCCGTGCTGAACTTGAGACAGTGTGGAGCTGAAAAGCTGATGACCGCTGTGAACTCGAGTTTGTACTTACAGGCTCGAGTTCGTGTTGTCCAGAGACACCAGAAATGCTGAAGACACTTATTGGCTCGAGTTTGTGATTCCTGTGTCAGGTTTGAAGTTCTGAACTCGAGTTTGGAGTCCTGAACTCGAGTTTGCTCTTCCAGAAGCTGATTTTTGCTGATCTTAACTCTGAATTCAGCTATTCCAATTTCCATTTGATCATGGAGACTTCCAGAATCAATCTTAGAACTTCAATAATGATATCTTCATTCCATTCAGCAAGTTCTTCATTATTCCATCTCCCAACTTGATCTTTCTTCATCATTTAGCTTGGACTCACCATTCTATGCAAGTTCTACCTTCTTCAATAACTCTTCTTCTTCTTGAACTTGACATTTTGTCCAATTTCCTCTTTCTGTAATCTCTTATCTCCTTCTTGATCTATAATCAAACTTGGACTAATCTACATTAAATATAGTAGTTAGTCAATGTAGGAGATAACTATATTACTCAATCTTTTTGCTATTAACAATGACATTTGTATAAGACATCATCAAAACTAATCATAACTAACAAAAACAGTTTGTATGACAGTAATGAGTTATAAAGCAATAGTCAGTCATTCAAACATATATGCATGAAATAAGAGTTTAAGGAAGAGAATATGCAAATTGAGATTTATATTGGTTCGGCCCAATCCTTGACCTACATCCAGTCCCCAAGCTCCACTTGAGATTTTCAATCCACTATCCTCTTGTTTAATCCAGGCACAAGAGAAGCCTTTACAATCTCACAAGTTCACTCAAGCACTTGTGAAGACGAATCTCTCACCGAGATACTCCCCCTTACACACCGTAAGGTTATACTCTGTTTCCCACTCAAGATTACCCAATCATGAGTAACTCATAGATAAAATGATTACAATAAATCTTCTCTCTCAAAAGTGAATAAGATAAATACTGAAGTTCATTACAAACAATCTCACTCTCTAAGGTAAACTATATGATCGTGGAGATAATTAGAGAATAGGTGTATATGAATATCAAGGTATTGACATTTTGAAGATGTAAGCAAGCTTGTGTCTCCAACATCTTCTATCTTGAATGCTTCTCCTTTTATAGTTAGTTGCAATTTATGATTGTTGAGGAGAGCCTTAATGAGCCATTGTGAGGAATGAATATATCCGTTGAGTTTTGAAATGTTTCTCTGACTCTTCGTATTTTCTCAAGGTTTAGCCGTCATTCTCCATTGACATTCTTCATTCGATTTGTTCGTTGAGACTCAAGTATAATGTTGACTGAGAATGCTTGAAATGCTTTATAGTTGCTGAGAAGCTAATTTTCCACTTTCGTGCTTTGACTCTGGTTTAACATTTAATGCGTCTGAAATGATTTTGCTTTATGATAATTTGAAGTTTAAAACTTGTTAATCCTGTCTAAAAAACACTAGCAAACTAATTAAACTTGGTTAGAAGTAATAAGAAACATTAATATCATGTACCCAAGGTATAACCAAGAGTTTGCAGATTACGAAGATATTTGAGTTAAAAATTCCGATAAAGATAACTCGAGTTGCCTACGATGACTTGAGTTATAATTGTGGTGTTTGAAAGGTAGAGAAGAATTGTCAAATGAGTTGACTCGAGTTATCTTGGTTAACTCGAGTTATAATGGCAGATGTTTCATACCGAGACCAAAATGAAACATGATGACTCAAGTTGATCAAGGTGACTCGAGTTATATCAGCATTTTTATATTAGTCGAAGTTCTCTGTCGCAAGCATGACTCGAGTTAATTATCAAATGACTCGAGTCATATCAGATCCTGAAAAAGCTTTTGTTTGTTCCAGAGTGTCTGCCTTGACATTGCTGCATTCTGTCTTCTTCAAATCATGGGAAAACTTCCAGAAACCATATCTCTTCGAATATAACTCTAAATATAGAAAATGACCTATCCCTAGAAATCTCTTTATGTCTTCTTTCAAATGCCACTAGTTGGAGCTCATTTGGATGTGTGGTTTGTGAGATACACACAAAACATCAAATCTTGGTCTGCTGAGTAACGTTAATTGATATGCCAACTTGTGAAATTCATATCTCCTTGATCTGAACTCCTTTAGGCTTGAATGTTATACCAAAATGACGCGTTGGGAGTCTAGTTTCATATGAAATTGGTTTCACCTCAATCCGATCTCTGGTTTAGGAGATATCATCAAAATACCAGACCTTGCCAACTGAAACTTGAAACAGAGTATAACAGAGGTGCTGAAAAAGCACGGTTAACTCGAGTTATTAAGTGATAACTCGAGTTACACTTGTCCAGAAATGCTGAGAGCACATTTTGACTCGAGTTAACTCATTCCAAAAGAGGGAAAACACTGTAGCAACTTTATTAACTCGAGTTGTAAGTTCATAACTTGAGTTATATCATCCTGAAGCTCCCTTTTGCTTATTTTAACTTCGAATTGAGTCATTCCAACTTTCATTTAATCGTGGAGACTTCTAGAATCAATCTTGGAACTTGTATAATGATATTCTCATTCCATTCATCAAGTTCTTCCTTCTTCCATCTCCCATATCCCATCTTGATCATTCTTCGTAATCTAGCTTGGACTCATCATTCTCTGCAACTTCAATATCTCTTCTTCTTCTTGAACTTGACATTTTTCCCAATTTCTTCTTTCTGTAATCTCTTATCTCCTTCTTGATCTATAATTCAACTTGGACTAATCTACATTAAATACAATAGTTAGTCAATGTAGGAGATAACTAAATTACTCAATCTTTTTGCTTTCTAATAATGGCATCTATATAAGACATCATCAAAACTAATCATATCTAACATTTTAGCCTCGAGAGGCTTCCTACCTCTCATCATTCTTGGGACTCTACCTAAACTGGGCTTAGTCATCTGCCTACTTTAGGCTTATTCTTCAAGTCTCTCATCCCGAAATTTAGGATATTACATTATTATAAGCAAATTCAGCCAGAGGAAGATATTGATCCCAACTTCCTTTGAAATCCAAGGAACAAGCTCGCAACATATCTTCAAGTGTCTCGAATAGTTCTCTCTCGACTAATTGTCTATCTGGGGATGGTAATCCGTACTAAATCTCAATTTCATCCCCATCGCCTCATGTAATGCTTGCCGAATCGGGAAGTGAATCAAGGATCTGTCGAAATAATGCTCCACGGTGTACCATGGAGTCGTATTATTTCTCTAATATAAATCTTTGCCAATTTCTCAGGATAGTAATTCACACTAATAGGAATAAAATGAGCTAATTTAGTAAGTCGATCAACAATCACCCATATAGCATCATAATGCCTAGTCTTAGGTAGACCCACCACTAGATCCATGGTGACATCTTCCCATTTCCATTTATTAATCTCTAGGCCCTGCAACAGTCCTCCTAGTCATTGATGCTCAATTTTAACTTTCTAGAAAATTAAACATCTAGCAACATATTGAGTTACATCTTTCTTCATATCAAGACACCATAGTTCCGATTTCAAATTTTGGTACATTTTAATTGCTCCTGGATGAATAGTGTACTTACTTTTATGAGCTTCATCCAACATCTTCTGCCTCAATTCATCTTTTGGTGGCACGTAAATTTGTTTCTTATATCGAATTAGTCCACTCGAAGAGAGATCATAATCCGAAGATTCATCACGAGCTCTCATTTCTCAAATGGACTTTGCTTGCTCATCCCGCATTTGAGCTTCTTTTATTTCTGATTTCAGATCATTCTCCTCATGATTGACAAGGAGATTAGCAATGTAAGCTTCACGGGGCTTACCATTATCCATAAAAGTTTGATTTGATAGATTCAAATCTCGGAAATCCTCCAATAATTTCTGTTCCACTATCATCAAAGATGCTACTTGCACAGCCTTTCTACTCAATGCACAGCAACAATGTTAGCTTTACCCGGATGGTATTTAATTTCTAGATTGTAATCTTTAAGTAACTCCATCCATCTCTCGTTGTCTCATATTTAGTTCTTTCTAATCAAACGAGATACTTGAGACTCTTGTTGTCGCGATAAACTCAAAATAGCACCATATAGATAATGTTGCCATATCTTCAAAGCAAACACAATTGCTGCCAACTCCAACTACATTGAATGCATCAATGGCTCGATGGCGACCCAAGGACACATAGTCCACTTGACCTACAGACCCAAACTCATGTGTCACTCACAAACATACAAAAGCCATATAGAGTTATATAAGTAAACAATTACTACTTGATAGCTGATCAGTAATTAATGAAATTTCCTGGATGCCTGAATGTTACTCTGGATATACACTTTCCCTAAATAAAGCAAATACACTCCATTTCATTCATTAATGCAAACTCTCCTCTTAATTTCATGAAATTCGACCATAACCCAGAAATTTCCAGAAATCATGCCTGAAATTCAAAAATTCATACTTAATTCTAGAAACATCCATTTAATGTGATTCCAGTGGCCACTTAACCCTTATCATGTCTAGTGTTTACTAAAATTATTTCCAGAGACCATAAAAATTTGTACGATTTTACTGTTTTAAAATTCCACTCTTTGGTTAGAGATAAAGTCTAATTTTCTAGGCTATTTTCAAGAATTCGTATTTCCTAGTAGACATCTCAAAAAATTACAAATTATATACCAAATTAAATCTTGGGATGTCTAATCTAAACATACAAAATTTCATGTCCATTGGACATCATTTACTATTTTAAAATTATCCCTTAAGCATGACTGCCAAGAAATTATCAAAGCTGGCAGATTCTCTAATTTCTTGTAACTTTGCTTTTGAGTTTCAAAATGATGTTCTTTACTTGTTCCCATACAAATTTTCATCCTAAACACTTTAGCATCATCAAAAATACCAAAATCACATCATAAACTCATGCACACACCCTGATCGAAAATCACACCATGAAAGCAACAACAATAATTTCCATTTTAACTTCATATTTATTCATCTCTTTGCTTAATCTTCTCTTTAAGACCATTATCCTAACTCCAAACACTTAATAATTCATTTTAATGACTAAGGCAGAATCTCCCCTTAAGCAATATTATAATCCCATGAACATCTATCATCTTAAGAAGATTCCAAAAATCCAAAACACAAAGTCACAAACAAGCTAGTTTAGTGACTTACTTGGCTTGTGACTTAGTTTCACTTGAATCTCTTCCTCCTTGTGCCCTTCTATGACTTCATCCTATGCTCCAATAACATCATACAAGAATTGTTCCTAAGGGTTTTGAAGTTGTTCATGAAGGTTGAAGAAGATCGAAAGCTATCTCAACATAATCTTGAACCTACTTACCTTAATCTTCAATTAGTGTGCCTTCTCTTCTTGTGTATGAATTTTCTCTTCTCTCCTTTTTCTCTCTTGGGTGACAATTTGGGCGGCAAAAATGAAGACAAAAGGGTCCTTAAATAATCAATTATGATCATGCAAATTATTCCTACAAGTTATTTCTTATTGGCTCTTGGTTTGACTTGGATTTATGACTTGTTTTCCTTCCATTTTCTCTAGACTTTTCTTGACTCTTCTTGCTTCTTCATGCTTGGCTGACGTGCTTCCCATCTTGGCACTATATTTACTTGTCTCATGCCCTTTTAGCTTAGGTTTAGGCCTTACTCTTGGTGCTATTTTATTGGCTGTAAACTCCAAGCCTTTTGACTTCTCTTTAAATTGTCTTTCCTTGCAATTCACTTTCCTTTCGTCTTGTCTCATGCTAGGCGAAATTTGTGGCTTGTAGGAGAAATATGTTTGACTTTCAATTGCCTTGAATTTAGCTGTACATGTGTCTTACTCAAGGTCAACTTTAGTTCCTAGGTTGACTAGGGAAACTCCTTTGACTTTTGTATTTTACATGTGATCTTTGTGCTTGGCTTCTTTGCTTCTTCTTCTTGGCCGACGCATATGGCTTCTTGGAGAAGGAGTTTTGTCTTCTTGAAGCCTTTTCCAAGTCTCCAATTATTCTATTGCAATAATCAACCCAATTCCCTATTGTGACATTTGGCATGTAAGGGAATAATGGTTGTATTTTGGCTAAGAACATGTCATAATTCATTCTTGTCTTCTTCTTTCCCTCCTTGTTTGAAATATAAGGCTTATGGGAGAAGATTTGTGCCTTCATGATGTTTCTTTGACTCCTGCTCATTAAGTTATCTTACATCATCTTTGATGATGTAAACTTAGTTGGCATTTTCCCTAAGTCAAAGATAATTTATCATATTATTTCTTGGGTTAAATGCCTAATTTGCCCGAGGAAGTTTTGATAAGGGGGCACTCAGCACCCGGAAGTTTTTTTGGTACCAAATTTACCCTGGAAGTATGAAAAATGTAGCAAATTTGCCCATCCGTTAATTTTGACCGTTAAGTTTAACTGAGTGTACACGTGGCATGCCACCTCATGACACGTGGCATGCCACCTCATCAACCCAATAAGAGTTAAGTATCATTTTTGCCCCAGAAGTTTTCACTAAGAGCAAGTTTGCCCCGGAAGTTTTCACTAAGGAGCAATTTTCTGGAAGTTTACAAAACGTTTCAATTTTACCTTTCTTTCCCATATATTAAATTTGACTATTAAATCAGTCAAAGACTACACATGTCATACCTTGAAAAGGTCGAACTTGAAGTCAGAGAAGGAGATCCTTGAGATGTTGAGCTCAAGGCAGCCAGAATTTGTGAAGTCGAACTGGTCACAAGAAGCATCACTTATGATCTAAGCAAATGATTAGTCTATACAAACGTAAATATTATCACTATTGATTTGTTTTAGTGAACCAATTTTTGGAACAATTCATTTCTCGTTTTGCGTTTCATTTGCTTAGATCATAAGTGATACTTCCTCTGGGTTTTACGACAGACCTTTCAGTCCCTGTGACCAGTTTGACTTCACAAATTCTGATTGCCTTGAGCTCAACATCTCAAGGATCTCCTACTCTGACTCCAAGTTTGACCTTTTCAAGACATGACATGTGTGGTCTTTGACTGATTTAATAGTCAAATTTAATATTAGGAGAAAGTAGGGCAAAATTGCTACTTTTGTAAACTTCCAGGTCAAAATTGCTCTTAAGTGAAAACTTCCGGGGCAAAATAGCTCATCAGTGAAAACTTCCAGGGCAAAAATGATACTTAACTCTTATTCGGGTTGATGAGGTGGCATGCCGTGTGTCATGAGGTTGCATGCCACGTGTACACTTAGTCAAACTTAACAGTCAAAATTAACGGAGGGGCAAATTTGCTACCTTTTTCATACTTCCAGGGCAAATTTGATGCCAAAAAAACTCCCGGGTGCTGAGTGCCCCCTTATCAAAACTTCTGGGGCAAATTAGGCATTTAACCCTTATATCTTTGGCTTCTAAATATTCCTTTTTGTATGGAAAATATTCTTGTCTCCTATTTCCCCTATGTTGGGCGTAATTCCTAATCAAACAGAAGAATATTGCTTATTAATTCCTTTACAAGCTTATGTCACTTAGGTCTTATCAAGTGGATTTCATGTGTCCTACTTTTCACAATTTCATTTTCATTCCCCTTTTGCCTTGCTTGGGCAAATTCTTGGCCTTACTAAAGATCCAATGATTTACTCTCTAATGTCCTTTAGGCACATGTCAATTTTGACAAGTCAACTTATGATTTATTGGCCCTAACTTAATTAAAACAATTCCTCATCCTCCTTGCTTTTTTGGTTGAGAATTAAGTCACTATTATAGTGACTTTCACATTATCACAAAGTCACTAAAATCATTTACTTAATATGTTATTTTAACTACTTAATTAAACTGGAAGGTTCCATGAAAGAAAACAATTTATTCGTAATAAAAAACTTCTCAGTATTTCATTAATTAATGCTTCGTACATTGCTCATGAAAATAGGGATGTTACATGAAAAGCAATGATTAAAGTTCTATGTAAACAAAGAGAACAAAAGAGAATTACTAACAAAACCTAGGAGCAAAACATCTATCAAGGGTTTGTGAAAAGCAAAGATTTTTACCAAACACAAGAGCGAAAACAGCAACAGAGAGAGAGGGAAAGGCCAACGAGAAAAGAATACTAAGGCATCCCAATAACGAAGCGAGATATCATGGTGGCCAAAGGGACAGAGAGAGGGTGCGTAGGAATAAGAGAGGCTAGAAATAAAGAATGAGCGCCATAGTGAGTATGTGAGTATATATACTAGGGCAACATTTTCTAGACCGGTTCTCATCAAAGCGAAGTCGTTGAACTTAATTTGTCGTCGTAAAATCTACTTTTTGTAGTAGTATACAACGATTGTTATACTATAATAGTCATCTATAGTAAACAAAAATTATATGAAAATTTCATGACCTCTTTCTAAATAAACATTCGTCTTATAACAAAATAAAACAATTTCCACTATTGTTTTTAAAATTTAAAATACCATTCGTTGATATATAATTTTAACGATTGTTTTATTAAACTAGTCGTTTAATGTTGAGACCAAATTTCAATAATGCCACCGATTCATTTCTAATGTCTAGTTTCATAAAAACGGTCATTGATTTTACATCATTAAATCTACTTTTTGTAATATGCAAGTAGAGGAATTATTATAAATCACAAAGGAGACGCACTGGGTGGTTTTCTATTTAATATTATAGGGGGAGGGAGTTATAATGCTGAAATAAGGGGCGTGTAATCGGGTTTGAAAGTCGCATGGGACTTGGGGTTTCGACATGTTATAGTAGAGACAGATTGTGTGGAGCTGGTCGAAAAAATCCCCCAAGTGTTATCGTGGATGCATTAGCATGTGATGCAAGCTGTCTTTGTTCTGATTAGTTGCCAGTTTCTGAGCTTGTATTTCATCTCGCGGGGGGGGGGGGGGGGAGCAATTTTACATACGAAGTTTTTTATCGAGGGGAAATTTTGCCTCGAAGTGTTAAAAAGAGAGAAAATTTGCCATAACTTAATTAATTTTAATCATTAGTTGATCAAATATGTTGAGCTAATAGTTCATTTGTCATCAACAGTATTTTTGTTAAGGTACACATATGGCCCATTAATTTTAAATCTAATTTTGAAAGGAAAAAAATGAAGTATATGACACATGGACTTTCGAGGTAATTGTACATTAACCAAAATAATGTGGATGACGTATGGATTTGTCAACTTATCATATTTTGTCAACTAAGAGTCAAAATTACTTAGGATAATGATCGGGGCAAAAGTGCTATTTTTGATATCTCCAGAGCAAAATTGCCATCCCAAAAGCTTTGTGAGCAAAATTATCCCTTAACAGAAGAAGTTGTATATACAGCTAAATATGCTTACACTATAAAAGGGTTATCCTAAGGAAATGATCGATATTTCGCAACGGTTACTATTTAAAGATTGAATACAACTAATCAATCTTAGTCAATGGTTAACTTTGAAAAACATGGGAGTATGAATGAACTTGTTGTGCCGTTGTTAACAATAACAAGTAACCAATCATATCATTTGTTTTTAAAAAATCATTTTTGAGTATATCTCCTATTTAAAACTATTTGGCTAGTTTAATAATTTTATTACATTATTTATTAATAAAAAATTATTACGTTACATTTTAAAAAAATTTTGAGTTAATAAAAAATTAATATAAAACTAAAGATAAATAAAGTAGATCACAAAAAATTTCTTTTTTTATGAAATCATAAAAAGTTTCTATCATGACCTAACTTGTAAACCATGAGAAGAACAAAGTAAACAAAATCAGTATACCTACTACACTCAATTTCCAGGGAAACATGAGAACAACCAATCCGACTTATCAACTTGTAATTGAAGCAAAGATGAATTAATATCAAACTTTATTCTCACTATTATTATTAGTCAAGCATGAAACTAATTACTTCCTCCGGTCCTAATTATAAGAGTAAATTACCAGAATTTGGAGGGATTAAGGAAAGGGAGTTAAATTAATTAATTATGTATATTTTCCTAAAATACCCTTACCCAAAAAAACGGAGTAAATGATATAGAATAGGAATTTGATTGGAATTTACTCCCTTGCTACTGTGCATCCGAAACAAAAAGAAGGAAAAACAAAAGTCTTCTACCAATTAGTATTGGAATTTACTCCCCTCCAAATTCTGAATTTGCTCCTGTCGGTACGTTTCATGCATATATATTAGATTACTTATGTCGTAAGGTCATTTATTTTACGTATATTTTACTTATCGTGCATAATAATGTATTATACTTGATGTGTCTATGGCATAAAAATAATTGTAATAAAAGAAGAAACAACGTTAATTAATAGAATAAAATTAGTTAAAAAAATTCTTAAAGGAATATTAAAATTATTTTATTTAAAAATAAAAAAATAAAGTAAATATCTCACTTGATAGAATATAAGCGTGTTGTTAAATTAATTATTATGGAAGAAGTATTAGTAGGGGTGATATGAGAAAAATATGACAAAAATTACTCAAAATTATTTTATATAAGAAAGTATAATTTAGGTGTATATGACATTAATGAGTTGCAAACATTATTTACTTTATAAAATATATAGGTGTATTATTAAATTATTATTGTCTTTAATTATTATTGAGAAAGTATAAATAGGGGTATTATATGAAAAAATTGACAAAAGTTAAAACTTGCTCTTATAATTAGGAGTTTAGGACCAAAACCAATTCCAAATTTTGCTCCTATAATTAGGACCGGAGGAAGTAATATATATATTAAACATTTAAATAAAATGTATTTTGGTCCAACTAACCCTAGTTATTATATCTCCTGGCTCAGCCACAGAATATAACAAGTGGGAAGGCGCTACTTGTCCTTGTTGTATACTAAGAACTCATACATAGCTAGGGGGAAAACAATTAAAAAACACAAAAAACGACAAAAATCATGTACTTACTACACTTAGTTTTCTGGGAAACGAAAAAGGAACCATTAAAACGTACGAACTTACAATGATGGATCAATATCAACCTTCAATTTCATTGTTGGCTGGTCAAACATGCATTAAACTGATGATGTAATTTTATCTTTTTGTAAAAATTTGCACTTGAGTAGAGAAGTGAATTGGGGACACGTGTCACAAGTAGATAGGTCCTACCTCCTTATAAAAAGGTCAAGCTGTTGCCCTAATATCAACAACAAGCAATAGACAGTACGAGAGAGGCATTCCCATCAATGCAACCAAAGCACTTATTCCTTCTTTTGCTGGCTGTGGTGCTTATCACCACCGCATCCCTTGCAGATGCTGAGGGTCGCAGAACGAGTCCGGCCACTGTGAAATCCTCTCTGGCACATCATCATGGTGACCACCACCATCATGACCATCATCATGGGGAACGCACTGATATAGATGTTGAGGATCATCATGACCATGATCATCATCATCATCATCATCATCAATCAAAGAGCTAAACATATCAGTATCAGCGTTAGCGCTCATGCTCTTGAACATGCTACTACTGTGGTTGTGTGTGAACTTTTCAAGGTTTCAGAATAAAAGTATCATCATATGATATTGGTTAAAGGCATGTATATGTAAATGTGTGTGTTGGAGTTGTGACAAAGTGTTGTTTGGCTTTCTAGAATAAGAATGGACATTAATTATGCGGCATGCGCATGTGGCCTGTTGTATTGTCAATTAGTCATATTTCTTCCATGTAGTAATATATTTGAATATTAAGATGCTGTCTTTATTGTAATATAAAATCTGCTAGTAATCATCTCATCTTGTAATTTATTGTTTGCCAACTAAGAAAGAGGTTGATTAAGTTTGATGTGGTTTCTTAAAAAAATAAAATTAAGGAATTTATGTTAAAGTTATCCTTTTCCTAAAAATGAAATAAAAAAATCCTTAGAGTTTGTGTTAAAGTACCAAGTTTAAAGTCATTCATGTTCATATAAATAAAAAGATTAATGTTTGAGGAAATATGCCGCGAGCATTTAATTAAGAGAATAACTGAAGAGAACAGGTTTGAGGATTTATAGCTTGTCCAAGGTATTGGTATGATAGCATGTTTCTTAATTAATAACCGTAAATCATTCAGTTGTATATGATACTCCCTCCGTCTTAATTATAGACAATATTTAGGAGTTGATCTTGGTACTAATTAATTATAAGACAAAGTTCTAACTGTTATCAATTTCTTCCCAAAATACCCCTATTGATATTTTCTCAATAATAACTTAATACTACACCTATATATTCTATAAAGTGAGTAATACTTATAATTCTTTAAGGGCTTTGTTGCATTACTTTTTAAACATTTTGACATCTTTTTTCGGTGGCATTAAAATTTTGAGCACAAGAAGAGGGGTGAAATCATGATTACTGTAATAGAATCAGGAGAATTAGTTCTTGTCAACTGTGGTTTCGGCAACTACATAAGCACTGAGTATAATTAACTAATTTGATTACTATCATTAATCTCTTCAAAGTTAGGTATATGTCCTATAAGTATGACCGGAGGAGTAGTACGGTTCTTGGATATATCAGCTTATCCAAGGCATGGATATGTTAGATGATAGTTGATTCTGAAAATCATAAATCGTAAAAACTATTCTCTAGAAGCTAATTCAAACATGCATTTTCTTATAAAATATTTTAATGTCTCCATATTTAACCCTTCATAACGGTTAAGTGTAAGCAAAACTAATTGTCAATTATGACTTTTCTGTAATAATGTATGAACCAGCTCTACTGTTTCAATTATCAATCCAATTTTGTGAATTGAGGTCCAATCAAAATATTGGTTGTGACTTGTGAAAAAGACATGTGGGTGAGGAACAAATTCGAAAACATAATACGTAATTAATTTGCAAAATATGTTTTTAAAAAAAAAAAAAAAAAGTTATTCATTCGTCCAAGTAGAGAATTTTGTTTTCTAAATTTTGTAAAATAAGTGCTAAAGCTAATATATAGCTACAATTATCAACATTGTTAAATACTGCTATTGCAGTTCGGATAAATTATTTTATTAACACCAATTTTCTTTAACAACGGCAATCGCTAGAAATAGTTAAGACATCCTTCCTTGTCGCCGCCCCCGCCGGGGGCCGGGGGGGAGGGGGAATAGTTTAGACATCCCGTTGGATTGATGGTGTGGTTCAAGCCACGTGGCAGAATATTACGAAATATGCAGTTTTGAACTTTAGCACTTTTTCTCCCCCGACCCATTGTTAAAGACGTGTAGGCTATGCATTTGATGTCAACCGTGGGATGGATCCAACTGTCTGCACCATACACCACATCAACCACAATTTGAAGCAAATCTTTAGCGTTGCGAGAATCGTGTCCGTTAATTTCTGGCTAACCTCTCGGCATGTTGGCGAGGCCATTGCTCGATTGTGAGACCAATGTTCGATCGTCATATGGGGTTTTTTTTGTCTTTTGTTTTTCCCCTCCACATCACTTACATAAAAATAAAAGTGAGCGGGTCTCATTACAAAAATAAGAGAGAAAATATTAGTGGGATCAACTCACTTTTATATGAGTGTGATAGAAAAAGCAAACAAACACACACACAATATACATACACACATACACACACGGATGTATATATATGTGTGTGTGTGTACACCTGTGTGTGTGTATATGTGTGTGTGTGTGTGTCTATCAGTATGTATGTACGTACGTACATACGTACGTACGTATATATGTATGTATCGAAAGAGGCTAGTTTCCAATATGATGAATCTTGTTTCAAATCCCCACTAAAAAAATGCCTAGATTTAGTGTTTAATTTAGTGTTAAACAATTCCTCAAATAAAATTGCCTCTAATAAGACATACTTGTGCCTATGAGAAAATGTATATGCTTTAAGGAGATGTTAATCATAATAATAGTAATAATTAACCTCTCAAGCATTTTTAGAGCACCATTGTTCAATTGTGATCCTTCCCCGTGATTGTGAACAGCTACAAAATTTTCAATTTTTTTTTTCATTCTTTTGACATTTTTTTCCATTCTATTTTATTCCCTTAATTTTTTTTTTTTAGGTCTAATACTACTTTGGATCAGATCTAATTTGAACATTCTTATCCTAATTGAAGCATTTTAAAATTATTTTTTGGATTCACATCAACTCAAATACGAAATCTTGTGTTTCATCGTTGCACATTCTGCTTTAGGTTATCGTCTATTGTTCTTATGCTTAAAATACTGTTGTCGACTTGGGTAATGGGCCTGGCAAAGTAAGGGCCTGACGAGTAAACGTCTTGACAGGATCTTCTTGAATCTTCCTCAATCGGCAAAATGATGATCTTCCCGGGATCATCGACAACCTCGGATAATGCGGATAATGGAGGATCTCCTCATCAATCGAGATCGTGGGAACGCGCATTACGAAGAAGGAAGCATTGCTGGAGAGACGAAACCTAAGGAAGCCTCTATAAATAGCGGGGCGTTCACCAGGTGCACACATTCCATAACCATGTACTACTTTACGTTCAGTACCACTGTGCACACACCCCACCCCTTTGGCGATACGCCGTTGTTGTGTTGCACAGTGATCTTGGAGAATCTGCTGTTATCTCATTCATGGATACCAGCAGGTAACCCATTCTCGGATGTTCTCCTAATAGGCATCCATAGTAGTTAGTCTATCCAATATCAATCATTCACTAGCCCTTAGGGGTTAGACAATTGTGTTCTATCACAGAACATTGGCGCCGACCGTGGGAACCGTAAAATTCGATTCCCATACCACAAAAAGTTGCTGAGCTAACACGGATAATGGCTGCAAACACCAGGAGTCGCGGCCATGCGGCTAGACGAGATCAACCGCCGAGAAGGCATCCATCAAAGTCACATCAGGAGCAAGGAACGCAGGAGGCCGATCTCGTGGTCCCCGTTGAGGATCAGGTTATTGTTGAGACCGAATCAGAGACCTCGGAGTCAGCAAGCTCTCCACTTCCCGACAATTTGGTAATCCAACAAGTGATCCCACCAGAGCTCCTGCCAGATCCTCCGGTAGAGTTACAAGTCGAGCATCCCGACATTCGCAGACTCGAGATTACATTGGGGGAGGTGCTGAATCGAATGGACGAGATGGAAACTAGGAACCGTTTGCACAGGGAAGAGGACATTAGAATTATCCGGGATGAAATGAGGCATCAAAACGCCATCTGGAGGCAGGAGGAGAATGTGAGGATCAGACAACTGTTGGAGGAATATATAGGAAAGGAAGAACGCCCGGTGAGAGGTGCGGGTAGAAATATTGCGGGACTAAGTCAAGCTAACGTGGCGTCATCTGCGAATATTGGGGCGCCACCGACTAGAGCCGTTGAAGGGAATACCCCCGGTCGGGCGCGAATTCCGAGTATTACGGGCAACGGGTCAAAAGTGCAAGCGTTGGAAGAACGGGTTAAGATGCTGGAAAACCCGATACATAACATGGATAGAGACATTGGAAACTCGAGTAGGAACAGTCATGAGACGTCTGCCCAGGGTGATGCCCACGAACCAAAGGCTGACGAGACCGTCTCGGATCAGGAACAGGTCCGCAATTCATTGCCTTTTAAAGGAAAAGAGCCTATTGAGGATCAAGATTCGTCTAAGGAAGATGAAACATCTGATGAAGAGGATAGATTGAGAGGTCCTTTCCCGCAGAGAATCATGATCGTGGCCTATACTAGAGGCTTAGATACAAAGGACTTCCCAAAGTATGACGGAAGTCGGGACCGCAGTGCATGTGAACAATTTCAAAATGGAGATCATGGTGAAAGGATATACCGGGGCCATCATTCCAAGGTTATTCGCTGGAACATTGAGGGGACCTGCACAGAGTTGGTTCAACTCGTTGCCACCGAACTCGATCCCTGACTTTAAGGGCTTAGTTAAAAAAAAAAATTATTGAATTTCGTTACTAGTAGAAAGCAGCCAAAGACCGAGTTTCAACTCGGTCAAGTGAAGCAGCTACCGAACGAGACTTTCCAGAAATATTTGGAGCGTTTCAAAGACACGGCCTTGCAAGTGCCAGAGCTTAAGGAAGATATACATCTTCATTGTGCTATAGCCAGTTTGGACAAGTCGTCTCGTTTAAAAAAATCGGTGACAAAAACCTGTCCAAGTACTTTGGCGGAATTCCGGGACCGATGCAAGCAATACTTAGAATTGGAGCAGTTGGAAATGATGAGCCGAGAACCAAGGGAAAAAGGTAGAAGTTCACCTCTGCAAGGCAGAGACCAGCGCAGTCAAAGTAAGCAAGACTCTCGATCACGCGGGCGTGACGGTCGGACCTGAGGAGGACGGGCTGAAGGAAAGTACGACAGATACGCCCCACTTAAAGTATCTCAGGCGCAAATTTGGAAAGAGGTATCCGCCACCGAGATGAAAAAGGTTGAACGACCTCGGCCCTTACGACGAGAGACTACCCTAGACAAATCACGGTACTGTGAGTTCCACGATCAGCATGGCCACACCACAGACTCATGTTGGGATCTTCGCGATACGGTAGAAAAGTTCGTCAGGGAAGGAAAGCTCCGATGATATGTTATCCAGACGGAGGGTCAGCAAAACAAGCGCCAAAGGGGTCAAAGTAAAAGCCCACCCCCCGAAAAGAAGAGACGCGAGCAGAAAGGAAACAGAGTGATGACGAGTTTCCAAAGCCCAACTATAATTGTCATGTTATTGTGGGAGGATTCGGTGGTGGAGGAGACTCGGTCACCCAGAGGAAGAAGTACCTAAAAGAAGTCTTTCCAGTTAGAAATTGTACTGAATTCAAATGGAGCAGTAAGAAACCGGAATCGCCAACACTTTTCTTTACTAAAGACGAGTTGGAAGATGTACCTCCTGGCCACCACAATGGGTTGGTCATCTCGGGAATGGTGGTAGAATGTTTTGTTAGGAAGATCTTCGTGGACGACGGTAGTGCGGTAAATATAATCCTATGGGATGCATTTAAGCGCATGTGTTTTGACTCGGAAGACTTGAAGCCGTGTAGAACTACACTAATAGGGTTCAATGGCTAGGATACACGACCTAAAGGTTACGTAGATCTAAAATTGACGCTAGGAACGGAGAAGGCTTTCAGGTCAGAAGTGGTTCGGTTTATTGTGGCCGACTTCCCCTTGCCATACAATGTCATTCTAGGGCGGCCAATTGGGATATGTTGGTGTCCTCCAAGCATAAGAGGTTGAAGTTTTTTAACAAAAAGAATCAAGTTGTTATTATTAGAGGCAATCAGAAGGATTCCCGGCAATGCTACTTCGAGGCCATTAAAGGAAGCAGAGTTTCAAAGGAGACGAAGTCGGGGAAGGAAAAAGGAAAGGAACCGGTACAGGTTATCGAATTGGACCTCAGGGAAGAAGATAAGATGTCGCGGGCAGAACCAAATGGTGAATTGCAAGATTTCATTTTGGGATCTGTACCAGAGCAGATGACCAAAGTCGGCAAGGCGTTGGATGCTGAGGTTTGCGATGAGATAGAACTCTTTTTAAAACAAAACAGGGATGTGTTCGCATAGACGCCATCCGAGATACCAGGAATAGATCCAGAGATTTGCAGCCACAAGTTGGCAATCCACCCGGGCTCTGCCCCGGTGGCGCAGAAAAAGAGAAAACACGGTTCGGATCGGGGCAAGGCGTTAGAGGCGCATGTGAAGGAGTTGATCGAAGCAGGTTTCATTCGGGAAGTGCAGTACACCACGTGGCTCTCCAACGTAGTCATGGTCAAGAAGCCTAATGGCAAATGGCGGGTGTGCACAGATTACAAGGACTTAAACAAAGTTTGCCCAAAGGATGCGTTTCCAATGCCCAATATCGATCAATTGGTTGATAACTCGTCTGGATTTCAGCTCTTATCATTTATGGATGCATACTTGGGATACAATCAAATCGCTATGCACCCTGAAGATCAGGAGAAGATGGCATTCATTACGGACAAAGCAAATTATTGTTACAACGTCATGCCGTTTGGCCTCAAGAATGCCAGAGCAACGTATCAAAGAATGATGACGAAGGTGTTCGAGGACCAACTCGGGAAGAATGTGGACGTGCATATAGATTACATGATTGTAAAGTCCCTGGAACCAAAGAACCACGTCTGTGATTTGCAGCAGACATTTGACAAATTACGCACATACCAAATTCAGTTAAACCTGGCAAAATGCGCTTTTGGGGTACCATCAGGTAAGTTCCTGGGTTTCATGTTGACAAACCGAGGTATCGAAGCAAATCCAGATAAATGCCAAGTTGTGCTGGACATGAAGGCACCTTGCAGCAAGAAACAAGTACAGCAGTTGACTGGCAGATTGGCGCGTTAACAAGGTTCTTGCCAAAGTCGGCTGAAATGTCACTACCTTTCTTTAAGTTATTGAAAAAATAAGCTCAGGGAGCATGGAATTTTGAGTGTGATGCGGCATTGACAAGAATTAAACAATGTCTGGCTACCCCGCCGGTTTTGTCCAGGCCCAAACCAAGTGAAAGTTTAGTTCTTTATTTATCTGTAGGAGAGGAGGCGGTGAGCGCTGTGTTGGTACGTGAGACGAAGGACGGGCAGAAGCCGGTATACTTTATAAGCTGGGCTTTGCAAGGCTCAGAACTAAGATATCAAAAGCTAGAGAAGATGGCATTCGCTTTGCTCACAGCGGCAAGGCGTCTCCGCCCCTATTTCCATAGCCACCCTATCATTGTCAGAATCAATCAGCCTATACGGCAAGTGTTGCATAAGCCTGACCTCGCTGGAAGAATGATAAGTTGGGCGGTGGAGCTGTTCGAGTTTGACATCTCCTACGAGACTCGGCAGGCAATCAAATCCCAAGCGTTAGCAGATTTTTTGCTGGAGCTAACACCATCAACCAAGGAAGAAGGGGGGTATAGGCAACTTTGGAAAGTGTTTGTGGACGATTTGTCCAACGTCAAAGGAAGCGGGGCGGGTGTCATTGTGGAAAGCCCAGAAGAAGTTTCCATGGAGTTATCACTCCGATTAGATTTCTCGACTTCCAATAATCAAGCCAAGTACGAAGCTCTGATTGCAGGATTGATCCAGGCAAAGGAGAATGGAGCTAGACACGTACAAGTGTCCACAGATTCTCAACTAGCGGCCTCCCAGATTGAAGGGACGTACCAGGTCAAGGGGCTATTGCTGGCAAAATACCTCACTAAGGTAAAAGAAATTATGGCGCACTTTGTTGAGGTGGTGATCGTGCACATCCCGAGAGGAGAGAATGCTAGAGCTGATGTGTTATCTAAACTGGCTAGCACCAAGGGTCCTAGAAATTTGAGAACCGTAGTTCAACAGAGCTTATCGGAGCCAAGTTGTGTCATGACTATCACTGGGTCGAGTGATTTTGGAGAAAAGAAATTGTGGATTACTTGGAAAGGGGGATTCTACCAGAGGACATGCTAGAATACAAGAGGCTGGTTAGGGTGGCAATGACATACACAGTAGTGGATGACCAGTTGTACCGGAAAGGTGTGCATACCCCGATGTCCAAATGCCTCAACTCGGATGAAGCCCGATATGTGTTGGTGGAAATTCATGAGGGTATTAACGGACAACACATGGGTGCTAAAGCATTAGTAAGGAAAGCCGTGCGAGCCGGTTACTACTGGCCCACGATGGCAACAGATGCAAAAAACCACGTGCGAAGATGTGAAAGTTGCCAGAAGCATGATAAAATAATGCGAGCTCCCCCATCCGAGTTAGAATCAGTGTCAGCCCCTTGGCCTTCTTCAAGTGGGGTTTTGATTTGCTAGGATTGTTCAAACCAGCGCCAGGGCAGTTTCGATGGTTGATAGTAGCTGTGGACTATTTTACAAAGTGGATTGAGGCCGAACCTTTAGCAACTATCACCTCGACACGAGTTTAGAAGTTCCTACAAGGGAACATTATTTCCCTATTTGGGATCCCCGCTGAGATAGTCACCGACAATGGTACCCAGTTCACAGACAAGGGCTTCAGGGAAATGGTGTCCGATTTTAAGATTAAGCATCATTTCGCATCCGTCGAACACCCCCAATCCAACGGACAAGCCGAATCGGCAAACAAGGTCATCCTTGATGGACTGAGGAAGCGAATGGAAGAAGCTAAAGCTAGTTGGGTGGAGCATCTCTACTCTGTTCTGTGGGGTTATCGGACCACCTCCCAAACCTCTACGAAGGAAACACCTTTTAGGCTAACTTATGGGTGTGAACCAATGATCCCGGTCGAAATCGGCGAATCCTCATGGAGGAGAATCAAGGCCCTAACAGATGAAGGGGAAAACAATGAGGCAATCATGGTGGAGTTAGATCTAATTGACGAAGCTAGAGTTGCGGCGCATTGCCGAGATTTGGCTACCAAGTAGCTCGTTGCGGCGCGGTATAATAGAAAGGTGAGCCCAAGGTCATTCCAAGAAGGCGACCTAGTCCTACGACGGGCCGACATCGGAAACAAGGATGCTGGCGATGGAAAACTCACGGCAAATTGGGAAGGCCCATACCACGTCAAAAAGGCTCTGGGGAAAGGAGCATACACACTGGAAATGCTGAAAGGGAAGGAGATTAAAAGGACGTGGAATGCGGACAAACTCAGAGCATACTACAAATGAAATCTTAAGAAGCGACAAACTAGAATCCTATAATTCTAGTGGCTAAGCGTCAGAATTTAATGAGTTGTTCATTGATCAGTTCACTTTTTAGTATTTGCTTTTGTTACGTTTGTTTCAGGCCGCCGGACCATTACATAGTGAGGGTCCTTAGAGCAATAATGTACCTTGGTGGTATCATCGGGGCAAATTAATAAAGAATTTTAGGTCTAGGAACCCATTTTCAGAAATCAATCTACAGCATGTATGAATCTTTGGTAGACAAACCAATTTTCTGTTGGGATCCGTACAACGCAGCGGATTAAAATTTCTACGAATCTCGTCCCGAGTATCACTCAGGTGCGTTTAAACCAAGTCTAAGGAATCCAGATATTACCTTTGGAGAACTCGTTCGCGGTTTCTTCTTCATTGAACGGGGTGGGCTACCTCCTCGATCGCAGAAGACGACTCGTAGAATCGACTTCCTCCACCGGTATCCACACGAACAATTCCGAACACGGCTACGGCGTGCTAGCGCCTCTTTTGCGTCTCTCTCTATTTTTCACTCTAGGGTTTCTCGCGGCTTTTTAGAATACGCTCGACTGAAAGTCCCGTAGGTTTTCTAAAACCTGTTCAGCGTATTTAATGCAAAATTAATCGTATTAATTTTTAAATTCAAACTTTAGATCTGGATTAAATATATATTAATTAAATCTATCCGATAGATCTAATATAATAATATTTATTTAATCGAATTAAAAGCCAGATCTGAAATTTCAAATTCGAATCTAGATTAAAAAATAATTAATTAAATCTATTTGATAGAGTTAATCCAACCTATTTATTTAATCCAAATTTAAAAGCCTTCGATTTAATTTATCTCAATAAATTAAATCCGAGAAATGACATCTATCTATTTATTTAAATCTGAGATACTAATAACTCAA
Organism: Acacia acuminata; assembly: GCA_019022655.1. Lineage (NCBI taxonomy): Eukaryota > Viridiplantae > Streptophyta > Magnoliopsida > Fabales > Fabaceae > Acacia > Acacia acuminata. Next base: position 56,494 of record JAFJYI010000223.1, read on the forward strand.
TTTAAATTAAATAGACAATAATATCTTTATTCGAAAATTAAATGAGATACAATATCTCTGTTTGTTTTAGATATTTAATTTATCAAATAAATTAAACATAAAACAAATAATATAATAATAATATTTTAATCTCAATTAAATAATATCATTATATTATTTTTGAATTTAAATATATATATATATTTACCCCATTAAATTCGGTATTCATTAATCTCATATTAATCGAGATTCAATGAACTGGACACTTTTACCGTGTTGGATTATTCTTGTGTGCGACCCTGCGGGCCCATGTGAGATTGGCGGTGGGCCAACACCGTGTCGCCCATAAATCGCAAGCGGCCTCTAGCAAGACATTGCGACTCCCCAATTCACATGGGGATCGATGACACGATACAACCTTTCGTACAACCATGTCACGTCCCTTTTGTCACGCGATAATTTGGTCAAGGATGAGGCATGGATAATGTCAACTTCCTTTTCTTGACCATTACTTTCTCAATTCTCGAGTAGTCTAATAAGTGAAATGGAAACTCCTTTCCATCACAGTATGGCCATACATTTCTTAGACTCACTCATCGAGGGCCCAAAGATATTATCTCTTTACAAATGTGAGGGACAAATTCCATCTTGACCATTCACATCCCTCCGCATGAAAACCACTGATCCCGATCCCAGCCTTTATCATCACCCGGTCAAAGGTGACTTTTGACTAGGTCAAAGACCAGTGATTCATCATGTAGGAATCCATGATGATCTCAAGTCATAGGGCGTCGTGACGCGGTTATACATGAGATAAGCTTATGACTAGATCCATGCAGCTTTCTCATAGTGGGTCGGTCCAAAGACCTTGTACTCTTACAAGTGCCCATGACTTTGATTCGTATCTCCATACCTCATCAAAGTCATGCGGGTCTTAACTCATCTTCGCTCCGCGTAGATGACCGCCGAGGACATTTAGGATAATCTATAAGATGTATCCGGGGATTGATTATCAATACGAACATGCAAATGAAAATGATAACTAAAGAGAATACTTTAAATAACTTAAATATCCAAAGTACAATGAATTGCCCCTAGGGCATAATTTCCAACATTTTCATGGATCATGTAAACTAAAGTAAGCATGTCCGGAGCCAAGCCAGAAAAGCTTGATTCCATGAATCATATATTAGCAGTAGTACCACCTAGAAATGCGCATAAATGAATGATGCGAGGTAGAATGCTTCGTATCCCGAACCTGTATTAAGCGGTAGCACCGCACTGTAAGAAAGCATGGATGAATCCGAGGTGAGAGCCCATTTTCATGAATCATGCAGCGGCATAGCTGCCTAAAAAAAATGCATGTGCATGCCGGGATAACAAATTTCGTATATACATGCAGAAAATAGAATATATATGACCCCGAGGCTAGCAAACCCGTGGTCGCAAATCCGGATTCAACTGCTAAACAGCACAAAGGCTAGTAAATTCGCCTAAATGGAAAAACAGTTTTACTGACCTTGATCAAATCAGGCAAAACCTGTTTACCTGTTCAAACGAATTTCGGCATAGCAACATAAAGGAACTTGAGAAAAGGCTGGACTTGCTTAAATTTAAAGGCACCGCCAAGGCGCTAATAGAAAAACATCCATTGTTTACAAAAAGGGGGATACAACCCCGAGCAAAATAACAAGTTGAAGGCATTACGCCCTTACAAAAAAAAAAAAAGCCACGCTCGTCAAGGCCCGGCCCCGCATTTGTGTTAGCCGAACCAAAATAATCAGTTTCTCCACCCTCGTTCCCCTGCGCTTTTTCACTTCCAGCTCCTGGAACGACCTTGGGACTAGGGACGAATGGGCCGACAACCAACAAGGGGCAGGGATAAATTTTCCATCTTCGACGTACGCATTATAGTGCACCCCCTCGAGGTTAAGAGAAATGGACGGGTTCAGGAATTGGACCTGCTCCACAGCATTGTCAAAAGCATCCTTAATGCCGGCTTTTAGCTTGGAGATATCAGAGCAAGTAGAGGTAAAGCCATCTTTGTAATGCTTTAGTTCTGCTTCTAACTCCATGAGGATGGCCTTGCTCCTGCTTATGGAGTCAACGTCGCTCTCATGAATGCGCCGTTTTTCAACCAATTCAGACTCAGCTTTCTGCAAGACCTCCCGAGCAAGCTGTAGCTCTTTCAAAAGGCTCTCCTTCTCCGCCTGGATTGCTGGCAAGGTGATGCGAAGGTTATCCCTTTCTGCCTTTACGGCCTGAGACTCCTGGAGGGTTCGGGTGGCTAAACCGTTTGCTTTGTCTTTCTCGGCTAGGGCATGTTTTAGGGCAACCTGGTCCTAGGAATGCCTTTCTTTAAAAATTGCGACAAGTTGGCACAACGCGGCAAGCTTCAACCCTTTAAGCTCCAAATCCCAGAGTTCCTTCACCTCAGCATTGGACACGGGCTCGTCATCAAAATAATGGTTAGGCGGTCGGATACCTTGACGTAAGCCCTTGGTTACCTTACGTTCCCAAACATGACACCGGGGGAGCACAATAGTCTGATTGGCAGGAATAGGGTCAGGCTCAAGGGATTGAGGCTCGGAATCTCATGGTAGAGAAGAGGCTAGGGGAGGAGAAGGCGACGGTGGGGCATCCTGAGCAGGGGCATGGACAGGTTTCTGTTTGGGTACCTGGGCTTTTTTGGTCGCCACCTACTGCGTGGACTCGGGAGCGGCACGTTTTGTCCCAACAACGACTTCAACCGTAGCCGTCTTGGGCCTCCTCATCTGGTTGGGTCACATCAAGATAACTAGGTTGCTTCCCCATTTGCCGGCCTGCAACAATAACAAACACGGACTGAGATCAGGAAAGGCACAAGGCAAATAAAGATGAGTGAACATTAACGAGAGTAAATTCATACTAATGACAAGCCGCTTTTTCAGTAAATGGGTGGTAATGTATTCAGCCGAGTTCACCAACTTGCCCTTTTTACTGGCAAGGGTCATAAGGGCAAGTATGGTTTCTTCCTCGGCCGTGGATAGGTTGGTAGCAGAGGGGGTGAAATCTCTAGAATCCAACTTATGGTGATTAGCACACCAATACAGTGGAAAACGCTCCTCGGTTTCACCAGAGTCGGAGGATTGAAAAAACCAGGGTACTTCCCTAGGTTTGGCAACAACGTTGAAAAAATGGTTTTTGAAACCTTTCCAAGAATCCGTGAAGGGCTTAAGGAATTTCTGTCTGTGGGCGGCTCGAAGAGAAGTCCACCCAAACCATTTGTGATCGCCCTCCATGACGACGTTTGTCTCTGAAGAGCAAAGAAACTGCAATGGGTTTGACAATAGTTCTCGAAAGCTATGGCTGTAGCCCAACCATTGGGATGAAATTGAGAGGGGGCAAGATGCAAATGACGTAGAAGACACATCTGGAAATCGATAAAAGGAAACTGTAAACCTAGCTGGGTGATTACGTCTCGATAAAAACAAAAGAAGTGAGGGCCCTGGTCATCTGATCGGCCGGAAGCCACTGATTCCTGGGCTCGGGGTAGGAATATGTCATAACCTTCCCCACCTCGGACCACCTTTGAGAGCTCGCCCACTTTCATCAAGTTCTTCATCCGCGTCATGACACTACTAATAATGAGTTCCTTGGCAACTTATGGACGGGGAGAATTAAAATAACCAGACTCTCCCGTACCAGACTCTTCCGTCGAGGATTGATCGGTGTAATGTGAAGAAGCCATCTAATACCTATAATAAGAAAAATGATAGGAGTCAGAATATGAAGGTGTACCTAACAAAGCAGGAGAAACTCAGAAAAGTTGAGCAGAGACAGGGTCACGATGTTCTAAAAAAACACTCGTGGATCTAGGAAAGGCCTGACATTACATTGGCATTTATCCAGAAGCAACTCGGCATCCCTGTCGTGTCCAAACCCAGCAAGTTCGATAGCCTTATAACAGCATTCATCACAAGGCGTAGGGCAAAAGGCGACATATTCATGGACGGAAATTCCTCACCTAAAGATAAAGCTCGGAGTAAGATGACCAAATTCCTACGGTCCATGAATGGGAGGTTGCGGGACTTGGCGGCTTTCCTTGCTCCATTTCCCCCACGCAGTACGAAAAAATGCTTCCCCCTTTGTACTTTTCGGAAGGAAGAACTGACCAAAGCCAAAATTTGGTGGATGCGGACAAACTCTTGAGAATGTCTCTATCATCTTCAGACACGGGCCTACCGTACATATCTGGAATCACGTCGGGGTCTGTGCTCATGGGTAAATGTGAAACAGGGGGAAAGGCCGCTGAGGTTCAAAAAGCTAAACAAAAAACAAAAGGAACTAAAAAGACCCAGAAACCCAGCAAGTTACTCCCAGGCGTTGCAGTGACTCAGACCAAGGGGGGATAAGCTCAACGTTCATTCTCAACACTTCTCCTTCAGAGAGGAATTCAAATAGGTTATCACAGCCACTCCAGTCACTCCACCACAATCAGAAACAAAATGGCGAAAGAAAAAACACGTATATACAAGATACACCGATTAACACAAGACAAAGTAGTGGAATATAAGACAGCATAAATGACCGAAGGTGTTTGAAGATACCTGGAAGAGGGAGAAAGCCCTTGAGAAGTTGAAAAGCTTCAGAAAAAGGAATAGATGATGAATAGTTTTTCTGGCAAAAGTTTGTAAGCGAGATAACAAAAAGACAGTATCGACAGAGATTTATAGGCCAAGCAAGACAAGAGTCGGAAACGTAACACTCACCATCCCAAGCGTTACGATGGTTTTGGGAAAAGAGTAAAACCCCTCAATAGCAATCATGAAGGCTATAAAGCGACATAAGCATTTATGGCGCACAAAGATCAAGGGCGTCTTGAAAAGGCACGTGCCAAACGAATAAGTCGTGATGATCCTGTGCAATGAAGCAGGAAAGTGAATAGACGCTTGGCAAAGCGAAACGTCATACCTTTTCTGTCTCATCTTTGTTGACACCCCAGATTGGGGCAGCATCTATTATGGAGAAAAAGCTCGGGTTAAGGGATAAAAAATCCTAAAAAATCCTGGGTATCAACAGGTGCTCGGATTAGGAAAATCGGCCTTGGCCGGCTTAGTAACCTCGGCAGATCAGAAATCTGAGCTCCCGAGCTTGGGGGCAACTGTTGTGGACTTGGGTAATGGGCCTGGCAAAGTAAGGGCCCGACGAGTAAATGTCTTGACAGGATCTTCTTGAATCTTCCTCAATCTGGCAAAATGATGATCTTCCCAGGATCATGCCGACAACCTCGGATAATGCAGATAATGGAGGATCTCCCTCATCAATCAGATCGTGGGAATGCGCATTACCTGAAGAAGGAAGCATTACCGAAGAGACGAAACCTAAGGAAGCCTCTATAAATAGCGGGACGTTCACCAGGTGCACACATTCCATAACCATGGACTACTTTACGTTCAGTACCACTGTGCACACACCCCACCCCTTTAGCGATATGGCGTCGTTGTGTTGCACAGTGATCTTGGAGAATCTACTGTTATCTCATTCATGGATACCAGCAGGTAACCCATTCTCGAATGTTCTCCTAATAGGTATCCAGAGTAGTCAGTCGATCCAATATCAATCATTCACTAGCCCTTAGGGGTTAGACAATTGTGTTCTATCACGAGAATAAATACAATAACACATGCCTTTTAAATAAATGAAAGGTAAACTCATGTAATCATGTGAAAATATTAATGATGTGACTTATAAATCTAACAAAAAAATAATTTTTTTTTTCTTTTTTTTCCTTTTTACAGAAGGGAAATAGCATGATTGATAGCACTATAGCAGTTTGATAAAACTTTTCTATTTAAACCACTGCACTTGAATTTCTGTAAATAATAATAATAATAACTAATAAATACTACTGCCGCCGGCGCTAAAAACTAACCTTTTGGCATAATAACGAGAGGCTATTGTTCTTCATGTAAATGGAGCTATATACCCAAGAGGGGGTGAATTGGGTATTTTAAAACCTTTTAAAAATATGCTCTGTTTTGAAGAAATGAAACCGAGAGATAGACGAGAGGAGGAAGGGAAGGAAAGCTTGCACAATAGAAATTATCCTGGTTCAGTCTTATCTTTGACCTACATCCAGTCCCCAAGCCACACTTGGGATTTTCAATCCACTATACTCACAAACCGATTACACACTCGTACTCAAGAGTAGTTCTCTCTCTAGAACTCACTCCCCCTTACAAGTTGTAATCAATACACCCAACCACCAAGTCCCCCGACTTGTGGTTATCTCAATCAATAAATGATTTGAGATAGAAACTCTCTCTAAGAGTAGATGATAATAAACACTGAAGCTTATAATGTCAAAAGACGAATACAAGTGGCGAAAGGTAGTTGAGAAAATTGAATGCTTGTGCGTTTTCAGTTGTTTTTGTTGTTGAGAGGACTTGAATGCAGTCCTATTTATACTCGAGATCATTAGATGACCGTTGCCACTTCAACGGATCCGTTGGAGAGACTCTACCAAGGTTAAGAAGTGAGGTTTGGCTTCTTTCTCTCTAAACTCAGCTTAATCCGGCTGGCCAAGAAGATTGTGTTGACCTTCTCGCAAATCAATCCGTTTGAACCACGGTTGCTTGTTGTAGAAAACATTCTTTAATGTTTTGCAGCCGTGTGCGAGATGGAATAGCCAAAGTAGTGCAACTCTCGTACATAGCATTTAATGTTCGAACCACTTTTGCTTTTTGCTTTACCACTCCAAAATCATTCTTTAAATCACCCGAGACTCACCAATAAGATCATTAAACATAGCAAGGTATAGAGAGAATGTTCTGGAAAGTATTAGGATCAAACGGGGACATTTTGCAAAAACGTAGAAATCGAATTTCAAAATCACCGTTAGAAACTCGAGTTTGTGTATCAAAACTCGAGTTTTCAACCGTGCACTTAAGCCAAAACTCGAGTTTCAAAACTCAAACTCGAGTTTTCATCTTCCGAGAGCAAAGTCGTGTTTCGAGCTTTTGGACCAAAGTTTGAATGAATCTCAAAACTCGAGTTTCCAAAACCAAACTCGAGTTTTGGATTGTTAGTGAAAATAGTATGTTGTAGTCCAAAACTCCAAGACTTGAGTTTCAAAACAAAACTTGAGTTTTCAAAGGCTCGTAAAGTGAGTTGTTCTTTGTTTGACCAAAACTCGAGTTTTAAGATCAAAACTCGAGTTTTCATATTATCATGAAAAACTATGAAAACTTGTAATGCTCTCGGGTTGGCCAAAACTCGAGTTTTGAAATCAAAACTCGAGTTTTCATTTTATCATGAAAACTTTGAAAACTTGTAGTGCTCTCGGGTTGGCCAAAACTCGGGTTTTAAAATCAAAACTCGAGTTTTCATTTTATCATGAAAACTTTGAAAGCTTGGTGACAAGGCGCGAGACCGAGTTTGAAAAACTTAAAAGACTTTGTTCCGTCAAAACTCGAGTTTGCCATGCTAAACTAGAGTTTTGCTCGATCATTTGAAATTGGCCATTTCGTCAAGACCAAAACTCAAGTTTTGAAAAACAAAACTCGAGTTTTGTCATGTTAGTAAATTTTTCAATTTTCTAAGACAAAACTCTTATTTGGTTTACAATTGTCACTCATCATCAAAACACATAGAGAACTAACATTCTCCCCTTTTTGATGATGACAACACTTGTAAACTGAATTCCAAGAATTTGAAGAGAATCATTGGCTTTTGAAATTTGAGGAGGATAGTATTCAAAACTTGTGCAGATGAGAGATAGACAGCGAAAGCTATGATAGGATTGATAGTTTCATTCATAAAGCTAGAGTTGTACAATTCATTAAGAACCAAAGAACAACAGCTAGCGGTGATCTCATTCAGTTCAAAATAAAACAACTATCAGGAGAGGGAGAACTATTAATCCAAATTAAGTAAAATAAAACATCATGCAAAGACTAAATACTGTAAACTAAAGCTAATTCAGTTCAAAAGACCCAAACTCCCAAACAACTATTAATCCACTTTCTCTCCCCCTTTGTCATCTTCAAATTGGGGAAAAGAAGGATGGAGAAGAACAGGTTCAGTGGTGGGAGAAGAAGGGGAAGGCAACACAACAGTGGTTGGGGTAGTAGGAGAGGGAGAGGAATCAGGTAAGAGCTCAGTAGTGGGAGTGGAGGGGGAAGGTAAAATAATAGTAGCAGGGGTAGATGGGTTAGGTGGGTTGTAGGAAAAGTGAAGGAGGGGAAGATGGAGTCTCGAGTTCGGCCGAGGATGTGAGGTGCCATTTGTGGAGAGTCCAATCCCTAAGTGAGTCATGATCCGTCAAGCTTTTCATTGGGGCAGATCGAGACCCATTGAGAGGAGACTTTGGCATCCAAGTCATGTATCTGATCAGATAGCTCAGAGTGCACACGCTTAAGTTGCTGTTTAAACTCAGTAGACTGGTCGGACAGACTTGAGATTTGAGATTTCAGTTGATCTTGAAAAGCAATGATCTCATCATTCCCTCTGGTGATCTCATTCAGAATCCTACCCATTTCAAACTCCATTCGAATTTGCATAGCAGCCACTGCTCTATCCACAATTCCTTTGATCCGGGATTCGAAATCTGAGGGAACAGAAGGTTGGACATGATCAGATTGAGCCTCTTGAGTTTGGGGGTAGGTTCCTTGTGTGTGGGATCCAGTGGGAACATGTGATTGACCAGACCCTTCACCCTCAATAGATATTTTCATGTAGTGAAGCTGATTCTTTCCAAAAATGGGTGGCTTTCTCATGGTATCGGAGGACCCACATGCCGGACCTTGTGGTAGAACAAGTATGACGAGAGATCGAGGGGATGGATAGGGAATATGAGAAGGTCGACGAGAGGAAAATCTGAACTTAACCATTTCTTGAAAAATCCAAAGTGCCCAATATTGAATGAAGTTTGCCTCACAAAAGCAAAGCAAACACGGGAAGTCCTTTTGAGTAAAATGGGTGTAATTCCCACCTTTCGAATGAAATTTCTGGAGTAAATATACCACAGAATTCTGTTGGTGGTGGGCATATCAGATGGTTTGAAGGATAGTATGAGCAGATTGTCAGGAAGAGGTTTGTGGGGACAAAGAGTGGTGAAGATGTCACGATTGCTCAATCTTATCTCAGGGACATTGGGTGGATGAGCGATTTTCAGGATTTTGTTGATGATGTTTGCGAGATAAGGTGAACCGAACACCTTTAATCGATGTTGTTACTCGCTCTACCAGGTTGCCCAGAATCCTCAATGTTATCCCATACCATATTGAAGTAAAAGATTTTAACTAAATTTGTGGAGTAGGGAGCGGACACAGAAATAAAAGATTCATAATCTTTGAGCCAGGGTGAGAGGTCTAAGTTGTGGTCATCCTTCAGTTTAACTAAATCCACAGTGACAAAGGGACAAAAGGATTTGTTAAGAAAAAATTCCTTAAACCTGTCAGCCCCCTCTTGATTCATCTGGGTAGGAGCAGTTGAGAAGCCCTCTGGAGCAGAATCGTGATTGTAGATTTCTGTTATGGCGTCTTCCATAACCTCGGGAGTTCGGGGCACCAGAGCGGATTCGTGCACCGAGGACCCTTGTCCCTGCATGCGGGAATGTAAAACGTCTTGGATCGTTTAGCCTTAGGAGGTTTGGGAAATTCGGAGGGTCTGCTACGTCGTTGATTTCCCTTTCCCTTTTGGGGAAGATTCGAGTCATGTCTTCTCTTGGTTCGACCCTCGACATTTCGTCAATAGAAACACCCTTTGTGGTGGGTGACTTTTTGGGAGAAATGTCGTCGGAATCCCTCTAATTTTCTTGTCGACTCCAAATTTAAGACGAGTGGACCGGGTTTTTACTCTCACTGGTCGTTCTGAAGGAGAGGAAGTAAGATTAGGGCCTTCTTTGGGGTTGGAGGAAGGAGGCGACGCCATTTAGGGTTTTGATGGGAGCGGTCGAAGGGATTGAAGGAATTGAGGGAGATGAAGAGAATGAGTCGAGAGAGAGAATAGTGAAACCTAGGGTGAAACTTGAGTTTTGAAGCAAGTAATGAGGAATAAGTGAAAATCAAGTATATATGTACCGACTAAAACTCGAGTTTTACATTCAAAACTCGAGTTTTGAAGAATGGCTTACCCGGACTTCAAAAGTGTAATGTGAACTTTTGAAATTCTTCGATCAAAACTTGAGTTTTACCTTCCAAACTCGAGTTTTCATTCCTCAAAACTTTAAGTTGCTCTCGTCGATGGAAACTCGAGTTTCCAATTTACAAACTCGAGTTTTGAGCTCCTTCGAAATCAAGCTTCTTTCTCTCTCCCGATACTTCACCAAAACTCGAGTTTTGGATCAAAACTCGAGTTTTCTCCGCCTATCAGCAGAAACTCTGATTTTGTAAAATGTCCTGCAAAAGACATTACTAGACACTCCGATGCTTAAGTCAGTAACATTCAATCATCAAAACTTAAACTAACATTGGGTGAAAGATAACTTACAGCTCATTGGGATTTACCATTCCCAATTCTCTTCTTATGAAGTTGAATGGTTCCTTAGCTAATGGCTTTGTGAAGATATCAGCAAGTTGAAGATGTGTTGGGATGAACATGACTTTGACATCTCTTTTCTCGAACGTGATCCCTTATAAAATGATGCCTCACATCAATATGCTTGGTCCGAGTGTGTTGAACTGGATCCTTGGCCAAGCTTATTGTGCTTGTGTTGTCACACAAAATTGGAATTTCCTTCAAGTGAACTCCCAAGTCGGCAAGTTGTTGCTTCAACCATAGCACTTGAGCACAACAACTTGAGGCAGCCACATATTCAGCTTCGGTAGAGGACACGGCCACAGATGTTTGCTTCTTGCTGAACCAAGAGACAAGTGAGTTGCCAAAGAATTCGCATTGGCCACTTGTGCTCTTTCTATCCGTCTTGTAGCCGGCATGATCCGAATCGAGTATGCCACCAAGTGTTCCGGTTGACCTTTGGGAAACCACGGTCCAAGAGTCTTTGTGTCCGAGAGATATCCGAATATCCTCTTTACTTGTTCAAGCATGGGACTCTTTTGGAGCGGATTGGAACCTTGCACACATCCCAACACCGAATTGGATGTCCGGCGACTTTGTAAGATAGAGAAGTGATCCAATCATTCCTCTATACTTTGTGATGTTGAAATCTTTGCCCTCCTCATCAGCATCTAGTGAAGCGGTTGAGCTCATAGGAGTGTCGGCCACCATTGCACCTTTGGTCCATCCCAAATTTCTTCAAGAAATCATTCGAGATATTTGGTTTGGGAAATAAATATCTCATCTTTTCTTTGCTTGATTTGCAGTCCAAGAAAGTAGTTGAGCTCTCCCATCATGGACATCTCAAATTCTCCCTCGCATAGTCTTTGAAAACTCTTCACACAAAGCATCATTAGAAGCACCAAATATAATATCATCCACATATATTTGAACCATTAAAATTTCATTTAGCTTATTACTCTTTATGAAAAGAGTTGTGTCGCTTTTCCTCTAACAAAGCCTTGATCTAGAAGGAATTTGCTTAATCGCTCATACCAAGCTCTAGGAGCTTGTTTCAGCCATATAGAGCCTTCTTGAGACGATACACATGATCTGGACAATGTTCATTTTCAAAACCAGGAGGTTGTTCTACATAAACTTCCTCTTGTATAAAACCATTCGAAAAGCACTTTTCACATCCATTTGATATAGTTTAAAACCTTTTACACATGCAAAGGCTAGAAGTACTCTTATGGCTTCCAATCTTGCCACTGGAGCATAAGTTTCTTCATAATCAATTCCTTCTTCTTGATTATAGCCTTTGGCAACCAATCTTGCCTTGTTGCGGACAATGATTGCGAGACTCATCACGTTTGTTCTTGAATACCCATTTGGTGCCAATGACCGGATGATCTTTGGGCCTAGGTACCAAATCCCAAACATGATTTGTCAAATTGATGTAACTCCTCTTGCATTGCTATCACCCAATCATTATCCGAAAGGTTTTCATCAATCTTAGAGGGTTCTATATGAGATATAAATGCAGAAAAAGTTACTTCATTCAAAGTACTATTTCTGGTTCTTACTCCCTGATTAATATCACCTATAACTTGGTCTAAAGGATGATTTCTAATAAATTTCCAAGCTCTAGGTTGAGTCGATCGGGATTTTCAATAGAGTTTTGGGGATCGGCCTCAAAAACATTTTCGGGATTTTCAATAGAAGCAGGAGTAGTTTTCGAAAAGAATTGATTTTTGAAAACATTTTCTTCTTCATTGTCCAAGGCTTTATCAGATTTGGATTCACAGAAAACAACATGTATTGATTCTTCAACAATACGAGTGCGAGTATTAAAAACTCTATAAGCTCTACTCCTATTTGAATAACCAATGAAGATACCTATATCAACTTTGGAATCGAATTTACCAAGATTCTCTTTACCATTGTTGTGCACATAGCACTTGCATCCAAAGACATGTAGGTGGCTGAGATTTGGCTTCCTTTCCTTGTAGAGTTCATATGGGGTCTTGTTCAGCTTCTTCCTCAAATAGGCTCGGTTGGAGATGTAGCAAGCCGTACTCATCGCATCAGCCCAAAACACTTGAGAAGTGTTGTTCTCATTTAACATTGCCCTTGCCATCTCGTGAGGACCCTATTCTTCCTCTCAACCACACCGTTTTGTTGAGGAGTCCTTGGAGCGAGAAGTTGTGATCAATTCCCACATTGTCACGTAAACTCGCCAAGGCGTTGTTTTCAAATTCGCCACCATGATCGTCCTTATACCGAAATTGCAAAGCCTTTCTCGTTCGGACCTTTTTGGTAAAGGTAACAAACTGATCAAACGTTTCATCTTTAGATGATAAAAATATTGTCCAAGCAAATCTAGAGTAATCATCAACTATGACCAAAGTGTAAAGGTTTCCACCAAGACTTTTTACTCTAGCTGGTCCAACTAGATCCATATGAAGTAATTGAAGAGGTCTATTAGTTGAGATCTCATTTTTTGCTTTAAAAGAGGATTTGGTTTGTTTTCCTTTTTGACAAGCATCACAGACTATGTCATTTTTGAAATTCAATTTAGGAATACCAATGACCAAATCCTTTTTCAAAGAACTTGTCAAGTTGAAACATATTAACATGAGCTAATCATTTATGCCATAGCCAACTCTCATTCAAGTTACTAACAAAACAATTTTCAGAAACTGAAGCATTGCTAGAGAGGTTAAGAGTATAACAATTTCCATCTCTAGGTGCTCTAAATAAGGCTTTAGTTTTCAAATCGTCAATGGGGACTAAATCCTTTCTAACAATCAAACATTCATTTGAATCAAAGATAACTAAGTTACCCTTGTCGGTGCTTTGGCTCACACTTAGGAGGTTGTGACACAATCCTTCCACTAGGTAGACATCTTTGATGAGAGGACCTTCATTGTTTCCTATCTCACCAATTCCAGCAATTTTTCCCGATTGGTCTCCTCCAAATGTGACTCTACCACCATCCTTTGATTTGATTGAGAGAAATTTTGATTCATCTCCGGTCATGTGTCTTGAGCACCCACTATCAATGTACCACTTGTTGGGTCTTGATGCTCTAAGACAAACCTGCAATTTTCAAGGGATCAAGCCTTAGGTACCCATCTTTTCTTGGGTCCTTTGGAGTTAGTTTTGACCTTAGGAACATAAGTTCCTTTCGGTACCCATTGATAATTTCCCATTTGGTTTAATTTTTCTTTCCTTTTTATGAAAGCAAGATGAAGTAGAATGGCCCTTCTTATTACAAGTAATTGCAATGTGCAAAGGGATTTGAAGAGTGAACTGATTTTGTAAAATAGTTCATGTATGTTTTCTCGACCACTCTTCTTCTTGCCTTTCTTTCTATCAAAATCTGGTCTCGTAACCAATGCCGATCTATCATTTATAAAACGTTGTCGTTTCAAAATGACATTGAGCATTTCACTTCCTCTAGTGAATTTCTCAAGTGCCTTTGTAAGATATGAATTCTTTTTCTTCAGATCGGGACAATCTTTACAAATAGTATTTTCTCGAAGAAGACAACTTTTCAACTTGAGATTCAAGAGTAAGATTTTGTTTTTTCAGTTTGAAATATTTTTCAGCAAGTTTTTCAAATTCAAATTGCACGAGTCATATATTCATCAAACAGATCATCATAAGGAGGTTTGCAATCATATACCTCTTCAAGTTTAGCACGTTGCTCTTCTTCTTCAAAGAACTAGGCATATATTGGCTTTCTCTTCCTCATCCTCATCATCTTCATCGATGAGCTATCACCCCGAGATCGGAGACATAAGCTTTCTTCTTGTATTTCTTGAACTTCTTCTTTTCTTTATCTTTGTCGTTCAGCTGAGGGCATTCAGACTTGATGTGGCCAGGCTTCTGACATTCGTAGCAGATGATTGGCTTCTTTGCCTCATAACTGGAGCTACCCTTGTGAAACTTCTTAAAGCCTTGGTCCTTCTTGTAGAACTTCTTGAATCTTCGGACAAAGATGCCAATTTCTTCATCTTCGTCTTCATTCTCATTTTCCCCGTCTGAGTCTCTAACTTCTCTTGCAACCTTGAGGGCAATTCCTTTGTTCTTGCCATGAACTTCATCAAGTCCCTTCTTGAACTTGAGTTTAGCCTCATATTCAGAGAGACTTCCGAATAGAGCGGCCATCGACGTCATTGACTCTCCTCGAGCCTCTTCAATAGTCTGTGACCTTTGCTTCCCATTCCTTGTTAAGGATATTCAAGATCTTCCTTACTTGGACCTGGTTGGTCATATTCTTTTCCCAAGGCAGCAAGTTGATTGATGAGATGGGTGAACCTTAGCTGGAACTCACCAATGGATTCACCATGCTTCATTCGTAGAAGGTCATATTCGGTCATGAGAGTATTGACTCGTTTTGCTTTACTCCACTGTTCCTTCATGAGCTATCTCCGAGCATCCCACATTTGTTTTGCGAAGATAGATTGCAAATACGAAAGTACTCTTGTTGGCTAAGAGCACTTTGAAGAAGTAGGACAGCCTTGTTGTTGAGTGTGACACTTCTTGTCATTCTCATCATATTCTTCTTCAAGCTTAGGAACTCTAACTCCATCTTCAACGGTTGATGGCTCATAATTTCCTCTTTCAAATACTCTCCATAGCCCATACTCGTAGCATTCACAAAGACTTTGAATTTTGCTTTCCGAAGGAGTAATGCTCTCCATTGAAACCGGGTGGCTGTTGATAGAAGCTCCATCGGGTAAGATACCTTCCATAATGATCCTTCTCGAGTTGTTAAGCTCTTAAGAGAAGACCTTGCTCGATACCAAATGTAAATGGAGCTATATACCCAAGAGGGGGTGAATTGGGTATTTTAAAACCTTTTAAAAATATGCTCGTTTTGAAGAAATGAAACCGAGAGATAGACGAGAGGAGGAAGGGAAGGAAAGCTTGCACAATAGAAATTATCCTGGTTCGTCTTATCTTTGACCTACATCCCGGTCCCAAGCCACACTTGGGATTTTCAATCCACTATACTCACAAACCGATTACACACTCGTACTCAAGAGTAGTTCTCTCTCTAGAACTCACTCCCCTTACAAGTTGTAATCAATACACCCAACCACCAAGTCCCCGACTTGTGGTTATCTCAATCAATAAATGATTTGAGATAGAAACTCTCTAAGAGTAGATGATAATAAACACTGAAGCTTATAATGTCAAAAGACAGAATACAAGTGAAAACTGAAAGGTAGTTGAGAAAATTGAATGCTTGTGCGTTTTCAGTTGTTTTTGTTGTTGAGAGGACTTGAATGCAGTCCTATTTATACTCAGAGATCATTAGATGACCGTTGCCACTTCAACAGATCCGTTGGAGAGACTCGCAAGGTTAAGAAGTGAGGTTTGGCTTCTTCTCTCTCTAAACTCGCTAATAATCGGTGGCCAAGAAGACTGTGTTGACCTTCCGCAAATCAATCCGTTTGAACCACGTTGCTTGTTGTAGAAAACATTCTTTAATGTTTTGCACCGTGTGCGAGATGGAATAGCCAAAGTAGTGCAACTCTCTCGTACATAGCATTTAATGTTCGAACCACTTTTGCTTTTTGCTTTACCACTCCAAAATCATTCTTTAAATCACTCGAGACTCACCAATAAGATCATTAAACATAGCAAGGTATAGAGAGAATGTTCTGGAAAGTATTAGGATCAAAAACGGGGACATTTTGCAAAAACGTAGAAATCGAATTTCAAAATCACCGTTAGAAACTCGAGTTTGTGTATCAAAACTCGAGTTTTCAACTGTGCACTTAAGCCAAAACTCGAGTTTCAAAACTCAAACTCGAGTTTTCATCTTCCGAGAGCAAAGTCGTGTTTCGAGCTTTTGGACCAAAGTTTGAATGAATCTCAAAACTCGAGTTTCCAAAACCAAACTCGAGTTTTGGATTGTTAGTGAAAATAGTATGTTGTAGTCCAAAACTCCAAGACTTGAGTTTCAAAACAAAACTTGAGTTTTCAAAGGCTCAGTAAAGTGAGTTGTTCTTTGTTTGACCAAAACTCGAGTTTTAAGATCAAAACTCGAGTTTTCATATTATCATGAAAAACTATGAAAACTTGTAATGCTCTCGGGGTTGGCCAAAACTCGAGTTTTGAAATCAAAACTCGAGTTTTCATTTTATCATGAAAACTTTGAAAACTTGTAGTGCTCTCGGGTTGGCCAAAACTCGGGTTTTAAAATCAAAACTCGAGTTTTCATTTTATCATGAAAACTTTGAAAGCTTGGTGACAAGGCGCGAGACCGAGTTTGAAAAACTTAAAAGACTTTTTGTTGTCAAAACTCGAGTTTGCCATGCTAAACTAGAGTTTTGCTCGATCTTGAAATTGGCCATTTGTCAAGACCAAAACTCGAGTTTTGAAAAACAAAACTCGAGTTTTGTCATGTTAGTAAATTTTTCAATTTTCTAAGACAAAACTCTTAGCTGGTTTACAATTGTCACTCATCATCAAAACACATAGAGAACTAACACTTCAGAGGTGAAAATGATTTCCACGGAGATCCGACTATAAAAAATTTGGATCAACTAAGCAAGAACTTGTGATCTTTCTAACTTTTAAGTTCTTAATCCAACTAGTGAAATTCCTTTGTGTATCATAATGGAATGGAAGTAGCCACATATTTTGGTCATAGCAATATGTTGTTTGTAATTCTTTTTAGCTGATTCTCGAGAATGGCTTGAATTGAGACTACTATCTCAAACCATTTAGACTCGTTAATTCTCGAGAATGCAATGTAATTCTCGAGAATGACCTCAATTCTCGAGAATCTAATAATGATTCCCGAGAATGAGCCATTAAACATTGATTTTGCAATAGGCTCTATCTGCGTCGATTCTCGAGAATGCCTTAGCCATTCTCGAGAATGGTGATGTTATTTTGACCATTGACACTCAGTGAACTCAAAAATCCCGATGTTTCTTGAGAATGACTTTCAATTCTCGAGAATGCTTAGGAATTGCAAGGAGAATTACTCATCAATTCTCGAGAATGATGAAATCATTCTTGAGAATTAGCATACTCTATAAGTCTTTGTTTTTGATTCAAGGAACAGGGAACCTGCAAAACATCATCTAGAAGCTCCGATGTTGAAGTTAGTTTCTATTAATCATCAAAACATAATTAACAATATTAAGCTAACATTACTTACAATTCATTGGGATTTACCATTCCCAATTCTCTTCGAATGAAATTGAATTGTTCTTTGGCTAAGGGCTTCGTGAAAATGTCAGCAAGTTGCAAATGTGTGGGAATGAACATCACTTTGACATCTTTCTTTTGCACATGGTCTCTGATAAAGTGATATATCACATCAATATGCTTGGTCCTTGTATGTTGAACCAGATTTTTCGCCAAGCTTATTGTGCTTATGTTGTCACAAAGGATTGAGGTTTCTTTCAAATGGACTCCCAAGTCAAATAATTGTTGCTTTAGCAAAAGGACTTGAGCACAGCAACTAGAGGCATCAACATATTCAGCTTCAGTGGAAGATAAAGCCACAGTAGTTTGTTTCTTACTGAACCATGAGACGAGTGAGCCTCTGAGAAACTCACATGTACACTGTCACTAGTGCTTTTTCTGTCAGTTTTGTATCCAGCATGATCTGAATCAGAATATGCAACTAAGTGTTCTGGTTGACCCTTAGGAAACCAGAGACCCAATTCCTTTGTATCCAAAAGATATCGAAAAATCCTCTTAACATGCTCGACATGTGATTCTTTAGGAGTTGATTGGAATCTCGCACACATTCCCACACTGAATTGAATATCAGGCTGGCTTGTGGTTAAGTATAGCAATGATCTGATCATTCCCCTATACTTTGTTATGTTGAAGTCTTTGCATTTTTCTTCATCGACATTCAGAGAGACAGTTGAACTCATTGGGGTGCCAACATCATTGCAATGCTCCATTCCAAAATTTTTGAGCAAATCACGGAGATACTTCGTTTGTGAGATAAATATCTCATCCTTCCGTTATTTGATTTGCAAGTCGAAGAAGTAGTTAAGCTCTTCCATCATAGACATTTCAACTTCATTCTGCATTGTCTTAGAGAATTCCTCACACATAGATTCGTTAGAAGCTCCAAAAATAATATCATCAACATATATTTGCACAATTAAAATCTCATTAAGCTTATTGTTCTTAATGAAGAGTGTCGTGTCTGATTTTCCTCTAACAAAGCCTTGATTTAAAAGAAATTTACTTAAACGCTCATACCAAGCTCTAGGAGCTTGTTTAAGACCATATAAGGCTTTCTTAAGTTGAAACACATGATCTGGATGATGATCATCCTCAAAACTAGGAGGTTGTTCAATGTAAACTTCCTCCTGAATAAACCCGTTTAGGAAAGCACTCTTAACATCCATTTGATAGAGCTTGAATCCTTTGATACAAGAAAAGGCTAGAAGAACTCTTATAGCTTCTAATCTTGCCACTAGAGCATAAGTTTCTTTATGATCAATTCCTTCTTCTTGATTATAGCCTTTAGCAACCAATCTTGCCTTATTACGAACAATGATTGTTGTTTCATCACATTTTTTCTTAAATGCCCATGTAGTCCCAATAACTGGATGGTCTTTAGGTCTAGGTACCAAGTCCCATACTTGATTTCTATCAAATTGATGTAATTCCTCTTGTATTGCAACAACCCAATCATTGTCTGAAAGGGCTTCTTGAGCCATGTGGCATATGTTAGCTCTTTCCTTATCTTTAGCTTCATCTTCATGGATGAGCTGTCTCTCCATATAGCCGACACATATGCTTTCTTCTTGAAATTATTGAATTTCTTCTTCTCTTTATCTTTGTTCTTGGTGGGGCATTCGACTTGATATGGCTAGGCTATTCACATTCGTAGCAGATGATTGGATTTTTTACCTCAAAGTTGGATCTACCCTTGCGAAATTTCTTGTATCCTTGGTCCTTCTTGTAGAACTTCTTGAATCTCTGGACCATCATACCTAGCTCTTCATCTTCATCTTCTTCATCCTCATCTGATTCCTTTGCTTCTTTTATAGCTTTGAGGGCAATTCCCTTGTTCTTTCCATTTGCTTCTTCAAGTCCCTTCTTGAACTTGAGCTTTGCTTCATATTCAGAGAGACTACGAAAGAGGGCTGCTACAGATGCCATTGATTCTCCACAAGCCTCTTCAATCATGGTAGCATTGGCTTCCCATTCCTTATTGAGAATGTTTAAGATTTTTCTCACTTGAACTGGTTGATCATTTTGTTTACCCAAAGCAGCAAGCTGGTTGATTAGATGAGTGAATTTGAGTTGGAATTCACTGATGGATTCCTCAGACTTCATACGAAGAAGATCGTACTCTATCATGAGGGTATTGAGACGATTTTCCTTGATTCCAATCATTCCTTCATGAGCTATCTCCAAAGTATCCCACATAGCTTTTGCAGACGTCAAAGTGCATACACGAAAATATTCACTTTGACTTATAGCACTTTGAAGCATGAGAACAACTTTGCTATTGAGAGTGACCAGTTTCTTGTCGTTCTCATCATATTCTTCTTCTAGCTTGGGAGTTCTAACGCCATCTTCAATGGAGGAAGGAGCACAGTCTCCTCTCTCGAACACTTTCCATAAACCGTATTCTGAAGCTAAAACAAAGACCTTGAACTTAGCCTTCCCGAAGGAGTAATGTTCACCGTTGAAACCCGGTGGCCTATTGATCGAAGCACCATCAGGAAATATTCCTTCCATTGGATCTTTTATCTAGGATGTTAATCCTCAAATAGATAACCTACAATCGATACCAAATGAAATCAAGAATATCACCAAGAGGGGTGAATTGGGGATGTGAAATTAAAACGAGCGAGGCAGAGAGGTATAGAAGAAAGATGAACATAGGCAATTTATCTTGGTTTGGTCTAAATCCTCAACCTACGTCCAGTCCTATACTCTCGGGATTTCACTAACTTAAATGATTACACACTCTGTAACTCTCAGAGCAATTCTCTCACTAGAACTTACTTCCCCTTACAAGTTGTAACCAAATGTCCCAATCCCAAAGTCCCAATACTTTGAGATTCTTACAAGAAAGGATAATCAATAAAGAACTCTTTAAAAGAATAGATTAATAATCACTGAAGAATTAAATATCCGAAGATATTAGCTTTTTGGAGTAGAAACAGTAAATGCTTATATCACTAATTGAATGCTCAGAGTTTCGGTAGTTGAAGAATTGAATGCTTTTAGCTTTTATAGACGACGACATTTAGTGACCATTGAAGAGAGATTGATGAGCCGTTGAGACTAATGAATATATCTGTTGAGTTGAATGCTAACTCTGCCTCCTTGTATTCGCTGATAATCTTCGTTGACATTCTTTGTTTGATTTGTCCATTGAGACTCGGGTAGAATGTTGATTGGGAATGGCCGAAATGCTTTTTGGTTGCTCGAAGCTTAATTTCCATTTTCGTGCTTCGTCTCGCTGGTCATTTAGGGTAAGTTGGGTTTGAGGGAAGGGGAGGGGAGGGTAGGGGAGAGAAAAAAAATGAGGGGAGGAGAAAATTGGATCAAAATTTAGTGTAGTGGGGCCCACAAAGTTTTCCTCTCCATCACATTTTTTCCCTCCCCTCCCCTTAAACCAAACTTACCCTTAATGCGTCTGACACAAATTTGGTTTATGATAATTTTGTTGTCCAAAACATGTTAAACATATCTAAAAATTACTAACAAACTGATTAAACTTGGTTAGGAGAAGTATAAATTAATAATAAGAAGTACCCAATCCATAATCAATGATTTACAATTTACGAGAATGGAGATTTCAAATGCCAACGTGTATTCTCGAGAATTGTTCATCTTATCTCGAGAATTATAGAAGAATGACTCTTTCTAGAAAGCTATTGGGATCTGTACACGCAATGAATATAAAAATTTATGAATCCCTTCTGAGGATCACTCAACAGCGTTTAAATCAAGGTTAAAGGAACTCAAATCATACCTATGCGTTGAATCGGAATGCTTCTGGTTCAGTTTGAACTGGTGGGCAACCTTCTCGACCAGCAAAAGTCGACTCTGCGAATCGCCTTCCTCTACGGGTATCCACACGAATAATCTTCGAACACGGACGCGGCAGCGTGCTAGCGCCTTGGAACAGTGCGTCTCACTCTTTTTTCTCTAGTGTTTCTCGTGGCTTTCTAATACGCTCGGCAAAAGTCCCGTAGGTTTTTCTAAACCCGATCAGCGTATTATATTCAAAATTAATCCTCATTAATTTTGAAATTCAAATTTTGAATATGGATTAAAAAAATATATTAACTAAATCTATCGATAGATCTAATCTAATCTATTTATTTAATCCAAATTGAAAGCCTTATTTGAAATTCGAATTTTGAATTTGGATTAAAAAATATGTTAATTAAATCTATCTAATAGATTTAATCTAATCTATTTATTTAATCCGAATTAAAAGCCTCATTTGAAATTTGAATTTTGAATCTGGATTAAAAAATATATTGATTAAATCTATCGATAGATCTCTAATCTATTTATTTAATCCGAATTAAAAGCCTTCCGAGAATAAATTAAATCCGAGAAATGATATCTATTTATTTAATTTAAATTGAGAAATAGATTTTGTAACATCCCAAATTTTAGATTTTGGGAATTAAAATATGATATGGGAGTTTGACCTTAAATATTATAAATTTAATATTTGGAATTAAAGGCATATTTCTCCATAAATTAAGGACATATAGTTGGGAATCATTTTTGGCCTAAATAGTTTGGAGATAATATTTTATGACCAAAACAAATTAATTGAGGTCAGACGGCAATACTCCTAAGCCATACTATGTGTCCTTTAGCGGTGAAATTCAGATTGGTTACAAAAGACGTCAACATGTAACTAATGTCATTCAATGATCAATAATCATTTCTCTCCGAGCAAAAAAATTCGGCCAAGAAGAGAGAGATAGAGATTTAAGAAGCATGGAAAAAAAATTGGCACGTGTTGTCTTGATTGCAAGACACCTAAAGCCTCTAGGTGTCATTTTGTTGAATATTTGTTGCCTAATTAGTGTGTATTTCAGCCACAAAGAGGAACAAGAGGAAGCCATATTAAGTGTCATCTTATGGTTTAGTTAGAAGACACTTAGACACATGTGTTGATAGGAAGCAAAGTGATGTCAAAAGAAGACACCTAAACATGTTAGATGGCTTGATTATATGAAACCTAAGCCATTAAAATACTAGGTGCCACCTTGTGGTTTAATCTTATGACACCTAAGACCTTCTTACATGCATATAATCAGACTTCATTTACCCTCCTCTTAAAACGCACACACACAATTACGCTTGTCACACACACATACAACACATGCATGTTCTCTCCTCACAATGACACATCACACACACACACACACACAAATCATTCCTTTTATTCCAATCACCTAAACTCCTTTCCTTCCCCTTTTATAAACTGTACACACACACACACTAACTAAATCAGATTTTACACCCCTTTTATCCTCCTTGCCGTGGCCAATTCACACAACACACACATGTAACCTCCTTCCTTCAACACTAGTCATTTTGCATGTTTGCCACATGGCAAGCTCACACAAAATTTGATTTTTGCATATACTCCCTTCTTCTCATTTCATTTGCACGGTTTTACACTACACACACACACAAAACTAATTCCCTCCCTTCTCATTCACGGCAATACACACTCACACACAATCACAAAGATCAAACTCACATCCTCTCAGTTCTCTCAACACTCCCTCACGGTTCACCATCCTCACCAACACCAAATCATCTTCTTCATCCTCTCTTCAACAACAATCCATCCCTCCTCTCCTACCTCAACAACCACCATCCTTCCTCCTCTTCAACATCATCATCATCGTCCAAGCCAGAAGGAAGAACAAGGTAAGATTTGCTAAGAAATTGCAATCTCTTTCCCCATTTCTTCATGCATGTTGAGATTGATGAAGAATAACCCACATGCATGTGATTTTTCAAGGCTTGGCTGAAGGATAAGTGTGGTAAAATTGATCACAAGTTCTATAGCAAGCCATAGTGGTAAGAACATCCTTCATCTTCTTCAAGTTCTTGCATTTTCGGTTAAGACCCAGATCTGGAAATTTGTGGTAAACACCAAGAAATAAGTGGAATTTATAAAATCTGAGACCACCATCGTTTTCCTTATGAAAATTTGTGTGGGCATATGATTTTGATGATTTTTCAAAGGCGTTGTTACACATGAAATAACGAGCACATATAAAGAGTCAAATCTGCCTGTTTTGAATAATTCAAACCAGTAAGCCTGTCAACGTGTTCTTACTGGGTTAATGTTCTTTAAAAATTATGAAAATATTCCAGGACTTAGAGGACATGATTACCTTTAAAAGGATGGGTATTTTGTATTTTTTTGATGTCTGGTCAGTGAATAATAAATGTTACAAGATGACCCAGTGTCCTGAACATCAAAACTGTCAGAAGACTTAAACATGTGATTTTGAATAGGTTAAAGTGTTTATAAAATGGTCAAATTTTCCAGGCATGCAGAGAACGTACTGAGATTCTAGGAAATATAAATTTTATAGTTTTTAAGGCCCTGAACCGTGAAATACAAATTTTTAAAGTTGAGTCATTAATTCTGGAAGATTAACTGGACAGTCAACAACAACGTAAATTCTGGGAATTATTTGAAAAGTCATGACCTTTGAAATATTTTTATATGAAATTGGACTTCTCTACAAATACGTGAGAGTTGATGGAACATTAAAATGATTTTTTTAGAATTAATTAAAAATAATTGAAGTTACTGGATTTTCTGGCCAAATAAGAGATTAATTCATAAATGAGTAAATTAAGGGCCAGAAATAAAAAGTTTTGCAAAAGGGGTTAAAAAGGTAAATAAACATTCATTGCCTCTGGTTCTAAAGGTACGGTTATGTTCTTAGGGCCAGAAGGAGAAGGAAGGAACTTCAAGCAACCCTGACGGTTGACGGAAGAGGAACCCGAGTAAGGATAATAGTCCTTAAAGGTAGTGGGCTTACCTTACTTGCATGTATTTGATATTATTTCTTGTATGTATATGTTTGATTGCTATACTTGCTTGCTATGTTTAACATACTTGAATGATTGAAGCTCTGTTTATGATTATGCTATGGGCATGAGTATGATGCATGAAGCATTGAGCATGCAGAAATGTCATTATGTTAACATGAGCTTGTGCAAGGCAAGTATATCATACATTAGCATTCATATTGCATGCATCGTTTGGTATTGTCTACTACTGGGATTCCTCAGAATCTCACCTCTACCACCAACCAATAGACAGGTGAGCACAAGAAGAGAAGTGCTGCACATGGTTCAAGGACATAGCGTTTCTTGAAGACGGCCCAACAAAGGGAGATCTTGAAGAACCGAGGGGTGACAGTGATTAATGTTATTTCTAAGTTTCACTGTATGTAAATGAATACCCGAAGGGGTTTAAACCCTGGGAATACCCCTATCATGTAATCAAGCTTGATTTCGGCTGTATCAGTATAACAAACTATTTCCGATTTTGCCACACTACTGCGTAATATAAAGGCTAAGTATGCCGGCACCCCAGGGGGTGTTACAATAATTCATTCTCCTTTTTCATTTTCATGATATAATGCTGCATCCCAATACTGATCATAGGCATCAGAATAAATTATCCATTTTACATCTTTTTGTAAAGGTATTGTTAATTTTGGTAATTTTTGACAAATTTTCTTTAATTGTTCAATTATCTTAATTATTTCACTATTCCATTTCCACTCAATTTTTTCTCCTCCTAATTTAGAAATTTTTGATGTTAATTTTGCTAAATTGAACATAATTTCTTGATTTATTAATCCTAAAAATACTTGTAAATATTTTTTATTTGTTATTCTACCAAATTCTAAAACTTTTTTACTAATATGATCTTGTAATTCTATTCCATTTGTGGTTATTATCTGGCCTAGAAAAGGTATTTCTCATTTTCTTAATATAGATTTCTTAGGTGATATATTTAAACATTTTTCTTCAATTATATCTACAAACAAATTTAAATGTTTTTCATGTTCTTCCTCATTGTCGAAAATATTAATATATCATCTATATATATTACAGCAAAATCTCTTATAGGTAATAACAATTTTGATACAAATTCTTGGAATATACTGGGACTATTGTGATATCCCATAGGTAATACATTCCATTCATACAAACCTTCAGAAATCGAAAGCCGTATATTTTTTTACTATCTTCTAATTTTACTTGAAAAAATCCTGATTTATAATCAAATTTACTAAATATTTTCTTTCCTCTTATAAGGTTAAATAATAATTCCATATTTGGTATTGGATATCTATTTCTAATAGCTATACTATTTAATTTTTTATAATTTATTACCATTCTACTTTTTCCTCTTCTTTCTTCACTAAGTTTTTTAACAATCATTCTTTGGTGAGGAATATTCCGATATACTTTCTCTTATTAAATTATATTTTTTTCATTTCATTTATATGCATTATAAATTCTTCTTTATCCTCAGCTGTCCAAGGATAAGGTTTACAATTTATCTCTTTACTATAATCTTTCAGTTCTATTTTTGCCATTGGTTTAGATTTTTCCCAATGAATTAAAGGATTTTCACTAAAATTTTCTAATATTCTTTGTTCTATAGATTTTTATTCTCTAATTGTTAATGTTGCTAACATATGTTCTATTTTTACTCGTTCATTATTTTGTAAGAATTGTACTTCTTCTTTATGTTTTTTCTTTTGAAATTTTTCATCTTTTCTTTTATATGGGCTTGTTATTCTTACTCCTATAGCTTGAGTTTACGGGGTGTTGTTAATACTAAAGCTTTTTCTATAAAAGTAAAAGGATAATATTTTTTCTAAAAAGTCCAATCCTAATATTATATCACATTGAGGTTCATTATATTGATTTAATTCTTGAATTTTTAATTCATAATTTCCTATCTGTACCATTACATTTTTTGCTTCTAATTCTAACATGTGTATTTCTCTTCCTGTTGATTCCATTCTAATAATTCCACTTTTTCTTTTCCACATTTCGGCATTAACACACTATATTTTGCTATTGTTAGATTTGCTCGTATCTACTAAAGCATGATATTTTCTAGCTCGTATTTCTCATAATTAAATTTTATCAATATATAATATAATGGTCTTTCATTCATATTCTAGATAATATTTCCAATTTCTTTTTAAATATCTTTTTTTTCATTTTTTCTTCATAAATATATTCTTTTATTCTCCATCTTGTTGAAGGGTCTAAATTTTGTGTTTTTAATCTTTCTTGCTGTTGTCTAACTTGCTTTTGTATTTGTCTTATTAATCTTCTTATATGACTTATTTCTACATTTGGTACTCTTTTTGTTTTATTATAAATTCTTTCTCTTCTTATAATTTTTCCATCATTATGAATTTCTTCCCATCTGATTATATGTATTCTTTGTCTATTATGGAACATATTATTCAAATTACTCTAGATAATAATTCCAATTTTCGTTTAAATACATTCATTGCTAAATTTCTTTGTTGCCAAAATTCATAAGCTTATATTATTTCTTCTCTTGCTTGGTTTGCTATTAGTGAATTATTATGTTTTTGTGCTTTCTCCTATCTATTATCTCTTTGCTAAAATTCTTGCATATTCTAGTCTATCAACGTCTCTTATAAGTTTTATCATTAATCTGTATAAACTTTTATTTGCTATTGGTACTTTTGTTTTATAGTTTCTTGCAACATATGTAAGTGTTGGGTTTTGATCCATACTCTAGATAGTAATTCTAATTTTTCTTGCAAGTGCAATTTTATAGTTTTACATGAATTCAATCTCCTCATGTTTTGATTAAAATACATTGGATGATTAATAAAATTTTCAGTTGTTAATCTTGACTTATATATATTAATCTTTGATTTTAATTTCTTTATTAGTATTCTTATTAAATTTACATCTGCATCTAGTACTAATATGGTTTCATCTATTTCCATTGTTTGATTATATCTTTTATATATAAATCCTATTTTATTTCTATTTTCATCCCATTCAATACTTATGTCTTCATAAATCATGATAATTTTGGTATTATAATTGTTTGATGATTTAAGTTTATCATTATTCTTGTATCTTGCATTCTATACGGTTTCACTAATTCTAAAAAGTCTTTTCCTAATATTATCTTATAATTATATGCTAAATTTTCTTTTACTAACTGATTTAAATTAATTGTATCTCTATTATTAAATCTTAATACCGAAAGACACGGCTATCACCCAAGAGGGGGGTGAATTGGGTGTCGGATGAAACTTTAGGATCTTTGAAAATCTTTTCGCAACTTCTAAATCGACGAGTTAGATATTAAAATAAACATATACTAGAAATGTAAAAGATAAGGGAAGAGAATATGCAAACTATGATTTATCTTGGTTCAGCCCAATCCTTGACCTACGTTCAGTCCCAAGCTCCACTTGAGATTTTCAACCCACTGTCTCCTTGTTTAACCGGGCACAAGAGAAAAGCCTTTACAACCTCACGAGTTTAGTCGGGCACTTGTACAGCCTTTACAATCTCTTACTGAGATACTTCCCCTTACACACTGTAAGGACGCAATCGGTTTCCCACTCAAGATCACCCAATCTTGAATAACCCTCATAGAATGTTTACAGATAAATCTTCTCTCTTAGAAGTGTATGAATAAACACTGAAGTACATAATCGTTCATTTCACTCTCTACTATAAACTATATGAATATTGAGAAATAGAGAGCGTGAACTATCGACGGTGAAGTAGTAAAATCATTTTGTTGGCTTCGTCGATTTGTTCATCAATCGTCGTCTCTCCTTCCGGTTTGAAGACTTCACAATTTATAGGTTATTGTGTTTCGACCGTTGCGAGCATTCAACCATTGGAGAAGCTTGAAGATTAATCGTTGTGACTCATGAATATAGCCGTTAGACAGACGAAGTTTTGCTGGTCACAATCACCGTTGCTGACTTCATTCTTCATAAACATTCTTTATTCCATTTGTCTTGACCGTTGAAAGATAGCATTTATTGCGCAGACGGAATATCAGAAGTTGCTTTACTTTGATCAGAGAAGTGGTTACCGAGGATATCACCGGTTTTTGTAGCTGCATTTAATGCTCTTCTGACACACAAATTGCTTTATGCAAATTTGTTGTTAATCCATGATAAAATCATCTGAAACTCATTAGCAAACTGATTAAATGCAATTATCAATAGTAATGAGTAATGATATATGGAAATGAAATCATACACGATGATTTAAGATTTACGTAGATGGTGATTTTGAAAACAGGATGATCATGCTCGAGCATGACTCTATCTCTCGCTTCGGGCAACCATCGAGAAATCATGTTATAAATGTAGAAAGACATCCCATGCTCGAGCAACCAACTAGGCTTGCTCGGGCAAGCTTCTCTTGTTGAAGTTTTGGAGAAAGCTTCTTTTGCTGATGCTCGAGCAAGACAGGATTTATGCTCAGGCAAGAGACAAACAGAGACGAAAATTTGTGAATTCTGTGATGCTGCTCGAGCATGGCTTTTACTCTGCTCGAGCATGCCTTTCACTCTGCTCGGGCATGCTTCAGACCAAGGCTCAAATAAACTTCAATAATCGTTGATGCTCGAGCATGCCAAATATCATGCTCGGGCAACGTTGAGACAGAGAGCGAAATTGGTTCAGACACATGCTTGCTCGGGAAGCCTTTTTCTTCTGCTCGAGCATGACTTATTCATGCTCGGGCAAGAGTCTTCCAGAGGCTAAGAATTAGAATGCGATTGATGTTGCTCAAGCATGCATTTACCTCTGCTCAAGCATGCCTTTATCTCTGCTCGGGCATGACTCTTCATCTCAGTGAATTTGTTGATTGTCACGCTGATGCTCGAGCAAGCCATTTCCTCTGCTCGAGCATAGGTCATCAGAGGCTAAGTATGTGAAGAGAATTGGTGCTGCTCGAGCACACTTTTACTTCTGCTCGAGCATGGTGCTCGAGCATGCCTTTTACATTGTTTGGGCATGACTCTTCAACACTGCAAATCTGATGTTTAGCTCGATGATGCTCGGACACTCCAGAACGTCTGCTCAAGCATGACTCGTCCATTTCCACTTCTTCGCTTTGAGTCCGATGATGCTCAGGCATACTAAATTCTCTGCTTCGTCTGACTAGAAGCACAACGCATATGAACTTGAGGCAGTAATTCAACTCAACATGAATTGTTCTCTGATCAAGTAGACTGCCTTCAAATGTCAAACTCCTGACTTCCATATATTATGTTCTTGTGCAAAAATCAGATTTTCAAGAAGTAAACTCATTGACAGTACAAGAAGCAATTTCCAGCGAGCATATAACGTCTTTGGTATAAATCCAAATTTAGAAAATCATCCCATTCCAGAAAGCTCTTCAAATATTCTTTCCATTTCAATAATAATCAGCTCCAAGCTAGTTGTAGTTCGTCCATTAACATCAGATGAATAGAGATTGTTCTTGATCAGCGTTTTTGTAACATTCTGAACTGACCGTCAACTTCAAAATATCATATCTCCTTCAATTGATCTTTGTTTTTCATGTTATTGATTTTTTTGGAAAGGTATTTGGTCTAGTTTCCAATGGCATCAGTTGCAGCTCATTTGGATTTGTCGTTTGTGAGATATGCTCAAAATACTGAAGCTGAGTCCCGATTGTTATGGTGATTTTTGTGACAACTTGTAAAACTTATAGCTCTCTCATATGAACTCCTTTGGGCATGAACTTTATATCAAAATGATGAAGTTGGAGTCTAGTTTCATATGCCATTGATTTCACGTCAATCTGATTCCTGGTTTGGGAGATATCGTCGAATTACCGAAGGTCACCAGAAACAGAGCTGAACAGAGGAAGCTGAAGAATCGTTGTTGCTCGAGCAAGGGTGTTTTTCTTGCTCGAGCATGAGCGGATTTGACACCTAAATGGAGGTGAAAATGACCATGCTCGAGTATAAAATTTGTTGTGCTCGAGCATGACACGTGCATGCGGAAAAAGAGCTGAAATTACATAAATGCCCTTCAACAAACCATTATTTATTCGGAAGCTTGAACTTGCTTGTTTTAACTCCAAATTGAGCCGTTCCAACTTCTATTTGATCACGAAACTTGAATATTGATATTCTCATGGTATTTAACAAGTTCTTATTTCTTCAAACTCCATTCTTGATCATTCTTCATTGTATTAAACTTCATATCTACATTAAATATAAAATTACTCAAAGTAGAAGATAAATGTAGTATGCAAGCTTTTTGCTCGGATAATGACATCTATATAAGACATCATCAAAACTAATCATATCTAACAAATAAAACATTAGATTTTGTTTGGTTTCCTTCTAATATTAGATTATCTTCTGTAAATCCTATGTCTATTTCACTTTGTTCTACATATTCATTTACTTTTCCTATATTTTCTTTCCATGATGTAACTGATTTTACTTCTAGTTTTATATAATTTTCATCTTGAGGTCTAACCTCTCTTAAAGTTAAACTTATTGGTCTTTCCGCTAACAAATTTCTTTGGTTAAAATTATCCATAACTTCTTGGGATGTATCTATTGTTCTAAGACTTAGAGTTCTATTAATTTTTGGATGGTGGTCTATTATATTCTAAACTTCTTGGATTTATATTTATGTTCAATGTTGGATTTTTCGATGTACTTATTCTTAAAGATCTTTGTCCTAAAATATTATTAGTTATCATTCTTCTTGGGATATTTTCATAATAATTTCTAGTATTATCTAATTCTAATTTTAACGTTTTAGGTATAGTAATTTGTTTTGGATCAGTTCTAATTTCTTTTATTATAGGCATAAAATATTTATCTATTGTTATTTTTCCTTTATTTTTATTATAAATTTTATGTTCACTTGTAAATACTAGTCCTATCATTTATTTATACTTATGCTTCTAGATCCTGGTTGTAATCTTACATTGTGTAAATTATGATACACTAAGATTGATTTATCCATGTTTGCTTCTGCTCTACTAATTGCAAAATTTATATTTAAAGTAAATTTTAATTTTTGATATATTAAATTTTTTGCTATCATTCCTAAAATATTGTCTTCAACATTACTAATTATTCTTCCATCTATTATTAATAATTCTAATGGTGAATAATCTATTCCACTTTGAAAATAAGCTTTTACCATGACTTGTACTCTGCAATATATATTTATGATATTTCATCTTTAAAAGGTATTTTCGATATTTCATGTTCTATTAAAGCTTTACTTATTAAAGGTGTTCTTAATAGTCCTTATGTCAAAGTTGATTCTATTGGATATTTCTTTTCTAATACTGCACATTGTCATTTCTCTTTTTTTTTCTTTTTCTTTTTTTAATATTTTACTTACTTTATCTAAGAATTTTTCATCTTTTATGCTATTAACTTGTCATATCTAAATGTTTTTCTTTTATTTTATCATATTTTTCTTTATTAAATGTTATTCTTCTTTATCTTGAACTTTCTTTAGTATTTATATATTCTTCATATTCTTGAAATTCTTAGTTATTAATAATTTCATTATTTTCTACTTCTTCGCATTCATCATATTTATATAATTTTTACTTTGATCTATATATTCTTTTTCTATATCTTCTTCATTTTCTGAACTTTTTGATTCTTCTTCTATTTCTTTGATTCTTGTTTCATATTCATATGTTAATTTGTATATTTCTAATTCATTTTCTATGGGTTCTTCAAATTCCATTAAATCTATATCTAAGGGTTCTAATTCTAATTCTTCTACCTTTTCTAAAATATTCATTTTCATTTTCGATTTTGGTTTATCACAATTTGTTGCTATATGTCCTAAATCTCCGCAATTATAACATCTACATTTATATGGTTTCTTACTTTTATTATTCTTATTATTCTTTCTTTTGAAATTTTTATGTGGTTTAAATTTTCTTTTATTTTTAGGATTATATTTTCTAAAAAATTTTCTTTTTTGGATATTTCTTAAATTTATATTTTTTTCTTTCTATTTTTCGCTAACCATTTATGTTGATTACATCCCTATTTATGTGGTTTTTCTAATTCTGAACAATTTACCATTAATTTATTCAATTTATAATATTTAATATTTCTTCATGCTTCTTTACATCTTTCGATAAGTATTTTCTTAAATATTGTTCTCTTCTTCCCATTGTATCTATTACTCTTACAAAATTTGGATTATCTTCGCTTTCCATGTGTTGTGTATATTCTTCTACTAAATTTTCTGAAATTAATCTAGGTAATTTTCTATAAAACATATCTAAATAAAATTTTTGTTTTCCAAGTTCTACTATTTTTGCTTAATAATAATATTTTTTATATTCACAAACATATTCACAAACATATCTAATAATATTTTTTCGCCATTCTTCTATTCTTTTTTCATTATCTAAATTACATTTTAAATCTAACCATATTCCGAATTTGGAATTTGTCTAGTTTCCTATTGTTTTAGTGGAGGGGGTATAAATTCTTTTCCATATGATTTAGGTTTTTTTATAACTAATATCAAAAACGCTCTTGAAATATTACTTAAATCTTCTCTTACTAAATCTTTTTGTTTTCTCATTTGTCTTTCTCTTGCTCTTCTTTGTATTTGCGATGGATCTATGTGATTCCTAGATGATGATGTTT
Organism: Acacia acuminata; assembly: GCA_019022655.1. Classification (NCBI taxonomy): domain Eukaryota; kingdom Viridiplantae; phylum Streptophyta; class Magnoliopsida; order Fabales; family Fabaceae; genus Acacia; species Acacia acuminata. The sequence goes on from JAFJYI010000223.1 coordinate 89,690, forward strand.
CTTGTTCTTGTTTTTGTTGTGGTTATTGTTGTCTTTCTTATTCTACTTGATTTGGGGTGATTGCATATTAATTTGATTTCCATCTATTATTCTTAAATTTTGTAACTCTTGGGTTATTTCATCTAAATTTGTTTCATTTTGACTCATGAATTTTTCTATTTCATCTTCTGAATCTGAATATTCATTTCTACTTTTCATCATGTTTAATTTTCTAGTTTTAGTTCCAAATTTATCTCTTGTTTCAACACTTCTTAATAATATATCTCTTGCTTCGACATTTTTTAATACTTGATTATTTTTATATTCCATTTTATATTTAGTTTCTTTTTCTTTTCCTTTATTTTTATAAAATTGTTCTAATTGTCTTAGTCCATCTACAATATCTATTTTATTTTTGTTAACAGTTTCATATATTGTAAATAAGTTATTATTAATTACATGTTGACATTTCTTAAATTCTTCTATTATTATTCTAGTTTGTTCTACATTTACATTTAAATTTTGGATTTTTTATATTTAGCACAGTAACATCTGAATTTTCCCATTCATAAAGATCTCATCATATTTATTTGAGGATTATTATTTATTGGTTCTAATTTTTCATATATTCCTAAAGCCTTTTTTATTCCTTTAATATCATTTTTTACTTCCTTTAAATCTTTCGTATTTTGTCTAATTTCTGTCTTAATTTCATATATTTTTTTTGTTCTAATGGTTTTGCTAATTCTCTTAATCTATCTTTTTTATTTTTAATATCTTCTTTTTCTAAAATTTCTCTAGTTTCTTTTGGTAATTGCTTTAATATTTCTTCTAAATTAAATATTTGTAATAAATCTTATATATTTAAATTTATATAACTTCCTAATTGTTTTATTAAATACATATTATTCCAATTCATCTGATTACACATATATTCTCCTTGACCTCCTAATATAAAAGGTATAAAATTACAAGTTCCTATTTCTTTTTCTAGCAATAAATAAGAACTATCAAGTAATTTTTCATATTCTATTTCATACATTTTAGGTTCTAACTTTTTAATTATATTCATATTACAATTTGAATATTACAACTATGGCTTGTACAAATATTAAACACACAATAAGATTTCTCTTTCTCGTGAAGCAGATCAGTTATTACCGCAACTTCGGAGGATATTTGAGAGAATATTCAAATAACAATATATAAAATTCAATAAAGTAAATAGAATAAGGTAAACTTTAACAATATCAATAGAAAAGTGATCAAACTTTGGTTTCATATTATCATTATTCTATAGCTCGATACCATATATGTGTATATATATACATATATGTATATAGATATAGATACATATTTGTGTGTCAATATATATATATGTATATACATATATATATATGTATATATATAATATAATTCAAAAATAATAATATTATTATTTATAGATAATAATATTATTATATAGTATTTAATTTATTTGATAAATTAAATAACTAAAATAAATTGAGATATTGTATCTCGATTTAATTTAAATTGAGATATAGTATCTTAGATTTAATTAAATATATAGATATCATATATTAAATTTAATTTATCTTTATAAATTAAATCGGTAGCTTTTAATTTGGATTAAATAAATAGATTAGATTAGATCTGTTGAATGATTTAATTAATATATTATTTTAATCCAAATTCAAATTTCAAGATTAATTCGAGATTAATGTTGAATATTTTGTAAGAACCTTTGAACCCAAGAGGGGGTGAATTGGGTGAAGTATAAAAATTTAGGAACTTTGAAAATCTTTTTAAGTAACTCGAAATCAGTTTATAAAGCAATAATCAGTCATTCAAATAGATATGCACATTCAAACATATATCTTTGGAAATGTAAGAGATAAGGGAAGAGAATGTGCAACCGATTTATCTTGGTTCGGCCCAATCGACCTACATCCAGGTCCCAAGCTTCACTTGGGATTTTCAATCCACTATCTTCTTTCAACTCGATTACACGTTCGTACAAGAGGTAATCCTCTCACTAGGATTCACTCCCCCTTACAAACCGTAATCAACACACCACTTGATTACACACTCGTACTCAAGTAATCCTCTCACTAGGATTCACTCCCCTTTACAAGTTGTAATCAACACAATGTGTTTCCCACTCAAGATCACCCAATCTTGAGTAACTCTCGAATAGATAGAATGTTTACAATAACTCTTCTCTCTCGAAGTGAATAAATGAACACCGAAGAATAATACAAATCATCTCACTCTAAAATTTGTCTAGACATGAAAAACGAGTGTAAATGATGTAAAAATCGAGTATCAAGACATATTGAAGATGTAAGCTTGTGTCTCTGCGTTTTTTTGCTTGAATCTGTCCTCTTTTATAGGTAGAGAACAATATATGACCGTTTATAACCGTTGCCCATAATGAGATAAGGTTCTCGTTCAGTTTTTGGTCTTCTTCTCTCACTAATCTTCACTTAATCCAGGCGAAGTTCGAGTTGACTTCTTGAAAATAAATCCGTTGGAATAGCAGCTCTTGGATGTGGAAAGCAATCTTTAATCCTTTGTTAAAAGTGTGCGGAAGGACTACCCAAAAGAATGCAACTTTCTCGGGTTTGCAATTAATGTCTTGACATCACTTTTGCTTTTGCTTTAAACCTTCAATGTACGTCTCTAATCTTTCGAAACTCACCAATAAAGTGGTTAAACATATCTAGGAACATTAGAGATTAATCATAGGAAGTATTAAGATCAAACAAGAAGGTATTGCAAATTTGTCGATTTGAAATTAAGTCGCGAAGAAACCTGGAGGTTTTTCGAAACCTGGAGGTTTTCAAAATCGAGAGAAAAGTCGTTTGCTCTCTGTTTGCCCAAACCTGGAGGTTTCTATCAAAACCTGGAGGTTTCGTCAAAAGTAGAAATTCTGAATTTTTGCGCTAAAAACGAAACCTGGAGGTTTTTCTGGAAACCTGGAGGTTTTCAAAACTAGAGAAAAGACGTTTACTCTCTGGATGCCCAAACCTGGAGGTTTTTGTTAAAACCTGGAGGTTTCTCTCAAAAGTGGAAATTCGAGTTTTTGCACCAAACGAAAACTGGAGGTTTTTTCACAAACCTGGAGGTTTTGAAAATCGGTGAAAAACGTTTGCTCTGGATGCGAAACCTGAAGGTTTCTCCAAAACCTGGAGGTTTTCACTTAAATCTGAAAATTCTCAGTTTTGAGCCAAAACAGAAACCTGGAGGTCTTCACCAAAACCTGGAGGTTTTGAAAACTTGAAACTGAGCTTTGTTTAGAAAACTTGGAAAATTCTTGGCCAATCTTAAACTCAAGTTTACATGTCCAAACTCAAGGTGAGAATCCATTGCAAGAAGAATCAGCTCCAAACTCATTGCATTATGCCCGTTATGATCCGATGAATGAAGGCTGTTCTTCATCAGCGTTTTTGCAACGTCCTGAGCTGAATATCAACTTTCGAGGGACATATCTCCTTGGTCTGAACTCCGTTTTGGTCCATTCAAGTCTTGATGGAAAGCTCTGTGAGGCTACTTTCATATGCCACCAATTTTTGCTCAATCAGATTTGTATTTTGTGAGTTACACTCAAAATACCGAAGGTGGGTCTGGACTGTGATATTGATTCTTGTGGCAACTTTTAAAAATAATATCTCCTTGATATGAACTCGTTTAGGCTTGAATTTTATATCAAAATGACGCATTGGGAGTCTAGTTTCATATGCCACTGATTTCACCTCAATCCGATTTCTGGTTTAAGAGATATCATCGAATTACCAGACGTCGCTCGTGCTGAACGTGAAACAGTGAAGCTGAAAAGTTGATGTTGGCTCAAACCTCGAGGTTTTGGCTGAAACCTCAAGGTTTTGACTGAAACCTCGAGATTTGCTAGTCCGAGACACCGAGACGCTGAAGACACTCAAACCTCGAGGTTTTTACTCAAACCTCGAGGTTTCTCATCCTAAACCTCATATTTGCTTGATTTAACTCGAATTGACTCATTCCAACTTCCATATGATCTTGGAGCCTTCTAGCATCAATATAAGAACTTGAATAATTATATTCTCATTCTATTCAACAAGTTCTTCCTTCTTTAATCTTCCATCTTGATTATTCTTCATAATCCAACTCTTTCTTTCTTCTCTTCTCTTGATCATTCTTTGTCATTCAACTTGGACTAAACTACATTAAACATAGTAGTTAGTCAATGTAAGAGATAACTATATTACTCAATCTTTTTGCTTTTGATAATGGCATCTATATAATACATCATCAAAACTAATCATAACTAACATATTTTAGTACGGGCCTTTAGGGTTTTAGAAACCTTATAAGATATTGATCTAATCATATTAAACATAATAGACAGCCGCAAAGAAAAATCCTAGAGAAGAGACGCAAGAATATTGAAGGCACTAGCATCTTTGCCGTCGGAGTTAGACCGTTGTTCAGTGTGAATACCGGTAGAGGGAGTGGATTCATTGAGTCGGCTCATGTACATAGAACGAGACACACATGGATACAAAAGGAGGGGAGTCACTGAGACAGCTCTTGGTGATCGAATCGAACAAAACACATACGTACAAGAAAGGCATGATTCTGACTAACTCGATTTAAACGCGGTTGATAGATCCTCTTATGGGATTTGTAAAAATTTTAATGGACGAAATCGCTTCCGCTGAGTGTACGGATCCCAACACTGATTGCCCAAACAATTTTGCATTTTGTGAACACTTAACAACTTCATTAGATGGAGATTACTCAAGTAACTAAAACAACCATAATTAATATTTACTGATTCAAAAACACAATTTCTTTTCTACAAAAGGCTTTAATCAATTAAGTCTTGTTATCATCAAAACTCCGATAACCAACAAAGAGTTCTTCTACGTTTGAAAGAGTAAGATTGAAAAACGATAGATGAGCATAGGCTCGAGCTACTGAAAGTCAACTCGAGCTCTGGGATCAACTCAAGTCACCTATTCCAAACTTGAGTTCATCTTCTTTGAAAATTAGCTTTGAAGAAAGTAGAAGATGTCTTAGAGAAACTCTAACTCGAGTCGCAGAAGCTTGGCTCGAGTTCAGGTCTAAACTCGAGTCATATAGAGCTGGCTCGAGTCAAGAACCATTTTCACAAAAGGTTATCGAGACGCTTTTCGAAAATGGTTTGAAAACTTCTTCTAACCCGAGTCATTAAGTGATGGCTTGAGTATCAGAATACATTTGAATATACGGTCAAATCTAGGCTCGAGTCACTGAACGCTAACTTGAGTCATTTAATTTTGTTTTTTGAAAAAGACTTTAAGTTCGCAAAGCTTGACTATAGTCACCAAGTATAGGCTCGAGTTTATGTCAATGTTCGAGTGACCTAGGTGTGGCTCGAGTCAAGAATTCACTCAGACCCAAGTCACACAAGCTATGGCTTGAGTTTGACAACCCAAACTTGAGTCAATCTGACAGCAAATATGACAGACTGATATGATCCAAGTTTGAACAAGTCAAAAACATTTTGTCTTTAATCATAAACCTCATTTTGTTTACAATAGTCAGTTATCATCAAAACATAGAGAACTAACAAGCATCACATATATATATCATATCTACTTCTATGTGATCATATGTATCTAATTTTTTTTTCCAAATTCATAGCTCAACTTCAAAAAATATAACTGAAGTTATAGACCTCCATTTTATGTGATCCAAAGCTCATTTTAAATATTAATGAGAGTACTGTTTATTAGCTCCTAGTGTTTTGATGATAACAATTGAAGTTTTTCGTTAAGGTTTTGAAATGGTACTCAAGTATGATGTAGAAGTTCTCGAGAATGTATGAACTTAAATTAATTCTTCTCACTAAGTATTTTCAGACTATAATTCTCGAGAATGGCAAAATGATTCTCGAGAATGTCTCACATAGTTGTCATTCTCGAGTATGAGAAATGGATTCTCGAGTATGAGAAATGGATTCTCGAGAATGGCATATCAACTGAAACTAGTTTCCACATTGCTATCACTCTCAAGAATGCAATTCTAATACTCGAGCATATGCTTGTAATTCTCGAGAATGGAATTCCAATTCTTGAGTATGGGAGTGTCGGCAAGTCTGGAGAATGCTAGGTTAATTCTCGAGTATGGAAACATGATTCTCGAGAATGGCTCACATAATTATACAATTTCCTATCCGAGATTAGAGAGAATGCTCAAGCAATTCTTGAGAATGCTAAGTCAATTCTCGAGAATGCAGTTCACTGATTTTATACGATTTCTCTTTGGTAATTCTCGAGAATAACAACATGATTCTCAAGAATTCCTTTGACAGATTCAATGATATGTTTTTCACTAATACAATTCTCGAGAATATATATATATAGGTTTATCGTTTGTCATGTCACTTGACATAAGGTTATGTCAAGTCACCCCAAAACTACATTGTTTTGGGAGTTAGGGGAATTAATGAAGGGTGTTTTGGTCAAATTAACACCCTTCATTAATTCTCTTAACACTCAAAACGACGTAGTTTTGGGGTTAAGTAACTAATGAAGGGTCTTTTGGTAAAATTCATATAATAAATATAAAAACAAAATACCAAAACACCCTTCATTAACTCCCCTAACTCCCAAAACGACGTAGTTTTTGGGTGACTTGACATAACCTTATGTCAAGTGACATGACAAACGATAAACCCTATATATATATATATGATTCTCGAGAATACACTTTCCTCTCAATACTTAAATGCTATTATTCACAAGTATTGCATCTTTTATCGAAGATATGATTCTCGAGTATTAATGCATTAACTCTCGAGAATGATTAAAACACTATGATTCAATAGACACTGGACTTCGATAGTTCTCAAGAATATCATGATTAATTCTCGAGAATGATTATCAATATTTGAAATCTCTGTCATCGTAATCTACAATTCACGATTAAGCTTTGGGTACTACATAATATTGATCCTTACTATTCCTAACATCATTTTATGAGTTTGCTAGTGATTTTTAGATATGCCTAACATTGTTTAATCATCAAAATTATCATAAAGCAAATCTGTGTCAACGCATTTAATGCAACTCAGTAAAGCAGAGCAACAATCAGAATTAGTCTTCGTAGTAGAGAAAATAATTCCTTCAAGGCTTACCTATTCCAGCTAATACTCAGAATCACTCTCTGCACAAGTACATCGACAACGGATGCATTTAATGAATCAACGGTCAACTATTTACAAATGGAGTGCACCTGTGCCTATCAGAAAATACAAAGAGTCTCAACGGCTAGTTTGCAAAGCTTCTTAACGTCATTAATGACGAACACTATAAAAGGTCACCACATTCAATTTCGTCATCTACTGAAGCTATGCGCATTCAATTCCGTATTATTGCAATCAACTGTTTCATTAACTTCATTTAATATCTTCAGATATTGTCTATACTTTAGTGTTCATATTTTATCTACCTGTGAGGAGTCATTAAACACTTATCCCATTTTTTATTAAATCTTAAGGTTGTGGAACCTTAAGAGTGGGTGTACGATTACAACTTGTAAGGCGGAGTGAGTCCGGGTGTGAAAGGATCATTCTAAGTTACAGAGTGTGTAACTGTAATTGTTCGAAAGAGTTAGTGGAAATCCCAAGGTGTGCTTGGGGACTGGATGTAGGTCAAAGTATTATACCGAACCAATATAAATCGTTCTATGCCTATCTCTCATTCTCTATCTCTGTTTTACCTGTATTTGTGTTTAACTCACAAAAGATTTTTTAGATTACCTATTCACCCCCCTCTAGGTGATATTCTGTTTTCACTATTTCATGTAAAACTTTTAGAGAAACACTCAAGAGCAAAATGCTTGTATGATATATTTATCTCCTACATTGACTAACTACTATATTTATTGTAGATTAGTCTAAATTGAATTGTGGAGAATGATCAAGAGAAGAGAAGAAATAATGAGTTGAGTTATGGGTAACAATCAAGAAGGAGATAAGAGATTTCAGAAAGAAGAACTTGCAAAGAATGTCAAGGAAGCAAGAAGTTGTCAAAGGATTTTTGGGAATAATCAAGAAGAAGAGGAGAGATTGAAGAAGGAAGAACTTGCTAAATGGAATGAAGATATCATTATACAAGTTTTTAGATTGATACTAGAAGTCTCCATGATCAAATAGAAGTTGGAATGACTCAATTCGGAGTTAAAATTAGCAAAACCAAGCTTCAGGATGATCAAACTCAAGTCAAGAAGTCACAACTCGAGTCTACTATTTCACTATAGTAGTTTGCTCTTCTGGAATGAGTTAACTCAAGTCAAATAACTTTAACTAGAGTTAATAAGTGATTTAACTCGAGTCAACTACTATTGACTCGAGTCAATGTGTTTTTCCAGCACTCTGTTCGACTTTGTTTCATGTTCAACATGTACAATTTCTGGTAATTTGATGATATCTCCCAAACCAGAGATCGGATTGAGGTGAAACCAATTTTTTATGAAACTAGACTCAAAATTTGTCATTATGATAAAGTTTCAAGGCCAAAAGAATTCAGATCAAGGAGCTATGAATTGCAAGAATTGACAGTGAAATTCACACCACACAGGAGACCAAGCTTCGATGTTTTGAGTGTATCTCACAAACTACAAATCCAATTGAGCTAAAATCAGTGACATATGAAAGTAAACTCAAAATGCGTTCCATCAATGTTTGAACCAAGCATAACAGAGTTCTGACCAGTGAGATATGACCTTTCAAAATTGACAGTCAATTCAAGATGTTACAAAAACGCTCAACATACAATGAATTTGGAATGAGTTGTTAACTAGGCTTGGATGACTCAAGTCAGGAATGGAAAACTCGAGTCAACGTCAGGCAGAGAGGAATGAATATTGAAAAGAGATTTTAACTTAAGTGAACAAGTAGCAACTTGATTCAACAACGAAACACACAGTAGCAGTGCACAATGTTAGTTCTCGATGTTTTGATGATAACAATACTAAGGTTTTTGATTCAGAAAGTATTGCCCAAGTATGAAGTATGCCCGATCAGAAGCCTATCGGTGCTCGAGCATGCTCTGTCTAATAGTATATTAAGTTGTTTATAGAAGCTTGCTCAAGCATTAGATTAGTATTGCTCGAGTAGCTTACTCGAGCAAGGCATTCATTATGCCCGAGCATGGTCAAGCTAAAAGGAAGAATACTCTCTGTCAAGCTACTGCTCGAGCAGCAGGTAAGTAACGCTCAAGCATGGTGCTCGAGCAGAGGAAAATCAATGCTCAAGCACTTTCGATAAACTTATAGTTTTTCTCTCTGCTTGCATGATTCTCGAGCAACGTTATACGTTGCCCGAGCATGGTGCTCGAGCAAAACTATCAGCTTGCTTGAGCAGTCACAATCTTTCATCTTAAAGTGCTCTCTGTCTGAGGTATTCTCGAGCAAGTCTAAGGGTTGCTCGAGCATGGTAAAACTTGGTACTTGAGCATACATATTCATTACATTGTTTCTCTTCTATTTGACTAATGCTCGAGCAAGTTTTTAAGTTTACTCAAGCAGTTTGCTCAAGCATAACATAAATGCTACTCAAGCATCTCAAACAAACTCTTCTTCTAAACGTCTATCAATTGTGGAATTCGATGTTACTCAAGCGGTAGAGATTCAGTGCCCGAGCATGGTGCTCGAACATGAGCTTGATACTACTCGAGCATGAGTAACTCTCACTTCTGTAAAGGCATTTTGTTCATGTATGCTACCAAAACCATCTACTCGAGCATGGTTCATCATCTATCAGAACTTAAGTAATCATGAAATCATTAATTTGAGCTATCACTCTTATTTTTATTCAAATCTTATTTAAATTATTTCTAATCTTCCTTGTGAGTTATTTGTAAAGTGATATAATCTTGTTCAAATTAAGATTAGCCAAAAATCCGTTCACTATGTTAGTAGCATTAAATGCTTATTGAAAAGCGAGGCACAATCGGAATGAGATTTTGCAGCGATCGAAGACATTCCTTCGAGGCATACTTATTCTAGCTATTATTCTGAGTCATCCTCTGCACAAGTACAATCGACGGCAAATGCAATTAATGAAGCAACAGTTGAATTTGCTCAACGTAAATCATCTATGCCAAACGGAAGGTTGAAGACACTCAACAGTCATATTGGAAGTTTCTCAACAGCAGTAATGGAAGATGATATAAAATCTCACCACATTCAATTTCACCAACAACCGAAACGCTGTGCATTCAATTCAAACTTATTGCAATTTACTATTTCATTAATATCCTCGGATATCTTGTACTTCAGTGTTTATCATTTATCTACTCATGAGGAGTTAAAACTCTATTTGATTATTTGTTTAGTTGTAAAATCTTAAGGTTGTGGAACCTTAAATGTGAGTGTACGATTACAATCTATAAGGGGGAGTGAGTCCTAGTGAGAGTATCATCTGAGTACAGTGTGTAATTGTAATTGTCCTTGAAAGATAGTGAAAATCCTAGGTGTTCTGGGGACTAAATGTATTTCAAAGAGCTAGACCGAACCAAGATAATCTCTTGTGTCTTTCAACTCCTTCTCTCTGTCTCTATTTCAAGTACTCTTGAGCAATTAGCAAAAGAAATTTTATAATCATCTATTCACCCCTCTAGGTGATATTCCATCTTCACACAGTTCCTCAACATCTCCCAGAATTCAGAAATTAATGTTATCAATTGATTACTACTTGTTATACTTCTCAACGTTATTAATAATCTTTGTGAGCAAGTTTCAAATGATCAAAAGCTCGGATTGAGGATCAATGCCAATGCTAGCAAATCACACGTGAGCTACTACCAGATGAACTTGTAACTTGAGTCAAGGCATGATAACTTAAGTCATTCGAAGATAAAGAGCAATGAAGTTTGAGAAAGGGTTTTTAACTCGAGTCATAGCTGATGTGTTTGTTCTCTATGTGTTTTGATGATAACGAGAATTGTAAACACAAGTTGAAGTTTGTCTTGGTAAGTTGAAAAACTTATTGTTAAAGGCAAACTTGAGTTTTGGTTTGGAAACTCAAGTTTTGACCTTGACAGATAGTAGCTCAATTTCAATGAACAAAGCAAAACTCCGGTTTTCATAAGAAAACTCGAGTTTTGGGTTTACAGAGAGCACTCAGTTTTTCATCTTAAGACAACTCAAGTTTTGATTGGACTTCTCATTATTTTCTGATAAAGACAAAACTCCAGTTTTCATTTGGAAACTCGAGTTTTGGCCATACAGAGAGTCTCCAACATTTTGAACATATGCAAACTCAAGTTTTGACTTAAAACTCCAGTTTTCAGTTTGCTATGAGTTTTCTAAGTTTTCTCAAATTTGTGAGAAAACTCGAATTTTGGTTTGGAAACTCGAGTTTTCACTTGGTAGAGAGTTTTCAAGTTTTACTCAGTTTTTGAAAACTCTAGTTTTCATAGAAAACTCCAGTTTTGACTTGGCATAGATTTCTCAAGGTTTTCATACTTAAATGAAAACTCGAGTTTGGTTTTAGAAACTCGAGTTTTGGCCAAGCCGAGAGCTTTGAACTTTTTCAATGTTTTGAAAACTCCAGTTTAGAATGAAAACTCCATTTTTGATGTTTTGGACTAAAACTCATGTTTCACATTAAAATTCCAAAACTCAAGTTTGGAAATGGAAACTCAAGTTTTGAGTTTCATTCAAAAATGTGTTCCAAAGCTCAAATCATGACTATCTTTCTGGAAGGAGGAAACTCAAGTTTAGTCATGGAAACTTGAGTTGGAAGAACAAACTTCGAGTTTGCATCTCGAGTCGAAATTCAAATATGACGAATTTGTAAAACCTTTTTGTTTGATCTTAATATTTCCTATCATCATTCATTAATATTCCTAGCTATGTTTAACCACTTTGTTAGTGAGTTTCAGATCATTTAGAGGATATTAAATGAAGGTTTAAGCAAAAGCAAAAAGTAATGTCAGCACATTAAATGCAAAGTTCAGAAAACTTGCATCCTTTTGGACAATCATACTACACACATTGCAAAGGGATTAATGTTTCCTTTCCACATCCAGTAGCTGCTCTTCCAATGGATTAAAAGTCAAGAAGTCAAGCACAAGCATCTGTGCAACTGGATTAAGCAAAGTGTAGTGAGAGAAGAAGACTAAAGCTTAAGCTAATCCTTGTCTAATGAAGGCAACAGTTATATTGAAGATTACAACGGTCATTTAATGTTCTCTTAGTATAAATAGAGCTGCATTCAATTCTTCTCAATAACTAATATGCTGAAAATGAATTGCATTCAAATTTACCAACTACTCTTTCAGTTTTCACTTGTAAAGTATCTTTTGATACATTGATCTTCAATGTTTATTCTTATCTACTCTTGGAGAGAGTTTCTTCATTGTAAATCATTTATTATGAGTATTTCAAGTCTAGGGACTTGGAGATTGGGTTATTGATTGCAACTTGTAAGGGGGAGTAAGTTCTAGTGAGAGAATTACTCTTGAGTTACAGAATGTGTAATCAATTGAGAGAGTGAAAATCCCAGAGTGTTTGGGGACTAGACGTAGGTCAAAGGTTGGACCGAACTAGTATAAATCCTTGTGTCTTGCTCTTCTTCCCTATACTCAGTTTAGCTCTGTTTTAGCATTCGAAAATAGAGCAGTTCGAAAAGTTTTTAAAATCCCCAATTCACCCCTCTTGGTATTAAGCTCCACTTTCATGATGCAACTCGAGTTAAGACGAGACAGAGAGCAATCAAGTAAAGTAACAACCTCTTAACTCGAGTCAATTAATCATAACTCGAGTAAACATATATGCTTTAGAAAATCACTGTGTCTAAAATCTCAAAATCATTGATTGTGATTTCATTACTTCTTATCATCACTCATTACTATTCCTAACTATTTTGAATCAGTTTGTTAATGAGTTTCATATGATTATATGAAGGATTAACAAAAGTTTACAAAAAGCAGATGATTACGTCAGAAGCTTCAACGACTATATTTCTCCAACGGACTGAAACTTACAACGGTAATATTCTACAACGGACCAATGCTTCAATGGACTAATATCATAGACACATTCAAGACGGAGATAACAACGATGAGAGCTTGCACTGCCAAAATGCTGAAATTTTGAATCCAACATACACTCTCTGTTCTCAATGCTTACATAGCTTATCATAGAGAGTGAAATGATTTGTATTGTACTTCAGTGTTTATTCATTCACTTTTGAGAGAGAGAATATTTATTTGTAAACATTCTATCTGAGAGTTACTCAAGATTGGGTGATCTTGAGTGGGAAATGTTAGTTCTCTATGTGTTTTGATGATGCCTAACAATTGTATTAAGTGATAGAAATAATTGAAAGAATCCTTGAGTTGTTGAAAAATGATTTATGATTTAGAAAATGAGTAACTCAAGTTATGGAGTATAACTCAAGTTACAGGACTCAGAAAATCCATTTATTGTTCAAAAGTAACTCAAGTTAGTAATCACAACTCAAGTTATGATTTTAACTAAATCAGTTTTTGCAAGTGTGATAACTCAAGTTACCACTTAGTAACTCAAGTTATGAAATGTACTTCACTGTTTCAAAAGCTCATCGCGATATCAAATTTTCCATATCTGATATAACTCGGGTTATGTGGTGAGTAACTTGAGTTATGCATAAGTCGATAAACATGAACTCGATATTTGTTTACGGTATAACTCAAGTTACCATGTCCAACTCGAGTTATGATATCCCTCCTTGGTCTCTATATGAAATAGTGTTAAGACAACTCGAGTTAATAGTAATAACTTGAGTTACATAACTCAAGTTGAATTTTATAACTAAAGTTATGTTATCGGGGAATACTACTTTGTGCAAGAACCAACTCGAGTTACTGTATCTAACTTGAGTTATGCTACAATGAATTCCTTCTCTGTTGGAATTTAATCAACTATAACTCGAGTTAACCTTCTTTGATTGAAGTTCTCTGAACATGCCAATAACTCGAGTTATCCATGTACAACTCGAGTTACCGTATCGATTTTTTGAATTCATCGTTCTTGTAATCGAAATCTTATGATTATGCATTGGGTACTTGATATTATTGTTTTTGATCATTTCTAACCAAGTTTAACCAGTTTGCTAGTGAGTTTCAAACATGACTAACAAGTTTTAAACTTCAAATTATCATGAAGCAAAATCTTGTCAGACGCATTAAATGTGAACCAGAGTCGAAGCATGAAAATGGAAAATGGTCTTTTGAGCAAGCGAAAAGCATTCCGACCATTCCCAGTCAACATTCTACCTAAGTCTCAACGGACAATTTGAATAAGGAATGTCAACGGAGAATAACGGATGAATGTCGGAAGCATACGAAGAGACAGAGCAACGTAATCTCAACGAATATATTCACTACTCACAACAGCTTGTTTAATCTCTTCTCAACGGTCATTAATGCTATCATCTATAAATAGCGGAAGCATTCAATATTCCAACCACTGAAACGCTATGCATTCAATTAGCGATTAAGAGCATTTATTGTTTCAACTCTAGGAGCTAATATCTTTAGATATATCAATCTTCAGTGATTACTTATCTACTCTTCTAGAGAGTTCTTTATTGATTATCTTTCTTGTAAGAATATAAAAGTATTGGGACTTTGGGATTGGGTTACTTGATTACAACTTGTAAGGGGGAGTAAGTTCTAGTAAGAGAATTACTCCGTGAGTTACAGAGTGTGTAATCATTTGAGTTAGTGGAATCCCGGAGAGTCTGGGACTGGAAGTAGGTCAAGGATTTGGATCGAACTAGTATAAATCCATTGTGTTCAATCTCTCTTTCCCTTACTCTGTTCATCCCTGTTTTGCATTTAGTTAACAGAGCATTTTCAGAAGAAAAATTTTGTATCCCCAATTCACCTCCTCTTGGTGATACTCTGTCTTTCATTTGGTATCAGAGAAAGGTCTTCTCTAAAGAGCTTAACATCTCGAGAAGGATCAATATGGACAGAATCCTGCCCGACGGAGCTTCGATCAACAAACCACCTGGTTTCAGTGGAGAGCACTACTCCTTCTGGAAAGCTAAATTCAAAGTCTTTGTGATGGCTTCAGAATATGGTCTATTGAGAGTGTTTGAAAGAGGAGACTATGAGCCCTCCACCGTTGAAGATGGAGTTAGAACTCCCAAGCTAGAAGACGAATATGATGAGAATGACAAAAAATTAGTCACTCTCAATAGCAAAGCTATTCTCATGCTTCAAAGCGCTTTGAGTCAGAGTGAATACTTTCGTATATGCACCTTGACGTTTACAAAAGCTATGTGGGATGCCTTGGAGATTGCTCATGAAGGCACAACTGGAGTCAAAGTTAATCGTGTCAATACCCTCATGACTGAGTACGATTTACTTCGTATGAAGCCTTAGCGAATTCAGCTGATTCACTCATCTAATCAACCAACTTGCTGCCCTAGGTAAAGAATATGAGCAACCTGTTCAAGTGAGGAAAATACTCAATATTCTCAACAAAGAATGGGAAGCCAAGGTCACTGTGATTGAAGAAGCTCGTGGTGAATCAATGGCATCGGTAGCAGCTCTTTTCGGCAGTTTGTCTGAATATGAGGCAAAGCTTAAGTTCAAAAAGGGACTTGATGATGCCAATGGCAAGAACAAAGGAATTTCCCTCAAAGCTGTCAAAGAAGCAAAAGAATCAGATGACGATAAGGAAGATGAAGATCTTAGCTAGACATGATGGTCCGGAGATTCAAGAAGTTCTACAAGAAGGACCAAGGATACAAGAAGTTTCATAAGGGTAGCTCCAGCTATGAGGTGAAAAAACCAATCATCTGTTACGAATGTGATAAGCCTGGCCACATCAAGTCAGAGTGCCCTCAGCTGAAGAACCAAGATAAAGAGAAGAAGAAATTCAATAAAGAAAGCCTATGTCTCTGGTATACGGGGAGACAGCTCATCCGATGAAGATGAAGCTGAAGATGAGGAAAGAGCTAATATATGCCTCGTGGCTCAAGAAGAAGAGCAACATGAAAATGTCAGTGAGGTATATGACTGTTGCCACCTTATGATGAACTTTTTCTTGAGTATAATCTTGTTCAATCAGAATTTGAAAAACTTGCCGATAAGTATTTAGCTTTGAAAAACAAGAATATAACTCTTGAACTGAAACTCAAAATTCTTTCTGAAAATGATGTTTGTGAAGATTGTGCTGATTTAGGGAAAAAGAATTTACATCTCACAAAGGCACTTGAGAAATTCACTAGAGGTAGTGAAATGCTCAATGTCATTTTAAAATAGCAAAGATTTATAAATGACAGATCAAGGATTGGTTATAGACCTGATTTTGACAAAAAGAAAGGCAAAAAGAAGTTTGGAGAAAAATCTTATTTGAATTATTTTCGAAAATCTGTTCATTCTTCAAATCCTTTTGCACATTGTAATTATTGCAATCATAAAGGTCATACTACTTCTTCCTGTTTTCATAAAAATGAAAGAAAGAGTAAGCCTGTAGGTAATTATCAATGGGTGCTTAAGGGATCCTATAAGATTCCTAAGACACAAACTAACCCGAAAGGACCCAAGAAACAAAGTGGGTACCTAAAACCGATTTCTTATGAATTGCAAGTTTGTCTAAGAGCATCAAAATCCAACAAGTGGTATATCGATAGTGGATGCTCTAGACATATGATGGGAGATCATACTAAGTTTTCTACTCTCAAGACCAAGGATGGTGGCAAAGTGGCTTTTGGTGGAAATCAATCCGGAAGGATTGCTGGAATTGGTGAAGTTGGCAACAACGAAGGACCTCAAATCAAAGATGTCTACCTTGTGGAAGGTCTTTGCCATAACCTCCTCAGTGTGAGTCAAAGCACAGACAAAGGCAACTTGGTCATCTTTGACTCTGAGGAATGCTTGATTGTAAGCAAGAATGATCCACCCCTAAACAATATCAAATCAAAAGCCTTATTCAGGGCTTCTAGAGAAGGTAATTGTTACACTCTAAACCTCTCTAGTAATTGCAATAAGATCACTTCTGAAAATTGCTTTCTTAGTAACTTGGAAGAAAGTTGGCTATGGCACAAGCATTTAGCTCATTGGTTTACCAAAACTTAATTTCAAAAATGACATGATTTGTGATGCTTGTCAGAAAGGTAAACAGACTAAATCATCCTTTAAATCTAAAACTGAGATCTCATCTACTAGACCTTTCCAACTACTTCATATGGACCTAGTTGGACCAACAGGAAGCCTTGGAGGCACTCTCTATACTCTAGTCATTGTTGATGATTTCTCAAGATTTTGTTGGACTATATTTTTATCATCGAAAGATGAAACCTTTGATCAATTTGTTGTGTTTGCTAAAATGGTCCAAAATAAGAAAGGTATCTCTATTTCAGGAATAAGGACTGATCATGGTGGAGAATTCAAGAATAAAGCTTTTGAAGAATTTTGTGATACTCATGGGATAGATCACAATTTCTCTACTCCAAGGACTCCTCAATAGAATGGTGTTGTTGAGAGGAAAAATCGTGTCCTGACTGAGATGGCAAGAGCAATGTTGAATGAGAATCAAACTTCTCAAGTCTTCTGGGCTGATGCAATGAGCACTGCATGCTACATACAAATCGTGCATACATCAATCTTAAGAAGACATCTTATGAGCTCTACAAAGGGAGAAAGCCCAATCTTGCCCATCTACACATCTTTGGGTGTAAGTGCTTTGTGCACAATAATGGTAAGGATAATTTGGGTAAGTTTGACTCAAAATCTAATGAAGGTATATTTCTGGGCTACTCAAGTAGAAGTAAGGCTTATAGAGTTTTCAATACTCGAACTCGTATTGTTGAAGAGTCTATTCATGTTGTGTTTAGTGAAACCAAATCTGATAAACCTTTGGATGATGATGAAGAAAATGTTTATAGAAATCAATTCTTTTGAAAAACTACCCCTGCCTCTCTTGAAAATCCTGAGAATATTGTTGAAACCACTCCTGAAAAGTTTGTGAAAATAATGCTCAACCTAAAGCTTGGAAGTTTATCAGAAATCATCCACTAGACCAAGTGATAGGTGATGTAAATCAAGGAGTGAGAACTAGGAAAGGTACTTTAAATGAAGTTACTTTCACTGCATTCATTTCACACATTGAACTCTCTAAGATTGATGAAGCCCTTTCAGATAATGATTGGGTGATAGCAATGCAAGAGGAATTACATCAATTTGATAGAAATCAAGTTTGGGACTTAGTACCTAGACCCAAGGACCATCTGGTTATTGGGACTAAATGTGTAACACCCCTACTTTTGTAACGCATGTACCGATGTAAGCTTGCTTAGTCATATAAAGCCTTGAGTTAATTTTGGAGTATTTATTCCCTATGATTATGGTGTGGAATTATTTCAAAGGCCCTAAGATGGAAAACAATGGTTAAGAGTAGGTAGCAAAGGTACTAAGTCAAAACAAGGTGAAATCCTGATCAATGGTAAGGTGACTTGCGCATGAAGTAATCCCGACAAAGTAAATCGGTATAATGGATAAGTGACGAAAGGCATTATGGGGACAAGGTATGCGTGTTGAACCAAGAGAGAGAGGGAGAACACGTGCCAGGACCCACTACAGAGAAAGTCAGTGGCGGTGGTGCTATGTCGGGTACGTGTCATTTCGGGGCCAGGAGTTGGATTACCGAGTAGCACGCATTTCAAGGTGGATCCGGGGTACTGGAATAAAGGTTTCTTGATCCCCAAGGTGGTACCCCGTCCACTTGTGGTCTGGGAAAAGTGACTGATGATCCGGGCCCACACAAGTTTAGTTGAAGGGCACGAATTACGAGGTAAGGTGGGACCGGCAACCGGGAGCTGAGCGGGGCCGGATAGGATTTCTGGAGTTGGGCCCGGTCCTAGGACATTGATAAGGGGTGAATTCTAGTGGGCCCAGAGGAGTGAGAAAATATCTTGCTATGTAATTATGAAGAGAGAGATTGTCACATCAGAGTAATAATGAAGAGAGAGAGTGAATAAAATAATCCGGTTAAATCTAGGCCACACAATTTAAACTTGATATGACAACAAAATGACATGTAATTATGGCTCCAAAAGTGCAATTATGGCACATCTTTGGATCAGATTTCGTGGGCCCACAATCCTAGGAGAAAAACAATGCAAAATAACCATTTTGCCCCTACATCTTAAACCTACAACTAAGGCCACCTAGGGGCAAAACTGGAAACCTACTTTTGGCATGGGAAAACATTATTTTCAGCCCTTGGAAGACCCTAGAAGCCTTCTAGAAGGTCTGATTTCATGGGCCCAAGCTTTGGAAAGATGAACAAGGCAAAATGACCATTTTGCCCCTAACCCTAAAACCTACAACTAAAAATATATAAGGGCAAAATTTGGAACTTGGGGCCTATAAATAGGACCTCTCTCCCTCCATTTTTCCCACATTAGCCACAAGCTCAGGGAGTCCAGAAGAGTGCTCAGCTGAAGTTCAAGGTTCAGGAGGTGAAGGAGTCCATACGCAACCGATATTTGTAGGTAAGTCCCTAAACCGGCAACTGAGTTATCTTCTTCTCTACCCTGTGGTGTTTCATGGAGTTACAGTAGGTTTTTCATACTTTTAAGGTTTTTAATGAGTCCAGAAGGAATTTTTGTGTAGGGATAAGTAGGATCACTTCGTTTGGAACTCTGGAAACCCTAAATCTTCTTATACGAAAATTTGTCGGTTATTTTGGTTTTTGGGCAGCGAATGTTAATCTGTGGTTTTGAGTGGGTAAATGGAGTCCGATTGCTTTGAAATTTTGTATGGTGAAAGTAGACATCCTGAGGATGATTTTATATAATATTTTGTGTCATTTGGAGTTTCCAACTGAGAGATATTTTACATTAAAAATGACCTAAAAGCTGGACTTTTCTCTCGGACCAGTGGCTAATATTTTGGAAACAGACTGCGTTTTCAACCCAGATGACTTGGATAAATATTTTTCATATAAAATAGACATTCTAAGGGTTCTAAGGCCATGGATTTCATGTCAAAATGAGTTTTGAGGAATTTACTAAAAATCGGTGAAGTTGGGTCAGAAATTCTGGGAAAATCTGGTGATGTGCGAATTTCATGAAACTTGAAGTAAAGTTTGTATATGTGATTAATAGTTTGGTGGTTGGCTGTATCTAGGGCATTATCGTGTGTAGAGTGCATCCCCATCACTAAGAGGAAAGTTCATCGATCTCAAGACGTGTCAGGTAGTAACTGTAAACTTGTATACTCTATGTTACTTTCGCATGTGTGTTTTATCATGAGGTAAGGGATTGGACCGTGGTGCCTATGTGACTGTGTGTTCTTAGGTTACCACTAGGGTCCAGTATGTTGGGCTGTGGAAGCCCTTGGCATGTAGGGTAGGTGGTGCCTATTGGACTGCGTGTCCTTAGGTGACTACTGAGGCCCAAGGTTATGTGGGGCTAGGTGGAGCCTATATGATTGTGTGTTTATAGGTGTCCACTGAGGTCTCTTGGGGTTGGTAGTTAGGGTCGGCCGCCCTAGCTACTGAGGCCCCAATAGCGCGCTGGATCCGAGGGCTTGTCTTGACCAGGCGGTCCTGCGAAGTTTGTACATGCCAGTATACTGTGCCTGAGGTAGATTTATTTTCCCTGTTATGATTTGCATTACATGCATTGCATACAATATGTATCTGAGTTTAATAGTTACTCTGGGGTTCAACCTTGAACTCCAGACCGCTTTAAGACACAGGGGTGAGACCGTAGCAGTTAGAGGCTCGAGGAAGGTAGGGCGTAGAGTGGTGTAGTGAATAAATAGGGGATGCCCTATCTCATTTTGTACTTCATATTTTGGATAACTGTTGTTTATATACAGTACTTTGTTCGGATGACTGTATTAACCCTTCGGGGAACCAGTTGACATTTGACTTATGAATGTTTATCAGTATGTTTAGTTTGTCCAACCAGATCCTGTGCTCTGCTGTGCTAACTCTGAGTTAAATTTAATTGGGCTAAGTATAAGGAAATATGGTTAAATAAAAAGGAATCCCTCTAACCCGCCACCCGAAAGGGCGAGGCAGGTAGGGGTGTAACAAAATGGGTATTTAAGAACAAACGTGATGAAACAGCAATCATTGTCTGCAACAAGGCAAGATTGATTGCTAAAGGCTATAATCAAAAAGAAGGAATTGATTATGAAGAAACTTATGCTCCAGTGGCAAGATTGGAAGCCATAAGACTTCTTCTAGCCTTTGCTTGTATCAAAGGATTCAAGCTCTATCAAATGGATGTCAAAAGTGTATTTTTAAATGGTTTTATACAAGAAGAGGTTTATGTTGAACAACCTCCAGGTTTTGAAAGTGAACATCATCCAGACTATGTTTATCGTCTCAAAAAGGCCTTATATGGTCTTAAGCAAGCTCCTAGAGCTTGGTATGAACAATTAAGCAAGTTCCTTCTTGATCAAGGTTTTATTAGAGGCAAAGCTGACACAACTCTCTTCATCAAAAATAATAAGCTAAATGAAATTTTAATTGTTCAAATCTATGTTGGTGATATTATTTTTGGTGCTTCTAACGAATCTATGTGTGAGGAATTCTCTAAGACAATGCAGGGAGAATTTGAGATGTCCATGATGGGTGAACTCAATTACTTCCTTGGTCTGCAAATCAAGCAAAGGAAAGATGAAATCTTCATATCTCAGACCAAATATCTTATTGATTTGCTGAAGAAGTTTGGGTTGGATCATTGTAATGGATCTGACACTCCAATGAGCTCAACCACTTCATTGGATGCTGATGAAGGAGGGAAAGACTTCAACATTACAAGATATAGAGGAATGATTAGTTCATTACTCTATTTAACTGACAGTCGCCCTGACATCTAATTCAGGTGGGAATGTGTCAAGATTTCAATCTGCTCCCAAGGAGTCTCTTGCTGAGAATGTGAAGAGAATTTTTAGATATCTTGCTGACACAAAGACCCTTGGTTTGTGGTTCCCCAAAGGCCAACCCGAACACTTGGTGGCATATTCGATTCAGACCATGCTGGGTACAAGACAGATGGAAAGAGCACAGTGGCCGTGTCAATTCCTTAGTGGTTCACTTGTGTCTTGGTTCAGCAAGAAGCAAACAAGTGTGGTTGTGTCTTCTACTGAAGCTGAATATGTGGTTGCCTCAAGTTACTGTGCTCACGTCCTATGACTCAAGCAACAACTATCAGACTTGGGAATTCATCTGAAAGAGATTCCAATATTGTGTGACAACACTAGCACAATAAGTTTGGCAAAGAATCCAGTACAACATACTCGGACCAAGCACATTGATGTGAGACATCACTTCATAAGAGATTATGTTCAGAAAAGAGATGTCAAAGTGATGTTCATCCCAACTCATCTGCAACTTGCTGATATTTTCAGCAAGCCTTTGGCTAAAGAACAATTCATGTTCATCAAGAGAGAATTGGGAATGGTAAATCCCAATGAATTGTAAGTTAATCCTACTCAAACAATGTTAGTTATATGTTTTTGATGATTTACATTTACTAACTTAAGCTTCGGAGTGCCTACATATTGTTTTGCAGGGGTATGCTAGCTTATATCGTAAAATTCTTCTCTCTGCGATTCCATTTCTGATAACTGAATTTTTACCGGTGTAACTCGAGTTACTTTCAAAATAACTCGAGTTGTGGTGTTCTCAAACACTGTCAAAATTTGAGAAATGTAGCAGTAACTCGAGTTAGATCAGATAACTTGAGTTAATATCTCAGGCAGAGAGCATTCAAAGTTTTTAAACACAAGATAACTCAAGTTATATAACACAACTCGAGTTATGCGTCAGGCAGAGAAGAAACACACATTTCCAACTCGAGTTATCACTAAGTAACTCGAGTTGGCCTATTTAATATATCTACGCTGTTTTATTTTTCATTTCTCACGATCTCCCCAAACCCTAACTCGAGTGCCTCTTTCGCCTTTCACTAAAATTTCATCGTCTTCCATCTCAGAATCCTCTAAAATGGCTACCAAATCTACAAAAAACCCTAAATCTCATAAACATTCCTCATCTGATTATGAGCCTACCGTATCTTCATCACCACCTGCGTCAACAAGACCCAAGAGGAAACGCAAGCCTTCAAGTAAGCTATCTGATATGCCACTAAGAAACCCAGGAAGCTGAGAATCGAGGATCCCACAGATGTTCCTATTCGCCAAAAGATTGACCCAGAGGCTACGACTCGTCGAGACAAAGAACCCATCATAGCTCCTCACAAGAAGAAAAAGAAAGTGGTTATTGCTTCAGATGCTCAGGGTTCTGTTCCTAAGGGTCAAGGTAATTCTAAGCAAGGAGCCTCTGTGTTTAAGGTATGTGGAATTCCTCAAAAATATATCTTCAATCCACCTAATCTTGTTAAACCTCCTCATTCTGAATTTGTCACTTGTCCCACTCGCTTGGATCAAACTCAACTCTTAGACTTTAAAAACAAATACTAGAATCGTAGATTCTCGTCCTACATTTTATGTGAACCTAGTTAAGCTTAAGGAGCAGTGCAATCTTGACCTGTCTCCTTGGTTACAACCATTCAGAGATCTTTTAGCTATTGACACTGCTTATTGTCCCACTCTAGTCAAACATTTTTACTATAACATGTCTATGGCCAATGTAGTTGATAAGAAGGGAAGACTCATTGAGGACAAATGCATTACTTCTGTTAGGGGCAAGTCAATTCGTATCTCGCTAATATAATTAATTCTCTGTTGTTCATTGAAAACCCTCCACCATACCTCACATTAAGTATGATAAGGAAAAGTTTTTCAAAACCCTTTTGCCTAATAAACCATATGAAAGTGTGCTTAAACTGTCTCCAGTTGATATGTGTCCTACATATAGAGCATTATGGTACATCTATACTAGGAACCTAGTTCAAAAGAGCAAAAACTATACTTACTTCAATTCTACAGACTATGGCCTCTTTTCTTCTCTAATAAACAAAGTGCTTTTCAACATAGGTCACTGGGTTTACCAAGAGATGAAAAGGTTCAACTTTGATTCTGGTTCTACTGCTCAAATTCCTTATCCCAATCTTGTGTCTCTCTTATTGTATACCAACAAAATATGGTATCTAGACTCTACTGAAAAGCCAGTTAAGCCACAGATGTTTGGTCAAACCCACTTGAACTACATGAACATAACCTTTCAAGAGGGTTCAGGACAATCCAGAGCACCTTCTAGATCTAGAGCATCTATCTCCAAGCCAACTGAAGCTCAGTCATCTCCTGTTCCATCTCAGTCTCAGCCTACACCCCAATCTTCAAGCCTCAATGCAGAAATCCAGAACATTGTGCTCAAAGCTATGCAAGAGACATTTGGCACTCTCCAAACCACTATGAAAGCTCAATACTATGAATTATCTGATAAACTTGAGTCAGAGATTGGGAAGTTGGTCAAGACGGTCACTTCTACTGATGAGAAGGATGACTACTTGGATGAACGATTAGCCAATGTTGAAGGTCATTTTGATGATTTGGGACATAGATTTGAAAGCATGCATGTTTTGTACCAGCTGTTGGACACCAAGATATCCAAGTTGATGAAGACTGATGATGATGCTGGTCCCTCTAGAGTGGTTCCCGAAAGTGGAGCTAAATCACCAAGAGGGGGTGAATTGGGGATTTCAAAAACTTTTTTAAATGGCTCTATTTTTAATAGCAAAAAAAGAGGTGAACAGAGAGTGAAGAGAAGAAGAGAAAGACACAACAATTTATACTGGTTCGGTCCAACCGTAGCAGATGACTGGCTTCTTTGCCTCATAGCTGGAGCTACCTTTGTGAAATTTGTTGAATCCTTGGTCCTTCTTGTAGAATTTCTTGAATCTTCGGACCATCATGCCTATCTCCTCATCTTCGTCTTCATCTTCATCATCATTTGATTCCTTAGCTTCTTTGACAGCTTTAAAGGCAATTCCATTATTCTTGCCATGAACTTCATCAAGTCCCTTCTTGAACTTGAGCTTGGCTTCATATTCAGAGAGGCTGCCAAAGAGGGCTGCTACAAATGGCATAGAATCTCCATGAGCTTCTTCAATGGCAGTGACTTTGGCTTCTCATTCCTTGAGGATATTGAGAATCTTCCTCACTTGGACAGGTTGCTCATACTCTTTGCCCAAAGCAGCAAGCTGATTGATCAAATGAGTGAATCTTAGCTGGAAATCGCTGATGGATTCGCCAAGCTTCATACGAAGAAGAACATACTCAGTCATAAGAGTATTGACTCGATTTTGCTTTACTCTAGCAGTTCCTTCATGAGCTATTTCCAGGGCATCCCACATTGCTTTAGCAAAGTGGTTAAATTGCGCACACGAAAATACTCTTGTTGACTAAGAGCACTTTGCAAGAGAAGAACAAAGCCTTTGTTGTTGAGGGTGACATTTCTTCGTCATTCTCATCATAATCTTCTTCAGCTTTTCTTCCCTCGACCATTTGTAAGAATAGTTGGTCTATAATCTCCTCTTTCGAACACTCTCTAGAGACCATACTCTGTAGCCATTACAAAGACTTTGAACTTGGCTTTCCATAAGGAATAATGCTCTCCATTGAATCCTGGTGGTCGGTTGATCGAAGCTCCATCAGGTAGAATACCTTCCATGGTGATCCTTCTCGAGTTGTTAAGCTCAAAAGAGAAGACCTTGCTCTGATACCAAATGAAAGTGGAACTAAATCACCAAGAGGGGCTGAATTGGGGATTTCAAAAACTTTTTCAGATGGCTCTGTTTTTAATAGCAAAAACAGAGGTGAATAGAGAGAGAAGAGAAGAAGAGAAAGACACAACAATTTATACTGGTTCGGTCCAACTCCTTGACCTACGTCCAGTCCCCAAACTCTCTGGGATTTTCACTACCTCAATTGATTACACACTCTGTACTCAAGAGTAATTCTCTCACTAGAACTTACTCCCCCTTACAAGTTGCAATCAATGAATCCAATCACCAAATCCCCAGACTTGTGATCCTTTACAATAAATGATTTACAAGTAGAAACTCTCTCTAAGAGTAGATAAAGATAAACACTGAAGCTTTGTGTATCAAAAGATACAATAGAGGTGAAAACTGAAGAAAATAAATGTAGACTTGAATGCAATTCGTTTTCAGCAGATGTGTTGGTTGAGAAGACTTGAATGTTGCTCTATTTATACTAAGAGAGCATTAAATGACCGTTGTAATCTTCATTATAGCCGTTGCCTTCATTAGACAAAGTTCTGGTTAAGTTTTGGTCTTTTCTCTCTCTAATCTTCACTTAATCCAGTGTGCGAAGTTCAGAGTTGACTTCTTGCAAATTAATCCATTGGAATAACAGCTACTGGATGTGTAAAACATTCTTTAATCCTTTGCAAAGCGTGTGCAGACGGATTACCCAAAAGAATGCAACTCTCTGGGTTTTGCATTTAATGTGCTGACATCACTTTTGCTTTTGCTTTAAACCTTTAATAAACATTCTCTAATTCATCTGAAACTCACTAACAAAGTGGTTAAACATATCTAAGAACATTAGCGAATAATCATAGGAAGTATTAAGATCAAACAAGAAGGATTTACAAATTCGTCAAATTTGAATTTCTGCATCCGCAATGAAACCTTGAGGTTTGTTCTCAAACCTCGAGGTTTGGACTTTAGCATGTAAATTCGATTTAAGTCCAAAACATTGAAACCGGAGGTTTTCATCCAAAACCGAGGTTTTCAAAACATTTAAAACTTCAGAGCTCTCGGGTTGGCCAAACCTCGAGGTTTTACAAGAAACCTCGAGTTTTCTTTCAAATGTGAAAGCTTTGAGAAATCGCGCCAAGCCAAAACCTAGAGGTTTTCATGGAAACTAGAGGTTTTCATATCAGAGAAAAGACGTGTGCTCTCGGTTGCCAAAACCTCGAGCTTTCTCACCAAACCTCGAGTTTTTACTCAAATGTGAAAACTTTGAGTTTTTGCGCCAAAACAGAAACCTGGAGGTTTCAAAGTAAAACTGGAGGTTTTGGAAACTGCGAAAGCACAGATGCTCTCTGCCTGGACAAAACTCGAGGTTTGTCATGAAACCTCGAGTTTTCTCAGAGGTCTAACCTAGACTCCTTACGAGTAAGTCGAGACCACAAATCTAGCCCCTAGCTTCCGCTAATCGGCTAGTAATAATGCACTGATAAGCAAACCAAATTTATCAAATTAAGAACTTGCAACTGGGTTCATTTAATACTTTAAGGAATCATCCTCGTCCAGCCATATGAAAATCAGTTCATGACTGAGAGGGAAACACAAAACTGACACTAACAGAATGACCCATGATCGAAAGACTAAAATTAAAAGGGAAAACAAAAAGCTTTGACGGAGTTCCAACAGCGTGGATGTGCCCCTGTCACGTCACCACTCCACGTCTTCTTCTTCTCGTTGTACGCAGGGGAAGGATCTTTGGGTTGTCCTAGAAAGCTCGTGCTCTTGTGAATTCTCTCACTCTTCTCTTGAGTTTGCCGAACGTAGAATCTCAGTTAGGGCTCTCTGACTCTTAGGGTTGGCTCTGCTGTCTCCTTATATAATCAGACTTTCTTGCGGTGTAAGTTACAGTGAGTTGGGCCAAGTAGATTGATTCTGCTGATCCTGCGGGATTCTTCAAATCTTTAAGTTTCGATCCTCCACATCTTCTATTCCGCCATGTTAGCAATCCACCTGTTGTTATCGCCTTTTTCTTTTATTCCTGAAATCACCTGGATAAAAGGTAAGAAAACATGCCGCATAACATTGTGTCCTCTACTTTGCTATAGCTTTTGTGATGCCTTGTATTGCATTTCGACTTGCTGTCAGAATGCTATAGCATCGTTGATTCCTTAAAAACCATGTAAATTGTTCTTCTTAGCACATGCAAATGGTTTCTGCCCTTCAGTTCCCTATATCCTGAATGTATGCCTTTTTGCTTAGATTATCTGTAGTTAAGCTTGTATTTATCGTTCAATTCAGTTATATAGTATAGGGAAAACATGGTACGATTTGTGCTCATCAGTATACTCGAGTAGCAATTCTGTTTACTCGAGTAACAGTAAAACTATAATCGGGTATACTTCATACAGAGTGCAAACTCAAAAAATTAAAACCACATTACTCAAGTAATAGTTTACCTCTACTTGAGTACCATACTCAAGTAACCCTTACTTTATATTCGAGTAACATCTAGACATAGGCGATTATTTAGACAGAGTCCTTTGTACTCGGGTAGGAAAGAAGGCTTACTCGAGTAGCTTACTTGAGTAACAAAAACCAGTGCTTGGGTATAGGGTCTTGTCTCTGAACTTTGCTTTGGTTTAACCCATACTCAAGTATCATCGTCTGAGATTATGACAGTAGTTTATCTGATACAGTACTTGAGTATACTTGATCCTATACTCGAGCAGTGTCCTGGAACACTTAAAAACACTGTTAGATTGAGAATACCCGAAAGCAAAAAAGGCATACTCAAGTATACTCTTAACTTAGGAGGCAATATTCATTGATTCAAAGCCTCGATCATTTTCAAAAAACTTAAGTAATTTTCTAATCTTTTTTTCATTAAGACTCCGAGAGCTAACATTCTCCCCCTTTTTGGTGATGACAATACTAGATGAAATTTTTGAAACCATCTTGAAAATGTTTTGACATCAATGAATACGAGAGGTTCAAAAAATGTAAAGAAGCACAAATGAACAAAATAACTAAATTGTACTCAACATAAGCATTAGTACAATACATGATTCAAGTACATAAGCGTTAGTACTAACAAAACATAACTCATAACTTTAGAACCATAATATCAAAACATTAAAAGAAATATCATCGTTTCAAATCTCGTAACACTCTCCACCTTTGTCATCACTCAAAGAGGAGGAAGGAGGAAGGAGGAACAAAGGGGTCAATGAAGGGGGAACAAAAGTAGATGGATTAGAGGGAGGCTCACCGAAGGAGCAATAACAGAGAGAATAGGCTCATATGAAGGAGGATCAACCTCAGGAGCAGCCTCAGGAGCTACCTTAGGAGCAGCAGATGATGAAGGTCTAGCAGATTGAGAAAACATCTTCAGACCCAAGTCATCCAAAGTCCTATCTTGCCTGAATACGTGCTGCTGAAGAGATTGAAGTTCCTGCTTCAATTTGGTCTGAACAACATAACTGGCCTGATAACTTGCTTCAATAAACTTGGACAATTTCTCCAACTCAGGCCCTACAGCCTTGACCATGTTAACATTAAACAACACTTCGCACTCGAATCCACTCCCCTTTACAAGTTGTAATTGCACACCCACACTCAAGGTCCCTCTACCTTGAGATTTGACAAATAATTGAATAATCAAATAAGTGTTTAACTCCTTGTTAGTTCTCAATGTGTTTTGATGATTAACAACAATTGTAAACATATGTTGAAGCTTCTGCAAAATCTGTGAAAAACCATTTCTATTTTTTGCTTACTCGAGTAAAGGAAAGCTTACTCGAGTAAAGGACCGTTAAAGGATTGCCCAATTGAGTTTTACACGCACTTACTCGAGTAAGGAGAAAATATACTCGAGTAAAGGTCATCCAGAAAGCAAATGCGTTTTTCAAAAGGTACTTACTCGAGTAAAGGTTCACATACTCGAGTAAAGGTCAACCCGAGAGCAAATGTGTTTTTTTTCAAATTAAGACTTACTCGAGTAAAGGTTTTCTTACTCGAGTAAAGGCCATCCAGAGAGCAATCAATCTTTTCAAGATGAATCAATACTGGAGTATAGAAATATATACTCGAGTATTGGACTTACCGAGAGCAAATGAACTTTTGAACTTGAGTGTATACTCGAGTAAAGAATTGGCTTACTCGAGTAAAGGGTCTTACGTAAAGTTCCCAAAGTTTTATAAACTCGTGCTTACTCGAGTAAGAGTTCCCATACTCGAGTAAAGATCTCTTAAAATATTTTTCAACTTAACTCATGCTCGTGCTTACTCCAAGTATGAATTTGTCTACTCGAGTAAAGAGCATTTTTCACTTAGAGTTTTCAAGCAAATAGTTGCTTACTCGAGTAAACCATTATCTTACTCGAGTAAATACTTTGGTCTCAAAAGTTCAAGTCTCGATGGTTTGCTTTTCGAAGTCGCTTACTCGAGTATCCTTTTGGATATCGCAAAGTAAAGACTCTTTCACACAAAGTGACTTACTCGAGTAACGAAGAACATACTCGAGTAAACAACGCCTGAAACCAATTTTTGAATTATACGAATTTGAATATCACTCTTGTTTGATCTAATTGCTTTCATGAATCATTCACTTATGTTCCCTGATAAGTTTAACAAGTTTATTGAGTGAATTTCAGTTAGCACGATGAAGATTATTGAAGGTCAAAGCCATAAAGCAAAAAGTGTGCAAGTGCATTTAATGCACTTCGCAAATCAACCTTCTTTTGGTTAACCCACTGAGCACGCATTCTCAACGGTCAAGAATGCTTTCTTCATCAAGTAAACTCTTCTCCAACGGGCAAATCCTCGAGTTCCACCTCGATCATATTAGCACTGGATTAGTTGGAGGTTAGAGAGAAGATGACCGACTTAATGCTAATCACCTACAACGGTTGGATTCACCATTCAACGGTCATTTAATGTTCTCTACCTATAAATAGAGTGCATTAACTTCTTCTCAAGCCGACACACTTACAAAGAGCGAAAATTCATTGATTGTTATTTATTGTGTTCAGCTTACATCTATATTGTATCAATCGATACTTGCACTTCAATGATCATTTTATCTCGCTTCTAAGAGAGAGTTCTATCTCAGTAAATCATTTATTGTTTGAGATAACCATAAGTCGGGGACTTAGTGGTTGGGTGTATTGATTACAACTTGTAAGGGGAGTGAGTTCTAGAGAGAGAACTACTCTTGAGTACGAGTGTGTAATCGGTTTGTGAGTATAGTGGATTGAAAATCCCAAGTGTGGCTTGGGGACTGGATGTAGGTCAAAGATAAGACCTGAACCAGGATAATTTCTATTGTGCAAGCTTTCCTTCCCTTCCTCCTCTGTCTATCTCTCGGTTTCATTACTTCAAAAAGAGCATATTTCTAAAAGTTTTTAAAATACCCAATTCACCCCCCTCTTGGGTATATAGCTCCATTTACATTTGGTATCGAGCAAGGTCTTCTCTTAAGAGTTTAACAACTTGAGAAGGATCATTATGGAAGGTATCTTACCCGATGGAGCTTCTATCAACAAAGCCACCCGGTTTCAATGGAGAGCATTACTCCTTCGGAAAGCAAAATTCAAAGTCTTTGTGAATGCTACGAGTAGTATGGGTGGAGAGTATTTGAAAGAGGAAATTATGAGCCATCAACCGTTGAAGATGGAGTTAGAGTTCCTAAGCTTGAAGAAGAATATGATGAGAATGTGAGAAGAAGTGTCACACTCAACAATGCAAAGGTCTGTCCTACTTCTTCAAAGTGCTCTTAGCCAACAAGAGTACTTTCGTATTTGCAATCTATCTTCTCGCAAAACAAATGTGGGATGCTCGGAGATAGCTCATGAAGGAACAGTGGAGTAAAGCAAAACAGAGTCAATACTCTCATGATCGAATATGACCTTCTACGAATGAAGCATGGTGAATCCATTGGTGAGTTCCATTTAAGGTTCACCCATCTCATCAATCAACTTGCTGCCTTGGGAAAAGAATATGACCAACCAGTCCAAGTAAGGAAGATCTTGAATATCCTTAACAAGGAATGGGAAGCAAAGGTCACAGCTATTGAAGAGGCTCGAGGAGAGTCAATGACGCGATAGCTGCTCTATTCGGAAGTCTCTCGAATATGAGGCTAAACTCAAGTTCAAGAAGGGACTTGATGAAGCTCATGGCAAGAACAAAGGAATTGCCCTCAAGGTGCAAGAGAAGTTAGAGACTCAGATGGGGAAAATGAGAATGAAGACGAAGATGAAGAAATTGGCATGCTGGTCCGAAGATTCAAGAAGTTCTACAAGAAGGACCAAGGCTTTAAGAAGTTTCACAAGGGTAGCTCCAGTTATGAGGCAAAGAAGCCAATCATCTCGCTACGAATGTCGAAGCCCGGCCACATCAAGTCCGAATGCCCTCACCGAACGACAAAAATAAAGAAAAGAAGAAGTTCAAGCAAATACAAGAAGAAAGCTTATGTCTCCAAAGATTCGGGGTGATAGCTCATCCGATGAAGATGATGAGGATGAGGAAGAGAAAGCCAATATATGCCTAGTTCTTTGAAGAAGAAGAGCAACGTGCTAAACTTGAAGAGGTATATGATTGCAAACCTCCTTATGATGATCTGTTTGATGAATATATGACGTGCAATTTGAATTTGAAAAACTTGCTGAAAAATATTTCAAACTCGAAAAAAAGTAAATCTTACTCTTGAATCACAAGTTGAAAAGTTGTCTTCTTGAGAAAATACTATTTGTAAAGATTGCCCCGATCTGAAGAAAAAGAATTCATATCTTACAAAGGCACTTGAGAAATTCACTAGAGGAAGTGAAATGCTCAATGTCATTTTGAAACGAAAGAACGTTTTATAAATGATAGATCAGGCATTGGTTACGCACAGATTTTGATAGAAAGAAAGGCAAGAAGAAGAGTGGTCGAGAAAACATACATGAACTATTTTACAAAATCAATTCACTCTTCAAATCCCTTTGCACATTGCAATTACTCGTAATAAGAAGGGTCATTCTACTTCATCTTGCTTTCATAAAAAGGAAAGAAAGGTTAAACCAAAGGTGGGAAATTATCAATGGGTACCAAAAGGAACTTATGTTCCTAAGGTCAAAACTAACTCCAAAGGACCCAAGAAAAGATGGGTACCTAAGGCTTGATCCCTTGAAAATTGCAGGTTTGTCTTAGAGCATCAAGACCCAACAAGTGGTACATTGATAGTGGGTGCTCAAGACACATGACCGGAGATGAATCAAAATTTCTCTCAATCAAATCAAAGGATGGTGGTAGAGTCACATTTGGAGGAGACCAATCGGGTAAAATTGCTTTGGAATTGGTGAGATAGGAAACAATGAAGGTCCTCTCATCAAAGATGTCTACCTTGTAGAAGGATTGTGTCACAACCTCCTAAGTGTGAGCCAAAGCACCGACAAGGGTAACTTAGTTATCTTTGATTCAAATGAATGTTTGATTGTTAGAAAGGATTTAGTCCCCATTGACGATTTGAAAACTAAAGCCTTATTTAGAGCACCTAGAGATGGAAATTGTTATACTCTTAACCTCTCTAGCAATGCTTCAGCTTTCTGAAAATTGTTTTGTTAGTAACTTGAATGAGAGTTGGTCATGTGGCATAAACGATTAGCTCATGTTAATATGTTTCAACTTGACAAGTTCTTTGAAAAAGGATTTGGTCATTGGTATTCCTAAATTGAATTTCAAAAATGATATAGTATGTGATGCTTGTCAAAAAGGAAAACAAACCAAATCTTCTTTTAAAGCAAAAAATGAGATTTCAACTAGTAGACCTCTTCAACTACTTCATATGGATCTAGTTGGACCGCCTAGAGTAAAAAGTCTTGGTGGAAATCTTTACACCTTGGTCATAGTTGATGATTACTCTAGATTTGCTTGGACGATATTTTTGTCATCTAAAGATGAAACATTTGATCAGTTTGTAACCTTTGCCAAAAAGGTCGAACGAGAAAGGCTTTGCAATTTCGGTATAAGGATCGATCATGGTGGCGAATTTGAAAACAACGCCTTCGGCGAGTTCGTGACAATGTGGGGATTGATCACAACTTCTCGGCTCCAAGGACTCCTCAACAAAACGGTGTGGTTGAGAGGAAGAATAGAGTCCTCACCGAGATGGCAAGGGCAATGTTAAATGAAAACAACACTTCTCAAGTGTTTTGGGCTGATGCGATGAGTACGGCTTGCTACATCTCCAACCGAGCCTATTTGAGGAAGAAACTGAACAAGACCTCATATGAACTCTACAAGGAAAGGAAGCCAAATCTCAGCCACCTACATGTCTTTGGATGCAAGTGCTATGTGCACAACAATGGTAAAGAGAATCTTGGTAAATTCGATTCCAAAGCCGATATAGGTATCTTCATTGGTTATTCAAATAGGAGTAGAGCCTATAGAGTCTTTAATACTCGCACACGTATTGTTGAAGAGTCAATACATGTTGTTTTTGTGAATCCAAATCGATAAAGCCTTGGACAATGAAGAAGAAAATGTTTTCAAGAATCAATTCTTTTCGAAAACTACTCCTACTTCTCCGAAAATTCTGAAAATGTTTTTGAGGTGATCCCCAAAATAATATTGAAAATCCTGATCGACTCAACCTAGAGCTTGGAAATTTATTAGAAATCATCCTTTAGACCAAGTTATAGGTGATATTAATCGGGAGTAAGAACCAGAAATAGTACTTTGAATGAAGTAACATTCTCTCGCATTTATATCTCATATAGAACCCTCTAAGATTAATGAAGCCCTTTCGGATAATGATTGGGTGTTAGCAATGCAAGAGGAGTTACATCAATTTGATAGAAATCAAGTTTGGGATTTGGTACCTAGGCCCAAAGACCATCCGGTCATTGGCACCAAATGGGTATTCAAGAACAAACGTGATGAGTCGCAATCATTGTCCGCAACAAGGCAAGATTGGTTGCCAAAGGCTATAATCAAGAAGAAGGAATTGATTATGAAGAAACTTATGCTCCAAAGTGGCAAGATTGGAAGCCATAAGAGTACTTCTAGCCTTTGCATGTGTAAAAGGTTTTAAACTATATCAAATGGATGTGAAAAGTGCTTTTCCGAATGGTTTTATACAAGAGGAAGTTTATGTAGAACAACCTCCTGGTTTTGAAAATGAACATTGTCCAGATCATGTGTATCGTCTCAAGAAGGCTCTATATGGCACGAAACAAGCTCCTAGAGCTTGGTATGAGCGATTAAGTAAATTCCTTCTAGATCAAGGCTTTGTTAGAGGAAAAAGAGACACAACTCTTTTCATAAAGAGTAATAAGCTAAATGAAATTTTAATGGTTCAAATATATGTGGATGATATTATATTTGGTGCTTCTAATGATGCTTTGTGTGAAGAGTTTTCAAAGACTATGCGGGGAGAGTTTGAGATGTCCATGATGGGAGAGCTCAACTACTTTCTTGGACTGCAAATCAAGCAAAGAAAAGATGGGATATTTATTTCCCAAACCAAATATCCGAATGATTTGTCAAGAAATTTGGGATGGACCGGTGCAATGGTGCGACACTCCTATGAGCTCAACCGCTTCACTAGATCTTGATGAGGAGGGCAAAGATTTCAACATCACAAAGTATAGAGGAATGATTGGATCACTTCTCTATCTTACAGTCGAGTCGCCGGACATCCAATTCAGTGTTGGGATGTGTGCAAGGTTCCAATCCGCTCCAAAAGAGTCCCATGCTGAACAAGTAAAGAGGATATTCAGATATCTCTCGGACACAAAGACTCTTGGACTGTGGTTTCCCAAAGGTCAACCGGAACACTTGGTGGCATACTCGATTCGGATCATGCGGCTACAAGACAGATAGAAAGAGCACAAGTGGCCAATGCGAATTCTTTGGCAACTCACTTGTCTCTTGGTTAGCAAGAAGCAAACATCTCGTGGGCCGTGTCCTCTACCGAAGCTGAATATGTAGCTGCTTCAAGTTGTTGTGCTCAAGTGCTATGGTTGAAGCAACAACTTGCGACTTGGGAGTTCACTTGAAGGAAATCCCAATTTTGTGTGACAACACAAGCACAATAAGCTTGGCCAAGAATCCGGTGCAACATACAAGGACCAAGCATATTGATGTGAGGCATCACTTCATTCGGGATCATGTCCGAAAAGAGATGTCAAAGTGATGTTCATCCCAACTCATCTTCAACTTGCTTTGACATCTTCACAAAGCCTCTAGCCAAAGAACCTTTTAATTTCATAAGAAGAGAATTGGGAATGGTAAATCCCAATGAATTGTAAGCATTTCTCATCCAATTTAATGTTAGTTGTGTGTTTGATGATTAATCCTTACTAACTTAAGCATCGGAGTGTATAGAAATTGTTTTTGCAGGGTTTTCTGATGTTTCAGAGGTTGCTTACTCGAGTAAAATATATTGTACTCGAGTAAACACGATGCAGAAAGCAAATTCAGAGGTTCAGAAATGCTTTACTCGAGTATGGCAGTGGTTACTCGAGTATTCAAGAGGCAGAAAGCGCATTGCTGAGAACAACGAAAGGTTTACTCGAGTATGTTGAAACTTACTCGAGTATAGACCAGACATAAGCCAAACCTGAAGACATGGCGAAACCTACTCGAGTATGTTAGTGGCTTACTCGAGTATGGCCATCGGGCTCTTCAAAAATTCACGCGACATTTTTGAAGTCCAGTCAGTTTACTTCCATCTTTACTCGAGTATGTAAATGAAAGTATTGTTTACTCGAGTAAGCAAGAACTTACTCGAGTATGGGCGTCCATCTATATATACTGAAACGACGTGTTCTTACATACTCGCATCTTTACTCCAGTAAAGCCCTAGGAGTCACGACTTTCTCTCTTCCTCTTCTTCTCGTAACCGTCACAAACCCTCATAAATCCTCTTAAATCTTCACCAAACCTCGTCTAATCCTTCCTAGTCTCACTTTCGTCGAACCCTAACCGATCAAATGTCTAAAGAAGCTTCTCAATCCTCTCAACCGATGCCTCCACGAGCTCCAAGGTCCAAAACGATTCCAAGGAAGTTGAAGAGCGGCATTGATACAAGGATCCCGGAGTGGGTGTTGTGATTGAAGATAATCCATCCTCGAACCCCAAGAGAGGGGATTCGACGTCAAAGGACCCGGTTCCTTCCTCAACCACAAAAAGAAAGCAGACGGCCGAGTCAAGCCAAGCCAAAAGACCAAGAACCGTTGTTCACGTAAAGGCGCGGACCAAGAGGGCCATCCCCGCTCGGGTCTATTTCTACGGTAGAAGTTACGGGCTCCTCCTCGACAATCGCGATCGAAGAAGATGAGCACGAAGATGTTCCATCTATCATCGAAAATGCAGTTGAAGAGATTAAGCTTCACAAGGATCCGCCTCGGGTTTCAAAGTCACCTCGGTTCCTCTTCCTCCTGGCCACAATGCCATGTTCAGAGAGCAATACTCAGCCCGAGGATTTTGTCCCGTTGTCTCAGTCAATCTTGAACAAGTTCACCAGGAATGCAATATTGATCTGTCGCCGTGGCTCAGACCCTATGATTCCTTTATTTCCATCGAGGTAGCCTACTTTCCAGAGTTGGTGAGAATGTTCTATTTCAACATGAAGGCTGATCACATCCTAGACTCAGAGGACAGAGCCATTGAAGAAAGGCTCACCACATCTGTGCGGGGAGTCACTTTCACCATCTCTGCTGCAATTCTCAACCGGATACTGAAGGTTGTTGATCCCCCAGAGGCTTCTACACCCCGATATGGCAATGAAGAAGTGTATAGGACACTTTTGCTCACTCAAGACGCGTCGATAATCGAGAGCTCATCTATCCTTCAAACCGTCGACATGCCTAACTCCGCACCGTGTACTTTGGTTTGTGTATACACGGAATTTTGTCCGAAGGGAGGTAGTTATTCTCACTTCACGAAGAAGGATTACCGCTTTTCACGCCTTTGTCAAGCAACATCCCTTCAATATTGGGCGGTGGGTCTTCAAGGAAATGAGCAACTTCAAGTTCACCTCCCGAAAAGGATCGTATATGCCCTTCGCTTCTTTGGTGTCTCGATCTTATTTTACCATAAGATATGGTATGTGGGCCCTCTGCGTCAATGAAGTTTATCCCCTCCTTTGGCCGACTCAACTCAAGTTTATGCAGATAAACCTTGAACCAAGGATCCGGTCGATCAAGGGCTCCTCGAGATCTCGAGACCGTGCATCTCAATCGATTGCGCACGAGGCTCGGTCTCCTCCTCCTCCTCCACCGGATTTTGAGGCTAGAGTTAAAGCCATTGTGGACACTTCCATTGCTTCTCACTTTGTCAGAATGCAATTTGAATTTGGCAAGCTAGGAGCTGATCTCAAGCTTGGTCTAAATGAGGTGATTGCTGGTCAGAATGAGGTTATTACCAAGTTGGACAAACTCAAGAATGACACTGAAAAGAGGCAGGATGAGATTTTTGATCAGTGCATCGACTTGGACTCTCGGATTGGTTCTATCATGGATATCGCTTCAGAAGCCCGGGACAAGGTCAACAAATTGATCCAAAGACTTTGACCTTGGTTCTTCATCCTCGCCACATTTGGGTTCACGACCGGTCCATCCTCATCCTCTCCCATGCACGAGACCCGGCCACCCGAGATTCACATGTCCCCACCATCATCACCTCCCTTCTCATTTTCCCGATCCACCTCACACCACTTCCACTCCTACCCCCGTAATTCCATCTTCTCCTATCACTCCCACCACACGAGAGATCCTACCCGAGATTTCCATCTCCATCTACTCCATCTACTGAGAAATTCCCCACACCTTCTCCTTATGCAGCTCACCAGGACCCTACCTTTGATCCATTCACTGCCATGGTCCTCTGGACCCCTCCTATTGTTATCCTTGATCCCGAGTATGCTGATGATGACAAAGGGGGAGAAGAAGAGAAAGATGTATAGGATCTAGAGGTCTAGGTTGTAGTGTCTAACCTGCATTACATCTTGTTGATTCTGCATCTTTTTGTTTGTTTCATTCTCTCGATATCGGTGTTATCGGTGTTGTCATTTCGATATCGTAAAATATTGTATGAAGCTTGCTTAATGATTATATTCTCAGTTGATTATGTGTTCAATTACATATTTGCTGCCATTCTCTGAGTATTACTGATTAACATGCACATTCAAATGGTTTTTGAACACTTTTGCACTAATATTTGAAAAACTTCAACTCAAAGGAACTTCATCTTTCAAATTATCTAAAAAGATCATTTACAAGTGTTGTCATCATCAAAAAGGGGGAGAATGTTAGTTCTCAATGTGTTTTGATGATTAACAACAATTGTAAACATATGTTGAAGCTTCTGCAAAATCTGTGAAAAACCATTTCTCAGTTGCTTACTCGAGTAAAGGAAAGCTTACTCGAGTAAAGGACTCGTTAAAGGATTGCCCAATTGAGTTTTACACGCACTTACTCGAGTAAGGAGAAAATATACTCGAGTAAAGGTCATCCGAGAAAGCAAATGCGTTTTTCAAAAGGTACTTACTCGAGTAAAGGTTCACATACTCGAGTAAAGGTCAACCCGAGAGCAAATGTGTTTTTTTTTTCAAATTAAGACTTACTCGAGTAAAGGTTTTCTTACTCGAGTAAAGGCCATCCAGAGAGCAATCAATCTTTTCAAGATGAATCAATATCGGAGTATAGAAATATATACTCGAGTATTGGACTTACCGAGAGCAAATGAACTTTTGAACTTGAGTGTATACTCGAGTAAAGAATTGGCTTACTCGAGTAAAGGGTCTTACTGAGAAAGTTCCCAAAGTTTTATAAACTCGTGCTTACTCGAGTAAGAGTTCCCATACTCGAGTAAAGATCTCTTAAAATATTTTTCAACTTAACTCATGCTCGTGCTTACTCCAGTATGAATTTGTCTACTCGAGTAAAGAGCATTTTTCACTTAGAGTTTTCAAGCAAATAGTTGCTTACTCGAGTAAACCATTATCTTACTCGAGTAAATACTTTGGTCTCAAAAGTTCAAGTCTCGATGGTTTGCTTCGGAAGTCGCTTACTCGAGTATCCTTTTGATCCGCAAGTAAAGACTCTTTCACACGATGACTTACTCGAGTAACGAAGAACATACTCGAGTAAACAACGCCGAAACCAATTTTTGAATTATACGAATTTGAATATCACTCTTGTTTGATCTAATTGCTTTCATGAATCATTCACTTATGTTCCCGAGATAAGTTTAACAAGTTTATTGAGTGAATTTCGTTAGCACGAGATGAAGATTATTGAAGGTCAAAGCCATAAAGCAAAAAGTGTGCGGTGCATTTAATGCACTTCGCAAATCAACCTTCTTTTGGTTAACCCACCTGAGCACGCATTCTCAACGGTCAAGAATGCTTTCTTCATCAAGTAAACTCTTCTCCAACGGGCAAATCCTCAGAGTTCCACCTCAGATCATATTAGCACCTGGATTAGTTGGAGGTTAGAGAGAGAAGATGACCAGACTTAATGCTAATCACCTACAACGGTTGGATTCACCATTCAACGGTCATTTAATGTTCTCTACCTATAAATAGAGTGCATTAACTTCTTCTCAAGCTGACACACTTACAAAGAGCGAAAATTCATTGATTGTTATTTATTGTGTTCAGCTTACATCTATATTGTATCAATCGATACTTGCACTTCGGTGATCATTTTATCTCGCTCTAAGAGAGAGTTCTATCTCGTAAATCATTTATTGTTTGAGATAACCATAAGTCGGGGGACTTAGTGGTTGGGTGTATTGATTACAACTTGTAAGGGGGAGTGAGTTCTAGAGAGAGAACTACTCTTGAGTAAGTGTGTAATCGGTTTGTGAGTATAGTGGATTGAAAATCCCAAGTGTGGCTTGGGGATTTGGATGTAGGTCAAAGATAAGACCGAACCAGGATAATTTCTATTGTGCAAGCTTTCCTTCCCTTCCTCCTCTGTCTATCTCTGGTTTCATTACTTCAAAACAGAGCATATTTCTAAAAGTTTTTAAAATACCCAATTCACCCCCCCTCTTGGGTATATAGCTCCATTTACACTCCTCACTGAGTATATGAATAATAATAACAACTGAAGTACAAGAATATCCGAAGACATTAAATGAACTGAATGAAACAGTAAATTCCAATAGTGTCGAATTGAATGCATAGAGTTTCGGTAGTTGGCAGACTTGAATGTGATGAGATTTTATATCATCTTCCATTTATGCCGTTGTGAAGCTTTGAATGTAGCCGTTGAGACTCTTCAAACTTCAAGTAGGCACAGAGATGGTTTCTGTTTGGTATAGTGGACTGTTTCCTCATTAATTCAATCGTCGTTGGCGTACTTGTGATCAAAAGTTTACTCAGACCATTTTCTAGAATAGGTATGCCTCAAAGGAATGATTTCGTCTGTGATGAAGCTCATTTCGTTTGTAGACTCAGTTTCTCGCAAGCATTAAATGCTTCTGACACGTAAAATGGCTTTTCAACTAAACATCGTTTAATAATCTATTAATCATCTGAAATCCACTCAAAAAAATAGTTAGGAATAGCATAAATATGATTGAGTAAGATTTAAAAGGAAATAGTTGATAACCCAAAGCATTTAAGTTTACAATTACTGTTATAGCGAAGCATTCTGATAGATGAAGGCTCACACTTGATAACCATACTATATTACTCGAGTACTCTATGAACAAGTGCTTTCACATAGGCTTATCAATCATCATGTTGGTCGATTTCCTTGATGGCAAGTGAACCAGTCGAACAAGTAATAAAGAGTAAGTAGAGTATCGTCCCACAGAGACTAGATACCAAATGAGGACACCGAATTGCAGAACAGTTGTGTTTAAAAAGACAGTAAGTTTGATTTGATTGGGAATTTTATGGCTATACTAATAAATAAGAAAGTAAACAGAGTGTCGTAATCATAAGAAGATATCAGTAGGAAAATAGGCTGAGCTCGGAATCATTCTTAAGCATATCAATCCCCCAGTTGCTTTGCATATTGCTATAGCATCTATATTGCACACAACTTCCGCAATGCTACAGCATAGCTACTAGTTACAACGCTATTCAGTTAACCCACCACTATAATCTATTGAAGCTTCCGCGTCCGATACATGTAATACTAACTTTACTCCTTCCATATGCCTATGGCAATTTTCTAGTTAGATCTATATTACAAAGCAAGGTGTTATGGTTATGAGTGGTAGACGCATTCTTGAAGCCTACAATAATAGGTCAAGCCTTGCACCACCGCTTTAGCAATCATCAATTTCTCGAAGTTTAACCCGACTACCTTCCAGTAAGCCGAGGTCACTGATGAGCACAAATAATACCATGTTTTCCCTATACTAATAGGCTAAATTAAATGTTAAATCCACGCTTAACCATAGATAATCTAAGAAAAAAGGCATACATTCATGATATAGGGACTAAGGAGTAGAAATCATTTGCATGTGCTGAGAATGGAACAATTTACTGTGTTTTTAAGGGAAATCGTACAGCAAGGCTGATACGAAGCTATAGCATTCTGACAGCGATTCAAAGTGCAATACAAGGCATCCTGATTGCCATAGCAAAGTAGAGGAAGCAATGCTATGCGATATGTTTTTCGACCTTTTTACCCGATGATTTCGGGAATAAAATAAAGGGCGATATTGACGAGATAGGTTGGCAACGTAACGGAATAGAAGATGCGAGAGGATCGTAGGCGAAAGATTAGGAGAATCCCGCAGAATCAATAGAAGCAATCTACTCGGATCCAAAGATATGATAGATTCGACAGATTAGGAAAGGCCCAGCTCGCTATGACTTAAGCCGCAAGAAAAGATTGATTATAAAAGGAAACAGGAGAGCCAACCCTAACAGAGTCGGAGAGCCCTAGAACGAGATTCTGACTTTCGGCAGACTCAAGAGAAGAGTGAGAGATTTCACAAGAGCACGATGCTTCCGGGACCGCCCAAAGATCCTTCCTGCGGTGCGGCGTAACGAAGAAGACATGGAGTGGTGACGTGACGGGACATCAACCACGCCGTCGGAAATTCCATCAAGCTTTACATTTCGGTTCTGTTTATCTTTGTTTTATTGATCATGGGTCATTCTGTTAGTGTCTGCTTTGTGTGTCCCTCGTCAATCATGAACTAAACTTTATATGGCTGGACGAGGATGAGTCTTTAAGTGTTGAATGAACCCAGTTGCAGTTTCTTAATTCAATAAATTTGGTTTGCGTATCGGTGTGCTTATTACTAGTCGGTTAACGGAAGTTAAGGGCTAGATCTCGTGGGCCCGCCCTCGGCAAGGAGTTGGGGTTAGACCTCTAAAAACGGTGTTTGGTAGGCCGCTCGTGCACGGCGTGACCTATTATTGTAGGCTTCAGGAATGGGTCTACCTCTCATAACATTACACCCTAAGCGTAATGTAGGTCTGACTAGAAAGTTGCCATAGGAATATGGAAGGAGTATAGTTAGTATCAAATGTATCAGACGCAGAAGCTTCGGTAGATTATAGTGGTGGGTTCACCAAATAGCTTTGCGATCGGTGTCTATCCGTAGCAATTGCGGAAGTTGTACAAAGTGTAGATGCTATAGCATTGGGGTAGAGCAACCGGGGATTGAAGCACTTAAGGATGATTCGAGTCCCGACTTCTCACCGATATCTTCTCTCGTTCATAGATCTTTTGTTTACATTTGCTAGTAGCATAGTTACGAAACCCCTCAACCAATTATATCTATTTTCTATTTTCACAATTTTGTCATAGCATCGGTGCGTCATTCCTCGGTATCTCAGTCTCTGTGGGACGATACTCTACTTACAATTTATTACTTGTTCGACTGGTTCACTTACCATCAAGGAAATCGACCAACAGTCACTAGTCTAGCCCTTAGCTTTTGCTAATTGACAAGGTAATTAATTCACTGATAAGCAAACTGAATTTATTGAATTAAGAACTAATAACTGGGTTCATTCCAAACTTAAGAAACCATCCTCACTCAGCCATAGGAAATTTAGTTCATTACTAATGAGGGAAACACAAAACAGATAACAACAAAATGACCCATGATCAAAAGATAAAAATGAATGAAAACAGAAAGCTTGACAAAGTTCCGACGGCGTGGAAGAAGCCCTGTCACGTCACCACTCCACGTCTTCTTCTTTCCGTCTTACTGCAAGGGAGGATGCTGGGTTCTCCTGGAGTTTCTCGTGCCTTGTGAATTCTCTCTCTCTCTTCTTTCGAGTCTGGCCGTATGAATAGGATTGAACTCTCCGCGACTCGACCTCTCTAGGGTTGGCTTGTTGTTTCCTTATATAATCAGGCTTTCTTGCGGCATAAGTTCCAGGAGCTGAGCCTTTCCTAATCTGTCGAGATCCAGTTGTATCTTTCTTTCCAACTTAGTAGATTGATTTTGCTGATCCTTGAGAATTCTTCAAATCTTTTAGTTTCGATCCTCTCGCATCTTCTATTCCGTTACGTTAGCAATCTACATATCATTCTCGACCTTTACTATATTTCCTGAAATAATCTTGACAAAAGATTATAACATATGCCGCATAGCATTGCGTCCTTTACTTTGCTATAGCGTCAGAGATGCCTTGTATTGC
The DNA here is from genome assembly GCA_019022655.1 of Acacia acuminata. Taxonomy (NCBI): domain Eukaryota; kingdom Viridiplantae; phylum Streptophyta; class Magnoliopsida; order Fabales; family Fabaceae; genus Acacia; species Acacia acuminata. The sequence goes on from JAFJYI010000223.1 coordinate 133,950, forward strand.
ACTTTGATACGCTATCATGGTGCTATAGCATAGTTTCAGCTTTGCTATACGTTCTTCTCATAAAACCTCGTAACTTGTCCTTTTCTTAGCACATATTTAGGATGTAAATGGTTTTTATCCTTCAGTTCCCTATATTATGAATTAATGTCTTTTTTGCTTAGATTGATTGCAGTTAAACTCACATTTACCATACAATTCGGTCATAAAATACAGGAAAAACATGACATAAATTGTGCACATCACATCCATACTAATCAAGTAGCCAAACTGTTATACTCAAGCACCATTATCACTCGTATGAACTTTCTCAAGATACAACTGCTTGTGTATCTAGTGATAATGTGTATCAATATGCTTCGACCTTGAATGAAAATAAGAATTCTTGGCAAGGTGAATTGCACTTTGAGTTCTTAGGAGGAAAGTTCAGCAGAGAGATTTTTTATGATAAATCTGAAATGATTTTTTCTTTCTCCTTAATCCTATGAGCAAGATTCCCAATTCTACTCTTACTCCAATTGGTTAGAGTAGACAAAGTGGTAGACAATTTACAGGATAACCTGAACCATTAAAAGAATTTTCCCAACAGTCAGAGATGATTTGGTAGCATTCCTGAAAATTATACTTGAGGGATTCAAACTTTTTCAACCGAGTTCTTTTAAAGACCCGGTATGTTGAAAGCATAATTGGAGAATGATCTGATGCTGCTATAGCCAAAGATTGAACATGATAATTTTGAAATTTTGAAATCTATCTGTTGTTACAAAAGGCTCTGTCCAATTTTTCTAACACTGTATCCTCACCTTGCCTGTTATTTGTCCATGTAAATTCTGGGCCACTTTGTGACAAATTAATCAGGTTGTTTCTATCTATACATTCATTAAAATCCTGTATCCCCGAAGATGATCCCCTGGCTGGCACTCAATTTATCTGATGTGGATAATACTTGATTGAAATCAATTTTGGAGTGAATAAATTGTGTGTTAGATTGAAGTATTTTTTTGGAGAACGATTCTATCTGCAGTATTCTGGTAAATAATATTGATGGTATAATATTTTGGTAATTCTTTTTGTTGTTTATAACATTTGGCTCCAAAAAACCCATACTCGGTCCTTAATGTTGTTACAAATATTTGGGAAGAAATTTTTCTGTCGAAACTCTGATGTTTTATTGTTGGGACGGAATTTGGTGTGCCATATTCAAGCAGACATTTGGAATAATTTTGGGACTAGAAATTTGTCCAATATGTAATTTTTCTAAACAATATATAGCTATTAATGAAATAAATCAATGAGTTATCAAGTAATATAACCCTGAGCATAAATAAAATTAAAAAGTACATACATGATCCAAACATGATAAAATATAGCAAGCTTTTTTATAAGTACATGTGTGGTAATCACTTTTAAAGCATAATTGGATACTAAATAGGGATACCTCTCGCTATGAGTTTTCAAATCTTGATTCACCACATTATGAAATACTAATTTGTTTTGCTAGACCCAATCCCCATCAGGAACATATAACAAGTATAATAAGATATGGTCGTCTTGAGTTTTCCACCATCTCAAGCCAACGTTCACTCTCAATAATATCCTTTTCTTATTTCACTTTCTCAATCACAATTTTAGTAACTTCCAATATTTTTTGTTGTTAGGAGACTTTTAATAATAGTGATTTAGTGTATCAAAAGATAATAATAATAATAATAATAATAATAATAATAATAATAATAATAATAGTGATTTAGTAATAAGATGGCGTATTTCTCATCATAAGATCCTGTGGGCGACAAGAATTGGCCCAATAGATACAGTTTTTGTAGGGATCCGTACAACGCAGCGGATTAAAATTTTCTACGGATCCGTCCGAGGATCACTCATGTACGTTTAAATCAAGGCTAGTGAATCCGGATATTACCTTTTTAGAATTCGTCCGCATACGGTTCTTCCTTGAGCAGGTGGGCTACCTCCTCGATCGCGAAGACGACTCTTAGAATCCTCTTCCTCTCTTGGTATCCACACGAACAATCCTCGTTCACGGCTATGGCGCGTGCTAGCGCCTCTTTGCGTCTCTCTTTTTTCACTCTAGGGTTTCTCGCGGCTTTTAGAATACGCTCATGATGAAAGTCCCGTAGGTTTCTAAAAACTGTTCGGCGTATTTAATACAAAATTAATCGTATTAACTTTTGAATTCAAACTTTAGATCTGGATTAAATATATATTAATTAAATCTATCCGATAGATCTAATATAATAATATTTATTTAATCGAATTAAAAACCAGATCTGAAATTTTGAATTCAAATCTAGATTAAAAATAGTTAATTAAATCTATCTGATAGATTTAATCCAACCTATTTATTTAATCCAAATTTAAAAGCCTTTCGATTTAATTTATCTCAATAAATTAAATCGGAGAAATGATATCTATCTATTTATTTAAATCTAAGATACCAATATCTCAATTTAAATTAAATAGACAATAATATCTTTATTCGAAAATTAAATGAGATACAATATCTCTGTTTGTTTTAGATATTTAATTTATCAAATAAATTAAACATAAAACAAATAATATAATAATAATATTTTAATCTCAATTAAATAATATCATTATATTATTTTCGAATTTAAATATATATATATATATATATATTTACCCTGATTAAACTCGCAGTATTCATTAATCTCAGATTAATATGAGATTCAATGAACCCAGACACTTTTACCCGTGTTGGATTATTCTTGTGTGCGACCTGCAGGCCCATGTGAGATTGGCGGTGGGCCAACACCGTGTCGACCCACAAATCGCAAGCGGCCTCTAGCAAGACATTGCGACTACCCAACTCACATGGGGATCGATGACACGATACACCTATCGTACAACCATGTCACGTCCCTTTTTGTCACGCGATAATTTGGTCAAGGATGAGGCATGGATAATGTCAACTTCCTTTTCTTGACCATTACTTTTCGATTCTCGAGTTAGTCTAATAAGTGAAATGGAAACTCCTTTCCATCACAAGACGGCGTCACATTTCTTAGACTCACTCATCGAGGGCGATATTATCTCTACAAATGTGAGGGACAAATTCCATCTTGACCATTCACATCCTCCTCATGAAAACCAATGATCCGATCCTAGCCTTTATCATCACCGGTCAAAGGTGACTTTTGACTAGGTCAGGTCGTGACTCATCATGTAGGAATCCATGATGATCTCGGGTCATAGGCGTCGTGACGCGGTTATACATGAGATAAGCTTATGACTAGATCCATGCAGCTTTCTCATAGTGGGTCGGCCCAAAGACCTTGTACTCTTACAAGTGCCCATGACTTTGATTCGTATCTCCATACCTTATCAAAGTCATGCGGTCTTAACTCATCTTCGCTCCGCGTAGATGACCGACTGACTGAGACATTTAGGATAATCTATAAGATATATCCAGGGATATAGTTATCACCATAAACATGCGTATGAAGTGATAACTTAATGGAGAACAATGACTTGCCCCTAAGGCATAATTTCCAACAGTTTTGGCAATTACGGCGATCTCTACTTCCGAATTATAATCCATATTTATTCATAATAAGTGAACCTGATAAACTTCTATTCAAATTCATGTAATGAGTCCATTGTAAGCAAAATTGTGCGTTTATAACTAAACAATCAATTAGTATAAGGAAGTTCACCGTCAAACCATGGTCCAGAGATAAAATGGTCAATTAGGAGTCTGATATGTGCAAATATTGCACCGAAAAAAGAAATGTTCAAAATTAATTACACAAACTTTAAGAAATGTGTCTGATAAAATGGTCTATTCTAGCCCCCACCTTAACCTTGTCTAGCCTATGGGACCAGGCCCAAAATGCCGCACCCATCCTACCAAAGGCTCTAAACCATACATGTAACAAACAATACAAAAATTCAGACAGGAAAAAGTTCAGATGTGGTATTTGCTACAAGGAATTCGATTAGCATTCTGAAAGTGTGATTTTTTTTTTTTTTTTTCCCCTTGATTTGTGAGAGCTGAATGGTTCAACTACTTGATCGCAAACTGCACGGTCCTATCTGTAGAGAAGATATAAAAAATATGTAACATACTGTCAGTTCTTAATCTGACCTTTCTTTATCTCCTCCCATTCTTTCATCTTAGGCTAGAAGTGCAAAAATACCTACCAAAAGTGTGTCAACAACCATATGCTTTTTGAAACTGCAAAACTACCTATAAACTTTGAAAATGAGAACAATATTGCCACAACCGTTACAATAACCCAACAGCCGTTAATTTTTATGTTGGGACCCGCACTATTGTTATGATTAAAAAGTAACAACCCTTATTGTGGCAGTTTTGCACTAATTTTCAAAGTTTATGGGTACTTTTGTATGTGGTATTTGGCTCACTTTAGATAAAATTTTATGGGTATTACCTTTATTTTTTCATCTTACATGGCTGGTGATTGTCACTCTGTTGTGGGTAAGGTACAAAAGTAAATAAGGTTACAACATGAAGCTTGTATCACCACAATGATTCTGATGTTCCCACAAGCCAGAACAATAAACTACAGGTATGCTACCTGGTCATGTGTCAATCAATCATGGCTACGGCCAGAAGAACTCTTGAAAAGATGGTCCTGGTTAAAAGGATCATCTGCACCATGAACAGAACTCAACCTTGGAGAGAAATTCCATCCTGATATCTGCTCCATCTCATAGCTATCAGATCTCTTGTTGGCTTCTTCCCGGAACTTCATGTAGAACGTTGACGACCAGTAATCTCTCACCAGATTCTGCGGAAAAACATTTTTGTTTAGACAAAATTTTGGATACCCTGCTAGTAGTCTCCAGAGATGCAATCTTGGCTTACTGTTTTCATCAGCTGCACTATTTCATTTGATGCATTATGAAAGAGATCGGGGCGGGCAAGATCAGAAGTCATCAAAATTTCTTGCCTGCTTCTATGAGAAATGTTCACCTCCATTGATGCGCCTGTCCATTTGCAACTTACAATTTATATATATAACAAAGATAAACGTAAGTCTCACATATTTGGAGGGAAATATTGCAAACATATTTCTGAGTATCATAAACTGATGATGCAAAGGCCCCAAATATCTCAAAATCTGGTCTGGATATAGGAACAAGCAGAATGCATGTCATCAATGACGTAGGGAAACCAACAAAACACAACTACAGTGAAGAAACTTACTAAATTACTTTCCTACCCTTCTAAAACCACAAAAGCCATTCGTGATTCCAAGTATCATCATATTTATTGGAAAGAGGAAACGCAATACATCAAACATTTAAGCAAAGAATGTTGCTATTCGGTCTATTTTTTGGCCAGATGTTTATGTCAAGTGGCTGAGTTCAAAGACTATTAAAGAGATTTGAAGCTTTTTTAGGCCAACAAGAAATTTCAAGGTTTACAATCATGAAGTAACCAGTGATACATGCCGGACATGCCAAAGAAATGAATAACAAATTTTTACAAACCTGAAGCTATGTACTTCTCAATAATATGGCGTGCCATATAGATCCTTCTCACTGAATCATCTTCAGGTATTTTGTTAAGCTCATGCACTTCATCAAAGAAGTGTGCACTCTCCCCAGCCAAGCAACTGCAAATTAATTCAACAGAAGCATTACATAAATGTTAAACAAAACTTCAACAGTTTAACTTCCTTTTTTTGTTGGCAAAAAAATATCAAATTGTTAGGTCCAAAACAGTCTGGACCTGGTGATACTAGAGAGAACAGATACAAGATCCATTTATCTCTGTTTGGGTTCCTACGTGAAGATTTAACATCTTTTATTTTCAATCAACATTCTGAGAAAAGTAACCCATTGCAACTGACTGCTTTATACCAGAGGATCTTTTTCTCAAATGCCCACCAAGAAAATGGAGGAGAGAAATGTCATTTTGTTCAGGTGCACTGAACCTTATATTTACCAAATTGTCCACCAACAAATTAGAATTTAAAGAAGGGTATTTAACCTATCAGCAAATTCCATAAAGGAGTGCCGGAATCTCTTGTTTAAAAGAAGCTTATCCAATGGTTCATTAGTATCTATCACAGAAATTGGTTCATTTTGAGCTAATACCCCACTATCAGGTATGCCCAATGCCTGACCCATTGTGCAAAACTCTCTGGACTCTCTTCGCCTCAAGCTGATCTGTGAAAGCAGTGGTTGTGAAGTTGATATCGAAAAGAAAGCCATTACAAGTATGCTGGCCTGTTAAATGAAAAGCTGACAGTAAATACAAGTTTCAGAAAGTGATGTTCTAATCATCAGCTTTCAATTAAACTAACAATGTAAATTACGGCATTACTAAGCAACAAAAGCAGCAGTAGTAGAGCATACCATAACTAGAAGCAAAAACCGGGAGACAACTTCAAGCCACGAGATGTCGTCATGAATTTCATTCAGTATGTAAGCTGTAACCCACACAACTTGGGGCATAAAAAAGAAACAGTAAATTTTTTATGCCACCGAATTAAGACATTCTGTGTCCATCTGAGCTGAGTTTTTTATATACATCAGTTTGAAAGTCACTCAAGTGAAGTGCTATCCTTAGTGCCCAAGTGGTTTTTACACTATAGTACCAATCTTTGTAAAACAGTCAAAATGATGTGAGAAAGGCAAATGCATACATTATAATATTCACCTTGTCCCTGGACACACTTAATTCTATATCTTCAAGTATTCCATGGGGAGTTAATGGACCACGTAACAAGTGCTTGCTCATATTATTCTTGTTTTCACCAACAAATTGACCATGCAGATAAACCTCGGACAAAAGGTACTACAGAGCAGAATGCTCAGAAAAATCATGAGCCTATAATATGAACTGACAAAAGGCAACTATCTTATCAAGATGACTAGATTCGAAAAGGAAAATGCTAACTCTATTCAATAGAACATGGCTCCCACGAGGAGCTCTCTCTCAATGAAGCAACTCAGGCAGCATGTTGCTAGAGATAGATTTTACATCCCTTACTAGAATCAGCTTATGCAACATGAAATATAATTATAAGTCAATATAGTTCAAACAAAGCAGGCTAGTGTATGTTGCTACTTGAAAGGGATAATAAAGTTTGGGGCTTCAAACCAGAAATTAAACTGTCCCGCATTACACCAAGTTTTTTCGCAAACTAGTATCCTAAGGATATTATTTGATTAAAATTATGCTATGATCGAAGTAAATGATGCACTGAACCTCTCTGTATCAATATTTAGAATCAAAATTAATTAGTTGAAATATTCAAACAAATGCGCTAACCATCCCCCCCCCCCCCCCCCCAAAAAAAAAAAAACAAAAAAGAATTTATTCTATCCAAAATTAAGCCATTTTCTGGAAGCCTAAATCAGTTATTCAAAGAATGTTGATATATACTAAACCTTAACATACCAGTAGGGCATTGATTAGGATGATCCTTGATATAACTAAAACAACGTTTCTGAGCCACACAAAGAACCTAGGCAAAAACGTACCAATGGACAAAACTGATACAAATATTCCCCGCCACAGGTCTCTGAGTTCATCAAATCTGAACTCTATATGACGAACGGCTCCTGTAGCTCCCAGCAAAGTGGTCACATATAATGCATGGAGACTTACTATTGGGACGATCCACTGAACCTTCATGTGACAGTGATAGTTTAGAGGCTTCTTCACATGGATAACTAAGTCATGAATGAACAATCCAGTCACAACTACTTACTAAAAATAGATTAAAATACGTGAGAAATATAAAGGGACGATAAGAGATGAGAAACATATAGAAAAATTTGCTTCTATCGTCCCTACAAGCATGAACCAACCACTAGTTAAACAAGAAATAATTAATAGATTCTTACAAGTAGCACCAGCAATCCAAGGAAGAAGAATTAGGGGAAGAAGAAAATATGATCTGATAAGTGGTAAGCGCCTCCTGAAATATCAGGAAAAAAAGTAAAATTCTAAAGAAAAGTTATAAACATATAAGAAGTTCCTTTATCACTATTAAGGAGAGTGCAGCATATACAAAACAGTTCACTAAAAACGGGAAAGAATACTCAAACATCATGGGCAGCTTCTTTTGGTCAACAATGCCTGCTTAATAATAGGGTTATCAATATAACAAAATTAAGGAAAAAAAATCCCTACAAGGACCAATGCACTAACGAAACATAGTTTCACAATCAAAACCAGTTAGACGCTCACAACAAAAGATGACAATAAAATAAAATAAAATTCACTATGTCCAGCACAAGATACAGACTGTCTGCCCTTGATAGTTGGAAGGCTTGTGTTGCTTGGCCTTGGATTTAGGAAAGCACAAAAGATGACATTAAAACAAAGAACAATTCACTATCTTCTTGAGTGAGCTTGGGTTGCTTGGATGGGTAAGAGTTAAAGACATAGCATAAGGAATCTACAGGGTTATAGTCATAGATCATAACTATATTTCAATTTCTCACTTGATAGCATCACAAACTTTACTTGAGAAAAATAAAATATAGTTGGAAGGCTTGTGTTATTCGATAGCTTAGCAGCAAACCAAACCCTAGTGGACCTTCAACCCAGACTGAAAGCAAATAAAAACATCAAGTTGTTATAAGCAAGTATGCAAACATGCTAAGATGATATAAATAAGTCGCTAATGATGAAAAGGGAATGAATCACCTGCCCAAAGATAGCAAGATTGCCACCAATGTCTTCTTTTGAATTTCACAAAATTGACAGACATCTTCACAAAAATTAAACCACTCAAACATTACAAAATTAGCAGGTAAACAAACAGCTACAATAGGAGTAACAACTACGACTGGTGAGTTAGAAATTATGGGATATTCAATGACATAGATCAAGAACATTCATTCTACCACAGTTGAAAGCAGAAGGTTGAAGCTAGCAACAACTTGAGTAAGTGGAATCCAGAAGCTACTACCTGTCGTACGAGGAACCTTGTCAACTAGAAAGGGAAACATTGACCACGAGAGAAGCCTGAAAGATGGAAGAATAATCTATCAGGAATAGAAGATACCATAATGGCTACCGTCTCAAATTGAACGAACAAAGAAACCAGAAAGCTTCCCACAAGTATAGCAAAACAAGAAGAAAATCAATAAACAATTGATGAAAATTCTGAAAGTTCTGAGACCCCTTGGCAAAGAAGTGAGACAAGAGTTTGCTGATCTGCAGAGGTGGTAAATGACTTTTCACCCACCACAGGATAAATTTTCGAAGCAAATAGCTGTACAAATATTTCCCTTATCGAAAGATCTCTAAACAAAACACGAATTCACTCCATTAATTTAAACAGTGATTAATCTCCTATCACTCGGGCTAATACACAGATAAATAGCACCACAGAGACGCTCATTAGCCGAGCAAGTACGGTGATTATGCACCAGTATGAACCTAAGTTAATCTTGTGGCCAAATCAGTTGTCTTGCAATGCTAATTCCTGTGACTTAGCTCGATTGAGAGGGAAGAGAAAATCAAAATCAATGAACAAACTTACAAAAGGAATGACAAAATGGAAAACGCGATGGCTACATAGTCGCTGGGACAACCTCCTTCCACCGCACAGCCTGCCATTCTGGGCGCATTGGAAGAGTGTTTAGTTCACTGTAACCCACTATGATTGCAAAGAATCCAACACAAGTCCGACTTTGACGTGGATTCTGGGTTTCAATCTTTGACTATGGACCGAGGTTTTAGACAAATGGGTCGTGCAGGAGTCTCACCCTCACATGTCCTTTCAACACTCGCAAATTCGCAATCCCAATTCCTGATGCTTTGGCGTTACGCAATTTAGTCAATTGATTATTATTATTATTATTATTTTTTTATTTATTTTTTTTTTGCCAGAAATTTGTCAATTGATTATTGATTACTATTTAGATAGCGTTGACAAAATGACTTATTTTCAATCTAATTTTTACAAACGTAAGATAGGATAAAAATCATATTTGTAAATGTGATTTGAGTTTAGAATGACAATGACAAAAGTGATTTTTTTTTTTCAAATAAATTCATGTCGACTAATTATTTGAAAAGTTAATTAAGATAGAAAATGACTAAAAATGGCATAAATTTTATTGAATACGTGTGCACACACACACATATTATTCATACGGCGGAAAATTAAGTCGAGAGAAAACTTTGGTCTGTAGTTGACTAAGGAAGAGTCATTACCCCTTTCGTCGGAATGGGTGTCTGAAACCATGATCATTTGACCTGCTTTGAATTGCATTCCGTGTGTGTGCTCTATTTTCTGCAACGCATTTAATGCTTTGACACGATCTTCACTTTTTGAAGATTTGCATTAAACCTTTTCACTAATCATCTGAAATTTACTAACAATATGTTTAGAATAGAAGCATTAAGAACATTAATAAGTAGTGATCAGATGTAATGAAATGTTAATAAGATGTTTTTGAATTTACGAAGGCGAAGAAGATGAATTATTGAAGGAACTGGAAAACCATTACTCGAGCAAGAACTTGCTTTACTCGAGTAGCACACTCGGTATGCTCGAGTAACCTTCAATTGTTTACAAAGGTAACTTGAGAGAAATATACAGAGAAGCTTCAGACAAGCTTACTCGAGTAAGTTTATACTCGTACTCGAGTAGTATACTCGAGTATAGCCTTTGCATACTTGAGTAACAACCTGTAAGAGCTCATAGTATTGTGAATAAAATGAACTTGCTTGAGTAAGCATATTGTATGCTCGAGCAACGTACTCGAGTAAAGCTACTTGGCATACTCGAGTAACAACCTGAAAGCAAAAGGTTAGTTATCAAAATACACATGCTCAAGTAACAAGTTTTCCTTACTTGAGTAATATGCTCGAGTAACAAATACTTGTGCTCGAGTAACTTGCAAGATTATCATGACCAAACTCAAGTGCTCGAGTAAGCTTACCTCCCTGCTCGAGCATTGTACTCGAGCAAAGCAATAGTTTTACTCAAGTAATTTTAAAAAAAGCAACCTAGTTTGGTGATCGAAGAACACATCTTTGAGTAAGCATGTGTCTACTCGGGTAACAAACAGATAAATCTAGAGTTGTGTATCTTAAAAGAGCATGCTCGAGCAATCACTTACTTGCTCAGGTAAGCTTCTACTCGAGTAAGCTGTTATCTGCTCAAGTACATGTTTCAAATCTTGAGATTCATTGAATTAAAACCTTTTTCCTTTATAAGTCTTGGTATCATCAAAACATAAATATGAGAACTAACATTCTTCCCCTTTTTTATAATGACAACACTTGTTAAATTTTGAAATCATTTTGAAAAAGGTTTGAGATCACCAAGGAAAAATATTGAATGCAATGAAACATAATGAAATAAAATAGGCACAAGATTGCATCAATCGTAACTTGAAATGATAACAAAGAGTTAGTACAATTGTTCTGGTATAGAACACGAGATGTCCAACTAAGAAATTTGGTATTTTGATCTTGGATAGCTAGGCTCGCTGAATATCTATGGAGGAGATAATCGGAGAGCGTGGGATCTTGTACACGACAAAAGGGTGGTGTGTGTGCACAGTGAGACTGTATGTAAATAGTCTGAGTTATAATGTGTGCACCTGGTTACCTGACCTCTGTATTTATAGAGGTGTCCGGGGTGGATATCTCGGCCTGGTACGATATCCGGGGTGCGCAATATCCGGGCCGCGCTATCACTGGGGCGAGTATCTCGAAATGCCGTTACGATATGGGTAGATCGTGCCTAGCCAAGATTCTGGATCTCACCCTATGATTAGCGGATCATACCTCTCGGCTCGGTTGGGTCGCGCCATGGACTTGGGCTTTTGGGCCGGTCCGTGCTTGCCCCTGCTTGGTTGTTCGGACTTACGGGCGGCCAAGGTGTTCAATGCCCCCGGCCCCTGTTGAGGTCTGGGGCCTATGCTTTATCCGGACCGGCTTCTAACGCCGTGGCTTGTTCCTGTCATGACAGTTTGGGTGGTGTCCTAGTCGTGCCTGACCGGGGCGTCTCGAATGGCCTCAGACTTACGTAATTAGCCCCCTGTTCGTGGGTGAGTCGCTTGGCATTCTTTCCGTAGGCGCCATCATTGTTGCTTTACACTTGGCTTGCCCTGATTTGAAAGAGTCTGCAGCTGTCGCGCCCCTCCGTGTGCTGATTTGTGTGCACATTTAATGCTCCTACGTCATTTTGTGCATTTCCCATCGTGTCTAGGTTTAAAGACCGAATTACCCCCGGCGTTCCCTTTCCCTGTCACACCTATGAAGTAATTTTTTTGTGTTTGCCTCCTCACTTTTTCCTGCTACAACCTCTCTTTGGTTTTGCTCTGGCTTTGTAGAATCATCTCCTCTGCCAAAACTCCACTGTTCTCCATTTCTATCGTTCGAGTTTCCCTCTTCTTACTCATACAGGTATTTTCCTTATTCTTCTTTACTTTTTACGACATAACGTACTTCTTACCGATTATATATCCTTTGGTCCATTATCTGCGCGTTCCTACTCCTCCTCCTTTACGGTTTTCGAGTAAGCTTTTGGGACCATTTTTCGGGTTTTGCTTGCTTTTGACACATCCGCGTCTGTACTTGCCTCTCTTTCGACATAAGACCTTTAGTTCTTAGGTTCTTAGTTCCTTCCTTATGGATAGAAATAGGCATTTTCCTAAACCCAGATCAATGTTAACCGCTGGGGAAGAGGAGTTTCTTTGCACTCGCTTCCCGCGAGCTTCTTATTGGGTTCTTGGAACTGAGCTTCCGGAAGCGGAGAGGTCAGCCCCTTTACTCCGAGGCGGGGTCGGTCACTCAGGACGAGTCGGGCCCCAACCTATTGCTACTAGAGCTCTGTCTCCTTCTCCTGTCCGAGCTTCTGCACACCACGTTCCTATCTTATCGCCAGTACAGACCGGGGTCGGTTCCGTCGCCGGCTCCAGGTCTCTGGCCTTATTGGCCCAACCGGTCAACTTCTGTGAGGGTCCACCTTCTGTGAGCTAGGATCCTTATCCCGAGGATTACCTCAGCCCCTGCTGGGACTGCTTGGCCGAAGGTGCCTTCCACATTGCGCACGACGGGGACTCCAGAGCCTCCTCGATTCTTGGTTCTTGCCGGTATCAGCAACCTTCGGGCCTTTCTTCTGGCATACCCTTTCGTCTGAGTCCGCCATCTGTTTTGCCTTCTAACATGCTTTTACCAGGTATTTCCAAATCTGCTAATTTCATTTTATGTTGCATATAGGTTAATGGCTCTGAAATCTCTGCCCTCTAAGCAAAAGACCAAGGCTGAGGAATCGGACTCTTCTAGTCCTCCCGAGGCTTTGTGTCGTAGATTTCCCTAGGTGTCCCATGATGTCTTGAAGACCCGGTCATCGATGTCGGATATCGACATTGCACGTTTGGATCTACCCGTCATGGAGGGGTGCGTTATACGCCGCCCGGAGGCCGACGAGCCTATTTGTGCAGAACGGGAAGTAGGCGGTCCCAATTTCTTTTTCTTTTACGGGATTACCTTACTCGGGTCGGTGTTTGCTTCCCTTTCACCCATTTCCAGATAATGGCCCTCATCGCACTTTGAGACTTGCCCCGTCTCAACTTCATCCGAACGGGTGGGCTTATCTTATTGCGTTTGAGCAACTGTGTCGCTCCTTCTCGGTTCCGATTCCCTGCTCAACCAATCTCTTCTTCTATTACTTCGGCCCCTTTACCCCCGGCTCTCCCAAAGAAAGCGACAAGCTAAAAGGGTCGGTATCTCTCCACTGCAATCCAGATCAGAAACTCATGAAGCCCTTCTCTGAGTCATTTAAGCGGTTCAAAAATGCGTTCTTCAAGGTTGTCGCCGTGCCTGGTAAACAAACCTGGTTTTTGAAGGGGGTTGAGGCTGCCGACGTAGAGTGTCGTTTTCCTCTATATTGGATGGAGAGTCATCATAAAGCTGCTCCCTCATCCTTCCAAATTTCCAAAGATGATCCTGCCGGAGACAGCCCCTTTCGTGCCTAGGTTGGACGCCTACGTGGAGGAGTATGGCGTCCAGAGTGCGGCCTTTTTCATTTTCGGGAGGGATCTAAGCCAATCACCTCCACTTGTAGGAGTCCCTCCTTTGCAATGTTGTTTGTCTTTCCGTAAAATTTGGTATCTTGTTGTATTAATTTGTGTTTATTCCTGACTTCTTTACTTGTCCTTTCAGCTCAAGACATGAGGGCTCTTTTAGGTTATTTGGCGAAGGTGAATCCGGCCGCGGCATCGCCCGAGGCTGCTACTATCTCTGTTGTTACAAAGAAAACTAAGGTCTCGGGCGGCGATGGGTCGGCTCCCTCCATCCCCTCCGGGCCTTCTCAGGAAGTTGTTTCCCAAGCTCTGAAGGGGAAACAAGTTGTTGTGTCTGTGGACGAATCTGTGTCTGTGGTTATCGCGACTACTCCTTCGGTTTCGGTGCTCCCAATACCTCTGCCACCTCCGCCTCCTCCACCTCCTTCTACCGGGTCGTCTTGTCCTTCTTCTGTGCTTCCTCGAGGCTTCATATGGGATAAGGGGGTGACCAAGGAACTGGACGTTGCGTTCCTTCCTCCCGGGGAATTTATGGAGAGCCGGCCCCTGTCTCCACCTAACGTTGATGAGGTGTATGCAGCGCAACGGTATTTATGTAAATCTGTTGGGCTGCTTCAAGCCTATATTCTCATGAGGGAGAAGTATACCATGTCCGATGCAGAGAATAAACATTTGAGAGCATCTCAGGAAGAGGTGGCAGCCAAGCAAAAGGCTTTGAAGGAGGTCGAGTCAACGAAAAATACCTTGGCTGAGTCTGAGGCCAAGGTGCAGATTTTGCAAGAGGAGCGGGATGCCGCCCAGACCGAGCGGGATGCTTCTAAGGCCGCGGTCATGAAGCTGGATAAAGAACTTCTACTTGCGCGGGAGGGGGTGGAGAAGTCGGCCTCCGAGTGAGTCTTGAGGCGGTGAAAGCCCTTCGTAAAAGCGGGATATGCTATCCTCTAAGCTTAAAACAATTGAGGAGGCCCTCGCCGCGGCACAGCAGGCGCGCTTGGAGTCCGATGAGCTCTTAAAGCAGACTGCCAAAGATTGGTTTGACAATGCCTTGGAGCAGATCCGGTTCTTGAATCCGACGGCTAAGCTTAACCTGGACGGCTATGATTTTCGCGCCTTTGTCAAGGACGGAGTCTTAGTTCCATACCAATCTCCTACCGCCAATGCGTCCCGCTTTGAACAAGAGGGAGGAGAGTCGGATGCGGAGAGTGAGGCAACAAAGGGAGCTCATGAGGCCGGCCCGTCTAGTTAATTTTATTTTTACACTTTCTTCTTTTGTGGGCGTCTGTGCCCCTATATTTTGAACATTTCCGGCCTTTGTGCCGTTTTGTACAAAGTTTTATGACAATGGATGAATTATTGTTCACCCTTCTGCCATCTTGTAAATTCCAAGCAATGAAATCTATTGATTTGTAGTAGATACGAGTCTGTTTACTCGACCAACACTGACGTGTGGGAGGGTGGGGCAGGGTCGTATGTTTTAACCTCTAGGGGTGTTAACTTAACCACACTACCTCGTTCCGGCTTGACTAGTCAGAAAAGTTGATAGTAACCGAATTAAGGGCGAGGCCGTCACATGTCAACCGAGGTGTCTATTACCCCTGGTCTAACATTTTGACTTGATCAGGGTCGGAATGAAAGCCCACTTTCTTAAATCAGGTGAGCGTTGACGCGTCAATTTCGTGAAGGCCACGTATGGCATTTTCGCCGAGCTCTTACCAATGCACGTCGGAGTACAATGGCCGGTGTCATACATCTAGATTTTTTTGTTTTTGTCAATGACCAAGTGTAAGTACCTCGGTGTCAGGTTTTGGACCGGGCTTAATGGCCTCGGTTTCATGCTTAAGCAAGTAATTGTGCACATTGATGAATTTCCTTGATGAAATCCTTCATTAAATAAAACAGCTTTAAAGAGCTTACAAATGGTCATGAATTATTCAGATGAAAAATAAAGAACAACTGAAGTTTGGAGAATCATAAGGAAAGGTAATAAATAACCGAACAGTAGCCTCGGTGTCTACGGGGCCGAGCCTAGATCTAGCTGTAATAGATCTTTAGCTTGTCGGCGTTCCATGTTCTCTTAACCGGCTTCCTTGCCAGGGTTTCGAGAACATATGCCCCAGCATCGAGTTTTTCTTTAACCCGATAGGGGTCTTCCCAATTTGCCGCCAGTTTTCCATCTCGGGCATTCTTGTTTCCGATGTCGGCCCGCCGAAGTACAAGGTTCCCTCGGTTAAAGGATCGTGGTCGAACCTTCCGATTATACTTTGTCGCGAGGAGTTGCGGCAAGTTCCTGGCAATGCGCTATGACTCGGATCTCATCAATTAGGTCTAGGTCTATCTTTAGGGTGACGTCATTTGACGCCTGCCCATCCTGTCCGGCTCTGATCTTTCTCCATGATGGCTGCCCGATTTCGACCGGGATCATTGCTTCACAATCGTAGGTCAGCCGCAATGAGGTTTCCTGAGTCGAGGACTGTACACTCGTCCTATAGCCCCATAGAACGCTATGGAGTTGTTTGGTCCAGCTGGTGTCGTCCTTTAACATCTGTTTCTTTAATCTGTCCAGAATGATTTTATTAGCTAACTCGGCCTGGCCGTTAGATTGCGGGTGTTCGACGGAGGAGAAGTGTTGCTGGATGTCCAAGTTGGACATTAAGGCCTGGAATCTATGGTCCGTGAACTAGGTCTCATTATCAGTGACGACTTTAGCAGGTATCTCGAATCGAGCAAAGATGTTATGGCGAACGAATCTCATAATTCGAGACGAGGTGATCGTAGTCAATGCCTCCGCTTCAATCCACTTGGTAAAATAGTCTTCGGCGACGATGAGCCATTTGTCTGTCCCAGTGCTTAGGTTTGAATGGTTCGAGGATGTCCATTCCCTATTTATAGAAGGGCCAGGGGGCCAACATACCTTTTAACTCCGTCGGTGGTGGCCATAGGATCCCGGCGTGTTTCTGGCAACTGTCGCACCTCTTGGCGGCTTCCATGGCGTCATGCTTCATGGTGGGCCAATAATAGCCGGCGTGTAACGCCTTCCTTTCCAAAGCTTTGCCCCCCATGTGTTGGCCGTTGCATCCCTCATGTATCTCGGTCAACACATACCTTGCTTCAGACTCACCTAGGCATCGCTTCATCGGGCAGTGCACTCCTTTTCTGTATAGCTGATCATCAACCATGGTGTAGATGGCGGCTTCTCTGATTAGCTTCTTTGCTTCAGTGGAATCTGTTGGGATGATCCCTCTTTCCAGGTAATCTTCGATTGGCTTTCTCCAGTTCGTGGCGGACGAGATAGTCATGACGCAGGTGGGCTCGGCCAGATTCTGTTGGATCACAGTTCTATGACTCCCTGGACCTTTGGTGCTTGCTAGCTTGGAGAGGATATCGGCCCTAGTATTCTCTTCTCTTGGGATATGAGCAACAATTACTTCTTCGAACTCGGTCATTACTTCTTTTGCTCTGTTCAAGTACTTAGCCAACAGGGGGCCTTTTGCTTGATAGCTGTCATCGATCTGTGCGGCGACAAGTTGTGAGTCGATGAACACCTTAACTCGCCGTGCTCCATTCTCTTTTGCTTGAAACAATCCGGCTAGGAGGGCCTCGTACTCGGCCTGGTTATTGGAGGTCGGGAATTCCAACTGGAGGGAATGCTCAGTAGCGACCCCCTCGGGGCTCTCAACGATGACTCCTGCTCCACTCCTTTTGGATTGGAAGATCCATCTATAAATATCTTCCAGAATTCCTCGCTAGCCATAATCGGAGTCAACTCTCTGATGAAATCGGCCAATGCTTGTGATTTGATCGCATGCCGGGCTTCAAAAGTGATGTCGAACTCGAATAGCTCAATCGCCTTGACTTGTCATTCGCCCCCGGGTCGGGTTTGTGCAATATCGCAGATTGGTCATTTGGTTTGGACTACTATCCAGTGTCCCTGAAAGTATGGCCGAAGCCGTCTCGCAGTCGTCAGTGATGCGAACACCATCTTTTCCAGCTTCTGATATCTGAGTTCAGCGTTTTGTAACTCTTTGCTCACAAGCAGAAAATTATCAAAAACAAGAATCTGACTAAACATCTCCTAAAGCTTATTATCCTCCAAAGCCTTGGCGATTTCGGCGTGAACAGCATTAATTTCCCGTCGGAGATCAGCAAGTTCCTGTCATCGTTGCATCAGCCACAATGCATCACTAGAGGAAAGAGGAGAGGGGTCAGTGGGAGGCATGCTGGGGCCAACTGGTTGGAGAGGGGGAACAGGATGGAGGGGGTGTGGCAATCTCTTCATCATCCGAAGAAATAACAATGGGTCCAACGACCTGAGACTCTTCTGTCACAATGGAACGCACTCTCGATAGAGGAGGCGCACCGTATAACGATCAACGGAAGGCACGAGCATCACGAGTAAGAGTACCCCTACGAGCTATGATCTTGTATCTAACCATGGTTTGAGCAGTTGGGGCAGAGAGGTATGAGGAGTTACTTAATAAAGGCAGAGAGCTGTTTTCAGATAGCCACGTACGTAGTTTGGAGTTATGAGATAGTGAGGAATTAATAAGGAGTTATAGGTACGCGGTATAAAATTCCATTATTTAATATTTTTGCAATTCAATTTATTTTAAGACCGACCTTTTATAAAATATCCGGTCCTAAAAGTCTAAATTACTTTTAAGACCGACCTTTTATCATTAACCCGGTACTTATAGGTATACGATATAAAATTCTATTATTTATTTTTTTTCCACTTCAATTAATTTTAAGACCGACCTTTTATAATGTACCCGGTACTTATAGGTATAAGTTATAAAATTATATTATTTAATTTTTTTTGTTTTAAGACCGACCTTTTATAATACGTCCGGTCTAAAAGTCTTACTTTTTAAGACCGACCTTTTATCATTTACCCGGTACTTACACTTGTTCAAATGAATGATGCAGAGTCTCTTCGGCTTCCGGATAAACTTCCCAACTAGGCGTCTCCTCGTATTCGATGAACAATGCGTCTCCTCATTAAAGTTTCTAGCGTTTCACATTGTTAAAGATGGGTTCTCTATTTAAACCCGTTGTTACTGTACTTTCTTCAATTTCTTCTCAATCACTTCTACACGGCCTCCTCCACCACCTAGCCTCCATCAGTAATGGCTGCTCCGCTAGGTCCTCCATTTCCTCCTCTTCCTCTTCAACCTCGGCCCCCTTTGCCACCGCCTCCTCCAAATCCGACTGTGAAGCAGTTGGCGCAGTCATTGGTGGCCCGCGTCGATCAAATCGATCGACACTTGGGCCAATTGGTTCAGCTTGCTCATACCATGAACAACAAGCTGAACATGGTACTCCACGCCAATGACGTGGAGTACGATCCAGCTGAAGACGACTCCGACGACTCCGACAACTCCAACGACTCCGACGCCCCCTCCCTCTCCGACTACGAGAGAGATTAGTTTTTTTTGTTGCCTTTTTATTTTGTTGTTTTTTTGTTTTTTTTTTTTGTGATCGGCGCCCTAGGGGCAGCGTAAAAAAATTAGTAATTAAAATATTTTTAAATTTTGTTCTCGTGCGAGTTTGGTACTTTATCCATTATCGAACCTGGAAAGCAATAAACAAAGCAACTATGAAGGATGGATAATGGCGAGACTAAAAAACCTAAAATAAAAGAACGAAGACTTTTAGTTAGTAAATCGACGGTCCTAAAAAACACCTTTTGCCATTTTTTGTCGGCTTTGGTTTCCATATCCGATTGCCTCTTGTCCTTTTCATTATCGTCTTTCTTTTTCCGACAAAAGGAAACAAACAAAATATTGTCATCGTGTAAATCAACAACGAAATTCACGAATACGGTTAAGAACATACAAAAAAAAAGGATCATTTACCTTATTCGAATAAGAACAAACAAAGTGACTATTCTTCTCAAGGTTGGACCTTCGTTATCGTCGGTTTTACCTCCCCATATTTGAAACAAAGTGTCCTTTTCATTATCTTCCTTCTTTTTCGACAAAAAGAAAAAGACAAAATAAAAGGGACACCGATAATCTTTGCTCAACACATGGAGAGGTAAAAACGACGATAATGAACGACCTAGCTTGAGCAGAACGCTAGAACCTCGGTTGTCTTCAACCCTATCCATTTAATTTGTCTGAAAAGAGGTATTTAAAGGTGACTGACTTTTAAGATCACACAAATAAAAATATACGGTCCTAAAAGTTAAGCGGACTTTGAAGAGTGACTTTTAAGACCGACCTTTTATAATACGTTCGGTCCTAAAAGTTCATGCGGACTTTTAAGCTTTTAGAAGCGGACACTAAAGCAATATACGGTCCTAAAGGTCTCATACTTTTTATACCGAAGACTTTGCGGACCTTTAAGACCGGACATGCAGTTAATGTACGGTCCTAAAAGTCTCAAATTTCAAACACTAAATTAAATAGCTATATCCACCATCCAATAATACATTCAGAAACCCAAAATGGACACAAGAAAATTGTTCGAAAAATTAACTAAATTTGTTTGGATTTTAATTCACACTATTTTTATGCAAATGCATACAAATGATTTTGAAAAACATCCATACTTTGATTGCATTCAAATGGTATTTCAAAACTAGAAGTTAATATTGTTTGAATGTTGGATATGCTTCAAATATCTTCAGTTGAGTTTTTCCTTATCTTTCACATATTGATATTTGGAATTCAATGTTTTGCTTGAAATCTTTAGTTTCATTCTCTAACTAGTTGGACCTCATGTCTAACAAGTTAATCTTATGTGAGTTTCAAGCTTATTTCTAGAAAAGAATTCAATTTGTGAAAACTTATGCTTATTGGATAAATCCTTATTGGTCAAGCTATTCCAAGCACTATGAATGTTCATTAATGCATTAAATGTTAGTGCATTATATGGAATAACTTACTAGGATAATATTATGGAACTCTAGTCATTTGGACTAATGAGTTTGTGCTTCATCGTCCATGAATCCTAGTACTCCTTGTGTTACCCAAATACATAAACATTTGTCTTCATTCATATTTTGAGTAACTATTTCTGTATACTCATATTCTTGCCTTGAATGTTCTTATATTTTTCAAGACTCTACTCTCTAAGGCAAGATTATCTCTTAGTCAATAGCAAAGTCATTATGCTCATATACTTCGTTATTATGCTAAGCATGTCTTGATAATGCTTTACCTTCATGACTTTTGCTTTTGAAGAAAATTCTTCAACATGTTAACTTCAATGTTCAACATGTTCTCCAAATCTGAAGCATATTGATATATTCATTAAATCTATTGACTTCCACCATTTTAACATGAGCATCGATTTTTCAAGCATGTTTCAAAAATGAATCTTTAATTTATGAAAATTTTGATTTCATAATGCATTATCACATTTTTAAAAGAACATTCAAGATTTGAAATACTTTGCATATTTCATTATCTTTCTTGAAAAATCTGATCTCATTCATGAATTGTGAGTTGATAAATGCTTATCTTTATAGATAAGATTTTCTATACTCATTGATCAAATTTACATGCATTCTTATCAATGACATATTTTCTGCATAATTTATATCTCTAAATTGTCATTAAGAAATAACATTCTTGGTATCATATAGTTGTTACCCTTAATGTTTCATTGGCCTGGATTTATTTAATTGGGTAAAACTATAGTTTGGTCTTTGATTGGCTTATTATACTCTTTGCTTAAATATCACATGAGTTAATCTTTTAAGAGCATAAGGTTGTCATGTCTAATCTTGTGTGGACTCAAGAATCATTGAGTACCGAAGAACATACATTTGTTTTGCAGGATCTTCTGTTCTTGCATTGGAAAATAAAGATAAACAGAGAAAGATAAGCTTGTAACCTCTTCTCATATGAACCACAAGTGATGGTTATAGAGTCATAAATGTCACATGAGTAACCACTCGAGCCATGTGGGAAAGGAACTTCAATAATCCTATACCAAGCTTACCATAAACAATATTGAAGTTCATCACTTCTATGAATGACAAGATCAGGCAACTTTGTGAATTGATCAACCAAAACTTCAAGATCTTATCTAGCAAGAGGCCTAGATCAAGATGATACGAGAGTGTACTAGCGATAAGAAGAGCTCTTGGTCACAGAGAAAATCTTCTTTATGCATCAAATCGGGAGTTCCTCAATATTGATCACATCATCGAGATATTGGCTAGCCGGTGATGCATCTATGGATTACAAATGATTATGACTCAAGTAATTACGATATTACTTGAGTGAGGTATTGTATTGTATATCATAATCATGCTAGGCTAACTTGATTTCATTCATTCAATTTTATTTCATGAAGTTTAGCCTAAACAAACTCATTTTTAAAATGATCCTTATGCTTTAAACATTTTTATCATCATAAAAAGCATAAGTGATTTCTTCATGCCAATTTCAAGTCACCCAAGTGAACTTGAAAATTCTCAATTCTGAGATATCATGTTGTGAGCAAAGATATTTCCAAATCTCATAACATTTAGTGTCTCATTATTATTTGGTATCATGAAAGGGAACTTCACATTTTAACCATGCATTAATTAAGGGGGAGCTTCACATTCATATGTGTTTTATGCTTTAAAAGCTCATCTCCTTTATTTGAAGAAAACCCTTTTAAACATACTCATCTGCATTCACTATCTCTTGTTAGTTTTGATGATGAGTTAACTTCATATTTGAAAATATCTTATATTTTTCTTTCATTATCTTTATTTGAAAATATCATATAGAAAGGAATACTTTGATATTTGGTTGCACTAACAAAGCTCTTTTGGAAAGAATGTTCTACATTTGTAGAAGGAGATTTGGTTATGTGTTACAACTTTCCTTAATACACTACAAGGAGAAACCATTAAATTAAGGAAAGGTGCTTCGGTGATCAATCATTGAAGTTTGAGATATGCTCTACATAGATGATCCTTGAAGAAAAAGCAAAGGATGGAAGCCGAGTCTGATCATATTCATTCAAAGGCAATAATCTTCAAGAAGCCGAGTACTTTTATTCTATTTGCATCATAGAGGATATTCATGATCTTGCTATTGAGCCCCTTCAAAGAATCTCACACAACAACGAAGAGAGCCTACCACTACTTCATCTCAGGCCATGGCAACACAACCGAATTTCATACAGCAATCAAATGGACTTCATCAATGATTCATCAATTTACAAAACCAACAAGAGCATTTCTAAACTCTACCTTTTATATTCAGTAGAAATTTTGCACATGCTTGGTATCTATATGTTTTAAGTGTGAAAGATTTCTTGAAAACCTCTACAAATTCTTTCAAATTTGTTTTCATAAAAAACATTCCAAATTGCATGATATTTAGAATGAAAACAATTTCAAATCGGGGAGAGAAAATCAGTTTCTTGATTCTTTATAATCTAGTTTCATATTTTTCTCTCTAAGTGTTTCTTCTTTACTTCAACTTTTTGCTAATGACAAATAAGGGGGAGAGAATGGCAAGAAAAATATGTTGCACATCTAACATACTTTCATATTCATACATATTTTTCTTATAGTATTTGTCATCATCAAAAAGGGGGAGAATGTTAGTTATGATTAGTTTTGATGATGTCTTATATAGATGTCATTATTAAAAGCAAAAAGATTGAGTAATATAGTTATCTCCTACATTGACTAACCACTATATTTAATGTAGATTAATCCAAGATGAATTATAGAGATTGATCAAGAAAGTAGATTGAAGAAAGAAGTTCTTGCACTCAATATAATGGGAATATCAAAATGTCAAGGAAGCAAGAAGTTATCAAAGGATTTTAGGAATAGTCAAGAGGAAGAGGAAATATTGAAGAATGTAGGACTTGCGAGAGAATGATGAGTCCAAGTTGAATGACGGAGAACGATCAACAAGAAAATCAATAAAGAAGTATTGAATTAGAGAAAGAAGATGTGAAGTCAAATGATAAAGAATGATCAAGAGAAGAGAAGAAAGAAAGAGTTAGAGTTATGGAGAATGATCAAGAGAAGAAGAAAGAAAGAAGAACTTGTTGAATGAAGTGAAGATATCATTATTCAAGTTCTAAGATTGATTCTAGAAGTCTCCACGATCATATGAAAGTTGGAATGGCTCAATTTGGAGTTAAAGTCAGCAATACCTAGCTTCAGGATGAGAAAACTCGAGTTTCCAAGTCAAAACTCGAGTTTCCTACTTTGCTACTGATGATTTGCCTCTCGGATAGGAGGAAACTCGAGTTAGGAACATAAAACTCGAGTTTGGGAATCAAAACTCGAGTTTGTAGTGTCTTCAGCAACTCTGGCCTCTGGACTAGGAAAACTCAAGTTTCCAAGTGAAAACTCGAGTTTACAACGTGATCAGCTCTTCAGCTCCACTCTGCTTCACGTTCAGCTCGGGCGACGTCTGGTAATTCGATGATATCTCTTAAACCATAAATCGGATTGAGGTGAAATCAGTGGCATATGAAACTAGACTCCCAATGCATCATTTGGATATATAATTCAAGCCCAAAAGTAGTTCAGATCAAGGAGCTATAAATTGTGGAAGTTGACAGAAAAATCCACGCCACACAGAAAACCAAGCTTCAATGTTTTGAGTGTAACTCACAAAATAAAAATCTAATTGAGCTGAAATCAGTGGCATTTGCAAGTCGACTCACAGAGCTTTCCATCAAGAGTTGAATGGACCAAAACAGAGTTCAGAATAGGGAGATATGGTCTTTGAAAGTTGTGAGTTATTTCAAGAAGACTCAACAAAGTCCAATGAGAAAGCAAAACTCGAGTTTTAGAAGTGAAAACTCGAGTTTTCAATGCAGAAGAGAGCAACGAACTTCGAGGAACTTCCAAAACTCGAGTTTTGGATCAAAACTCGAGTTTTTCTTAGGCTGAGGAAAATCCAGCACTCGACAACAAAAGGAAAACTCGAGTTTCCAAGTCAAAACTCGAGTTTTCATCTCGCATTCGAAAATCGGCGTTTCGAAAATCTGATTCTTTTGATAAACATCCAGATGATTACCCAAATGATTTATAACACTTCTTAACATCATTTATATCATTTGTGTACATGTTTCAGATGATCAAAGGTGTTAAACCGAAGATCAAAGAGAAAGTAAATGCGATGTCATACTGGTTCAAAAAGCAAAAGTTCTAACGGCTAGTTTCTAACGGCTATATTTCTTTATCCAACGGTCATTGAATCTTCTCAACGGTCATATATTGATCTCTACCTATAAATAGAAGACAGATTCAAGCAGAAAAACGCAGAGACAAAAGCTTACATCTTCAAAATGTTCATACTCTGTTTTTCATAGTATTTACTCTCTGTTTTCAATGTTTACATAGCTTAGCATAGAGAGTGAAATTATTTGTAATGCACTTCGGTGTTTATCTTATTCACTTCGAGAGAGAAGATTCATTAGAAGCATTCTATCTGTTTATTTGAGAGTTACTCAAGATTGGGTAATCTTAAGAGGGAAACTGATTATAACCTTGCATTGTGTAAGGGGGAGTATCTCGGTGAGAGATTTGGCTTCGCAAGTGCCTAAGTGAACTTGTGGGATTGTAAAGGCTTCTCTTGTGCCCGGATTAAACAAGAGGATAGTGGATTGAAAATCTTAAGTGGAGCTTGGGGACTGGATGTAGGTCAAGGATTGGGCGAACCAAGTATAAATCTCGGTTGCATATTCTCTTCCCTTATCTCTTATATTCCCAAAGATATATGTTTGAATGACTATTTATTGTTTTATAAATTATTTCGTGATTCAAACTGATTTAGTTAGTTACGAAAAGTTTTTCAAAGTAACTAAAGTTTTTATCAAACATCCAATTCACCCCCCCTCTTAGGTGATAGCCAGATCTTTCACTGCTCTCTGCACAAAGACATCATCGGCAGTGCATTTAATGATTCAACGTTCGATTATTTACAAACGAAGTGAGCGTGCCTAACGAGAAAACTAAGAGAGTCTCAACGGCTAGTTTGCAGAGCTCCACGAACGGCATTAATGGCGAACGCTATAAAAGCTCACCACATTCAATTCTGCCACCTACCGAAACTCTGCGCTTTCAATTCTGTATTATCACTATTGACTGTTTCATTTAATATCCTTGATATTAATCGTTCTTCAGTGTTCATACTGTATCTACTCGTGAGGAGTCATTAAATATCATTCTCATTCTTGTTTTGATTTTTAAGGTTGTGGAACCTTAAGAGTGGGTGTATTAATTACAACTTGTAAAGGGGAGTGGAGTCTAAGAGTGAGAGGACCATCCTTCGTTTACAGAGTGTGTAATTATTCTTGAAAAATAGTGGAATCCCAGGTGTTCTGGGGATTGGACGTAGGTCAGCGATTTTTGACGAACCAGTATAAATTGCCCTGTGTCTTCTCTGTTAGTTCTATATGTGTTTTGATGATGTTTTAACAATTGTAAACAAAATGAGAAGTTTTCTCTTGCAAATCGAAAAACTTTCTTTGTCAAGGGAAAACTCCAGTTTTGAAGTAAAACTCCGAGTTTTGAGTTTTCGAGAAAATCTCGAACAAAGCAAACCGCCAGTTTTCATTAAAACCGCCGAGTTTTCGGGTTTTCATGAAAAACATGAAAACTCGAGTTTTGGGAGCAAAACTTGAGTTTTGGTTTGGCCGAGAGCCTTTGAATTTTCCAAGTCTCAAAACCTCCAGTTTTCAAAAAAAGAGCATCGAGTTTTGAACTATTCAAAGAATTTCTCATATTTTGTGAAATAGTTCAAAACTCGAGTTTTGGGGTCAAAACTCGAGTTTTGGTATGTTACTCAAAGAGATGATTTTTCAACATATGAACACCGCCGGTTTTGGTTTGAAAACCGAGTTTTTAATATCGACGGATTTTTTCAAGAGTTTTCACAAATATATGAAAACTCGAGTTTTGGAAGCAAAACTCGAGTTTTGGTCAGGCAGAGAGCATTCAAGTTTTCACAATTGCAAAACCACCAGTTTTGAAACA
The DNA here is from genome assembly GCA_019022655.1 of Acacia acuminata. Classification (NCBI taxonomy): domain Eukaryota; kingdom Viridiplantae; phylum Streptophyta; class Magnoliopsida; order Fabales; family Fabaceae; genus Acacia; species Acacia acuminata. Next base: position 160,924 of record JAFJYI010000223.1, read on the forward strand.
AAACCGCCAGTTTTGATATGTTCACAGGTTTTCAGAGTTTTCATGCTTTAAGTGAAAACTCGAGTTTTGGAAGCAAAACTCGAGTTTTGGGCAACCTGAGAGCATCAGTATTTTCTTGATTTGAAAACCTCCAGTTTTGGATGAAAACCTCCGGTTTTCATGTTTTGGACTAAAAACGCATTTTCACATTGATAGTCCAAAACTCGAGTTTTGGTTTCAAAACTCGAGTTTTGAAGTTTTACATCAAAACTCCCTTTTAAAGCATAAATCACGATGTTGCTCTCGGAAGAAGCAAACTCGAGTTTGGATCTTGAAACTCAAGTTTGGTCTTGTGCACAGTTGAAAACTCAAGTTTTGAAGAACAAAACTCGAGTTTTGGTCGCTGATTTTGAAATTTGATTTACACGATTTTTCAAATCATTCTTGTTTAATCTTAATACTTTCCAGGATTATTCTCTACTATTCTTAGCAATGTTTAATGACTTTATTAGTGAGTTTCAGATGGTTTAGAGAAAGATTTTGAAGTGATAAAGCAAAAAGCAAAAAGTGGTTGAGAACATTAAATGCACTGATCAGAAAGTTGCACAACTTTGGCTAATCCACTCGCACACGTCGCAAAGCATTTAAGAATGTTTTTTCTACAACAAGCAACCTGCAGCTCCAACGGATTAATTCGCGAAGGTCAACTCTGATTACTTGGCCAGCTGGTTGAAGAAAATATTGGAGAGAGAAAGTGCCTAAGCCACCTCCTAACACTGGGAGAACTTTTCCAACGGATCTATTTGGAAAGCAACGGTCATTTAATGATCTCTGAGTATAAATAGAGTTGCATTCAAGCCTTTCCAACAGACACACCTGCTGAAGACGAAAATCATTCAAGTCTCATATTTATTTCTTCAGTTTTTATCTGTGTAGTATCTTGTGATACATTGAGCTTCAGTGCTTATCATATCTACTCTTAGAGAGTTTATTTTCGTGTATATCATTCATTGTAACAATCTCAAGTCGGGTGACTTGGAGATTGGGAAAATCAGAGTACAACTTGTAAGGGGAGTGTGTCCTAGGTTGAGGAGCATCCTTCGTTTACGAGTGGGTATCGATTGTAATCGAGTACAACTTGTAAGGGGGAGTTAGTCCTAGGGAGAGGATAACTCTTGAGTACGAGTGTGTATCGATTGTTTACAATTACAGCTTGTAAGGGGAGTGAGTCCTAGGGAGAGGATCATCCCGAGTACGAGTGTGTAATTGTAATTGAGTGATAGTGGAAAATCCCAGAGTGTTTCTGGGGACTAGACGTAGGTCAAAGAGTTGGACCGAACCAGTATAAGTCCTTGTGTCCAGCTTCTTCTTCCCTCACTCTGTTTACCTCTGTTTTCATAGCTTCAAAATAGAGCATTTTCTGAAAAGTTTTAAAATACCCAATTCACCCCCCCTCTTGGGTATATAGCTCCACTTACATTCTCTCTACCTTATCTCTCTTTTTATTTATCCTCGTATGAGTATCGCAAAATTTTTTTTGAGATCACCTATTCACCCCCCTCTAGGTGATATTTCATCTTCATTTGGTATCAGAGCGTTGGTTTCTCAGTTGGGCTTAACATCCCGAGAAAGATCATGGAAGGTATATTACCTGATGGTGCTTCAATCAATCGACCCCAGGATTCAACGGAGAATACTACTCCTTTTGGAAAGCAAAATTCAGAGTGTTCGTGATGGCTACCAAGTATGGTCTCTGGAGAGTGATAGAAATCGGAGACTATGTACCTGTAAAGACTGAAGGAGGAATTACTGTTCCAAAGACAGAAGCTGAATTCGATGAGAATGATAAAAAGAACATCACTCTCAACAGTAAGGCTATCCTAATGTTGCAAAGTGCCCTCAGTCAAAAGGAGTACTTTCGTATATGTAATTTGACCACCGTAAAGGAAATGTGGAAAGCGTTGGAGACAGCATATGAAGGAACTTCTGGCATCAAGGAGAACCGCATCAATACTCTAACCACAGAGTATGATTTGCTCCGTATGAAGTCGAAGAGACCATTGCTGAATTCCAACTCAGATATACTCATTTGACGAATCAACTGGCAGCCTTGGGCAAAATCTATGATCAAGGTCCTCAAGTTAGAAAGATTCCCAATGTTCTAACTAAAGAGTGGGAAGGTAAAGTCACGGTGATAGAGGAAGCTCGTGGAGAATCAATGGCGTCAGTTGCTGCCTTATTCGGAAGCTTGTCTGAATATGAAAGCAAACTAAAATTCAGAAAAGACTTGGACGATGTCAATGGTACTCGAAACAAAGGCATTGCTCTTAACGTTGTAAAAGAAAAAGAAGATAAAGACGAGGATGATGAGGACGATTTACGAGATGGCCATGTTCGATACGTAGATTCAAGAAGTTCTACGAGAAAAGACCGAGGCTTCGAGAAATAGATTTCGAGAAAGGAAGCTCAAGCAACAATAGATGTGAATTCAGAGACAAAGATCAAGTCATCATTACGGGTGTGAAAAGCCGAGGTCATTACAAATCAGAATGTCCTCAACAAAAAGAGAGCGATATAGAAAAGAAGAAGAAGTCCTACTAGTTCAAAAAGAAGGCCTATGTGTCATCAATATGGGGAGATGGCTCCTCAAATGAAGATAGTGAAGAAAATAAAGAAACTGCCAACATTTGTCTGGTGGCAGAAGAAGAACAGATCAAAAACGACAGTGAGGTACATGATACACAACCAACCTATGATGAATTATTTGATGAATACAATGAAATCCAATCTGAATATATAAAAGTTTGTGATGGATGTATAGTTTGAAAGAGCAAAACATGACTCTTAAAATGCAAGTTGAAAATCTCACATGTGGGAATCTTAATTGTGATGATTTTTGGATTTGGAGAAAAGAAATTCGTATCTTACAAAAACACTTGAGAAATTCACTAGAGGTAGTGAAATGCTCAATGGAATTTTGCAAGCACAAAGGTTTATTTTGTTGGGATCCGTACACGCGGTGGATTAAAAACTTTACGGATCCGTGCAAGGATCGCTCAATAGCGTTTAGATTAAGGCTAAGGGAATCCAAAAATTACCTACGCGCCAAAAGCGTACGAGTCTCCTTCGACTTGAAGCGGTGGCCTACCTTCTCGATCACAGAAGTTGACTCTTAGAATCGGCTTCCTCTACCGGTATCCCACGAATAATTCCCGAACGATTGCGACGGCGTGCTAGCGCCTTTTAGTTTTGCGTCTCTCTCAATTTCACGGGGTTTCTGCTTTCTATAATACGCTCGACAAAAGTCCGTAGTACTTTTACAAACCCGATCGGCGTATTATATAAAATTAATCCTCATTAGTTTTTGAAATTTGAATTTTAAATCTGGATTAAAATATATTAATTAAATCTATCTAATAGATCTAATCTAATACATTTATTTAATCCGAATTAAAAGCTAGATCTGAAATTCAAATTTTGAATTTTGATTAAAAAATACATTAATTAAATCTATATCGATAGATTTAATGTAATATATTTATTTAATCCGAATCAAAAAGCCTTCGATTTAATTTATCTCTATAAATTAAATCCGAGAAATGATATCTATCTATTTAATTAAATCTGGGATACTATATCTCAATTTAAATTAAATAGATATATGATATCTTTATTCAAAAATTAAATGAGATACAATATCTCTATTTGTTTTAGATATTTAATTTATTAAATAAATTAAATACAAAACAAATATTATATATATTAATATTATAATCTCTATTAATAATATTAATATATATTAATTTTGAATTTAATATATATATATATATATATATATAAATATAGATATTCACCCTAGATTAAATTAAGTATTCATTAAATCTCAGATTAATCTAAGATTCAATGAATCTGGACACTTTTGCTCGTGTTGGGTTATTCCTGTGTGCGACCTTGCAGGCCCATATGAGATTGGCAGTGGGCCAATACTGTACCAGCCCACAAGTCACAAGCGGCCTCTAGCAAGACATTGCGACTACCCAATTCACATGGGGATCGATGACACGATAAAACCTATTGCACAACCATGTCACGTCCCTTTTGTCACGCGATAATTTGGTCAAGGATAAGGCATGGATAATGTCAACTTCCTTTCCTTGACCATTACTTTCTCGATTCTCGAGTAGTCTAATAAGTGAAATGAAAACTCCTTTCCATCACGGTATGGCCATACATTTCTTAGACTCGCTCATCGAGGGCCCGGTATTATCTCTCGACAAATTTGAGGGACAAATTCTATCTTGACCATTCACATTCCCCCACAGGAAAACCAATGATCCCGATCCAAGCCTTTATCTTCACCCAGTCAAAGGTGACTTTTGACTAGGTCAAAGACCAGTGACTCATCATGTAGGAATCCATGATGATCTCAAGTCATAGGGTGTCGTGACGTGGTTATACATGAGATAAGCTTATGACTAGATCCATGCAACTTTCTCATAGTGGGTCGGTCTAGCACCTTGTACTCTTACAAGTGCCCATGACTTTGATTTGTATCTCCATACCTCATCAAAGTCATACTGGTCTTATCTCATCTTCGCTCCCGCGTAGATGAGCGACCAGGGACATTTAGGATAATCTATAAGATATATCCAGGGATACAGTTATCACTATAAACATGCGAATGAAGTGATAACTTAATGGAGAACAATGACTTGCCCCTAGGGTATAATTTCCAACAGACTCCCACTTGCACTAGGCGCAATCATTAATTACACTAATTCTCATTGCCCTAACATGAAGCTCATGTTTTGCTTGTGCAAGCAGCTTAGTAAGAGGACCAGCTACATTGTTTTCTCCTGGTACTTTGCATTTGTTTGTATTACCTCTTTTATTGATTTCTCTGATAAGATGAAATCGCCTGAGTACATGCCTAGTCCTTTGATGTGACCTAGGCTCCTTGGTCCGTGCAATAGCGCCGCTATTTGTCACAGAACAAGTCTATTAGATTTGACATGGTTGGAACCACCCCAAGTTCATAAATGAACTTTCTAATCCAAAAGGCCTCCTCAGCTGCATCTTATGCTGCTATATACTTAGCTTCTTTATTGTAAAATCAGCTACAGTGCTCTGCTTAAAGCACTACCACTACCAGCTTACCGTATCACCATTCAACCAGAACACATATCCTGATTGCGATCTTAGATCATCTTGGTCAGTTTGGAAACTCGCATGTGTAATCAATTACGCGTGAGCTCATCCTCCAAGCCACCATATACCAAGAATAAGTCCTTAGTTCTTCTTAAGTACTTAAGGATATTGTTGACAAGCAGATCCAGTGACCCCTTGCGGGATCTTGTTGATATATCTGGTCATACTCAAGGCAAATGACACATCCGGTCGAGTACATAACATGGCATACATGATAGATCCAATGGCGGAGGCATATGGAATCTTACTCATGCGGTCTCTTTGATCTTGTGTATTAGAACACAGATCCTTACTGAGATGAATGCCATGAGACATGGGTATGTTACCCCTTTTAGAATCCTACATACTAAACCTATGCAGTATCTTGTCTATATATGTGCTCTGACTTAGGCTTATCAGCCTCTTGGATCTATCTCTATAGATCTTAATCCCTAGGATGTAAGTGGCTTCGCCTAAATCTTTCATTGAGGAAGACTTTCCTAACCAAGACTTGACACTCAACAAGGTAGGAATATCATTCCCAATGAGTAGGATGTCATCAACATAAAGCACTAGAAATACAGCGTGCTCCTACTAACCTTCTTGTAAACCCAAGGTCCATCGATGTTTTGAATGAATTCAAACTCTTTGACTACTTCATCAAAACGATGATTCTAGCTTCGAGATGCATGCTTCAATCCATAAATGGATCTTCGAAACTTAGATACTTTACCAGAGTCCTCTGGACGCACAAAACCCTCAGGTTGTGTCATGTACACATCCTCAAGCTGCTTTCAGTTAAGGAAGGTTGTTTTGACGTCCATCCGCCATATCTCATAGTCATAATATGATGCAATGGCAAGAAGGATTCGATTGATTTAGCCATTGCAAGCTGGGAAAAGGTTTCATCATAGTTCGCACCATAAGTCTAAGTGAATCCTTTTGCAACCAGTCGTGCCTTGAAGACATTTACTTTGCCATCCATGTCAGTTTTCTCTTTGAAAACCCACTTGCACTCAATGGTTTTTACACCTTCAAGTGGATCGACTAAGGTCCATACCTTATTGTCGTACATGGATTGCATTTCAGATTTCATGGCATCAAGCCATCTTTCAGAGTTTGGTCCCACTACGGCCTCTCGATAGGTGGTTGGCTCATTCTGTTCAATGAGCAAAACATCACGACTTCCGATGTCAATCCATATCTCGAGGTTGTAGTCGTGATCTATCGGACCTTCGTGGGCCTTTATTACTTGAGCAGGCTCAACAACTTCTTGTTGTGAGTCTTCTCCGGTTTCCATCTGTGGTTCTACATTGTCCTGTGACTCTCGAACTTCTTCGAGGTTCACCTTCTCCCATTGGTTCTTTTAGAGAACTCTTTTCCAAAAAGATACCATTTCGAATAACAAACACTTTGTGATTAGTGGGATTGTAGACATAGTATCCTTTAGTTTCCTTAGGATACCCCACAAAAAGGCATTTTGAAGATCTGGATGATAATTTATCAGAGGCTTGTTGTTTAACATAAATCTCACATCCCCAAATCTTAAGAAATGACAAACTGGGTTTCTTCCCAGTCCATATCTCATATGGTGTCTTTTCAACTGCCTTTGATGAAACACGATTTAGTGTGAACACAGCTGTTTCTAGGGCATGGCCCCAAAAGGAAGGTGGAAGATCTGTTTGATTCATCATAGATCGAACCATATTTAATAGAGTTCGATTCCTCGTTCGAAACACCATTCCATTGAGGTGTTCTGGAGGAGTAAGTTGTGAGATGATCCCATGACTCCTAAGATGGTCAATCAACTCTTTTGAAATATTCACCACCCGATCAGATCGAAGTGCTTTAATCATTTTGCCAAGTTGATTTTGCACTTTATTTTGGAATATTTTGAACATTTCAAAAGATTCAATTTTATATTTGATTAGGTAGATATACCCTTATCTACTAAAATCATCTATAAAAGTAATGAAGTACAAATGACCTCCTACGGCATATGTATTCATTGGTCCACACACATCGGTATGTATGAGGCCCAATAAAAGCGGTGACCCTCTGCGTGTCGGTAAAAGGGAGCCTTTGTCATCTTTCCCAATAAACAAGACTCACATGTATCAAATGATTCAAAATCAAATGAATTCGAAATCCATCTTGACGGAGTTTGAAATGTGTTTCTCATTTATATGGCCTAGATGACAATGCCATAGGTAGGTTGGATTCAAATCATTTGACTTGGAACCTTTTAGTAGTTATGTTATAGATGTCCATTCAATTTTCTACTGTCCATGAGATCCTACATATTTATACAAATGTGAGAACCATATGCGGTATCTAATACCCATGTTGAGGAAGTAGAAAAGTGAATATCTATGACATAGATACCTGAAGGGATAGCACCACTATCCTTCTTATCCTTTTCCAGATCTTCTTGATAGAGTTTGCATTTCCTCTTCCAATGACCGATTTCATTGCGGAAAGCGAGACTCCATCCTTGAAGGTTTTGCCTTCTTGGCTTTCTGTTTCATACCCCTTCCTTTCTGAACGAACAAAACAGTTCTAGACCTCTTCTTAAGGCTTAGCTCAGCAGTCTTGAGCATCCCATGCAGTTCATAAATTGAATTCTCCATGTTGTTCATGTTGTATTCATGACAAAGTGTTCATAACTTCCTGGGAGTGAGTTCAAGATCACATCTGTAGCTAACTCCTGGGAGAGGGTGATCAATGTAGCCTTTCATTTTCAACAAATGAGGACTAACTGATTCAACTTCAGCCATCTTGCAAGAAAATAAGGCCTTTGTGGTCTCATACCTCTCTTGCCTTGCCTGTTGCTGAAACATTTCCATGAGATGATCAATCATCTCAGAGGCCTCTTCATGTTCAATATCTCTTTCGAGGTCTGGAACCATAGTGGCAGGCATCAAGCATCTGCATCTACAAGTCATCCTTATGCTTCTCATAAGCATCAGTCTGAGCTCTTGGATTAGAAGCTGCTGGCTCGTCAGGAATGGGTTGATCGATGAGATACACCTTTCTTTCGTGTTTAGGATCAACGCTTAAGTTCCCAAACATGTCAAGAAAGTTTGTCTCATCGAGTTCATCCGTCTCAAGGACTGATCGCATTGATGGTGTTGCAGTATTGCTAGTCTACATGATTCTACAACTAAAAGATATGCAAATTTTAATTAATAACCTCCCATTTGAATTAATAACCCTCATTATAATTAGTGGGCTAAGATCCATATTTGGCTTAATCTTAAGTCCGCTTTGGCAGGACGCTTAAAATCAAGTTATTTAGGTAGGCAACCTCTTTGCCAATTACATCACATGTAATTCTCATATCTTTATGGGATTCGATCATCATATGACCTAGCATGTTTAATCCCATCCAATGCCTTGAGATCCAAAACCGTTTTGATGATCTCAATTAAGTCAAGACAATGATGAATGTAGAGTATCATCATTACTCTCTCTTGCCTCACCAAGATTACTCAGATGCATCTGTTGGCTATGATTAGTTTTGATGATGTCCTATATAGATGCCATTGTTATAAGCAAAAAGATTGAGTACTATAGTTATCTCCTACTTTGACTAACTATTGTATTTAATGTAGATCAATCCAAGTTAAATTAAGGAGGATGATCAAGAAGGAGATAAGGAATTAAAGAAAGAAGAACTTGCGAGAGATTGATCAAGAAAGGAGAAGCTGGAAGTCTCTATAATCAAATAGAAGTTGGAATGAAGATTTAATTATCCAAGTTCTTATATTGATGCTAGAAGCCTCCAAGATCATATGGAAGTTAGAATGACTCAATTCAGAGTTAAAACAAGCAAAAATAAGGTTTTGGATGAGCAAACTTGAGTCTCCAAGTATTAAACTTGAGTTTCCTACCTTGCTGTTGTAATTTACTCATCTGATAGGAGAAAACTTGAGTTTTGAAGGAAAACTCGAGTTATCAAGTGTTTACAGCGTCTCAGGGTCTCGGACAAGAAAAACTCGAGTTTTGGAACACTTTGGACCAGCAAAACTTGAGTCTTGAGGCAAAATGCGAGTTTTGGGTCTCGGACTAGCAAAACTCGAGTTTTGAATGGAAAACTCGAGTTTTGAAGCTGTTATCGCACTTCAGCTCCACGGCTGTCTCACGTTCAGCACGGGCAACCTCTGGTATTTTGATGATATCTCACAAACCAGAAATCGGATTGAGACGAAACTAGTGGCATATGAAACTAGACATCCAAAGTGTCATTTGGATATATAATTGAAGTCCAAAGGTGTTCAGATGAAGGAGCTATGTATTTTACAAGTTGGCATATCAGTTCACGCCATGCTTCAGACCAAGCTTCAATGTTTTGAGTGTATCTCACAAACTAAAAATCCAATGGAGCTCAAATTAGTGGCATTGGAAAGTAGACACACAGATCTTTCCATCAAGAGTTTAATGGACCAAAAAAGAGCTTATACCAGGGAGATATGTTCTTCGAAAGTTGACGGTTATTTCAAGAAAACTCAACAAAGTTCAGGAGAAAGCCAAACTCGAGTTTTGCAAGGCAAACTCGAGTTTTCATCAGACAGAGAGCAGCGAACTTCAGAGGAACATTCCAAAACTCGAGTTTTGGACAAAACTCGAGTTTTGCTCAGGCAGAGGCAAATCCAACATTTGACAACAAAAGGAAAACTCGAGTTTTCAAGAGCAAACTCGAGTTTGCACTTCTGGTTCAGAAAATCAAAGTTTCGAAAATCTTGATTCTTCTGATAAACATCCAGATGATTACCCAAATGATTTATAACACTTCTTAACATCATTTATATCATTTGTGTACATGTTTCAGATGATCAAAGGCTGTTAAACTGAAGATCAAAGAGAAAGTAAATCGATGTCATATTTGGTTCAAAAAGCAAAAGTTCTAACGGCTAGTTTCTAACGGCTATATTTCTTTATCCAACGGTCATTGAATCTTCTCAATGGTCATATATTGATCTCTACCTATAAAAGATGACAGACTCAAGCAGAAAAACGCAGAGACAAAAGTTTACATCTTCAAAATGTTCATACTCTGTTTTTCATATTATTTACTCTCTGTTTTCAATGTTTACATAGCTTAGCATAGAGAGTGAAATTATTTGTAATGCACTTCAGTGTTTATCTTATTCACTTCTGAGAGAGAAGATTTATTAGAAGTATTTTATCTGTTTATTTGAGAGTTACTCAAGATTGGGTAATCTTGAGAGGGAAACAGATTATAACCTTGCATTGTGTAAGGGGGAGTATCTCGGTGAGAGATTTGGCTTCACAAGTGCCTGGGTAAACTTGTGGGATTGTAAAGGCTTCTCTTGTGCCGGATTAAACAAGAGGATAGTGGATTGAAAATCTCAAGTGGAGCTTGGGGACCTGGACGTAGGTCAAGGATTGGGCCGAACCAAGTATAAATCGGTTGCATATTCTCTTCCCTTATCTCTTATATTTCCAAAGCATATATATCGAATGTCCATACATGTTTGAATGATTGATTAATGCTTTATCAATTATTATTGTCATTCAAACTGCTTTCAACAAGTTTCGAAAAGATTTTCAAAGTTCCTAAAGTTTTATCAAACACCCAATTCACCCCCTCTTGGGTGATAGCCAGATCTTTCAAGATCCACTTTGGTGGAACATACAAATGGGTGATCTAGGTTTTAACAAGTATTCATTAATTGATGGCATTGTGACTTAAGATTTTATTTAGAGGGTATTATTTGATATTATCTAATTAATCCTATTAATTGACCTATATGAATGCAATCTTTATTGTATCTCATATAGTGTCTAACTTAATCATGCACTGATCATATCAAAAACATAATTAAAATTCATGACACAATATGGCTCACCTAACCTAGAGTCCTCTCAAACCAATGAGGGGACTTCTCTAAATAATAAAAGAAAATACATAAGGAGAAACCTTGTTTAACATACGAGGGGAGTGAGATGAGAAGAGAATGTACATCAAGATTATTTAGAGAGAGAGGTATGGCTCGTTGGCCATATTTAAATTTACAATAATTGTAAAATCTAGAGCCATGTTGTTCACCATACCCAAACAACACTTTGAAAGGTAAATTAGAACATATTTTAATTCATACAATTATGAGATAAAATATTATTCATGATTGAAAATTCTCTAATTTACATTATATTATATAATACATATAATATAATAAATTCTCCAATTTATATTATATTATATAATTATATAATAGAGTATCATGTTTTAAATTCTCTAATTTATATTATATTATATTATATTATATGATACATATAATATAATAAATTCTCCAATTTATATTATATTATATAATTATATAATATAGTATCATGTTTCAAATTCTCTAATTTATATTATATTATATAATTATATAACATATCATGATTTCAATTCTCGCTACGAGCAATCAGTCGGTCCCTACGCGAACGTTTCAGAATCTGATCAGAATTTTTGAACGTTTCAGAATTTGATCTATACGCGAACGTAACAGGTTGTCCGAGAATCACCGACGTTCGATCATCATCGAGCGTGTCCGACAATTAGATTTAACGTCTCCGTCCGATGTTCGAACGATTCGGAACCGCATTTAAGCGCCGCGGCACCATTCTAGAGATCCGACCGAAACCCTAACACGAACTTAGACACAAAGCATAAGGATTCGATTTTTCGTATATATCAAACATATATATATCACATGAAGAAGCCTAATTTAAACGCACGTTAACCTGGCTCTGATACCACTTTGTTGGGATCTGTACATGCGGATTAAAAACGTTACGGATCCGTGCAAGGATCGCTCAATAGCATTTAGATTAAGGCTAAGGAATCCGAAAATTACCTACGCGCTAAACCGTACGAGTCTCCTTCGACTTGAACTGGTGGGCTACCTTCTCGATCGCCAGGTCGACTCTTAGAATCGGCTTCCTCTACAGTATCCACACGAATAATTCACGAACCCGATTAAGGTAGCGTGCTAGCGCCTTTTTAGTTTTGCGTCTCTCTCAATTTCACTCTAGGGTTTCTCGCGCTTTCGTAATACGCTCGACAAAAAGTCCGTAGTACTTTTACAAACCCGATCAAAGCATATTATATAAAATTAATCCTCATTAATTTTTGAAATTCAAATTTTAAATCGGGATTAAAATATATTAATTAAATCTATCTAATAGATCTAATCTAATACATTTATTTAATCCGAATTAAAAGCCAGATCTAAAATTCAAATTTTGAATTTTTATTAAAAAATACATTAATTAAATCTATCTGATAGATCTAATGTAATATATTTATTTAATCCGAATCAAAAGCCTTCTGATTTAATTTATCTCTATAAATTAAATCCGAGAAATGATATCTATCTATTTAATTAAATCTGAGATACTATATCTCAATTTAAATTAAATAGATATATGATATCTTTATTCGAAAATTAAATGAGATACAATATCTCTATTTGTTTTTGATATTTAATTTATTAAATAAATTAAATATAACACAAATATTATATATATTAATATTATAATCTCTATTAATAATATTAATATATATTAATTTCAAATTTAATATATATATATATAAATATATATATTCACCCCAGATTAAATTAAGTATTCATTAAATCTCAGATTCAATGAATCTGGACACTTTTGTTCGTGTTGAGTTATTCTTGTGTGCGACCCTGTATGCCCATATGAGATTGGCAGTGGGCCAATCTCGTACCAGCCCACAAGTCGCAAGCGGCCTCTAGCAAGACATTGCGACTACCCAAGGGGATCGATGACACGATAAAACCTATTGCACAACCATGTCACGTCCCTTTTATCACGCGATAATTTGGTCAAGGATGAGGCATGGATAATGTCAACTTCCTTTTCTTGACCATTAGTTTCTCGATTCTCGAGTAGTCTAATAAGTGAAATGCAAACTCCTTTCCATCATAGTATGGCCATACATTTCTTAAACTCACTCATCGAGGGGCCCAGTATTATCTCTATACAAATGTGAGGGATAAATTCCATCTTGACCATTCACATTCCTCCGCATGAAAACCACTGATCCTGATCCAAGCCTTTATCATCATCCGGTCAAAGGTGACTTTTGACTAGGTCAAAGACCAGTGACTCATCATGTAGGAATCCATGATGATCTCAGGTCATAGGGCGTCGTGACGCGGTTATACATGAGATAAGTGAAAGTGGAACTGTATACCCAAGAGGGGGTGAATTGGGTATTTTAAAAATTTCTCTAACTGCTCTGTTTTTAGACAGTGAAAATAGAGATGAACAGAGTAGAAGGAAGAGTAGCTGGACACATAGATTTATACTGGTTCGGTCCTAACAAACTTGACCTACATCCAAAGTCCCGGACTCTGCAGGATTTTCACTATCACAAAGATTACACACTCGTACTCAAGAGTAGTTCTCTCACTAGAACTCACTCCCCCTTATTAGTTGTAATCAATGAACTCCCAAATCACCAAGTCCCATTGACTTGTGATTCTTTACAATAAATGATTTACAGATAAAAACTCTCTCTAAGAGTGGATAGTAATAAACACTGAAGCTTATAATGTCAAAAGACCAAATACAAGTGAAAACAGAAAGGTAGTTGAAGAACTTGAATGCTTGTGCGTTTTCAGATGTAGTTGTTGTTGAGAAGAATTGAATGCAACTCTATTTATAGTCAGATAGCATTAATAGACCGTTGCATTGATAATAAGACCGTTGAAGATGATCTACAGAAGTTATGAGCTGCTTAGGTCTTCTTCTCTTTCTAAAACTCATTTAATCCAGCTGGCTAGATGATCAGAGTTGACTCTCTGCAAATTAATCCGTTAGAGAAGATGTTGCTCGTTGTAGAAATCATTCTTTAATGCTTTGCAACCGTGTGCAGATGAATTACCCAAAAGGATGCAAGTTTCTGGGTTGAGCATTTAATGTTCTGACATCACTTTTGCTTTTGCTTTAAACCTTCAGTAAACTTTCCTTAATTTGTCTGAAACTCACTAAAAGATGGTTAAACATATCTAGAACCATTAGAGATTAAACATGGAAAACATTGAGATCAAACAAGGAGGTATAGCAAAATCGACACATTTGATTTTCAGGCAACGTTCAGAAACCTGGAGGTTTGTTCACAAACCTCGAGGTTTGGTCACTTGTAGTTGAAAATGATTTAAGACCAAAACCTCAAACCTAGAGGTTTATAATAAACCCGGAGGTTTCTACAATGGTTTCTCCGGCTTACTCCAAACCTCGAGGTTTTCTCGAAACCTCGAGGTTTGCAATTGTAAGTGAAACCCGGCGAAACACGATGAAAGCAAACCGGAGGTTTCTCAAGAAACTCGGAGGTTTTAGAATGAGTGAAAGTTCATTTGCTCTCTCGAACTCACAAACCTCGAGGTTTATAGCAATACTCGAGGTTTTGTTTAAACTTCAAAGTTCTTTGTTTTCGGCCAAAACACAAACCTGGAGGTTTCAATGGAAACCTCGAGATTTTCTATCACACCGAAAAACATTAGCTCTCGGATGCCGAAACCCGAGGTTTCCTCAATACTCGAGGTTGCACTTTTAATTTAAAAACTTTCGTTTGGCACCAAGGCATAAACCGGAGGTTTTGTTGTAAACCTCGAGGTTTCACAACCTCGGTGTGTGGCGAGTTTTCTCGGGAAGTCCAAAACCTCGAGGTTTCTTTATAAACCTCGAGGTTTCACATAACTTTGTGAAACCAAGTTTTGCAGGTTAAAACACAGTAACCTTGAGGCTTCCTTTGTAAGGCCAAACCTCGAGGTTTTCGGGCAAACCTCGAGGTTTGCTCTCACTCAGGATTTTCCAACTTCTGAGAGCAAATCCTCATTCTTTGTTTATAGTTGTTGGCAATCATCAAAACCTTTAGAGAACCAACATTCTCCCCCTTTTTGATGATGACAACACTTGTAAACAAACGTCTTTGAAAAGTTCAAGAAAGTGTTCATATTGAAATCAGACTTTGAGATTAGCAGAGGTTTTGAGAACTTAGCCATTTGGGAATACAATTTTGTGATTTGCACAATGTAAACACAGGCATCAATCAGAGATGAGCATGAAAAAAACATAGGTTGTATTTCATTTCAATAAATAGAGCAGTACAAGATAATGTAATACAAAACAAAATACAAAATGTACAAAATGCACATGATCCTCAAAACTCTCTAAACTTCAAAGGCTACTCCTTGCTTTTCTCTCCCCCTTTGGCATCGTCAAAAGGAGGGTGGACTAAGGGTGTAGAGGGAGGAGAAAGGTGAACAACTTCGAGAGCGGGGAGTGGCTATAGATGGAGAGGGAAGAATCTCAGTGGCGGGAGTAGATGGTGAAGGAAGGACTACTGTGGTTGGAGTGGTAGCCTCAGTGACTGGAGAAGGGAAAATGGGAGTTGAGGGAGCTGGAGAGAATGTAGGGATAGGAGGGGAAGTGAAAGTGAAGGATGGTGAAGAAGAACTAGAAGCAGGGCCAGAAGTGCTTGGGCCAGTAGTAGGACCAGGAGTTGAAGAGGAACCAATGTGAAGATGCTTCATGATCTTGTCCACCTTATCAGTGAGGTCCATATGAGAAATGAGCTGAGTGGACATCTTAAGCTCAATCTCTTGACCTTCTTCTCCTTAACCTCACCGATTGACCGGAATGCTTCAAGATGCTCCTTTATGGCATCTTGAATCTCAATTAGACTATTGTGCCCATGAGTCATCTCAGCCCGTAACTTTCCCAATTCAAACTCCATGCGCATAGTCATGGTGGCAAGGGAAGCATCCACAATTTGCTTGATCTGAGAAGCAAAGTCAGAAGACAGTGATGTCTGAGGAGGTGGAAGTGCTGACTGGGCCTCTTGAGCTTGTGATCTCGGATGTGATCTTGAAGGAGCTTGAGATTGAGTAGATCCTTCTTCCCCAAACTTGATCTTCATTAGATTCATCTGTGTTTTCCCAAAGAAGGGGGATATTCAAGTGTGTCAGGAGCACCCACATACCAGATCTTGTGGTAGAAGAGAAGAGAATAACAGACACCAATGAGGGGTATGGAATATGAGATAGCTGCCTCTTCGAAAAGCTGAATTCAGTCATTCCTTTGAGGAGCCAGTGACCAAGGTTGAAGGGTACTTTCTTCACAAAGGCAGTAAATGGTCTGTAGTCATTCTGAGTAAAGTGAGTCCAGTTGCCGCCTTTAGGAATGAAGTTCCTAGAGTAGACATACCATAGGACACGATTCTCAGCAGGCATGGAGCTTGGTCTGAATGTGAGCCTGAGTTGTTGATATGGAGGGAAAGGCACACCAGGCTTAAGAGTTTCAAAAACTTTCTGGTTACTGTAAGAAAACTCAGGAACAGGCGGAAGATTGTCAATTCTCAGAATTTTGTTCAAGATGGCAGTGGATAGAGTAAATTTGACATTCCTAACAATGGTGGTGACCTCTCCTCAATCACCTCGCCGTAGTCGCCCAATTCATTATTATACTCCATCTTGTAATAAAACAGACGAACTATGTTTGGAGTATAAGGAGCGAGATATTGAAATGAAAGGCTCGTATTGTTTCAACCAAGGGGATAAATCAAAGTGACCTTCTTTCGACATGCCTTTAAATCAATAACAACCACGGGACGAAGAGACGATGAAGGTATGCTTCCCTGAATTTTTCATTGTCGTCTTTGGGAAGGGCAGCAGTGGTAGTGACAAATCCTTTTGGTAGAGAGACATTCTTGTAGATGTCTGATATTGCATTTTCCATGACAGGAGGCACATCTTCTTCCTCTTCTTGTTGAGGGTGAGGAGTGTGAGAGGATGACTGACCCCTTGATGATTGTTGGGATTTAGCAAATAAGGCTCTCTTTGTTCTTGCCTTAGTCGGAGATTTAGTGGTTTTGAACATCTTGGAACCTTTAGAAGTTCCTGATTTCTTCGATTGTTCCTTTCCAGTAGGCTCTGTTTCAGAGGCAGAAGCTTTCCCTTTCCCTTTGGGTTCAGGCTCTTTCCTCTTCTTTGAATGAGCCTCAGCAGGTTCTTTGGCAGGTTCCTTGAAGGAAACCCCTTTCCTTTGAGCCTTGGTTTCTTTTCTTCCCTTTGATGGTGACTGCTCTTCAGCAATTTCACCCTGAACACCTCTAATCGATTTGTCTATGCCATAACGAAGGCGAGTAGATCGAGTCTTTAGCCTTACTGGGCGACCAGAAGAGGAAGGAGGTGTTTGCACAGGTTGACGAGGAGGAGGAGGAGGAGACCATGATTTTGTTTCTTCTTCATTGGAATCGGCGAGAAATGGCTTGGGATTTTAATTTCGAGGCCATTTGAAGGTTTAGAAGGGAGGATTAGGTCAAAAATGGAAGATTCAGAGAGTGTGTGACGAGAGAGAGTGTAAAACCTAGAGGTTTAGGTCGAGGTTTGAAGAACATGAACAGTGTACTCATATATATAGACGCTAGCAAAACTCGAGGTTTCACGCCAAACCTCAAGGTTTGAAAAAAAATCACCAACCTGGACGTCAGAGGTGTTCTGTGAACCTTTGACTTATTAGCACCCCAAACCTCGAGGTTTGTTCCAAAACCTCGAGGTTTTATTGTCCTTCGACTAGTCGGCTCTGTCTTATCCAAACCTCGAGGTTTCCTTGAATACTCGAGGTTTCATCTCTCGAAGCTTTACGTCCTTGGCTATACACCACTAAACCTCGAGGTTTTCATCAAAACCTCGAGGTTTTGCTCTTTGACAAAGACAAAACCACGATTGACCATATACCGCAAAACCTCGAGGTTTTCTCCACAACCTCAAGGTTTTGCTCCTCGACAACAAAACCAAGATACTTAATATCCTGCATAAAACATATCTAGACACTCCGATGCTTAAGTCAGTGAGTTTTAATCATCAAAACCATAATTTAACACTAATTTGAGCAAGAATTACTTACAACTCATTGGGATTTACCATTTCCAATTCTCTTCTAATAAAGTTGAATGGCTCCTTGGCCAATGGTTTGGTGAAGATATCAGCAAGTTGAAGATGAGTTAGGATGAACATGACTTTGACATCTCTCTTCTAAACATGATCCCTTATGAAATGATGCCTCACATCAATATGCTTAGTCCGAGTATGTTGCACTGGATTCTTGGTCAAGCTTATTGTACTTGTGTTGTCACACAATATAGGGATCTCCTTCAAGTTGATTCCCAGATCAGATAGTTGCTGCTTGAGCCATAAAACTTGAGCACAACAACTTGAGGCAGCCACATACTGAGCTTCAGTTGATGATACAGCCACACTAGTTTGCTTCTTGATGAACCAAGACACAAGTGAACCTGCAAGAAACTCACATTAGCCACTTGTACTCTTCCTATCAATCTTGTACCCAACATGGTCCGAATCTGAATATGCTACCAAATGTTCAGGTTGACCTTTAGGAAACCACGATCCAAGTGTCTTTGTGTCAGCAAGATATCTGAATATTCTCTTTACTTGCTCAATATGTGACTCCTTAGGAGCAGATTGAAATCTTGCACACATTCCAACACTGAATTGGATGTCTGGTCGACTTGCGGTCAGATAGAGTAATGATCCAATCATTCCTCTATATTTTGTGATGTTGAAGTCATTGCCTTCTTCATCAGCATCTAATGAAGCAGTTGAACTCATAGGAGTATCAGCTCCATTACAATGATCCATCCCAAACTTCTTCAGCAGATCATTGAGATACTTGGTCTGAGATATGAAGATTCCATCCTTCTTTTGCTTGATTTGCAGACCAAGGAAATAGTTGAGTTCTCCCATCATGGACATCTCAAATTCTCCGCATATTCTTAGCAAACTCTTCACACAAGGCATCATTAGAAGCACCAAATATAATATCATCAACATATATCTGGACAATTAAGATTTTATTAAGCTTATTACTCTTTATGAAGAGAGTTGTATCTACTTTTCCTCTAATAAAACCTTGATCAAGAAGGAATTTTCTTAATCGCTCATACCAAGCTCTAGGAGCTTGTTTAAGACCATATAGGGCCTTCTTGAGGCGATACACATGATCTCGGATGATGGATATTTTCAAAACCAGGAGGTTGTTCTACATAAACTTCTTCTTGAATAAAACCATTCAGAAAAGTACTTTTCACATCCATTTGATAGAGTTTAAAGTTTTTCACAGAGGCAAAGGCAAGAAGAACTCTTATGGCTTCCAATCTTGCCACTTTGGAGCATAAGTTTCTTCGTAATCAATTCCTTCTTCTTGATTATAGCCTTTGGCAACCAATCTTGCCTTATTACGGACAATGATTGCTGACTCATCTCATTTGTTTTTGAATACCCATTTAGTGCCAATGACCCGATGGTCCTTAGGCCTAGGTACCAAGTCTCAAACTTGATTTCTATCAAATTGATGTAACTCCTTTTGCATTGCTATCACCCAATCACTGTCTGAAAGGGCTTCATCAATCTTAAAGGGTTCAATGTGTGATATAAAAGCTGTAAAAGTTACTTCATTCAAAGTCCTATTTCTGGTTCTTACTCCTTGATTAACATCACCTATAACTTGGTCTAAAGGATGATTTCTAATAAATTTCCAAGCTCTAGGTTGAGTTTGATCGGGATTTCCAATATTGTTTTGAGGATCGGCCTCAAAAACATTTTCGAGGATTTTCAATAGAAGCAGGAGTAGTTTTCGAAAAGAATTGATTTTTGAAAACATTTCCTTCATCATCATCCATAGGTTTATCGACTTGGATTCACGTAAAACAACATGCATAGACTCTTCAACAATACGAGTACGAGTATTAAAGACTCTATAAGCTTTACTCTAATTAGAATAACCCAAAAATATACCTTCATCTGCTTTGGGATCAAACTTTCCTAAGTTATCCTTACCATTGTTATGGATGAAACACTTACATCCAAACACATGCAGATGAGCCAGATTTGGTTTTCTTCCTTTGTACAGCTCATAGGGAGTCTTGTCCAACTTCTTTCGAGGTATGCTCGATTTGAGATGTAGCACGCGGTGCTCATTGCATCGCCTTTAACACTTGAGAAGTGTTGTTCTCATTCAGCATAGCTCTTGCCATCTCAGTGAGAACTCGATTCTTTCTTTCCACAACACCATTTTGTTGAGGAGTTCTTGGGGCTGAGAAGTTGTGGTCTATCTCCATCCTGTCACAAAACTCAGCAAATGCATTGTTTTCGAATTCTCCTCCATGATCAATTCGATTCTGAAATAGAGAAGCCTTTCTCGTTTTGGACCTTCTTGGCAAAAACAACAAACCGATCAAATGTTTCATCTTTAGAGGATAAAAATATAGTCCATGCAAATCTTGAGAAATCATCAACTATGACCAAAGTATAAAGATTGCCTCAAAGGCTTTTCACTCTATTTGGTCCAACTAGATCCATATGAAGCAATTGAAGAGGTTTATTAGTTGAAATCTCGTTTTTTAGATTTGAAGGACGATTTGGTTTGTTTCCCTTTTTGACAAGCATCACAAAGCATGTCATTTTTAAAATGAAGTTTAGGAACACCAATCACCAGATCCTTTTTAAGTAATCTGTCAAGTTGAATCACATTGACATGAGCTAATCACTTGTGCCATAGCCAACTCTCATCCAAGTTACCGACAAAACATTTTTTCGAAACAAGAACCATTACTAGAGAGATTAAGTGTATAACAATTGCCATCTCTAGGGGCTCTAAATAAAGCTTCGATTTTATGTTTTCTAAAGGGAGAATATCCTTACTCACAATCAACCACTCCTCGAATCGAAGATAACAAGTTACCTTTATCGGTGCTTTGGCTTACACCGAGGAGATTGTGGCAAAGTCCTTCAACTAGGTAGACATCTTTGATTAGTGGTCCTTCATTGTTGCCAATTTCACCAACTCCAAAGAATCTTTCTAGATTGATCTCCACCAAAGGTCACCTTGCCACCATCCTTGGGCTTGATTGAGGCAAATTTGGATTGGTCCCCAGTCATGTGGCTAGTGTTGGTTCTCTAAAAGATTTTGACGATTGCCAACAATTGTGAACAAAGAATGAGGATTTGCTCTCGAAGTTGGAAAACCCGAGTGAGAGCAAACCTCGAGATTTTCCCGAAACCTCGAGGTTTGGCCTTACAAAGGAAGCATCGAGGTTCTATGTTTAAACTTGCAAAAAATTGGGTTTCACAAAACTATGTGAAACCTCAAGGTTTATTAAGAAACCTGGAGGTTTTGGACTTCCAGAGAAAACTCGGTTTCACACCAAGTTGTGAAACCTCGAGGTTTACAACAAAACCTCGAGGTTATGCCTTGGCGCCAAACGAAAATTTGAAATTAAATGTAAAACCTCAAGTATTGACAGAAACCTCCAGGTTTCGGCTTCCGAGCTAATGGTTTCCGGTGTGTTTGAAAACCTCGAGGTTTCCATAGAAACCTTCGGGTTTGTGTTTTGGGTCAAAACAAAGAACTTTGTCATTTGGGCAAAACCTCGAGTATTGTTACAAACCTCGAGGTTTGTGAGTTCCAGAGAGCAAATGATCTTTCACTCATTCTAAAACCTCGAGGTTCCTTGAGAAACCTCCGGGTTTGCTTCCATCATGTTTTCGCCGGGTTTCACACGATGTAAAACCTCGAGGTTTCGAGAAACCCTCGAGGTTTGGAGTAAGCCCGAGAAACCTTTGTAATTACATCATAAGAAACCTCCAGGTTTTATAATAAACCTCCAGGTTTGAGGTTTTGATCTTAAATCGTTTTCAACCTTAAATGACCAAACCTCGAGGTTTGTGAACAAACCTCCAGGTTTCTGGACGTTGTCTGAAAATCGAATGTAACGATTTTGCTATGCCTTCGTGTTTGATCTCAATACTTTCCATGATTAATCTCTATTGGTACTAGATATGTTTAACCATCTTTTTAGTGAGTTTCAGATAGATTAAGGAAGGTTTACCGAAGGTTTAAAGCAAAAGCAAAAGTGATGTCAGAACATTAAATGCTCAACCCAGAAACTTGCATTCTTTTGGTTAATCCATCTGCACACGGTTGCAAAGCATTAAAGAATGATTTCTACATCTAGCAACATCTTCTCCAATGGATTGATTTTGAGAGAGTCAACTTTGACCATCCGGCCAAATTTGGATTAAGTGAGTTTTCGAGAGAGAAGAAGACCTAAGCAACTCACATCTTTCGAGAACATCTTCAACGGTCTTATTATCAAATGCAACGGTCTATTAATGCTATCGGCTATAAATAGAGTTGCATTCAATTCTTCTCAACAACTACTACATCCGAAAGCGAACAAGCATTCAAGTTCTTCAACTACCTTTCTTTTTCACTTGTATTCTGTCTTTTGACATTATAAGCTTCAGTGTTTATTATTATCCACTCTTAGTAGAGCTTTTATCTATAATTCATTTATTGAAAAGAATCACAAGTCAAGGGACTTGGTGATTTGGGAGTTCATTGATTACAACTTGTAAGGGGAGTGAGTTCTAGAGAGAGAACTACTCTTTAAGTACGAGTGTGTAATCTTTGTGATAGTGAAAAACCCAGAGTCCGGGGATTGGATGTAGGTCAAGTTGTTAAGACCAAACTAGTATAATTCTCTGTGTTCAGCTATTCTTCCCTTTACTCTGTTCATCTCTGTTTTTGTTGTCTAAAAACATAGCAGTTTTACAAAAGTTTTAAAATACCCAATTCACCCCCTCTTGGGTATATAGCTCCACTTTCATTTGGTATCAGAGCAAGGTCTTCTCTAAAGAGCTTAACATCTCGAGAAGGATCCAATGGAAGGCATTCTACCCGATGGAGCTTCAATCAACGGACCTCTAGGTTTCGTGGAGTACATTACTCATTCGGAAAGCCAAATTCAAGGTGTTTGTAATGGCTACGAGTATGGTCTCTGGAGAGTTTTTGAACGAGGAGACTACGCTCCAATTGTCCTGGAAAATGGTCTCAGGGTTCCAAAGGAAGAAGATGATGATGATGAAAATGACAGAAGAAATGTCACACTCAACAGCAAGGCGGTTCTCTCCTTCGAGAATGCTCTTAGTCAACAAGAATATTTCGCGTTTGCAACTTAACCTCGCTAAAGCCATGTGGGACGCTCCGGAAATTGCTCATGAAGGAACCATTGGAGTTAAGCAAAATAGAGTCAACACTCTAATGACAGAATATGATCTCCTTCGTATGCGGCCGGAGAATCTATTGGTGATTTCCAGTGAGATTCACTCATCCGATCAATCAACTTGCGCATTGGGCAAAGAGTATGAGTAGCTTTGTCAAGTGAGGAAAATTCTCAACATCCTCAATAAGGAATGGGAAGCCAAAGTCACTGCCATTGAAGAAGCTTGTGGAGATTGTATGGCATCTGTGGCATCCAGTCCCTAGACTCTCTGGGATTTTCACTATCACAAAGATTACACACTCTGTACTCAAGAGTAGTTCTCTCACTAGAACTCACTCCCCCTTATAAGTTGTAATCAATGAACTCTCAAATCACCAAGTCTCATTGACTTGTGATTCTTTACAATAAATGATTTACAGATAAAAACTCTTTCTAAGAGTGGATAGTAATAAACACTGAAGCTTATAATGTCAAAAGACCAAATACAAGTGAAAACAGAAAGGTAGTTGAAGAACTTGAATGCTTGTGTGTTTTCAGATGTAGTTGTTGTTGAGAAGAATTGAATGCAACTCTATTTATAGTCAGATAGCATTAATAGAATGTTGCATTGATAATAAGGCCGTTGAAGATGATCTACAGAAGTTATGAGCTGCTTAGGTCTTCTTCTCTTTCTAAAACTCACTTAATCCAGCTGGCTAGATGATCAGAGTTGACTCTCTGCAAATTAATCCGTTGGAGAAGATGTTGCTCGTTGTAGAAATCATTCTTTAATGCTTTGCAACCGTGTGCAGATGGATTACCCAAAAGGATGCAAGTTTCTGGGTTGAGCATTTAATGTTCTGATATCACTTTTGCTTTTGCTTTAAACCTTCAGTAAACTTTCTTTAAGCTTTCTCATAGTGGGTCGGTCCTGCACCTTGTACTCTTACAAGTGCCCATGACTTTGATTCGTATCTCGATACCCATCAAAGTCATACTGGTCTTATCTCATCTTCGTTCCCGCGTAGATGACCGACCAGGGACATTTAGGATAATCTATAAGATATATCCAGGGATACAGTTATCACTATAAACATGCGAATGAAGTGATAACTTAATGGAGAACAATGACTTGCCCCTAGGGCATAATTTCCAACACGAACGACCATTCAGGAATAGGATATAATCCTATTTTTGATAAATAGAAAGGAAAGAAGAAAACGGGTGGAAAATCCTATTTGAATTACTTTCAAAAAATAGTTCACTCCTCAAATGCATTTGCTCACTGTAATTACTGTAATCGAAAGGCGCAGAGTACCTCATCTTGTTTTCACAAAAAGGATAGAAAAGGCAAACCTGCTGGTACCTGTCAATGGGTACGTAAAGGAACCTATGTTCCTAAGGCCCGAACTAACCACAAAGGACCCAAGAGAAAATGGGTACCTAAAGCGTAAATCCTTTCGATTGCGGAGTCGTTTGAGAGCATCAAGAATCAATAAGTGGTACATTGACAGTGGATGCTCCAGACATATAATGGGAGATGCAGACAAATTTGTTGCAATGAGATCCAAAGACGGCGGTAAAGTCAACTTTAGAGGAAATCAATGCGGGAAGATCGTTGGCATTGGTGAGATCGGTGCAAAAGACGGACCTCAGATTAAAGACGTGTATTTAGTTGAAGGTCTCGTGCCACAACCTTCGAGTGTGAGTCAAAGTCCGATAAGAACAACTGGATTATCTTTGACTCAGAAGTATGTCTCATTGTTAATAAAGATGATCTCCCAATTGATAAAGGTAAACTGAAGGTATTATTCAAAGCTCCTCATGAAGGAAATTGTTATACCTTGGACTTGCCTAAAATAAACTCTGAAAAATGTTTTGTGAGCAACTTGAATGAAAGCTGGCTGTGGCATAAATGTTTGGCTCATGTCAACATGCATCAATTGGATAAGTTGTTAAGAAAATATTTAGTGATTGGTTTACCCAAACTACATTTTAAAAATGACATAATTTGGGATTCATGTCAGCGAGGCAAACAAACTAAATCGTCTTTCAAAAACAAACCTGAAATCTCAACAAACCGACCCCTGCAACTACTTCATATGGATTTAGTTGAACCCGCAAGAGTAAAGAGTCTTGGTGGGAATCTATATACTCTGGTCATTGTCGATGATTTCTCACGTTTTACTTGGACTATCTTCTTATCCTATAAGGATGAAACATTTGATCTGTTTGTTGTATTTTCCAAAAAGGTGCAAAACGAGAAAGGTATTTGCATTACAGCCATTCGAACAGATCATGGAGGTGAATTCAAAAATCACGCGTTTGGAGAGTTCTGTGATGCTCACGGAATCAATCACAATTTCTCAGCTCCAAGAACACCACAACAGAATAGAGTGGTTGACAGAAAGAACCGTGTACTGACTGAGATGGCTCATGCAATGTTAAACGAAAATCAGACATCACAAGTCTTCTGGGCAGATGCTATGAGCACGGCCAACTATATCTCAAACCGAGCCTACGTCTGCAAGAAACTTAACAAGACTCCATACGAGCTCTACAAAGGGAGGAAACCAAACTTGGCTCATCTTCACATCTTTGGCTGTAAGTGCTTCATTCACAACAATGGTAAAGATAATTTAGGAAAATATGATCCTAAATCCAATGAAGGTATATTCCTTGGTTATTCTAATAGAAGTAAAGCATATAGAGTTTTCAATAAGCGTACTCGTGTAGTTGAAGAATCGATACATGTTGTATTCTGTGAATCTAAAATTTATGATCCTGATGATGAAGAAAATGTTTTCAAGAACCAATTCTTTTCGAAAACTACTCCTGCCACTATTGAAAATCCAGAGGATGTTTTTGAAGCCGATCTACAAACAATTTAGAAAATCCTGACCAACCTAGAGCTTGGAAATTCATTCGAAATCATCCTCTGGACCAAGTAATAGGTGATGTAAATCAAGGAGTGAGGACGAGGAAAAGCACCTTAAATGAAGTAAATTTCTCTACTTTCATATCACATATTGAACCCTCTAAGATTGATGAAGCCCTATTAGACAATGATTGGGTGATAGCAATGCAAGAGGAATTACACCAATTTGATAGAAATCAAGTTTGGGATTTGGTACTTAGGCCTAAAGACCATCCAATCATTGGCACTAAATGGGTATTCAAAAGCAAACATGATGAATCTGCAATTATAGTCCGTAACAAGGCTAGACTGGTTACCAAAGGCTATAATCAGGAAGAAGGTATTGATTATGAGGAAGCGTTTGCTCCAGTGGCTAGATTGGAAGCTATACGTGTACTCTTAGCCTTTGCGTGTATCAAAGGATTCAAACTTTATCAAATGGATGTAAAGAGTGCTTTTCTAAATGGGTTTATTCAGGAGGAAGTGTATGTCAAACAACCCACTGGCTTTGAAAATGAACATCATCCGGATCATGTCTATCGTCTAAAGAAAGCATTATACAGTCTTAAACAAGCTGCTAGAGCTTGGTATGAAAGACTTAGTAAGTTTTTACTTGATCAAGGATCCATAGGAGGAAAAGCGGACAAAACTCTTTTCATAAAAACGATAAAATGAATGATATGTTATTAGTTCAAATTTATGTAGATGCTATTATTTTTGGATCAACTAATGAATCTCTGTGCGAGGAATTTTCTAAGACTATGCAGGGCGAATTCGAAATGTCAATGATGGGAGAGCTTAACTACTTCCTCGGGCTACAAATCAAGCAACGAAAGGACAGGATATTCATATCACAAACAAAATATCTACGAGATCTGCTTAAGAAATTTGGATTGGAACATTGTAATGGTGCAGACACTCCAATGAGCTCAACAGCGTCCTTAGATGCCTATGCAGAAAAGGGCAAAGACTTCAATATAACTAAATATAGAGGAATGATCGAATCTTTGCTTTACTTGACTGCAAGTCGGCCGGATATCCAATTTAGTGTAGGAATGTGCGCAAGATTCCAATTAGCACCTAAAGAATCACATGCCGAGCACGTTAAAAGGATCTTTCGATATCTTTCTGATACGAAGGAATTGGGTCTACGGTTCCAAAAGGACAACAAGAATTTTTAGTTGCATACTCAGATTCTAATCATGCTGGTTACAAGACTGACAGAAAAAGTACGAGTGGACAATGTGAGTTTCTTGGAGGATCACTCGTTTCATGGTTCAGCAAGAAATAGACAACTGTGGCCGTATCCTCCACAGAGGCTGAGTATGTTGCTACTTCAAGTTTCTGTGCTCAAGTCTTGTGGCTCAAGCAATAACTTCAAGACTTGGGGATTCACTTGAAAGAAATACCAATTCTCTACGACAATACAAGTACAATAAGTTTGGCGAAGAATCTCGTTCAACACACAAGGACCAAACACATTGATGTGAGACATCACTTTATCAAAGACCACGTGCAAAAGAAAGATGTTAAAGTGATGTTCATACCCACGCACTTGCAACTGGTTGACATTTTCACCAAGCCACTGGCCAAAGAACAATTCAACTTTATCCGAAGAGAATTGGGAATGGTAAATCCCAATGAACTGTAAGTAATCCTAGCTTAATGTTTTTAATTATGTTTTGATGATTGATAGAAACTAATTTAAGCATCGGAGTGTCTAGATTACGTTTTTGCGGGCTCTTCTATTCTATGAGAAGAAAACAGAGATTTACAGAGTAAGGGAATTCTCAAGAATGATCTTAGCATTCTTGAGAATTTGTTGGAATCCATACACACAAGTGGATTAAAATTTACGGATCCCATCAGACGATCGCTCAATAGCGTTTAGATTAAGGCTAAAGGAATCCGAATATTACTACGCGCTGAAACGGTCCGCGTCTCGTTCTCTTCAAACTGGTGGGCTACCTCTCGATCGTAGAAGCCGACTCGATGAATCGTCCTCCTCTACCGTATCCACACACGAATAATCCCCGAACACGGCTACGGCAACGTGTTAGCGCTTTTTGTGTTGTTTCTCGTCTTTATCGCTCTAGGATTTTTTCTCACGGCTTTCTAATACGCTCGATAAAAGTTCCGTAAGTTTTTACAAAACCAATCGGCGTATTATATTCAAAATTAATCCTCATTAAATTTGAAATTTGAATTTTAAATCTTGATTAAAATATATTAATTAAATCTATCTAATAGATCTAATCTAATATATTTATTTAATCCGAGTTAAATGCCGATTTGAAATTCGAATTTTGAAACTGGATTAAAAAATATATTAATTAAATCTATCTCATAGATCTAATTTAATGTATTTATTTAATCCGAATTAAAAGCCTTCGATTTTATTTATCTCTATAAATTAAATCGAGATATAATATCTAGCTATTTAATTAAATCCGAGATACTATATCGCAATTTAATTTAAATAGATATATGATATCTTTATTCGAAAATTAAATGAGATACAATATCTCGTATTTGTTTTAGATATTTAATTTATCAAATAAATTAAATATAAAACAATATTATATATAATAATATTATAATCTCCATTAATAATATTAATATATATTAATTTCAAATTTAATATATATATATATATATACACCCTGCATTAAATTAAGTATTCATTAAATCTTAGATTAATCTAAGATTCAATGAATCCTGGACACTTTTGCTCGTGTTGGGTTATTTTTGTGTGCGACCGCAGCCCATATGAGATTGGCAGGGGGCCAATACTGTACCAGCCCACAAGTCGCAAGCGGCCTCTAACAAAACATTGCGACTACCCAATTCACATGGGGGTCGATGACACGATACAACCTATCGTACAACCATGTCACGTCCCTTTTTGTCACACGATAATTTGGTCAAGGATGAGGCATGGTTAATGTCAACTTCTTGTTCTTGACCACTACTTTCTCGATTCTCGAGTAGTCTAATAATTGAAATGGAAACTCCTTTCCATCATAGTATGACCATACATTTCTAGACTCACTCATCGAGGGGCCCAGTATTATCTCTCTACAAATGTGAGGGACAAATTCCATCTTGACCATTCACATTCCTCCGCATGAAAACCACTGATCCCAATGCAAGCCTTTATCATCACTCGGTCAAAGGTGACTTTTGACTAGGTCAAAGACCAGTGACTCATCATGTCATAAGGCGTCGTGATGCAGTTATACATGAGATAAGCTTATGACTAAATTCATGCAGCTTTCTCATAGTGGGTTGGTCGAGCACCTTGTACTCTTACAAGTGCCCATGACTTTGATTCGTATATCCATACCTCATCAAAGTCATACTGGTCTTAGCTCATCTTCGTTCCCGCGTAGTTGACCGACCAGGGACATTTAGGATAATCCATAAGATATATCCAGGGATACAGTTATCAATGTAAACATGCGAATGAAATGATAACTAAATGGAGAACAATGACTTGCCCTTAGGGCATAATTTCCAACAGACTCCCACTTGTACTAGGTGCAATCATTAATTACTCTAATTCCCATTGCCCTAACATGACGCTCATGTTTTGCTTGTGCAAGCGGTTTTGTAAGAGGATTAGCTACATTGTATTCTTCTGGTACTTTGCATACTTTTACATCACCTCTATCATTGATTTCTCTAATAAGATGAAATTGCCTGAGTACATGCTTGGTCCTTTGATGTGACCTAGGCTCCTTGGTCTGCGCAATAGCACTACTATTATCACAGAACAAGTCTATTAGATTTGAGATGGTAGGAACCCCCCAAGTTCAGAAATGAACTTTCTGATCCAAACAACCTCCTGAGTTACATTCGATGCTGCTATATACTCAGCTTCCGTTGCAGAATCAGCTACAGTGCTCTGCTTAGAGCTCTTCCAGATCACCGTACCACCATTCAACAGGAATACATATCCTGATTGCGATCTTGTATCATCTTGGTCAGTTTGGAAACTTGCATCTGTGTAACCAGTCACACAGAGCTCATCCTCCAAGCCACCATATACCAAGAATAAGTTCTTAGTCCTTCTCAAGTACTTTAGGATTGTCTTTACGGCTTTCCAGTGACCATCTATAGGATTAGCCTACTATCGGCTCATAATGCTTAAAGCATAAGAGACGTCTGGTCTCGTACACAACATGATATACATGATGGATCCAATTATTGATGCATATGGAATCCTCCCCATGCATTCCCTTTCAGCGGTGTCTTAAGACACATAGCCTTAGAAAGATGAATGCCATGACGAGGAAGAAAACCTCTTTTCAACCCATCCATGCTAAACCTCTTTAGCATTTTGTGTATGTACGTGGATTGGGATAAACCCAAAGAACCTTTTGGATCTATCTCTATAGATCTTTATACCAAGTATGTAGGTCGCTTCTCCCATATCCTTCATGGTGAAGTTTTTGATAGTTCTCAATGTGTTTTGATGATGATTGGAACAATTGTAAAACCATGAAAGCCAAATTGTTCAGTTTTCTCTTGCAAAAATCGAATTCTTTATCGTTTAAGGGAAAACTCGAGTTTTGGGTCAAAACTCGAGTTTTGGCTTGTCCGAGGAAAATATGATCAAAGGCAAACCGTTTTGGCGAAACCGCGCTTTAAGTTTTCATGTGAACATATGAAAACTCGAGTTTTGGGGAGCAAAACTCGAGTTTTGGTTTGGCCGAGAGCCTTTGAGTTTCCAAGTTTCAAAACCCCGGTTTTTCATGATGCACCGCGTTTTGAACTATTCAAAGAATTTCTCATATTTTGTGAAATAGTTCAAAACTCGAGTTTTAGGGTCAAAACTCGAGTTTTGATATGGTACTCGTGCACGATTTGCAACATATGAAAACCGCCAGTTTTGATATGTTCACTGGTTTTCAGAGTTTCCATGTTATAAGTGAAAACTCGAGTTTGGGAAGACAAACTCGAGTTTCGAGCAACCCGAGAGCATCAGTATTCACTTGTTTTGAAAACCTCCGGTTTTGGATGAAAACCTCCAGTTTTGATGTTTTGGACTAAAACTACATTTTCATATCAATAGTCCAAAACTCGAGTTTTGGGCAAAACTCGAGTGTTGAGTTTTTCATCGAAAACTTGGTTTGAAGCATAAATCGCGATGTTGCTCTCGGAAGAAGCAAACTCGTGTTTGGATTTTGAAACTCAAGTTTGGTCTTGTGCATAGTTGAAAACTCAAGTTTTGAAGAACAAAACTCGAGTTTTGGTCGCTGATTTTGAAATTTGATTTACACGATTTTTCAAATCATTCTTGTTTAATCTTAATACTTTCCAGGATTATTCTCTACTATTCTTAGCTATGTTTAATGACTTTATTAGTGAGTTTCAGATGGTTTAGAGAATGATTTTGAAGTGATAAAGCAAAAAGCAAAAAGTGGTTGAGAACATTAAATGCACCGATCGAAAGTTGCACAACTTTGGCTAATCCACTGTACACGTCTACAAAGCATTTAAGAATGTTTTCTACAACAAGCAACCGCATCTCCAATGGATTAATTCGCGAGAAGGTCAACACAGATTACTTGGCCAACTGGTTTAAGAGAATATTGGAGAGAGAAAGTGCCTAAGCCACCTCCTAACACCGGGAAAACTTCTCCAACGGATCTATTTGGAAAGCAACGGTCATTTAATGATCTCTCGAGTATAAATAGAGTTGCATTCAAGCCTTTCAACGACACACCCGCTTGAAGACGAAAATCATTCAAGACTCATATTTATTTCTTCGGTTTATCTCGTGTAGTATCTTGTGATACATTGAGCTTCAGTGCTTATCATATCCACTCTTAGAGAGAGTTTATTTCTGTGTATATCATTCATTGTAACAATCTCAAGTCAGGTGACTTGGAGATTGGGATAATCAGAATACAACTTGTAAGGGGGAGTGTGTCCTAGGTTGAGGAGCATCCTTCGTTTACAGAGTGGGTATCTGATTGTAATCAGAGTACAACTTGTAAGGGGGAGTTAGTCCTAGGGAGAGGATAACTCTTGAGTACGAGTGTGTGTCGATTGTTTACAATTACTGCTTGTAAGGGGGAGTGTGTCCTAGGGAGAGGATCATCCCGAGTACGAGAGTGTGTAATTGTAATTGAGTGATAGTGGAAAATCCCAGAGTGTTTCTGGGGACTGGATGTGGGTCAAAGAGTTGGACCGAACTAGTATAAATCCTTGTGTCCAGCTTCTTCTTCCCTCACTCTGTTTACCTATGTTTTTATAGCTTCAAAACAGAGCAATTTCTGAAAAGTTTTAAAATACCCAATTCACCCCCCTCTTGGGTATATAGCTCCACTTACAGTTTTCTGATAACCATATCTTTGTGGACTATAAATGGGAATGTCATTTCCAATGAACAAAATGTCATCCACATAAAGCACAAGGAAAATAACAACACTCCCACTGACCTTCTTGTAAACACACGGTTCATCTTCATTCTTGATAAAGTTGTTTCCTTTGACAACTTCATTAAAACGAAGATTTCAACTCGTTGATGCTTGCTCAAGCCCATAGATTGATTTTTGAAGTTTGCATACTATATGCTTTTGGTCCTTCGATTCAAAACCCTTAGGTTGTGTCATATACACTTGCTCCTTCAAGAAATCATTCAAGAAAGCAGTTTTGACATCCACCTGCCAAACCTCATAATCATGATATGCGGCTATAGGTAGCATAATCCTGATAGATTTGATCATGGCAACATGCGAGAAAGTTTTATCAAAGTCAACTCCTTGTTTTTGATGATAACACTTTGCAATTAACCTAGCTTTATAGGTTTGTATGTTGCCATCTGCATCGGTCTTTTTTTTGAAGAGCTACTTGCACCCAATGGGAATTATTCCCTCAGGTGGTAGAACCAAGGTCCATACCATGTTCTCATGCATCGAATCTATCTCGGATTCTATGGCTTGAAGCCATTCGGAGGAGTCAACATCCTTGACTGCCTCAGTATAGGAAGTAGGCTCGTCATCTTCAATGGTTTGTTGATTCTCAATCACAAAACTGTACCTTTCAGGTTGATGACTAACCCTAGAATCCTACAGGGCTGGGTGTTTACAACCTCTACTTGAGGCATCGCTTGACCAACAGACTTGAGCTCTGTTATCTGTTCTTGTAGGTCTTGAATTTCTTCAAGTTTTACTTTACTCCCACTAACTACTTGAGAGAGTACATCCTCCTTAAGAAAGGTAACATTCTTGAATACAAACACTTTGTAGTCCTTAAGGTAGTAAAAGTAGTATCCTTTAGTATAGCCTACAAATTAGCACAATGTGCTTCTTGCCCCTAACTTATCCAGTGTTAGGGTCTTGACATAGGCTAGACAACCCTACATCTTGAGGTAGCCCAAGTTGGGCTTCTGGCCCCTCCATATCTCATACGGAGTAGTCTGAACAGATTTTGATGGAACCCTTTTAAGAAGGTTTTAATGTCGTATTGAGGATGAATCCCCAAAACATTTTTGGGAGCTTCGTACTACTCATCACCGACCCTACCATGTGAAGCAAGGTTCGGCTCATCCTCTCATACACACCATTTTATTGTCGTATGTATGGAGCTATAAACTTGAGAGAATCTCATTCTCTCTTAGATAATCTTGAAACTCTTGACTCAGATATTCGCCACCTCGATTAGATCAAAGTGTCTTAATCATCTTGTCAAGTACGTTTGTCTACTTCATTCCTAAATTCTTTGAACTTTTCAAAGGCTTTGGATTTATATCTCATAAGATACACAAATCTAAATCTTGAACTATCATCAGTAAAGGTGATGAGTAGAAGTATCCTCCTCTAGCTTGAGTAGATATGGTCCCACAAACATCCGAATGAATGAGTTTTAACAACTCATTGACTCTGTGACTTACGAGCTTCTCAAGTTTGATCTTCGTCATCTTACCATAAAAAACAAGATTCACAAAGCCCATAGGATTCGAAATCCATGGAATCTAGACAATCATCATTATGGAGTCTAGACAATCTTGTCTCATTAATGTGTTCCAACCTATAGTGCTAAGGATAGGATCAATTATCCAACCTTGGTTTCTTAACTTGAATACTAAGAAGTTCACTATTCCTAGGATTCTTTAGCACCAAATGTAGAAACAGCATCATGTTTCTTTCCCATGAGGCTTGTAAGGTTTAATGGGCAGTTCCTCTTCCAGTGTCCTTCCTTTTGACAATGGAACCATACAACAGTGCCTTTAGATTTCTCCTTTTCCTTGCCCTTCTTCTTTTAAGGTTAGCTTTGGGCTTGAGTTTGTTTGTCGCCACAAACTTTTCCTTGCCCTTAGCTTTGGAAGACCCACTAATCAGAAGAGCTTGGGTTCTGTTTTTCTTAACAACACCCTCTGCAGTGGTCAGCAGACTCAACAACTCAGGGAGTGTTGATTCTACTTTATTCATATAATAATTGACCACGAAGCTATTATATGATTGTGGCAAAGACTGCAAAAGCAAGTCAATACTTAGCTCATGGTCCATGATAAAGCCCAGAGAAGCAAGCTTCTCTATCAGCCCAATCATCTTGAAGACGTGCGGTCCAACCGACATGCCCTCAGCCATCTTACAGCCAAACAACTCCTTGGAGGTTTTGAAACGCTCAGCCCTCACTTGCTTGTCATAAAGCTCTTGCAGATGCAAGATAGTAGAGGGAGCATCCATATGCTCATGCTGACGTTAGAGTTCCACAAGCATAGACGCAAGTAGTATGCAGACTACATGCTCATTGTCTGCTAGGTGTTGTTTATGGGCTTCCAAACCAAACTGATCAAACCCATCTTGCCCTTTAGTAGGGGCAACAAGAACTGAAGAATCTAAAACACATGCTATTTTTTAGAGCATAAAACTCTTTTTACATTCCAATACCACTCCTTAAAGTTAGGTCCAGATATTTTATTAGTATCCAGAATAGAGCAAAAAAATAAAGTTTCCAGTCATGACTCATACGTTGAAAAAACAAAAACAAAATAGGACTTATAAGTATTTCATTAACCATATACGGAGACTTTTGAACCGTATGTGGCCCTCCCACTATCTTCTCTAGAATCAATGACCCTCAGATATTGATTTTAGGGTTATCCTTCATAAGGATATCCATAGTGGGCTAAGAGAACGACTGGAATCATTTGTTTCTGGCTGAGCCCGCAAAACTTACTTATCCAGCGATCATGTGATAAAAGGAAATTATGCTTGAATTGGGCCTTTAAATCAAAACCCTAGCAAATTAATCATGCTCCATTCAGTCTCCTTGACAAAACTAAGGGGTCAATCAATGCACTTGCAATGAGTAAAGAATACATGTTCCTGTGACTATCACGTCTTCTATCTCTCTCTCTTTCCCTTGTAGGACTTCGTCCACGGTAATATTCCTATTAAACATTCAATAATGAGATCAAAAATTTAAACTGCCTATATTTGACTTAACATGAAAAAAACAGAGGAAAAAGAAAAAATAAAGAAAGAAAAATGATAGCGCCTTGTTAAGAAGGGAAAACACCTTCTCATAGGCTCCATCTTCTAGTCCATCAACGACTGGTTACTCATTTTCCTCTTTCTCTTCCTCTTCCTCAAAATCTTCTTCAAGAGCACTGAGTCAAGATTTGAGGGCATCACTAGATTCAAGAGTCTACCTATAAAAATAACAAAGGAAAAGATGGAATAAGATTGTTAAAATATAATAATCTGTGTAATTGTTATTGTTGTAAGTGTAAGATTCCTTTTGTATACATGTCTATTTCCTATAGGATTTGTTATGATTTGAGATCTGTAGCAACCTTCTAGAATTATGCATTCCTCTATATATAAATCAATATACGAGCCAGAGCATGAGCACTGCGCATTTCATCATACTTCTTCTGGTCCTGTTAGCTATTAATCTAACTTTGTATCAGAGCAAAATAATATATACAACCTCTGTTGATTCTGGCACCTCCGCCAATGCCAAATCATATACTCTTTTTAGCTCAACTAGTTAGACGACAGTGATCTAGTTGGATCGCTTGAACTTTCTCATATGGGAATCCATCGTACTCCCACTCCTCAAAGGAAATGGACTCGAAGGCCACATCAACAGAACGACTAGTGCTCCGGTGAAAGTTGTCACCCACGACTCTGGAAGCAGAGCGAGGAGTATAAGGAATGGTTCTCGGTCGACCGTCTTCTTGTCAAGTGGCTATGCAATGCAATGTCTAAAGAAATCGGGGCTCAACTTCTTCACTACAAAACTGCAGAGGCATTCTGGGATGCTGCCCGTGACCTCACCTGTGCGTCCACTAAGGCTTAGATCTTGGTTATTAAAATTGATCTTCATAACACCAAAAAAAACTCCCTCACCATGGAAGAATATTTGAACAAAATGAAACACTTCTCAGATGAGCTTGCTCTAACCGGCTCACCAGTCACAACTAAGGATCTCATCCTCCATACTCTCAACGACCTAGATGGTGACTACAATGCAACAGTGGTCAAACTCGTTGATCAGCCAGACTTAACCTGGATCGAGACCCAGGCTGCTTTACCCTCGTTTGAGTCCCGACTGAGTCAACTAAACCACTTTGCCTCTAAGAATCCAACCAGCTACCAATATTGCTCAGTGTATTGAAGAACATCACGATTCAGACAACAATCATTTTGTGGCTGAAGCAGAGGCAGAGATGGTCGTTTTGGTGGTCATTGACATGGTGGACGGGGATGAGGAAATCAACCTTTCTATATCCACTGCCAAAAACCTGGCCATACTTTGCCACTTGCTATTATTGTGAAAATAACTCTTTTGGTTTTAATCATTTTGCACCACCTTAAGCTCATCTAGCTTATTATAACTCTGCACCTCCTTAAGCTTATCATGATAATCCCTCTTCCATTTTAGATCCCTTGTGGTACATGGATAGTAGAGCCAACTATCATGTTACACCATATTTTGAGCAGCTTGAGGATGTCACTTCAGTTGGTAAGTCTCATATAACAACTTGTACTGGGCAACAGACTAAAATCTTGGGTGTCGGTTCTGTTACAATACCTTACAATCAGTCTAAATTGTATCTTCAAAATGTTCTATATGTTCCAGCGGCAACCAAAATCCTTCTGAGTGTAAATCGATTACTTAAAGATAATTCTGTGTGTGTGAGTTTTACTAATACCAGCTGTGATGTGAAGGATATGGAGATAGGAAAACTACTTCTTAGGGGCACTCTAAAGCTAGGAATGTACCCAATGACAGCAGGCAAATCTAGTGACACACCACAAGCTCTACTGCCTGAAATCAAAGACCTATATGCTGAGTTTCTGAAGTGGCATCATACTCTTGGGCACCCAAGTATTAAAGTTTTGAAACAAGTTTTACCTAAATGTAATAAGAAAGCTTCGACTGTTCTAATCAATGACAATTTTACCTGAAGGGAAATCCATGTACTTACTGTTACACCTCCACCGGCCTTGCCCTTTCGGGTGGCGGGTTAGAGGGATTCCTTTTATTAATTACCTTTCCTTCACTTATTAAGTTCTTTAGCATGCATCAGAGTGAGCATGACAGAGCACAGGACTGGTTTGGACTAATTACTGTACTGGTAAAAGTAAAAACAACAGAAAATATAAGTCCTCGAAAGGTTAAGGGTACAGTAATCCAAAATAAATCCCAGAAATATAATACAATCATCCAAAAAGTAAGATAGAAAATACGGTAGGGCATTCCGTACTCTTCACCGCATCTCCGAACCCTACCTCATCAAAAGTGGT
Source organism: Acacia acuminata (assembly GCA_019022655.1). Taxonomy (NCBI): domain Eukaryota; kingdom Viridiplantae; phylum Streptophyta; class Magnoliopsida; order Fabales; family Fabaceae; genus Acacia; species Acacia acuminata. The sequence continues at coordinate 198,887 of JAFJYI010000223.1, forward strand.
CTTCACCGACGGTCAGTACGCTCCCCTACGGTTGTAGAAGCATCCGGAGTCCGAGATTGGCCCCGTAGTAACCGTCATTACTTAAATATTAAATGTGTAAGGGGTATGTAAGTTACCATGCTAGATAAAAATATAAGAGCATGCCAAGCAATACCATATATGCATTCAGATCATACCACAGTAAAACACACATCACAATCCATAGAACTCATACAGCTCCCTTACTAAGGCAAGCCCCGGTCTCACTGGACTCTCAACCCGTAAAGCCGCCCTTACTAAGCTAGCCCAGACTGAAACTCAACCTGTATAGCCGCCAACAAGGACGGCCTCAGACTGAACGCCCTCAGCGCTAGGAATCATACAACTCTGTATGCATATTTGGCACAAATATATACAAAGAAAAACACACATGGCAAACACTAACATACAACAAAACACATAAAGATATCTCAGTAAGGCGGTTACTACCTGGTGTGATAAATATTGTCCTTAATATTTTATTGGGTCCATTGACTTTCCAAGGATTCCCTTGACCTATATATAATTAAAATACACTTATTCAGTATTTACAAAAATGCCCTCACATTTTTCTTGTTAAACCGAGCCCAACACAAAATTTTCCAGAATTCCAGTGATTCTAGCCCAACTTCCAAGATTTTTAATAAATTCCAAAAAAAATCATTTTTGCATGATTCCAATGCCATTTAAACCATTGAAATATTTATTTTTCAGGAAAAATATTTCTAGACCCTGAAAGTACTTGTATGTTTGCGTGTTTCTTACTTTCCACATCCGGGTCGATGTCGCCCGTTGCACACAAAGCCAACTTTGCCAATTTTTATTTCTTAGTAAAAAATTCCAAAAATCATAAAATTATACATAAAAGTGAACCTCAGGATGTGTAAGTTTTTCCTGTAAAATCTCAGCCACAAATAAGTTCGTTTACTATTTTTAGAACTCACTTAAAGGTCCACTGCCAAAATTTCCAGAATCAAGAACAAACTTGCTTTTAAGGCTTTTTCGGTGATTTCATGTTCGGAAACTTAAACTACAACATAACCCCATACAAAATCATGTTTTAAACCTTTTGGGACCATCAAAACTTCAAAATCATATCCTATCACCAAGCCCTAATCAGAAGCACGAAAATTCCAAATTTAAACTTTAAAGGTTCAAGTTGTCGTAGTTACCTAATTCGTAGCTTCGGCTTTGTGGACAAGGTGGTTGAGTGCTTGATCCTAGCTATGAGAGCTTGCTGGTCCCTTATCTTTCCTTCAGCTATTGCACGCCTCTTAGGAGGAAAAATGGAGAGTTTATCCTCTTTTTAAAGTAATTATGAGGGTAGACGGTCTCCAAAACCGTAGCAAATTCCGTATATTTTGGATCGACTTTAATAATTATCTTCAAAAATTTCCAGAGGATTCTAGGGGCTGAGGTGGAGCCTCCCTAGCCTTATTCTTCAGATTTTATCTTTTCATTTGGTAAAAATTACTTATTTTGACTCGAAACACCTTTTTGTCCTACCGAGGGCCCACACTTTAATTAATGGACTGATTAAGCTTACTTTTTCTCCAAGTCAGATTTTTATTAATTAAAAAAGGTCATGTGGCACCTAGGGGGCCCCACAAATCTGATCCCCATTATTTAATTCCATTTTCCTACTTTATCAGTCAAATTCTGGGTCTACTGGTCTCTATCGGGTCCCACCGGGTCCAAAAGTCTGTCTTTTGTACTTTTCTCTGTCTTTTCCAGATATTCTCTCCTGCTTGGGCATACTCATGTGGTGCCTTCCCTCTTTCCAAGGGGGCCCCACATTTGTCTCATTCTGTCCAAAAATAACCCTATAACTGGTCCCTATCGATCCTTTTTTCTACTAGTTTGTCGCCTGTGATCCCGCATCTTGTGTTTGGACCAGAGTATGGATAAAATCATCTTATTTTCTCCTCTTTCTCATGTTGGACGAAATTTAACGCCCAAAGGACAAGGAATTGACCATTTTGCCCTTGCTTTATCTTCCTTTAATCCAATGGTGACACGTGTCCCCGTGCAATGGTTACTCTGACTCTTGCTCTTTGGAATATGCCTTTTTCAATGTCACTTTCTCTCTCCTATCCCTGCATGGCGCATACACACTCCCCTGAGTCAAGAATCTGTGTTTTGTCACATACCCTGGGCCCCACTTCATCATACCGGCTTTATACCTCACCGGTATCTTGCCCTGGGCCCGTACCTTTTCGAACTTGGGCCCACCAGAGACTCTTTTCCTCTGGTCAAAGTGGGTGAATTTTGGGCCTTTCTGGGGTCCTCTGTCCTGTCTCCCATTATACGGACATTCTTTTACAATATTTCATTATAAAATATTACACAAATAATAACAATTAAATTACGGCTAAAACTCTTCATTAAGTTATCAACGTTTACGGTTACACCATTTACAACAGTAGGGGTGTTACATTTCTCCCCCCGTAAAATAAAATTTCGCCCTCGAAATTTGATTACACATTTATCATACTACGAGACATAAAGTCAGGGTAGTGAGTTCTCATATTCTCTACTGTTTCCCACATTGCTTCTTCGATAGACAAACCTTTCCAGTACTTTTACGAAGGGATGGTCTTTCACGCATGATTGCTTTTCTTGATATTCGAGGATTCTTTTGGGTTCAACCATGAAAGTATGATTGTCTTGAACATCTACATCCTCATATTCCAAAATATGCTCCGAACTTGGCTGATATTTCTTCAATTGCAAGACATGAAAAACATCATGCAACTTACTTAAGTGGTAATGCCAACTGATATGCAATGGGTCCTCATTTAGCAAGAATCTCAAAGGGTCCAATGTACCGAGGACTTAGTTTGCTTCATTTTATTGCTCTACCAATTCCAATAACAGGTGATATTTTGAGAAAAACATGATCTCCAACTTCGAATTCTAGTGGTCTTCTTCTTTTGTCTGCATAAGTTTTCTGTCTACTCTGTGCTGTGAGAAGCCTCTTTTGTATTAGTTTGATTTGATAGGAGGTTTCTTCAACCATCTCCGGAACAAATAGTTTTCTTTCGATAACTCGGTCCAACAAATAGGAGATCTACACTTCCTTCCGTATAAAGCTTCATAAGGTGTCATTTGTATCTTTGGAATGGTAGCTATTATTGTATGCAAATTCCACCAGGGGAAGATATTGATCCCAACTACCTTTCAAATAAAGCATACAGGCACGCAACATATCTTCCAGTGTCTGAATGGTCCTTTTTGATTGACCATCAGTCTAGGGATGATAAGCAGTGCTAAATTTTAATTTTGTCCCCATTGCGCCGTACAAGACTTGCCAGAATCGTGAGATAAATCGGGGACCTCTATCAGAAATGATACTTTTTGGTGTACCATGGAGTCAAATGATCTCCTTGATATAGATCCTCTCTAATTGCTCTGGAGAATAATTCACACTTATAGGAATAAAGTGGGCTGATTTTGTAAATCGGTCAACGATCACCCAAATTGCATCATGATGTCTAATCTTGGGTAGTCCCACTATTAGATCCATGGTAACGTCTTCCCATTTCCATTCTGGTATTCCAATTTCTTTCAGAAGTCCTCTCTATTTTGATGCTCAGTTTTTATTTTCTGGCAAGTTAAGCACTTCGCCACATACCGAGCAATGTCATTCTTCATACCAGGCCACCAGAATTCAGTTTTCAGGTTATGATACATTTTTGTTGCTCCTAGATGAATGATATACTTGCTTTTGTGTGCTTCATCTAGAATCTTCTTTCTTAGATCCTCTACTGGTGGAACATAAATTCTCTTTTTGTAATGAATTAATCCGTCTAGTGAAAGTTCGTAGTCTGGTGATTTGTTGGCTGTAACCTTCTCTCGAATAGATTCGGTCTCAACTTGCTCATCTCACGTCTGAGCTTCTTTTATTTCTAATTTCAGATCATTTCTCTCGTTACTGACAAAAAATTTGCTACATACACATTATGTGGACTGTTTTGATTTATGAGGATCCATTTTGATAATTGCAAATCTCGAAAATCCTCTAGCAGCTTTTGCTCCGCCATCATCATAGATGCTACTTGTACCGCTTTTCTACTTAAAGCATCAACAACAACATTAGCCTTGCCTGGATGGTACTTAATTTCTAAATTATAATCTTTAAGTAGCTCCATCCATCTGCGTTGTCGCATATTAAGCTCTTTTTGGTCAAACAAATATTTAAGACTCTTGTGGTTGTAGTATAACTCAACAACAACACCATATAGATAGTGTCGCCATATTTTCAAAGCGAACACAATAGCAGCAAGCTCGAAGTCATGTGTAGGATAGTTTAATTCATGAGGCTTCAGCTGACGAGAGGCGTTGGCCACAACTCTACCCTGCTACATCAGGACACATCCCAATCCCTGTAAACTTGCATCACTGTAGACCATATAGGTCTCAGTCGGATCGGAAATAATCAACATAGGTGCCGATGTAAGCCTCTCCTTCAGCATCCGGAAGCTCTCCTCCATTGAGCATTGACAGAGATTTGCCGTGATCTCCCAAAATAACCAGATTAGAAAAGGATTTGCAGTATAATGTAACCTGGGTTGTTTCCCAACAAATTCGCAGTCGGTTCAATTCGTACAGCAATAAAACATTGACAGTAAATGGGGGTTTTTTTTGATTCAGAATAATATTAAAAACGTGAATGAGAATGTGTTTGTGGCTACTGCCTCACTTAACCTAAAATGGCAAAATGAAATGGGGCTCCAATCCATAATTCAGGCCCGGAACGAAAATAAAATAAAATGGGCTTTAATTACAAAATTCGAGTCCAAAAATACATATGAATTTGGATCCAAAATTGGCCGCCCTCTTGTCTGAATTTGCTCTTCATGTCTTCATAACAATTGTAGTTCTCTGAATCATCTGAAATATGAGACAAAAATGAGGCACATCCGATGTCTGGTTCAAGAGTTATGGTAAAAATGGTGAAGCAATGTAAAACTGGAATTTATTATTAAATAATGGCTAAAATATAATAAAAGGCCCAAAGCCCAAATAAGTATAAAAGCCATTTTTTATTAGCTAAAGAGTCCTAAATTATTAATCAAGAGACAAAAATTAGTGTATGAAATATTCAATTATCAAATTCCCCCACACTTATCTTTTTGTACTCTTGAGCAAAATTCAAAGAAAAAGACCTAAAGGAGAAACTCTTCTTTTCTAACAATTGCTAACAATGCAAAAATTGAACAAGTGACACAAAGCTCTAAAAGATCAATCAATCAAGACCACAATCCCTTCATCTCAAATTACAATTCATGGTAATCTCAATCAATGATGCTAATCACATAAGATGGTCTCTCAAATGATGCGCTCAATCAATCAATCAATCTCTCAAGTGTTTAAGGTAAATAAGTGTATCGCTCAAATTCTACTCAAGAAATTTGCTCGCCATAAGCTTGCTCAATTTCTACGTCTCCACTACTCATAACACATGCATGCACAAATCAAGAAAGCTTGTTATGAAAGGTTGTAATGGGGTTAGGGTGAAGGTAGGTAATAGTATGGAATGAGAGGTTAAGCCCCAAGAAATTAAAAAGAGCACTAATTAACACAATCATTCTCTATGTAAGAAAATTTTTATTTTACTTATATATCTCTTTTCTTTCTATGTATTTTCTTTCTTTATTTCTTCTCTTTTTTTTCTGCTTTTCTTTCTTTTATTTTCTTTTTTCTTTTGCTTTTCTTTCTTTCTTTCTTTCTTTCTTTTTCTTTCTTTCATTTTTTTTTTTGAGAAAAATGAAACCATACTATATACATAATCACAATAACAAAAGCAAACATCCCCCCACACTTAAACTGTTGCACTTCTGAGCAACCCCCACACTTAAACACAAAACCTAGGTGAAACCAATGCTCAATAAATTTTCAAGGTGCGGAATAAAATGGTTTTTCGCTTAGGCTTGTAATGTAGCTTAGAAAAGAATGAGTCAAAAAGGCACAAAGGGCTAGCAAAGGAATCATAATGCAAGGGAAAGGCTATTTGGCCAAAGTGAGGAAAATAAAAGAAAGAAAACAAGCTTCCATCATACTTATGCACGTAAATGAAAAATGTAGTTTCAAAAGAAAAAGAGCAAGTTCTAGAGAACACAAATCATGAGCAGATGCACACATGAAAGAAAGAATGGCAAAAGATGAATTCCATTCATGCAGGCCCAAAACCTCACAAGGTCAATACCAACTTAGGCGATCAACAACATCAAATCAACTACCAAGACATGTAATCGAAGAGTCAAGAATGGCAGACCAAACGGAATGATCCATTAAAACCAAAATGTCCAAGTTCATAATATGTAGCAATCATAGAAAGAGAGACTGTATTTATTTCAAGAAGCAAAGTAGAAAAAGGAAAACAAATAGAAGAAAGAGGGAGAAAGAAAGAAGAATACTCCCCAAGGGGTTTATGGAGGATAAGTGGCATCAATGAGGAGAATCTCTGCTTCCTCAGGCTGCTGCTGGGATCCCTCATGAAATGGCTTGAGGCGATGCCCATTGACCTTAAAGGTTCATCCTGTGGGTGGATCACATAGCTCAACAACACCAAATGGAAAAATGTTAGTGATCTCAAAAGGGCCATCCCATTTAGATCGAAGCTTACCAGGCATAAACTTCAAACGGGAGTTAAACAGAAGAACTTTCTGGCCCACAAAAAATTCTTTCCTCAGAATATGCTTATCATGGAATGCCTTAGTCTTTTCCTTGTATAACCGTGAGCTTTCATAGGCATCCAATCTAAGCTCATCCAACTCTTGCAATGGTAGCTTCCTCTCCATCCCAGACTTAGCCAAATCCATGTTACACTGCTTAATGGCCCAATAGGCTTGATGCTCCAACTCAACCGGAAGATGATATGCCTTACCAAAGACAAGCTGATAGGGGACATCCCAATCGGGGTCTTGTAGACGGTGCGATAGGCCCACAAAGCATCATCTAATTGCTTACTCCAGTCTTTCCGGGTAGAGTTAACTGTCTTCTGAAGGATTTGCTTAATCTCTCTATTGGAGACTTGGCTTGACCGTTGGTCCGAGGATGGTATCTTTGTGGAGACCTTATGGAGCACTCCATACTTGCGTAACAAGGCACCCATGCTTCGGTTGAAAAAATGAGACCCCGGTCACCGATAATGGCTCTAGGAATACCAAACCTGCGAGAAAATGTTAGACCTAACAAAATCCACCACCACGAGAAGAATCATTAGTCCGAGTGGCTTTCGCCTCAACCCATTTCGAGACATAATCAACAGCTAGCAGTATGTAAGTATAACCATATGAAGTAGGAAATGGACCCATAAAATCAATACCCCAAAAATCAAAGATCTCACAAAACAATATAGGGTTCTGGGGCATCTCATGCCTACAGGAAATACTCCCTGCTCTCTAACAGTTATCACATGACTTACAAAATAGATGGGAATCATGAAACAAGGAAGGCCAAAACAATCCACTGTCTAAAACTTTCCTAGTAGTTCTTTGTGGTCCAAAGTGACCACCACAAGCAGAAGCATGAGCAAAATGCAATATAGAGTGAAACTCATGATCAGGAACACATTTCCTAACTACTTGGTCACTATAAAATTTCCACAAATAACGGTCATCCCAAACATAATATTTAGACTCACTCTTTAATTTAAGAGTTTGGGCCTTAGTGGAATCTACAGGCAAAACACCAGCTACCAAGTAGTTAACCAGATTAGCATACCATGGAAGCTTACCTTGCAGTTGTAGAAGCTTCTCATTAGGGAAATCATCCCGAATAGAAGAGGGGTGAGAAGGAGAATGAGTGATGCGACTCAAGTGGTCAGCTACCCAGTTTTGTGCTCCACTTCTATCTCGAATCTCAACATCAAACTCTTGGAGCAACAACATCCACCGGATGAGTCGTGGCTTAGCATCTGCCTTTTTCAACAGAAACTTCAAAGCAGCATGGTCAGAGAAAACAACTACTATACTTGCTAGCATATATGACCTAAACTTATCAAAAGCAAATACAATAGCCAACAACTCTTTCTCAGTAGTGGTGTAATTAGACTGGGCAGGATCAAAAGTCTTGGAGGCATATGCAATGACATAAGATGCTCTATCAACTCATTTGTGCCAAGATAGCACCAACCGCATAGTTGGAAGCATCACACATCAACTCAAAGGGGAGGCACCAATCGGGGCTTGGATCACGGGGCCGTAGTTAGGCAACGCTTCAAGTGATCGAAGGCCGCCTTGTACTCGTCATCAAATACAAAATCGGTGTCCTTATGCGAAGGTTGGACAAGGGGCGAGCAATCTTGCAGAAATCTCGAATGAACCTTAGATAGAAACCTACATGACCAAGAAAAGAGCCAACTTCCCGCACAGATGCAAGGTAAGGCAAAGCAGTAATTACCTCTATCTTAGCAGGATCTACCTCAATCCCTTTCCTAGACACTATGTGTCCCAAGACTATACCTGACTCAACCATAAAGTGACACTTCTCGCACAAGATTAGACTCAATGCACCTATGCAAAACTCTAGACAAATTAGCTAAGCATGCATCAAAATCAGACGCATAGACAATGAAATCATCCATAAAAACCTCCATGCAATCCTCTAGAAATTCAGAGAAAATGTTTACCATACAACGCCGAAAGGTGCCAGGTGCGTTGCAAAGGCCAAAAGGCATCCTTCGGTAGGCATATATTCCAAAGGGGCATGTGAAGGTCATCTTCTCCTGATCCTCAGGAGCAATATGGATCTGGAAGTATCCAGGAAGCAATAATGGGACTTGCCAGCCAGTCGCTTTAACATCTGATCAATGAAAGGTAGAGGATAATGATCCTTGCGAGTGGCTTGATTGAGTCTCCTATAATCGATACAAACTCTCCAACTATTACGAACTCGAGTAGGAATGAGCTCATTCTTCTGATTGGCTACCATAGTAACTCTGGACTTCTTAGGAACCACCTGGACCAGGCTAACCCACTGGCTATCAGAAATGGGACAGATGATTCCAGCTTGCAGAAGCTTAGTGACCTCCTTCTTCACCACATCAAGGATAAGAGGATTAAGGCGTCTCAGGGTTGCCTCCGGCTTAGAGTCCTCTTCTAACAAGTCGATGCATACACATGGAAGGGCTAATGCCAACGATGTCGGCTAATGTCCACCCAATGGCTTTCTTGTTCACCCTCAATAAGCTTAGCGGTTTATCTTCTTGGTCGGGAAGAAGATTATTTGCAACAATGATCGGCAACCTGCTCATCCACCTCCGTAAATGCATACTTCGGGTGATCGGAAGGGATTTCAACTCAAGCTTGGGTGGTTGCTCGGTGGAGGGAAGAAGCTTGGGTGGTTGTTGCAACAACTCGATGTCATCACTTGGAAATGCCAAAACCACATTCAAAGAAGGAAGAACTGTGTCTAGGCGGCCAATGTTAACATCGAGTAAAGCTTATCAAAATCGAGTTAAGCTCATCAAAATCAATCAGGATGTACATTAGGATCGGGATGAAGCTCAAACTTAGAATCAATATCGAATCCACATGTAATGTAGAATCACCAAGCAAGTCGAATCACCAAATAATGCAAAGCATTAAGCAAATCGGTGCAAAGCAGAAAGCACCATTCATTATCAAGACATGCACAAATGGGAGAATCACTCTCGAGATGTAAAATCGGGATAGTCAAGATACCAATCAAGCAATAACATCATCCCGGCAAGATCATCAATCACATCAATGCGAGAAAGCAGAGTGTTCTTCCTTAGGATGTTTCATGGCATCAAAGATATTGAAATTCACGGATATATCACCAAACTCCATGGAAAGAGTACGAATGCACATCTATCTTAGTCCTAGCTATTTTCATGAAAGGCCTCCCTAGAATGATAGGTGATCTATTACTGGGAGACTCGTCCTCCATATCTAAGATGTAAAAATCAGCAGGAAATACAAGTTCATTAACCTTGACTAATACATCCTCAACTAAACCAGAAGGATGAACATTACTCCTATTAGCTAGTGAATAACAACACCGATAGGACGTAAAGGACCAAGACCAAGAGATTTATAAATAGATGCAAGTATGACATTAATAGAAGCACCTAAATCTAGCATGCAATCATCAAATCTATAGTTACCAAAAAAGGGATAGAAAATGTCCCTGGATCCTTGCACCTGTGAGGCATTGTAGAAATGGATGAGTCTTTGGTACATTCTCAGTTCAAACTCACTCGTTCACTCCCCTTCGCCGCCTCTTGTTGGTGCACAACTCCTTCAGAAACTTGGCATATTTAGGTATTTGATTGACCGCATCTAAGAGAGGAATGTTGATCTCTACTCTCCTGAATGTCTCAAGTATATCCTTCTCTTGTGCTTTTTCTGCCAATTTCTTGGTTGAACTGCTCTCTAAGGGAAAGGAAGAGGAATGGGGATGTCTTCCTCTTCACCTTGCTGCACTGCCTCTTATTTTTAGAGTCAATCTTCACAGTTTCGACTCTCTTTCGATGTGGAAGTCACATCTCGTATGGGTTTAGGTTCCTCCAATTGCTTGCCGTAACGAAGGGAGATGGCACTCACATTCCCCTTAGGATTAGGAATTGTTTGTGAAGGAAAAGTGTTGGATCCCCGAGGTTGAAGCTGGTTCAATGAGGTTGCCAACCGCCCAACTGCGTGTTTGCAAACTCTGAATGGAAGTGTCAGTTTGCTGTTGTAACTACATATTGGCTGTGACAATTGTTTCATCATATCTTCAAGTGAGGAACCACCACTACCACTACTACTAGCCTGTTTGTTGCCGCCTGTGGAGGTGCACATATGGTCGGGTCGAGGAGGTGGTGCTAGCAAAGGCAAAGCGGTGCAGATTGCTTGTTGGAAATTCGTGGTCCAGATCTTGTCTCGTTGGTAATTCCCAAAATTCTCGCGATATTGGTTACTCGGTTCTCGATTCGGTTCCAACGAAAATTGGGGTGATTTCTCCAACCAGGATTGTAGGAATTGGAGAAGGCATTATTCTCGTTGGTATTGTGGCTTTCGGAAAAGCACCCACTGAAGCTACCGACCGGGTCTTGATAAGTAGGATCATGCAAGGTAGGGCAAGAGTCGTAGAATGGTAAGGGTCGAACGTAACCCCATTAGTAGCCAATCCGAGGAGGAGAAGATTGTACGCTCGTGTCATCGCTACCGCCTCACCGGAGAGGTCGAGATCATCAAGTCTATTCTCTAATCTCTGAGAATCATACTGGACTGGAGGTGTTTGCACATGGTAAACAGGAGTACTATTGGCCCCGGTGCCAAATTGCTGAGAGTTGGCTGCCATCTCGGATATCAATTCTCGGGCATCTTCAGGTGTCTTGTTATGTAGAGCCCGACCGCTAGAAGCATCCACCAAACCTTTGTCTCTCGGTAGCGAGACCATCATAGAAATGGGTAATCAAGAGTTGCTCGGTGATCGGTGGTGTGGAAAGCTTGCACATAACCTTTTGAACCTCTCCCCGACTCATACAAAGTCTCCCCATTGGCCTGTTTAATGTTGGCAATTTCTTTCTTGATCGCAGTTGCTCTTGAGGCGGGGTAATATTTCTCCATAAATAACCTCGAACATCAGTCCAGCTCCCAATAGATGAAGGTGAAGGTACAACAACCAGTCTTTGGCTCCACCTTCCAATGAGAAAGGAAAAGCTCTCACTTGATTTGATCTTCATCAATTGCATGTGGTTTCATTGTCCGCACACTAGATGGAATTCCTTCAAATGCTTAATGGCACACTCACTTGAAAGACCATGAAACTTAGGCAAACAAGTGTATTAGACCGATTTAAGCTCAAAGTTAAAGAAGGGTAGGATATTGAATGCACAAAGGTTGATAATTAACATCGGGTTCATTCAATTCCTTTAAAGTAGGATGATTTTCCGTTCTTCCGCCATAATTTCGAGTTAGGAAAATTGCTACTAGAATCGATTGAAAACAACAAGACTATCGGAAGTACTATCGAAACACAATCGAAAGATCAACGGAATGAACATAATCGAATGGTCGACTTAAGTTCAATGTCCAATTCAAGTATTAATCCCACGACTTAGCTTAACAACTCTTCTAGCAAGAAGAATTGTTCTTTCTATTTCGGGATCAAATGGCAACAAGTCTTCGGATTGATAGTGCTCCTAGTACTCATGCAACATAATCACAAGGCAGAATTTGCAGAAAATCAGAATTACGAAAATGCCACCAGCCAATCAGAATTACGAAAATGCCACTAGAAACTCAGAATTACGAAAATGCCACTAAAAGTGGTAAAAAGTAGAAAAACACTAAGACAACACAAAAGCAACACAAAAACAAAAACCTATGGTAGAAATTGACCTAAACAAGTCCAAAAATACTATCAAATGATTTTTAAAATTTTTGGGACATGGACAGGGCAACTCCTAGACCATTGGGGAACCCAAAAATGGAATAAAAAAATTCAAAAATTGAAAAAGTGGTCTAAACGATGGAATTTGGCAAAACGAGCTTAGCACATGGAAAATCAAAGGTTTTCGATGTGCGTTGTGAGATAGGCCATTTTCTATCACCGTACCAAATTTCAACCAAATCGGAGATACTCCGAAAAAACCGACTAGTAGAAATCATGAAATTGGAAATTAAAAAAATAAAAAAGTGGTCTAAACGTTGGAATTTGGGGAAAATAGGGTATACATCACTCTCAAAGAGAGTGACTCTTTCTTAGAATGCCCAATTCCTTGTGAATAAAACTTGGTTTGAGTGATCCGGGTCGAAAAATTTCTGTTCGCCACCCGAACCACCTAAACTACCAAAAAACGAAGCTATTTACACTACCGTTACTAATCAAACCGATGCAAATTCCCGGAGGCGGCGCCATATTTTGACAGAGATTTGCTGTGATCTCCCAAAATAACCAGATTAGAAAAGGATTTGCAGTATAATGTAACCTGGGTCGTTTCCTAAATGAATTCGCAGTCGGTTCAATTCGCACAGCAATAAAACAGTGACAATAAATGGGGGTTTTTTTTTATTCAGAATAATATTAAAGACGAAGTAACGAGACAAAATGAAATAACACGAATTGAACGGGAAAAAGAGGATTAAAGGATCAACCCACGATTTCGGATTCACCCACTACCCTTCCTCGAACGAAACATATTTATAACCGAACTCAGAATCGACTCTAGACAAACCAAAATCTCTCGCATTTGTCTAGAAATTCCCTCAACCGAACAATCGTTCAGAATTTGTTCGAATCGTGGCACACCTCGTACGATCGCACGAAATACTTTAACCCGATCGAATGTCGTCCTTGGGAAATATCGATTTGGGTTTTTAATCAAAAACCCAATCCGAACCAAAAATCAAATCTGGTTAAGGGATACAGAAATGAGTTAGACGGTTACCGATTAGGCACGAATCCTCTGGATAGTGGATGGAACCCTCATCGTGGATCAATCTCAAAAATTTAGCTGAACATAATTAAGAAAGACGAAAAACAGATGAAGAACGCGAAGAACACGAAGAACATTGCAGAGAATTTGAAAACTACTATTTTGATCCTCTGAATTCTAAAAACGTGAATGAGAATGTGTTTGTGGCTGTTGCCTCACTTAACCTAAAATGGCAAAACGAAATGGGGCTCCAATCCATAATTCGGCCCGTAACGAAAATAAAATAAAATGGGCTTTAATTACAAAATTCGAGCCCAAAAATACATATGACTTCGGCTCCAAAATCGGTCGCCCTCTTGTCTGAATTTGCTCTTCATGTCTTCATAACAATTGTAGCTCTCTAAATCATCTGAAATATGAGACAAAACTGAGGCAAATCCGATGTTTGGTTCAAGAGTTATGGTAAAAATGGTGAAGCAATGTAAAACTGGAATTTATTATTAAATAATGGCTAAAATATAATAAAAGGCCCAAAGCCCAAATAAGTATAAAAGCCATTTTTTATTAGCTAAAGAGTCCTAAATTATTAATCAAGAGACAAAAAGTAGTGTATGAAATATTCAATTATCAAGCATCCGACACAAATGACTGGTTCTTTTTGGTAAGCTTCATCAACGGCAACGCAATTTGTGCAAAATTCCTTATAAAACGGCAAAGTAATATCCGCAAGACCGAGAAAAATATGAATTTCAAACACGGTTTACGGCCTTTTCCAATTCAATATTGCTTCCACTTTACTAGGGTCGATCGCAACCCCATATTTTGAGATTACATGGCTAAAAAATTTAACTTCCAAAAGCCAAAATTCACATTTGCTAAATTTAGCGTAGAGTTTCTTTTCTCTTAGAATACTCAACGCAAGTTGCAGATGGTGTTCATACTCTGTCTCATTTCTAGAATAGATCAAAATGTCATCGATAAATACCACAACAAATTTATCCAGATAAGGTCGAAATACACGATTCATATAATCCATAAAGACAGCTGGAGCATTCGTTGATCCACAGGGCATCACCAGAAATTCATAATGCCCGTATCTGGTCATGAAAGCAGTTTTCGGGACATCCTCGCTCTTACCCGCAACCGATGATATCCAGATCGTAAATCAATTTTCGAGAATACACGGATCCGATCTGGCTGATCTAACAGATCATCAATCCTCGGGAGTGGGTATTTGTTCTTAATCGTCACCTTATTTAGCTCCCTGTAGTCGATACAGAGTCGTAGGTTTCCATCTTTCTTCTTCACAAAGAGTACTGGGGCTCCCCATGGTGAAACACTAGGCCTAATAAAGCCTTTTTCAAGTAATTCTTCAAGTTCCTTCTTTAATTCCGCCATTTCGTTAGGTGCCATCCTGTAGGGTGCCTTTGATATAGGACCAGTACCAGGCATAAGTTCAATGGCAAACTCAACTTCCCTTTCGGGGGTAGTCCACTAATGTCATCTAGAAAAACATCAAGAAATTCTTTTACGATAGGAATTTTATCCAGTGTGAGTTACGCCTCCGCACTGTCTGCGAGAGAAATATTATGTATCCCTGGCAACCCTGTTCAAGGCATTTTTCTACTTCGGTGGCCGTCAGAAAATTGAGACTGACTTCACCGTCACTATTGCTTGGTGACTCTTGATATGTGATTGCCTTGCTTCCGAGATCCATGATTACATTATTAGCTGACAACCAGTTCATACTGAAAATCACATCGGTCTCTCGCAAGGGTAGGCAAATCAGGTCAATGGTCGTCTCACGATCATTCACAATCACAACACAATTCAAAAAGACATCAGCAGTACTGGTTCTAACCCCTAAGGGTGTAGACACATTCAAATCATAGGGTAATTTATGCAACTCAAAGTTCAAATGCATGACACAATCATATGCAATGAATGAGTGACTAGCACCTGTATCGAACAATGCATATAAGAAATGATCATGAACGTAGATCGTACCTTGTGTTGGTTATGATTAGTTTTGATAATATCTTATATAGATGTCATTACCTAGAGCAAAAAGCTTGCATACTACATTTATCTTCTAGTTTGACTAATTCTTATATTTAATGTAGATGTGAAGTTTAATAATGAAGAATATTCAAGAAAGGAGATTGAAGAAGGAAGAACTTGCTCTATGGAATGAGAAAATCTTTATACAAGTTCCTAGATTGATTCTAGAAGTCCCCACGAAGACATGGAAGTTAGAACGGCTCAAATCGGAGTTAAAATAAGCAAAATCAATGAGTTAACTCGAGCCAGGGAGCTTACCTCGAGTTAGAATGTTGATCTATAGTGTTTTGGACATCTAGGATGATTAACTCGAGTCACACACTTCACTACCTCGAGTCTAGATGATTTTCAAGTGATTTTTACTCCCTGAAACGTTTTAACTCGAGCCAGGACTTATTTGCCTCGAGTCTGGGTCAAAACTCGAGCCAGGAACTCTTCAGACTTGAGTTTTCGCTCTCAGGTATGATTAACTTGAGTCAGGCTTCAGTGTACCTCGAGTTAAAGCCACTTACAACAACTCTGGTGCACTCTGTTCCACATTCAGCTCGGGTGAGGTCTGGTATTTCGATGATATCTCACAAACCAGAGATCGGATTGAAGTGAAAATAGTGGCACATGAAACTAGACTCCCAATGCGTCATTTTGATATATAATCCAAGTTGAAAGGAGTCTAGATGAGAGAGCTATGCGTTTTTCAAGTTGACACAAAAAGCACCGTCACAGACCAGACCAAGCTTCGATAATTTGAGTGTATCTCACAAACTACAAATCCAATTGAGCTACAATCGGGGACATTGGAAAGTAGACACACAGATCAAGACTTGAACCAACCAAAACGGAGCTCAGACCAGGGGAGATATGGCCCTCAAAAGTTGACACTCGAAAATGGAATCAATTCAAGATAGCTTCGGTTTTCCTTCTATATCACACTTTGAGAGAGCTTTTTAACTCGAGCCAACAAGCATACCTCGAGTTTTTAATGAAGACAGAGAGTTAGACACTTTGAGAGAGCTTTTTACCTCGAGTCGAAGTGTGTGCCTCAAGTCAAATGGCCAACCCAAGAGTTTGAAGAATGGAGAGCAGTTTTTACCTCGAGTCAGAGTGTGTGCCTCGAGTCAAATGGCCAACCTGAGAGTTTGAACAATGGAGAGCAATTTTTAACTCGAGTCAGGAAGTGTAACTCGAGTCAACAAGATCTGATACACCACGAATGTGCAGAATTCACTCGAGCCTCTTCAAATGTAACCTCAAGTGGATTAACTCGAGTCAAGGAAGTCTGTGCCTCGAGTCAAATAGCATTTTCAAACGTTCATATTGATTTTAATGAAGCACAAACTCGAGCCAAGGAGATTGACACCTCGAGTCAATTTTTCAGACTTCTTCTCGTATCTTCAAAGTACTCCAGACTCGAGCCAAGGAGATTGATGCCTCGAGTCAGTATATGTTAAACTTCCTTTTAACGATGGGTTAACTCGAGCCTCTTCAAATACAACCTCGAGTGGTACAGACTCGAGCCAAGGAATTATGTGCCTCGAGTTAAAGAGCATTTTCAAATGATCACTTTGAATTTAATGATGCGATAACTCGAGCCAGCTTAAACCATAACTTGAGCCAACACTCTCTGAATATAAATCACCGTGTCCGAGTAGCTTGATTCTCTTGAAGAACAATCAGATGATTACCAAAACAACTTATACTACTTCTTAACATCATTTATATCATTTATGTATAAGTTTCAAGTGATTAAAGTTTTAGATAACATCAAACTTGAGAAATCAAAATCTGCAAAATGAAGATGAAGTTTTCTGCAGATTTCCAGAAATAATAGAGAAGATCGAATTCAACAAGGAACTTGAAGAAACGAAGTTGAATGCTCAATGGATTCGAATGTTCATCGGTAAAATTCTCTAACTTACAGAAACTTCAATTAATGCAATATTCAAATTATGCAAGTGGATGACAAGCCGTGAAGCACCGAGAGTGACAAAGCCGACATAATGAAGGATGGCCCATAACGTCAAAAGCAGAAACAATATTATAAGCTATCGTCTATCCAAGGCCACGTGAATGACAATTGTAAAGTATCTTAAAGCAGATATTCGATTATGGCAAGGCGCGGGTACCTTCAACGGACATACTCAACAAAGTTCAAATTCCTCCAATGGTCCTCCAGCTTCAACTAAGTATAAATACATGAAGGATTGAATTCATCAATAAGGAACCAGTGCATACACAGACAAAGAATACAAAGTGTTCAATTTCTATTTACGTATATATCATAGGATATCATTGGGCTTCGGTGATTATTTTCTATCTACTCCGTGAGAGAGTCTTATCAATCATTTCACAATTTGTTTAAATCTCAAGATAGAGGTATCTTGAGTGTGGTTTACAATTACAACTTTTAAGGGGGAGTGAGTCCGAGAGTGAAAGGATCATTCTTTGTTTACAGAGTGTGTAATTGTGTCTATGGTCATTTGGTTACAACTTGTAAAGAGGAGTAAGTCCTAGTGAGAGGATTACTCAAGAGTTACAGAGTGTGTAATCAAGTTTGGAGATGTGAAATCCCGGAGTGTTTCTAGGGACTGGACGTAGGTCAAGAGTTGGAGCGAACCAGTATAACCTCTTGTGTTCATTGCTCTTCTCTCTGTCTCTGTTTTAAGTGTTCTTGAGAAATTAGCGAAAGAATTTCATAATCACCTATTCACCCTCCCTCTAGGTGATATTCCACCTTCACCTTGCACCATCTCTGGGGACTTTTGTGCCTGGTCCTTGGTCAAAGCAAAGACTCTGGCTTGATTCTGAGGTCTTCTTCTTGTCCTTTGCTGAGGACAGTCCCGGCTGAAATGTTCAGGTTTACGGTAACTGAAACAGATAATCTACCTGGTACAATCTGTGCCAGGGTGGTTCTTTCCACACTTAATACATTTCGTGGCTCGAAGGTTTACGAAAATTTTGTCGATTAGGCGAAAAGATTTCTTTCCATTGCCATGTCATTCTTTGTTGGTTAATTTTGCCTATTACATGACTTTGATGCAAAGTTTCCTGAGGTTGAAAACAAAAATTTGTTTAATTGATGCGGAAATCCGTAAAACTTTACGGTCCTCATGAATTATTAACCTTAACTCATTAAGCTAATTAGTTAATAATTATTAATCCGTAACTCTTTACAGTACTCATGAGAATTCATAACAATTTATAATACTCATGAGTTTTAGGATTACTCGTTAAAAAAACTATTGGGTTTAGGATAATTTGATGAAATGATTATTGGAGATTAGAATACCTTAGATCACTCGAAGACTTCAAGGTTGTTGATGTCCTCTAACGTTGATCCACATAGCTATCCCCCGATTGCAATGAGAACTCCTTCTCTTGAAACCTCTCACTCCTTGAATGCTTGCTAGGCGAAGACAAGGTTGAGTTGTGGTTTCCTTGGGTTTTTATCTTTTTCAAGAAGATGATGGTTTCTTAGGATCAGGTTAAAGATAGGAGGAGCAAGATCATTGGAATCTTGCCTTTCGTGGATGGTGTCTTTTTCTCTCTAAACCTTTGGTAAAGACCAAAATTTAGAGAGCATAAGGATCTTGTTTTTCTCTCGAGAAAAACGTGCGGGGAAAAAGGCACACCAAAAATCAGCACTTTATAAGAGTCTAACCCTAATTTAAGTGCTCACAAGAAAGGCTCAATCAAGCTTGAATTGCACAATCCAAATCACAATGAATTGAATTCATATCTTGATTGATTGATTGAATTTAAGATGATGAATCACATTCATATCTTGATTGATTGATTGAATCAATCATTTAAGATGATGGATTATATTTATTTCCTTTTTCCTTCAAAAAAACGTCCATCAAAAGGGCACATAAAAAATCAACACTTTATAAGAGTCTAACCCTAATTTAAGTGCTCATAAGAAAGACCCAATCCAAACGTGATTTAGAAAATCCAAATCATAATGAATTAAATCCATATCTTGATTGAATAATAATTTAAGATGATGAATCACATTCATCTCTTAAACTAAAATTCAAAATCATTACAATCAATCCTAATTTATTATTTCTCCTATCTTCATCCAATCATTATATTGGATCTTAGATAATTCAGAATTATCTTTTATAACCTAACATTTTGAATCAAAATTCAAATTCAAATTTTAAACTTAAATTCAAAATTCGAATTCCAAATTCAACTTGGCCTAAGACCCCATTGGGTCTTCCAACACATTTGGGCCCCTTTGTGGAGAAACTGCTTTCCCACTTTGGGGACACCATATATGACGCCATTTTCTCCTCATTAGGCTTGGAGTCCTACTCCAACCCAATTACACCTTTACTCTTGATACACGCCCAATAACAATTATTGGCCCAAGTTTGCTAAATTTAAACAATCGGGAATAACCTTTTGTGTGTGACCCATTAGGCCCAATTAGTCCTTGTCATAAATAACTTGGACCAATTAAAAACCCCTTTAACGGGCCCAATTTATTTAATGACCTCATAAGACACTAGCAATGCTCTGCTGCGGCCCCGAGAACTAATTGAGTTGATCAAGTGATCTACCTTTCACATTTGGATACCGTGCAAGCATCATCCCTCACATCATCATTGACATTTAGTCGAGAGCAAAGATAGAGTATCATCTCTCTTAATTGACTAAATGTAGCTATTTCACAGAACTAGAAATCTTCTTATATTAACTCTGTGAGATCATGACTCTTCATGATCATTTTTCATCTTGTGAGACTCTCGAGTTAATTAGAAGCTATCTAAGCTCTACTAGGTCTTGTGAATGACTAATCCCTTGTAGGGGATGTGAGTCCTCTCGGCATGTCCATCTATACTCATGCATTCGAGTTACACCCAAGAGTACACTTTGTTCTCCCCATTTTCTGGTGGATAGAGTTGTACGGTCAAAGTATAACCCTAGGATATAGTGTTCGATGACATCCTTAAGTCTAGGACGATCTGTACTACCAAACGATGAGAGACTTTACATATCCAATTATACTCTCTACAATGAATCTTTGTGGATTCTCTCGGTGGGTCGTTTGGTACTATCGTTTCCCCTAACAGATCTACCCACGACATCGCCTAAGGCATCTCCATACGCATTCCATGAGGTCCCTACCTTGTATCTCTATACAAGTAGATGATGTCGTACTAGTCTTATTGAGATCACCAATGCCCTTTCTTGGTGATTCAAGACTAGGAACAAGTTTTTAGGCAATAGATATCCAGTGTTCTCGAGTCCTCATGATCATGATCTCTATCATTGATCCTCAAGAATAACACATGTTCTATTCCTAGGGCTTTTATCTTCAAACACATATTCACCTTAAAATAAAGGTGAGACATAAATATGATAAAGATAAAATATGCTCATTTATTAATAATGAAATACTATAACGTAGAAATGGTCTTGATCTGTCATACAGTTGTCTCTAGGACACCTAATTACTAACAATCTCCCACTTGGCCTAGAGCCAATCGGGTCGATGTGTCATACCCAAAGACTCGTAATGACTATCACGTTTTTTCTGAAAAATTCCCTTAGTCAGAGAATTAGCCAAGTCATCATCAGTGGGGATATAGTGTTTATTTATATCTTGTCTTTCAACAATCTCTTGGATGAGGTGATACTAGCGGAGCACATGCTTGGATCTTTGATGAGACCCAGGTTCCTTGCTTTGAGCTCCAGCTCCAATGTTATCGCAATACAAAGGTATTGGGTTAACAATGCTAGGAACCACTACAAGTTCATGGATGAACTTCTTGATCCATATTGCCTCCTTAGCCGCTTCTAAAGCTGCTATGTATTCTACCTTGGTAGGAGAGTCTGTCGTGGTCTTTTGCTTGGAACTCTTCTAACAAATTGTTCCACTGTTTAGGGTGTAAACCACACTTGCTTAGCATTTACAATCATTTTATCATTCTGGAAATTGGCATTAGTGAATACTGTAAATGGAGCTATATACCCAAGAGGGGGGGTGAATTGGGTATTTTAAAAACTTTTCAGAATATGCTGTTTTGAAGTAATGAAACCGAGAGATAAACAGAGGAGGAAGGGAAGGAAAGCTTGCACAAGAGAAATTATCCTGGTTCGGTCTTATCTTTGACCTACATCCAGGTCCCAAGCCACACTTGGGATTTTCAATCCACTATACTCACAAACCGATTACACACTCGTACTCAAGAGTAGTTCTCTCTCTAGAACTCACTCCCCCTTACAAGTTGTAATCAATACACCCAACCACCAAGTCCCCCGACTTGTGGTTATCTCAATCAATAAATGATTTAGATAGAACTCTCTCACGAGCGAGATAAAATGAACAACGAAGTACAAGTATCGATTGATACAATACAAGTGAAAATTTGAACACAATAAATGACACTTAGTAAATTTTCGCTCTCGGTAGGTGTATCAGCTTGAGAAGAAGTTAATGCACTCTATTTATAGGTAGAGGACATTAAATGACCATTGTATGATGAATCCAACCGTTGTAGGTGATTAGCATTAAATCTGGTCATCTTCTCTCTCTAAAATCCAACTAATCCAAGTGCTAATATGATCGAGGTGGAACTCGAGGATTTGCCCGTTGGAGAAGAGTTTACTTGATGAAGAAAGCATTCTTGACCGTTGAGAATGCGTGCTCGAGATGGATTATCCAAAAGAAGGTTGATTTGCGAAGTGCATTAAATGCACTTTGTACACTTTTGCTTTATGTCTTTGACCTTCAATAATCTTCATCGTGCTAACGAAATTCACTCAACAAACTTGTTAAACATAGTTGGGTTCATAGATGAATGATTCATGAAAGCAATTAGATCAAACAAGAGTGATATGCAAATTCGTATAATTCAAAAATTGGTTTCGGCGTTGGTTACTCGAGTAAGTTCTTCGTTACTCGAGTAAGTCACTTTGTGTGAGAGAGTCTTTCTTGCAGTATCAAAAGGATACTCGAGTAAGCAACTTCGAGAAGCAAACCATCGAGACTTGAACTTTTGAAACCAAAGTCTTTACTCGAGTAAGTTAGTGGTTTACTCGAGTAAGCAACTATTTGCTTGAAAACTCAAAGTGTAAGATGCCTCTTTACTGGAGTAAATAAATTCATACCGGAGTAAGCACGAACATGAGTTAAGTTGAAAATCATTTTAAAGAGTTCTTTACTCGAGTATGAAAACTCTTACTCGAGTATGCACGAGTTTAGAAAAACTAGGGAGCTTTCTGTAAGACCCTTTACTCGAGTAAAGAAATGTTTACTCGAGTATACACTCAAGTTCAAAAAATTCATTTGCTCTCGGTAAGTCCAATACTCGAGTATAGGAATCTTTACTCCAGTATTGATTTAACTTGAAAAGATTGGTTGCTCTCTGGATGGTCTTTACTCGAGTATGTAAACCTTTACTCGAGTAAGTCACAATTTGAAAAACGCATTTGCTCTCGGATGACCTTTACTCGAGTATGTCATATCTTTACTCGAGTAAGTACCTTTGTAAAATGCATTTGCTTTACGGATGACCTTTACTCGAGTATATCATCTCTTTACTCGAGTAAGTACGTGTAAAATTCAATTGGGCAATCCTTTAACAGTCCTATACTCGAGTAAGATTTCCTTTACTCGAGTAAACAACTGATAACTGGTTTTACACAGATTTTGCAAAAACTTCAACACATGTTTACAATTGTTGTTAATCATCAAAACACATTGAGAACTAACAAATACTTTCACTTTTAGCTCACCACCACCATCATAAACTAAAAACATATCCTTAGTCCTTCTCAAGTACTTTAGGATTGTCTTTACGGCTATCCAATGACCACCTACAGGATCAGCCTGGTATCGGCTCATAATGCTTAAAGCATAAAAGACGTTTGGTCTCGTACACAACATGATATACATGATGGATCCAATTGCTGATGCATATGGAATCCTCTCCATGCATTCCCTTTCAGTGGTGTCTTAGGACACATAGCCTTAGAAAGATGAATGCCATCACTGACAGGAAGAAAACCTCTTTTCGACCCATCCATGCTAAACCTCTTTAGCATTTTGTGTATGTACGTGGATTGGGATAAACCCAGCAACCTTTTGGATCTATCTCTATAGATCTTTATACCAATATGTAGGCCGCTTCTCTCATATCCTTCATGGTGAAATTTTCTGATAACCATATCTTTATGGACTATAACATGGGAATGTCATTTCCAATGAGGAAAATGTCATCCACATAAAGCACAAGGAAAATAACAACACTCCCCGACCTTCTTGTAAACACACGATTCATCTTCATTCTTGATAAAGTTGTTTCCTTTGACAACTTTATTAAAACGAAGATTTCAACTCGTTGATGCTTACTTAAGCCCATAGATTGATTTTTGAAGTTTGCATACTATATGCTTTTGGTCCTTGGATTCAAAACCCTTAGGTTGTGTCATATACACGTCCTTCTTCAAGAAACCATTTAAGAAAGCGGTTTTGACATCCACCTGTCAAACCTCATAATCATGATATGCGGCTATAGGTAGCATAATTGCGATAGATTTGATCATGGCAACATGCGAGAAAGTTTCATCAAAGTCCACTCCTTGTTTTTGATGATAACACTTTGCAATTAACCTAGCTTTATAGGTTTGTATGTTGCCATCTGCATCGGTCTTCTTTTGGAAGACCTACTTGCACCCAATGGGAATTATTCCCTCAGGTGGTAGAACCAAGGTCCATACCTTGTTCTCATGCATCGAATCTTGTTAGTTCTCAATATGTTTTGATGATTAACAACAAATGTAAAACATGTTTTGAAGTTTGGAAAGTCAGTTAAAAACATTCTGATAGTTGCATACTCGAGTATAGGTTTGCTTACTCGAGTATAGGACTATTAAAAGATTGCTCAATTGCATTTTACAAGTGCATACTCGAGTAAAGGTATGTATACTCGAGTAAAGGCCATCCAGAGAGCAACCAAGTTTTTCAAGTTAAGTCAAACTGCGGTATGGTTAGCCATACTCGAGTATTGGATTTCTAGAGAACAATCAAATTTGTTGAACTTAAGTGCATACTCGAGTATAGGTATGCATACTCGAGTAAAGGCCATCCGAGAGCAACCAGGATTTTCAAACTAAGTCAATACTACGGTATGGGTAGCCATACTCGAGTATTGGACTTCCGAGAAAGCAAAAGGATTTTTCAAACAAAGTTGCTTACTCGAGTAAAGGAGTGCATACTCGAGTATAGAGTGTTACGAGAGAGCTCCAAACATTTTATAACTAATGCATACTCGAGTAAGGGTTTGCATACTCGAGTATTGAGCTCTTAAATTGTTTTTCAACGTGGCACTTGTTCTTGTGTACTCAAGTATACCAATGGATACTCCAAAGTATAGAGGCATTTTGAACTTAGAATTTTTCACACAAATAGTGCCATACTCGAGTAAGCCACTAACATACTCAAGTATAGGTTTTGTCTTTCAAACACAAGACACGTTGGTTTGCCTCTCGAAAGGTGCATACTCGAGTATCCCATTGGATCTTTGCAGTATGGACACTTGTATACTGATGCCATACTCGAGTAAGCATGAACATACTCGAGTATACAACGGTAAAAACTGATTTTTGAATTATACAAATTTGCAAATCATTGTTGTTTGATCCTATTGCTTCCATAATTCATTCAATCATATTCCTAGCTATGTTTAACAAGTTTGTTGAGTGAATTTCATTAAGATCAGATGAAGATTATTGAAGGTCAAAGCCATAAAGCAAAAAGTGTACAGTGCATTTAATGCACCCTCTCGCAAATCAACCTACCTTCAGCTAATTCATCCGAGCACGCCTTTCGAACGTTAAGGAATGTTTTCTCTACAACAAGCAACTGCATCTCCAACGGATTAATTTGCGAAGGTCAATACAGATTACTTGGCGGTGGTTGTAGAGAATATTGGAGAGAGAAAGTGCCCAAGCCACCTCCTAACACCGGGAGAACTTCTCCAACGGATCTATTTGTAAAGCAACGGTCATTTAATGATCTCGAGTATAAATAGAGTTGCATTCAAGCCTTTCCAACAGACACACCTCTTGAAGACGAAAATCATTCAAGTCTCATATTTATTTCTTCGGTTTTATCGTGTAGTATCTTGTGATACATTGAGCTTCGGTGCTTATCATTATCTACTCTTAGAGAGAGTTTGTTTCCTTGTATATCATTCATTGTAACAATCTCAAGTCGGGTGACTTGGAGATTGGGAAAATCGAGTACAACTTGTAAAGGGGAGTGTGTCCTAGGTTGAGGAGCATTCTTCGTTTACGAGTGGGTATTTGATTGTAATCGAGTACAACTTGTAAGAGGGAGTTAGTCCTAAGGGAGAGGATAACTCTTGAGTACGAGTGTGTATCGATTGTTTACAATTACAACTTGTAAGGGGAGTGAATCCTAGGGAGAGGATCATCGAGTACGAGTGTGTAATTGTAATTGAGTGATAGTGGAAAATCCCGAGTGTTTCGGAATTTGGACGTAGGTCAAAGAGTTGGACCGAACCAGTATAAATCCTTGTGTCCAGCTTCTTCTTCCCTCACTCTGCTTATCTCTGTTTTCATAGCTTCAAAACAGAGCAATTTCTGAAAAGTTTTAAAATATACAATTCACCCCCCTCTTGGGTATATAGCTCCACTTACATTTGGTATCGAGCAAGGTCTTCTCAAAAGAGCTTAACATCTCGAGAAGGATCAGTATGGAAGGTATCTTACCTGATGGAGCTTCTATCAACAGACCACCCGGTTTAAATGGAGAGCACTACTCATTTTGGAAAGCAAAGTTCAAAGTCTTTGTGAATGCTATAGAGTATGGGCTGTGGAGAGTATTTGAAAGAGGAGATTATGAGCCATCAATCGTTGAAGATGGAGTTAGAGTTCCTAAGCTAGAAGAAGAATATGATGAGAATGACGAGAAGAAATGTCACACTCAGCGGCAAGGCTGTCCCCACGCTTCAAAGTGCTCTTAGTCAACAAGAATACTTTCATATTTGCACTCTAGCTTCTGCAAAACATATGTGGGATGCTCTGGAGATAGCTCATGAGGGAATAGCTGGAGTCAAGCAAAATCGGGTCAATACTCTTATGACCGAATACGATCTTATGCACATGAAGCCTGATGAATCTATTGACGAATTTCAGTTGAGGTTCACCCATCGATTAATCAACTTGCTGCCCTAGGAAAGGAGTATGATCAATCAATTCAAGTAAGGAAAATCCTGAATATCCTTTCTAAAGAATGGGAAGCCAAAGTCACAGCAATCGAGGAAGCCCGTGGAGAATCAATGCAATCAGTAGCTGCTCTATTTGGAAGCTTATCTGAATATGAAGGCAAGCTCAAATTCAAGAAGGGCTTAGATAAAATCAAAGATGATAGAAAGTTTGGTATTGTTTTGAATGCTGTGAAAGAGAAACCCAATGAGGAAGATGAAGATGTTGAAGAGATGGCTATGCTTGTACGAAAATTCAAGAAATTCTATAAGAGAGATCAAGGCTCTAGAAACAGATTTCAGAGAAGAACTTCAAGCAACGAACAAGATCAAATCATTTGCTACGAGTGTGGAAAGCATGGTCATATCAAGCCTGAATGTCCTCAGCTGAAAGCTGAAGAAAAGGAGAGAAAGGCAAGATTCAACCACCTCAAGAAGAAAGCTTATATACGGGGAGATGATTCTTCGGATGAAGAAAGTGATGAGGAAGGAGTAGCAAATTTTTGCCTAGTTCTTTGAAGAACAACCGAAAATAACAATGAGGTAAATGTTTGAACCTTCCTATGATGAATTATTTTCTGAATACAATGAACTATATTCGAATATGAAAAACTTGCAAAAGAGTTCATTGCATCCAAGAAGAAAATTAAATTGTTGGAAGAAAAAGTTCAGAATGTTTCTTCTTGTTTACATTTACGAAAATACTTCGAAAATATTTCTAAGAATATTCTGAAAATGATTGTGAAAAGATTTGAGAAAAGATTTGTGACAATTCTTTGTGTTTGAGAGAAAAGAAATTTATATCTTACAAAAACTCTTGAGAAATTCACTAGAGGTAGTGAAATGCTCAAAGTGATTTTAAAACAAAGAAAGGTTTACAAATGACAAATCGGGGATTGGTTATAAACCCGATTTTGATAAGAAGAAAGGGAAGAAGAAACATGGACAAAAATCTTATTTGAATTATTTTCAGAAATCTGTTCATACTTCAAATCCCTTTGCACATTGTAACTATTGTATCCGTAAGGGTCACAATACTTCATCATGCTTTCATAGGAAAGATAGGAGAGATAAACTTGCGGCAATTTTCAATGGGTACCAAAGGGAACTTATGTTTTCCCTAAGGTTCAAACTAACCCGAAGGACCCAAGCATAAATGGGTACCAAAATGTCCATCTGTTAGTTTGTTTGTGCAGGTTGATTCTAAGAGGAATGGACATAAAGGGGTTAAGAATCAAAGAATCCCTTATGCACCGAAAAGGAGAACCACTCAAGTATCAAAGAGTAGATACTTGAAGTCTCGATTTTTTGAGAGAACTTTGCAGACACCTAAGAGACAATGGGTGTGCAAAGTCAATCCTCCAAGTACCTAAGGCAAGGGTACATATTGGTAAAACCTCCTACTCTATTATCTAGAATATTTATTGAGGTTTTATACATTGGATATTAGGAATGAACACTGCAAATCATTTTGAAATTATTTTTTTCTTTAAAACTCATTCAAAAGTTTTTGCATTGTTCAAAAGTTTAATTCATTATGCATACATGACATTTTTGAAAAGAAAATTATATCTTTTATGCATAAAGCTATGGTTAATTCATTATGCTCAATTATCATAATCGATTATATTCTTGGAGCATATGAATTTTGTTCCTATAAGCTAACAATGATTGGATCCAAACAAGATTGGATACCAAAAGAGAAAAAGGTTGTATACAGCATTGTAGGATCAAAGGAAGCTTTCCAAAAGAGCATTTTGACTCTTGAGGAAGCTGAAGAAGCAATGCTTGATGATGAATGTCAAAGCGAAGATATCCGCATCATTTCATCCCAGCAAGCTTCAACAAGGACAAGAGGAATTATGGTGATATCTAATTTTACCCTATATTGTGCTTATGTAGAATTCATATTTGGGTATTGAATACTTGTCCAATAATGCATTCCATTAAGCAATCAATCATTTATGACCTTCAAAATGTTTTTCAGATTGCTAATGGATCACAAGTGAATTTGTGCATAATTTTTCGAGTTTAAGATTTCTGAAATGCACAATTCAAAAACTTGTTTTGAATTACAATTCATTCTGTGTTTGGAAAATGCATTCTAATGTTTTGAAAATATGCATGTTTTGACTGCACTCAAATGATATTTCAAAAAATTGGAAATTGACTTTCATTATATTAGCAAGTGCATTGTTTTTCTGAGCATATTCTCAAAGATGAGCTTTCATATCATCAACATCTCAATTTCATAGAGCATTATCATGATTTAAAAGAATATTTGAGATATTGAAAACTATTTGCATGGTTTATGAAAAACTCATATCAATGACATACTTTCCTACATGAATGTATTTACAAATTGTCATTGAAAAATGATTTTCTTGGTATCACTTATTTGCTCATCCATAAGTTCGGTGTTATGAATTAATTGGATAAGTTTATCTATGATACACTCCATGCTTGGATGTAACATACTCATCTAGAAGCAATTCAGTTTTATAAGAGGAAAATTTGGGAATCATAAATCCCAATGAATTGTGAATTGCCTCCACTTAATGTTAGTTATGTGTTTTGATGACTAACTAATCACTAACTTAAGCATTGGAGAATCTAGATGTGGTTCTATGCAGGATGTTTATCATGATTAATCTCTGAAATCCTGCTGTCAAGAAGAGAACACGAGTCTGATATTTAACATTCTGAGTTTTTGCTATCGAAGAGCGAAAACTCGAGTTTTGCTCTCGAAGGTCAAAGATTCTCATTACATCTTTGATGTCCAGGTTAGTACAAGCTTGTTGCAATTGAAATATTTTTGAAAACCCGATTGATTCTCTTTACTTCACTCTACCCTAGAGTCTACCCCTAAATTCTCTCATCCTCCTTGACGAGATTCGAGTAAATGACCTCCAAACATTGTGCATCCACCAAAACTCCAGAATCGACCAAGAACTAATCCAATCCAATCCTCAACTTAATGAGAATTAATCGGAAGAAGGATCGGATCGATCAAGAGCTCCTTCTCCTTCAAGGCAAACAAGATCAAAGACCGCTACTCTCAAGGCCGGGAAGCTCTAAATGCTCTTCCTCTTTCTCATGTTTCTATACCTTCGATTTTGATGCAAGGATCAAGGAAATTGTTGACAAAACAATTTTACGAGTTATTTGATAAGGTAGAAGAAGAAGTTGGGAGATTAGTGACTGAGGTTACTAAAGGCCATGGCAATGTGGTAAACATTCAGGAAGGATTCAGAATTGAGAGGAAGCAATGAGAAAACAGATTGAAGATCACTCAGCTAGCATTTCAACTCTCTTGATCGCCATGATGAGCCTAAGTGATAAAATGGACAAACTTCGCAAAATCAGTCCATGAGTGCTTCGATTGGTTTGGATGCTTCTACTTCAGCTGGACCAAGCTCTAATATATCTAAACACAGCCTCTGAACCAGACATCTTTTCTGAACCAGCCATTACTTTTGAACCTGAGCCATCCATTTCCGACCACTCAGATTAACCCTCCATCTCAGCAACAGGATCTTATTCTTACACTTTCAAATATCCCAATTGATCCACCCTTGTTTCGATGACAAAGGGGAGAAGAATGAGAAGGATCAATCAATGCTTTCGAAATTATATTGCATATTTTCTTTCAAAATCTACTTAACATTCTGGTCTATATCTTGATTAATCTCTTGAATGTTAAGTTATGCGATATACATGCTTTAATGTTATATAATTTCTCTTTGCTATATGCTCATCGAACTCTATGGATTAATGTTTAATGTTCATGAGCATATCAATAAGTTATTTTGTTATTTTGGTATCGGTTATCATGATGTTCTTAATTGATAAAATGATTTAACTAGTCATGAGATTTTTATTTGCTTTAACTTTGATGAAATGAATTGTGTTTTACTAAAATATCAAAGTTTGCAAATGTTTTTGATCAAACTTGCTTTCTCATTGTTCAAATGATCAAATTCAATTTTTGAAAGCAATTGATTGTTTACAAGTGTTGTCATCATCAAAAAGGGGGAGAATGTTAGTTCTCAATATGTTTTGATGATTAACAACAAATGTAAAACATGTTTTGAAGTTTGCAAAGTCGGTTAAAAACATTCGATAGTTGCATACTCGAGTATAGGTTTGCTTACTCAAGTATAGGACTATTAAATTTTTTCTCAATTGCATTTTACAAGTGCATACTCGAGTAAAGGTATGTATACTCGAGTAAAGGCCATCCAGAGCAACCAAGTTTTTCAAGTTAAGTCAATATTTGCAGTATGGTTAGCCATACTCGAGTATTGGACTTCCGAGAACAATCAAATTTGTTGAACTTAAGTGCATACTTGAGTATAGGTATGCATACTCGAGTAAAGGCCATCCGAGAGCAACCAGGATTTTCAAACTAAGTCAATACTACGTATGGGTAGCCATACTCGAGTATTGGACTTCCGAGAGTAAAAGGATTTTTCAAACAAAGTTGCTTACTCGAGTAAAGGAGTGCATACTCGAGTATAGAGTGTTACGAGAGCTCCAAACATTTTATAACTAATGCATACTCGAGTAAGGGTTTGCATACTCGAGTATTGAGCTCTTAAATTATTTTTCAACTTGGCACTTGTTCTTGTGTACTCAAGTATACCAATGGATACTCCAAAGTATAGAGGCATTTTGAACTTAGAATTTTTCACACAAATAGTGCCATACTCGAGTAAGCCACTAACATACTCGAGTATAGGTTTTGTCTTTCAAACACAAGACACGTTGGTTTGCCTCTGAAAGGTGCATACTCGAGTATCCCATTGGATACTGCAGTATGGACACTTGTATACAGTGCCTATTGGTTCTCGAAGAGATTTTGATGATTGCCAACAATTGTAAACAAAGAATGAGGATTTGCTCTCGGATGTTGGAAAACCCCGAGTGAGAGCAAACCTCGAGGTTTCGGGAAAACCTCGAGGTTTGGTCTTATGAGGAAGTGTCGAGGTTGTGCATTCTAACTTAAGAAAACTTGGTTTCACAAATATATGTGAAACCTCGAGGTTTATTGAGAAACCTCGAGGTTTTGATCTTCAGTGAACTGGTTTCACACCAAGTTGTGAAACCTCGAGGTTTACTTCCAAACCTCGAGGTTATGCCTTGGCGCCAAACTAAGGATTTTAAAATCATATGTGAAACCTCGAGTATTATCGAAACCTCCAGGTTTCGGCTTCCCGAAGAGCTAATGTTTTTCAACGAGTTGAAAACCTCGAGGTTTCCATAGAAACCTCCGGGTTTGTGTTTTGGATCAAAACAAACAACCTTGTCATTTGATCAAAACCTCGAGTATTTCCTAAAACCTCGAGTATTGTGGCAACCCGAGAGCAAATGAACCTACACTCATCTTAAAACCTCGAGGTTCCTTGAGAAACCTCCGGGTTTGGTTTCATAGCATCTTTCTTTGGGTTTCACACATAACGTGAAACCTCGAGGTTCCTAGATAAACCTCGAGGTTTGAGGTAAACCCAAGGAACCTTCGTGATTGGAACATTATAAACCTCCAGGTTTAATGATAAACCTCCAGGTTTGTGGTTTTTGATGTAAAAACGTGTTCAAGCTTAAATGAGCAAACCTCGAGGTTTGTGAACAAACCTCCAGGTTTCTGGACGTTGTTTGAAATTCGAACTTAATGATTTTGCTATACCTTCGTGTTTGATCTCAATGCTTTCCATGATTATTCCTTATTGGTACTAGATATATTTAATCATCTTTTTAGTAAGTTTCAGACAGATCAAGGAAGTTTCACAGAAGGTTTAAAGCAAAAGCAAAAGTGATGTCAGAACATTAAATGCTCAACCCAGAAACTTGCATCCTTTTGGTTAATCCATCTGTACACGGTTGCAGAGCATTAAAGAATGACTTCTACATTAAGCAACATCCTCTCCAACGGATTAATTTGCAGAGAGTCAACTCTGACCATCAAACCAGCTGGACTAAGTGAGTTTCAGAAAGAGAAGAAGACCTAAGTAAGCTCACAACTTCTGTGGATCATCTCCAACGGTCTAATTATCAATGCAACGGTCTATTAATGCTATCTAGCTATAAATAGAGCTGCATTCAATTCTTCTCAACAACTACAACAACTGAAAACGCACAAGCATTCAAGTTTCTTAACTACCTTTCGGTTTTCACTTGTATTCTGTCTTTTGACATTATAAGCTTCGAGTGTTTATTATCATCTACTCTTAGAGAGAGTTTTTATCCGTAAATCATTTATTGAAAAGAATCACAAGTCAAGGGGACTTGGTGATTTGGGAGTTCATTGATTACAACTTGTAAGGGGGAGTGAGTTCTAGAGAGAGAACTACTCTTTGAGTACATAGTGTGTAATCTTTGTGATAGTGAAAAACCCAGAGTCCGGGGGGATGTAGGTCAAGTTGTTAAGACAAGAACCAAGTATAAATTCTCGTGTTCAGCTATTCTTCTTTTCTACTGTTCATCTGTTTTTGTTATCTAAAAACGAGCAGATTTCCAAAGTTTTTAAAATACCCAATTCACCCCCTCTTGGGTATATAGCTCCACTTTCAATGCCATACTCGAGTAAGCATGAACATACTCGAGTATACAACGTAAAAACTGATTTTTGAATTATACGAATTTGCAAATCATTGTTGTTTGATCCTATTGCTTCCATAATTCATTCAATCATATTCCTAGCTATGTTTAACAAGTTTGTTGAGTGAATTTCATTAAGATCGATGAAGATTATTGAAGGTCAAAGCCATAAAGCAAAAAGTGTACGGTGCATTTAATGCACCCTCGCAAATCAACCTACTTTCAGCTAATTCATCCGAGCACGCCTTCCGAACATTAAAGAATGTTTTCTACAACAAGCAAGCGCATCTCCAACGGATTAATTCGCGAGAAGGTCAACACACATTACTTGGCCATTTGGTTGAAGAGAATATTGGAGAGAGAAAGTGCCTAAGCCACCTCCTAACACTGGGAGAACTTCTCCAATGGATCTATTTGGAAAGCAACGGTCATTTAATGATCTCTGAGTATAAATAGAGTTGCATTCAAGCCTTTTCAATAGACACACCTGCTGAAGACGAAAATCATTCAAGTCTCATATTTATTTCTTTAGTTTTATCTATGTAGTATCTTGTGATACATTGAGCTTCAGTGCTTATCATTATCTACTCTTAGAGAGAGTTTGTTTCCTTGTATATCATTCATTGTAACAATCTCAAGTCGGGTGACTTGGAGATTGGGAAAATCGAGTACAACTTGTAAAGGGGAGTGTGTCCTAGGTTGAGGAGCATTCTTCGTTTACGAGTGGGTATCGATTGTAATCAGTACAACTTGTAAGGGGAGTTAGTCCTAGGGAGAGGATAACTCTTGAGTACGAGTGTGTATCGATTGTTTACAATTACAACTTGTAAGGGGGAGTGAGTCCTAGGGAGAGGATCATCCCGAGTACGAGTGTGTAATTGTAATTGAGTGATAGTGGAAAATCCCAGTGTTTCGGGATTGGACGTAGGTCAAAGAGTTGGACCGAACCAAGTATAAATCCTTGTGTCCGCCTTCTTCTTCCCTCGCTCTCGCTTATCTCTCGTTTTCATAGCTTCAAAAAGAGCAATTTCTGAAAAGTTTTAAAATATACAATTCACCCCCCTCTTGGGTATATAGCTCCACTTACAAATCTATCTCGGATTCCATGGCTTGTAGCCATTCAGAGGAGTCAACATCCTTGACTGCCTCAGTGTAGGAAGTAGGCTCGTCATCTTCAACGGTTTGTTGATTCCCAATCATAAAACCGTACCTTTCAGGTTGAAGACTAACCCTAGAAGTCCTACAGTGCAGGTGTTTACAACCTCTACTTGAGGCATCGCGACCAATGGACTCGGGCTTTGTTATCTGTTCTTGTAGGTCTTGAATTTCTTCAAGTTTTACTTTACTCCCACTAACTACTTGAGAGAGTAGATCCTCCTCAAGAAAGGTAGCATTCTTGAATACTAACACTTTGTAGTCCTCAAGGTAGTAAAAGTAGTATCCTTTAGGATATCCTACAAATTAGCACAATGTGCTTCTTGCCCCTAACTTATCTGGTGTTAGGGTCTTGACATAGGCTAGACAGCCTCACATCTTGAGGAAGCTCAAGTTGGGCTTCTGGCCCCTCCATATCTCATACGGAGTAGTCTGAACAGATTTCGACGGAACCCTTTTAAGAAGGTTTTAATGTCGTATTGAGGATGAATCCCCAAAACATTTTTGGGAGCTTTGTACTGCTCATCACTGACCTTACCATGTGAAGCAAGGTTCAGTTCGTCCTCTCATACACACCATTTTGTTGTGGTATGTATGGAGCTATCAACTGTGAGAGAATCTCATTCTCTCTTAAATAATCCTAAAACTCTTGACTCAGATATTCGCCACCTCGATTAGATCAAAGTGTCTTAATCATCTTGTCAAGTACGTTTCTCCACTTCATTCCTAAATTCTTTGAACTTTTCAAAGGCTTTGGATTTATATCTCATAAGATACATAAATCCGAATCTTGACCTATCGTCGATAAAGGCGATGAAGTAGACGTATCCTCCTCTAGCTTGAGTAGATATGTTCCCACAAACATCCGAATGAATGAGTTTTAACAACTCATTGGCTCTGTGACTTACGAGCTTCTCAAGCTTGATCTTCGTCATCTTACCAACCAAACAAGATTCACAAAGCCCATAGGATTCAAAATCCATGGAATCTAGACAATCATCATTATGGAGTCTAGACAATCTTGTGTCATTAATGTGTTCCAACCTATAGTGTTAAGGATAGGATCGATTATCCAACCTTGGTTTCTTAACTTGAATACTAAGAAGTTCACTATTCCTAGGATTCTTTAGCACCAAATGTAGCAACATCATCATGTTTCTTTCCCATGAGGCTTGTAAGGTTTAATGGGCAGTTCCTCTTCCAATGTCCTTCCTTTTGACAATGGAAGCTTACAACAGTGCCTTTAGATTTCTCCTTACCCTTGCCCTTCTTCTTTTAGGGTTAGCTTTGAGCTTGAGTTTGTTTGTCGCCACAAACTTTTCCTCGCCCTTAGCTTTGGAAGACCCACTAATCAAAAGAGCTTGGGTTTTGTTTTTCTTAACAGCACCCTCTGCAGTGGTCAGTAGACTCAACAACTCAGGGAGTGTTGATTCTACTTTATTCATATAATAATTAACCACGAAGCCATTATATGATTGTGGCAAAGACGCAAGAGCAAGTCAATACTTAGCTCATGGTCCATGATAAAGCCCGAGAGAAGCAAACTTCTCTATCAGCCCAATCATCTTGAAGACGTGCGGTCCAACCAACATGCCCTCAAACATCTTACAGCCAAACAACTCCTTGGAGGTTTCGAAACGCTTAGCCCTCACTTGCTTGTCATAAAGCTCTTGCAGATGCAAGATAGGAGAGGGAGCATCCATATGCTCATGCGACGTTAGAGTTCCACAGTACGTATGCAAGTAGTATTCGACTACATGCTCATTGTCTCGCTAGGTATTGTTTATGGGCTTCCAAATCAAACGATCAAACCCATCTTGCCCTTGAAGGGCAACAGAACTGAAGAATCTAAAACACATGCTATTTTTAGAGCGTAAAACTATTTTTACATTCCGATACCAGTCCTTAAAGTTAGGTCCAGATATTTTATTAGTATCCAGAATAGAGCAAAAAAAAAAATAAAGTTTCCAGTCATGACTCATATGTTGAAAAACAAAAACAAAATAGGACTTATAAGTATTTCATTAACCATATACGGAGACTTTTGAAACGTATGTGGCCCTCCCACTATTTTCTCTAGAATTAATGACCCTCAGATATTGATTTTAGGGTTATCCTTCGTAAGGATATCCATAGTGGGCTAAGAGAACGGCTGGAATCATTTGTTTCCGACTGAGCCCACAAAACTTACTTATCCAGTGGGTTGATTAACAACATCTCTATGTCTTCTCTTAGATCATCAGGTTGACAACACCTTGTCACTTAGTGTCACATCACTATGTGACAACCTGGCATCTTTACCCTAAATATATAGACCCGGCTGAGCCCGCAGACTATACATCTAGTCTAGCACAAACCATCATCCTAAGTGTCATACACTTCGAATAGCACCGTCATACACTGCGAAATAAATAGGTCCTAGCTGAGCTAGAGAGAGCTACCATTCGTAGGATTCTTAGGCACCACCGATGATGGGAGGTAAACAAATGTGCTAGATAATTTACCCTAAATGCATAGACATTTGAGCACTGTAGGCCATACATCTAGTCTAGCATAAACTATCATCTTAAGTGTCATACACTTTCAATGGCACCGTTACCCGATGAAACAGTAGGTCTTAGCTGAGCTAGAGAGCACTACCATGTCGAAGGGTCCTAAGCACCACCAATGATGGGAGGTAAACTTGCTAGATAATTTTGTGAGGGTTCTATTCGGTCTCATCATAAATTACTAACTAATAAATTAACTAACATTTAGTCAATTTCTAAGCTAGAATTGATTTTATCTTGCATGCATAAATTAGACATACATGTAAAACAACTATCATATAGTTTAATTTTAAACGGCTTGTATTTATTATTCATGCTTGCCGTGTGGTGATCGCGTTCTTGTTATCATGCATACTAGTCGTACTAATTCTATGCATAATAATAATAATAACAATTCATGTATTTTGTGGATGATCATGGTGCCTTCCGATTAATGATCCAAAACATCTCCATGTCTTGGATTATAAAATCTTCAAATATACTCCATTCTTTCATCATGTTCGAATGATCTCTTGGTAAACTCTTCTTGTACTTGTCCACGATCTAAAATTTTACATTCTTATTCCTATTACAATTTCTCTATGCAATATTTAAATTGGGACAAAAGAATCCCATTTACCAAAAATAAGAAAATAAAATAAAATTTAGATCGGGACAAAATAATCCCATTTACCAAAAAAATAAAATTTAAATCATAATTTAAATCATTCATTGAAGCACCATGATCATCCCTTTTCTTGTACCTACAAAAGGTTAGAAAAAACACATGCATATATTTTTTTCAAATCCTAACTTATTATTGAATCAAATTCAATAATATTACCCCATATGTTTTAAGTAACGAGCCCAGCTCTAATACCACTTGTTGGTTAATTTTGCCTATTACATGACTTTGATGCAAAGTTTCATGAGGTTGAAAACAAAAATTTGTTTAATCGATGCGGAAATCCGTAAAAATTTACGGTCCTCATGAATTATTAACCTTAACTCATTAAGCTAATTAGTTAATAATTGTTAATCCAGTAACTCTTTACGGTACTCATGAGAATTCATAACAATTTATAATACTCATGAGTTTTAGGATTACTCGTTAAAACAACTATTGGGGTTTAGGATAATTTGATGAAACAATTATTGGAGATTAGAATACCTTAGATCACTCGAAGACTTCAAGGTTGTTGATGTCCTCTAACGTTGATCCACACAGCTATCCCCCGATTGCAATGAGAACTCCTTCTCTTGAAACCTCCCACTTCTTGAATGCTTGCTAGGCGAAGACAAGGTTGAGTTGTGGTTTCCTTGGGTTTTTATCTTTTCAAGAAGATGATGGTTTCTTAGGATCGGGTTAAAGATAGGAGGAGCAAGATCATTGGAACCTTGCCTTTCTGTGGATGGTGCCTTTTTCTCTCTAAACCTTTGGTAAAGACCAAAATTTAGAGAGCATAAGGATCTTGTTTTCTCCCGAAAAACGTGCGGGAAAAAGGCACACCAAAAATCAGCACTTTATAAGAGTCTAACCCTAATTTAAGTGCTCACAAGAAAGGCTCAATCCAAGCTTGAATTGCACAATCCAAATCACAATGAATTGAATTCATATCTTGATTGATTGATTGAATTTAAGATGATGAATCACATTCATATCTTGATCGATTGATTGAATCAATCATTTAAGATGATGGATTATATTTATTTCCTTTTTCCTTCAAAAAAACGTCCATAAAAAGGGCACATAAAAAATCAGCACTTTATAAGAGTCTAACCCTAATTTAAGTGCTCATAAGAAAGACCCAATCCAAACGTGATTTAGAAAATCCAAATCATAATGAATTAAATCCATATCTTGATTGAATAATAATTTAAGATGATGAATCACATTCATCTCTTAAACTAAAATTCAAAATCATTACAATCAATCCTAATTTATTATTTCTCCTATCTTCATCCAATCATTATATTAGATCTTAGATAATTCAGAATTATCTTTTATAACCTAACATTTTGAATCAAAATTCAAATTCAAATTTTAAACTTAAATTCAAAATTCGAATTCCAAATTCAACTTGGCCTAAGACCCGTTGGGTCTTCCAACACATTTGGGCCCTTTTGTGGAGAAAGCGCTTTCCCACTGGGGACACCATATATGACGCCATTTTCTCCTCATTAGGCTTGGAGTCCTACTCCAACCCAATTACACCTTTACTCTTGATAACGCCCAATAACAATTATTGGCCCAAGTTTGCTAAATTTA
Source organism: Acacia acuminata (assembly GCA_019022655.1). Lineage (NCBI taxonomy): Eukaryota > Viridiplantae > Streptophyta > Magnoliopsida > Fabales > Fabaceae > Acacia > Acacia acuminata. Next base: position 238,151 of record JAFJYI010000223.1, read on the forward strand.
AACAATCGGGAATAACCTTTTGTGTGTGACCCATTAGGCCCAATTAGTCACTGTCATAAATAACTTGGACCAATTAAAAACCCCTTTAACGGGCCCAATTTATTTAATGACCTCATAAGACACTAGCAATGCTCTGCGGCCTCCGAACTAATTGAGTTGATCAAGTGATCTACCTTTCACATTTGGATACCGTGCAAGCATCATCCCTCACATCGTCATTCACATTTAGTCGAGAGCAAAGATAGAGTATCATCTCTCTTAATTGACTAAATGTAGCTATTTCACAGAACTAGGAATCTTCTTATATTAACTCTGTAACAGATCATGACTCTTCATGATCATTTTCACATCTTTATGAGACTCTCGAGTTAATTAGAAGCTATCTAAGCTCTACCGGTCTTGTGAATGACTAATCCATTGTAGGGGATTTGTGAGTCCTCTCGGCATGTCCATCTATACTCATGCATTCGAGTTACACCCAAGAGTACTTTGTTCTCCCCATTTTCGGGTGGATAGAGTTGTACGGTCAAAGTATAACCCTAGGACATAGTGTTCGATGACATCCTTAAGTATAGGATGATCTGTCGCCAAACGATGAGAGACTTTACATATCCAATGATACTCTCTACAATGAATCTTTGTGGAGTCTCTCGGTGGGTCGGTTCGGGTACTATCTGTTCTCTAACAGATCTACCCACGACATCAGCTAAGGCATCTCCATGCCTACATTCCATGAGGTCCCTACCTTGTATCTCTATACAAGTAGACGATGTCGTACTAGTCTTATTGAGATCACCAATGTCCTTTCTTGGTGATTCAAGACTAGGAACAAGTTTTTAGGCAATAGATATCCAGTGTTCTCGAGTCCTCATGATCATGATCTCTATCATTGATCCTCAAGAGTAACACATGTTCTATTCCTAGGGCTTTTATCTTCAAACACATATTCACCTTAAAATAAAGGTGAGACATAAATATGATAAAGATAAAATATGCTCATTTATTAATAATGAAATACTATAACGTAGAAATGGTGCTGATCTGTCCTTACAGATTGTCTCTAGTACACCTAATTACTAACAGTTACTTCCCATTCTTTTTCGCTTATATGAATTCCTGCACTCTCCAATGATGAGGTGTTAGGTCCAGCCGAAGCCAAATATGTGTTGTCCGAGATACACGAAGGAAGCAACGGCAGCACATGGGAGGGAAAGCTCTAGCCAAGAAAGATCTGTGTGTCGGTTATTACTAGCCTACCAAGATGGCAGACTCCAAGGAGCTGGTAAAGAGATGCAATAGTTTTCAAAAACACGCCAAGATCATTTGGCTCCCTCCGAGGAATTGAAAAGCATCTCAGCTCCTTGGCCTTTTTACAAATGGGGGACGACCTCCTCGGACCGTTCAAAGTTGCTCTCGAATAGTTATGATGGCTTGTTTTTGCGGTTGATTACTTTACAAAGTGGATAGAAGCCGAGCCCTAAACAATAATCATCTCTGCGTGCATACAATAATTCTTTTGTCACAATATTGTTTCCCGCTTTGGGATCCTAATAATTGAATATTTCATACACTACTTTTTCTCTCTTGATTAATAATTTAGAACTCGTTAGCTAATAAATAATGACTTTTACACTTACTTAGGCTTTGGGCCTTTTATTATATTTTGGGCATTATTTAATAATAAATTCCAATTTTACATTGCTTCACCATTTTTACCATAACTCTTGAACCAGACATCGGATTTGCCTCATTTTTGTCTCATATTTCAGATAATTCAGAGAGCTATAATGGTTATGAAGAATGAAGAGAAAATTCGGACAAGAGGGTGGTCAATTTTGGAGCCGAAGTCATATGTATTTTTGGATTTTAGTTGGGCTCGAATTTTGTAATTAAAGCCCATTTTATTTTATTTTCGTTTTTGGGTGACTCATTTCCATTTTAGGTTTAGGTTTGAGTTAGATGGCAGCCACAAACATTCGATCATTCACGTTTTTTAGATTTTAGTGGATCAAAATAAGAGTTTTCAAATTCTTGCAATGTTCTTCGTGTTCTTCGCATTCTTCATCGGTTCTTCGTCTTTCTTAATTATGTTGGCTAAATTTTGTGATTAGCCCAATGATAAGGATTCCATCCACTATCCAGAGGATTCGCGCTTAATTCCAGAACAGTCTAACTCATTTACGCATTCTTTAATCGGATTCAATTTTGGATTTGGATTGGGTTTTTGATTAAAAACCCAGATTGACATTTCCCAAGGACGTAGTTTGAACTAGGTTAAAGTATTACTGTGCGATCGTGCAGAGATACGCCATTGATTCGAATAAATTCTGGACGATTGTTCAGTTGAGGGAATTTCTGAACAAACGCAAAGATTTCGGTTTGTCAGTCGATCACGAGTTCGGTTATAAATGTTTTTCGTTCGAGGAAGGAAGTGGTGGAATCGAAATCCTGGGTTAATCCTTTAATCCCTCTTTTGTCATTCAATCTGTGTTATTTCGTTTTGTCTCTGTTACTTCATTTTTTGTGTTCTCTTTGAATCAAACAAAACCCCCATTGTTTGTTCTATTCTTTGTCAAATTAAACCGACTGCGAATTCGTTGGGAAATGACCCAGGTTACATTATACTGCAAATCCTTTTCTAATCTGGTTATTTTGGGAGATTATGGCAAATCTCTGTCAAAATATGGCGCCGCTGCCGTGGAGTTTGCATCGGTTTGATTGGTAACAATAGTGTAAATAGCTTCGTTTTTTGGTAGTTTAGGTGGTTCCGGTGGCTGGACAGAAATTTTTCTGACCCAGATTACTCAAACCAGGTCTTATTCACAAGGAATTGGGCATTCTAAGAAAGAGTCACTCTCTTTGAGAGTGAGGTATACCCTATTTTCCTCAAATTCCAACGTTTAGACCACTTTTTCGCTGTTTTAATTTCCGATTTCATGATTTCTACTAGTCGGTTTTTTTGGAGTATCTCGATTTGGTTGAAATTTGGTACCGTGATAGAAAATGGCCTATCTCACATCGCACATCGAAAATCTTTGATTTTCCATGTGCTAATCTCCGTTTTGCCAAATTCCATCGTTTAGACCACTTTTTCAATTTTTGAAGTTTTTCTATTCCATTTTTGGGTTCCCCAATGGTCTAAGAGTTGCCTTTTTGTCCAACTCCCAAAAATTTTAAAAATCATTTGATAGTGTTTGGACTTGTTTAGGTCAATTTATACCATAGGTTTTTCTTGTTGTGTTTGCTTTTGTGTATCTTAGTGTTTTTCTCCTTTTTACCACTTTTAGTGGCATTTTCGTAATTCTAATTGGCTGGTGGCATTTTCGTAATTCTGATTTTCTGCAAATTCTGCCTTGTGATTATGCTGCATGAGTACTAGGAGCACTATCAATCCAGAAGACTTGTTTCCATTTGATCTTGAAATAGAAAGAACAATTCTTACTGCTAAAAGAGTTGTTAGGCTAAGTCGTGGGATTAACACTAAATTGGACATTAAACTTGAGTCGATTGTGACCATTCGATTGTGTCCATTCGTTGATCTTTCTTATTGTGTTTACGATAGTCTTGTTGTTTTCCGATTCTAGTAGCAATTTTCCTAACTCAGAAATTATGGCGGAAAACGAGGAAAATCGTCCTACTTTAAAGGAATTGAATGAACGATGTTAATTATCAACCTTTGTGCATCCAATATCCTACCCTTTGCCGCTAACTTTGAGCTTAAATCTGGTCTAATACACTTTGCCCTAAGTTTCATGGTCTTTCGAGGTAAGTGTGCCATTAAGCATTTGAAGGAATTCCATCTAGTGCAAAAGACAATGAAACCACATGCCATTGATGAAGATCAAATCAAGCCGTGAGAGCTTTTCCTTTCTCATTGGAAGGTGGAGCCAAAGATTGGTTGTTGTACCTTGACCTTCATCTATTGGGAGCTGGATTGATGTTGAGGTTATTTATGGAGAAATATTACCCTGCCTCAAGAGAAACTACGATCAAGAAGGAAATTGCCAACATTAAACAGGCTAATGGAGACTTTGCATGAGTACTGGGAGAGGTTCAAAAGGTTATGTGCAAGCTATCCACACCACCGATCACCGAGCAACTCTTGATTACCCATTTCTATGATGGTCGCTACCGGTAGACAAAGGTTTGGTGGATGCTTCTAGCGGTGGAGCTCTGTGTAACAGGACACCTGAAGATGCCCGAGAATTGATATCTGAGATGGCAGCCAACTCTCAGCAATTTGGCACCAGCGCCAATAGTACTCTTGTTTACCATGTACAATCACCTCTAGTCCAGTATGATTCTCGAGATTAGAGAATATACTTGATGATCGACCTCGGTGAGGCGGTTAGCGTGATTGACGAGACGGTACAATATTCTCCTCCTCGATTGGATACTCATGTGGGTTACAGGTTTCCGACCCTTACCATTCTACTAACTCTTGCCCTACCTTGCATGATCCTGCTTATCAAGATCAGCCAGTAGCTTCAGTGGGTGTTTTTCCAGGAAAGCCACAATACCAGTAGAATAATGCCTTCTCCAACACCTACATTCCTGGTTGGAGAAATCACCCTAATTTCCGTTGGAACGAGAATCAAAACCAGAGTAACCAATATCAGCGGAGTCAGTGAATTACCAACGAGACAAGATACGAGACCAGAATTTCCAACAACAATCTGCACCTCCTTTGCCTTTGCCACCACCTCCTCGACCGACCATATGTGCACCTCCAGCGCAACAACGAGGCTAGTAGTAGTGATAGTGGTGGTTTCTCCCTTGAGGATATGATGAAACAATTTGTCATGACCAACATGCGTTCCGAAAGAACCGACACTTCCATTCGAGTTTGCAAACACAAATTGGGCAGTTGGCAACCTCATTGAACTAGCTTCAACCTCAGGGATCCAACACTCTTCCTTCACAAACAATTTCTAATCCTAAGGGGAATGTGAGTGCTATCTCCCTTCATTCTGGCAAGCAATTGGAGGAACCTAAACTAGCTGCTGATGTGATTTCCAAATCAGAAAGAGAGTCAGAAACTGTGAAGATTGACTCTAAAAATAAAAAGGCAATGCGGCGAGGTGAAGAGGAAGACATCCCCATTCCTCTTCCTTTCCCTCAGAGAGCAGTTCAGTCCAAGAAGTTGATAGAAAAAGCACAAGAGAAGGATATACTTGAGACATTTAGAAGAGTAGAGATCAACATTCCTCTCTTAGATGCGGTCAAATAGATTCCAAAGTATGCCAAGTTTCTGAAGGAGTTATGCCCAATAAGAGGTGACTGAAGGGAAGTGAACGAGTGATTTTGAACCATAATGTATCAACACTCATCTGGCCTACCATGCCTCGCAAGTGCAAGGATCCAGGGAAGTTTTCTATCCCTTGCCTTATTGGTAATTATAGATTTGATGATTGCATGCTAGATTTAGATGCTTCTATTAATGTCATGCCCGCATCTATTTATAAATCTCTTGGTCTTGGTCCTTTGCGTCCTCTTGGTGTTGTTGTTCAGTTAGCTAATAGGAGTAGTGCTCATCCTTCCGGGTTTAGTTGAAGATGTATTAGTCAAAGTAAATGAATTGATATTCCCGCTGATTTTTACATCTTAGATATGGAGGATGAGTCTTCTAGTAGTAGGTCACCAACCATTCTAGGGATGCCTTTCATGAAAACAGCTAGGACTAAGATAGATGTGCATTCTCGTACTCTTTCCATGGAGTTTGTGATATATCTGTGAATTTCAATATCTTTGATGCCATGAAACATCCTAGGGTAGAGCATTTTGTTTTCTACATTGATGTTATTTATGATGTTGTGGATGATGTTCTTACTGATTGGTGTTCTGATTATCCTAATTTTTCATCTAAGAGTGATTCTGCCATTTCTGCATGTGCTAATAATGAATGGTTCTCTATCTGCACTAACTTGGTTAATCTTTGCATTATTTGGTGATTATGCATTACATGTGGATTCCGATATTGATTCTAAGTTTGAGCTTCATCCCGATCCTAATGTGCATCTGATTTGATTTTGATGAGCTTAACTCGATTTTGATGAGCTTAACTCGATGTTAACATTGAGCCGAGATACGAGTTCTTCTGCTTCTTTGAATGTGGTTTCAGGTATTCCTAGTGTGTCGCAACAACCACCCAAGCTTGAGTTGAAATCCCTTCTAGATCACCTGAAGTATGCATTTCTGGAGGTGGATGAACAAAGCGATTACCATCATTGTGGCAAATAATCTTCTTCCCGACCAAGAAGAGAAGCTACTAAGCTTATTGAGGGCGAACAAGAAAGCCATTGGGTGGACATTAGCTGACATCGTTGGCATTAGCCCTTCCATGTGTATGCATTGAATTCTTTTGGAAGAGGACTCTAAGCCGGTGAGGCAGCCCCAAAGACGCCTTAATCCTCTTATCCTTGATGTGGTGAAGAAGGAGGTCACTAAGCTTTTGCGAGCTGGTATCATCTATCCCATTTCGATAGCCAGTGGGTTAGCCGGTCAGGTGGTTCCTAAGAAAATCGGAGTCACCTGTGGTAGCCAATCGGAAGAATGAGCTCATTCCTACTCGAGTTGAGAATAGTTGGAGAGTTTGCATCGACTATAGGAGACTCAAGCAAGCCACTCGCAAGGATCATTACCCCTCTACCTTTCATTGATCAGATGTTAGAGCGATTGGCTGGCAAGTCCCATTACTGCTTCTTGGATGGCTACTCCGGATACTTCTAGATCCATATTGCTCCTAAGGATCAGGAGAAGACGATCTTCACATGCCCTTTTGGAACATATGCCTACCGCGGGGATGCCTTTTGGCCTTTGCAACGCACACGGCACCTTTCGGCGTTGTATGGTAAGCATTTTCTCTGAGTTTCTAGAGGGCATGGAGGCTTTTATAGTTGATTTCATTGTATATGGGTCTGATTTTGATGCATGCTTAGCTAATTTGTCTAGAGTTTTGCATAGGTGCATTGAGTCTAATTTTGTGCTCAATTATGAGAAGTGTCACTTTATGGTTGAGTCGAGTATAGTCTTGGGACACAGTGTCTAGGAAAGGGATTGAGGTAGACCACCCGCTAAGATAGATGTAATTCTTGCTTTACCTTACCGCATCGTGCGGGAGGTTCGCTCTTTTCTTGGTCATGCGGGTTTCTATCGGCGTTTCATTCGGGATTTGAAAGGCTGCCGACCCTTGTCCAACCTTCGCATAAGGACACCGACTTTGTATTTGATGATGCTTGCAAGGCGGCCTTCAATCATTTGAAGCGTTGCTCGACTACATTGATGATCCAAGCCCACGATTGGTGCCTCCCCTTCGAGTTGATGTGTGATGCTTCCAACTACACGGTTGGTGCTATCTTGGCAATGCCCGAGTTGATAGAGCATCTCATGTGATTGCATATGCCTCCAAGACTTTGGGTCCGCCGATCTAATTACACCACTCGAGAAAGAGTTGTTGGCTATTGTATTTGCTTTTGATAAGTTTAGGTCATATCGCATAGCAAGTAGAATAGTTGTTTTCTCCGACCATCTTTTCGAAGTTTCTTTTGAAAAAGGTAGATGCTAAGCCATGACTCATCCGGTGGATGTTTCTGCTCCAAGAGTTTGATGTTGAGATTCGAGACAGAAGTAGAGCACAAAACTGGGTAGCTGACCACTTAAGTCGCATCACTCATTCTCCTTCTCCCCCTTCTTATATTCGAGATGATTTCCCTGATGAGCAGCTTTTTACGGTGCAAGGTAAGCTTCCATGGTATTCGATCGGTTAACTATTTGGTAGCGGTGTTTTTTGTAGATTCCACTAGGGCCCAAACACTTAAATTAAAGAGTGAGTCTAAATATTATGTTTGGGATGACCTTTATCTATGGAAATTTTGTAGTGACCAAGTAGTTAGGAGATGTGTTCCTGATCATGAGTTTCACTCTATATTGCATTTCGCTCATGCTTCTGCCTGTGGTGGTCACTTTGGACCCCAAAGAACTGCTAGGAAAGTGTTAGATAGTGGCTTGTTTCGGCCTTCCTTATTTCATGATTCCTATCTGTTTTGTAAGTCATGTGATAACTGTCAGAGAGCAGGGAGTATTTCCCGTAGGCATGAGATGCCCAGCACCCTATATTGTTTTGTGAGATCTTTGATGTTTGGGGTATTGATTTTATGGGTCCATTTCCTGCTTCATATGGTTATACTTACATACTGTTGGCTGTTGATTATGTCTCGAAATGGGTTAAGACGAAAGCCACCCGAACTAATGATTCTTCTGTGGTAGTGGATTTTGTTAGGTCTAACATTTTCTGCAGGTTTGGCATTCCTAGAGCTATTATCAGTGACCAAGGCTCCCATTTTTGCAACCGAAGCATGGGTGCCTTGTTACGCAAGTATGGAGTGCTCCATAAGGTCTCCACTGACATACCATCCACGAGACCAATGGTCAATTTGAAGTCTCAAATAGAGAGATTAAGCAAATCCTTCAGAAGACTGTTAACTCTACCCGGAAAGATTGGAGTAAGCGATTAGAGGATGCTTTGTGGGCATATCGTACCGCCTCCAAGACTCCGATTGGGATGTCTCCTTATCGGCTTGTCTTTGGTAAGGCATGTCATCTTTCAGTTGAGTTGGAGCATCAAGCCTATTGGGCCATTAAGTAGTGTAACATGGATTTGGCTAAGTCTGGGATGGAGAGGAAGCTACCATTACAAGAGTTGGATGAGCTTAGATTGGATGCCTATGAGAGTTTGTGGTTATACAAGGAAAAGACTAAGGCATTCCATGATAAGCATATTACGAGGAAAGAATTTTCTGGGCCGAAAGTTCTTCTATTTAACTCCGTTTGAGGTTTATGCCAGTAAGCTTCGATCTAAATGTGATGGCCCTTTTGAGATCACTAACATTTTTCCATTTGGTGCTGTTGAGCTATGTGATCCACCCACAGGAAGCACCTTTAAGGTCAATAGGCATTGCCTCAAGCCATTTCATGAGGGATCCCAGCAGCAGCCTGAGGAAGCAGAGATTCTCCTCATTGATGCCACTTATCCTCCATAAGCCCCTTGGGGAGTATTCTTCTTTCTTTATCCCTCTTTCTTCTATTTGTTTTCCTTTTTCTACTTTGCTTTTTGAAAATAAATACGTCTCTCATTCTATGATTGCTACATATTATGAACTAGGACATTTTGGTTTTAAAGGATCATTCTTTGGGTCTACCATTCTTGATTCTTCGATTACATATCTTGGTAGTTGATTTGGTGATGTTGATTGCTTAAGTTGGTGTTGACCCCGTGAGATTTTGGGCCTGAATGAATGGAATTCATCTTTTTCCATTCTTTCTTTCATGTGTGCATCTGCTCATGATTTGTGTTCTCTAGAACTTGCTCCTTTTCTTTTTGAAACTACATTTTTCACTTACGTGCATAAGTATGATGGAAGCTTGTTTTCTTTCTTTTATTTTCCCCACTTTGGCCAAATAGCCTTTCCGTGTATTATGATTCCTTTGCTAGCCCCTTTGTGCCTTTTTGCCCATTCTTTTCTGAGCCACATTATAAGCCTAAGCGTAAAACCCATTGTATTCCGCACCTTGAAAATTTATTGAGCATTGGTTTACCTTGGTTTTGTGGTTAAATGTGGGGGTTGCTCGGGAGTGCAATGAGTTTAAGTGTGGGGGAGATATTTTATTTTGTTATTGTGATTATGTATATAGTATAGTTTCATTTTCTGCAAATAAAAAAAAAGAAAAAGAAAGAAAGAAAGGAAAGCAGAAAAAAGAGAACAAAAGAAAAAGAAAAAAAGAAAGAAAAAAGAAAGAAAAAAAGAAAGAAAATACATAGAAAGAAAGGAGATATATAAGTAAAATAAAAATTTTCTTACATAGAGAATGATTGTGTTAATTAGTGCTCTCTTTAATTTCTTTGGTGCTTAGCCTCTCATTCCATACTATTACCTACCTTCACCCTAACCCTATTACAACCTTCCATAACAAGCTCTCTTGATTTGTGCATGCATGTGTTGTGAGTAGTGGAGACGTAGAAATTGAGCAAGCTTATGGTAGAACAAATTTCTTGAGTATAATTTGAGCGATACACTTATTTACCTTAATCACTTGAGAGATTGATTGATTGAGCGCATCATTTGAGAGACCATCTTTTGTGATTATCATCATTGATGAGATTGCCATGAATTGTAATTTGAGATGAAGGGATTGTGGTCTTGATTGATTGATCTTTTGGAGCTGTGTCCCTTGTTCAAATTTTGCATTGTTAGCAATTGTTAGAAAAGAAGAGCTTTCCCTTTAGGTCTTTTTCTTTGAATTTTGCTCAGGAGTGCAAAAAGATAAGTGTGGGGGAATTTGATAATTGAATATTTCATAAACTAATTTTTGTCTCTTGATTAATAATTTAGGACTCTTTAGCTAATAAATAATGGCTTTTACACTTATTTAGGCTTTGGGCCTTTTATTATATTTTGGCCATTATTTAATAATAAATTCTAGTTTTACATTGCTTCACCATTTTTACGATAACTCTTGAACCAGACATCGGATTTGCCTCATTTTTGTCTCATATTTCAGATGATTCAGAGAGCTACAATGGTTATGAAGACATGAAGAGCAAATTCAGACAAGAGAGCGGTCGATTTTGGATCCAAAGTCATATGTATTTTTGGATTTTAGTTGGGCTCGAATTTTGTAATTAAAGCCCATTTTATTTTATTTTCGTTTTGGGTTGACCCATTTCCATTTTAGGTTTAGGTTTAAGTTAGATGGCAGCCACAAACATTCAGTCATTCACGTTTTTAGATTTTAGTGGATCAAAATAAGAGTTTTCAAATTCTTTGCAATGTTCTTCGTGTTCTTCGCGTTCTTCATCAGTTCTTCGTCTTTCTTAATTATGTTCGGCTAAATTTCTGTGATTAGCTCAATGATGAGGATTCCATCCACTATCCAGAGGATTCGTGCTTAATCGGTAACCGTCTAACTCATTTCTGCATTCTTTAATCGGATTCAATTTTTGGATTTGGATTGGGTTTTTGATTAAAAACCCAGATCGACATTTCCTAAAGACGTAGTTCAAACTAGGTTAAAGTATTACTGTGTAATCGTGCAGAGATACGCCACTGATTCAAATAAATTCTGGACGATTGTTCAGTTGAGGGAATTTCTGGACAAACGCAAAGATTTCAGTTTGTCCAGAGTCAATCACGAGTTCGGTTATCAACTTTTCGTCCAGGAAGGGAAGTTGTGGAATCCAAAATCCTGGGTTAATCCTTTAATCCTCTGTTTGTCTGTTCAATCTGTGTTATTTCGTTTTGTCTCTGTTACTTCATTTTTTTTATTCTCTTTGAATCAAAACAAAACCCCTATTGTTTCTGTTCTATTGCTTTCAAATTAAACCGACTGTGAATTCATTGGGAAACAACCCAGGTTACATTATACTGCAAATCCTTTTCTAATCTGGTTATTTTGGAAGATTACGATAAATCTCTGTCAGATCCCATACAAGATTGTCACGTATAACGAGACCCAATTTGTTGATAAAGGATTCCAAGATATGATGTCAGACCTTGACATTAAACAACACTTCGCTTTTGTCGAACATCCCCAATTTAATGGCCAAGTTGAAGCAGCCAACAAAATAATTGTCGATGGCCTAAAGAAACGGATGGAGGATGCAGAATCCAACTAGGCTGAACAACTCTATAGTGTACTATGGGGTTATAAGACCAGTGTGCAGACTTCAACCCAGGAGACCCCCTTCCAGTTGACCTATGGATGCAAGGCAATGATCCCGGTTGAAATAGGCCAGCCGTCGTGGAGGAAGCTAAAGGCTCTCCAGGAAGGCTAGGAGTCAAACAATGACGTGTTGAGGATGGAGTTAGACTTGATTGACGAAGCTAGAATCATGGCCCACTACCGAGACCTAGCCACCAAGCAACTCATTGCAGCCAAATACATTCGGAAGGTCAAGCCTCGTTCTTTCAATAGGGGTAACCTCATACTCTGACATGCAGACGTTGGAAACAAGAACACTAGGGATGGCAAGTTAGCTGCAAACTGGGAAGGTCCGTACCGGGTTAAGGAGAAGCTCTACAGGGAGCGTACATACTCAAAACCTTGGGAAGGAAGCCGATCAAAAGGACATGGAACACCGACAAGCTGAAAGTCTACTATAGCTAGACCTAGTTATTGCATGCTTAATGTGGTGGACAGTCTATGGCCAAGTTAGTTCATTTTGATTTCAGTATTTCAATTTTAAGTTTCTGTTGTTCTTTATGTTATTTCTTTCTTTGAAGTTGTTAGCTCGTTGTAGAAAACTATTTTTTAAATTAATAAAGAATTCCTCAGTGGAGATTCAAGTTTTAGATTGTCCAAAATAGTACCGGTGATAAACAAAGGAACAAGTGACATACACAGGACATCGACCCGGTCACACATAAATCGCAATCTAAAGACGAACAAAGTAGGCTTGTAAGCCTGGGTCTTACATTACGTGAAGCCGCTATTATTAGCCTTCGTAAGTTTGATGCATCAAAACTCGCTCCTGATAAAAAAGTGAATTGTCATCCCGACCCTGATCAGGTCAAAATGTTTAAGCGTTGCGTTTCTACACCACAGCTGGATATATGACAGTTTACCCTTATCCTGGTTAAGATCTCGGACAATAGAACAAGAACGTAGTAGCGCGGTTAACTTGAAAACCCCTACCCTGATACCCGGTCTTTGGCACCAGAAGAATATAAGCAGATTCTGCATACCTCAGACCTTGGCCCGGTCACAGAATTTCCAACATAGATTGGTATTCATAAATAATAAATTGCTGCAATAAATAAAGGACGAGGAAGCATGCTCGATTTGATCAAAAAAGTAACAGATACTTTACCAATAGTTATATTGTTCAAAAGATCACTAAAACCATAATGAAAACCGGTGAGAATACACATAAAAGTCAAAAGGGCATCAGTGCCCCAAAGAAAGAAGATGCGACAAGTCAAGAGACTCGGCTGCTCAGGTAGAAGGTGCGGCCAGCTTGGTAGGGTCTTTTCCACCTCTGGGAGGGCCACCAGTCGAGATCTCTTCCTCACCTCCCTCGGTCTGATCTCCACCATCGAGCTTGGACACTGAGTTACCATCAGGAGATGGAGGAGGCAGAATAAGCTGGTCATCGTGAAGATATGCCCTGTAGTGAAACCCGGCCAGGTCAAGATTGACATCAGGGTTCAAGTGCCGGATTTGAGCTAGGGCCATATCAAAGGCGTCCTTCGCAGTCTCCCGCATCATGTCAGAGCAGTCGGCCAAGGCCTTATTGGAATCAGTGAGAGCAACTTTTGTTTCCCCTAACTCTGTTGCCAGATCGCCACGTTGATTCTACACAACCCTTAGGGCTTGCATGTCCTGTTCATGAGCGGCCTGCAGCTGGACGAGCTACCGGTTTGCCTTCTCAAGAGCCTCCCTAGTCATCAGGAGCTCGTCGTTCAATTTGTTCTTTTCCGCCTCGATGCTTCACTAGCCTCTTTGGCTTTCTTCTTCTCTGCCACTGCCCCATCCCTCTTCATTTTCACCTTGTTAAGAGTAATGCAGGCTTCGACATAACTATGCTTCAAGATGCCCATAGCCTATTGATGAGCACAATTTGTGCCATGTTTTCCCTATATTTTATGACTGAATTGTATGGTAAATGCGAGTTTAACTGCAATCAATCTAAGAAAAAAAATGCATTAATTCATAATATAGGGAACTGAAGGATAAAAACCATTTACATCCTAAACATGTGCTAAGAAAAGGACAAGTTACGAGGTTTTATGAGAAGAACGTATAGCAAAGCTAATACTATGCTATAGCACCTTGACAGTGTATCAAAGTGCAATACAAGGCATCTCTGACGCTATAGCAAAGTAAAGGACGCAATGCTATGCAGCATATGTTGCATAGCTCTTAAGATTGGAAAGAGAGATACAACTGGATCTCGACAGATTAGGAAAGGCACAGCTCCTAAAATTTACGCCGCAAGAAAGCCTAATTATATAAGGAAATAGAGAGGTCAAGTCGCGGAGAGTCCAATCTTATTCATATGACTAGACTCGAAAGAAGAGAGAGAGAATTCACAAGGCACGAGAAACTCCAGGAAAGCCCAGTATCCTTCCTTGCAGTAAGATGGAAAGAAGAAGACGTGGAGTGGTAACATGATAGGGCTTTTTCCACTCCGTCGGAACTTCGTTAAGCTTTCTGTTTTCTTTCATTTTTATCTTTCGATCATGGGTCATTCTATTGTTATCTATTTTGCGTTTCCCTCGTCAGTCATCAACTAAATTTCCTATGGCTGAGCGATGATGATTTCTTAAGTTTGGAATAAACCCAGTTGCTAGTTCTTAAATCAATAAATTCAGTTTGCTTATCAGTGAATTAATTACCTTGTCGATTAGTGGAAGCTAAGGGCTAGATTAGTGGCCTCGGGTTACTGGAAGGGAGTCGGGGTTAGACCTATATGAGAAACAGTGATTGCTAAGTAGGCTGGTGCAAGGCTTGACCTATTATTGTAGGCTTTAAGAATGGGTCTACCGCTCATAACCATAACACCTTGCTTTGTAATCTAGATCTAACTAGAAAATTTCCATGGACATATGGAAGGAGTAAAGTTAGTATTACATGTATCAGACGCGGAAGCTTCGATAGACTATAGTGGTGGGTTAACTAAATAGCGTTGTAACTAGTAGCTATGTTGTAGCATTATGGAAGTCATGCAAAAAGATAGATGCTATAGCAATGTGCAAAGCAACAGGGGATTGATATTCTTAATGCAATATCCCAAATTTTTTAGAATAAGCCTAAAATGGGTGGATGACTAAGCCCAATTCGGGAAGAGTCCCAAGAACGTCGAGAATTAGGAAGCCTCTCTGGGATTAAGTAACTCGGCCATACGAGTCAGTAGACCTAGTATGAATAAGCCGTAGAATTAATGTACCAATGAAAGAGGGGAACAAAAGGCCTATACAGTGTAAATCCAGTTGGAAAGGATGCCGCCCAATTACATCCTGAAATATAGGACAATTAGTTGAGCAAAAATATGTCAGTATAGGTAAGTATATGGCATTTTCAGGGTAGTCATGGATGTCCTGCGTTTTTGAAGGAAATAAGGAAAGAGAGAGAGAATGTGTAACTGGACCAAGTGTAGGAGGAAAAGTCAGTAGTAGTGTTGATTCATCGTACACGTGGCATTTCGGGGTCAAAAGTTGGTTTATTGGGTAGCACATAGTATAAGGCGGTTGTGAGATCTCGAACTATGATTTTCTTGATCCCCAAGGTACTATATTCTCGTCTACCCGTGGTCGGGGGAAAAGAGGCTGTAATCGAGCCCACACTAGTCCCGCAGTGTAGCATGAATTACGAGGAAAGGTGTAACCGGCAAAAAGGAGCTAAGCGGGACCAGTTAGGGTTTACTGGAGTCAGACCCAGACCCCTGGACATAGAAGGAGGATGAAATTGGTGGGCCCATAGGAGAGAGAAAGTGACTTAGAAGAAAAGAAAAGGTCACATCATGTAATTATGAAGAGAGAGAAAGATAAAATAATCAGAATCAATTTGGACCACACAAATTGAATCTGACATGACCAGTGGAAGACAAGTAATTATGACTCTAAAAGGGTAATTATGGAATATCATAGCGCAGATCATGCGGGTCCCACTAGCTTGGAGAAGAAGCAGTGCAAAATGACCGTTTTATCCCTGGGCCAAAAACCTACAATTAGTAATTCCAGAGACCATCACCAGGGGCAATTTTGAAATCTTATTTTTGGCCTTGGAATGCACCACCCATCTGCCCAAAAGAGTTCTCTAGAACCCTTGAGAATCAAGTAAATAAATTATAATGAAATCTGAAGAATTTTTCCGACCATTGGATCGTGATCAAAGTTGGACAAGGGCCCCACCTTTGGAGTCTATATAAGGACACCTCCCCCCGTCATTTTCCACCAGACAAGCACAAAATTGAGGTGAAGAGAGAGAGTCTCCAGCTTAAGGCTTTGGTCCAAGGGAAGAGGAAGGCACCCGCAACCGAAGTTCTAAGGTAAGTCCCTAACCGACGACTTGGAAACTCTTATCTCTGCCCTATGGTGATTTCTTATAGATGCAGTGGGATTTCCATGTTTTTGAGGTTTCCATTGAGTCTAGAACATGATTTTGAGTGGGGATATGTAGGATCACCTTTTTCCGAACCCGAAAAGCCCCAAGTCTTGAAACTACTCAAATCTGCAAAAACAGTATTTTCTGGGCAGCGAATGATAATTGATGGATTTAAAATAGTAAATGAATTCTGATTACTTTGAAATTTTATATGGTAAAATTAGACATCCAAAGTATGATTTTGATATAATATTTTGTGTCATTTGGATTTTCCAATAGAGAGTTCTTTAAGGTTTACAATGACCTAAAAACCTGGACTCTGTCTCGGACCAGTGGCTAATGTTTTAGAATAAGGACAAGTTTCAAACCCAGATGAATTTTTTTTAATTATTTTTAATATGCAATAGACATCCTAAGGGTTCCATGGCCACTGATTTCATGTCGATACATGTTTTCAAGAATTTATTAAAAATCAGCAAAGTTGGGTCAACGTTTCTGGAAAATTCTGGTGTTAGGCGAAATTTTTGGAACTTGAAGTAAAGTTTGAATATGTGATTGAAAGCATAATATTTTTCTATATCTAGGGCATTAGCACGTGTGGATCATATTTCCAACACCAAGGGAAAAGTTTTCCATTTTTGAGAAGTGATAGGTAGTAACTGTTAACTCACGTATTCTATGTTGCTGTTGTATGTTTGTTTTCCATGATTGAGGATGTAGGGTTGTAGGGCCTAGTGGACCACGTGTCCCTAGGTCTCTACCAAGTTGAGATGCATTCGGGGTAGTTGGGGTTAAACTCCCTAGCTACTGTGTTTATCCTAGTGCTGAGGATAGCGTCCAAGGTTGTATTTTAGACGGCTCAACGGTACGCAGGTGTCCGGGTCTGCCTTGTGAGGTGACTCAATGGTACACGGGTGTCCAGCATCTGCCTTGAGAGGTGACTCGACGGTACATGGGCGTCTGGTGTCTGCCTGTGGGGCGACTTGACGGTGCGCGGGCATCCGGGGCTTGCCTTGGTAGGGCAGCTTGACGGTACATTGTTGTGGTTGTGATTGTGATGTGATTCTGGATGCATTTATGAGATGTGATTTGATTTCCTCATTATGGTTACTTGCATGCAATTTATACATATTGTACTTGAGTTTAACAGTTACTCTGGGGTTCAATTTGAACTCCAGACTAGTTCAAAGGATATAGGTGTAAGGAAGGAGCGGCTGGAGGACTTGAAGAAGGTAGGGCTTGATGCAGAAAAGTGAAGAAATAGAGGATGCCCTGTTACTTCTTGTACTTCTATTTTTGGAATAACTGTATGGTTTCTACTCGCTATTCAGTATTTGGCTTGGACGATTGTACCCTTAACCCTACGGAGATTCCTTTGTGTGTTTGTATATACATTTACTAGTATATTGTAAGTTGTCCAAACCGATCCTATGCTCTGCCATGCACACTCTGATATAAATTTAAAGTGATTATTTGACAAAGGAAAGGTAATAAGCGACAAGGATCCCTCTAACCCATCACCCGAAAGGGCGAGGCCGATGGGGGTGTAACACTTAAGAATGATTCCGAGCTTAGCCTATTTTCCTACTGATATCTTCTTATGACTACGACACTCTGTTTACTTTCTCATTTATTAGTATAGCCATAAAACTCCCAATCAAATCAAACTTATTCTCTTTTTAAACACAATTGTTCTGCAATTTGATGTCCATAATTGGTATCCAGTCTCTGTGGGATGATACTCTACTTACTCTTTATTACTTGTTCGACTGGTTCACTTGCCATTAAGGAAATCGACCAACACCTATACCACTTCAGCGGCCCTTAATGTGTGCTTCTGGATATCCCAAAGCTCATTGTCGTCAACTTCTGAGAATGGGACGTTGTCAGTATAACACTGAGGTGGGAGAAGGGACACAGAGAGCTCCTTGGTCTGACCTGGTTCGGCCTTTGTTTAATGTAAGGCTACGTGGAAGCTTGGATACCGGAGGAGGAGGAAGACTTGAAGGAGAGCGTCTAGGACCAGATATGATTGTTTGGGAGGTCAGAGTAACTTGGCGAGTATCGACGAATAAATCAACAACCTGGGCGCCCTGGGGCATAGGATCGGAAGCGCCTTGGCCATTCTTGGTCCTTTTAGACGCCTTGGCTTGAGCCTCGGAGGTAGTCTTCGACTTCCGAGACTCGGCAACGGCTCATTTCTTGCCCCTTTCTCTCTCAAACCCCCCTCGTCCGGGTTCACGTAAGCCGGATAGCGTGGTAGTCCCTCCATGTTTTATGCTGCACAACAGTAACACAAACGGTCAAAAATTGAACACAGGCATAAAAAGATTATGCATAAAGCATATTGATAAAAAAAAACCATACAAGGGACCGATATGGGCTCGATGTGGGGTGGAGAGATTATTGAAGCAACAGTTTTTACGTCGTGCTCATTGACATAAGCCACTAGGCAAGACACAGATCCGATGTCCTCGACTAGAAGATCGTCTTGTTCAACTTGGTAACTGGTTGAATGCTTATTATAATGGTCGTTAGTCCAATACAATGGGAATTTCCATTCCACATTTTTGGACTCAAGGCCGTGAAGGAACCAGGGTTGCTACCCAGGAATGGCAACAACCTTGAAAAAGCTGGTCTTAAAAAGTTTGAAGGACTCTGAAAAAGCGTGAAAGAGTTTTCTACCAGGAACTGTTGGAAATTATGCCCTAGGGGCAAGTCATTGTACTTTAAACGTTTATGTTATTTAAAGTATTCTCCTTTAGTTATCATTTCATTTGCATATTTATAGTGATAACTGTATCCTTGGATATATCTTATAGATTATCCTAAATGTCCCTGGTCAGTTATCTATGCGGGAGCGAAGATGAAATAAGACCAGCATGACTTTGATGAGGTATGGAGATACAAATCAAAGTCATAGGCACTTGTAAGAGTACAAGGTGCTGGACTGACCCACTATGAGAAAGCTGCATGGATTTAGTCATAAGCCTATCTCATGTATAACTGCGTCACAACACCCTTTGACCTGAGATCATCATGGATTCCTACATGATGAGTCGCTGCTTTTTGACCTAGTCAAAAGTCACCTTTGACCAGGTGATGATGAAGGCTTGGATCGGGATTAGTGATTTTCATGCAGAGGAATGTGCATGATTAAGATGGAATTTGTCCCTCACATTTGTAGAGAGATAATATTGCGCCCCTCGATAAGTGAGTCTAAGAAATGTATGGCCATACTATGATGGAAAGGAGGTTCCATGTTAATTATTAGGCTACTCAAGAATCGAGAAAGTAATGGTCAAAAACAGGAAGTTGATATTATCCATGCCTCATCCTTGACCAAATTATCATGTGATAAAAGAGACATGACATGGTTGTATTATAGGTTGTATCGTATCATCGATCCCCATATGAATTGGGTAGTCGCAATGTCTTGCTAGAGGCCGCTTGTGACTTGTTGGCTGGTAAATATTGGCCCACTGCCAATCTCATGTGGGCCTGCAGGGTCGGACACAAGAATAGCCCAATATGAGCAATAGTGTCCAGATTCATTAAATCTTAGATATGTCTAAGATTTAATTAATACTGTATTTAATCTAGGATGGATATATATATATATATATATATTATTAAATTTGAAATAATATAATAATATTATTTAATATGAGATTATAATATTATTATATAATATTTGTTTTGTATTTAATTTGTTTGATAAATTAAATATCTAAAACAAATAGAAATATTGTATCTCGATTTAATTTTTGAATAAACATATCATATATCTAATTTAATTACAATTGAGATATAGTATCTCATATTTAATTAAATAGATAGATATCATATCAGATATAATTTATGGAGATATATTAAATCGAAGGCTTTTAATTTGGATTAAATAAATAGATTTGATTAGATCTATTTGGTAGATTTAATTAATATACTATTTTAATCCAAATTAATATATCAAGATTAATAAGGATTTATTTTGTATAAATAATACACCTATGGGGCCTTAAAAAACCTAACGGACATTTTGTCAGTCGTATTAGAAAAGCTGCGAGAAACCCTAGAGAGAAAAGGAAAGACGCAAAGTTTGAAGGCGCTAGCACGCTGCCATCCGTGTTGTAGTGCTGTTCGGTGTGGATACTGGTAGAGGGAGTGGATTCGTAGAGTCGGCTCCTGTTGATCGAGTAGGTAGCCTACGAGTTCAAATTTGAACGAGACGCACACCAGTTCGTATAGGTATGATTCGGTTCTTTTCTAACTTGATTTAAACGTTGTTGATAGATCCTTTCAAGGAATTTGTAAGTTTTTAAATGGATGAAAATCCTTCCGCTGCGTGTATGGATCCCAACAGGAACCTCCCGGATGGATGTTAAGCCTTTCAAAACGGAAGACTCCTTACCGAAACAAGGAGTGAAGGGACAAAAAAAGTAAAAAAATACAGGAACCATACAAGGGATGGGCTCCACGAAGGAATTACAGAGATACTCGAAAGCTAGAAGAAAACCCCATCCATTAGGGTGGAGCTATGAAGGAGCCAGATGGAGATAATTTAGGACAACTATTTGGAACTCGGTAAACGGAAGCGAATACCGAGCCGGGTGGCATAGTCCCTATAAAAGAAGAAGTAGGAGGGATTGGTCCCTTCTCGCTCGGAGAATACGGGCTCCCCGTCGGAGGGAGGACATAAGGTGTAGCCGGAAGTCTCTCCCAACACAAGCTTGGTGATATCGGACTTGGCCATTAGAGAGTGTGTCGTTAGCACCCCATGAGTGACCCAGGGGTATTTCCTTAGTAGGACTTGAGGGGGACTGATAGAATCTGACTCCTCAATGATGGAAGGTGTCTTATCGGATGATGAAGGTGACTCCATATATACCTATATAACAAAAAATTAAAATTAGAATTCCAACTATGTACCTGAAGTATATAAGCTACTGCCTGAGGGAAAAATAACTAGACTGGGATGATGTTGACTCATAGCGGCCGGATAGGATCAGGGGAAGACCTATGATGGCAGGAGCCTAGAATAATGTTGGCCAGGGAATCTTGACCGTTTGCAGTGTAATGGGAGCTTGAGGCAATACAGTCCCAACATGGGCCGAGGTATCCGTCAGGAAGGGATTCCGACCGGGCACGAGGGGAACCTCATAAAAGTTGATGGGCATTACCAGGATGGCGCCGGGATTATCTCGGCTCTCAAGGGCAGATAAAGTATTGGCGGAACTTGGACCCTCGAACCTAGCGACGGCAAGTTGACACCTCTCAACTCTCATCCCACCAGACCCACCTCGGAGCAAAGTGGCTAGCCTTTGCTCTTCAGAAAGAGGGGAGCCAAACAACCAAAAGTTGGTTCTAGGATAGCATGCACGCAGTGCTTCTCCCTCTTTTGGAGTCATTTGCCGACTCGAGGATGGAAAACAGTTAACCCTACCCATCGACACCAAAAGTCAAGACCTAGAGAGGCATAAAGATATTGGTAAAAAGAAACACAAAGAAACTATGTATAGCTAAGGAAGGTGGCGGAGGTGAGAACACCCAGAAAACAACTTAGGCCAAGAACGAAAGGCTAGGCAAAACAATTAAATTCCTATCGGAACCCACTTAGAAGACATTGGAGCTAGAGCCCAGTTCAGTGACAAATGTGATAAAAGACATAAATCAAACATTGCAGAATTGGCAAATTTCAGGTAAAAAACCAAACAAACGGAAAGTAACAATGGAAATACCTATTGGGAATAAAGGAAAAAGGAATTCGCACGAATAAGCTCCGAGCAACGCAAAATGATAGACAATGCACGGAAGAGAGAGGCTTTTGGTAAGAAAGAGGAGATAGCAAGGGCGAAGAATGTGAAGAATGGAGAAAAATATGAACTATAAGCGTTGCGATACTGAACCGTCAAGGGTAAAAGAGACTATCAACCCAAAAGAACATTGGTAACATACGAGACGTGACAAGCGTAATAAATGCGCACAAAAATCGCAAGCGGTAGGCATGACGGTTGGAACCCCACACGAATACAGGGCCGCCAAGTGTTAGTTGGCAATGATGGTGATTACTGAAAGATCCTGACCTCGAAATCAGGCGAACCGCCTTGAATTTACCCCGGATCTTTGAGACATTACCTATGATCTGTGGAGTAGACGACTCGATAGTCGGGGTCAAGGAGATCCAACTCAACGACATAAGGCTCACGTCAGCATAGCTCGGTCATTGGGGGTAGTCCAGCAAAATACATCCCGACAACTCAAAAGCTTGAACTACTGGGCTGGGGGGGCAACTGTTACGGACCTACATCAGGCCCAATAGCAGGACAACCCAATAATGAATATATCACATATTAGGATCTGCCTGTAATATAGGGGAATCCTATTTATCTATAATCAAGGGAGATCTTGATATAGGTATAACAGTTATGATATATCTTGGCCTCGAATCACAAGGCCCACGAGATTCAACCTGATGTACACTCTATAAATATAGAGGTCTCACCCTAAGGTACACACGTTCTAAACTCTGAGCTATTTACTGTTAGTATTTAGGTGTCCTAGAGACAATTTGTAAGGACATATCAGCACCATTTCAACGTTATAGTATTTCATTATTAATAAATGAGCATATTTTATCTTTATCATATTTATGTCTCGCCTTTGTTTTAAGGTAAATATGTGTTTGAAGATAAAAGCCCTAGGAATAGAACATGTGTTATTCTTGAGGATCAATGATAGAGATCATGATCATGAGGACTCGAGAACACTGGATATCTATTACCTAAAACTTGTTCCTAGTCTTGAATCACCAAGAAAGGGCATTGATGATCTCAATAAGACTAGTACGACATCGTCTACTTGTATAGGGATACAAGGTACGGACCTCATGGAATACAGGCATAGAGATGTCTTAGCTGATGTCATGGGTGGATATGTGGGAGAACATATAGCATTGAACTGACCCACCGAGAGACTCCACAAAGATTCATTGTAGAGAGTATCATTGGATATATAAAGTCTCTCATCGTTTGGTAGTGCGGATCGTCTTGGACTTAAGGATGTCATCGAACACTATGTCCTAGGGTTATACTTTGACCGTACAACTCTATCCACTTGAAAATGTGGAGAACAGTGTACTCTTGGGTGTAACTCGAATGTATGAGTATAGATGGACATGCTGAGAGGACTCACAGTCCCCTATAAGAGATTAGTCATTCACAAGACCGGTAGAGCTTGGATAGCTTCTAATTAACTCTAGAGTCTGTGCACACAGCAAATGATCATGAAGAGTCATGATTCGTTACAGAGTTAATATAAGAAGATTCCTAGTTTTGTGAAATAGCTACATTTAGTCAATTAAGAGAGATGATACTCTATCTTTGCTCTCGACTAAATGTCAATGACGATGTGAGGGATAATGCTTGCACGGTATGCAAATGTGAAAGGTAGATCACTTGATCAACTCAATTAGTTCTGGGGCTGCAAAGCATTGCTAGTGTCTTATGAGGTCATTAAATAAATTGGGCCCATTAAAGGGTTTTTTAATTGGTCCAAGTTTATTTATGTCAGTGATGAATTGGGCCTAATGGGTCACACACAAAAGGTTATTCCCGATTGTTTAAATTTATCAAACTTTGGCCAATAATTGTTATTGGGCGTTATCAAGAGTAAAGGTGTAATTGGGTTGGAGTAGGACTCCAAGCCTAATGAGGAGAAAAATGGCGTCATATATGGTGTCCCCAGTTGGAAATCAATTTCTCTACAAAAGGACCCAAATGTGTTGAAGACCCAACAGTGTCTTAGGCCAAGTTGAATTTGGAATTCAAATTTTGAATTTAAGTTTAAAATTTGAATTTGAATTTTGATTCAAAAGGTTAGGTTATAAAAGATAATTCTGAATTATCTAAGATCCAATATAATGATTGGATGAAGATAGGAGAAATAATAAATTAGGATTGATTGTAATGATTTTGAATTTTGGTTTAAGAGATGAATGTGATTCATCATCTTAAATTATTATTCAATCAAGATATGGATTTAATTCATTATGATTTGGATTTTCCAAATCAAGTTTGGATTTGGCCTTTCTTATGAGTACTTGAATTAGGGTTAGACTCTTATAAAATGCTAATTTTTTATGTGCGCTTTTTACGGACGTTTTTTGAAGGAAAAAAAAAGGAAATAAATGTAATCCATCATCTTAAATGATTGATTCAAACAATCGATCAAGATATGAATGCGATTCATCATCTTAAATTCAATCAATCAATCAAGATATGAATTCAATTCATTGTGATTTGGATTTTGCAATTCAAGCTTGGATTGGTCTTTCTTGTGAGTACTTAAATTAGGGTTAGACTCTTATAAAGTGCTGATTTTTGGTTGCCTTTTTCCTACACGTTTTCCTAAGAGAAAAAACAAGATCCTTATGCTCTCTAAATTTCGGTCTTTATCAAAGGTTTAGAGAGAAAAATGCACCATCCATAGAAAGCCAAGGTTCCAATGATCTTGCTCCTCCTATCTTTAACCTAATCCTAAGAAACCATCATCTTCTTGAAAAGATAAAAACCCAAGAAAACCACAACTCAACCTTGTCTTCGCCTAACAAGCATCCAAGGAGTAGGAGGTTTCAAGAGAAGGAGTTCTCATTGCAATCGGGGGGTAGCTGTGTGGATCAACATTAGAGGACATCAACAACCTTGAATTCTTCAAGTGATCTAAGGTATTATAATCTCCAATAATCATTTCATCAAATTATCCTAAACCCCAATAGTTGTTTTTGTAAATGGAGCTATATACCCAAGAGGGGGGTGAATTGGGTATTTTAAAAACTTTTCTGAAAGTGCTCTGTTTTGACCAAGTAAAAAACAGATGATAGCAGAGGAGGAAGGGAAGGAAAGCTTGCACAAGAGAAGTTATCCTGGTTCGGTCTTATCCTTGACCTACATCCAGTCCCCAAGCCACACTTGGGATTTTCAATCCACTAAACTCACAAACTGATTACAAACTCTGTACTCAAGAGTAGTTCTCTCTCTAGAACTCACTCCCCCTTACAAGTTGTAATCAATACACCCAACCACCAAGTCCCCTGACTTGTGGTTATCTCAATCAATAAATGATTTACAGATAGAACTCTCTCACAGAGCGGATAAAATGAACACTGAAGTACAAGTATCAGATTGATACAATACAAGTGAAAGCTGAACACAATGAATGACACTTAGTAAATTTTCGCTCTCGCAGGTGTATCAGCTTGAGAAGAAGTTAATGAACTCTATTTATAGGTAGAGAACATTAAATGACCGTTGAATGATGAATCCAACCGTTGTAGGTGATTAGCATTAAGTCTCGGTCATCTTTCTCTCTAAACTCCAACTAATCCGGTGCTAATATGATCGATGTGGAACTCGAGGATTTGCTCGTTGGAGAAGAGTTTACTTGATGAAGAAAGCATTCTTGACCGTTGAGAATGCGTGCTCGATGGATTATCCAAAAGAAGGTTGATTTGCGAAGTGCATTAAATGACCGAACACTTTTTGCTTTATGGCTTTGACCTTCAATAATCTTCATCGTGCTAACCGAAATTCACTCAACAAACTTGTTAAACATAGCTAGGAATGTGATTGAATGAATTATGGAAGCAATGAGATCAAACAACAATGATTTGTGAATTCGTATAATTCAAAATCAGTTTTTCAGCGTTGTAAACTGCAGTATGTTCATGTAAACTCGAGTATGGCTTGTTCACAAGTGTCCAAACTGCAAAAGATATCAATTGGATACTCGAGTTTGCACTTTTCGAGAGGCAAACGATCGTGTCTTGTTTTTGAAAGACAAAGACAATACTCGAGTTTAGCAACGCAAAGCTAACGATTGCTTTAACTTGAAAAATCCATTTCCTCTGTAAGTCCAATACTCGAGTTTGGCGATGCAAACCGCAAGTATTGACTATTCAATACTCGAGTTTGGCTCGCAAGCTGTGGTATTGATTTAATCTTGAAAAGTCTTTAGCTCTCTCGGAAGTTCAATACTCGAGTTTGGCTATGCAACCGGTATTGACTTAACTTGAAAAATCTTTTTGCTCTCGGAAGTTCAATACTCGAGTTTGGCTATGCAACCGCAGTATTGACTAATCAATACTCGAGTTTGGCTATGCAAACTGCAGTATTGATTTAACTTGAAAAACTTTAGCTCTCTGGAAGCTCAATACTCGAGTTTGACTATGCAAACTGCAGTATTGACTAAGTTTGAAAAAATCCTTTTGTTCACAAGAAGTTCGATACTCGAGTTTGCCCATGCAAACTGCAGTATTGACTATTCAATACTCGAGTTTGCCTATGCAACCGCTAAAGATCGACTTTGGCTGGAAACTTGGTTGCTTTCTGGATGGCCTTTACTCGAGTTTCGCCAAGCAAACTGCAGTATTGGCTGTCCAATACTCGAGTTTGCAAATGCAAACTGCAGTATCGACTTTGGCTGGAAACTTGGTTGCTTTCTGGATGGCCTTTACTCGAGTTTCGCCAAGCAAACTGCAGTATTGGCTGTCCAATACTCGAGTTTGCAAATGCAAACTGCAGTTTGCAACTATCAGAATGTTTTTAAACAACTTTGCAAACTTCAAACCATGTTTTACATTTGTTGTTAATCATCAAAACATATTGAGAACTAACAGTTTTAACGAGTAATCCTAAAACTCATGAATATTATAAATTGTTATGAATTCTCATGAGTGTGAAGTAAAGAGTTACGGATTAATAATTATTAACTAATTAACATAATGAGTTAAGGTTGATAATTCATGAGGACCTTAAAGAGTTACGGGTTTCCGTATCGATTAAACAAAATTTTTGTTTTCAACCTTATGAAACTTTGCATGAAAGTCATGTAATAGGAAAAATTAATCAACATTTACATATTGTCGCACTGTGCACACACCTCACTCCCTTTGGCGAAAGCCTTGTTTGTGCATAATGATCTCTTGCTCGTCTGGTTACCTACCTCATAGTTATCCAGATTGAGCATTTAGATTCAACATCAATCTATTAGCCCATCAAACTAGACATCCGCGTTCTATAACAAAACGTGGGGTTTAATGTCAAAACTTAAAACATTAATTAAGTTAAATTTAAAATTTAAAATATCACAAAATTATATGCAACGGACATGAAGTGTATGAGTGTTTTATAGATTTTGACTTAAATTTAAAATAAGAAAGTCGTTATTAAGTTTTGCAGATCATAAATTAATTATGCTTATGTGGCTCATTTTATCGGGGAAAAAATGTCCATGTGACTCAATTTAAGAAAATTTCATGCACGTAATTTAACTAACAAACATAAGAAATTAAAATTAGTTAATTTTAAATTTATAAGCATCAAATTAAATTTCATTTAAATAAATTTATGGATATCAATATTATGATAAATCACCATAGTCATAAATAAAACACTTAACTTCCCAAATTTTATGTAATATGTATAGAAAACATGTTTGATTAAGAAGTAAAAGCATATATAAATTTGGGAATAATGCTAGTTGGGAGAGGCAAAAACCTTTTTCACCTCTCCCAATAAATGTGTTTTTTTAAAATTTGAACTTGTGCTATTCTCTTTAATGAGATGAAACCGTTTACCATATCAATCAATGACTTGTAAGTTACTATAATCCATTTTAAATTGTTGGTAAAATCATTTTAAATTTATTTATTTTGTATTTACAAACAATAATTGAAAAAAAAAAAACATAAAAATTCAAATGTTTCTGGCTTAATTTTTATAGGGAAAATTATAATAAAGGACCTAAGAAAAATAATATTTATTAAGAAGGACCATAAAAATGGTAATTATTTTGAAGGACTAGAAATTAAAACATTAAAATAGAAAAACTAAATTTCCCTTAGCAAATTTCCTATATTCTCTTTAATTAAATTAGAATTTAGAATGATTGATGAATAATCACACATAGAAACTAAATTCTGATTTAATTAGCAGATTCTGGTTTTGTCTCTATGTGTAATTATCCATCAATTGCTCTAGATTTTAATTTAATTAGAGAATATAGAAAATCAGAAAAAAGGACAATTTAATCTTTTTATTTTAATGTTTTAATTTTTGGTCCTTCAAAATAATTGCCATTTTTATGGTCCTCCTTAATAAATATTATTTTTCTTAGGTCCTTTATTATAATTTTACCATCTTTTTATGATAATAAAAGGGCATAGTATTATTATAACGTATCAAAATCAAAATAGAGCGCAAAGAATCATACAATATTAAATGGGCCCATTGGAGTGCAACCTTTACTAGTTTGTTAAACTCTTGCATCACTGTCACGGTAGACATGTGAGGTAAAGAGTTATTATGTATAAATTCTAAATCATTTTCCATGGAATACATTTGACTTTCTTTTTTTTTTTTTTTTTTTCCGGGGAAAGAAAAGCCCCATTGGAGAGCCAAATTTGTTTAGATATGCTCGCTTTATGATTTGAAGACGATAGTGGTATATTATTTAGAGCAATGGACATAAAGAGGCACCTTTAATTTTAATTTTTAATATTACAAACCCAATGGAGATTAAAGTGAAATTAGGGATTTTTTGTATTTTTTAAAAATAATAATAAAATTAAAAAGATAAGTATGCTTATTTACATTGCTTTTTTATCGGTGTAAAGATAAAATCAAATCATGAAGAGGAAGCAGAAGCTGCGTGCATAATCCTTGAAACTCCCATTTTCTTGAGCATGCGATTCAATGTGGACGCCTCACAAATCCCCAACAACAAGAAACCTCTCCTTCTCAAGGGCCAAAGCAAAACCACCTTTTCTGCATTAACAAAACAAACAAATCATCATCACTACATGATTAATACAATTTATTGGTCAATCTTCTAATATTAGAAAGGCTAGTTTAGATAATAAGGGTTGAGAAAGTTTGATAGCTTTGCTTGTCTGACATGACCCAATAATTTTGAGGGAGGTCAGGTAAAAAAACTGAACTAAAGGAAACGAGGTCAGGCCCGAACCAGCCCAAACATCATGATAAATACTGTGATTTTTTTTTTAAAAAAAAAAATACTGTGATGATTAAGCAGCAACATTATTTTTGATGAATGATTGAAGGTTCAACGAAAGTGTTATGACCTTGGAGTTGGAGTTGAGTGATTGTTTCTTTTTAATTATCATTATCTCTATACCAAATCAATTTTAATTTAAAGGAAAAAAGGATAGGTAAAACCTATTTAGTAACCGGGAAAGTCCATCCGGCTCAACTATGACAAATACCCAGAAACAAGTTTTTTGATAAATGAATGGATGTAAGAATGAAGAGTTGTTAAATAGAAATTTTAACCTTAGAATTGGAATTGCAATTGGGTGTTGGTTTCCTTTTATTATTAACTCTACGAGAATCACTTATCCGTAACGACCTAATCATTTTTTTTTTTTTTTTTTTTTTTTTTTTTTTTTTTTTTTTTTTTTTTTTTTTTTTTTTGGGGTAAATAACGACCTAATCATTTTGAGGTGAGTCAAATCAATTTTAAAGAAAAACAAATTAAATGAGATAAGGCCAAGTTGAGCCAGTCCAGGAATAGGGAAAGTCCGGTCCAACTATGGCAAACACCCAGAAACAAGATTTTTTATATATGAATGAACAAAAAGAATGAAAATTAGTTGAATAAAGGTATTATCCTTGGGATTGGAAATCGGTGATTGTTTCTTTTTATCATCATCTCTATATATATGATAATCAATTCTTCGTAATGAACCCATCATTTCGAGCCAGTTCAAATCAATTTTAAAGAAAAAAAATGAATTAAATGAGACTAGGCCAGATTGAACCATGCAGAAATATGGAAAACCTAGGCACCCATGAACACCTAAAAGCAAGATTTTTGATAAATAAAAGAATAAAGATTAATTGAATAGAAGTATTAACCTTGGAATTGGAACTGGTTGTTCGTTTCTTTTTATCATCTTTTTGAGAATCAATTCTCCGGCTTGAGGAATGGCGGCCGGAAGTTCCACCGGTTTTCTTCTCATCTCTGGCTTTGTTGAAGATTATAGTAAATCCCTCTGCAGAAGCTGGATCATTCACATCCCATTCCCCAAACTTTGGTAAAGGCCTCCCTTGCTCTTGCTGGCACACAAATTAAACAAAACCTATTCATCAGATCAATCACAAGAGCAACATCCCAAATTCAAATCCAGAAAAAACTAACTGGTAGAGATCTATCAATCTTACTGAAGACATTGAGATGAAGAGGCAGGAGGAAAAGGATGTGATTGAAATAACAAAAACACAAGAAATAATAAGAAGGAAACAAGGTGGCGATTAATTGGCAGGTTTTATATATGGATGGGTGAGAATTCTCCTCAATTAAAATGTTTTTTTCCTTTGGGATTTTTTTATTTATTCATTTTTTTTTTTTTTTTTTAGATTTCGCGAAAAGCTCAGAATCTGATGGATGAGATTATTGTGAGGTTTATAATTTATAAACAAGTTTTTTGGTTATTTGAGGACAACTCGTTTGATCTATTTAGGGGAATCTATGCAAAATCTTAGATAAAGCAGGAGCACCTTGCGTTTTTTATAACATCATCAACAAATCCCACCACATCAGTTACGAAAAATTAATAACATTTTTCCTTTTTATAGTAAATATATTGTGTAATATCCTGAATTTTGGGCCGAGGAATTTAAGGATAAGTCTATATTAGAAAGACAACTAAGCCTAGTTCAGGAAATGTAATATTAAATTTTGTAAATATTATTTGGGATTAATATTCTCTTGATAAACTAAGGCTATTTTTTGCCTATTTAGGAAATTATTGGTTGATTTTGGTTAACAAGTGAAATTTTAAAGATTTTATGTCCACATTGGGATTATTTAAAGATGTGATATGGATATCCTATGATTCACATTATTTTCGAAATAATATTTTATTAAATTTTGAGTTAATAAATAATTAAATTGATGTGACAAGAGAGCATGTGATTGGAGGAGACTAAAGACAATTTTGGACTCTCTTTCTTATGGTTGATTTCGTCTAGCAAGAGTTAATGGGAGGAATGGAGAATCAATATTATGTGTACATGTGTAAGTTAGAGAATTAGAGAGGTAGTTTTATATATGGTTAGGGATATTCCAAGTAGACTAAGTGCCCATTTGGATGGGCTTTTATTGATAAAAAAGCACTTTTTTAATGCAAAAAAAATGTTTTTTTATTAATTTATGTGTTTAGATGATTTTTTTTTTTTAAAAAAAGCAAAAGTCACAAAAAAAAAAACCAAAATGCTGCTTTTTTTAAAAGCTCCAATTTGAAGCTTAAAAAAAAGTACTTTTTTAAAAAGCCCATCAAACGGGCCCTAAGAAATGTTGACATATAAAATGAAAGATTGTAATGAGAACACATGCATTATTTCTAATGGAAAACTGGAGATTGGAATTCTTGGCTCTACATGGAAGCATGTGTTAGTTCTCTATGGGTTTTGATGATAATCGACAATTGTAAACTCAAAGAGGTTTGTTTGGTAAGTTGAAAAACTTATCGTCAAAGGCAAACTCAAGTTTTGGCTAGAAAACTCGAGCTTGAACTTGATAGAGAGTAGCTCAATTTTTTAAAGTAAACAAAACTCTAGTTTGCATAGGCAAACTCAAGTTTTTGACATACAGAAAGCACTCCAAGTTTTTCACATGAAGACAAACTCGAGTGTAGGTTAACAAACTCGAGTTTGGATCATACAGAGACTCTCCAATATTTTCTAAAGTAATCAAAACTCCAGTTTTCAATTGAAAACTCTAGTTTTGGTCATACCGAGAGCCTCCAATATTTTAAGCCTAAGAAAACTCCAGTTTTGATATGGAAGCTCCAGTTTACACTTAGCCAAGAGTTTTCTATTTGTAAACTCGAGTTTAAGCTTGACGAAAGTTTCATGTTTTACTCACTTTGAGAAAACTCCAGTTTTCACTTGGCATAGATTTTCAAAGGTTTTCAACTTTAAATCAAAACTCGAGTTTATGCCAGGCAGAGAGCCTTGCTCATTTCAGTGATTTGAAAACTCAAGTTTACATTTGGAAACTCCAATTTTGAGCTTTTGGACTTAAACATGTTTCCACTATAAAAGTCCAAAACTCGAGTTTTGCTCTATGATTCAAAATGTGCTTTCTAACTCAAAACATGACATTCCTCTCTGGAAGAAGGAAACTTGAGTTTGTATTTGGAAAATCGAGTTTGGCTTCTGAGCAGTGACAAACTCCAGTTTGGATAAACAAACTCGAGTTTGTGTCGCTAAGTTTGAAAATCAAATTGCTCGAATTTGTGAAATCTTCCTATTTGATCCTAATACTTCTCATCATCACTCATTATTATTCCTAGTTATGTTTAATCAGTTTGCTAATGAGTTTCAGATTGTTTAGAGAATATTAAATGAAGATTTGAGTAGAAGCAAAAAGTGATGTCAACACATTAAATGCAAAGTCCAGAAAACTTGCATCCTTTTGGAAAATCATTCTACCCACGTTGGAAAGGGATTAATGTTTCCTTTCCACATCCAGTAGCTGCTCTTCGAATGGATTAAAAGTCAAGAAGTCAAGCATAAACATTTGTCCAACTGGATTAACCAAAGAATAGAGAGAGAAGAAGACCAAAGCTTAACCTAATCCTTGCTTAATGAAGGCAACGGTCATACTGAAGATTACAAAGGTCATTTAATGCTCTCTTTGTATAAATAGAGCTGCATTCAATTCTTCTCAACAACTAATCTATTGAAAATGAATTGCATTCAAGTTTACTAACTACTCTTTCAGTTTTCTTGAGCAAAGTATCTTTTGATACATCTCTACTTCAGTGTTCATTTTTATTCACTCTTAGAGAGAGTTCATTTACTGTAAATCATTTATTGTAAGAATCTCAAGTCTGGGGACTTGGAGATTGAGATATTGATTGCAACTTGTAAGGGGGAGTAAGTTCTAGTGAGAGAATTACTCTAGAGTTACAGAGTGTGTAATCAATTGAGATAGTGAAATCTCAGAGTGTCTGGGGATTGGACGTAGGTCAAGAAGTTGGACCGAACTAGTAGAAATCCTTTGTGTCTTGCTTCTTCTTTCATACTTTGCTCTACTTTGGTTTAGTGTTCATAAATAGAGTAGTTAGAAAAGAATTTTAAAATCCCCAATTCACCCCCTCTCGGTGATAAAGCTCCACTTTCATTTGGTATCAGAGCCAGGTTTTCTCTAAAGAGCTTAACATCTCGAGAAGGATCACTATGGAAGGTATTCTACCTGATGGAGCTTCGATCAACAAACCATCGGGATTCAGTGGAGAGCATTATTCTTTCTGGAAAGCCAAATTTAGAGTCTTTGTCATGGCTTTTGAATATGGTCTATAAAGAGTGATCAAGATTGGAGACTACAATCTGACCATTCTCCAAGAGGGTTTCAGAGTTCCAAAGCCTGAAGATACCTTTGATGATAATGACAGGAGAAATGTCACACTCAACAGCAAAGCCATTCTCATGTTGCAAAGTGCTTTAAGTCAACAAGAGTACTTTCATATCTGCACATTGCCCTCTGCTAAAGCTATGTGGGATGCATTGAAGATAGCTCATGAAGGAATAATTGGAGTCAATACCCTCATGACCGAATATGATATTCTTCGTATGAAGTCTGGGGAATCCATTATCGAATTCCAATTGAGGTTCACTCATCTGATCAACCAGCTTGCTGGTTTGGGTAAAACTTATGAACAACTTGTTCAAGTGAGGAAAATTCTCAATATCCTCAGCAAGAAATGGGAAGCTAAAGTCACAGCTATCGAGGAAGCTCGTGGAGAGTCGATGAGCTCTGTAGTAGCCTTGTTTGGCAGTTTATCCAAATATGAAGGAAATATCAAGTTCATAAAAGGACTTGATGAGATCAGTGGCAATAACAAAGGAATTGCCCTCAAAGCTATCAAAGAAGCAAAGGAATTAGATGACGATGAGGAAGATGAAGATGAAGAACTAGGCATGATGGTCCGGAGATTTAGGAAATTCTACAAGAAGGACCAAGGATTCAAGAAATTTCACAAGGGTAGCTCTAGTTATAAGGCAAAGAAGCCAATCATCTTCTACGAGTGTGAAAAGCCTGGCCACTTCAAGTCAGAATGTCCCAATCTAAAGAACAAGGACAAAGAAAAGAAGAAGTTCAATAAATTCAAAAGGAAAGCCTATGTTTCAGTTATATGGGAGATAGTTCATCTGATGAAGATGAAGCTAATGAGGAAGAAACAACCAATATTTGTTTAGTTGCTGAAGAAGAAGAGCAACATGACAACAATTATGAGGTATATGATTCGAAACCATCTTATGATGAATTGTTTGCTTAGTACATTTTGTTCAATCTGAATTTGAAAAGCTTGCTGAAAAATATGTATCTTTGAAAAAGAAGAATGTGACTCTTGAACTACAAATTAAAAATCTTTCTTCTGAAAATGTTGCTTGTGAGGATTGTATTGATTGAGAGAAAAAGAATTTACATCTCACAAAGGCACTTGAGAAATTCACTAGAGGTAGTGAAATGCTCAATGTCATTTTGAAACAGCAAAGATTTACAAATGACAGATTCTTTTGCTCATTGCAATTATTGCAATCGTAAATGTCATATACTTCTTCCTGTTTTCATAAAAAGGAAAGAAAGAGTAAACCTATAGGAAATTATCAATGGGTGCCTAAGGGATCTTACAAGGTTCCTAAGACACAAACTAACCCCAAAGGACCCCAGAAAAATGGGTACCTAAGACCTGATTTGTTATGTTTTGCAGGTCTGTCTAAGAGCATCAAAATCCAACAAGTGGTACATTGATAGTGGATGCTCTAGACATATGACAGGAGTGAAAGTGGAGCTATATACCCAAGAGGGGGGTGAATTGGGTATTTTAAAAACTTTTGAAAATTGCTCTGTTTTTAGACAACAAAAATAGGGATGAACGAGTAAAGGGAAGAACAGTGAACACGAGAGATTTATACTGGTTCGGTCTTAACAACTTGACCTACATCCAAAGTCCCCGGACTCTGGGATTTTCACTATCACAAAGATTACACACTCGTACTTAAAGAGTAGTTCTCTCTCTAGAACTCACTCCCCTTACAAGTTGTAATCAATGAACTCCCAAATCACCAAGTCCCCTTGAGTTGTGATTCTTTTCAATAAATGAATTATAGATAAAAACTCTCTCTAAGAGTGGATAATAATAAACACTGAAGCTTATAATGTCAAAAGACAGAATACAAGTGAAAAAGAAAGGTAGTTGAAGAACTTGAATGCTTGTTCGTTTTCAGATGTAGTAGTTGTTGAGAAGAATTGAATGCAACTCTATTTATAGCCAGATAGCATTAATAGACCGTTGCATTTGATAATAAGACCGTTGAAGATGTTCTGCAGAAGATGTGAGTTGCTTAGGTCTTCTTCTCTCTCAAAAACTCACTTAATCCAGCTGGCTGGATGGTCAAAGTTGACTCTCTGCAAATCAATCCGTTGGAGAAGATGTTGCTAGATGTAGAAATCATTCTTTAATGCTTTGCAACCGTGTGCGAGATGGATTAACCAAAAGAATGCAAGTTTAAGGTTGAGCATTTAATGTTCGACATCACTTTTGCTTTTGCTTTAAACCTTCGGTAAACCTTCCTTAATCTATCGAAACTCACTAAAAAGATGGTTAAACATATCTAGTACCAATAGAGATTAATCATGGAAAGTATTGAGATCAAACACGAAGGCATAGCAAAATCGTTACATTCGATTTTCAGGCAACGTCCAGAAACCTGGAGGTTTGTTCACAAACCTCGAGGTTTGGTCATTTAAGGTTGAAAATGATTTAAGACCAAAACCTCAAACCGGAGGTTTATTATAAAACACGGAGGTTTATTATAAAACCGGAGGTTTCTTATGATGTAATTACAAAGGTTTCTCGGGCTTACTCCAAACCTCGAGGGTTTCTCAGAAACCTCGAGGTTTTACATCGTGTGTGAAACCCAGCAGAAACATGATGGAAGCAAACCTGGAGGTTTCTCAAGGAACCTCGAGGTTTTAGAATGAGTGAAAGATCATTTGCTCTCTGGAACTCACAAACCTCGAGGTTTGTAACAATACTCGAGGTTTTGCCCAAATGACAAAGTTCTTTGTTTTGACCCAAAACACAAACCGAAGGTTTCTATGGAAACCTCGAGGTTTTCAAACACACGAAAACCATTAGCTCTCTCGGAAGCCGAAACACGGAGGTTTCGTCAATACTCGAGGTTTTACATTTAATTTCAAATTTTCAGTTTGGCGCCAAGGCATAACCTCGAGGTTTTGTTGTAAACCTCGAGGTTTCACAACTTGGTGTGAAACCGAGTTTTCTCGGAAGTCCAAAACCTCCGGTTTCTTAATAAACCTTGAGGTTTCACATAGTTTTGTGAAACCTAATTTTTGCAAGTTTAAACATAGAACCTCGATGCTTCCTTTGTAAGGCCAAACCTCGAGGTTTCGGGAAAACCTCGAGGTTTGCTCTCACTCGGGGTTTTCCAACTTCGAGAGCAAATCCTCATTCTTTGTTCACAATTGTTGGTAATCATCAAAATCTTTTAGAGAACCAACAAGGAGACCAATCCAAATTTGCTACAATCAAGCCCAAGGATGGTGGAAAGGTGACCTTTTGTGGAAATCAACTGGAAAGATTCTTTGGCATTGGTGAAATTGGAAACAATGAAGGACCAAAAATCAAAATGTCTACCTTGTGGAAGGACTTTTCCACAATCTCCTCGAGTGTGAGCCAAAGCACTGATAAAGAGCCCTTAGAAAAGGTCCAAAATGAGAAAGGCTTCTCTATTTCAATAATTCGAACTGATAATGGAGGAGAATTTGAAAATCATGCATTTGCAGAGTTTTGTGACAACACGGGAATTGATCACAACTTCTTAGCCCCAAGGACTCCTCAACAAAATGATGTTGTGGAAAGAAAGAATTGAGTCCTCACTGAGATGGCAAGGGCAATGCTGAATGAGAACAATACTTCACAAGTATTCTAGGCTGATGCAATGAGTATGGCTTGCTACATCTCAAATCATGCATACCTCCGGAAGAAGTTGAACAAAACTCCCTATGAGCTGTACAAAGAAAGAAAACCCAATTTGGCTCATCTGCATGTTTTCGGATGTAAATGCTTCGTCCACAACAATGGTAAGGATAACTTGGGAAAGTTTGATCCCAAGGCAGATGAAGGTATATTTTTGGGTTATTCGAATAGAAGTAAAGCTTCTTCAATACTCGTACTCGTATTGTTGAAGAGTCAATGCATGTTGTGTTCTATGAATCCAAATATGATAAATCCCTGGATGATGATGAG
Organism: Acacia acuminata; assembly: GCA_019022655.1. Taxonomy (NCBI): domain Eukaryota; kingdom Viridiplantae; phylum Streptophyta; class Magnoliopsida; order Fabales; family Fabaceae; genus Acacia; species Acacia acuminata. The sequence goes on from JAFJYI010000223.1 coordinate 275,610, forward strand.
GAAAGTGTTTTCAAAAATCAATTCTTCTTGAAAACTACTCATGCCTCTATTGAAAATCCTAAAAATGTTTTCAAGGCTGATCCTCAAAATAATCTTGAAAACCCTGATCATTCTCAGCCTAGAGCTTGGAAGTTCATTAGGAATCATCCTTTGGACCAAGTAATAGGTGATGTAAATCAAGGTGTAAGGACTAGAAATAGTACTTTAAATGAAGTAACTTTTTCTGCTTTTATATCACATATTGAACCTTCTAAGATTGATGAAGCCCTTTCAGACAATGATTAGGTGATAGCAATGCAAGAAGAGTTACTAAGGACCATCCGATCATGGCACTAAATGGGTATTCAAGAACAAACGAGATGAATTTGGAATCATTGTCCGTAACAAGATAAGATTGGTTGCAAAAGGCTATAATCAAGAAGAAGGAATTGATTATGAAGAAACTTATGCTCCAGTGGCAAGATTGGAAGCCATAAGAGTTCTTATAGCTTTTGCTTGTGTCAAAGAATTCAAGCTCTATCAAATGGATTTCAAAAGTGCATTTTTAAACGGTTTTATTCAAGGGGAGGTTTATGTAGAACAACCTCATGGTTTTCAAAATGATCATCATCCAGATCATGTTTATCGTCTCAAAAAGGCCCTTTATGGTCTTAAGCAAGCTTCTAGAGCTTGGTATGAGCAATTAAGCTAATTCCTTCTTGATCAAGGATTTGTTAGAGGAAAAGTAGATACAACTCTCTTCATAAAGAGTAATAAGCTTGGTGAAATTTTAATTGTTCAAATATATGTTGATGACATTATATTTGATGCTTCGAATGATGCTTTGTGTGAAGATTTTTCTAAGAATATGTAGGGAGAATTTGACATGTCCATGATGGGAGAACTCAATTATTTCCTTGGTCTACAAATCAAGCAAAAGAAGGATGTAATCTTCATATATCAGACCAAGTACATCAATGATCTGCTGAAGAAGTTTGGGATGGATCAATGTAATGGAACTGACACTCCAATGAGCTCAACCACTTCATTGGATGCTGATGAAAAGGGAAAGGACTTCAACATTACAAAATATAGAGGAATGATTGGATCATTTCTCTATCTTACTGCAAGTCATCCTGACATCCAATTTAGTGTGGGGATGTGTGCAAGGTTCCAGTCTGCTCCCAATGAGTCTCATGTTGAGAATGTGAAGAGAATCTTTAGATACCTTGCTGACACAAAAACCCTTGGCTTGTGGTTTCCTAAAGGTCAACCTGAACATCTAGTGGCGTATTCAGATTCAGATCATGTCGAATACAAGACAGATAGGAAGAACATACGTGGCCAGTGTCAATTCCTTGGTGGTTCACTTGTTTAATGGTTCAGCAAGAAGCAAACAAGTGTGGTTGTATCCTTTACTAAAGCTGAATATGTGGCTGCCTCAAGTTGTTGTGCTCAAGTCCTATGGCTCAAGCAACAACTACCCGACTTGGGAATCAACTTGAAGGAGATCCCAATATTGTGTGACAACACTAGCACAATAAGCTTGGCGAAGAATCTAGTACAACATACTCGGACCAAGTATATTGATGTGAGACATCATTTCAAAAGGGATTGTGTTCAGAAGAAGGATGTCAAAGTCATGTTCATCCCAACTCATCTTCAACTTGTTCACATCTTCACCAAACCATTGGCTAAGAAACAATTCAATTTCATAAGAAGAGAATTAGGAATGGTAAATCCCAATGAGTTGTAAGTATTTCTTACTCAGTGTTAGTTATGATTTTGATGATTGTTAGTTACTAACTTAAGCATCGGAGTACCTAGTTATGTCTTTTGTAGGATGCTTGAAAATACTGATGTTTGCTATCGAAAGATGCAAACTCGAGTTTTGGAAGCAAAACTTGAAACTCGAGTTTATCGAGGTCAGAGAGGAATCCTTGGTTTTGGAGAAGTTCAAAACTCGGGTCATTAAGTGAGAAACTCAAGTTTCAATCAGACAGAGAGCAACTATGATTGAAGAGTTGTGGAAACTTGAGTTAGTAACTAAAAACTCGAGTTTTGACGAGGAATTTCAAAGGTTCACACATACACCTTTGAAGTCCAGGTAAGTATGAGTATATGAAAACTCGAGTTTATTAGTGAAAACTCAAGTTTGTCACATCTTTATATATATGTGTTACTGTGCCTGTTTGTCTACACTCTCCTCAAAACTCTAGTTTGCCCTAGCGTTTTTCTCTCACCTCTTTGATTCTCATCATTCTTGACCAAACCCCTCTCTCAAAACCTAGAAATGGCCTCCAAATCACCTGCCAAATCGACTCACAACGCAAGTTTAGACCCAAGAAGGGTCGAAATCAGGGTCTCCTCCTCCATTTCCTCTTCAGTGACCTAGGAGGATGAAGTCGACTCCCAGACAATATCATTATGGAGTTGATCAATCAATCAAAGGAGTAAGCGAGAATGTCCCTGAATCCTCGCGCCAAATCGAAGGGAGTCTCTTTCAAAGAACCACCTGTGACTCCATCGAAGAAGAGGTCTAAACCAGAACCAGTTGAGGGCAAAGGGAAGAAGAAGGCTGGCGAAACCTCTAAGCCACACAAGCTAAAGAAGTTGAAAGCCACCTTTGGGTCCCAAGGCACTGAAAAGGGACAAGCCTCCTCTGCCACTCAGCCTGATGAGGAGCCATCAGTCGAGCTCAATGCAATCAAGGAAATTTACAACCATAACACTCCTCCTACTGGGTTTGCCTCTACCGCTACTATCCTCTCAACTGAATTAGGTGCAACATTTAAAGAGTCCTTTCTAAATAAGGAGTTTTGTCCCTCTATTTCTGTCGATTTAGTGAAGTTTAAAGAACCTATATGAGCATTTATAATCTCTATCTTTTTTATATTCAGTAGCAATTGTGCACGTGTTTGATATCAATTTGCTTTAATCATGAAAGTTTAAGTTTCTTGAAAAACCTCTCAAAATTGTTTTCAAACATATTTCCATGAAAACTCTTTTCTACTTGCATCATATTAAAAGTCAAATACTTTTAAAAAGGGGGAGAGAAAATTATTTTCTTGACATATGATTAAGGAGAGACAATCATTTCTAATTTGTTTTCATATTTACCTCTCCAAGCATATCTTCTTTATACTTTAACTTTTTGCTAATGACAAATAAGGGGAAGAGAATGACAAGAAAAATATGTTGCATTTAATATATTTTCATATTCATACATATTTTTCTTAAAGTATTTGCCATCATCAAAAAGGGGGAGAATGTTGGATATGATTAGTTTTGATGATGTATTATATAGATGTCATTCCTAAGAGCAAAAAGGTTGCATACTACATTTATCTTCTACTTCGACTAATTCTTATATTTAATATAGATGCAAAGTTTTAATAATGAAGAATGATCAAGAATGGAGTTTGAAGAAAGAAGAACTTGTTAAATATTATGAGAATATCAATATTCAAGTCTCTGTGACAAAATAGAAGTTCGAACGGCTCAATTCAGAGTTAAAATAAGCAAGTTCAAGGTTCCGGATGAATAGTGGTTTGCTAAGGTCATTGGTGCAGTTCCAGGGTCTTGTTCGAGCATGGAAAATGTCCTTGCTCGAGCATGAAAAATTCCTTGCTCAAGCAGAGAAAATCTAATGCTCGAGCAACAACGGTTTTTCAGCTACTCTGTTCATCTCTATTTTAGGCGACCTTTGGTAATTAATGTTATCTCCCAAACCAGAGATCGGATTGAAGTGAAACTAATTTTGTATGAAATTAGACTCCCAATGCATCATTTAGATATAAAATTTAAACCCAAAGGAGTTAATATCAAGGAGATATGATTTTGTGAAGTTGCAACAAAAATTAACGTCACAATCCAGAACCAGATTAAGTATTTTGAGCGTATCTCACAAACGAAAAATCCAAATGAGCTGAAATTAGTGCCATTTGAAACTAGACTCAAATACCTTTTCAAAAACATCAAGATCACAGAAAAAAAGATCAAATGAAGGAGATATAATGTTTTAAAGTTGACAGTCGAGTTCAGGATGTTGCAAACAACGCGATTAAGAACAACCTCCATTCATCGATCATAATGGACGAACCACAATGAGTTTGGAACTGATTCTTCTTACATTGGAAAGAATACTTGAAGAGATTTCTGAGCATGGATGTTTTGACAAATTTGGAGCCATATCGAAGACGTTTCGCTCACTTGAAATTGACTATTGTGCTGCAAGTATTTTTGTTTCTTGAAAGTCTCTAAATTCTGGAAGTTGATTGCTTATTCATGCATGATCAGAAGCCTCAAAGCGAAGAAGTGCAAATTGGAGAGTCATACTCGAGCAGAGCATTTGGCATGCCCGAGCATCATTGAGCTAAAAAGAATAATAGTCTCTGTCAAACTGTTGCTCGAGCAGAGTAACCTGTGTACCCGAGCATCATCGGGCTGAGGAAGAATTTGCAAGTTTAAAAAGTCATGCCCGAGCAGAGTGGAAGACATGCTTGAGTAGGATGCTCGAGCAGAGGTGAAAGCGTGCTCGAGTAGGATCACTAAATCTATAAGTCTTCGCCTCTGTTTGTCTTTTGCTTGAGCATGCTTTCTAAGTTGCTCGAGCACTAATGACACTGGCTCTGAATAATGCCCAAGCATGAAGTCTCACTTGCTCGAGCATCAGCGATAGAAACCATTTTTGAAAGGCAACAAGAGAAGCTTGCCCGAGCAAGCTTAGTTGGTTGCTCAAGCATAGGGCGATTTTTTGTTCTTTCAAATATTTCATCTACAGGTTGCCCGAGCATACTAGTAGTCATGCTCGAGCATGACCATTCCTATCTTTCAAATCTTCGTCGTCGTAAATCCTATATCATCACATGTGATTTCATTTCTACATATCATTACCCATTACTATTCCTAATTGCTTTTAATCAGTTTGGTAATGAGTTTCAGATGATTAGATCATGGATTAACAACAAATTGGCATAAAGCAATTTGGTGTGTCAGAAGCATTAAATGCTACGTCAGAAAACAGAGGAAAGCTTCTGAGTCTAACGAATAGTTTAAACATTGTAACGAACAGCTTGAATCTTTACAAAGGCTATTATTATAACACTCAAGACGGAGCATTAACGAAGTAGAGTTTGAGTTGTTTGAGTTTGAGGTTGTAGAGTCTGTGTTTAGTTTTCTCTTGTGAGTTTTCTGTTTTTAAAACTCTGATGTAATGCTTTTTGATTCAATCAAATGACAATATTATGAAGTTTCATGTGTTATGCAATCTTGCTTCTGCTGTTTATTTCAATTCTGATATCTGCCTCTAACTAATTTCTCATTTCATTCTAATCATGTCAAAGCAATTTCAGAGTAACCACATATTTCAAAATGCCATTTCTGTCAAAGTCTTTAATTGATGCAAAATCCATTTCAAATTGGCAAGTTCTGTCAAATTCTTGAATTTTTGGTTTACAAGTGTTGTCATCATCAAAAGGGGGAGAATGTTAGTTCTCTATGTGTTTTGATGATAACTGACAATTGTAAACATAAGTTGAAGTTTGTCTTTGGTAAGTTGAAAAACTTACTGTCAAAGGCAAACTTGAGTTTTGGTTAGAAAACTCGAGTTTGGACTTGACAGAGAGTAGCTCGATTTTAATGAACTGAGAAAACTCCAATTTGCGTAGGCAAACTCTAGTTTATAACATACAGGGAGCACTCTAAGTTTTTCACATTGAGACAAACTTAAGTTTAGGATTACAAACTTGAGTTTGCACCATACAGAGACTCTCCAATATTTTCTAAAGTAAACAAAACTCTAGTTTACGATAGTAAACTCGAGTTTTGGGCATACGAAGAGCCCTCAATTTTTTTAAGCCTAAGAAAACTCGAGTTTGCACTTAGACAAGAGTTTTCTAAGTTTTCCAAAGTTTTGAGAAAACTCGAGTTTGTATTTGTATACTCGAGTTTAGGCTTGCTCGATGAAGAGAGCTTACATGTTTTAACTACTTTGATAAAACTCCAGTTTGTTTAGAAAACTCCAGTTTTCACTTGGGATAGATTTTTCAAAGGTTTTCAACTTTAAATGAAAAATTGAGTTTATATTTGGAAACTCGAGTTTAGGCCAAGCCAAGAGCTTTGCTCATTTCAATGTTTTTGAAAACTCCGGTTTACATTGAAAACTCCAGTTTTGAGCTTTTAGACTTAAAAATGTTTTTTTCAATATAAAAGTTCAAAACTCAAGTTCGTCACTAATCAACTAGAGTTTTGCTCCATGATTCAAAATGTGCTTTTGAACTCAAAACACAACATTCTTCTCTAGAAGAAGAAAACTCAACTTAGGATTTGGAAACTCAAGTTTGTCTTCTAGGCATAGTTACAAACTTCGGTTTGGATAACAAACTCGAGTTTGTGTCGCTGGTTTTAAAAATCAAATTGCTTGAATTTGTGAAATCTTCTCGTTAGATCTTAATACTTCTTCTCATCACTCATTACTATTCCCAGCTATGTTTAATTAGTTTGCTAATGAGTTTTAGATGGTTTAGAGAACTTTAAATGAAGATTTGAGCAAAAGCAAAAAGTGATGTCAGCACATTAAATGCAAAGTTCAGAAGACTTGCATCCTTTTGGACAATCATTCTACACACGATGCAAAGGGATTAATGTTTCCTTTCCACATCCAGTAGCTTCTCTTCCAATGGATTAAAAGTCAAGAAGTCAACCATAAACATTTGTGCAACTGGATTAACCAAAGAGTATAAAGAGAAGAAGACCAAAGCTCAACCTAATCCTTGCTTAATGAAGGCAACGGTCATATTGAAGATTACAACGGTTATTTAATGCTCTCTTTGTATAAATAGAGCTGCATTCAATTCTTCTCAACAACTAATCTACTTAAAATGAAAATCATTCAAGTTTCCAACTACTCTTTGAGTTTTTTTGTGTAAAGTATCTTTTGATACATTCTGTACTTTAGTGATTATTCTTATCCATTATTAGACAGAGTTCATTTATTGTAAATCATTTCATTGTAAGAATCTCAAGTCGTGGGACTTGGAGATTGAGATATTGATTGCAACTTGTAAGGGGAAGTAAGTTCTAGTGAGAGAATTACTCTAGAGTTACAGAGAGTGTAATCAATTAAGATAGTAAAATCCCAGAGTGTCTGGTGACTGGACGTAGGTCAAGAGGTTGGACCGAACCAGTATAAATTCCTTGCGTCTTGCTTCCCTTTCTCATACTCTGCTCAGCTCTGTTTTAATGTTCAAAAACAGAGTAATTAGAAAAGAATTTTAAAATCTCAAATTCACCCCCTTTTGGTGATTACCTCCACTTTCAACCTTGTGAAGCACTTCATACTTGCGTAACAAGACACCCATGTTTTTGATTGCAAAAATAGGAACCTTGGTCACTAATAATAGCTCTAAGAATACCAAACCTATAGAAAATGATAGACCTAACAAAATCCACCATCACAGAAGAATCACTAGTTCGGGTGGCTTCACTTTAACCTATTTCGAGACATAATCAACAGCTAGCAGTATGTAAGTATAACCATATGATGCAGGAAATGCACACATTAAATCAATATCCCAAACATCAAATATCTCACAAAACATTATAGGGTTCTGGGGCATCTCTTGCCTATGGGAAATACTCCCTGCCCTCTGGCACTTATCACATGACTTACAAAATAGATGGGCATCATAAAATAAGGAAGGCCAAAATAAACCACAGTCTTTAATACTTTCCTCGAAGTTCTTTGGGGTCCAAAGTGACCACCACAAGTAGAAGCATGAGAAATATGAAAATGGAGTGAAATTCATGGTCAGGTACACATCTCCTAACTACCTTATCACTGCAAAATTTCCACAGAGATAAGGGCATCCCAAACATAATATTCAGACTCATTTTTCAATTTCAAGGTTTAGGCCCTAGTGGAGTCTATAGGAAAAACACCAGCTACCAAGTAGTTAACTAGATCAGCATACCATGGAAGCTTACCTTGTAGCTTTAGAAACTGCTCATCGGAAATCATCCTGAATAGAAGAGGGGTGAGAGGGAGAATGGGTGATGCGACTCAAGTAGTCAGCTACTTAGTTTTGTGCTCCATTTTTGTCTCGAATCTCAACATCAAACTCTTGGAGCAATAACATCTACCAGATATGTTGTGGCTTAGCATCTGCCTTTTTCGAAAGGAACTTTAAAGCAGCATGGTCAGAGAAAACAATTACTCTACTAGCAAGCAAATATGACCTGAACTTGTCAAAAGCAAATACAATAGCTAACAACTCCTTTTCAATAGTGGTGTAATTAAACTGGGTAGGATCCAAAGTCTTGGAGGCATATGCAATGACATGAGATGCTCTTTCGACTCGCTGTGCCAAGATAGCACCAACCACATAGTTGGAAGCATCGCAAATCAAATCTAAAGGGAGGCACCAATTAGGGGCTGGATCATTGGGACTGTGGTCAGGCAATACTTCAAGTGATACAAAGTATGTGTCCTTATGTAGAAGGTTGGACAAGGGTTGAGTTGTCTTCTGAAATCCTAAATGAAACATCGATAGAAACCTGCATGACCAAGAAAGAGCGAACTTCAAAAAGCAGTAATTAGCCTTGGGGTCCACAATGAAAAATTAACCAAGGCAAACCTAGGATCGTTCTTCTTCTCGAGGAGTCTTTTATTGAATCCTAAGTAATCTAAATATCATGCAAATGCAATGAAAATAAGGGGGAATTGGGTCTTGGATTTTTAAATTAATAAACTAAAATAGAAATGCAATTTAACTAAATGCTAACTATTATTTTTGGTATATTTTCTAAAATGGAATGTAATATGAAATTGGAAATATGAATGTGGATCTCTTGGTAATGAATAAATGACTGTCCTTACTCAAAAAGTATGAGAGTCAAAACTCATTAAGTCTTAATTAGAAAACCTTCAAGATATCACTTGAATCCAATATTCTCAATTAATAGTGGCTCCTACAATCATAGCTAACCACTACCTCTTGAGATATTGTTTAAAACCACTTAATGTGTAATTAAGATTGGAATAATGCAACATGAGTTTTCTTGAAATTGAGTACCAATTAGTCCCTCAAAGGCACAAATCAACCACATTAACTAGATAATATCAAGCTAATCAACATAGTCTCATTGCAATCACAAAGAAATTCAAATACATATAATCTTCACACTGCAACATCCAATCTCAACTATAAATATCAAACCAATAGAGACAATTATCATCAATCTCAGTTCCAGAATCATACACAATAATTCCTAAATCTAGGCAATTTAAATATATAATTCTAGACTAATTGATATGATTCCCAAAGGAAAAGGATGATCGGATCAACTAGGAATGGAATTTCGCACCAGAAATTCAGCCTCCAACACGTCCTGATAAGAACAAAACGTATCTCACGCTGTAGACCTTGGATTTGAGCGATTCTAAAGCGAGGTGAAAGATGGCTTTCTGAAACACGATTTTGGCTCAAGAATCACCTAAAAAGGATAAGGGAATCTAGAGATACGAAACCAAGAAATATAGAATGAAAACTGAAGTTTATGGATTATAGGTAGGCGCCACAATTCCAAAGAATTGATAAGCCCACGAACGCCACAAGGATTGATGCCCTTGATAAGTTCAGAGATTCTCAAAAGAACCCTAGAGAAGCTTGTCTCTCACCAAAAAGGTTAACTTTGAATTCAAATTTGCCGTCCCAAAAGCTATGGTGTTCCCTTATATAGTGGACAACATCCATATTAAGTTTAACCTAAATATGCTTACACACAAAGCCCAGTAAGCCTTACAAAAGTTTAACTAAATGTAAGAAAGATAAAAACTAAGTGCAGAATTTAGGCCAAGTAAATTGAAGCCTTCATGCATATCCATTGAGGCTTATTCTTCAAGGTCTTCAATCTGAATTAAGTGTATCATTTCGGCCTCTTCTTCCTTTAGACTTGGGCTTGTCTCAAGTAAGATGGTCACCAGGAGATTTAGGGCCTCTTTAACCTTTTTAGCTTTTGCTCTTGTCATTGGGCCTCCAAGTGTATGTCCTCCAAGTTTGTTGCCTTGGTCATGCCGCCTCCTATGTCCTCATCATTCCTCCTTCTTCGAAGAATTTGTCCTCAAATTATAATCCCCTTCTCCTGCATCAAAAAGGGACAAATCAGCCACACTAATAGTAGCGCTTACACCATACTCACCAGGGAGATCTATTTTATAGGCATTATCATTAATCTTGGTTAGCACTTGGAAAGGACCATCTCCCCTTTGTTGAAGCTTAGATTTCCTTTGGGTAGGAAACCTCTCTTTTCTCAAATGAACCCAAACCCAATCACCTGGTTCAAACACTACCTTTTTCCTTCCTTTGTTCACTTGCTTGATGTAACTCTCTACCTTTTTTCAATGTTTGTCTTTACCTTCTCATGTAGTTTCCGCACATATTCAGCCTTACTCTTATTATCTTTATGCTAAAAAACGAGTTGTTAGGCAAAGGCGGCAAATCAAGAGGAGTGAGAGGGTTTAAGCCATAAACAATTTCAAAAGGAGAATAATGAGTAGCACTATGAACAAACCTATTATATGCAAACTCAACATGGGGCAAACATTGTTCCCATGACTTGATATTCTTTTTAATTACAGCCCTCAAAAGAGAAGAAAGAGTTCTATTCACTACCTCGGTCGGCCATCGGTTTGTGGATGACAAGTAGTAGAAAAGAGAAGTTTATTTCCTAGCTTACTCCATAATGTCCTCCAAAAATGACTTAAGAATTTAGTATCACGATCGAGACAATGCTTCTTGGAAGCCCATGGAGTCTTACCACTTCCTTGAAGAACAAATCAGCAATGTGGATTGCATCATCAACCTTTTTGCACGGATAAAATGTGCCATCTTAGAAAACCCGTCCACCACAACAAAAATAGAATCTTTTCCATTTTTAGACCGAGGTAGTCCTAACACAAAATTCATAGAAATATCAATCCAAGGGCAATTTGGAATAGGCAAAGGAGTATACAACCCATGAGGCAATAATTTAGACTTAGACTGATTACATACAATGCATCTTTCACACAATTTATGTACATCACGCTTCATGTGTGGCCAATAAAAATATTCATGCAGCATGTCTAGAGTCTTTTGGATCCCAAAATGTCCCATTAGTCCCCCCTCGGTGCCTTCCTCACAAGTAATTCCCTAATGGAAACTTTAGGAACACACAATCTCTTTTCTTTAAACAAGTAATCATTATGCCTAAAAAATCCATTTTGAGCAGCATGCACACAAGTTTTATAGATTTGTGCAAAGTCTGGATCATGCTCATACAATGCCTTAATATGATCAAAGCTAATGAACTTAGTTTCAAGAGTAGAGAACAGAGCATACCTTCTTGAGAGTGCATCTGCAACCACATTAGACGTACCTTTCTCGTGCTTGATCACATAGGGGAACCGCTCCAAGAACTCTACCCATTTGGGATGACTTTTGTTAAGCTTTCCTTGTCCTTTTAAATTCTTTAAGGACTCATGGTCACTGTTGATGACAAACTCTTTGGGCAAGAGATAGTGTTGCCAAGTTTGCAAAGCCCTTACTAATGCATACAATTCCTTATCATATGTGGAATAATTAAGAGCAGCCCCATTCAATTTTTCACTAAAATAAGCAATGGGATGCCCTTCTTGCATCAAAACAGCCCTTATCCCCACATTGGATGCATCACATTCAATTTCAAATGACTTAGCAAAATTAGGCAAAAGCAAGAATAGGTGCATTGGTTAATGCTTCCTTGAGGGCAGCAAAGGCTTGCTCTTGTTTTTCCCCCCATTTAAAACCACCATGCCTTTTAATCACTTCATTCAAAGGTGTAGCTATTGTACTAAAGTCTTTGACAAACCTCCTATAGAAACTAGCTAAGCCATGAAAGCTTCTTACCTCACTTACGTTCTTAGGAGTTGGCCACTCTTGAATAGCTTTCACCTTCTCTTGATCAACCTGCACTCCTTGTGAGCTAACAACAAAACCAAGAAAAACTATATGGTCTATGCATAACACACATTTTTCCACGTTAGCATACAATTTCTCATGCCTAAGAGCTTCCAGAACATACCTCAAATGCATAAGATGGTCATCCTAGGAATTGCTATAAATCATAATATCATCAAAATACACCACAACAAACTTCCCTAAAAATTCCCTAAACACATGATTCGTTAATCTCATGAAGGTACTAGGAGCATTAGTTAAACCAAATGGCATAATTAACCATTCATACAGCCCCTATTTAGTTTTAAAAGCTGTTTTCCATTCATCCCCTTCTCTAATCCTAATTTGATGGTATCCACTCTTTAAATCAATTTTAGAGAAGAAACAAGCACCATGCAATTCATCCAATAAATCATCTAATCTAGGAATGGGATGTCTATACTTTACCGTGATGTTATTGATGGCTCTACAATTAGTGCACATCCTCCATGTTCCATCTTTCTTAGGTACTAGAATGATTGGAACTGCACATGGACTTAAGCTTTCTTGCACCCAGCCTTTTTGCAACAAGTCTTCAACTTGTCTTTGAATCTCCTTGGTATCTTGGGGGTTACTCCTATAGGCTGGCCTGTTAGGCAATGAAGCTCCTGGAATGAGATCAATTTGATGTTCTATGCCTCTTAGAGGCGGTAGTCCATGAGGTACCTCTTTAGGAAAAACATCTTTGAATTCCTGCAACAAATTAGAAACCTCATTTAGAAGAGAGTTAGTAGGACTTGTATCTGTAAAATTATTCTCTTTACTCAAAAGTAAGAGCATTGGCTTTTTCAAATGCATTGCCTTTTTCACCTCTTTTTCTTTTATAAACAAGTTTGGTGCTTTTCTCTCTTTTTCTCTTTTTTTCTCTTGCTCTCTTACACTCTCTTTTCTCTCTTGCTTTCTTTTTTCTCTCATTTTTAAATTATCCTCACTAACTTCTCTTGGTGTCAAAGGTGCAAGAATAGTCTTGCGTTCTTTATGTACAAAAGAGAAATTGTTGGTGTAACCATCATGCATAACTTTCTTATCATATTGCCAAGGTCTCCCAAGAAGCAAATGACAAGCCTCCATTGGTACCACATCACATAAAACTATATCATCATACTTTCCTACGGAGAAGTTCACCTCCACTTGTTTGCTTATGGTCACTTCACCATCCTCACTAAGCCATTGAAGCTTGTATGGCAGCGGGTGAGGTTTGGTTTCCATGCCCACTTTAGACACCATTCTAGCACTTGCAACATTTGTACAACTCCCTCCATCAATAATTAAAGAACATACCTTTCCTTGGATAAGCATCTAGTATGAAAGATGTTGCATTTAGTATGAAAGATGTTCTCTCTTTGACTATCATCCATGTCTTTTGCTTGGCTACCCAACATCCTTCTTACCATAAACAAATCTCCTTCTGGAATTATTTCTTCAATATACTCATCTTTATCATCATGTGAGGTAGAATCTAAAGAAGACTCACTAGTAAGCTCTCCATCCTCTTTAAGTAACATAGTCTTCTTAGTTGGACATTCTGAAGCTATGTGACCTCTCCCCAAACACTTGAAGCATTTTATTTCACTACTCGTCTTTTTAGGGATCTCATTGGATTTAGTTTGAGTCTTTTGAGGTGTAGCAGTGGGATTGCTTGATGAAAAACCTCCCTCCTTCTTATTTCTATCCTTCCAGCTTGAAGAATTAAAATTTGAAGAGTTTTTCCTCATGACACCCTTTCTCTTGAGTTGTTGTTCTACCTTACTAGCTTGTTGCACTAAATCCTCCAACTCCACATAATTTTGCAACTCCACAACATCCCTTATATCACTATTCAACCCATGCAAGAAACGTGCCATAGTAGCCTCCCGTTCTCCACTAATATTTGCTCTAATCAAGGACACCTCCATCTCTTTATAATACTCATCTACACTCTTGTTACCTTGTGTGAGTCTTTGAAGTTTATTGTGAAGGTCTCGATGATAATGGGAAGGAACAAATCTTCTTCTCATTAGCCTTTTCATCTCCACCCAACTATCCACCAATGATTCTTCATACCTCACCTTCTCCTTTTGCAATTGGTCCCACCAAATGAGAGCATAATCACTAAACTCCATGGCTACCACCTTCATTTTCTTCTCTTCAGTATAATTGTGACATGCAAATAAGTGCTCAATCTTCATTTCCCACTCTAAATAGGCCTCCGGATCACTTTTTCCTTTAAAAGATGGTATATTAAGCTTCACTCCCTTAATTCTATCCTCTCTAGCATCATTCTCATTATCTCTTCTTCTCCTTCTTTCATCCCTCCCTCTCTGTCTATCTTCATCATGATTCCCTTGATTTTATATTCTCTCCATTCTCTCATATAACTCCTCTGTGTGTTCCCTCATCATCCTTTGCATTTGAGTTGTAATGGCTTCAATTAGAAATCTATTATCTCCTATAGGAGGAGGAATACCTTCAACACCTGCAGCTGCCATAATTCAAGGAAAAGAACAAGAATAAAAGTAATAGGACCTCACCACTCGCTCACGTGTTTACACTCTAAAAAATGTATCACTCATGTTTGTTTCTCTCTATAAGACTTTTGTGTAGTGTTCTCTCTTTCCTTTTACTACTCAATAGCTCTCTTTAAGTTCTTAACAGAATCTCCAAGAACACTCTAGAGTACAATCTCAAACTCTAGAATTGGTGGTGATTCACAATACAAATTGGAAAAGATGTCAAAGAAGACAAGACAAAGAAAATCCAAAACAATTTGGAGGAATTATTCAAGGAAGACACTTTGGACTTGATTAACACGTAGTAATGTGTGTAATTGAATAGCAAGGTGCTGTATAGTATTTTTTTTCTCATTTTTTTCTTTTTTTTAACACCTGATTCTTCAACAAAAGGAATTTGTGATTTTGGAATCAAACTTTGAAATTGTACTAATTTAGAACTAAATTAGATAGAATTCCCTACAACCGAGCTATTACTTATCACACTAACAACACACTACTCAAGAAACATGAATTGAAAGGATTAAAATTCAAGAACAATGATGAACAAGGGATGAACACCAAGAACCAAGTGCAGAAATATGTGAACCGAACAAGAAATTGAAAGAACAGCAACCAGAAGATTGAAAGAACAAATTAGGAACAAAAAACAACGGCTAAAACAGAATTGCACAATTCAAAAATCAAAGACACAAATTTTAGGGACTAGAGTTACCAAATGTGTGACCTGATTGGATGTAAACAATCGAGAAAAGATAATCCAATTCCAATCCTAGAACCTTTGCTTTGATACTAGATGATATGATTCCCAAAGGAAAAGGATGATTGGATCAACTAGGAATGGAATTTCGCACCAGAAATTCAGCCTCCAACACGTCCTGATAAGAACAGAACGTATCTTATGCTGTAGACCTCAGATTTGAGCGATTCCAAAATGAGGTGAAAGATGGCTTTTTGAAACACGATTTTGGCTCAAGAATCACCGAAAAAGGATAAGGAAATCTAGAGATACGAAAGTTTATGGATTATAGGTAGGCGCCATAATTCTAAAGAATTAGTAAGCCCACAAACACCACAAGGATTGACGCCCTTGATAAGTTCAGAGATTCTCAAAAGAACCCTAGAGAAGCTTGTCTCTCACCAAAAAGGTTAACTTTGAATTCAAATCTGCCATCCCAAAAGCTATGGTGTTCCCTTATATAGTGGACAACATCCATGTTAAGTTTAACCTAAATATGCTTACACACAAAGCCCAATAAGCCTTATTACAAAAGTTTAACTAAATGTAAGAAAGATAAAAAATAAGTGTAGAATTTGGGCCTAGTCAATTGAAGCCTTCATGCATATCCATTGAGGCTTATTCTTGAAGGTCTTCAATCTGAACTAAGTGTATCATTTCGGCCTCTTCTTCCTTTAGACTTGGGCTTGTCTCAAGTAAGTTGGTCACCAGGAGATTTAGGGCCTCTTTAGCCTTTTTAGCTTTTGCTCTTGTCATTGGGCCTCCAAGACCTTGTATGTCCTCCAAGTTTGTTGCCTTGGTCATGCCGCCTCCTATGTCCTCATCACTAATAGATTGATAGAAAAATTCCCCTATGAAGTGTTAGTTCTCTATATGTTTTGTTGATAACTAACAATTGTAAACACAATTTGAAGTTTGTCTTTGGTAAGTTGAAAAACTTACTGTCAAAGGCAAACTCGAGTTTTGGTTTCAAAACTCGAGTTTTGACTTTGACAGAGAATGGTTCAATTTCAATGAACAAAGCAAAACTCAAGTTTTCATGGGAAAACTCGAGTTTTGGACTTACAGAGAGCACTCAATTTTTCATCTCAAGACAAACTCGAGTTTTGACTTAGAAACTCGATTTTTGCATTACACAGAGACTTCTCATTATTTTCTGATGAAGACAAAACTCGAGTCTTGGTTTGTAAAAACGAGTTTTGGCCGACGAGGAGAGTCTCCAACATTTTGAACATATGCAAACTCGGTTTTCGACTTAAAACTCCAGGATTTCACTTTGCCAAGAGTTTTCTAAGTTTTCTCAAAGTTGTGAGAAAACTCGATTTTTGGTTTGGAAACTCAAGTTTTCACGTTGGAATCCGTACAACGCGGATTAAAAAAACTTACAGATCCAATCCCGAGGATCACTCACGTGCGTTTAAACAAGGCTAGGGAATCCGAAATTACCTTTGGAGAATTCGTTTGTGGCTTGTTCTTCGTTGGACAGGTGGGCTACCTCCTCGATCGCGAAAGACGACTCGTAGGATCGTCTTCCTCCACCGTATCCACACGAACAACTCCCGAACACAGCTACGGCGTCTTGCTAGCGCCTTTTGTGCGTCTCTCTTAATTTTTCACTCTAGGGTTTTTCTCGCGGCTTTACGAATGCGCTCGACAAAAAGTCCCGTGAGTTTTCCAAACCCGTTCGGCGCATTATATAAAATTAATCCTCATTAATTTTGAAATTCAAATTTCAAATATGGATTAAAATACATTAATTACATCAATCAAATATGATGTAACGTATTTAATCCGCATTAAAAGCGATTTGAAATTCGAATTTGGAACGGATTAAAATAAATGTATTAATTTAATCCATCTAATAGATCTAATCAAATCTATTTATTCAATCCAAATTAAAAGCCTTTTGATTTAATTTATCTCTATAAATTAAATCCGAGAAATAATATCTATCTATTTAATTTAAATTTGAGATACCATATCTCAATTTAATATTAAACAGATATACGATATCTTTATTCAAAAATTAAATGAGATACAATATCTCAATTTGTTTTAGATATTTAATTTATCAAATAAATTAAATACAAAACAAATATTATATATATTAATATTATAATCTATATTAATAATATTAACATATATTAATTTTGAATTTAATATATATATATATATATATATACATATATAAATATATATATATATATATATCCTAGATTAAATTCAGTATTCATTAAATCTTAGACGTATCTAAGATTCAATGAATCTGGACACATTTGCTCGTGTTGAGTTATTCTTGTATGCGACCTGAAAGTGGAGCTATATACCCAAGAGGGGGGTGAATTGGGTATTTTAAAAAAAACGAAATCTGCTCTGTTTTAGATAACAAAAACGAGAGATGAACAGTAGTAGAAAGAAGAATAGCTGGACACGAGAGAATTTATCTTGGTTCGGTCTTAACAACTTGACCTACATCCAGTCCCGGACTCTGCGGGTTTTTCACTATCACAAAGATTACACACTCGTACTCAAAGAGTAGTTCTCTCTCTAGAACTCACTCCCCTTACAAGTTGTAATCAATGAACTCCCAAATCACCAAGTCCCCTTGACTTGTGATTCTTTTCAATAAATGATTTACAGATAAAAACTCTCTCTAAGAGTAGATGATAATAAACACTGAAGCTTATAATGTCAAAAGACAGATTACAAGTGAAAACAGAAAGGTAGTTAAGAAACTTGAATGCTTGTGCGTTTTCAGTTGTTGTAGTTGTTGAGAAGAATTGAATGCAGCTCTATTTATAGCTAGACAAACATTAATAGACCGTTGCATTGATAATCGACCGTTGGAGATGATCCACGAAGTTGTGAGCTACTTAGGTCTTCTTCTCTTTCGAAACTCACTTAGTCCATTGGTTGGATGGTCGAGTTGACTCTCGCAAATTAATCCGTTGGAGAGGATGTTGCTTAATGAAGAAATCATTCTTTAATGCTTTGCTACCGTGTACGAGATGGATTAACCGAAGGGTGCAAGTTTTCGGGTTGAGCATTTAATGTTCGACATCACTTTTGCTTTAACTTTAAACTTTCGTAAAACTTACTTGATGTCGAAACTCACTAAAAAGATGATTAAATATATCCAAGTACCAATAAGGAATAATCATGGAAAGCATTGAGATCAAACATGAAGGTATAGCGAGAATCATTAAGTTCAAATTTCAAACAATGATTTAGAAACCACGGAGGTTTGTTCACAAACCTCGAGGTTTGATCATTTAAGCTTGAACACGTTTTTACATCAAAAACCACAAACCTAGAGGTTTATAATTAAACCCGGAGGTTTATAATGTTCCAATCACGAAGGCTCCTTGGGTTTACCTCAAACCTCGAGGTTTGTCTAGGAACCTCGAGGTTTCACGTTATGTGTGAAACCCAAAGCAAAGATGCGATGAAACCAAACCTCGGAGGTTTCTCAAGGAACCTCGAGGTTTTAAAATGAATGCGGGTTCATTTGCTCTCGGGTTGCCACAATACTCGAGGTTTTAGGAAATACTCGAGGTTTTGGCTAAATGACAAGGTTGTATGTTTTGACCCAAAAACACAAACCGGAGGTTTCTATGGAAACCTCGAGGTTTTCAATTCATTTGGAAAACATTAGCTCTCGGGAAGCCGAAACCCGGAGGTTTCGATAATACTCGAGGTTTCACATATGATTTCAAAATCCTTAGTTTGGCGCCAAGGCATAACCTCGAGGTTTGGAAGTAAACCTCGAGGTTTCACAACTTGGTGTGAAGCCGGAGTTTTCTCGGAAGATCAAAACCTCGAGGTTTCTCAATAAACCTCGAGGTTTCACATATATTTGTGAAACCAGGTTTTCTTAAGTTAGAATGCACAACCTTGACACTTCCTCATAAGACCAAACCTCGAGGTTTTCCCTGAAACCTCGAGGTTTGCTCTCATTCGGGGTTTTCCAACATCGAGAGCAAATCCTCATTCTTTGTTTACAATTGTTGGCAATCATCAAAATCTCTTCGAGAACCAACACGACCCTGCAGGCCCATATGAGATTGGCAGTGGGCCAACACTTTGTCAGCCCACAAGTCGCAAGCGGCCTCTAGCAAGACATTGCGACTACCCAATTCACATGGGGATCGATGACACGATACAACCTATCGTACAACCATGCCACGTGCCTTTTGTCACGCGATAATTTGGTCAAGGATGAGGCATGGATAATGTCAACTTCCTTTTCTTGACCACTACTTTCTCGATTCTTGAGTAGTCTAATGAGTGAAAATGGAAACTTCTTTCCATCACAGTACGGCCGTACATTTCTTAGACTCACTCATCGAGGGGCCCAGTATTATCTCTCTACAAATGTGAGGGACAAATTCCATCTTGACCAGTCACATTCCTCCGCATGAAAACCACTGATCCCGATCCCAGTCTTTATCATCACCCGGTCAAAGGTGACTTTTGACTAGGTCAAAGGTCAGTGACTCATCATGTAAGAATCCATGATGATCTCAGGTCATAGGGCGTCGTGATGCGGTTATACATGAGATAAGCTTATGACTAGATCCATGCAGCTTTCTCATAGTGGGTCGGTCCAGGACCTTGTACTCTTACAAGTGCCCATGACTTTGATTCGTATCTCCATACGTCGTCAAAGTCATACTGGTCTTACCTCATCTTCACTCCCGCGTAGATGACTGATCAGGGACATTTAGGATACCATCTATAAGATATATCCAGGGATCATTTATCACTATAAACATGCGAATGAAGTGATAACTTAATGGAGAACAATGACTTGCCCTAGGGCATAATTTCCAACATTCACTTGGCAGAGAGTTTTCAAGTTTTACTCGGTTTTTGAAAACTCAAGTTTTGACTTGGCACAAATTTTTCAAAGTTTTCATACTTAAATGAAAACTCGAGTTTTGGCCAAGCCGAGAGCATTGCATTTTTTCAATGTTTTGAAAACTCTAGTTTTGGATGAAAACTCCAGTTTTGATGTTTTGGACTAAAATTCACGTTTCATGTTAAAAGTCCAAAACTCGAGTTTTGAGTTTGATTCAAAAATGTGTTCCAAAGCTCAAATGCGACTTTCCTCTTTGGAAGGAGGAAATTCGAGTTTAGTAATGATTAAGACTATTTACAATTTTATGACAATTTTTCCCTTTTAATCCTAATTTAAAGTATTTACTCGTAATCTCAATTTATCAAAAGAAACACATTTTAAAGTCAATAGCTAAAACAAAAACCATTAAGAATCCAAATTTAATCTTGAAAATTCATATAAAATATGGTTCAATCAATTCCCCCACAAGACCTTTGTACTCCTGAACAAAGGCAATTGATTACAAGATTTCAAGTCCAAATCACTAATGCATTTGAAAAATGAGCAATTTCATAAATAGAAAGCAATGATTTAATTAATCAAATTCTTCAAGCCAACGATAGTCATAATCAAGCGATGTAAAGAAATTAACTGACTACACAACCCATAATATTAGAATGAAGCACAAGAGAACTCTCAAGTATTGTTGTTTCATTCTTCTCACCTCATTGTAACAACTCTAACATCTCCACTACTAATAGCAATTAATGAAATGAATCGAGAGGACTTCAAAGGCTTGTATTGTTGGATGAAGGTTAATTGAATGAATTAATTAGAAAAAGGAACTAGTTAGTATGCAAGTCAAAGTTAATGAACAAATTCATAGCATCTAAATAACTTTACAAACTTTTGCCAATTCTTTTCCAAATCCATAAACAAATGTCTTCTTCAATTTTTTTTTTTACTTTTTTTATTTATATATACATGGCATTTCAAAAAAAAATTATTGGCAATTCACTATTTTTTTTTGTAATACTATGAACACTATAGTAATGACATGCATACAACATACGAAATAGCTCAAGAAGGGTACGCAAAGGGTAGATGATTGTAGGTTTGTGTTTGGGTGAAACGATTAAAATTGAATGCCTCTTTCATTTTCATCACATTAACGCAAATGCCGTTTCGAAAAAGAGTTGAAACAAGTTCTAGAAGGTGAAAAACTAAGTGAACAAACACACATAAAAGAATTGAAAGCTCAAATAATCTTCCAACTAGGTTTTTCACCAATACTCATTCTAACATAATCAATTGCATAGTAAGCTAACCACAAAACATATACTTAACTATTCCTAGTGCTAACCTTACAAATACAATAAATGAAAACATTGCAATAAATTATAATCATACACAAGTCATAAATGCACTAATGATATATAAACTCTCTTTTTCAAAATAAGGAGTAAGTAAACATCTAATTGTAGGTTCATTTCTCTTCCCATTCACTTGAAAAAACAAAATATGGTTTTAGAAAGTTGTCAAAACTCTAGATCTCGTGAAAAATCAAAGAATTTCCCACAAATTACACTTTCAAAGTGGTAAATGCAACCCTTTACCACTTAGGACATTTTTTCCCTTTTTTTAGCTTTTGGCATTTTCTCATTTAAAAACAACCAATAATTAATGGGATTCAAAATTTATTTCCCTCTCCCACACTTATTCAACACATTGTCCTCGATGTTTATAAAACCACTTTAAAGAGAATGATAAACAAGTTGAAATTCAAGGCACAATGTTAATTAAGTAGGGTAGTGGCCAAATAATGCAAAGCATACATAAGGGGTTCTTATTCTACTTACTAAACTATATTATTTCTAGTGGAACGTGTCCATCCCCCACACTTATCTTCCTCATACAACAATTAAGTCCAACTAATCGTATGAATTAGGAAGAAAATAAGTGAGGAAAAAGACAACCTTTGTTAAAGTATCTTGAGTTGCTTGAAGGAGAAGTTCTCATTCCCGATGAGAATCATGAATTTTTTTCTTTGAAACATCTTCTCTCGCATTGAATTTCCTTGGTGGAGGTGGTTCAGGATCAATTGGAAGAGGTCCAAGAGTCTACAGTGGATATTGGTTCCATCGACAACCTTTCCAAGAATGTGCCTGCAAATAAGACAAGCAAATAGCAGTATCCTATCCAAAAATAAAGACATGGAGAGATTTCAAGTAAATTAAAGGCATGTTAAGTTCCAAACTCTCCACGTAATTATCACATCCAAGGAAATCAATGACACTCTTGTTAGTTCTCTATGTGTTTTGATAATAACTGACAATTGTAAATGCAAGTTGAAGTTTGTCTTTGGTAAGTTGAAAAACTTATTGTCAAAGGCAAACTCGAGTTTTGGTTTGGAAACTCGAGTTTTGGCTTTGACAAAGAGTAGCTTAATTTCAATGAACATAGCAAAACTCCAGTTTTCATGAGAAAACTCGAGTTTTGGGCTTACAGAGAGCACTCAGTTTTTCACCTTGAGACAAACTCGAGTTATGATCGGTAAACTCATGTTTTGCATCACACGAGACTCTTCAATATTTTTCGATGAAGACAAAACTCCATTTTTTCATTTGTAAACTCGAGTTTTGTCCTTACAAAGAGTCTTCAACTTTCTGGACTTATGTTTTGATTTAAAACTCAAGATTACACTTTGCCATGAGTTTTCTAAGTTTTCTCAAAGGTATGAGAAAACTCGAGTTTTCACTTGGCAGAGAGTTTTCAAGTTTTAATCAGTTTTTGAAAACTCCAGTTTTCATCGAAAACTCCAGTCTTGACTTGGCATAGATTTCTCAAGGTTTTCATACTTAAATGAAAACTCGAGTTTGGTTTTGGAAACTCGATTTTTAGTTAAGCCGAGAGCATTGCTCTTTTTCAATGTTTTGAAAACTCCAATTTTGAATGAAAACTCCAGTTTTTGATGGTTTGGTATAAAAATCATGTTTCATGTTAAAAGTCCAAAACTCGAGTTTAGTTTTGGAAACTCAGGTTTTGAGTTTTATTAAAAAAATGTGTTCCAAACCTCAAATCGTGACTTTCCTCGGAAGGAGGAAACTCGAGTTTAGTCATGGAAACTCAAGTTTTGCTATAAGTGCATAGTTGAAAACTCGAGTTCAGAGGAACAAACTCGAGTTTGTGTCGTAAAGTTTGAAACTCAAATCTGACGAATTTGAGAAATCTTCTTGTTTGATCTTAAAACTTCCTATCATCATTCATTAATAGTCCTAGCTATGTTTAATCACTTTGTTAGTGAGTTTCAGATCATTTAGAGGATATTAAATGAAGATTTGAATAAAAGCAAAAAGTGATGTCAGCACATTAAATGCAAAGTTGAGAAAACTTGCATCCTTTTGGACAATCATTCTACACATGTTGTAAAGGGATTAATGTTTCCTTTCCACATCTAGTAGTTGCTCTTCCAATGGATTAAAAGTCAAGAAGTCAAGCACAAACATATGTGCAACTGGATTAAGCAAAGTGTAGTGAGAGAAGAAGACCAAAGCTTAACCTAATCCTTGTCTAATGAAGGCAATGGTTATATTGAAGATTACAACGGTCATTTAATGCACTCTTAGTATAAATAGAGTTGCATTCAATTCTTCTCAACAACCAATCTGCTGAAAACGAATTGTATTCAAGTTTACCAACCACTCTTTTCAGTTTTCACTTGTAAAGTATCTTTTGATATTATGATCTTTAGTGTTTATCTTTATCTACTCTTAGAGAGAGTTTATTTATTGAAAATCATTTATTGTAAGAATCTCAAGTCAGGGGACTTGGAGATTGGGTTATTGATTGCAACTTGTAAGGGGGAGTAAGTTCTAGTGAGACAATTACTCTTGAGTTACAAAGTGTGTAATCAATTGATATAGTAAAATCTTAGAGTGTATGGGACCGGACGTAGGTCAAAGGTTGGACCGAACCAAGTATAAATCCTTGTGTCTTGCTCTTCTTCCCTATACTCTGTTTAGCTTTGTTGTATCATTCAAAAACAGAGCAGTTCGAAAAGTTTTTAAAATCTCCAATTCACCCCCACTTGGTGATTAAGCTCCACTTTCAACTCACATCAATAGGAGTCAAGGAACCAGTTATATTGTGAAAATTCTCTTGTGCTTGCAAAATGGAAGGTATGGAATCCAACTTAGTGTTGGAGTATACCACATCATCATTGCAATTGCAAGAGATAGAAGGAAAAAGATTGGAACAAGGAAGAGAATTTTTGAAATTTTCACCACCCAAGGTCTCCAAAATTTCAAAGCAATCATTTTTCTTTTCTAAATCGGGTGGCAAATCACAAGATAACACTTGTTGGAAAAATTCATCAACATGCAGAATTTTATCAATCAAAATTTCAGAATATTTGTCGCCGACAAGACTACAAGTAAGTGATCCAATGAGAATTTTATGCATTTGGTATTCTAGGCTATGATCTTTGTGACTCACATCAACAACATAATCCACAAGTAATGCAGAATCACTAAGCAATTCAAAATAACCAAATAATGCAACATTAACCAAATCAGTACAAACAGAGCACCATTCATTATTAGAACATTCATAAATGGTAGAATCATTCGTAAATTTAAAATCAAGATAATCAACATACCATTTAGCAAGAATATGATCAACAACATTGGCATCCTTGCTTGATTCAACCTTTTCAAAATTGACATGCTTACTATCATCAATAGTACAAAAGGGTGCATTATGATCAATGGTAGAATCAACCACTTTACTAAATGCTTTCTTTCGAAGCTCAACAAGTAAATGACATTTTGATGATAAAAATCTGGACATATTTGATATTCCTCACAAGAGCATGAAAATATGTCATTCAATTTATCGCAATCATGACTAATACTATGAAGAGAAAGCATTATCAATAGTTAAAGCATCACATGAAGAAATAGGAGCACACTCATCAACAAGTACAATCGAATCACTACTACTAAAGCCAATTGGCTAAGCAATTACATTTCCAAACAATTGAAGGGATTCAACAATGATATTCTCATCCACCTCATTATCACTCAAATCATGAATTGCTTCATTAGTTAGAGTAGTATAAGAGTCTACTTCTATAAGGATAAGATCATTACCAAATGGGAGGGAAGACTCTTCAAATGTGATTTTGCACTTGCTTCACTTCTTGTGCATGTATGACCATGAGAGAAGGGTTTTCTTGAAAATTCATTTTCATCACTTGTGATTGCTGCTCAATTTCTTTTCCTAATCTCTCATTCCTTTTCACTTGGTGTTCCATTATTGTAATAATAGAGACCATTTTTGGATGAAAGTTATCCTTATGTGACCACTCCTCATTTATAGCCCAAGCCATTTGATTTGGGAAATCTCCAATGACTTCATAAATGGAAGGTTCTTAGTTGGGTACACATGGTTGAGAATGAGGTCCATAAGGTGGTCCAAATGGGTATAAGGATTCATGAGATGGATGGCATGGTCTGGAAGTGGGATGGAATGAAGGATGGTACGGTAAGTGAGAGGGTTGATGATATTGT
Organism: Acacia acuminata; assembly: GCA_019022655.1. Classification (NCBI taxonomy): domain Eukaryota; kingdom Viridiplantae; phylum Streptophyta; class Magnoliopsida; order Fabales; family Fabaceae; genus Acacia; species Acacia acuminata. The sequence goes on from JAFJYI010000223.1 coordinate 301,244, forward strand.
TGAAATGGAGGTTGGTGGTGTGCTTCATGTAATGGGTGGTGGAATGGACCATGACATTCTCGATTGCCTACAAAAGAGTGAGAATTGAAAGGAAGATTATGATTGCCGTAAAACCAAGCCATGAAAGTTCAATCCAATTAATTCCCAATGAATTACCAAATAACTATCGAACTATAACTATAAAAATTAAGAAAGGGAATCTAAGAAAATACTAATGCAAGTGAAAAAGAAAAGAAAAAATTTCAAAATGATAAAAGATGCAAGTATGCTATGAATTAACTTGGAGACATGGTGAATTCAAACAAATAAGCTCAAAGTCATATCAAATTTAATGCAATTACACCACATAGAAGCTACCAAATCAAGACAATGCAATAATGCAATGAATGTTATGCAAGCTACCTACATGCAAAAATCCTAAACTATATGCAATGAAAAATAAAAAAAAATGTAAAACTAACAAGCTTCACACGAGAAACCACTCGTCAAAAGTAAATATGACAATTAGATTACCTAGGGAGCCAATTACTTAGCTCCCCGGCAATGGCGCCATTTGATGATAGACCTTTTATCATTAGCCTTATGGTCCACAATCAAAAATTAACCAAGGATTGCGTATAGGCAAACCTAGGATTGTTCTCTCTTCTCGAGGAGCCTTTTATTGAATCCTAAATAATCTAAATGTCATGAAAATGCAATGAAAATAAGGGGATTGGGTTTTGGATTTTTGAATTAATAAAATAAAATAGAAGTGCAATTTAATTAAATGCTAAATATTATTTTTGGTATCTTTTATAAAATGGAATGGAATATGAAAATGAAAATATGAATATGGATGCTCTTGGTAATGAATAAATGACTATCCTTACTCAAAAAGTATGGGAGTTAAAACTCATTAAGTCTTAATTAGAAAAACCTCAAGATATCATTTGAGTCCAATATTCTCAATTAATAGTGGCTCCTACAATCATAGCTAACAACTACCTCTTAAGATATTGTTTAAAATCAATTAATGTGTAAATAAGATTGGAATAATGCAACATGAGTCATCTTAAAATTGAGTACTAATAATTCCTCAAAGGCACAAATGAACTACATTAACTAGACAATATCACGTTAATCAACATAGTCTCATTGCAATCACAAAGCAATTCAAATACATATAATCCTCACACTGTAAAATCTAATCTCAACTACAAATATCAAACCAATAGAGACAATTATCATCAATCTCACTTCCAAAATCATACACAACAATTCCTATAGTAGGGCTATATGAAGCATGAATACCCAAAAATGGTGCATAATCCTTAAACCATGGGTAAAGGTCAGATTACATTCGGATTTTAGTTTGTCTAAATCAACAAATACCACAAGGCAGAAATATCTAAGAGCATAGTCCTTGCTAAATTTCTTGCCATCCTCAGAAGAAAATAGGATAGGGCTAGAATTAAAATCTAAAGTATGATATATGGCAGCAATAGAGAGTACTTTGAATACCTTTGAGCCCAACTGTTGAACAGACCCTTTGGAGGCAAAGGCTGACGCTCTGGAGGCTGAAGCCGAGGGCTTTGAAGCTTTTATGATGAAACAGATGCTACTTGGCTCTTGGAAGTTCCTCGAAAGTCAGAGGAGGCAATGGCAAACTTCTTCTTTGAGGGTGTTGGACTGACAACAACCATCTCTTTTTGCTTTCGAACCAGAGCCTCTTTATCGACAAACTTCCTTGGAGGGATTTCTTGAGGTTCTTCAACCTTCAATTTCTTGGGGTTCTTGGTGTTTCCTTCCTCAAAAGAGACTTTCGAATGATATCACTTTGGCGGCATTTTAGTTCCATGAGGTTGTTTTGATTGAGGAGACAAAGGTGATTCAGAACCCACATAATCTGGGTCTTGGATTTTAGATTTGGATTTCATCGGAGACATAGGATTTTTTGTTTTGGGAGGCATTGTGGAAGGATTAGGGTTAGGGTTCTTGGTGAGAGATGAGAGAAATGAAGTAGAAGAGAAGTAAGGAGACGTATGAAGAGACGCGGGAGAAAATGAAGAGCGAAGCGTCACAGGCAGGCATATAGTCAAAAATTCAAATATTAACTCAAGGCAATTATGTGTGACTCAAGGTACCTAACTGGAGGTTACACTTACTGACTCGAAGGTAACGAAGAACATGTACTAACCTGGATAGTGAAGATACCAATTTGATTCAAGGTGACCATTATCGACTCGAGGCAAAAAGTGTTCTACACTCTTCAAACTCTCGGGTTGCCATTTAACTCGAGGTGACATGTGTGGGTCGAGGCAAAAATCCTTCCTAAAATGTCTATCTCTCGGCCTTCATTTAGACTCGAGGTAACTTCTCAGGCTCGAGTCACGTTGCTTTGTTTTGACTTCTCAGAGCTTTGGATTGGACACAGCCTCGAGGTACCTCCTTGGTTGGCTTGAGGTATACACTTCTTTGATTAACTCTGCTTTCTCTTAACATAACAGAGTCCTGCAAAAACATTAGCTAGATACTCCGATGCTAAAGTTAGTCTTTGTGAATCATCAAAACATAATTGATTTCATTGAGCTAACATTGCTTACAGTTCATTGGGATTTACCATTCCCAATTCTCTTAAACCATAGCTTAACCTCACACAAAATCATGTTTTAGACTCATTGAAACCCTCAAAAACACCAAAATCAAACCACAACACCAAGCCCTAACCACTTGCATGAAAATCCCAACTTTGAACTTCAAAGAGTTGAGTTTTCCGTGTTTACCTGGAATCGGAGATCCGGCTTGGTGTTCTTGATGATTGGCTCTTGTTCTTGGCTATGGAACTTGGCTGAACACTCTCTCTTTCCTCTACAAATTTTGTGCTCCCCACGGTCTAGGAAAGAGAGAGAGAGCATGTGCATTTAATAAAGGTAAAAGTAACCAGATAGTTCCAATGTAATTGGGGTAATTTCCTATTCGGTTGGCAATTAATTGATCTAGTTTGATCTTTATCCCATGTGAAAATTTGAGAGGCTTCTAGGAGGTTAATGTGGCGTGTTCCCAGCCCATTTAATCAGATTCCATCTTTTAATTTGATAGGAATTAGTCAATTTGACTCAAAATGCCATTTTGTCTTACCGGCGGGGCCCACACGTTAATAATTGGATTGACTAAGCTTAATTCTTCTTCAAATCAGATTTTTATAGATAAAAAGGGTCATATGCACCTAGGGGGTCCCACAAAACTGATCCCCCCTAATTAATTCCATTTTCCCACTTTATTGGTCAAATTTTGGGTCTACTAGTCTCTATCGGGTCCCACCGGGTCCAAAAGTGCGTCTTTTTGCACTTTTCTCTGTCTTTTCCAAATATTCTCCCCTGCCTGGGCATATTCATGTGGCGCCTTCCCTCTTTCCAAGGCGGCCCCACATTTGTCTCATTCCGTCCAAAAATAATCCCCTAACTGGTCCCTATTAGTCCCTTTTCCTATCGGTCTATCGCTTGTGGGTCCCGTGTCTTGTGTTTGGACCAGAGTATGGATAAAATCATCATTTTTTCTCTCCCCTCCCATATTGGATGAAATTGAATGCCCAAAGCTCAAGGATTTGACCATTTTGCCCTTGCTTTATCTTCCTTTACTCCCGTGATGACATGTGTCCTTGTGCACTGATTACCTTGTCTCGTGCTTTTTGTAATATGACTTTTTCAGTGTCTCTTTCTCCTCCTATTCTCCTTTAAAATGTAGAGGATCCTTATATGTCCAAGAAATGTCATATTTCCTAAACCGGGCTTAGTAGTTTGCCTAACTTAGGCTTATTCTCAAATTTTCATGCCGAAATTCAGGATATTACATAAAGTTGAACTGTTCTTTTGCAAGTGGCTTGGTGAAGATATCTACCAATTGTAGATGGGTTGGAATGAACATCACTTTGACATCTTTCTTTTGTACATGATCTCTGATGAAATGATGTCTCACATCAATATGAAGAACCGACTATCACCCAAGAGGGGGTGAATTGGGTGTCTGATAAAACTTTATATAGCTTTGAAAATCTTTTCGCAACTTACTGAAAGTAGTTTGAATGATAGTAATATTTTATAAAGCAACAATCAATCATTCAAACATATATGCTGGAAATGTAAGAGTTTAGGGAAGAGAATATGCAAATTGAGATTTATACTGGTTTGGCTCAATCCTTGACCTACGTCTAGTCTCCAAGCTCCACTTAAGATTTTCAATCTACTATCTCCTTGTTTAACCTGGCACAAGAGAAAGCCTTTACAACCTCACAAGTTTAGTCAGGCACTTGTGCAGCCTTTACAATCTCTTACCGAGATACTCCCCCTTACACATTGTAAGGATACAATTACACACTCTGTAAACAAAGGATGATCCCTTCACTCGGACTCACTCCCCCTTACAAGTTGTAATTGATACTCCCACTCTCAAAGGTTCCACAACCTTGAGATTTGATCACTAATCAGATAATCAAATAAGTGTTTAGACTCTCTCACAGAGTAGATGAATAATAATCACTGAAGTACATAATTGATCATCTCACTCTCTACTGTAAACTATATAAACATTGAGAAACAGAGTGTATGAGTTATTGAACTATCGACGGTGAAGTAGTAAAATCATTTCATTGGGTTTGTCGAGTCATTCATCAATCATCGTCACCCCTTCCGGTTTGAAGACTTCGCAATTTATAGGTTATTGTGTTTCGACCGTTCGACTGTTGAAGCTTTTCTTGCTTTTTGCCCGTTGAGCTCTAATCCAACTTTAATCATAAAGTGTTTATCGTTGACTTTGTTAATGCTCCATCTTGAGTGTTGTAATAATAGCCGTTGTAAAGATTCAAACTATCCGTTAGACACAGAGGCTTTCATCTGTTTTTTGATGTAGCATTTAATGCTTCTGACACACAAATTTCTTTATGTTAATTTGATGTTTAACACATGCTTAAATCACCTGAAACTCATTAACAGACTAGTTAAAAGCATTTAGGATTAGTAATGAGTAACATTTAGAAGTAATAAAATTAACACAGTGATTTCGTAAATTATGCAGATGGAGATTTCAAACCAGAGGGGTCTTGCTCGAGCAATAGTTCATGCTTGCTCGGGAAAGCTTCTCTTGAATTAGATAAAAGCATATCAACATCGCTGATGCTCGAGCAAGGATCTTCGTCTGCTCGAGCATGGCGCTCGAGCATGAATAAATCATGCTCGAGCAAGCTTCATTAAAACATTTGAGGAGTGATCTATTTGTTGATGCTCGAGCATGCCATTATGCTTGCTTGAGCAAGACATAGACAGAGGCGAGAATTTAATACTTCAGTGATGCTGCTCGAGCATGGTTTTTCCTCTGCTCGAGCATGGTCGAGCATGCCTTTCACTCTGCTCGGGCATGCTTCCGACCAAGGCTTTAAACAAACTTCAATCATCGCTAATGCTCGAGCATGCCAGATATCGTGCTTGGGCAACATTGAGCCAGAGAGCGAAATAGGTTTAGACACATGCTTGATCGGGCAACCTTTTTCTTCTACTCGGGCAAGAGTCTTCCAGAGGCTAAGAATCAGAATACGATTGATGTTGCTCGAGCATGCATTTACCTCTTCTCGAGCATGGTGCTCGAGCAAACCATTTTCATGCTCGTCTTCAAATTAGATCCAAGTTTGGAAAACTTCCCATGCTTAGAAAGCTCTTCAATTATTCTTTCCATATTAATAAGAATCAGTCCCAAACTTCTTGTATTTCATCGGTTATCATAGAATGAATGTAGGTCATTTGTTCTTAATCAACGCCGATTGCAACATCCTGAACATATCTTGTCAATTTCAAAACATCATAACTCCTTCAATTGATCTTAGTTTTCTGTGTTCTTGATGTTTTGGAAAAGTTATTTGAGTCTAGTTTCCAATGGCACCAATTTCACCTCAATTTCATTTGTAGATTGTGAGATACACTCAAATTACTGAAGTTTGGTCTGGACTGTGACAATGATTTTTGTTACAATTTCAAAAATTCATAGCTCTCTCATCTGGACTCCTTTGGACTTGAATTGTATATCAAACTGACGCATTTGGAGTCTAGTTTCATATTCCATTGGTTTTACATCAATCCAATTTCTGGTTTGGGAGATATCGTCGAATTACCAAAGGTCGCCAGAAACAGAGCTGAATAGAGTAGCTGAAAAATAATGTTGCTCAAGCAAGCCTCTTCTTTGTGCTCGAGCAAGAACAGATTTTGGCTAAAAAAAATGATGTTGCTTGAGCATGGCTCCTCTTGTTGCTCGAGCAAGGTATTGTTTAGGTGAAAAATGATGTTGCTCTAGCATGGATCCTCTTGTTGCTCGAGCAAGGAACTGTTCATGCTTCAACTTATTTATTTTAACTCTGAATTGAGTCGTTTCAACTTCTATTTGATCATAGGAACTTGAATATTGATATTCTCATAATACTTAACAACTTCTTCTTTCTTCAAACTCCATTCTTGATCATTATTCATTGTATTAAACTTTGCATCTACATTAAATATAAGAATTAGTCAAAGTATAAGATAAATGTAGTATGCAAACTTTTTGCTCTGGATAATGGCATCAATATAAGACATCATCAAAACTAATCATAACTAACACAATATGCTTGGTTCTTGTATGTTAAACAGGATTCTTTGCCAAGCTTATTGTGCTAGTGTTGTCACATAGAATTGGAATCTCTTTCAGATGAACACCCAAGTCAGATAATTGTTGTTTCAGCCAAAGAACTTGAGCACGTCAACTAGAAGCAGCAACATATTCAGCTTCGGTGGAAGATACAACCACAGTGGTTCATTTCTTGCTAAACCATGATACAAGTGAGCCTCCAAGAAATTCACATTGCCCACTTGTGCTCTTTCTATTAGTCTTGTATCAGAGTCTGAATATGCAACCAAGAATTCTTGTTGACCTTTTAGGAACCAAAGACCCAATTCCCTTAAATCTGAAAGATATCGAAAAATCCTCTTAACATGCTCAGCATAAGATTCTTTAGGAGCTGATTGATGAAAGTGGAGCTAAATCACCAAGAGGGGGTGAATTGGGGATTTCAAAAACTTTTTCAGATGGCTCTGGTTTTTGACAATTAAATAGAGGTGAACAGAGAGTGAAGAGAAGAAGAGAAAGACACAGCAATTTATACTGGTTCGGTCCAACTCCTTGACCTACGTCCAGTCCCCAAACTCTCTGGGATTTCCACTATCATAATTGATTACACACTCTATACTCAAGAGTAATTCTCTCACTAGAACTTACTCCCCCTTACAAGTTGCAATCAATGAACCCAATCACCAAGTCCCCTGACTTGTGATTCTTTACAATAAATGATTAACAATAAAAGACTCTCTCTAAGAGTGGATAATGATAAACACTGATGGTTAATGTATCAGAAGATACTTTACAAGTGAAAACTGAAAGTGGTTGAAGAACTTTGAATGCAATTCATTTTCAGCAGATGTGTTGGTTGAGAAGACTTGAATGCTACTCTATTTATACTAAGAGAGCATTAAATGACCATTGTAATCTTCATTATAACCGTTGCCTTCATTAGACAAGGATTTGGTTAAGCTTTGGTCTTCTTTCTCTCTAATCTTCACTTAATCCAGTTGTGCGAGAAGTTGAGCTGACTTCCGCAAATTAATCCATTGGAGTAGTAGTCTTTGGATGTGGAAAACTTTCTTTAATACTTTGCAAGCGTGTGCGAGACGGATTACCCAAAAGTATGCAATTTCTGGGTTTTGCATGTAATGTGCTGACATCACTCTTTGCTTTTGTTTTAAACCTTCAATAAACATTCTCTAATTTATCTGAAACTCACTAACAAAGTGGTTTAACATATCTAAGAACATTAGAGAATAATGATAGGAAGTGTTAAGATCAAACAAGAAGATTTTACAAATTCGTCAAATTTAAAATATTGAATCTGCGATGAAACCTCGAGGTTGGCTTCTCAAACCTCGAGTTTTGGACTTTAACATGCAAGGTCGATTTTAGTCCAAAACATCGAAACTGGAGGTTTTCATCTAAAATCGGAGGTTTTCAACACATCAAAAACTGCAGTGCTCTCGGGTTGGCCAAAACTCGAGGTTTCAGATAAAACCTCAAGTTTTCATTCAAATACGAAAACTTTGAGAAATCGCGCCAAGACAAAAACTGGAGGTTTTGAAGCGAAACTGGCATTTTTCAAAATCAAGAAAACATGTGTGCTTTCTTCTAGAACAAACCTCGAGGTTTCATGTCAAACCTCGAGTTTTCACTTAAATGTGAAAACTTAGAGAAAACTGTGTAAAAATTGAAATTGGAGGTTTTCTCTAAAAACTGGCGCTTTTGAAAACTGGTTAAAACACAAATCCTCTCTGTCAAGTCAAACCTCGAGGTTTCTTATCAAACCTCGAGTTTTCACAAATCTTGTGAAAACTTGGAATTTTCATGTTAAACTAAAAACTGGAGGTTTTAGACAAAATTGGAGGTTTTTAAGTGTTCAAGACTTAGGAGACTCTCTGTATGGCCAAACCTCAAGGTTTTACCAGAAAACTCGAGTTTTGCGTTTTCCAAAAAATGCGAGAAGTCTCTCGTGTGATGAAACCTTGAGTTTTCTCGGAAACCGGCGGTTTTGCTTTGTTCGAAAAACTTGGGATCTTCTCGTAAAGCCAAACCTCGAGGTTTTGAACCCAAACCTTAAGTTTTGCTTTGACAAAGTGAGTTTTACAACTTTTTAAAGAAAATCTTCATGCTTTGTTTACAATTATTGGTGATCATCAAAACACTTAGAGAACTAACATTCTCCGCCTTTTTGATGATGACAACACTTGTAAACAAACATCTTTGAGAATTTGAGAGACTTTTCATCTTGAAACAAACTTTGCAATTGATAGTGTTTTAAAATTTTCATTTTGAGAAACTTGGGCATTTGGAAATATAGGTTTGTAAATGTCACAACTTCATCAAACACATAAAGGTCAGAGATGAGCAATAGAAGCTTAATTGAACATAGAAATCACAAGATGCATTTTCATATCAGTAAGGACAACAGATTCCATCAGATAATTCAAAAATTTAATACAAGATGAAAATGCTTAAGTTCTCTTAAACTCCAAAACTCAAATTCAATCCTTGCTTTTCTCTCCCCCTTTGTCATCTTCAAAATTCAAAGTGACCAAAGGTGTAGAAGGAGGGAATGATGAAGAACTTCGGTAGAAGGAGTGGCCGAGAGATGGGGAAGAGAGAACTTCGTTGGTGGGGTGTTCGGTGATGGTAAAATCACAGTGTCAGGTGTGGCAGCTCCAACTGAAGAAGGGAAGATAAGAGTGGATGGCTTTGGAGATGTAGTGGGGATCTGAGGACTGGTAAAGGTGAAGGAAGGTGAAGAAGAGCCAGAAGCAGGACCAAAAGTACTAGGACCAGCAGTAGTCCCAAAAGGTGAAGAGAGTCCAATGTTCAAGTGCTTTACTATCTTATCCACCTTGTCACTGAGGTCCATGTGGGAGACTATCTGAGTTGAAAGCTTGGCATCAATCTCTTCAACTTTTTCCTTAAGCTCAGCTGACTATCCAGAGATCATTTCAAGTTGCTCCTTTATGGCATCTTGAATTTAAATGAGTCCATTGTGCCCGTAAGTCATCTCAGCCTTCAATTTTCCCATCTCAAACTCTATGCGAATGGTCATGGCTGCAAGAACCGCATCCACGATTTCCTTTATCTGAGAAGTAAGATCAGTTGGCGTAAAGGCGAGGAGGTGGAGGTGCTTCTTGAGCATGAGATTGAGATCGAGCTTGTGATGCTTTTGGCTGAGATCTCATAGGAGCTCGTGATTGACCAGACCCTTCTGCCCCAAAGTTGATTTTCATCAGATTCAACATGACCTTTCCAAAGAAGGGAGGATACTTGAGTGTGTCAGCAGCACCCACATACCAGATTTTGTGGTAGAAGAGAATCATAGAAATCAGAGAGGGAAAAGGTATGTGTGTAAGCTTTTGATGAGAGAATTTGAACTTGATCATCTCCTAGAAGATCCAGTGACCAAGATTAAAAGGCACCTTTTTCACAAAAGCAGTAAAGGGTAGGTAGTCTTTTTGAGTAAAGTGGGTGTAATTACCACCTTTCTGAATAAAATTTCGGGAATAGACATACCACAACACTCTATTTTGATCAGACATAGAACCAGGATTGAATGAAAGCATATGGTGTTGGTCTTGAGGAAATGGCTCATTGGGTCTGAGAGTTTCAAAAATATCTTGATTGCTATAATCGAAATTGGGAATAGGTGGAGGGTCATCTATTTTCAAAATTTTATTCAATATAGAGGCAGAAAAGGTAAATTTGACTCCCTTAACCACAGTAGTGATTCATTCCTCAATTAAATCACCACTGGGGCTCAGTTCATTATCAGTCTGTATATTGTAGTAGAATAGGCGGACAAGGTTAAGAGTGTATGGAGCTGAAATAGAAACAAAGGATTCATACATTTTCAACCAGTGAGACAAATCAAAATGACATTCCTTATGAAAATCTTCCAAAATAACAGCTACCAGAAGGCAAAACTCTCTGTTCATGTAATCTTCTCTAAATTTGTCATTCTCTTCCTTAGTAAGGGTGGTAGAAGCGATAACAAAACCTTGAGGTGGTGATGGGTTCCGATAGATGTCTGAAATGGCGTTCTCCATAATTGGAGGCACTTGCTCCTCTTGATTCTGAGTAGAAGCAGCAGCTTGTGATGAAGCTTGTTTAGATACAGAGGCCCTCTTCGTTCTCGCTCGTTTTGAAGGCTCAGAAATCTTCTCCTTCGCTTTTCCCTTGGGCTCTGGTTCCTTCTTTTTCTTGGCTGGTGACTTAGCGGGTTCTTTGAATGAAACTCCTTTTCCTTTGGGGTTAGGCGACTGGGATTCAAGGACTTTGTCGCTTACTCCTCTGATCGAACGATCCACGCCATGGTGAAAATGATTGGGAATGGTTTTTATCCTGATAGGGCGTGGAGGAGGACGAGGAGACCATGATTTAGAGGTTTCTTCATCGAAATTAGAATCGTGAATCTCATGGGGCTTTCATTTCGAAACCATTTCTAGGTTTAGAAGGTGTGTTTAGGTTGGAAGATGAGAGAATTAGAGAGAAGAGAGAGCGCCTAGGTTAAAACTTGAGGTTTAGGTCGAGTTTTGAAGAACTTAAACAGTGCTACATATATATATAGTCGCGATCAAAACTTGAGGTTTTATTTTAAAACTCGAGGTTTGATGAAAGGCTACTTACCTAGACTTCAAAGGTGTTCTGTGAACCTTTGAAATGTTAGCATCCAAAACTCGAGGTTTCCCCCAAACCTCGAGGTTTTTCCATTCTTCAAAACTGGACTCCTCTCGGTCTGATGAAAACTCGAGGTTTCTATTGAAAACTCGAGGTTTCAATTTCTCCAGAAATCTCAGCTTTTCTCTGACCCCGACAATGTACGACCAAAACTCGAGGTTTTCTCCAAAACTCGAGTTTTCACTCCTCGACAGCAAAATTCAGATTGTTGATCATCCTACATAAAACATGTCTAAACACTCCGATGCTTAAGTTAGTAATTTTCAATCATCAAAAGCATAACTAACATTGAGTAAGGAATACTTACAACTCATTGGGATTTACCATTCCTAATCTCTTCTTATGAAATTGAGTTGCTCCTTAGACAATGGTTTGGTGAAGATGTCAGCAAGTTGAAGATGAGTTGGGATGAACATGACTTTGACATCTTTCTTCTGAACGTGATCCCTTATGAAATGATGTCTCACATCAATATGCTTGGTCCGAGTATGTTGAACTGGATTCTTTGCCAAGCTTATTGTGCTTGTGTTGTCACACAATATTGGGATTTCCTTCAGGTTGATTCCCAAATCTGATAGTTGCTACTTGAGCCATAGAACTTCAGCACAGCAACTTGAGGCAGCTACATATTCGGCTTCAGTGGAAGAAACAGCTACACGGGTTTGCTTCTTGCTGAATGATGAAGACCTTTTGTCATTAGCCTTGGGGTCCACAATCAACAATTAACCAAGGATTGCGATAGGCAAACCTGGGATCGTTCTCTCTTCTCGAGGAGCCTTTTATTGAATCCTAAGTAATCTAGATGTCATGCAAATGAAATAAAAACAAGGGGGATTGGTTTTTGTTGGATTTAGAATAAGAATTAAAGATAGAATGAGAAAAATGTAAGATTAATCAAATTAAAACGGATCAACCCAGAATTGGGATTCCAAGACCTTCCATCATCGAACAAAAATAGAATAACTGAACTTATGATTGATTCTAGACAAACCGAAATCTCTACATTTGTCCGAGAATCTCCCTCGACTAGACGATCGCCTAGCATCGATCGAACACGTGGCGAGCTCGCGCTGCGATCGCACAACGCTCTCTACAACCCGGTCCAACCTATGTCCTTGGGATTTCAATATGGGTATTAAATCTAATACCCAATCCATGACTATAATCGGATCCGATTAAAATCAATAGAAACAAGTCGATTCTGATTAAAGCACAAGTCCTCCGGATGACACCATGGAATCCTCAACTCATGGGTCGATCACGAAACTTAGCCAAGCATGGCTATGTAAAATGAAAATGTAGAAAGAAAGATGTTCATCATGACCATGAAGAACATGAACAAGTTCATCATGAACATGAAGAACACGAAGAACAATTAAAGAAAATGAAAGCTTCTATTCCAAAATAAATCTCAAGAACATAATGAATCCTTACAGAAAGAGATGAAGAATAGAAAATGAAAATAAAATAATTAAAAGGAAAGATTAAAACTAAGCCATACCAAGAAGGAGGCTAGAAATTAAAGACAAGAATTAAAGACAATACATGAAACTAATAAAGCTAAACTAAGCCATCCCAAGTAGGAGGCAAGAAATAAAGAAGGAACTTAGAATGGGAGAGATCTTGGTCTCTCCAAGGTGTGTGTTTCCCTTCAGCCTCTTCATCTATTTATAGGAAAATTGGGCATCTCATTCATCCATTTTGCACCTAATTTCGTCACTTTTCTTGGTGGCAAATATGGAAGAATCATTAAACCACTTTCCATCTCCAAAAACGCGTCATTTGCAAGCTGGACAAAAATGCGTCATTTGCAAGCTGGATTACACCCCGAAAACGGTGGATCTAGACCACGTGGTCTTCATATTAAATGTTGCCCTGAATGTCAGCTTTCCAACTGCGCAAACCGGACCTAATTTGGAGGTCTGTAGCTCCAGTTATGGGTCAAATACCGAACGTCATTCCAGAGTCCAGTGACAGCAGCCTGTTTCAGCTTCCAGGCCCATTTTGGCCCTCTAAACATCTGATTTGGCTTTTGGGCTCTTCATAAGATTTGTAGGGCTTCCTCTTAGCTTTCTGAAAATGCAAATTTAAGATCCATTGGACTTCTAGAACTCAAGTTATACCCAAAATACCGAACAGTATTCACGACCCAATTGTAGTAAGAATGTGACTAAAGTTCAGTTTTGAATCCAAACTCAAGATGTGACCAAGATTAATGCAAATAAAGTCTAAAAACTCATTATGAAGATGAAATCACATATTTAGCTAATTGATACATTAAAGCATGACAATGATAGAGTTTTTAGCTTCTTTTTGCATTTAAAATATCATGAATTCAAAGATTATCACTGAACCAAGATACAAGTGAGCCACCAAGAAATTCACATTGGCCACTTGTGCTTTTTCTATCAGTATTGTATCCAGCATGATCTGAGTCTGAATATGCTACCAAATGTTCAGGTTGACCTTTGGGAAACCACAATCCAAGTGTCTTCGTGTCCACAAGGTATCTGAAAATTCTCTTCACATGCTCAGCATGGGACTCCTTGGGAGCAGACTGGAACCTTGCACACATCCCCATACTGAATTGAATGTCTAGGCGACTTGCAGTCAGATAGAGCAATGATCCAATCATTCCTCTATATCTTGTGATGTTGAATTCCTTGCCCTCTTCATCAGCATCTAATGAAGCAGTTGAACTCATTGGAGTGTTAGCTCCATTGCATTGGTCCATCCCAAACTTCTTCAGCAGATCATTGAGATACTTGGTCTGAGACATGAAGACTCCATTCTTCTTTTGCTTGATTTGTAGACCAAGGAAATAGTTGAACTCTCCCATCATGGACATCTCAAACTCTCCCTGCATATTCTTAGAAAATTCTTCACACAAAGCATCATTAGAAGCACCAAATATAATATCATCAACATATAAATGGACAATCAAAATTTCACCAAGCTTATTACTCTTTATGAAGAGAGTTGTATTTGCTTTTCCTCTAATAAAATCTTGATCAAGAAGGAATTTACTTAATCGCTCATACCAAGCTCTAGGAGCTTGTTTAAGGCCATAAAGGGCTTTCTTGAGACGATAAACATGATCTGGATGATGTTCATTTTGAAAACCAGGAGGTTGTTCAACATAAACTTCCTCTTGAATAAAACCATTTAGAAAAGCACTTTTGACATCCATTTGATATAGCTTGAATCCTTTGACACAAGCAAAGGCTAGAAGAACTCTTATGGCTTCCAATCTTGCCCTTTGGAGCATAAGTTTCTTCATAATCAATTCCTTCTTCTTGATTATAGCCTTTAGCAACCAATCTTGCCTTGTTACGGACAATGATTGCGACTCATCTCGTTTGTTCTTGAATACCCATTTAGTGCCAATGACCGGATGGTCCTTAGGCCTAGGTACCAAATCCCAAACTTGATTTCTATCAAATTGATGTAACTCCTCTTGCATTGCTATCACCCAATCATTGTCTGAAAGGGCTTCATCAATTTTAGAGGGTTCAATATGAGATATAAATGCAGAAAAAGTTACTTCATTCAAAGTGCTATTTCTAGTTCTTACTCCTTGATTTACATCACCTATTACTTGGTCCAAATGATAATTCCTAATGAACTTCCAAGCTCTAGGCTGAGACTGATCAAGATTTTCAAAATTGTTTAGCGGATCAGCCTCGGAAACATTTTCAGGATTTTCAATAGATGCAGGAGTAGTTTTCGAAAAGAATTGCTTTTTGATAACATTTTCTTCATCATCATCCAAAGGTTTATCAGATTTAGATTCATAAAAAACAACATGCATAGACTCTTCAACAATACGAGTATGAGTATTAAAGACTCTATAAGCTTTACTCCTATTTGAATAACCCAAAAATGTACCTTCATCTGCCTTGGAATCGAACTTTTCCAAGTTATCCTTACCATTGTTGTGGATGAAACACTTACATCCAAACACATGCAGATGAGCAAGATTTAGCTTTCTCCCTTTGTACAGCTCATAGGGAGTCTTGTTCAACGTCTTCTGGAGGTAAGCCCGATTAGAGATGTAGCAAGTGGTGCTCATTGCATCAGCCCAAAACACTTGAGAGGTGTTGTTCTCATTCAGCATAGCTCTTGCCATCTCGGTGAGGACTCGATTCTTTCTCTCCACAACACCATTTTGTTGAGGGGTTCTTGGGGCTTAGAAGTTGTGGTCAATCCCCATGTTATCACAGAATTCAGCAAACACATAATTCTCGAATTCTCCTCCATGATCAGTCCAAATTCCTGAAATAGAGAAACCTTTCTCGTTTTGGACCTTCTTGGCAAACACAACAAACTGATCAAATGTTTCATCTTTAGAAGATAAAAATATTGTTCATGCAAATCTAGAGAAATCATCAACTATGACCAAAGTATAAAGATTGCCACCAAGGCTTTTTACTCTAGTTGGTCCAACTAGATCCATATGAAGCAATTGAAGAGGTCTGTTTATTGAAATCTCATTTTTAGATTTGAAAGATGATTTGGTTTGTTTTCCTTTTTGACAAGCATCACAAATCATGTCATTTTTGAAACGAAGTTTGGGAACACCAATGACCAAATCCTTTTTCAGTAATCTGTCAAGTTGAATCATATTGACATGAGCTAATCGCTTATGCCATAGCCAACTTTCATCCAAATTACTAACAAAACATTTTTCAGAAACAGAACCATTACTAGAGAGATTAAGTGTATAACAATTGTCATCTCTAGGGGCTCTAAATAAAGCTTTTAATTTTATGTTTTCTAAAGGGAGAATATCCTTACTTACAATCAAGCATTCCTCAGAATCAAAGATAACTAGGTTACCTTTATCAGTGCTTTGGCTTACACTGAGGAGATTGTGGCAAAGTCCTTCCACAAGGTAGACATCTCTGATTCGTTGTCCTTCATTGTTGCCAATTTCACCAATTCCAGCAATCTTTCCAGATTGGTCTCCACCAAATGTCACCTTGCCACCATCTTTGGGCTTGATTGAAGCAAATTTGGATTGATCTCCCGTCATGTGCCTAGAGCATCCACTATCAATGTATCATTTGTTGGATTTTGATGCTCTCAGACATACCTGCAAGACACAACAGATTAAGTATTAGGTACCCATCTTTTTCTGGGTCCTTTAGGGTTAGTTTGTGTCTTAGGAACCTGATAAGATCCCTTTGGCACCCATTGATAATTCCCTATGGATTTACTCTTTCTTTCCTTCTTATGAAAGCATGATGAGGTAGTATGACCCTTTCGGTTACAATAATTGCAGTGTGCAAAAGGGTTTGAAGAGTGCACAGATTTTCTAAAATAGTTCATTTAAGATTTTTCACCAAATTTCTTTTTCCCTTTCTTTTTGTCAAAATCAGGTTTGTAGCCAATTTCTGATCTGTCATTTATAAACCTTTACTGTTTCAAAATGACATTGAGCATTTCACTACCTCTAGTGAATTTCTCAAGTGCATTTGTGAGATGTAAATTCTTTTTCTCTAAATCAACACAATCTTCACAAACATCATTTTCAGAAAGATTTTTCACTTCCAATTCTAGAGTTATATTCTTTGTTTTTCAATCAAATTGCACAACAATGTATTCATCGAATAGCTCATCATAAGGTGGTTTTGAATTGTATACCTCATCATTGTTGTTAAGTTGCTCTTCTTCTTCAGCAACTAAGCAAATATTTGTTTTCTCTTCCTCATCAGCTTCATCTTCATCAGATGAGCTATCTCCCCAAATAGCTGAGACATAGGCTTTCTTTTTGAATCTGTTGAACTTCTTCTTTTCCTTGTCTTTGTTGTTGGTGGGGGCATTCGGACTTGATGTGGCTAGGCTTTTCACAACCGTAGCAAATGACTGGTTTCTTTGCCTCATAGCTGGAGCTACCTTTGTGAAATTTCTTGAATCCTTGGTCCTTCTTGTAGAATTTCTTGAATCTTCAGACCATCATGCCTATCTCCTCATCTTTGTCTTCATCTTCATCATCATCTGATTCCTTAGCTTCCTTGACAGCTTTAAGGGCAATTCCCTTATTCTTGCCATGCACTTCATCAAGTCCCTTCTTGAACTTGAGCTTGGCTTCATATTCAGAGAGACTGCCAAAGAGGGCTGCAACAGATGCCATAGAATCTCCACGAGCTTCTTCAATGGCAGTGACTTTGGCTTCCCATTCCTTGTTGAGAATATTGAGAATCTTCCTCACTTGGACAGGTTGCTCATACTCTTTGCCCAAAGCAGCAAGCTGGTTGATCAGATGAGTGAATCTTAGCTGGAAATCGCTGATGGATTCGCCAGGCTTCATACGAAGGAGGTCATACTCAGTCATAAGAGTATTGACTCGATTTTGCTTTACTCCAACAGTTCCTTCATGAGCTATTTCCAGTGCATCCCACATTGCTTTAGTAGTGGTTAAATTGCAGAACGGAAATACTCTTGTTGACTAAGAGCACTTTGCAGTAGAAGAACAGCCTTGTTGTTGAGTGTGACATTTCTTCTGTCATTCTCATCATAATCTTCTTCAAGCTTTTCTTCTCTCAGACCATTTGTAAGAATAGTTGGTTTGTAATCTCCTCTTTCGAACACTCTCCAGAGACCATACTATGTACCCATTACAAAGACTTTGAACTTGCCTTTCCAGAAGGAGCAATGCTCTCCATTGAATCCTGGTGGTCGGTTGATCGAAGCTCCATCAGGTAGAATACCTTCCATGGTGATCCTTCTCGAGTTGTTAAGCTCTTAAGAGAAGACCTACTCTGATACCAAATGAAAGTGGAGCTAAATCATCAAGAGGGGGTGGATTGGGGATTTCAAAAACTTTTAGATGGCTCTGGTTTTTGACAATAAAACAGAGGTGAATAGAGAGTGAAGAAAAGAAGAGAAAGACACAGCAATTTATACTGGTTCGGTCCAACTCCTTGACCTACGTCCAGTCCCCAGACTCTCTGGGATTTCCACTATCTCAATTGATTACACTCTGTACTCAAGAGTAATTCTCTCACTAGAACTTACTCCCCCTTACAAGTTGCAATCAATGAACCCAATCACCAAGTCCCCTGACTTGTGATTCTTTACAATAAATGATTCACAATAAAAGACTCTCTCTAAGAATGGATAATGATAAACACTGAAGCTTAATGTATCAGAAGATACTTTACAAGTGAAAACTGAAAGTAGTTGAAGAACTTTGAATGCAATTCGTTTTTAGCAGATGTGTTGGTTGAGAAGACTTGAATGCTGCTCTATTTATACTAGAAGAGCATCAAATGACCGTTGTAATCTTCATTATAACCGTTGCCTTCATTAGACAAGGATTTGGTTAAGCTTTAGTCTTCTTCTCTCTCTAATCTTCACTTAATCCAGCTGTGCAGAAGTTCAGAGCTGACTTCCAGCAAATTAATCTGTTGGAGTAGCAACTGCTGGATGTGGAAAAATTTCTTTAATACTTTGCAAGCGTGTCAAGACGGATTACCCAAAAGTATGCAACTTTCTAGGTTTTGCATTTAATGTGCTGACATCACTCTTTGCTTTTGTTTTAAATCTTCAATAAACATTCTCTAATTTATCTGAAACTCACTTACAAAGTGGTTTAACATATCTAGGAACATTAGAGAATAATGATAGGAAGTATTAAGATCAAACAAGAAGGTTTTACAAATTTGTCAAATTTGAAATTTCGAATCGCGATGAAACCTCGAGGTTTGCTTCTCAAACCTCAAGTTTTTGACTTTAACATTGAAGGTCGATTTTTGTCAAAACATCGGAGGTTTTCATCTAAAATCGGAGGTTTTCAACACATCAAAAACTGCGGTGCTCTCGGGTTGGCTAAAACTCGAGGTTTGAGATCAAACCTCGAGTTTTCATTCAAATATGAAAACTTTGAGAAATCGAGGTTTTCAAGACAAAATGAGTGCTCTCGGGTTGGCCAAAACTGGAGGTTTTGAATGTGAAAACTTTGAGAAATCGCCCCAAGACAAAAGTTTTCAAAATCGGGAAAACATGTGTGCTTTTACTAGAACAAACCTCGAGGTTTCATGTCAAACCTCGAGTTTTCACTTAAATGTGAAAACTTAGAGAAAACTCGTGTAAAAACTAAACTCGGAGGTTTTCTCTAAAACCGGCGGTTTTAAAAACTGGTTAAAACACAAATCCTCTCTGTTAAGTCAAACCTCGAGGTTTCTTATCAAACCTTCGAGTTTTCACAAATCTTATGAAAACTTGGAATTTTCATGTTAAACTAAAAAAAAGACTGGAGGTTTTCAAGTGTTCAAGACTTATGAGACTCTTTGTAAGGCCAAACCTCGAGGTTTTACCAGAAACCTCGAGTTTTGCATTTTCCAGAAAATACTGAGAAGTCTCTGTGTGATGAAACCTTGAGTTTTCTCTGAAAACCGGCGGTTTTGCTTTGTTCAGAAAACTTGGGATCTTCTCTGTAAAGCCAAACCTCGAGTTTTGCTTTGACAGTGAGTTTTACAACTTTTTAAAGAAAAGCTTCATGCTTTGTTTACAATTATTGGTGATCATCAAAACCCTTAGAGAACTAACAATTGAAATCTTGTGCACATTCCCCCACTAAATTGAATATCTGGCCGGCTTGCAGTTAAATATAGCAGAGAACCGATCATTCCCCGATACTTGGTTATGTTGAAATCTTTGCCTTTCTCTTCATTTACATCTAGAGAGGCGGTTGAACTCATTGGAGTATCAGCTCCATTATAGTGTTCCAATCCGAACTTCTTGAGCAAATCACGGAGATATTTCGTTTGTGAAATGAATATCTCATCCTTTCGTTGTTTGATTTGCAGTCCGAGGAAGTAGTTCAACTCGCCCATCATAGACATTTCGAATTCTCCCTGCATTTTCTTAGAGAAATCCTCACAGAGAGATTCATTACTGGCACTAAAGATTATATCGTCTACATATATTTGTATAATTAGAATTTCATTGAGCTTGTTACTTTTAATAAAGAGTGTTGTGTCTGCTTTTCCTCTAACAAAACCTTGATCCAAAAGAAATTTACTTAGACATTACAAGGCTTTCTTGAGGCGATAAACATGGTCCGGATGATGATCATTTTCAAAACCTGGAGGTTGTTCAACATAAACTTCTTCTTGAATGAAGCCATATAAAAAGGCACTCTTAACATCCATTTGATAGAGTTTAAATCTCTTGATATACGCAAAGGCTAAGAGTACTCGTATAGCTTCCAATCTAGCCACTGGGCATTCCTCATAATCAATACCTTCTTCTTGATTATAGCCTTTGGCAACCAATCTAGCCTTATTACGAACTATAATTGCGGATTTATCACTTTTGTTCTTGAATACCCATTTGGTGCAAATAACCGGATGGTCTTTAGGTCTGGGCACCAAGTCCCAAACTTGATTTCTATCAAATTGATGCAATTCCTCTTGTATTGCTATCACCCAATCATTGTCTGAAAGGGCTTCATTAATCTTAGAGGGTTCAATCTCAAATATGAAGGCAGAGAAAGTAACGTCATTCAAGGTACTTTTTCTAGTTCTTACGCCTTGATGTATATCCCCTATCACTTGGTCCAAAGGATAATTCCTAATGAACTTCCAAGCTTTAGGTTGAGATTGATCAGGATTTTCACTATCATTTTGAGAATCATTTTCAAAGACATTTTCTGGATTTTCAAGTAAGGCAGGAGTGATTTTTGAATAGAATTGATTTTTGTAAGATGTTTCCTCATCATCGTCCAAAGGATCATCAATTTTAGATTCACAGAACACAACATGTATTGACTCTTCAACTACACGAGTACGTTTATTAAAGACTCTATATGCTTTACTTCTATTAGAATAACCAAGAAAGATACCTTCATCAGCTTTGGGGTCAAATTTACCCAAATTATCCTTACCATTGTTGTGAACAAAGCACTTGCAGCCAAAGATATGAAGGTGTCCTAAGTTTGGTTTCCTTCCTTTGTAGAGCTCATATGGAGTCTTGTTGAGCTTCTTCCGGAGATAGGCTCGATTTGAGATATAGCTAGCAGTGCTCATAGCATCTGCCCAAAAGACTTGTGAGGTCTGATTTTTGTTTAACATTGCACGAGCCATTTCAGTGAGCACACGATTCTTTCTTTCAACCACACCATTCTGTTGTGGTGTCCTTGGAGTCGAGAAGTTGTGATCAATGCCATGAGCATCACAAAAGTCTCCAAAGGCTTGGTTCTCGAATTCACCTCCATGATCTGTTCGAATGGCTGGAATGCAAATACTTTTCTCATTTTCCACCGTCTTGGTAAACACAACAAACAGATCAAATGTTTCATCTTTAGAAGATAAAAAGATAGTCCAAGTGAAACGAGAGAAATCATCGACAATGACAAGAGTATATAGATTACCACCAAAGCTCTTGACTCTTGCCAGTCCAACTAAATCCATATGAAGTAGTTGTAGAGGTCTATTTGTCGAGATTTCAGATTTGTTTTTAAAGGATGATTTAGTTTGCTTACCCCTTTGACAGGAATCACAGGTCATGTCATTTTTAAAACGAAGTTTAGGTAAACCAAGAACTAAATCTTTTCTCAACAACTTATCCAGTTGAAACATGTTGACATGAGCCAAACGCTTATGCCACAGCCAACTCTCGTCTAAGTTGCCAACAAAACATTTCTCAGAATCAATCTTAGGTAAATCTAAGGTGTAACAATTTCCTTCACGAGGAGCTTTGAATAATACCTTAAGTTTACCTTTGTTGATTGGAAGATCATCCTTGTTGACAATGAGGCATTCTTCTGAATCAAAGATGATCCAATTGTTCTTATTAGCACTCTGGCTTACACTCAAGAGATTGTGACAAAATCCTTCCACAAGATCTACGTCTTTGATCTGAGGTCCATCCTTTGCACCAATCTCGGCAATGCCGGTGATCTTTCCGGATTGATTTCCTCCAAAGGTGACTTTACCACCATGTTTTGATCTCATTGCAAAAAATTTGTCTTGATCTCCTGTCATGTGTCTGGAACATCCACTGTCAATGTACCACTTGTTGATTCTTGATGCTATCAGACAAACCTGCAATCAAAAGAGATTTAAGTTTTAGGTACCCATCTTTTCTTGGGTCCTTTGTGGTTAGTTCGGGCCTTAGGAACATGAGTTCCCTTAGGTATCCATTGATAGTTGCCAGCAGGTTTATCTCTTCTATCTTTCTTATGAAAACAAGATGAAGTACTGTGTCCCTTTCAATTACAGTAATTATAGTGAGCAAAAGGATTTGAAGAATGAACTGTTTTCTGAAAATAGTTCAAGTAGGATTTTCCTCCCGTTTTCTTATTAGCTTTCTTTTTATCAAAAGTAGGATTGTATCCTATGCCTGATCGATCATTTGTAAACCTTTGAGCTTTCAAAATTACATTGAGCATTTCACTACCTTTAGTGAATTTCTCAATCATTTTTGTAAGATACACATTTCTTTCTCTAAAATTAGGCCTTCTTCACAAACAAGATTTCCGCAAGAGAGATTTTCAACTTGTTGTTTAAGGGTTATGTTTTCCTTTTTCAAGGCTATACATTCCTCAACAAATTTTTCAAATTCAGATTGTATCTCGTTATACTCATCAAATAACTCATCATATGAAGGTTGTGAGTTATATACCCCATCGTCTTTTTCAGGTTACTCTTCTTCTGCAACCAGACAGACATTAGTCGTTTCTTCTTTGCTTTCTTTATCTGAGGAACCATCTCCCCATATGGCCAAAACGTAAGCCTTCTTTTTGAAGTGATTAAACTTCTTTTTCTCCTTATCGTTGTCTTTCAGTTGAGGACATTCTGACTTGTAGTGTCCTGGCTTCTCACACCCGTAACAGATGATTTGATCTTTATCCTTGTATTCTCGTCTATTACTTGAACTTTCTCCCTGGAACCTATTTCTGGAGCCTTGGTCTTTTCTGTAAAACCTCTTATACCTTCGTACAAACATGGCCATCTCATCATCATCCTCATCTTCTTCATCTTTCTCTTTCTTTTCCTTTACAGCATTAAAAGCGATACCTTTACTCCTACTGGTATTGACTGTTGGTTATGATTAGTTTTGATGATGTCTTATGTAGATGCCATTATCTAGAGCAAAAAGCTTGCATACTACATTTATCTTCTACTTTGACTAATTCTTATATTTAATGTAGATATGTGAAGTTTAATACAATGAAGAATGATCATGAATGGAGTTTGAAGAAAGAAGAACTTGTTAAATATCATGAGATATCAATATTCAAGTCTTTGTGATCAAATGGAAGTTGGAACGGCTCAATTTGGAGTTAAAATAAGCTTCCTGAAGTCATTCTTGAGTATGATGCGAAAATGGTCTTGTTCATGAGTAATTCTCAAGAATCAGCATTCAATTCTCGAGAATCCAGTGTCAATTCTCGAGAATCAGATAGCAATTCTCGAGAATCAATGTGCTTCAGCAATACTCTGTTCTGCTCTGTTCCTGGCGACCTGCAGTAATTCGACGATATCTCCCAAACCAGGAATTGGATTGACATGAAACCAGTGGCAAAATGAAACTAGACATCCAACACGTATTTGTGGTAAAATGTCATGTCCAAAGGAGTCAGATGAATTATCTATGAATTTTACAAGTTGACACAAAAATCAACGTCACAATCAGGACCAAGCTTCAATAATTTGAGTGTATCTCACAAACGACAAATCCAATTGAGCTGAAATCAGTGCCATTGGAAACTAGACTCAAATACATTTCCAAAAACATCAAGAACACAAAAAACGAAGATCAATTGAAGGAGATATGATGTTTTGAAGTTGAAAGTATGTTCTTGATGCTGCAGAAAACGCTGATAAGATCAACCTCCATTCATCTGATGTTAATGGATGAACTACAACCAGTTTGAAGTTGATCTCTCTTGCATGGAAAGAAGGATTTAAAGAGCTTAAGCATTTGAATCAGAATTAACTCACTTACACCTCCACATGAAATTGAATTCTGAGTATGGTTCAATGATTCTCAAGAATGGGTAGCAATTCTCAAGAATGCGAAGTCCACAACGTCAAATGCTTTATCCCATCTAAACAATTCTCGAGAATAGACTTGAGATTCTCGAGAATGGTTCCTGGACTCTCTGCGTAGCTTCCTTTCTATTTCCTTTAGAGCAATTCTCGAGAATGGATCAAGGACTCTCGAGAATGAAGTTCAATCTTAAACAGAATTCCTCCTAGTTATAATTCTCGAGAATGATCAACTGTCTCTCGAGAATATCTTAAAGATTCTGCACAAGTAACTCTCGAGAACACTACCATCACTCTCGAAACTGATTCTACTCTAATCTGTCTCTGTACACCGATGGAATTCTCGAGAATGAGAATTCAAATTCTCGAGAATGCGCGATGCTCCTCTAATCTGTTCTCTGCGCTTCAGAATCAAAACAATTCTCGAGAATCATATATGTATTCTCGAGAATGGCTTATCAGTATCATCTAGAAATCTGGTATGAGGCATTCTCGAGTATTGACATGGAATTCTCGAAGAATATGTGAAACACAATCTTTCGGAAATATATTTCTTCACAAGTTCTCGAGAATCAAGAGAGCAATTTTTGAGAATCATTATTGCCTCCTTTGTTCTTATAATATGCAATTTCTCGGCTATCGAACAAACTGAATTCTCAAGTAGTGTTTCGCTAATATATTTCTCTGATGCAATTCTCAAGAATTGGAAATCAATTCTCAAGAATGGCTCCCACGAGAATGGACGGGAAGTGTGGTAATCGATCTCTTCTCTGGTTCATCTTTAAAACATAACTCTCGAGTATAAGAAAACTGATTCCTGAGAATGATCAATCACTAATGGATTGAAAGGCTCTCTAAACGAATCATTCTCGAGAACCTATAATGTGATTCTCGAGTATAATCGAGACACGCTCTCTGGAAAGACCTTTCTTGAAATAGTTCTCGAGAACGATATGAACAACTCTCGAGAATGCATATCAGTATTTGAAATCACCGTTAAACCGCAAATCATCGATTATGGCTTGGGTACTTCATATCTATACTTCTTCTAAACAAGTTTAATCAGTTTACAAGTGATTTTCATATGATTAATTGTTGTTTGAATTTAATGAGCTGGAGGCACTGAAACTGACAGAGACACAAGGCCGACAAAATCAAGATGTGCCCATACCGCAAAAGCACCTGAATATTATTCTAAGCTATCCTCCATCCGAGACCACGTGGAAGACGACTGTAACAAGACCCAACTAAGCCAACATTCAAATGTGGTTAGCAAAAGGCACAGATGTTCAAATTCTTCCAACGGACATACACAAATGCCACAGTGGATATTCAATGAAGCTGAGTAGGACGATATATCCAGCAAAGCAATTGACGGAACAAGCAAAACGACAAAGCATTTAAATTTGTCAATGGCTATCTCTCCAACGGACCGATATTCAAAATTGTTACTATTCACAACGATCGAATACACGCAATGGATGAATGCTTCAAACAACATCAATACTGATTGTCCATAAATAGAGAAGCATTCAAAGATAGACGGCGAATACAGAGACACGAGCTTACATCTTCAATATGGCAATACTTTGATATTCATTTACTCTTACTCTCTGTTTCTCAATGTTCATATAGTTTACCGTAGAGAGTGAAATGATCGATTATGTACTTCAGTGTTTATTCATTCACTTCTGAGAGAAGATTTATCTGTAAACATTCTAGCTGAAAGTTACTCAAAATTGGGTGATCTTGAGTGGGAAACACATTGTATTGATTACGACTTGTAAGAGGGAGTGGAGTCTGAGAATGAGTAGACCATCCTTCATTTACAGAGTGTGTAATCAAGCGGGTGTATCAATTACAACTTGTAAGGGGGAGTGGAGTCTGAGTGAGAGGACCATCCTTCGTTTACAGAGCGTGTAATTGTTCTTGAAAGATAGTGAAATCCTAGGTGTTCTAGTGACTGGACGTAGGTCAGAGATTTTGGACCAAACCAGTATAAATCACAGTTGGCATATTCTCTTCCCTTATCTTTTATATTTCCAGTATATGATTATTTGAATATCCAACTGTCAATTTAGAAGTTGCGAAAAGATTTTCAAAGTTCCTAAAGTTTTATCTGACACCCAATTCACCCCCCCTCTTGGGTTATAGTCAGGTCTTTCATTACATCGTCTAAGTCCTTCTTGAACTTCAGTTGCTTTCATATTTAGATAGGCTTCCGAATAGAGTAGCAACCAAAGCCATTGACTCCCACGAGCCTCTTCTATTGAGAATCTTTCTAACTTGAGGACCTTGTTCATACGTTTTGCCTAAGGCTCCCAATTGATTGGTCAAATGAGTATAGCAAAGTTGAAACTTGGCAATAGTTTCTCTAGACTTCATTCACAGTAGATCATACTCGGTGGTCATAGTATTGATACGATTTTCTTTAATGCCGGAAGTTCCTTCATATGCTACTTCTAGAGCTTTCCACATCTCCTTTGCAGTTGACAGGTTACATATCCGAAAGTATTCTTTTTGACTGAGGACACTTTGTAGCATTAAGATGACTTTACTATTGAGAGTAATGTTTTTCTTGTCATTTTCATCAAACTCATCTTCAGTCTTTGGAAAAGCAAAACCTCCTTCCACCTCCCTTGCTGGAACGTAATCTCCAATCTCTATTACTCGCTAGAGACCATATTCAGTAGCCAGCACAAACACTTTGAATTTTGCTTTCCAAAATGAGTAGTGTTCGCCATTGAAGCCGGAAGGTCAGTTGCTTGAGGCACCGTTAGGTAATATTCCTTCCATGATCTTTCTCAGGATGTTAAGCCCACTGAGAAACCAGGCTCTGATACCAAATGAAGATGGAATATCACCTAGAGGGGGGTGAATAGGTGATCTAAAATTTTTTCGCACAAGTACGCTTAAACAAAGATAGAGAATGATAAGACACAAAATGATTTATACTGGTTCGGTCTAACTCTTCGACCTACATCCAATCCCCAAGCACACCTTGGGATTTCTACTAACTCTTCAAACACAGGAAAAACTACACACTCTGTAAATGAAGGAAGATCCTTTCACTCTCAAACTCACTCCACCTTAGAAGTTGTAATTGATACACCCACACTTAAGGTTCCTTAACCTTAAGATTTAATATCTGAATGAAATGAATAAGTATTTAATAACTCCTCACGAGTAGATAAAGATGAACACTGAAGTACAAGAAAATATCCGTAGATATTAATGAAATAGTTGAAACAACGATTAGCAATAGGTTCGAATTGAATGCACAGTGTTTCAGTAGTTACGAATTCAAAGCTTCGGTATTTATAGATGTTGCATTTAATGACCGTTATTGAAGCTTGAATATAGCCGTTGGGTCTTCTTCAATATGCCGTTTGGAGTTGAAACGAGAAAAGCTGTGTACAATGGCAGCTATAATATTTATTAATTCCTTTTGTTCCAGCAATTATATCCGTTGAGAACCCAGCAGAAGGAATGAAACTATCACTAGTGCAAAAAAGGCTTTTAAGACCGGACAAAAGAGGGGTCGTAAGACCGGACATGCGACCGGTCTTGTTCCAGTCGGTATTAAAATCTACCATTTAAGACCGAACTCAAACCGGTCTTAAAGAAACTCTTTTAAGACCGGACATTTAAAAACTTGGGTCTTAAAAGTTGTACTAAATGAAGACGAAATATTTTTTGTTCGGTCCTAAAGCTCAACTTTTAAGACCGGCCAAAAAATAGGCCGCTCTTAAAAGATCGGAATTATAAGACCGGACAAGACACACGGTGGTCGAAAAATAGCGGCTTCTAAGACCAGATGACTAATTATACACGGTCTTAAAGGCCGACTTTCAAGAGTGGATGATAAATACATCCGGTCTTAAAGATTTTGATTTCAAACTGGACGTCTAAATATACCGGTCTTAAAAGACCAACTTTTAAGACGGGGTTTAATATCAAAACTCAAAAGTGGTCTTGACCTTTAAGACCGGTCATATAATTACATCCGGTCTTAACAATTGAACATTTAAGACCGGCTTATTATTTCCGGTCTAAATTTTCCGAATTTTTCCCCGTTGTTCTTCCCGATTATATATATACACAAATCCACCACCCAATCCAAGCACATAAAAGTCGATACTTTAAGCTACAAGCTATGAACAATTATTTGAATAAATTGAATTGGAAAAAGAATACAAATATTATTCACCATGAGCTACTTGGCCTCTTAATTAATGATTACTATGACTACAACACCTAAATTAATTCATACAATAAGATAACTTACTTACAAATACAATAAGTTACAAGTACAACATACATACGCCCAAAATAATATTCACCATGCCTTCATCTGATTCCCCCACCCAACAACGTAACATCCTCTTATATAACATGCCCCTTTGGATCGGATCCTGCCATAAAAATAAAACAAGAACAAAATTCATAGTCAGTGACATCAACTATGAACATAGATAGAAGGAATATAATATATATAGTTAAAGCCTTAAAGTCTTCAAAGAAATATGCATATGAATATTACCTTATGAATTGACTCTTTTATAAAGTGATATCTTCCCATATCCCTTCTTGATGATCACTTCTTATGCCGGGTTCATTATCCGCTTCATCTTCTTCGTTCATGTCCGGTAGACCCCTTGAAAAAGGAGTAATCTCAAGAATACCATAATTTGAATTCATTTCCTCATCAATATCAATGACCCTCTTTCCTTGGAGAGCTACGAGACCACATTTTATTTTCTTGATCGGTTGTTTTGCACGGGTCCGCCATAATAAAAGGTTCATCTCCAAAACTTCTACCATTGACATCGAGTAATGTAAATCCTAGCCGATCGATCCGAACACCATTATTGACATTAACCCACTTGCATTTGAAAATGGGAAATCTAATTTTCACATAGTCCACCTCCCAAATCTCTTCAATAACCCCATAATATGGCATGACTGCCAATAAAGGGCTCTTGTCTTTCGAACTGGAGAAGTGCATAGATTCAGCCTTTAACATAACACCACCTGTGTTTCGGATTGTGCTCGTATCATCTAGGGACTTCGTGTAAAATGTATAACCATTGATCACATACGAATTCCAACTTATGACATCAACCTCGGGACCACCCGCTAACCATTTGATTGTATCGTAAAAACACATTCCTCTCCCTCGACCTTTTGTTTGAACCATTTTACAAAAGTTCTCGTTATGCTCCCTAATCAACCTTTGTTCGGTCATTCGATGATTTTCTCCTTACAAACTGCTTTATGTGCAGCTATCGGCTTGAACTTCATCGACATTATTCAAGATGTATAAGTGGACTTGTGACAATTCATCGGGATCCACACTCTTTACGAAGCCCCTCGTCTACCCCCATCAACATGCCGACGTTTTGGAAGCCCAATATGTCTTACTTTGGCCAAATAATTTTGAAAAAATTCCATGGCTTCTTCAGAAACATATTTCTGAACAATCGATGCTTCTGGCCGGTATGCGTTCTTCACGTACCCTTTTAAGAATTTCATAGATCTTTCAATTGGGTACATCCACCGTAAATGGATAGGGCCGCACATCTTTATCTCCCTCACTAGATGAACAATTAGATGAACCATGATGTCAAAAAAATGTAGGAACAAAAAGCTTCTCAAGGTGGCACAAGATAAGATATCCTTCATTCTCCAATTCATCCAACTTTTCAATCTCGAAAACTTTACTACAAAGCGCATTGAAGAAGACACAAAGTCTAGTCAAAATGACCCAAAGATCATATTCGGCGATGCCTCGAATAGCTATTGGGAGTAGTCATGTTGCATCAAGACATGACAATCATGAGACTTTTAGCCTACTAATTTCAAGTCCTTCATCGATACAAGCCTTTTCAAATTTGAAGAATACCCGTGGGAACTTTTGTGCCATGCAAACACTAACAAAAACTTCGTTTCTCATCCTTAGACAAAGTATGAGAAGCCGGGGGACAATAAGTTCTCTTCCCATCTGGCCTTGGATGTAACTCTTCGCGTATTCTCATTGCTATCAGATCCAATCTTGCCTTCACACCATCCTTGGAACTACCTTGTATGTTGAGAAGCGTCCGACAATCCTATCACATACATTTTTCTCCACATGCATGACATCAATACCGTGTCTCACATCAAGATTGCGCCAATATGGAAGATCAAAGAATACAGATCTCTTTTTCCATATATTTTTTTCTTTTCTACTCTTTGCGTCTTACCGAAGACGACATTGATATTTTTACCTTTTCATAAACTTGCTCCCAGTCAATGCCACCGGAGCATCTTCATACTCTTGGCCACCAAAAAAGGCTTTCTTTAATCGACAATATGGGTGGCCCCGTCTAAGAAATCTCCTATGTCCAAGATAAACCGTCTTTCTTGTGATTGATGAAAAGCCTCTTCTCCTACATCACGGATAATGTCCTCTATGTGATCATCCATATCCGTGTGATTATCATCAAAGGCCACTTCCCTATGTTGAGACCCACTTGGTATTTTTTCACCATGTCATACCCATACTGTATAAGTCTTACAAATTCCTTCACAAATTAAATGTGTGTGTATAATTTCAGGACTTAGTCGCCTCTCATTCAAACATTTTACACAAGGGCAATAAAACTTCCCACCCTCATCATGGGCATTTTGTTTAGCAAATTTTATGAAGTCCCTCACCCCATTCTGATATTCAACACTCATCCATTTAGCATTTATTCAACTGTGATCCATAGTAGAATTCCTATATATATAGACGGAAAGATTTAACATACATATATATGCTCAAATGTCGGTTATGTCTTTTTTTTTTCCTTTTTTTTCGAATAAACTTGCTCATTAAATGCAGAACGAAGAATCACTTTTAGTCATAAATGTATCACAAAGTGAATCCAAGAACCAAAATAAATGCATGACGAGGAAATTAAATGCATCGCATGAAGGTCTTGTGGACTCACCGTAGCATATAAATTCAAATGCGTTTGCCGAGTCTTTCTTCTCCCGCCACGAACGTTGATGTTGCGTGACAAGAAGAGTAACCTAAAAACATTTATTGGTCGGTTGGGTAGGTCTAAAGTGCAATTATAATCTTCAAAATACAATATCCATTAACAACACGTAAAACCTACAAGAACATTTGATCGATTTCGCTCAACCCAGGAAAAACCCGAACGATGAGCGGGAAAATCATAAAGTTATATAACCGAAACACCTCTTACGGCTTGGTCTATAGACGTTTAGCTAAGGAACCGGAAAGTGATTGTCGAGAGAGCAACGCGAACCAAGAACGAAGTGGCGACGTAACCGAGTAACACTTTAGGCGCGACAAGAGAAGTTCGAGAGGGAAATTTAATATTCCGCGCGACGTAAGTGAGACATGTTTTATATTTTGGATTTTATTAAGACCGGAGTTTTATATAATACTTCGGACCTTAATTGAGACAATTAAGACCAGTTCATTAAAAAGTAGACGGTTCTATATATAAAACTTTTTGTGTTTTTTAAAAAAAGGATTTGGTGAGCGCGTGTGCGGATAGATTAAAGAATCGAATGAATAAAAATTAAAGGAAAACTCGGAGTTTCTTTAATTACATATATTACTTGCATATGCACGTACACAAGAAAAAATACAAAAGAAAAACAAGCAGAAAATTATCAAAAACAAGAATCGACTAAACATCTCCTAAAGCTTATTATCCTCCAAAGCGTTGGCGATTTCGGCGTGAACAACATTAATTTCCCGCCGGAGATCGCAAGTTTCGTCTTCGTTGCATCGCCCACAATACATCATTAGAGGAAAGAGGAGAGGGGTCACGGGAGGCACGCCGGGGCCAACCGGTTGGAGAGGGGAGCAGGTGGAGGGGGGGGTGTGGCAATCTCTTCATCATCCGAAGAAATAACAATGGGTCCAACGACTCGAGACTCTTCTGTCACAATGGAACGCACTCTCGATGGAGGAGACGCACCGTATAACGATCGACGGAAGGCACGAGCATCACGAGTAAGAGTACCCCTACGAGCGGTGATCTTGTATCTAACCATGGTTTGAGCAGTTGGGTAGGGTAGAGAGGTATGAGGAGTTACTTAATAAAGGCAGAGAGCTGTTCTCAGATAGCCACGTATGTAGTTTGGAGTTAGAGGTAGTGAGGAATTAATAAGGAGTTATAGGTACGCGGTATAAAATTCCATTATTTAATATTTTTGCAATTCAATTTATTTTAAGACCGACCTTTTATAAAATATCCGGTCCTAAAAGTCTAAATTACTTTTAAGGCCGACCTTTTATCATTAACCCGATACTTATAGGTATGCGGTATAAAATTCTATTATTTATTTTTTTCCCAATTCAATTAATTTTAAGACCGACCTTTTATAATGTATCCGGTACTTATAGGTATGCGTTATAAAATTATATTATTTAATTTTTTTGTTTTAAGACCGACCTTTTATAATACGTCCGGTCCTAAAAGTCTTACTTTTAAGACCGACCTTTTATCATTTACCCGTACTTACACACTTTGTTCAAATGAATGATGCGAGTCTCTTCGGCTTCCGGATAAACTTCCCAACTAGGCGTCTCCTCGTATTCGATGAACAATGCGTCTCCTCATTAAAGTTTCCGCGTTTCACATTGTTCGGGATGGGTTCTCTATTTAAACCCGTTGTTACTGTACTTTCTTCACATTCTTCTCCATCACTTCTACACGGCCTCCTCCACCGCCTAGCCTCCACTGTAATGGCTGCTCCCCCAGGTCCTCCGTTTCCTCCTCCTCCTCTTCAACCTAGCCCCCTTCCGCCACCGCCTCCTCCAAATCCGACCGTGAAGTAGTTGGTGCAGTCACTGGTGGCCTGCGTCGATCAAATCGATCGACACTTAGGCCAATTGGTTCACTTGCTCATACCATGAACAACAAGCTGAACATGGTACTCCACGTCAATGACATGGAGTACGATCCCGCTGAAGACGACTCCGACAACTCCGACGACTCCGACGCCCCCTCCCTCTCCGACTACGAGAGGGATTAGTTTTTTTTTGTTGCTTTTTTATTTTGTTGCTTTTTTTTTGATTTTATAGGCAGCATAAAAAAATTAGTAAATAAACTATTTTTAAATTTTGTTCTCGTGCGAGTTTAGTACTTTATCCATTATCGAACTCCGGAAAGCAATAAACAAGGCAACTATGAAGGATGGATAATGGCGAGACTAAAAAACCTAAAATAAAAGAACGAAGACTTTTAGTTAGTAAATCAACGGTCCTAAAAACACGCCATTTTTTGTCGCTTTGGTTTCCATATCCGATTGCCTCTTGTCCTTTTAATTATTGTCTTTCTTTTTCCGACAAAAAGGAAACAAACAAAACATTGTCCTCGTGTAAATCAACAACAGAAATTCGCAGAATACAGTTAAGTATTCGAATAAGAACAAACAAAGTGACTATTCTTCTCAAGGTTGGACCTTCGTTATCGTCGGTTTTACCTCCCCATATTTGAAACAAAGTTTCCTTTTCATTAAAGGGACACCGATAATGTTGCTCAACACATGGAGAGGTAAAACGACGATAATGAAGGACCTAGCTTGAGCGTAACGCCGTAACCTCGGTTGTCTTCAACCCTATCCATTTAATTTGTCTCGAAAAGAGGTATTTAAAGGTGACTGACTTTTAAGATCGCACAAATAAAAATATACGGTCCCAAAAAAGGACTTTTAAGACCGATTATTTATAATAATACGGTCCTAAAAGTTAAGCAGACTTTTAAGAGTGACTTTTAAGACCGACCTTTTATAATACGTCTGGTCCTAAAAGTTCATGCGGGCTTTTAAGCTTTTAGGAGCGGACACTAAAGCAATATACGGTCCTAAAAGTCTCATACTTTTTACACCGAAGACTTTGCGGACCTTTAAGACCGGACATGCGTTAATGTACGGTCCTAAAAGTCTCAAATTTCAAACACTAAATTAAATAGCTATATCCACCATCCAATAATACATTCGAAACCCAAAATGGACACAAGAAAATTGTTCGAAAAATTAACTAAATTTATTTATTGAATTTTACATTGCCTATGTATATTTACAAATGAATTGTTCAAAAAAATAAACAAATTTACGAGAAGATCGATTATTGTTGCTAGAATATACTTACAAATGAATTTAGGACATTAATTATTGTCCTTTTTGTGACTCTAAGATCAGACCATACAGATATTCACAAAACACATTGCGCGTGGAAGGGAATGGGGCGCATTGAGCGTTCCTCTCCTTAAACTAGGGTCCCCTTTGCAAACTGACTCAGCCTTAGGTGTCATCCCTGAAAACTGGTATAGGGGGGCCCATATAGAGAGTAGACAATAAAACAGGAGCTTCCAACAAGAGATCCGCAATCTAGGAATATGCATAAACCGTAGCTCAAAAGAGCTTATCTCCCCACGCCCTCCATTCCCCGGCACACACACGTCTCCATAAGACGAGCGACGGGTTCGGAGCTTCCGTCCTTAAACCAAATTGACCTATTTATTTTGATTATTTTTGTACACGAGATCCATAGATAGGAACATAGTAAAGAAAGGCAGAGACCATAAACTAATAGTAGGATACTCTAACTTCTTCTTATTATCAGTTTTCTATTCTTATTCTATTTATAGTGCATAATAAGGGTATAAAGTGAGCCTGTGAAAGAGCTTCTCTGAGGTCCATGTGGACCGTAGGATCTCTTCCAGGGGACAGCAAAGCGCGCTCCAGTTCATCATGAGAAAAGGGAGCAGTGCATTCAAACATCTGTAACATCAAAGACAAAGAATGAATTAACTTGCGTGCATATTTCATTTGTAACAAGAAGTTTTAAACTGAATTAACTTGCATAATATGTAACATCAAATACATTTACCTTTGCAGTTAATTTAGTATCTCGCGTGGTAATATCATACATGTGTTTCATGATGTACCGCCACATAAGTTGGACGCCGGTGGTTGCCGACGGGTCTAAAAAGAATAAGAAATATATATAAGAGCATATATATAGCTTAATGACCAAGTTCACAAGGCAGTGTGCTACAAATATTGTACCAACCTCTGGTCTATGCCATATGGGGTCTTTGTCCTAAGTACCACGCCTTTTCTTTTCTACTCTTCGGAAGGTCCTCATGGCACTATCATCAAAATCACAAATTTATCAATGATTCACTGAAAATTCACAGCAGAGATTTCGAGACAAGAGAATCAAAACGACATGCTTACTCGTTGATGGTCTGCACCAACGTAGGCAATGGCTCACCGTGAGTGGAGCATAAGAAGATAACTTTATGCTCCTCCATGCACATGAGGACCAACTGCCAGTGGCGGCTGAAAATTCATAGCAGTAAACTATACTCAGTGATATATGTAGCAGAATTAAGTGAATTGCAGACAAGATTTGTGATATGTACCTGTGGAAGAATGACAAAAAGTACAACTTTCTTCTCACTTCACACAACCTCTTTGATATGTACGTCTGTCTCTCCTTCATAGATGTTTGACTTGAATAGACAGGGCACAAGAATCCAAAATCGTTGATCCTGCCCTTTTGAATCAATTCTTGATGCAAGAACCTACAATAATGACATCGATCAGGGAATTAGTATATATGTATGTATGTCTAAACGATGCATTTAAATTATGTACTCATAGACGAGAAGATACTTACTTCATAAAAATTTGAACAACGCATCGTAAGCTCGTCGAGGAAGCAAAGCGGGACTCAACATCAACGGTGTCACCTTGAACGAGCCGAGGATGAGGGACGCCTAATACTTCATTGACAAGAGCCACGATTTATCCTTAAAATATCCACTCTTCATCATATTGGATATTTTTTCCCGGGTGAAGACCAACTTAGCAAGAGGGGATAGAGCTTGAGGAGGGATGGAGCTTGACGAGGGGATGGAACTTGAGGAGGAGGGGTTGAAGCTTCAAGAGCAAGTAGAGACATGTACAAGCTTCACCGGCCAAGGGATGAAGGTTCCCTTGACATCACTCACAAGCTTCGGCTCATCGGTTTGGAGAGGAGCGGTGCATCAATGATCACCTTTTCAACCGACACTCGACTTCATCATCGGGCATTTGTTGGTGGTGTACAGTTGATCCCAACTTGTGAACAGTCCCTTTTGCAACCAATAATCGTCCATCATGATGATCAGGATCCTCCACATAAAGGTCACAAGGTTGTTCTCACTGTCTAACAATGCAGCTCCCTCTAGTGCTCACGCACGGTTGCGAGGTAAGTGTGTGAAGGGAACACTGGTCTCTAGATGATTGCTCAAAAGCAGCCTCATCTGACTCAGTTCCTCCCTCATCTAGCTCATCTGGGATTGAAACATTGCGTCATTGAAGCTTCTTTAGCGGCCGGTTGTCCGGTCCATCTCCTCCCGGTAACCATACTTTGTCTATGGCGTTTGGATGTACCAAAGACTTGCTTTATGCCTACCCATCCTCCAATCCCCCTTACACGCCCGGTGATCCGGTTTTCCGGCCGCAACGGGCCGAACATCATTCCTCCCGTCCGACACAAAAGATCCCTCTCGCTTCTTTCTTTTTAAGATCTTCCCGTAAGATACGGATAACGAGAAGCTTAGTAATGAAACATGCTTAGTAACTAAAAAATAACAATAACGATACTTACAATTCTTTTAGCAACTAGACGAGTTTGTTCACTCGTGTAGGCGCCACTT
This sequence comes from Acacia acuminata, assembly GCA_019022655.1. NCBI lineage: Eukaryota > Viridiplantae > Streptophyta > Magnoliopsida > Fabales > Fabaceae > Acacia > Acacia acuminata. Next base: position 338,277 of record JAFJYI010000223.1, read on the forward strand.
GGCTTTTGCCGAATATGCAACCACAACTCCTTGCGACGTATTGGAGATGGAGGAGCATGTATCACAAAAGGATTGGATTCTGCTTCATCATCCAATCTCTTCCGCTTGACCGCCATCAAATCTTTTTCGGCCTTTTGATATCCGCCGCGAGAAGCCCTATGAGGGCAATCATTCTTTCCACCTATCTCTTGTGCTTGTTCCCTTCTTTTCTATGAATCAGAATTGAAAACATCTATTAATTATGAATTCCAAACCATGCATGTCACTACGTAAATTAGAGAACTTCGCTTCATATGAACGTCAATCAAACAAGTAGTCAAATTCTTCACTTCATCAAGTTTCAACATTTTATTTAAGGAAGATGTAGAATTGTAGAAGAAATTGGAGCTATGTTTTGTAGTGCTAGCTAGATAGATAGGTTAAGAAACAAAAGAGAATTATGCTTACAGAATAATACAAACTTGATCCTTTTCAAGGCATCCGGTGGGATCAGCAAAGTCCCATTAGATAGTAACAATTGGGTATATAAAGTTTCCCCCTTTTAAGACTATTCATTTCCTCCTTTGCAAGACAAACCATTACACAATTAATACCTTCTCATCGTATTTTACCTTTTCGGGGTTTACATATCGACTTGCATAGACAAAGGCGGGAAATGTATACTTCTATTCACACACCGAACCATTATATAACTAACAAGATTAGATGAATACAATAACATTCACATATCCGCAGGTTAATAAGCAAACAAAAGAGAAAACAAAACTAAATATAAACTCACCAGAGCTTCAGAGTGATCCGAGAAAAACAAATTGTCGCCAAATTCGTTCATCAATAAATGTGTAAACTTCCCAAGGATGTTTGGCGGCGGAACCTCGGAGAAAATATACGTGTTAGCGAGAAAGGTCTTAAACTTCCTCCACCGATCAGCACAATAAGACAATGTCTTGTCTTTCAACTTCTGACAGTCAGGGACAGTGTATGTAACCCGGATAGTCTCCCAAATAGGATCCTTTACTTTCTTAGAGTCCACACTTTTCCACTCATTTGTCAAGATGCTAACCTTGCTGCGTGCTAGACAGCTGACAAAACTAATATATTTGCTTTTATTAGGACCGACAGGTTCCAACCTTCCATCAAACTGAATCTCGAGCTTTGACCCAGAAGTCCGACTTAGGGTCACATCCATCATTTGTGTGCCTCTTCTACCACGGCGTGCAAGGCGATTACGAGCCTCATTGTGAGATGAAGAGGGTTCATTCTCACTCACACCAGTCACACCAGGAACTGGCGTTGCCGGAACACGAATAGAATCGTTTTCACCATCCATTTTCGAGACAGGAAGAGAGGAATGCCTGAGCAAATGAGAGAGTAAAAGGGGTGATGGTATGTGGGCGAGGAAGAGAGGTAAGGCGGGGAAGGGTTTCGGAACGTGAATGAGGTTCTCCACGTAGTAACAAAAGCTTTCGCGTGAAGAAATGTATAACTTGCGTGGATTTTTAAGACCGGATGCAAAAGAGACGGTCTTAATATTTACATTAATCCCGGACATATTAAAAGTCCGATCTTAAAAGTTTAACCTTTAAGACCGTTCCTTGTAAAACGCCGGTCTTAATATTAATGAACTTTTTTTACCGGAAGTATCATATGTCCAGTCTTAAAAGAAAACTTTTAAGACCGTCTTTTTAATAAGTTCGGTCTTAAAAATTTAGACTTTTTATATTTAAATTTTTCCTTATTATGTTTTACCGTGAGAAAATATAAGTACGGCTATATGAGATATATTTATAAAGTAATTGAAATTTCAATTCAATTTTTTAAACCGGTTGTTCTTTAGTCGGTTTCAATAATGTTTTTAAGAGCTGTGAAAAATTGGTCCGATGCAAGAAGTTCTTTATATTTACGGAACTGCCACCGGTCATTCCTTTAAGACCGGGGTGTCGATTCTCCGCTCTAAATGAGGCGGTCTTAAAGCCCTTTTTTGCACTAGTGTATCTTGCCCAAAATGTCTTTCGAATGTTCAGAGGTTTGTCTGTTGGTTAAGGTTTCGAATAGGCAACCGCATTTAATGCGTTCTAACACGTCAACTACTTCATTCAAAATCTTGAGATCATCTATGTTCTGATTAGCTGAAACTCACTAACAAATTTATTAAATCAAGTTAAGAGTATCAATACACAATGATATGATGAATCCATAATCATACTCAGAGAGTTTAGGATCTTAGATAAGCATTCGCTAAAACAGAGACATTCCAGCCTCGAGTCATTAGTCTCATAGGCTCGAGTCAAAGTAACGGGAAAGATAGAAAGAACATTTGAAATGCGTATTTGACTCGAGGCAGACAATACCTTGGCCCGACTCTAGCCACAGACTCGAGGCATCATTCTTCCAGGCTCGAGTTAAAGCATCGTGAAATCAGGAAGAACATTAAAAAGAAAATGTTCTTGACTCGAGGGAGAAACTTTCTTGGCTCGAGTCTAGCCATAAACTCGAGGCACATATATTCTAGGCTCGAGTCATTCACAGAAGATTGATGAATGATATTGAAGAATAATGACTCGAGGCAATATGTAAGGCTCGAGTCAGCCTTTACAGCATATAAATAGGCTCGAGTTACCTGAGAAGAAGGAAACTTTCATCGCCTTTTTAGACAATTCTGAGACTCGAGGCATATAGATTTAGGCTCGAGTCAAGAAATTCTTGTGTTAAAATTCATTCTTAAAATTTAAGAACACTGGCTCAAGTCACTCAAGGTTCTGGCTCGAGTCGGGCCTCACACTCGAGGTGAACTTTTGGTGGGCTCGAGTCAGATGATAAACATTTTGAAGATATTTTAAGATTTTGCAAACACTGACTCGAGGCTTCGAATTGCTAGGCTTGAGTCTATAGCGAGACTCAAGGCAGCCTCCTGACAGGCTCGAGTCAGAAAGGGATTTTGACGTTAGTTACTTGTGTGCGAGTCTACAACATTGGCTCGAGCCAATATGACAGCAAAATCCTTCCTTATGATAAAATGTGTTTTTCACTGTGTTAAAGTTATCTTGCTTATCTTTCTTGAACATACATTCTTTTCAATCTTATTCATCATCAAAACATCAACAGGGAACCAACAATATCATGTTTATTCATTATAGTTTAATCAAATATTGATTTTAATCATCATTATAATTTCAAATCATTGATTTTAATCCCATAGTTTCTTAAAGACTGTTTAAATACATTCTCTACTTTTTACAATCTCTGGTTTTGATCCTCATAATTTAAACTTTAAAACTAGAGACCAAAAACAAAATTTGATTAAATTGTAAAGAACAACACTATTAACCCTTTAAATTTGACACACTCAATTTTTAAACATCCCCATATATAAGAATGAGTTCTCCAAAGACACATGCTGAACTGACCGAAAGACTAATGGAGCGAATTCTCCATGAAACCAGTTTTATCAATTGCTGAAAAACAAAATTTTCAGCCCCCATAAATGCTAAAATGTTGACACCATGAACTGGAGAAAGCTATGCAAAGAAAGTCACAGATAGGCAGCTAAACGGGCAGCAAAGAGGTACCATTCAGTATAAATGCGTGACCTGCTTCAACCAGTAACCCACAATCTGGATTTGAGTAAAGGGTCCTCAACAATGACTTCCAAGAAGGCGGACCCTACAATAATGAAATATATTTATAATTACCAGAACAAGGCAGAAATGTCTAGAGATATTTCTCATCATCACCAGGCTGTATTCACATTTGCGGCCTGGCTTTCGTTTTTCTGTACATGGGTTTTTCATCATAATGTGGAAAAATCAAATCAAGTATTCATAATACATCAAGAAGAGTGCATCCGGGTAATCTTTAGGCAAGCTACTGACGTAGAGATAGAATCGCAACAAGTCCTCCTTGGACACCGTCTCAGCATCGACAACGTCCTCGTTACAAGTTAGCACCCATAAGTCCTCTGAATTAACTCTCCTCAAGCTACCACGACAGAAAGGGCAAGACTCTGACTTTCTGTTCCTGCAAGTACATAAAAGAGTGTCTAAATTCAATAACCACCATTGCATGACTCAACATGTATTTCTGTGCATTACACATAGTATAAGAAATGAAATATACCATTCACAGCTTATGAATAATATGACTTCTGATAAATTATATACTTTTGGATTAATACAATGTTTGATCTTATAGGCTGCTCTCATTTTTGTTTTGATTCATATGGTTCCAAACCATAGGTTCTTGTCTCAAATTTTTGTGCCTCCAACACGTTAACCCCTTTAGTGTAATAAGAACCTAGACCATTTCCCTTAAGTTTGAAACTAGAGGGATTAAAAGAGGGCAAACTATAAGGACCAAACATTGTATTAACATTTTACAGTTTATGTTAATATTGATTATTTGATCCATATAAGCTTTGATATAAACAATTCAATCCCTGAAAATTGTTTACTTGCTATAAATTAGCCTTTCGGATCAAGTACAATTCGTCTATTCCTGCTTAAGATTGACCAAAACCAACTATCGAGGTTAAAAATATTCAGAAGCAGCCATCTTTTAGAGACTAAAAAAATACTTTTGCTCAAGATTTTTTATTTGTGTAAAGTCATACATGGAGTCCATTCACTGAGAGTAAGAGTCAATTATAAACATATTAGGACTTCATATGGTGGATTCTCTGTAATTATGTGTGATAAACAAAGTAAACACAAACTAAACCTACACAAATGCCTAGCAGTTTAAGATAGACCGTAATGCGCTCACCATTTGCGATAGCATTTGATACACATGGCGTGGCAGCAATTAGGCAGAACCATTTTGGTGCAAGGTTCCAAACAGATTCCACATTCATCTTCTCTCTCAAGATCCACACTGCTTAGTCTCCCATCTGCTTCGATCATCTTCTTCTTAGAACACAGACCTTCTATGCTACTAGAATAACCTTCCTTTGGAATTTCCAACTTGTCCAAGCTCCCATGAAGCCGCTGGAGAGACGGCAATATAACGGCTAAAATTCACATTTGGGCGACACAAACAAATCAAGATATAGTTAGTAAAGACATCATGATCAATCATTGTTCTTTTTTGTAAAATAAAATGAAGTTCCCTTTCGCAAGTCAATAATTCACACACCATAAAAGTCCTTGATGGTTGCCTTCCTTCCATGAGCAGATACGCTTGATCTTCCCTCTTTGTGAACCTATTACAAGTAGGAGGGAAATGAGAAATAAGCCTTTGACAAACCTATCCCACAATGTGGAACACAATGGAACAATGTACAACCAAATTTCTCAAATTAAGATCCAACAATCCATAAACATGCACAAATCAGAAAAAGTAGCCCATGTATATGTACAGACCACTTATATCAGAGTTAATACAATGTTTTGTCCTTATAATTTACCTTCATTTTGGATTTGTCCTATAGTTTCAAACTACAAATTTGGTACCCCAGATTTATTTCCCTCTAAAACGTTAGTCCACATATTTTATTAAAAATTTGGACCATTTTGCCCCTTGAAGGATCAAAACCTATAGTGTAGGGATCAAAACTAAAATGAGGGCAAACTAGCAAAGGACCAAACATTATATTAACCCTATCCATAATTTTAAAATAAATTACAAATATACACATCAAATTTTATCAGGTGATGGTGACCTTGATCCTGTCAGCGTCACGTTCATCATCCATGTTTTCCCTGGCTAAAAATAAATGAAACTCACCTTATAGATAAGCACATGAAAGAAGCTCAGATATCCCTGAAAAAGGCAAGTGCAAGAGCAATCCATCCACTGTAGCAAGAAGAGAAAGATTGGAGCCCAGTCATTGTATACCAATTTCATTTGAAGTACAGTCCCACCCTTGACTCTGGGAATCGCAGCAGCCCTAAACAAAACGGACCCAAAATCCAAAATTAGAGCAGAAACAACACCAGAAATTAAATAAATAGATAAATATACAGCCTCCAAATAAATTGAAAATAAAATTAGGGCAAAATTACAAGTTCGACGAAACAGGTCCTTATACGGTTGAATTTAATCAACATGAAAGTTGGAACAAAGAGAAGTAACGGATTACTGACGAAAATGCTTTAATATGAGTATCAGGGTTTAGAACAAGCAAAATAATCAACAGTGAGTAGGATATCCACTACGCTACTGATCGCGATGACTAATTCAACTCCCCAACGCTTATGATCAAAAGCAGCTAAAACCCAAACAAGGACCGAACTTGAAAATCCTCATCAGTTTCCAAAATTAAAACGATGATCACAAAAACAAAAGATAAAGAGAATAGCGACAAATTAAACTTACAAAGCATTGGCATGTTGAATATCAGCCTCCAGCACTTTGAGGGAGTCCTGGTAAGGTAATCGGTAAAGCTGGTACGGCATCATATCCATCTTTCCCCAAAAAGAGTTTGTGGGGAAGAAGAAGAAGAAGAATCAAATAGCGAGTAATTAGGTGAAGAGGGCCTAGAAAAAGAAAAAGCAAAAAAGTGTGCGACCGAGGGTAATAATCAAGCCAAAAGCAGAGAAGGAAGGAAGATATAGAGAAAGAAAGGAATGGATGAAGGAATAAAAGGGGCTTTTGTGAATTTAATGGGTCTATGTGAAAGCTTTTTATCAACCCTTTAGGCGGCTCTGGATATAACTCTTGTAGCGAAGGCGAAACAGATAAGAGCGTGTGAAGGGCATGTATGAATAAATTTTTGCTCGAAGAAGAACGAATAAATTGATGAGCCGAAACGAGATATAACTTGGGTTCGTTGGGAAGCTAAGCGCCGTATATTCCTTTCTAATCAGTATCATTATAATACAACTCGGAGCTAAATATATGACTTAATTTATAAATTATGTCATCTGACCCAAAAAAAAATAATAATAATAAAAAACAATTACAAATTATGCCTTACATATAAAACTAGAGGTAATATAAATTTTTTGAACAGTGAGGTAATCAGGGAGGGGAAAATCCTCATGAGGGCCCAATTAAACAAGTTAAGTTCAAATAAGGCCCAAACGAATTTCACATGTCATAAAAGGCCCAAGGGCCTTTTTTGACATGTGAATGTAATATGAAATGACTTTGATACCCCTGGGATTAAAAAGGAAAAAGGAAGTCTGGAAAAATGTTGTTTTGGTGCTTGATCACTACTGAGAAAGAAAAGACGCTGAAATGAACATTGAACGATAGGCAGAGAACGCGACGCACACACGAGGGAGGTTTAATCAAATGGACTTCATTTACTATTTTAAAACTTCGTTGAAGCTTCGCTGCCCGAAACCCGTGATGCTGGCAGCAAGCTCTTTTCTTGAGTTTTTGGTGTTTTCGAGTTTGTAGACCTTAACTCTGACCCAACCCCATGAAAAATCACGTTTTAAACTCATTGGAACCCTTAAAAACACCAATATCATATCACAACTCCAAGCCCTAGCTAGATGGACGAAAAACCCTAACTTTAAACTTCAAAGGTTTAGGTTTTTCGGTGTTTACCTGAAATCGGAGTTTCAATCAGTGATCTGGCTTCTTCTCTAAGTGTTGGAACCTTGGCTGGACCTTCCTCTTCCCTCTGTTGAACAAGCCTTTAGGCAACCAAGCATGAGAAATTTGTGCCTTTATAAAATAGTTAAAATGATCAAGGTGCACTGAATTATCCGGTGCATACTTTTGTCAACTAGTTAATAACTTGGATCAAGGTTTTTGACTTAATTCACAAGAAATTCCAGAGTGTTCCAGAACCTGTCTGTGTGGCGCATCCCTAGCCAAGGAAGTCAAATTTTTACCTTTCAAAATGTGTAAATTACCTCTTTTTACCAAAACACCCTTTTGTCCAGTGGTTAAAAGCATGTACCCTGGTTATTAGCTTATTTTCTCTTCAGAAATTTCTAGATAATTCAAGATATTTTCAGGGGGTAGGTGGCACATACTGGGCCCCACAAAATCTGATCCATTTGCTTTTTATCTACTTTATCCAATTTATTCAGTTTACCCTTTTATCCACTGGTCCTTGTAGTGTACTGCCGGTTAAAAAGGTGCTCCCTTTTCCACTTTTTTTTCTTTTCAGATCTTTTCCCCTGATTGAGCCTACATATGTGGCGCCATTTTGGACCCTCGTATGGCCCCACATTTGTCCCATTTAATCCAAAAAGAAGCCCCTAATTGGTCCTTATTGGTCCCTTTTTCACCGATTAACCTCCTTTGGGACCTGTACTTTGTGTTTGGGCCTGATATAGATAAAATTATCTTATTTTCTCTCTCTCCTCTCATGTGGACGCAGATGACTCCTTAAAGGGAATTGACTTTTCTACTCTTACTTTTCCTCTTTTAATCCTGTGGTGACACGTGTCCCTATGTAATGATTACACTGACTTTTTCCTTTTCAACATGTGACTTTTTGCACTGACTTTTCCTCTTCTCTAGCCATATGGGCCGCATACACACTGTCAGGGGTAGGAATCTGTGCTCTGCTAATATTCTACGTCCCCACTTTATTGTACCGGCTTATACTACATCAGTGTTTTACCTTAGGCCCAGTTCTTTTTTAAACCAGGGCACAATCATGACCTCCTTTCCTTGGTCATATTAGGCAACATTTTTGGCCTTTTTAAGGCTTGATATCTTGTCTCCCAAAAGTCTTACAGACCCCTTTTAATAATTATTATTATAAAATATTACAGAAAATAATAATTAAATCAATAGTTTAAATTTCTCATTAAATTGTCAGTACATACAAGTACATTGTTTACAAAAGTAGGGGTGTTTCACCTTGTCCGGACTCGAGTTTGGCACTTCATGACTCAAGTCAAATCCCCTTTTTTAAGACCTTTGATCTCTAACTTGGCTAGGCTCGATAGTGGACTTTCCTTGGCTTGAGTTTGACCCTTTTTATTAGATAACTCCTGCAATATCAGTAGTAGAGCAAATGGTCCTGCAAAAACAATGACTAAACACTCTGAATCTTAAGTTAGTATCTATTGATCGTCAAAAACATATCTAACATTAAGCAGAGGTTACTCACAACTCATTCGGATTTACCATTCCCAATTCTCTTCTAATGAACACAAATTGCTCCTTAGCCAATGGTTTGGTGAAGATATCAGTAAGTTGCAAATGAGTTGGGATGAACATCACCTTGACATTCTTCTTCTAAACATGATCTCTTATGAAGTAATGTCTAACATCAATATGCTTGGTCCGAGTATGTTGAACTGGATTCTTTGCTAAGCTTATTGTGCTAGTGTTATCACATAAAATTGGGATTTCCTTGAGATGAATTCCCAAATCCTGATGTTGTTATTTCAGCCAAAGCACTTGAGCACAACAACTTGATGCAGCAATATACTCAACTTCAATTGATGATACTGAGATGGTTGTTTGCTTCTTGCTGAACCATAAGACAAGTGAGCAGCCACCAAGAAATTGACATTGACCACTTGTACTCTTTCTATCTGTCTTGTATACAACATGATCTGAATCTGAATATGCCACAAGATGTTCAGGTTGAGCTTTAAGAAACCATAATCCCAACTCCTCTGTATCAGCAAGATATCTGAATATCCTCTTCTCATGTTCAGCATGAATCTCTTTGGAAGCGGATTGGAATCAAGCACACATCTCCACACTGAACTGGATATCAAGTTTGCTTGCAGTCAAATAAAGTAATGATCTGCCCATTCCTTTATATCTTATGATGTTGAAATCTTTTCCCTTCTCATCAGCATCTAAGGTAGCAATTGAGTTCATTGGTTGCAGGTTATTTGTTAAGGAATTTTTGTAATTATGTTTAGAGTTAGTAAATGTACAGATCCTGTGGGTAACCCTGTAACGTAATAAAATCTTTATATCAATATAATGTTCTATTATTGTTTTGCTTACTGAATTGCGTATCAATACTCTGATGATTGTCGATATACTGAGGGGTATTACAAATCTCCACACAGACAAACATATATGCATTTTCTTCTGCCTATGGAAAATATATATGTGAAATAAGAAAATTAATATATGTTCAAGGGCTTAGTAAATTAAAAAAACTGAAAGGAAGATAAAGGGAGATTTATCTCCAATTTCTCGTGATGAGTTGGAGTTCAGATTTTTATTTATTATAAAATGAGCTGGCGAACCAATCAATTGTACGTGGATAATTTGAATTGAGTTTATCCAGTTTCCGGTGGCCGGCTATTCATTAATTATTATTAATTATTTAAATAATTGGATTCTTCACATGAAAGTAGCTGTTCTTAAAAAATTTAAAATTATTTTCTAATTTTAAAATAGTCTTTTTTTTTTTTTTTTTTTTTTTTTACATAGTTTTCGATCTCTATCAAAAACTGTTTAGTCCATGCGTTTAAAAATATTTGTTTCTTCATGATTTGGATTTTTATATCAAAATAATTACCGATGGTAACAGGGTTCTGGTAGAGTATTAAATATATTTGTTTTTTTTTTTTTTTTTTAGCAATTTTAGCTCTTTTTAAGTCTTGATACTTTGGTGACAATGAATCCGTAAAAGATATATAGTGAAATAATTAAATATAAGGGTATTTTAATCAAATTATGATAAAAATTCTTATCATCTATCCACTGAAGCTTGCTCATACAATGAGAGTGGGATGAGGTATTTCTACCATTTAAATTATTGAAAATTAAAATATATATTGTTATATTGTTGCATTATCTTAAATAACACTCATCAAAATTTTACAATGACAATTATTTAAAAAGGTCAAAATATAGCAATAAATTAAAAGTGAGTTTGTGCAATCAGAAATGTATATTTGTCAATGTGATTCATCCTTCCGAAGTTGAAGGAACTTTTTTTTTTTTTAATGTATTTTGAAATATATGACTATTTTGGAGAAACAAACCATTCATTATTTTCATTTACTTCGTCATATTTTTATAATTAAGCACGCCAGTTAGGTGTCGGACAAGACATTTTTAAAAAAGAACTATGGGAGTTGGTTTTTCACTTTTTCTAGTCAATACGCAATCCATGAAGATACGGTCAAATACAAATAAATTAAGACCAGAAGCGCATACTTATTGGGGCCAAAAAAACAAGCGCATATTTGCTTATTGGCTATTTAATCTAAAAAGTCTTTATAGTTTTCCTCAGTTTTCAATCAGATCCTTGGAACTTTTATTTTTCTTTTTGTTAGATCATTGTACTTTTTGTCATTAGGTCCATTATACTAGTCCCAAAAGAATAAAACCATTAAATAAGTAACTATTTTCTGTTTTAGTTAGCATTTAGTTAGCCGATGTAACCACTTTATGAAATTAGTTAGAAGCAGTAGTTATGAATTTATATATTTCTCTATAAAAAAAGTCTGTAAATACACTCAATTATTCAATTTCAATACAATCAAAATTTCTTTCTATTCTTACTTTCACAATATGGTATCAAAGCTATGAGTATTTTGTTGGTTAATTTTGCCTATTACATGACTTTGATGTAAAGGTTCATGAGGTTGAAAACATAAATTTTGTTTAATCATTGCGGAAACCTATAACTCCTCACGACCATCATGAATTATTAACCTTAACTCATTACGTTAATTAGTTAATAATTATTAATCCGTAACTCTTTACGTTGCTCATAAGAATTCATAACAATTTATAATTTTAATGAGCTTCAGGATTACTCATTAAAACAACTATTGGGGATTATGATAACTTGATAGCACGATTATTGGAGATTAGGATTACCTTATATCACTTGAAAACCTCAATGTTGTTAATGTCCTCTAACGTTAATCGACACGGCTACCCCCGATTTCAATAAGAACTCCTTCTCTTGAAACGTCCTACTCCTTGGATGCTTGCTAGGCGATGACAAGGTTGATGTTTGGTTTCCTTGGGTTTTTACCTTTTCAAGAAGGTAGTGGTTTCTTGGAATTAGGTTAAAGATAGGAGGAGCAAGATCATTGGAACCTTGCATTTCTTGGATGGAGCCATTTCCATCTAAACCTTTGGTAATGACCAAAATTTAGAGAGCATAAGGCATCTTGTTTTTATTCTAGAAAAACGTGCAAGAGAGGGGTATACCAAAAATCAGCACTTTATAAAAGTCTAACCTTAATTTAAGTGATTATAAGAAAGACCAAATCCAAGCTTGAATTGGAAAATCTAAATCATAATGAATTAAATTTATATTTTAATTGATTAATTGAATTTAAGATGATGAATCGCATTCATATGTTGATTGATTGATTAAATCAATCATTTAATATGATGGATCAGATTTATTTCTTGATTGATTGATTGAGTCAACCATTTAAGATGATGGATCATATTTATATCTTAATTGATTAATTGAATAATAATTTAAGATGATGGATCACTTTTATCTCTTAAACTAAAATTCAAAATCATTTACCCAAGAGGGTGTAGGCGAGATGGTAAGGGTCTCGCTAGCTTAACTTGTGGTCTCGAGTTCGAGCCCAAGGAATGCACTGCCTTGAAACTCTTGAGGGAGAGCTTTGCCGCCCTAACGGGTCCTACCCGGCTCGAATCCGGATTAGTCGGCCCAGTGGGGTTTGGATACCGGATGATTTACATCAAAAAAAAAATTCAAAATCATTTTTAATTCAATCCTCATTCATTATTTCTCCTATCTTCATTCAATCATTCTTTGGATCTTCACACACACACACACATATTAGATAATTCAGAATTATCTTTTATAATCTAACATTTTGAATTAAAATTTTAATTTTAAACTTAAATTCAAAATTCAAATTCCAAATCAACTTGGCCTAAGACCACGTTGGGTCTTCCAATACATTTAGGTCCTTTTGTGGAGAAACTGATTTCCCACTTGAGACCATATACGTGACGTCATTTTCCTCCTAATTGGGCTTGGAGTCCTACTCCAAACTAATTATACATTTACTCTTGATAAAGCCCAATAACAATTATTGGCCCAAGTTTGCTAATTTTAAGCAATCAGGAATAACCTTTATGTGTGGCCCATTAGGCCCAATTAGTTACTGACATAAATAACATTGAACCAATTAAAACTCCTTTAACGGGCTCAATTATTTAATGAACTCGTAAGACACTAGCAATGCTCTACGACCCCAGAACTAATTGAGTTGATCAAGTGATCTACCTTTCATATTTGGATACCTTGTAGGCATCATCCCTCACATCGTCATTCATATTTAGTCGAGAGCAAAGACAGAGTATCATGTCTCTTAATTGACTAAATATAGCTATTTGACAAAACTAGGAATCTTCTTATATTAACTCTATAATGGATCATGACTCTTCATGATCACTTACTATGCGTATAGACTCTCGATTTAATTAGAGGCTATCCAAGCAATGACTAATCCCTTCTATGGGATTGTGAGTCTTCTCACCATGTCCATCTATACTCATATATTTGAGTTACACCCAATAGTACACTGTTCTCCCCATTTCAGGTGGATAGAGTTGTACAGTCAAAGTATGACTCTAGGACATAGTGTTCAATGACATCCTTAAGTCCAGGACGATCTGCACTACCAAATGATGAGAGACTTTACATATCCAATGATACTTTTCACAATAAAACTTTGTGGAGTCTCTTAGTGGGTCAATTTGGTGCTATCTATTCTCCAACAGATCCACCCATGACATTAGCTAAGGCATCACCATGCCTGTATTCCATGAGGTCTCTACCTTGTATCTTATGCATGTAGATGATGTCGTACCAGTCTTACTGAGATCATCAATGCCCTTTCTTGGTGATTCAAGACTAAGAACAAGTTTTAAGCAATAGATATCCAGTGTTCTCAAGTCCTCGTGATCATGATCCCTATAATTGATCCTCAATATTAACACATGTTGTATTCCTAAGGCTTTTTTATCTTTAAACACATATTTACCTTAAAATAAAGGCAAGACATAAATATGATAAAGATAAAATGTGCTCGTTTATTAATAATGAAATACTATAACTTAGAAATAGTGCTAATCTGTCCTTACAGAATGTCTCTATGACACCTAAATACTAACAATCTCCCACTTGGCCTAGAGTCATCAGGTTGACGTGTTATACCCAAAGACTCATAATGACTATCATTTTTTCTCTGAGAAACTCTCTTAGTCAGACAATCAGCCAAGTTATCATCGGTGGGGATATAGTTCATTTTTATATCTTGTCTTTCAACAATCTATCAGATGAGGTCATACTTGCGGAGCACATGCTTGAATCTTTTATGAGACCAAGGTTCCTTGCCCTGAGCTATAGCTCCGGTGTTATTACAATACAAAGGTATTGGGTTAACAATGCTAGGAACCACTACTAATTCATTGATTAACTTCTTGATCCATACTGCCTCCTTAGCCGCTTCTAAAGCTGCTATCTATTTTGCCTCGATAGCAGAGTCTGTCGTGGTATTTTGTTTAGAACTCTTCCAACAAATTGTTCCATCGTTTAGGTTGTAGATGTTGGTCGATTTCCTTGATGGCAAGTGAACCAGTCGAACAAGTAATAAAGTGTAAGTAGAGTATCGTCCCACTGAGACTGAGATACCAAAGAGTGACGCGCAATTGCTATGATAGTTGTGCAAGCGAAAGTAAATATGTTGGGTTGAGAGGTTGTTATGATTATGCTACTAGCAAAAGTAAACATAACAACTTAAAACGTGAGAAGATATCAGTAAGAGGTTAGGCTAAACTCAGAATCACCCTTAAGTGCATCAATCCCCCAGTTGCTCTACCCAATGCTATAGCACTACACTGCACAGCTTCCGCAATTGCTATAGCATAGCTACTAATTACAAAGCTTTTTGGTTAACCCACCTCTATAGTCTACCGAAGCTTCCGCGTTCGATACATATGATACTAACTATACTCCTTCCATATTCCTATGACAACTTTCTAGTCAGATCTGTGCTACGCTCAGGGTATTATGCTTATGAGAGGTAAACCCATTCCTGAAGCCTACAATAATAGGTCAAGCCGTGCACGGGCTGCCTAGCAAACACTGTTTCTCAGAGGTCTAACCCCGACTCCTTGCCTGTCACGTCACCAGTCCACGTCTTCTTCGTCCGTCGTATTGCAGGGAAGGATGCTGGATTGTCTTAGAAATCTCGTGCTCTTGTGAAATCTCTCACTCTTCTCTTGAGTCTGCCGAAATATAGAATCTCGTTCTAGGGCTCTCCGACTCTGTTAGGGTTGGCTCAGCTCTTTCCTTTTATAATCAGGCTTTTCTTGCAGTGTAAGTTGCAGCGAGCTGGGCCTTTCCTAATTCGTCGGGATCTATTGTATCTCTTGATCTGAGTAGATTGCTTTTGTTGATTCTGCGAGATTCTTCAAATCTTTTAGTTCCGATCCTCCGCATCTTCTATTCCGTTATGTCAACAATATATCTTTCAATATCACCTGACAGAGATTTGCCGTAATCTCCCAAAATAACCAGATTAGAAAAGGATTTGCGTATAATGTAACTCGGGTCGTTTCCCAACGAATTCGATCGGTTCAATTCGCACAAAGCAATAAAACGGTGACAAGTAAATGGGGTGTTTTTTTGATTGAATAATATTAAAGACGAAGTAACGAGAGACAAAACGAAATAATACGAATTGAACGTAGAAAACGAGAGGATTAAAGGATCAACCCACGATTTCGGATTCACCCACTACCCTTCCTTGAACGAAAGCAGATTTATAACCGAACTCGTAATCGACTCTAGACAAACCGAAATCTCGCATTTGTCTAGAAATTCCCTCAACTGAACAATCGTTCAGAATTTGTTCGAATCGGTGGCGCACCTTTGTACAATCGCATAGAAATACTTTAACCCTGGGCCCGAACTTCGTCCTTGGGAAATATCGATTTGGGTTTTTAATCAAAAACCAAATCCGAACCAAAAATCAAATCGATTAAGGGATACGAAACAAGTTAGACGGTTCATCGATTAGGCGCGAATCCTCGGATAGTGGATGGAACCCTCATCGTGGATCAATCTCAGAAATTTAGCCGAACATAATTAAGAAAGATGAAAACGAGATGACGAATGCGAAGAACACGAAGAACATTGCGAGAATTTGAAAACTACTATTTTGATCCTCCGAATTCTCAAAACGTGAATGAATCAGATGTTTGTGGCTGCCACTAACTTAAACCTAAACCTAAAATGGAAATGGGTCTGCCCAAAAACGAAATTAAAATAAAATTGGGCTTTAGTTATAAAGTTCGAGCCCAAAATAAAATCCAAAAATACATATGCTTCGGCTCCAAATTTGACCGCCCTCTTGTCCGAATTTGCTCTTAATATCTTCATAACAATTGTAGCTCTCTGAATCATCTAAAACATGAGATAAAAATGAGGCAAATCCGATATCTGGTTCAAGAGTTATGGTAAAAACAGTGAAGCAATGTAAAACTGGAATTTATTATTAAATAATGGCTAAAATATAATAAAAGGCCCAAAGCCCAAATAAGTATAAAAGCCATTATTTATTAGCTAAAGAGTCCTAAATTATAAATCAAGAGACAAAAATTAGTGTATGAAATATTCAATTATCAAATTCCCCCACACTTATCTTTTTGCACTCCGAGCAAAATTCAAAGAAAAAGACCTAAAGGAGAAACTCTTCTTTTCTAACAATTGGTATCAATGTAAAAATTGAACAAGGGATACAAAGCTCCAAAAGATCAATCAATCAAGACCACAATCCCTTCATCTCAAATTACAATTCATGGTAATCTCAATCAATGATGCTAATCACAAAAGATGCTCTCTCAAATGATGCGCTCAATCAATCAATCTCTCAAGTGTTTAAGGTAAATAAGTGTATCGCTCAAATTCTACTCCGAAATTTGTTCTACCATAAGTTTGCTCAATTTCTACGTCTCCACTACTCATAACACATGCATGCACAAATCAAGAGAGCTTGTTATGAAAGGTTGTAATGGGGTTAGGGTGAAGGTAGGTAATAGTATGGAATGAGAGGCTAAGCACCAAAGAAATTAAAAGGAGCACTAATTAACACAATCATTCTCTATGGTATGTGTTTGGCATATTCTGTATTTTTATCTAGCATGGTATCTTACATACTCCTTACACATTTAGTATTTGAGTATTGACGGTTACTCTGGGGCCCACTTTTGGACTCCAGACGCTTCTATAGCTGCAAGGGAGCGTACCGATGAGTGAGGATCTCTGTTGACAGGGTAAGGCCCAGTGTTGCTATGAAGAGTAAGGAATGCCCTACCGTATTTGGTATTTTACTTTTGGATGACTGTATTATATTTCTGGGGTTTACTTTGGATTACTGTACCCTTAACCCTCTGAGGATTTATACTTTCTGTTGTTTTTACTTTTATCAATACAGTAGTTAGTCCAAACTGGTCCTACGCTCTGTCTTGCGTACTCTGATGCGTGTTAAAGTACTTAATAATTAAAGGAAAGGTAATTATTAAAAGTAATCCCTCTAACCCGCCACCCGAAAGGGCGAGGCCGGTGGAGGTGTAACAGTTTTGGTATCAGAGCGCGGTTGGACAGTACTGATAAAAGGTTACCGGTTAAGGGTACTAACGAAATTTTGTATTGGATCAATAGGCGGGAAGATGGAACCCGACCCGATGTACATGCAGGTCTATCAAAGAAGGAGGCATGAATCAAGGGTGTTCGGCAGAGAGAGGCATAGAGCCGAACCACCAGCACCATTTGAGTTACCTTCTTCGGAGCCCGATTTTCCTTATTTACCCTCGTTGGTACCCCTGTCAGAGCCAAATTTCCCTCCCTTACCCTTAGAGGCACCAGCGCCAGCACCACTTGAAATACTTCCTCCGGAGTCTGATTTTCCTTACTTATCTCCACTAGTATCTCTACCAGAACCAGATTTCCCTTTCTTGCCCTTGGAGGCACCTGTCCCTATTACAGAGACTCCTCTTTATCCATCGATTGAGCCTAAGCCAGAGCTGCTACCGATTCTCGATCAGATACCTCCCTATGTGTCGATGTTACCCTCTATTTCGGATATAGACCTTGTAGTGATATCTGACGTCGTTCCTGAACCTTTTGCAGTCGCATCAGACTTCCCGATGCCTGCTTACCTGGTAGTTCTTGACGAGCTGTATGCTCCAGGTTTCTTTGGCCTGTTTGACCCGGCACTCGCTTATGCACCGTTAAATCTTGATGAACCCGCTCTGGTTCCTCTGTATGATGTACCCATGTTTGAACCACCCATGGCTGTTGCGCCTCCGATGCCAGAAGAAGAAGGTATGGAGAATAACAACAAACCAGTACAATCATCCGTCGGTGACATAGAAGAACTTGCAGAGACCTCTGTTGATTCTGTTCCGTTGGCAGTGGGTAAGGATGAGTCTGTTGGAAATTATGCCCTAGGGCAAGTCATTATTCTCCATTAAGTTATACTTCATTCGCATGTTTACAGTGATAACTGATCCCTGGATATATCTTATAGATGATATCCTAAATGTCTCGATCGGTCATCTACGCGGAGCGAAGATGAGGTAAGACCAGTATGACTTTGATGATGTATGGAGATACGAATCAAAGTCATGAGCATTTGTAAGAGTACAAGGGTCTTGGACCGACCCACTATGAGAAAGCCGCATGGATTTAGTCATAAGCTTATCTCATGTATAACCGCGTCACAACGCCCTATGACTCGAGACCATCATGGATTCCTACATGATGAGTCACTGACCTTTGACCTAGTCAAAAGTCACCTTTGACCGAGTGATGATAAAGGCTGGGATCGGGATCAGTGGTTTTCATGCGGAGGAATGTGAATGGTCAAGATGGAATTTGTCCCTCACATTTATAGAGAGATAATACTGGGCCCCTCGATGAGTGAGTCTAAGAAATGTACGGTCAAATCTTGTGATGGAAAGGAGTTTCCATTTTCACTTATTAGACTACTCGAGAATCGAGAAAGTAGTGGTCAAGAAAAGGAAGTTGAGATTATCCATGCCTCATCCTTGACCAAATTATCGCGTGACAAAAGGGACGTGACATGGTTGTACGATAGGTTGTATCGTGTCAACGATCCCCATGTGAATTGGGTAGTCGCAATGTCTTGCTAGAGGCCGCTTGTGACTTGTGGGTCGACAAAGTGTTGGCCCACGCCAATCTCATATGGGCTGCAGGTCGCACACAAGAATAACTCAACATGAGCAAATGTGTCAGATTCATTGAATCTTAGATACGTCTAAGATTTAATGAATACCGAATTTAATCTAGGATATATATATATATATATGTATATATGTATATATATATATATATATATTAAATTTGAAATTAATATATGTTAATATTATTAATAGAGATTATAATATTAATATATATAATATTTGTTTTGTATTTAATTTATTTGATAAATTAAATATCTAAAACAAATTGAGATATTGTATCTCATTTAATTTTCGAATAAAGATATCGTATATCTTTTAATATTAAATTGAGATATGGTATCTCAAATTTAAATTAAATAGATAGATATTATTTCTCGGATTTAATTTATAGAGATAAATTAAATCGAAGGTTTTTAATTTGGATTGAATAAATGGATTTGATTAGATCTATTAGATGGATTTAATTAATACATTTATTTTAATCCAGATTCCAAATTCAATTTCAAATCGCTTTTAATGCGGATTAAATACGTTACATCAGATTTGATTGATGTAATTAATGTATTTTAATCCATATTTGAAATTTGAATTTCAAAATTAATGAGGATTAATTTTATATAATGCGCTGAACGGGTTTGGAAAACTCATGGGACATTTTGTCGAGCGCATTCAGAAAGCCGCGAGAAAAACCCTAGAGTGGAAAATCAAGAGAGACGCACAAGAGGCGCTAGCACGCCGCTCGTAGCCGTGTTCGGGGAGTTGTTCGTGTGGATACGGTGGAGGAAGACGATCCTACGAGTCGTCTTCTCGCCGATCGAGGAGGTAGCCCACCTGTTCAACGAAGAACAAGCCACAAACGAATTCTCCTAAGGTAATTTCGGATTCCCTAGCCTTGTTTAAACGCACCTGAGTGATCCTCGGGATTGGATCCGTAAGTTTTTTTAATCCACTGCATTGTACAGATCCCAACAGAGTCTTGTAACGAGAGAGCATACATGTAGGGGATGGGGTAGGAATGTAAAATATAGTTAGATGTGTGAGTGTTTTGACCATATGACATTGTAATATAGTTGTAGGATGCCGAATATGTACTGGATGTAAACTCTTATGTGAATAATATAAGTATGTTTGTGTAACCTTGTAATTTCTGATTATTTATTTGTTTATGTTATGATGTAGTAAGACGAATATAATGGCCAGACGTCGAATCCGAGCTCGAGGAGCCGTAACCAAAACAAGATCCACCGGTGCCTAATCTTATCGAACAAATGATGAAAATGCTCCAAGAGCAAGGACGGATGATGCGGATGATGAGAGCTGAAATTAATGAATTAAGGGCTCGTCAAGACGAAATGAAATAGAAAGTAATAATGACCACGGTAATGGCAAAAGTAATAACAATAATCATAACAGTGAGCAGGAGGAAGAGCATAGAGATGTAGAAACTCCCCTTTCTCGGGTGTCAAAATTTCGTAAACAAAATCCTCCGGTGTTTAGAGGACGTTTTGACATGGCCGAAGACTGGATCTTGAGACTTGAGAAAATTTTTCAGGTTCTTGGCTGCCTTGATGAAAGAAAAGCTCAATTGGCCATCTATAAACTAGAAGGTGACGCTGATAGGTGGTGGAGAAATACGGAGACCACCTTACGAGCTTTGGATATCCCTGTGACATGGGAAATCTTTCAAGAAAAATTTAATGAGCAGTACCAGCCATTATCTATTCGTCTTGGCAAGGAGTCCGAGTTTCTCATGATTAAACAAGCCGATAATGAGTCTTTTGAAGACTATTATGCCCGATTTACTCGTTTGTCTCGGTATTCTACTTATCATAGAAATCCTGGTGCCGAAAGAAATTTGGCAGATGTCTTGATCAGAGGTCTAAAGTACGAAATAAAGAAGAAATTAATCGCTCGACAATTTCACACTTTATACCAAGCTGTGGAAGAGTGTAGAATCGTTGAAAGAAATCTCAAGGATCTTCGTGTTTCCAAAAACACATCTAATCACGGTGAGTCTAGCCGCGGGAACTCATATAAATGAAAAAGAATACGAAGTAACAGACGTGGTGATGGGAAGAAATCTTTTCAATCTAATCAACAAAATTTTCAAAAACTTTCAGAGCCACAGAAATGTAATAAATGCGGAAAGAGCCATCCTGGCACAGATTGCTCTGGGCAGATTATCTGTTTCAACTGTCGTAAACCCGGGCATTTCAGCCGGGATTGCCCACAGCAAAGGACAGCAAGAAGACCTCAGAATCAAGGCAGAGTCTTTGCTTTGACCAGGGACCAAGCACAAAAATCCCCTGAGATGGTGCAAGGTACAATCTTTATTCACGGTCATCCTTTATATGCATTGTTTGATACAGGTGCTAGTCACTCTTTCATCGCATATGACTGTGCCATGCGTTTGAACCTTGAATTGCATAAATTGCCTTATGATTTGAATGTTCTACACGCTTAGGGGTTAAAACCAGTACTGCTGATGCTTGTTTGAATTGTGTTGTAACTGTGAATGATCGTGAGACGACCATTGACCTTATTTGCCTACCCTTACAGGAGATCGATGTGATCTTGGGTATGAACTGGTTGTCAGCTAATAATGTAATTATGGATCTCGGAAGCAAGGCAATTGCATACCGAGAGTTACCGAGCAACAGTGACGGTAAAGTCAGCCTCAATGTTTTGACGGCCACCGAGGCGGAAAAATGTCTTAAATAGGGTTGCCAGGGATACATAATATTCCTTTCAGTACATGCAAAGGCAGAACTCACGCCAGATAAAATTCCTATTGTAAAAGAATTTCTCGATGTATTTCCAGACGACATTAGTGGTCTACCCCCAGAAAGAGAAGTTGAGTTTGCCATTGAACTTATACCTGGTACTAGACCTATATCGAAAGCACCTTACTGGATGGCACCTAACGAAATGGCATAATTAAAGAAGCAACTTGAAGAGTTACTTGAGAAAGGCTTTATCAGGCCTAGTGTTTCACCGTGAGGAGCCCCGGTACTTTTTGTGAAGAAGAAAGATGGTAGTCTACGACTTTGTATTGACTACAGGGAGTTGAATAAGGTGACAATTAAGAATAAATATCCACTCCCCAGGATTGATGATCTGTTAGATCAGTTATCTGGATCCTGTGTATTCTCAAAAATTGATTTGCGATCTGGATATCATCAGTTACGGGTAAGAGCTGAGGATGTCCCGAAAACCGCCTTTAGACCAGATATGGACATTATGAATTTCTGGTGATGCCCTTTGGATTAACGAATGCTCCTGCTGTCTTTATGGACTACATGAATTGTGTATTTCGACCTTGGATAAATTTGTTGTGGTATTTATCGACGACATCTTAATCTATTCTAGAAATGAGATGGAACATGAGCACCATCTGCGACTTGCATTGAGTATTCTAAGAGAAAAGAAACTTTACGCTAAATTTAGCAAATGTGAATTTTGGCTTTCGGAAGTTAAGTTTCTGGGCCATGTAATTTCAAAAGATGGGGTTGCAGTTGACCCTAGTAAAGTGGAAGCAGTATTGAATTGGAAAAGACCAACAACTGTGTTCGAAATCCGTAGTTTTCTGGGTCTTGTGGGATATTACCGCCGTTTTATACAAAATTTTGCGTGGATTGCGTCGCCGTTGACAAAGCTTACTAAAAAGAACCAGTCATTTGTATGGGATGCTCAATGTGAGGAGAGCTTCCGAATGCTAAAGGAGAGGCTTACGTCGACACCTGTGTTGATTATCCCCGATCCGACTAAGACCTATACGGTCTACAGTGATGCGAGTTTACAGGGATTGGGATGTGTCCTGATGCAGTAGGGCAGAGTTGTGGCCTATGCCTCTCGTCAGCTGAAGCCTCATGAATTGAATTACCCTACACATGACTTGGAGCTTGCGGCTATTGTTTTTGCTTTGAAAATATGGTGACACTATCTATACGGTGTTGTTGTTGAATTATCTTTGTGACACAAGAGTCTTAAATATTTATTTGACCAAAAAGAATTAAACATGAGGCAACGTAGATGGATGGAATTACTCAAGGATTATAATTTGGAGATTAAGTACCACCCAGGTAAGGCAAATGTTGTTGCTGATGCGTTAAGCAGAAAGACTATACATGTGGCAACTATGATGATGACGGAACATAAACTATTAAAGGATTTTCGAGATTTAAATTCGTTAAATCAGATCCTCATGAGCAAGAAAATGAATGATAGGCAAATCACAAATTCCTAGTCAGTCATGAGGAAAATGATCTTAAGACAGAAATAAAAGAAGCTCAGATACAAGATGAACAAGAAGAGGCTGAATCTATTCGGAAAAAAGTTACAGCGAACAAATCACCGGACTATGAACTTTCACCAGATGGATTAATTCGGTATAAAAAGAGAATTTATGTTCCATCAATAGAAGATCTAAGAAAGAAAATTCTGAATGAAGCACACAAAAGCAAGTATACTATTCATCCAGGAGCAACAAAAATGTATCATAACTTGAAAACTGGGTTTTGGTGGCCTGGTATGAAAAATGATATTGCTCGGTATGTGGCAGAGTGTTTAACTTGTCAAAAAGTGAAAATCGAACATCAACGACTGGAGGTCTTTTAAAAGGGATTGGAATACCCGAATGGAAATGGGAGGACATTACCATGGATCTAGTTGTTGGCCTCCCCAAGATCGCATTACGATGCAATTTGGGTAATCGTCGATCGACTTATAAAATCTGCCCACTTCATTCATATAAGTGTGAGTTATTCTCTTGAGCGATTGGTGAAGATCTATATCAAAGAGATCATTCGACTCCATGGTACGCCAAAAAGTATTATTTCTGATAGAGACCCCGATTTACCTTCACGATTTTAGCAAGCATTACAAGACGCAATGGGAACAAAGTTGAATTATAGTACGCTTATCATCCCGGACGGATGGTCAATCGAAAGGACCATTCAAATTTGGAAGATATGTTACGTGCTTGTGTGCTTGATTTCAAAGGTAGTTGGGATGAATATCTTCCTTGGAAAAATTTACATACAATAAACGGCTACCATTCCAAAGATACAAATGGCACCTTATGAAGCCTTATACGGAGGAAGTGTAGATCTCCTATCTGTTGGACCGAGTTATCTGAAAGAAAACTATTTGGTCCAGAGATGGTTGATGAAACTTCTGATCACAAGCTAATACAGAAAAGGCTTCTTACGGCACAAAGTAGACAGAAAATCTATGCAGATAAAAGAAGAAGACCTCTAGAGTTTGAGGTGGGAGATCATGTTTTCCTTAAAATATCACCTATTACTGGAGTTGGTAGAGCGATAAAGCGGAGAAAACTAAGTCCTCGATACATTGGACCTTTTCAGATCCTTGCTAAACGAGGACCAGTTGCATATCAGTTGGCATTACCACCCAACCTGAGTAGATTGCATGATGTCTTTCACGTCTCGCAATTGAAGAAATATCAGCCGAACTCGGAGCATATTTTGGAATATGAGGATGTGGATGTTCAAGACAATCATACTTTCATGGTTGAACCCGAAAGAATCCTTGAATATCAAGAAAAAAATTGTGACAAAAAACCATTCCTTCTGTCAAAGTACTATGGAGAGGTTTGTCTCCTGAAGAAGTAACATGGGAAACAGTAGAGAACATGAGAAATTGCTACCCTAACTTTATGGGTCGTAGCATGATAAGTGTGTAACCAAATTTTAGGGACGAAATTTATTTTACGGGGGGAGAAATGTAACACCCCTATTGTTGTAAATAGTGTAAGTTGTAATCGTTGAGAAACTAGTGAAGAAATTTTGATCGTAATCAAATTGTTACTATTTGTGTAATATTTTGTAACAAAAATATTAATTGAAAAAGGATGTCTGTATAGTGGGAGACAGGAAAGTGGATCCCATAAAGGTCCAAAAGGTTACCCATTTTGACCAGAGGAAAAGAGTCTCTGGCGGGCCCAGGTTTGGAAAGGCGCGGGCCCAAGGCAAGATATCGATGAGGGCATAAAGCCGGTATGATGAAGCAAGGGCAAAATGGTCAATTCCTTGACTTTTGGGCATTCAATTTCGTTTTACATGAGAAGGGAGAGAAAAATTGATGATTTTACCCATGCTTTGGTCCAAACACAAGACACGGGACCTTGCAGCGATAAACCGATAAAAAGGGACCGATAGCGATCGGTTAGGGGATTATTTTTAGTAGAATGAGACAAATGTGGGGTCACCTTTGAAAGGGGAAGGCGCCACATGAATATGTCAAGCAGAGGAGAATATCTGGTAAAGTCAAAGAAAAGTACAAAAAGACGCGTTGTTGGACCCGATGGGACCCGATAGAGCCGGTAGACCCGAAATTGACCAATAAAGTGGAAGAATGGATTTGATTATTGGGGATCAGATTTTGAGACATTCCATGTGCATATGAAATCTGCCCAAATTGAAAAAAGTGATTATCAAGCTTAATCAATTGAATTATTGCATGTGGGTCCCAAAAGCTATCTAGAATCACATGGGATAAATCTTGTAAAAAATTAAAGGTGAAAAATCTGATTATGGGCAGCCAAAACTCACACCACTTATGCCCTAGAAGACTCTCAAATCTGCACATGGGATTAATTTATCCAAGCAATTATAGTTAGTTACTAACCAAACTAGAAAATTTAATTAGTTACATGGAACTAAATGGTCACTTTTGGGTTATTATTAAAGAGCTTGAATTTGCCATTTCCTTTCCCAAATTTCGTGCTCCAGCTGCAGAAGAAGGAGGAGACCACCAAGCTTCCATAGCTCAGCTCAAGCTCTCAACCACTTTGGTCCACCAATCCAAAGTTCGAAATAGGTAACTACCGACAACTTGAACCTTTAAAGCTTTAACTTTGGATTTTCGTGCAACTGGTTGGGGCTTGGTTTAGGGTCTGATTTTGGAGTTTTTAATGGTCCCAAAGTGTTTAAAATTGATTTTTGTGGCATTAAGCCATGGTTTAAGTTTTCTAACTCAAAAACCCCAAAAACTCAAAGAAGAGCTTTCCGGTATTATGGATTTTGGGCAGCGAATCTTCAAAATGTTTTTAGAACAATAAAGATTCGTTTTGAGCTGAAATTTTACAGGTGAAAAGTAGACATCTGGGGCATCATTTGATATGTAATTTGATATATATTTGATGAACCAATTGAGAGATAAAAATTTTTATAATTTAGCTGCATGTCGCAAGGGCGAAATCGACCTGTATGAAAGAGAGAACACGTCAAAATAAAAGTACTTTTAGGGTTTAATAATATTTTTCATGCAAAATAAACATTTCAATGGTTCAAATGGCTCTAATATCATGAAAAAATGATTTTTTGGAATTTATTAAAAATCTTACAAGTTGGGTCGAAACACTGGATTTCGGAAAGTCAGGTTGGACTCGGATTTTGGTAGGAAAAAATGTAGTGGCATTTTTGTAAATACTAAATAAGTGTATTTTAATGATATTTAGGTCAAAAACCCTTGGAAAATCATCGGGCCCAATAAAAGAGTAAGGAAAATACTCACCACACCAGGTAGTAACGGCTTTACTCAAATATCTTTGTGTGTTTGTATGTTTGTGTTTGCCATGTGTGTTTTTGCTCGTATATGTTTTGCCAAATATGCATATAGTGTTGTGTGATTCCTAATCGAGGACGTTCAGTCCAAGGCCGGCCTTAAGTGGTAATTGTGTGGGTTGAGTTTTAGTCCGGGCTTGCCTAGTGAGGGCGGCTTTACGGGTTGAGAGTCCCGGTGAGACCGAGGCTTGCCTGGTAAGGTAGGCGGTATACGGGTTCTTGGGACCGTGTTATGTGTTTTACCGTGGTATGACCTGAATGCATATATGGTATGTGTTTGGCATATTCTGTATTTTTATCTGGCATGGTATCTTACATACTCCTTACACATTTAGTATTTGAGTATTGACAGTTACTCTGGGGGCCACTTTTGGACTCTAGACGCTTCTACAGCTGCAGGGGAGCGTACCGACGAGTGAGGATCTCTGTTGACAGGGTAAGGCCCAGTGTTGCTATGAAGAGTAGGGAATGCCCTACCGTATTTTGTATTTTACTTTTGGATGACTGTATTATATTTCTGGGGTTTACTTTGGATTAATGTACCCTTAACCCTCTGAGGATTTATACTTTATGTTGTTTTTACTTTTATCAGTACAGTAGTTAGTCCAAACCGGTCCTACGCTCTGTCTCGCGTACTCTGATGCATGTTAAAGTAGTTAATAATTAAAGGAAAGGTAATTATTAAAAGGAATCCCTCTAACCCGCCACCGAAAGGGCGAGGCCGTGGAGGTGTAACAAGAAACACCTTCCTCTCCCTCGACCTTTTGTTTGAACCAGTTTGCAAAAGTTCTCATTATGCTCCCTAATCAACCTTTGTTCGTCATTCGATGATTTTCTTTCCTTACAGCCTTCTTTATGTTCTCGCTATGCTGGATTGAACTTCATCAACATTATTCAAGATGTATAAGTGGACTTGTGACAATTCATCAGGATCCACACTCTTTACGGAAGCCCTCGTCTACCCCCTTCAGCATGCTGACATTTTGGAAGCCCAATATGTCTTACTTTGGCCAAATAATTTTGACAAAATTCCATGGCTTCTTCAGAAACATATTTCTGAACAATCGATGCTTCTGGCCGGTATGCGTTCTTCACGTACCCTTTTAGGAATTTCATAGATCTTTCAATTGGGTACATCCATCGTAAATGGATAGGGCTGCACATCTTTATCTCCCTTACTAGATGAACAATTAAATGAACCATGATGTCAAAAAATGTAGGAACAAAAAGCTTCTCAAGGTGGCACAAGATAAGATATCCTTCATTCTCCGATTCATCCAACTTTTCAATCTCGAAAACTTTACTACAAAGCGCATTGAAGAAGACACAAAGTCTAGTCAAAACAACCCGAAGATCATATTCGGCGATGCCTCGAATAGCTATTGGGAGTAGCTGTTGCATCAAGACATGACAATCATGAGACTTTTGGCCTACTAATTTCAAGCCTCTTCAAATTTGAAGAATACCCTGTGGGAACTTTTGTGTCATGTAAACACTCACAAAAACTTCATTTCTCATACTTAGACAAAGTATGAGAAGCCGGGGGACAATAAGTTCTCTTCCCATCTGGCCTTGGATGTAACTCTTCGTGTATTCCCATTGCTATCAGATCCAATCTTGCCTTCACACCATCCTTGGAACTACCTTGTATGTTGAGAAGTGTGCCAACAATACTATCACATACATTTTTCTCCACATACATGACATCAATACTATGTCTCACATCAAGATTGCGCCAATATGGAAGATCGAAGAATACAGATCTCTTTTTCCATATATTTGTTTTTTTCTACTCTTTGCGGTCTTACCAGAAGACGACATTGATATTTTTCACCTTTTCATAAACTTGCTCCTCAGTCAATGCCACCGAGCATCTTCATACTCTTGGTCACCAAAAAGGCTTTCTTTAATCGACGATATGGGTGGCCCCGTCTAAGAAATCTCCTATGTCCAAGATAAACCGTCTTTCTTCCATGCTGATACAGCAACTATCAACCTCAAAGTATCCCATATCATGAATGTACTATCCTCAAGCATACCTCAAATAACACAACATCGGTCAATATCATCAAGGGTTCTACTCTCAATCATTCTTTTTAGGGGAATATCATGATATTAAAATCATTTCCTAGCAGCTAGTAACCTCAAAATACCTCATACATATAGGTACTATGCCTCAATGCATTCAGATCAATCAAATGCCTAAAGAATCTATCGTATCGGATCATTAGGTTCATCAACCTAATTCTAAAACCTCAAACAAACCTAGTAATCATGCTACGATCATCATGATTCATAACCTATTCAATCACTATCTTCAAACAACCTCAGATCGATAATCATCAGATTCACAATCGACTCGTAGAACCTCAATATCAATTAGGCTAAGGAATCATATTACCTTAATAATACCCAAAATACAAACTAGGATCTAAATCCATCTTCCTAGTCTAAACCTCAAAACATTCTATTACTATTCACGAGGTTTCTAATTTCCATTCCAATCCTCAACATCATAGGGGTATATCTAATATCATTCTATTACCTCAAGGTTACCTATCAATCCTCAATTATACCCAGACAATTCAGTATCGATCAATAATCACAGGGTCCCTACTCTCAGGTACTAGAACCTTAGTTCAACCTCATTCACATATAAGATCAGATTAAAGCCTAGTCTCAATCATATCCTGACATGCTCATAGCATCTCTAGGGATCACTCTAAGACAAAACTTAAGGTACTAAAGCCCCAAGCAAAGGAATCTTAAATGCCTATAATAGTTTCCAGAGGGTCACCCTTCCCGAGACTTCTCTTGTCTAAGCATGCTTAACTTCGGGTGCCCTTTTTGTTCGGGGTACTCATGCTAGTACCAACCATCCGCCTTACAAAACCAGATACCATCTTCTTCATACACTTCCCTTCTAGTTTTGTTGTGGGAAATCGGTCCCTGATTTCCATATCAGAGGACCCAAGGTTAGCAACAGAACTCAAACTTTATGCTACCTCCGCTATCACCCAGGTCTTATCTTACCGGAGCACAACCCTCATGCTTAGGGTATTTATCCTTGATGCTCCATTTGCCCATCTGTACCCTTAACCATGTACCTTTTACCAGTACCGTCCAAACCATGCTCTGATACCAAAATGTTATACCCCTACCGGCCTCGCCCTTTCGGGTGGCGGGTTAGAGGGATCCTTTTCGCTTATTATCTTTTCCTTAGTTAATTTTTCACTTAAAACGTATATCAGAGTGAGCACGACAGAGCAATTGGATTGGTTTGGACAACTTCCAATATACTGGTAAATGTACATACAATAACATAAAGTAATCCCTGAGGGTAAGGGTACAATCGTCCAAGACAAATATTGGGCAATAAGTAAACTCATACAGTCATAAAAATATACAATGAGATATGGCGTTCCATACGTCTTCAGTTCTCAGCTTCGTTGCTAAGCCCTTATCTTTTCCACAGTCCAACGGTCTACCGCCTTACACCTGTATCTTTGGAACCAGACTAGAGTTCAAAGTTGAACCCCAGAGTAACTGTTAGACTCATATACAATATGTATACAGTGCATGCAATGCCAATCACAATCAGGAAGTACCAATAAACCTGCCTCTGTCACAACAAATTGACATGTAGCAACTCCGCAGGACCGCCTGGTCAAGACAAGCCCCTCGGAAAGTGCGAAAACAGGCCTCAGTAATCAGGGAGCGACCCTGACCCCTAGCCTAGGGCCTCAGTAGACACCTATAAACATACAGTCATATAGGCTCCACCTACCCCACATACCTCGATATTTGCAAAGAACACCCTAAGGACACACGGCCCAATAGGTACTACGCCCCGATCTCGCATCGTAGCAGAGGCACTACAGCCTGATCTCGATACTGCACCAAAAACTTAAGGACACGCAGTCCAATAGGCACTGCAGCCCGATCTCCTACATCATGATAAAACATACATGCGAAAGCAACATAGAGTATGCAAGTCAACAGTTACTACCTGGCACGCCTTGCAAAATAATAAACTCTTCCCTTGACATTGAAAATAAGGTCCACGTGTGCAAACACCCTAAATATAGCCAAACATCATGGTTTTAGTCATATGAACACACTTTGCTTTAAGTTCCATAAAATTCGCATAGCACCAGAATTTTCCAGAAACGCTGACCCAACTTTGCCGATTTTTAATAAATTCTAGAAAAATCCAATTAACGCGAAATCAGTGTCCATTGAACCCTTAGAATGTATAGTTTACCCTAAAAATAATTCCCAAGGTCTTCTGGGTTCATATAATTTTCTTATTTGCAAACCCGAGTCACTGGTCCAGAGAAAGGTCCAGGTTTTTAGGTCATTTTCAACTTAAAAGATCTTTCTGTTGGAAATTCCAAATAACACAGAATCTTATATCAAAATCATCCTCAGGATGTCTAATTTCTCCTTGTAAAATGTCAGATCAAAGGGAGTTCAGTTACTATTTCAAAAATACCGAGTAACACATGCCGCCCAGAAACCGTAAGAACCGACAGATTTTCGTATAACAAAAACTTAGGCTTTTAGGGTTTGGAAAAAGGTGATCCAACATGTCCCCACACAAAAACACCTTCTGGACTCAATTGAAATCTCAAAGATACCAAAATACTACAGCAACTCCACGAAAATCACCATAGGGCAGAGATGAAGGTAGCTTAGTTGCCAGTTTAGGGACTTACCTCGGGATGTTGGTCATGGGTGCCTTCCTCTTCCTTGGAGCAAGACCTTCAACTGGACCTTCCTCTCCCTCACCTTGAGCATGAAATAGGCTGATCCAAATGGAGGGAGGAGTGTCCTATTTATAGGCCCCAAGTTCCAAATTTTGCCCCTAGATATTTTTAGTTGTAGGTTTAGGGTTAGGGGTAAATTGGTCATTTTGCCTAGTTCATCTTCCAAAGCATGGGGCCCACAAAATCAGAATTACCAAATAATGCAGCATTAAGTAAATCAGTGCAAACAGAGCACCATTCATTATCAAGACATGCACAAATGGGAGAATCACTCTCGATGCAAAATCGATAATCAAAGATACCAATCACAATAACATCATCCACAAGATCATCAATCACATCAATGCAAAAAAACAGATCGTTTCTTCCCTAGGATGTTTCATGGCATCAAAGATATTGAAATTCAGATATATCACCAAACTCCATGGAAAGAGTACCTTAATGCACATCTATCTTAGTCCTAGTGTTTTCATGAAAGGCCTCCCTAGAATAATAGGTGATCTACTACTGGGAGACTCATCCTCCATATCTAAGATGTAAAAGTCAACAGGAAATATTAGTTCATTAAGCTTGACTAATACATCCTCAACTAAACCAGAAGGATGAACACTACTCCTATTAGCTAGCTGAACAACAACACCAGGGACGTAAAGGACCAAGACCAAGAGATTTATAAATAGATGCAGGCATGACATTAATAGAAGCACCTAAATCTAGCATGCAATCATCAAATCTATAGTTACCAAAACAACAAGGGATAGAAAACGTCCCTGGATCCTTGCACTTGTGAGGCATTGTAGGTTGGATGAGTGCCGATACATTCTCGGTTCAAACTCACTCGTTCACTCCCCTTCGCCGCCTCTTGTTGGTGCACAACTCCTTCGTAAACTTGGCATATTTAGGAATTTGTTTGACCGCATCTAAGAGAGGAATGTTGATCTCTACTCTTTTGAATGTCTCAAGTATATCCTTCTTGTTCTTTTTCTCGCCAACTTCTTGGATTGAATCGTTTCCGAGGGAAAGGAAGAGGAATGGGGATGTCTTCCTCTACACCTTGCCGCACTACCTTTTTATTTTTAGAGTCAATCTTCACATTTTTCGACTCTTTCTAATGTGAAAGTCACATCTCGCACCGGTTTAGGTTCCTCCAATTGCTTGCCGTAACGAAGGGAGATAGCACTCACATTCCCTTAGGATTAGGAATTGTTTGTGAAGGAAGAGTGTTGGATCCCCGAGGTTGAAGCCGGTTCAATGATGTTGCCAACCGCCCAACCGTGTTTGCAAACTCGAATGGAAGTGTCGCTTGTCGTTGGAACCGCATATTGGTGTAACAAATTGCTTCATCATATCTTCAAGCGAGGAACCACCATTACCACTACTACTAGCTCCGTGCAGTGCCGCCCGCGGAGGTGCACATATGGCTGGTCGAGGAGGTGGTGGCGGCAAAGGCAAATGAGGTGCAAATTGCTACCGGAAATTCTATGGTCTCGTACCGCCTCTCGTTGGTAATTCCCATAATTCCCGTCGATATTGGTTATTCTGGTTCTGATTCTGGTTCCAACGGAAATTATGGTGATTTCTCCAACAAGGATTGTAGGTATTGGAGAAGGCATTATTCTACTGGTACTATGGCTTTCCTGGAAAAGCACCCACTGAAGCTACCGATCGGTCTTGATAAGTAGGATCATGCAAGGTAGGGCAAGAGTCAGAGAATGGTAAGGGTCGAAGTAACCCACATGAGTAGCCAATCCGAGGAGGAGAAGATTGCATCCTCGTGTCTTGCTACCGCCTCACCGTAGAGGTTAGATCATCAAGTCTATTCTCTAATCTCTCGAGAATCGTCTGACCGGGAGGTGATTGCATATGGTAAACAGGAGTACTATTGGCCCCGGTGCCAAATTGCCGAGAGTTGGCCGCCATCTCGGATATCAATTTCGGGCATCTTCAAGTGTCTTGTTACGTAGAGCCCCACCGCTAGAAGCATCCACCAAACCTTTGTCTACTGGTAGTAGACCATCATAGAAATGGGTAATCAAGAGTTGCTCGGTGATCCGGTGGTGTGGATAGCTTGCACATAACCTTTTGAACCTCTCCCGACTCATGCAAAGTCTCCCCATTGGCCCGTTTAATGTTGGCAATTTCTTTCTTGATCGCAGCTTGCTCTTGAGGCGGGTAATATTTCTCCATAAATAACCTCTGAACATCAGTCCAGCTCCCAATAGATGAAGGTCAAGGTACAACAACCAGATCTTTGGCTCCACCTTCCAATGAGAAAGGAAAAGCTCTCGCCTTGATTTGATCTTCATCAATGGCATGTGGTTTCATTGGCCGCACACTAGATGGAATTCCTTCAAATGCTTAATGGCACACTCACCGAAAGACCATGAAACTTAGGCAACAAGTGTATTAGACCAAATTTAAGCTCAAAGTTAAAAGAAGGGCGTGATATTGAATGCACAAAGGTTGATAATTAACATCAGGTTCATTCAATTCCTTTAAAGTAGGCCGATTTTCCTGTTCTTCTGCCATAATTTCTGAGTTAGGAAAATTGCTACTAGAATCAATGAAAACAACAAGACTATCAGAAGTACTATCAGAAACACAATCAGAAAGATCAACAGAATGAACACAATTAGAATGGTCAGACTTAAGTTCAATGTCCAATTCAGTATTAATCCCACGACTTAGCCTAACAACTCTTCTAGCAATAAGAATTGTTCTTTCTATTTCAGGATAAAATGGCAACAAGTCTTCTGGATTGATAGTGCTCTTAGTACTCATGCAAGATAATCACAAGGCAGAATTTGCAGAAAATCAGAATTACGAAAATGCCACGAGCCAATCAGAATTACATTTAAAATGCCACTAAAAGTGGTAAAAAGGAGAAAAACACTAAGACACACAAAAGCAAACACAAAAACAAAAACCTATGGTAGAAATTGACCTAAACAAGTCCAGAAACACTATCAAATGATTTTTAAAATTTTTAGGACTTGGACAGGGCAACTCCTAGACCATTGGGGAACCCAAAAATGGAATAAAAAAACTTCAAAAACTGAAAAAGTAGTCTAAACGATGGAATTTGGCAAAACGGAGCTTAGCACATAGAAAATCAAAGATTTTGATTTTCGATGTGTCATGTGAGATAGGCCATTTTCTATCACTATACCAAATTTCAGCCCATTCGAGATACTCCAAAAAAAACCGACTAGTAGAAATCAAAAAATCAAAACTTAAAACAAATAAAAAAGTGGTCTAAACGTTGGAATTTGGGGAAAATAGGGTATACTTCACTCCCTACTTGGGAGTGACTCTTTCTTAGAATGCCCAATTCCTTGTGAATAAGACTGGTTTGAGTGATCCGGGTCGAAAAATTTCGTCTCCACCACCCGAACCACGTAAACGACGCTATTTACACTATCGTTACTAATCAAACCGATGCAAATTCCCCAAAGCGTGCCGCCATATTTTGATGCCAGATTTGCCGTAATCTCCCAAAATAACCAGATTAGAAAACGATTTGCAAAGATAATGTAACCTGGGTCGCTTTCCAACGATTGTGCAATCAGTTTAATTTGAAAGAATAAAACAAACAAGAAAAATCGGGGGTTTTTGATTCAGAAGAGATTGAAAACGGAAATATGCAAAAACAAAACGAAATAACACAGATTAAACAGAAAACAGAGGATTCAAGGATTAACCCAGGATTCGGGTTTCACCACTTCCCTTCCTCGGACCAAAACATATTTATAACCGAACTCGTGATCGACTCTGGACAAACCGAAATCTCTGCGTTTGTCCAAAAATTCCCCTTAGCTGAACAATCGTTCAGCATTTGTTCAATCAGTGGCGCACCTCCGTACGATCGCACAATTGATACTTTAACCTAGTCCGAACTACGCCCTTGGGAAATGTCGATCTAGGTTTTTAATCAAAAACCCAATCCAAATCCAAAAATTGAATCCGATTAAAGAATGCGTAAACGAGTTAGAGGTTACCGATTAATCGCGAATCCTCCGGATAGTGGATGGAATCCTCATCATTGGGTTAATCTCGAAATTTAGCGAACATAATTAAGAAAGACGAAAAACAGATGAAGAACGCGAAGAACACGAAGAACATTGCGAGAATTTGAAAACTACTATTTTGATCCACGAAATCTAAAAACGTGAATGAAAATGTGTTTGTGGCTGCTGCCTCACTTAACCTAAAATGGCAAAACGAAATGGGGCTCCAATCCACAATTCGGGGCCCGTAACGAAAATAAAATAAAATGGGCTTTAATTACAAAATTCGAGCCCAAAAATACATATGACTTCGGCTCCAAAATCGATTGCCCTCTTGTCCGAATTTTCTTCATGTCTTCATAACAATTGTAGCTCTAATCATCTGAAATATGAGACACAAATGAGGCAAATCCAATGTCCGGTTCAAGAGATAGGTAAAAATGGTGAAGCAATGTAAAACTGAATTTATTATTAAATAATGGCTAAAATATAATAAAAGGCCCAAGGCCCAAATAAGTATAAAAGCCATTTTTTATTAGCTAAAGAGTCCTAAATTATTAATCAAGAGACAAAAGGTAGTGTATGAAATATTCAATTATCGAACCCTTAGAGACTCGCTCGAAAAATGCGCCATGAACAAGAACCAGCACCAAGGCAAGGGGAAGAAGAAGGCGACCGAAGCTCCTAAGCCACCTAAAGCAAAGAGGTCGAAAGCTACCTCTACTACTGAGAAAGGGCAAGCCTCAACCGCCACTCAACCCGAGGAGGAGCCGTCTGTCATCTCCAATGCAATTGAAGAAATCTACAATCATAGCACTCCTCCAAATGGATTTTCAACCACTGCCACCACTATGTCAACTGAAGATTCTGACAGATTCAAGGAGTACTTTTTGAAAAAGGAGTTTTGCCCCTCTATATCTGCCAATTTGGGTATATTGAAAGATGAGTGTAGTGTAGATTTGTCTCCCGGCTGTTGAATTATGAATTGTTCATTTCCATTTTTGCTTCATACACTCCCGACATAGTTAAAATCTTCTATTTTAACATGGTCTCTTACAACATTTTGGATTCTGAGGGAAACTTGGTTGAGGAGAGAGTCACCACTACTATCAAAGGTGTCAAATTCACCCTATCAGCTTCTATCATCAACAACATTCTGAAAATTGACAATCCACCTCCTATTCCCACTATAAATCTTAGTAACCGAGAAATTTTCCAATTTCTTCATCCAAATGAGCCATTTCCTGAAAATCAGTCGCACACCCTCTCTTTTAAACCAGTGTCAATGCCCCCTATCAATAGAGTACTTTGGTACATCTACTCTAGAAATTTTATCCAAAAGGGTGGCAATTTTACCCATTTTACACAAAAATATTATCCGATGTTTGCTACCTTTGTGAAACAAACTCCTTTTAATCTTGGTTATTGGATGTTTCAAGAAATGCTCAAGTTCAAGTTTGCTTCGAAGGCCCTCACACATTCCTTACCCCTCACTTATCTCAGTCATCCTCTTTTACCACAAAATATGGTATCTTGGTCCTCCAGATTCCATTAAGAAGCCAACTGTGTTTGGGAAAAGCCAACTCAACTACATGAATACCCATTTTGATGAAGAAGGCTCTGGCCAGTCTCGGGCTCTTTCAAGATCACAGGCAAGAGCATCTCAGCCAAGAGCTCAAGAGGCTCATTCTGCTCCTGCCCAGACTTCTCTATCACCTGACTTTGCATCTCGAGTAAAGGAGATAGTAGATGCTGCACTTGCAGCCATGACAATTCGAATTGAGTTTGAGATAGGCAAGCTGGTCGCTGAACTGACTCGTGGAAATTATGCGATGATTGAGGCTCAGGACACTCTGAGAGAACAAGTTGAAGGTATTTCTGGTCAAAACAATAAGCTGAAGGAGCAAATTGCTAGTACACATAGTGAACTCTCTAATCAGATATTGGATCTTGATGCCAAGTTATCCACTCAATTGGTCTCCAATATTAGCCTGAGTGACAAATTTGAGAAGATATTGAAGCATCTTAACATTGGGTCCTCTTCTACTTTTGGGTTTCCTAGTTCCTCTCTTCTATTCCCAAGCCAAACCCCGAGTCTTCATCTTAACCTTCATTTACCTTCTCAAGACCTCGATTCCCACCTCTTCACCGATCCCATCTACCCCTATTTTCCTTCTCCCAATTCCCTCATCCACACTTGCCACTATTGTTTTACCATTTTCATCTCCCATTACTACCCCGGCAACTAAAGTGTTTCACCAGGTTCTCCACCTTGACTTTCACCATAACTCACCAACTGCTACTCTACTCATTGACCCTCTCCATGAATCCTTTGTCTCATCTCCTCCCCAATTTGATGATGACAAAGGGGGAGAGCAAGTGGCTAGATAGAATTTGAGTTTTGATTGGTTTTTGGAGAGTTTAAGTAGTTGTTAATGTCTTAGTAGTAATACTTGGTGTCTTAGTAGCTTATTTTTTTTCCGAACTTTATGTACATGTCTTTGCTCATTATAAATGAAATTGTTTATTTCATTAATTGTCTATGCATTTATTTGCCTAAATGTTGTTTATCTTGCAAAATGGTTGAGTGCAAATCTATAGAGAATTTCAAAATGACTAAGTCTTCAAACTTTTGAAATTCAAACTAAAGATTTGAACAATTATACTTCAAAATGCAAATTCTTAAAATTCTGGTTTACAAGTGTTGTCATCATCAAAAGGGAGCAAAATGTTAGTTCCCTATGTGTTTTGATGATAACTGATAATTTTAAACACAAGTTGTAGTTTGTCTTTGGTAAGTTGCAAAACTTACTGTCAAAGGAAAACTCGAGTTTTGGTTTCAAAACTCGAGTTTTTACTTTGACAGAGAGTAGCTCAATTTCAATGAACAAAGCAAAACTCAAGTTTCTTGAAAACTCGAGTTTTGGGCTTATAGAGAGCACTCATTTTTTCATTCAAGACAAACTCGAGTTTTGACGGGAAACTCGAGTTTTGCATTATACAAAGACTTCTCATTATTTTCTAATGAAGACAAAACTTGAGTCTTGATTTGGAAACTCGAGTTTTGGTCATACAGAGAGTCTCCAACATTTTGAACATATGCAAACTCAAGTTTTGACTTAAAACTTCAGATTACACTTTGCCATGAGTTTTCTAAGTTTTCTCAAATTTGTGAGAAAACTCGAGCTTTGTTTTGGAAACTCGGAGTTTTCACTTGAGAGAGTTTTCAAGTTTTTACTCGGTTTTGAAAACTCGAGTCTTCATAGAAAACTCAAGTTTTGACTTGGCATAGATTGCTCAAAGTTTTCATACTTAAATGAAAACTCGAGTTTTGTTTTGGAAACTCAAGTTTTGGCCAAGCCAAGAGCATTGCACTTTTTCAATGTTTTGAAAACTCCAGTTTTTGATGTTTTGGACTAAAATTCATACTTCATGTTGAAAGTCTAAAATTCAGTTTAGTTAAAAGTCAAAACTCGAGTTTTGAGTTTGATTCAAAAATGTGTTCCAAAGCTCAAATCGTGACTTTCCTCTCTAGAAGGAGGAAACTCAAGTTTGGTTATTAAAACTCGAGTTTTGCCTTAAGTGCACAGTTGAAAACTTGAGTTCAGAAGAATAAACTTGATTTTGTGTCGCAGAGTCTGAAATTCAAATCTGACGGTTTTGTAAAACCTTCTTGTTTGATCTTAATACTTCCTATCATCATTCATTAATATTCCTAGCTATGTTTAACCATTTTGTTAGTGAGTTTCGAGATCATTTAAAGGATATTAAATGAAGGTTTGAGCAAAAGCAAAAAGTGATGTCAAGACATTAAATGCAAAGTTCAGAAAATTTGCATCCTTTTGGACAATCATTCTACACACGCTGCAAATGGATTAATGTTTCCTTTCCACATCCAATAGCTACTCTTTCAACAGATTAAAAGTCAAGAAGTCAAGCACAAACATCTGTGCAACTAGATTAAGCAAAGTGTAGTGAGAGAAGAAGAGCAAATATTAACCTAATCCTTGTCTAATGAAGGCAACGGTTATATTGAAGATTACAACGGTCATTTATTGCTCTCTTAGTATAAATAGAGCTGCACTCAATTCTTCTCAACAACCAATCTGCTAGAAAACGAAAATCATCAAAGCTGTCAACTACTCTTTAAGTTTTCATGAGCAAAGTATCTGTTGATACAATTTGTACTTCAGTGTTCATATTTATTCACTCTTAGAGAGAGTTCATTTATTGTAAATCATTTATTGTGAGAATTTCAAGTCAAGGGACTTGGAGATTGGGTTATTGATTGCAACTTGTAAGAGGGAGTAAGTTCTAGTGAGAGAATTACTCTTGAGTTATAGAGTGTGTAATCAATTGAGATAGTGAAATCCCGAGTGTCCGGGGGACTGGACATAGGTCAAAGGTTGGATCGAACCAAGTATAAATCCGTGTGTCTTGCTCTTCTTCTTTATACTCTATTTAGCTCTATTTTAGCATTCAAAAACATAGTAACTTGAAAATTTTTTATAATCCCCAATTCACCCCCTCTTGGTGATTAAGCTCTACTTTCAAGAAGGAGCGAGATGAAGATGGTTTAGGAGATTGATCTGAAACTCAATGAACGGAAAGCGAATACCGAGCCGAGAAATGCAATCCTGATAGAAGAAGAAGTGATGTTCATTCTCTTTAGTCCGACAGCAGGATGCAGACTCTTCTGACTTCGGCAAGGGAATAAAACAATCTTCTCCACTAGAAAGACTCATCTCAGCAAGCTCCTCAAAAGTCATTGTGTTTTTAGTATTTGTTACTTCCTCGGTGACCCATGGATCTAGGATTTTTGCAGTTACAAAAGAACCCGCAGAACGTTTTTCTTTAGTCATTGATTGTTTTACTTGGCGTAAGGATGAGCTCATGTATACCTACGGACAAGAAGTTTAAAGTCAGAGTATATACCTGAGCTAAAAATATTATTATAAGGAATATTGAAAGACATCAAGATGGTAAAATTGGTGCAGGCCGGGGTAGTATTAGCAATATATCTAGGTCGGCACCGCTCGTTGTAAGAATCAATGAGGTCTCTTGGCTAAGAACTCGGTCCACCCTGGGTAAGCTAGGAACGCATAAGGGAGGTCTAGAGCTATTCCCACTTCCCCGAGGCCTGCGAAGTAATGCATCCCGTTTTTCTTCTTCAGTACGAGGCGTGGCCCAAACCCAAAATTCTTGGCCACTTGAGAGAGTTTGAAGAGTATCTCTATCCTCTTCTGGAAGGAGACTACCATACACGTCTAAGGGTGAAGGATTATTGGCATCCATGAGCACCTAGAGGAAAGAGTCAGGATAAATAAGAAAGAGTTCTTGGAATGGGGGCAAATAGGTTACAATATGGGTAGTTCAAAACCTAGGAAAGCACGAAAAATAACCCAGCAAGCCCCAGAAGCATAAGTAAGAAACATTGAGGAACTCAAAGGGTTGAAGTGACTCGCACCAAATGTTGGGGAATCAGCGTTTCTTCTCAACATCTCTCGTTCAGAGAGGAATTGCTAGTAAGTTGGTCATCACTGTCATCTAGTACCACCACATTTTATTAGGAAAGAATGAAGAAGTGGGTGGTACCAGAAATCCAAGAACATTTGGCGAAACTCAAAAATTCAAAATGTCTACCCAAAGATGCTAGAGAGTAAGAAAAATAAAACAGGATGACAACCAGAGCAGAATGAAAGTAGAAGGGTGCATGGAGTAAAGGAAGTACCTGGTCGATAAAATTATGAAGGAGGCGAAAAGTTTGGCAGAGAGAGAAAGCTCAATGGAAGTAAGGAGTTCCGTCTGAGAGTGCAAGAAAAACTTTTAAGCATAAAGCGGAAAGAAGAAGAGAGTGGGGATATATAGACGTTGCGGATTTGAAAAGCCGAGCTTCACGATGATAAGTACGAAGCGGATTAAGGCTTAAAATCTCATAAAGGACAATTATGGCAAGTATGAAACGACGTGAGCATTAAATGCGCACGAAAAATGAAGATGGCTGGAACGGATGCCTGGCTACTCAGGGGAAGATGGCGGTTATACATTGCGACGCAGGCAAGCGAACAACCACCACGCTCATTGAAGGACTAAGCCTATTTGCATGCCGCCACGTTTTCATGATATCCCTGATCGGGGGCAACATATGGAGGGTTTATAACATCGGCAAACCGAGTTATAATTACAGATATAATCCTGGTCATCATGATAGCTCATGAATAACTGTGGAAGCCAAGGCCGGCCTACGCGATAGGGGGCATGTCAAAAACAAATATGAAAGTTGGTAAAACAAATTGAAGCATCTGGGAAGAAATCAGAAGATTCAAATAAGTAAACTCGGACAGGCAAAGTTCGGGATAGGTGAACAATCAATCTCAATAGCTCAGAGACCGAAACTTCTGAGCTTGGGGCAAGTACATATTGAGTACATCAGAGACGGCCACTGCGCGTGAAAAAGGGATTTTACGTTGTGATGTCAGAAAAGGATTTGATTATATCATATTCTTGCATAAGTGGACAAGAGTCTGCAATGTGCAAATTATACAAAGAGAAGCTAGCGCAAGACAGAAAGTATTTTTCCATTAGTAATTGAATGGCTAACATGACATTCTTACAAGAAAGTAAACTGAGTTATTGACTCGAGAAAGAAAACACAAAGCCAAAATACAGCAAATATTCAAAAGTTGCAAATTGTTAAGGTGGGCTTCTCAACTTGTCATAGATAATTGGCACCCAAAGTCATCAACACTAATCGGTAAGTTCGCAAGATAAACTCTTTAGTGTTGGGAAAGCTCCAGATGGTCATCGTGTGGTGAAGGTCTCAGAGGAACCCCAAAGATCCCAGTTGAAGTTGAGCCAGGTGGATGCAGACTAACAAATATATATGGGCTCCAAGATGCTCGTTGAACCGTACGATTGAAGACTGGCAAATATATCTGAGTGGGAGGCTGACAAGAAGGAGCCTTGGCACCATGTTAAATCTTTTCTCCTTCACCTTTACTTTGTGCCCCCACGCTCCCAGAATACTTGAAGCTTAGGATGAATGGTTGGAGCCTGACTCTTTCGACATGTATGTTCCAGTTCGTTTGAAACAGCAATCCATTAATAAGATTGAAGAAGTAACAGAGGGTGGAGAAAGTTGAGAAGTTTGTGAGGAGGAAGTAAGCAGAGGAGATAGGAATATATAGGCGTTTTAGATTCACAACGCTAGGGATAGTTAATGCTTCTTCAATCGAAAATGAATCCTCTTCCTGAAAGTGCAATGATGACTGGAACGATAAGACGCGGACATTAAATGAGCATGAAAACCAGAAAA
Organism: Acacia acuminata; assembly: GCA_019022655.1. Lineage (NCBI taxonomy): Eukaryota > Viridiplantae > Streptophyta > Magnoliopsida > Fabales > Fabaceae > Acacia > Acacia acuminata. The sequence continues at coordinate 381,058 of JAFJYI010000223.1, forward strand.
ACGCTAGGATTGGCTATTACGTGGAAATGGCGGTTACATACCCCAATGTAGGCAGGCGAACAGCTGCCACTATCCTGGAGAGTCACGCCTATTCATATGCCGGTAGGCTCTCATGATAACTCGGATTGGGGGCAACACACGTGGCAGGAGTTCATAATGTCAGTTATGGCCGAGTTTTAGTTTGTCAATATAAATCTCGGTCATCATGAAAGCTGAATGAATGATCGAAGAAAGCTAACCTGTCATTCATGATGGGGGGCAAGAAAGCAAATTCAAATTCAAGGAATCCCTGTGAACGCGGTTAAACTTAAACTCGGATTGATGAAGTTAGGGATAGTCGGTAAACTAACCTCGGCAGCTCAGAGACCTGAACTTCCAAGCTTGGGGGCAACTGTTATGGATTCGTATATTGGGCCCTAATATGGGGCCGGCCCAACACGAATGCACCATTTCGGAAGTGGCCCTTAAGATGGCGAAACACTAATCACCCTATAAACAAGGCACTAATCCTAGCAGTACAGGTAGTGGAGCAGGAATGCATCAGATAGTGGAGTAGGCATTTGTAGAACGTGGATATGCTTGTTGCCTGAGGAACGGATGCAGGACCAACGAGACGAAACCCTAGGTAATCTCTATAAATAGGAGATTACCCACAAGGTGCATACATTCGATTCATATCCTTTTACTATTCAGTTACACTGTGCACACACCCCACCCCCTTGTCTAAACGCCATTCTCGTATAGCACAGTGATCACCTGATATTCATTGATGTCTTCCTCATAAGCACTACTGAACCATCATCTCTTGGGTATTAACTCTTACATACCTCGGAGAGTATATAGATCCTACATAAATCATATACTAACCTACTGTGGTTAGACATTTGTGTTCTTCAGACTGAATAGTACAATTCTTAAATTTAATGATATATCATTGGACAAGCCAAAATAAATAAATTTAATAATAATATTGGGGCTTTTATATCCTTAACCATAATTACATATAAAGTTTTATATTTTAGTTTAGGCATTTAAACTTCTCATGTTGCATGAGAAGAAAAAGATTCCTACGCACACACATGAAATAGTGGGACCCATATATATATATATAATGCTAATTATATATATATGTGGGCCCCACCATTTTATGTGTGTGTGACATGAGAAAACACTTCTCTTACAACATGAGAAGTGTTTTTCCCTTTAGGTTATAAGATATTTTAGGAAATAGTAAGAGTAACTAAATATGTATGTTTATTTAAAAATGCCCCTTAGTCAAATTACTTGTCGAGTTGATAACTTGACATTAATCGACTCGCGCTGATGGGGGAAGGAATAGTTTGTATTCTTGGACGTGAAGAAATATTGTCTTCCTTTTCTTCATTTGCTTCTGATATATATTTTTTTCTTTTCTGGTTTTATTGTTTTGATTCTGTATGCATGTCTCGTGTTGTTGCAATTTTGAGACTCTTGTACTCCTTCGGAGCTTTGAGTAATGCCATATCGTATTATTCACGTAAAGAAAAATCAGTTTCAATGGCGTAAGTTGCTGGAAAATGCCTTTTATTTGTAGAACTAACGTTGAATTGATTGAGTTTAGCTTCCAAGAGTGATTCACGGATTTATCACTAAACAAATTTATGGTTAGGGAAGTGCGATCCTTCAAATTTGAAGGCATTCTTATTTTCAATCCTTATGAGATCACTATTGGGTAGACATATGCGAGTATTAGATCATTCATAAACATTCTTTCAGAAAAATATACACAATAACCCATACAAAAAAGGCCAACCTTCTTAATTATCTTGCGGTAGGGAGGCAACCGTTGGACAAGTCAGGGCTCTCAATTTCGAGAAAGCTTGTAAGTAAAGTTTTTCTTGAAGATTGAGCTTTCGAACTACCTGTGGATGATAATTTCATGTCACTGTTCGTTCCTTTCTCAATGTTGATTGCTTCTTGTATTTCCAGAATTATCTCTTGCATCCTTGGCCTGCATGCCCCGTGTTGTTGTACGCATTGTAGTGCGATTTCAGCGATTCTCCAAATCGATTCGGTTTTCACATTCCCTATTAAACATGGATCCATGATGCTCATCACGTCGCCTTTGCAAATCAACGACCTCGCCTGCAATTCAATTCAATGTTTTAGAATTTCCTGCTGATTTTACTCAATTGATACTATAATTTAATTAAATCCGCTCCCCCCCCCCCCCCCCAACAACACAACACAAAATTTATTTCCTAATCACTCTCTGCTTTTACTTCAAAACTTCATAATTTCTGGGTAAATAAAGAAAGGGGAGTACTTGTTTTAACCATCTATGGCTTTGAAATGTTTTTTTTCAATAAATCTTCTAAATTAATATTTAGTACACTCATAACCCTAAAATATTTTATAGTGGCACCCAATATCTAGCATCCACCACTTTGAAGTATACTCAATATTCTTAAGTGATTTTTAGTGTGTTCATCACACCAAAATATTTTTTATTGGCACTTGGTATTTCTTAACGAAATTTTAATGCAAATTTTCCCTAAAAATTACCTTAGCATAAAAGGTACTACTTTAAAAAAAAAAAAAAAACTTCAAGATATTATGTGCTACAGAAAAAATTACTTAGATGTTGGGTGCTAGATATTGGATACCAGTGAAAAAAAAGAAAAAAAAAGAAGCTACGATTACTAAAAATTTCTTTAAGACACTAAATGCTGCTAAAAACAATATCGATTACTAAATGCACTTTTTCGTTAAATAAAAAGAAGAGTTCCCCTTATTTGGTTTACACTAAAAGTAGTAGATTCATGGGAAAGGATAGGAGTTGACCAAAAAAGAAAAGGATATAACCTGGAAGCGTATGATTTTCTGTGTATTTACTATAAATTGTATGTTATTAAGATCTCAATTAAGAGAAATATATCAAAAAAATCCTATAGTTTATTAATGGCAAGTGAAAGAAGAACCATTAATAAATGGATGAACTATCATTGGCAAATTTTAGGACTTTTTTTATGTTATTTTTCTTAATTAGAACCTTAAATTAATGTCATTTTCCTTATGTTTTATGCTGAAATATTATGTTGATGTTGATTTGACATGATCGACCAAACATACCCAGTGAATAATGTTCATTTCGGAACCATAATCTTCCGACGATACAGGCTTTCTTCCGGCGATCAGTTCAAGAAGTACAACTCCGAAGCTGTATACATCACTCTTCTCTGTCAATTGCTGGGTTGCATAGTACCTGTTAGACAAATTTATCGACTGAACTCAGCACAAGCAAGAGAACAAGAATATTATGATCATGGACACAAGACCAGATCCATATGATTAATTACTTACTCAGGATCCAAGTAACCTACGGTTCCCCTGGCAATACTTGATACGTGAGTTAAATCTTCTTCAGCTAATCTTGAGAGTCCAAAATCTGACACTTTCGCTCTCATATTGATGTCCAGGAGTATATTGCTGGTCTTCACATCTCGGTGTATGATACTTGGATTGCATCCTGTATGCAAGTATTCTAGACCTACAAAGATGGAAAAGTATTGTGAGAATTTCTGCTTGAGTATTAGTACTTCAAATTAATACTATTATTGTGCGTGCATCACCTAGTATTTTACCACCAGTGTCTATGTTTAGTATCTTAAAGTAATTTGTGCTACTTCTAATACCTAAAGTATTTTCTTAAGTGCTTCCAGTATGCTAAAGTAATTTGTGTATGTCTAGTATCATAAAGTATTCTTTTTAGTAGTAACTTTAGAGTGTTAGATGCAAGATAAAAAAATACATTAGGGTGTTAGGTAAACCACAAAATACTTTAGAGTGCTGGACACATTATAAAAGTACTACTTCAAGGTGTTAAGATGCACCATTAATTAACTTAGTAAATTAGACTCTACTGGTATTGGTCAAGGTGTTAAGATGCACCATTAATTAACTTAGTAAATTAGACTCTACTGGTATTGGATGCACCTTAACCCAAAAAGATATTAAGAGGACGCGAATTGTATAATTACTTGTGGACCAAGAAGGTGGTCGGGAACTAACCTTTAGCTGCATCTTCTGCTATACGAAGACGAACTAACCATTCTAAGTTGTTCTGCTTGGCAGAACCTGTCAAGAAGAACTTGGGAATTTAATTCATGAAATAATAATTTTACTGCTAAGCATATAAATTAATAAAAGGGTGTAAAATTAGACCATGAATGTGATCCCGCAAGGTGCCATTGTGCATATATTCGTAAACCAGAATACGCTGACATTCTTCTTCACAATATCCAATCAAAGGAACCAAGTTTCTGTGATGAATTCTTGACAGAAGGGCTACCTGCATTGTGATTCTCCAATCAATTAATTGAAAGATTTTCTTAAAATTCTTCTAGTTCCTCTTAGCTTATGATGAAATGTATGCTTCAAAATGGGTTTTCTGCAACTTTGACCTCACCCAGAAGACCTATAAAAATCTAATGCTCCTCAAGTCCTTAATGTAAAACATTTTTAACTAATTTGATTAGATTAAAAAAGTGAGTTATGTTGGTTAATATGATTTTTTTTTAATAGAAAAATACCTTAATCATCTTCCTTATCACTCTTCCACTCTCTTACTTTGTTGAGGGAATATCAATAAGAGTAATTTGGGATAAAAATTAATAAATGAGAGAAACAAATATTACATTTAGGACCAAGATCAATTCCCAATTAAGTTCTACATTTAGGTTTGTTTGGTATAAGGGGAGGGGAAGGAAAGTGAGTGGAGGGAGAAGTTTTTGAAATTGATTTAAGAAAATGAGAGAAGTGGGTTTAAAATATTTTAATTAATTTTTCTTACGTTTTATTTTACATATTCTCTTTATCAAAATTTGTAATCCCACTTTTTCAATTTTCTTAAATCCAACACATAAAAATTTTCCCTTTTCTCCAAATCCCTCATACTAAGGACAGGAGGATTATGTTATAACGGTCCAATATTAACATTTTAACTATGGAGAATGCTTTACTGATGGAATCAAAGGATCTGATTCTTTTGACTGAAAACTTATCTTCTTAATTGTGATGAGTAGTTGCTGAGAGCAAACTATACTGAATAGGCAGTGAAAAATAATTTTTCTTTCAAGATTTGATTGAACACAAATTTGTAGGGGTTTGAAATTGAACACTACCTCAGTCACAAATTGATGGTCCCCATAGGTGGATGAATCACTCATAATTTTAACAGCAACTTCTTTTCCATCTTTCATTTTCCCATAGTAGACAGATCCAAAGCTTCCTTTGCCAATTTTCTTTGCAAAATTATTAGTAGCTTCTTTCAAGTCTGAGAGCCCAGTATAGCATGCAATGCCTTCATCCATTAGACTCCCTCCTCTAACAAGTGAGTATGGACCAATAGGTTTGGTCATACTGCGTCCAGAGATACCTGTTTGGCACAAGATCAAAGCTTAGCTGCAAAAGTTTGTTTCTCTATCTGGTTAAAGTTACAAGATATGACTTAATGAACTAACCATTTTCATCACATTTCTTTTGAGACGCCTTTCGAAGATTATGCATTAGCATCAAACTTCCTAAAAATAATATTGCTAGAGTCACAAGAGCTCCTATTGAAATCCCCAGTATCAACTTGAAGGGTTTCTTGGTCCCTTTATGTAGTCCAGGATTACCATCATAGCTGGAAGAGAAAGCAATATGACCATTACTTCCTATGGTACTTTATTTATATTTATAGTGGTGTTGATGTAAAAGGTGTGGCATCTAACCAAACTTTATTTCAGTATTAGAAATATACCCTGCAGTGGGCCACACTTACCTGAAAATGATTTTTCCAGATAGTAATCCTGCTGGTATTTCCCCAATAAACGAGTTATTTTCTATGAACCTGTCAGAGTTTTGACAAAATGCAGCATTATTAATGGACATTGAGAAGTAATGTACTGAAATGATTCACTTTTGGGTTAAGGTACAATTTTAGCAATAAAGTTTTTTGCCTAGAGTACTTCGCACAATTAGGTCCTAAAGGATGCAAAAGTATACACAATCTTTTAAAGATGGAACAATTTTAACAATTTCGTTAAATTGGCCCAAACAACCGTTATAAAAATAGAGGAAGATCAAGTGGGTCCCAGATCAAAAAAGAACCGAACGTTTGGACCAAATGAACAGAATTGCTAAAATTGCTCCGTCTTTCAAATATTGTATATACTTTTACACTCTTCAAAACTTAATTATGCCAAACGCACATGGCAAAAAACTTTGTTGCTAAATTGCACCTTGACCCTTTCACTTTTTCATGCAATATCAGGGGTCTAACAATGATGAAATAAGATTACTACATACAGTGCTTCCAAGCTTGGCATACTACCCAGGTAAGATGGTAATGGGCCACTCAATTGGTTGTTCTCTAGATGCCTGCATGCCATTGATTGCAAAATTGAAGTTAGGGAAGTTAAAAAAAAGGCGTTTTTCACTTGACGAATAGTAAATCTGGAATAACAATCTCCTCCTGAACGTACTCTGAAATAAAGTTATTCACGAAACTAAAGAACTTACACAATCTTTAGATTGATAAGATTGTTCATGTCAGGCAGTGGCCCTGTAATCAGGTTTCCATCTAACCACCTAAGAAAACCAGAACACATCACAAAAGAAATTATATTAACATATAATTCAAGAAATTTAATCATTCATTACTTACAATTCTGTCAGTTCTTCCATGTTCTTAATATCAGATGGGATTGTGCCTGTAACATTCCTTCTTGACAGGTTTCTAACACAAATAACCAGAGTTAGTAAAGGTGGATGCAGCTTCAATGTCTAGCATTATCTTTGAAATGGTAAATTCTCTTTGAATCTTAAATATGCCTGGTTAAACCAAAACATTTATCTCATTATATCAAATTCTTGGAAAGCAAATCTCTTTTGATGCAGCTTAAAAGTCAACATTCTCATTTGTTCTTAGAAATGCTGCAGAATGTCTGATTAGTAGACCGGCAATTAGAGAGATACCGACATGAAATAAGACTAACAATGAAAGTGATTACATTTTTGTGATTCTTGGAAATGTGGCAGCACTACAATTTACCCACTCCCAAGGAGTTGGAACACAAGGATCGCCTTCATTCTTCTGAACACTTTCAGGAGAAATGGAGGTAAATTCATTTACAACAGTCACTGCAATTTGACAAAAAAGGTCAGGAATCAGTTTCGTTTGATATAGCAATGTAAATGTTACAAGTTATTCATACAATTTCATCAAGACTTAATTACCCATCCATCTAAACTACACCCTCCGGTTTTTAATATAAGACACATTTGGCGAATTGATCTTAGTACTTAAGAAAGATGACCGGAAGGGGTTTTTTTGTTACGCAAGTCCAAGGGGTAAATTTCTCACTGGTATATACTGACATTAACAACTTACAATCTTGTCTGTCAGTCTTTGGAGCAATCAGTTGGTATTTGCTTATCTCCATTGCATTTAGAAGCGGCCCTCGAGTCGAATCCGGGTCTTAACAAAGGAGAAGGACAGAACAAAATCCAGAGTCACATTCATGTAACTAGGTTCATAAAGAGTGTAGCTCCCGTTGGCATTCTCAGCTATGTTAACCACTGCATTGCTATAATCAGGTATAAACGGTTGCTCCATTTTGAATTTTCGAGTCTCATTGTTACCAAGATCTTCAATCTCTGCGAAATACGCATAAGCTCGAGCATTGGCAGGGAAGTCTTCCAGGTTAGTTCTGTAGCTGAGTACTCCTTTTGTGCCAACAACTGCAGTTTGCATGACTTTGACAGGTGGGTACTCTCTACTTCCTATCTCTATGTTCTTTGTTGTATTAATCCTTTCTGTTCCTGGGGCCACCCCAACAAGAAAGTTTTGCCGTTTCACAAGATCTGATTCCCAAATTCTATCATATGGGTCATCAGGATACCTGAAATTTACAAATTGAAAAAATAAAAAAAAAAATAAAAATTATCCCCTCTGCAAATGATCAATTTAGTTTCTATTGCTGTCTATATAATTCTAATTCTTGAATCAGATGTAGAATATCCAGACCTGATAGGATCCTCACTTGAAGCGCCGAAATTGATTCTTGCAGCAACTTTTAAGAAGAAATCGTCTTCAAAATCTGTGGCATACATAGAAAGATTCAAGGGCCTTAGCTCTAGAGTTGATATGAATGGTGAACCAGTGGTAGCACAACACAAGCACACATCAATAGAGTTTGAGGGTGCCCTTATGATCATTTCCTTCACATAAACTCTTGAGGCATCATAAATTGACATAGTGGCCCATTTAGTTGCATCCAAATAGAGCTGAAACTGAGGGTAAGTGTCTCCACTTTTCAAATTTCCATACTGAAACGTTGCTCGCACCAAATATCTTCTTCTCTCCTCAGTTTTTAGTGTGTAACAATATTTCCTGTTGTCTATTGGGAAGTCTCTCCTTTTCCGATACTGTATTTTGTTTCCATTTGGACCTTCTACTTCCACTGGATTTCCATGGTTCATAATCCCATTGTCTGAAATCCATGGCAGTCCTGTGCTTTTATCAGTGTAATTACTTGTTCCTCCACAGTCTATGCTGATGAACTCTGCATGAGAGTTCAAGTTATTGCTCAGATTTAAAATCCCATGAAGGTACTGTTAGATTTTCATACAGATTAAGCAGATTCTACTTTGGGTTTTTTGGTGTGAATAAATTGAAGTAGATTTCTTCAATGAAACTGATTTGAAAACTGAATTCTTGAGCTATAGAATGCAGAGACATACCTTGAATTTGGCATACTGCAGATGAAATTAGATGATAAAATATAAGTATAATCAGAAGAGAAAATACACCCATTGAAGCTAGGAAGACAAAAGCTAATAATTTGCATCTAAGAGTGATTGATAAAAATTAACTGCTTGTTGTTAGATTTCAGCATCTCAACCAGCTTTCTTCCACTTACCTCCCAACTTTTATTTATTGACAAGTCTGTTTGATTGTTCATTCACTTTTGTATCTTTACTGATGTTGGAATTGGAATCTTGCTTTTTTCCACAAAAGAAGATTTCAGGCTCCCTTTTCTTTATTTATTTTTTCCCTTAAAATTAGTGTCACACAAGGCAAAGCTCAATCTACGATGCAAAAAAAAAAAAAAAAAAAAAAAAAAAAAAAAAAAAAAACTTCGAGACCAATCACTTGTTTATATTATAACATCGATTTTTTGCATAAAAATTTGTCTTGGGGCCATTGGACAACATGTAAAGATATGATCTCGTGTTGCAAAACAGACTGTACCTATAATCCTACCATGCACCATATTGATGCCGTTTGCTTTATTTTGTTTTCTTGTTAAATAATTATCTTGGACTGAATTCAAAACCCCGTTCTTTGATGGCCTATGAGAATGTCAGTTTTATAAATATTATGCTATACTCCCTGGTCTTGGCAGAGAGAGAATATTTTTTTAGTCTTATTTATAAAGCATGTCATTAAATTTTTTACATGCAATGTTACTATTTATTCATTATTGCATAAATTGTTATTTTCTTGAAGAGTGTGTAGTTAAATAAGAGTAAAGTTAGAAAGTTGTTGAATTTTAAGATGTTGAATTTGAAGGTAAAGTTAATGAAGTTTAAGGTTTTATTAATGTATATGAAATATACTGGAAGTATTTCATAAATACAATGAGAGCAATATAATAATAAGTATAAAAAGAGGAGACATTAAAAATTTATCATTTTAAAAGTTGAGTGTGAGATCCCAATGGAGGAGTTTAATTAAATAATTAAAATTAATTACTGCTTTTTGTCGACCTCATAATCTTATCAACAACTGTGTAACTTTTGACCATCAAGCATGTTGGCTTCAACTTTTTAAAGTTTGTAAAAGGATGCATATCATCAAGATTGGTATCTTAACTGATGCCTGTGGTCCCCTCTCCTGTCTAAATACAATCTGTGGTACGAATATTTCGCTGATTTTTTTTCTCTTTCAGGGACAAGGAAATACTCTTCTTCTTCACCTTTGACTCAGTCTTGCTGTTTGGTTTTTGCAATAATCAATTTACATTAATTTAACAATGGCATAAATTAATATACATAAGTAAAATAAGAGATTTATTTTACGGGAAACTGCTGAAAAATTTTCATTATAAAATTTATTGTCTAAAGGTTTAAAATTTTGAATTATTATATTATAATCTTTGATATCTTAAATTTACTCATATTTTAGTTTTGGTCCCTTCAAGTTTTAAATTATGAATTTTGGTCTCTCAAAAGATAAAATAGTTCAGGTTTTTGTAATTCTTTTTCAGGTGCTTGTCCCCACAAGGAGTTAGGTCCTCAGGTACCTTAGGATAATAAATTTTGTAACGAGAGATTTTTCAGGGAAAAAAAAAAAATTCCTGTAATTTACTTGTCAATATTCTTTCATTATGGAGATTGTTCACACTTGCAACTTTTAGAAGCCTATAGATTATAAGACAAAGTTTAGGAAAACGCTTTATGCAACTCAATTCAGCGTGCAAATCCAGAGCCCTCCCTCTCTGTTGATTCACTTTGTTAGCCTATTTAATTTTAAGGATGTCACGTTAAATCGGAAAGGACAATTCTGGGGACAGACATAGATAATCAATATAATACTCTGCACTACAAAAGTATTTATATAAATAAAACGGGAGGGAGTAATACCCTACTTTGATGTTTTTCATATATAAAAAACAGTATGAGAAAATGAAATAAATCATAAAAAGATTGGAATAAATATACAGAGTGAACAAATAATCTTATTTGTATTTCAGCATATACACATAATTGTTTTAACAATAAAAACTAAATTACACAAAAATCTTATTGAAGGTGGAGTATCACCTAGAGGGGGGGTGAATAGGTGATTTAAAAAATCTTTCACTAAAGCTCAAGAATAAACAACAGAGACAGAGAGAGAAGAACAATGGACAAGAGAGATTATATTGGTTCGGTCCAACTCTTGACCTACATCCCGTCCTCAGAAACACTATGAGATTTCCACTATCTTTCAAACATCAATACAATTACACACTCTATACTCGAAGTAACCTTCTCACTCTAGGATTCACTCCCTCTTACAAGTTGTAATCGTACACCCACACTTAAGGTTCTACAATCTTAAGATTTAAACAACTAAAATAATCAAAATAGTGTTTAACTCCTCACTGACTAGAGAAATAATAAACACTGAAGTACAATGAGAATATCTAAAGATATTTGCTCAGTTAATGAAGCAGTAAGAAGTAGTTGAGTCGAATGGATTGCACAGCGTTTCGGTAGTTGGTGAATTCAAAGCTTCTAATATTTATAGTTGATGACATGTATGACCATTGAGAAGCTTGATGAATTATCCGTTGAGACTCTTCTAAATGTCCGTTAGAGATGAAGCGCAAAAGGTCTATATAATCGCCGTCATAATATTCTTTAATTCTTTTTTTCCTGCGATTATGATCGTTGGAGAGCCTAGCAAAAGGAATGAAATAATCTTGCCCAAAATGTCTTTCGGATGCTTGTGACAGGGACGAAACTTCCCTATGCCCCCCCCCCCCCCAAAAAAAATTATTTAAGAAGTTTTAGTGGAACTTTTTCTTTTTTAGTGTAAAATACAACCTTGGCCCCCAAAGTAATGAATATAACTTTGGCCCCCCCAACTTATCCTTCTTTTTTTTTTTTTTTTTTTTTTTTTTTTTTTTACATTTTTCCCTCTTTTTATATTTTAGGCTTATAATTCAATCTTTGTTCGATGTAGGGTTTTGTATGATTTATGTTAATCTTGTCATTCTTTTCTATGTTTCATTCTAATTACCGAAAGTTTTAGCTTATCGTGAAATTTACTTTTGTGGTGTATCCCTTACTATTCTTTTACCCATTCTACACTACATTTGTAGATGAAGTTAATTAACTTGATTTCATGAATATTTTTTTTCATTCTTTTCATTTTTAATGAATTTAAAACTTTCCTTAAAAAAAATTTCGGGGGCGCTGCCCCAAACCCCCGAATCCCCAAATTCTCCCACCACTATTTGGCCCCCCAAACTTTTCCTCCAAGTTCCGCCACTGTGCGTAGAGGTATGTTTGTTGGTTGAGTGTCTCGAATAGGTAAGCACATTAAATGCGTTCTAACACGTCGGATTACTTTATTCGAAAAACAAAGTTAATCCGCATTCTAATCACCTGTAACTCATTAACAAACTGATTAAATACAGTTAAGAACAGTAATGATAGATGATATGAAGAATCCAAAAACATACCTAGAGATTCACAAAATGTCGTTAAGCATTTTCAAAAACAAAGAGACATTGGCTCGAGTCAAAGTTATCACTGGCTCGAGTCAATCCATCGTTCAAGGAATAGAGAAGAATTTGAAAATATTGTTTGACTCGAGGCAGTCAAAGCATTGACTTGGGTCTAAGCTTAGGCTCGAGTCACAGAAAATATGGGTCGAGTCCAAGTCAAATGATCTTTCAAAAATATAGAAGAGATTTAACTCAAGGCTAAATAACGAGGCTCAAGTCAACCTCTAGACTCGAGGTTGGAATTTTGGCTCGAGTCATTAAGTGGGTGCTTGAGTCAATCTTGATTTTTAAATCTAACGGTCAAGATTCTGGCTAGAGTCAACACACACTGGCTCGAGGCAAGAGAACTGTAATTTTGAAATCTTTTTAAGTTCAAAGACAATTGGCTCGAGTCTTAGAATATCCTGGCTCGAGTCTTGTCACAAACTCGAGATAGACTTTTCGATGGCTCGAGTCAATATGTCATTTTGGCAATAGAAGGAAAGGGATTGACTCGAGTACGCTAGCCATTGGCTCGAGCCAATCGCTTGAGAAAAGGTTTTCGATAAAACCCACTTTTTCGACTAGTTTAAATCAATTTGCCTAGACCTTTATCCATACATTGTTTCCAAAGGTTAATCATCATCAAAACACATATAGAGAACTAACACTTATGAACTATTAAAGTTAAAAATATTTTTAAATATAGACAAATGCCTCATAGTAAATTATTAGATCCTTTTTAAGTCTAGGGATGGTTAGTATTGTCCATCTTTCTTCTATATATTTTTAATAAAATTTCTAAACATTTTAAAAAGGAAAAATATCGGTGAGGTCCCAAGGAAGAGAAACTATATATATATATATATATATAAAATCTCAACCCCAAATTTCTTATAAAAAAGTCCCTAGGGACTTTGATATTAATTACAAAGAAAAAAATTTCAAAAAGTCTCTTTGTCAAAATAGCTTTTCATGTTGTTAAAATAGCTTTTCCGTTGTTAAAATTTTCCCATGAAAATATTATTGTCAAAATGGTTTTTCATATTATTAAAATAGCTTTTTCTATTGTAAAAGATTTTCGAGTTTTTCCTAAGGAGTGTATAATTTTAACAATAGGAAAAGTTTTTTTAACAACATAAAAAGCTACTTTAACAACAATATTTTTATAGGGAAATTTTAACAACGGGAAAAACTATTTTAACAACATGAAAAGCTATTTTGACAACGAGACTATTTTGATATTGAAATTCTGTAATTAATATGAAAAAATAGAGGATTTGGGATTGAGACTTTTTTGATATTTTTCTCTTCTTTGGGACCTCACTGATATTTTTCCTTTAAAAAATTTAAAAAAAAAACATAAATTTTAAGGAATCTAATAAATGCCTACTCAAATTTTGAAAATAAAATGATGAATTTTTATGTGTTTTAAAACTGAAATATATTATCACAGAATTTTGTTATGCTACTATAGAAATTGCGATGCATAATGGTTACTATATGTCATACATTGCGATTTTGAACCATTATATACGCGGCGCTATATATGCTCCACGTAGATTGTTAGTTTTCGGTGTTTTGATGATAACAAATACTAAGGTTTTGATTCAACAATGGTTGCTCAAGTAAGAAATATACTCGAGCACGAGTTTGTCTCTACTCGAGCACACTCCATCTAACAGTGTGTTAATTATTTTACAGAAGCTTACTCGAGCTTTAGTTAAGTAACACTCGAGCAAGGCATTTTTTGTGCCCAAGCATGGTTGAGCTAGAATAAAAAATACTCTCTATCAAGCTGCTACTCGAGCAGCAGGTAAGTAATGCTCGAGCATGATACTCGAGCAGCAGGTAAGTATGCTCGAGCATGATACTCGAGCAGCAGGTAAGTATGCTCAAGCATGATACTCGAGCAGAGGTAAATCTATACTCGAGCACTATTGTAACACCCCTACTGTTGTAATTATTGTACGTGTAATTATGGTTCAATTAATGAGAAATTTTATTTTTGATTATTGTTATTGTTATTATTAATTACCGTAATAATTCAATTGGGAAATAAATTAAAAGAGGAAAACAAGGGCCAAACAGTCAGTTCCTTATCCCTTAAATATTAAAATTTAGTTTACCATGATAAAAGGAGAGAAAACCAAGTGATTTAAGTCATGGTGAGGCCCAAACTTGACATGCGGGTCCCACAGGCGATTAACCGACAGAAACAGGGCTGGTAGGGACAAGTTAGGAGTTCCTTTGGACTAAGTGGGTCAAGTGTGGGGCCACTCCGGGAATTTTGGAGAACGTCACATATGGGTGTCTATTCAAGGGGAAAAATCTGGAAAAAGTGAAGAAAAGAGCAAAAGGAAACACCATGGTGACCAGCGGGACCCACACGGACCGGTAGACCGGGAATTGGACTGATTAAGTGGAGAAAAGGGGAATTAAATACAAAGGATCACATATTTGGGGCCCCTTAGGCACCACATACCCCCTCTAATTATTAAAAATATTTGCTTGGAGAAAAAGGAAGAAAAATCGAGTGTAAAAGTCAAACCGTGTGTCCCACATCAAGAGAAAAAGGGCAAAATGAGAATAAATGGGTAAAAAGTAATTAGGGCAGACATGTGGGCCCAAAATGGCGCCACATGTGCCCTTTGGGCAGACAAAACATGTGGGGAAAAAGTTGGTAATTATTGAAAAGTTCTAGGCCGTAATTGAAATTTTCAAAAGTTTCGGGCCAAAACAGGTAATTTGTCCCAAAAGAGGAAAATACCTAGACATTTTTGGGAGAGGGATGTGCCACATGTCAGAACCCTGGAGCCTTCTAGAAAATTCTAGATTTTCTTGGGGAAAAAGCGAAAAGCCAGATAAATCCTAGACTGAAATTTACGCCAATTAATTCTATTTCCACCGGATCAATTTTACCTTTATTAAAAGGTAATTTCACTGATCTTTTTCACCCTAGGGAGGGTGAACTTTTCAAAGGCAGAAAAGAAAGCTCAGAAACTCCATAGACAAGCTCAACACTCAAGGTCTCAAGAACACTCAACGGTTCTCCGATTTTAGGTAACACCGACAACTTCATCTTCTTGAGTTCCTGATTAAATATTTTCGTGCAAAAAGTTGGAGCTTGGTGTTAGGGTTGGATTTTTGCATTTTTAAGGTCACCAATGGCTCTAGAATGTAGTTTTGTGTAGCGTATAGTCATGGGTTAAGTTGCCGTAGTCGAAAACACCGAAACCTCTAAGTTAGGGCTTGCTGCCAGTTTCAGGGATTTTGGGCAGCAAAGCTTCTAATGCGTTTATGAAGGTGTAAGTGAACTTTTTGTAAGCTGAAATTTTACATGTCAAAACTAGACATCTAGGGCATGAATTTAGATATATAATATGATAATTTGGATAAGATTTATTGGGTGAAATAAATAGTTGAAAAAGTGTCTAGAGTCAGGGGTGCGAATCTGGACCAGGGGAGGAAAAATAGCTACACGCCCAAATGTGTACTTTCAGGGTCTAGGTATATTTTTCCTGAAAAATAGACTTCTTAATGGTTCAAATAGCTTTAGTTACATGAAAAATTTATTTTTTTAGAATTTATGAAAAATCCATGAAGTTGGACTAGAAACACTAAACTTCTGGAAATTCTATGTCAAGCTCGGTTTTAGCAAGGAAAAAGTGAGGGTATTTTGGTAAATACTAAAAGTGGTGTATTTTGATATTTTTAGGTCAGGGGTATTTTTGGAAAAATTACCGGGCATAAAAATATTACAAGCGATAATCACCCACGCGGGTAGTAATCACTTTACTCCGGCACTTTTATGTGTTTTGTTGTATGTTTTGCTTGCCATATTTGTTTTTGGTATATGTGTTGCCAAAATGCATACAAAACATGTTTGTGCTTGTGTCCCTAGCGCTGAGGGTGCCGTCGGGGTCTGCCTACGTGGAGACTCAACGGAGACGAGCTTGTGATTCCGGTAATTCGGGCCTGTCTTGGTAAAGCGGTCGATGGTGCGAAGAAGTGTTATGGTATATGTGTCTGTCTGCATATGCGGTACATTTGACATACTCATCTGTATTTATATACTCATATGGTTGCATACATACGCATATCACATATAGTGCATGAGTATTGATGGTTACTCTGGGGGCCGTCTTCGGACCTCATAAGCTTTTTGTGGTACAGGGGATCGTGTTTAGAGGCCTTTTTGCAGAGGTGGGTGATAGTGTAGATGAAGGATAGGGAATGCCCTATCTTATTATGTATTTTATATTTTGGAATGACTGTATATGTATTTTGGTATTTACTACTAGATGACTATATCATAACCCTTCAGGGACTTTACTTTTTGTCGTCTTTTACTTTTACCAGTACAATAGCTTGTTCAAACCGATCCTGTGCTCTGTTGCACTACTCTAATCTATAATTAATTGGACTAATAATAAGGGAAAGGTAAAGTATAAAAGGAATCCCTCTAACCCGCCACCCGAAAGGGTGAGGCCGGTGGAGGTGTAACAGTTTTGTATCAGAGCACGGTTTGGATGGTACTGGTAAAAGTTTCCGGTTAAGGGTACTAATGTGATGGTATGGTGAAGTAGGGGAAGATGGACCCTGACCCTCGATATGGACACACATACCAGCAAAGGAGGAAGAGACAGCCGACGGTACTTGGAAGGGCCAGGCATAGAGCGGATCTACCAGCACCTGCCCTGAGCCTGACTTTCCACCTTTACCCCTGATCGCGCCCATTCCTGAAATCCCACCTAACCCTCCGATTGCACCTGAGCTAGTGCCGCCACCAAATCTGGAACAGATACCACCTTTTATCCCTTCGTTCCCTCCAGAACCTGGCTTGGATCTGGAAGCTTTGCCTAATATGATACTCGGATTAGAAATGCCGATACTTGACTTTGATCTAGACTTACCTTTACTAGTTTTTCCGTAGGTTTATGGCGAACCTTATAATCCAGACATCCCTGATCTATTTAATTTGGCTCTGGGACCTGATCATGTACCCTTAAATGAGCCAGAGAATGCTCCACTTATGGTACAACCCCTTGCCATTATGCACCCAGTGCCTGAGGCAGAACAAGGAGTTGGAGAAAATGGAGTCGAAGGCGCTGGAGGAAATAACGGATCGCCACACTCGTCGGTTGGAGATTCCGAAGTACCTACGGTGTTACCACCGCACCCTCTGTTGGGTAACGAAGGTGCATTTGATAATGACGAACTACCGTCGATCACCTATTTGGTGGATATTGCTCCGAGTCTAGTTGGGACGGCCTACACCGGGACTGCCCACAGCTAAGGACAGAAAAGAGACCCCAAAATCAGGGCAGAGTTTTTGCCATGACCAGAGATGAAGCTTAGAAATCCCCCGAGATGATACAAGGTATGTTCCATATCCACGGTTACCCCTTGCATGCATTATTTGATACAGGTGCTAGCCATTCATTTATTGCATATGATTGTGTGACACCTTTGAAACTCGATGTACACAAATTGCCTTATGATTTAATGTATCTACACCCTTATGGGTTAGAACTAGAACTGCTGATGTATGTTTGAATTGTGTTGTGATTGTTAATGATCGTGAGATGATTATACCTGATCTGTCTACCGTTGCACGGAATCGATGTGATACTGAGAATGAATTGGCTGACAGCCAACAACGTAATCCCTTATGCAAAAATTATTTTTGTAGAATTTATGAAAAATCCCTGAAGTTGGACCAGAAACACTAAACTTCTGGAAATTCATCGTCGTATATTCATTTTATCATTCGTATGGCATCCCTAAGGATCAACATATAACCTTTCTTAGAGTATTTAGGAAAAACAATTGTTGTTTAACAATTGTTGTTGTTGTTAGGAAAAACAATTGTTGTTTAACAACTGTATACACATACCTCAGGGTACTTAGTCCTCAAATTAAAGGAATCCCAAATTCCTATGATATTTCTCAGGAGGTCACCCATCAAGTATATACATAATTTAGGGTGCTTAGGCCTCAAATCAAAGGAATCCTAGATTCCTATGATATTTCCGAAGAGGTTACCCATCCCGAGATTTCTCTTACCTAAGCACGCTTAACCTCTGAGTGCCAATCTGTTCTGGAGGTATTAATACCGGTACAAGTCCACGTATCACTAGATACTGGCCATCTATTATGTACTAATCCAAGTACAACATATCCGGCTTCCCCAGAAAGGCCAAGTACCATTCCCTTAGGGAAACTTAATCAGTACCAACTTCTTCCTAGAACTCCCTTTTTAATTCTCGTAATGCTGGTTGGGGATTCTATTCAGACCCTAATTTCCATATTAAAGGCCCTAAGGTTAGCAATAGACCCCATATTCTGTGCTATCTCATTTATCTGCAATGTCTCACTTTATCGGAGCCTGAACCCTCATCCTTAGAGTTCATATCACTACTGCTTCCTCTCCTATTACCATGTAATCAAATATTAGTATGCTACTCTGTTGCCATCAGATTCTATGTTCCGATTGGGCTTCTAGCTTAGAGCTGACATGAAATCAATTTTTTTTTAACCATACTAGTTGGCTAGGTAAGTGTGAATCTAGTGGGAGTCTCTCCGTGCTCTTGCAACGGCGAGTAATTAAGTAACCACTAAATCAAGGCTAAGCCTTTTAACTGCCTTCCTTGGATACCAATATATGAATTAACTATATCTGATTCCTTTACCAGGAACTCTACTATGATACCACCAAGTGTGACACTCTTTTGATAACCCCGTTAATTATCAGAGTGACATCGCGCAGCACATTGGGATTATTAGAGTACTAATAGAAATAGCATTTATGTACTCATATAAAATTTGACTTGATTACAAATAGGAGTGTTTACATGGGTTCATACCCTTTACAGATGTTTACACTCATTTATAGATAGTGCAAATTAAACACTATCATCCCTCAGTTCTTCAAGCTATCCCTCTGGTTGGCTATCTTTTCAAGAAACACTCCCTTCTGGAGCCTTATGAATCACTTCTCACTTGTGCTCAGCCGTCTGTTGGTTGGTAGTGGATGATGAGATTTTGAGGAATCCCAGTAGTAGACAATACCAAACAATGCATGCAAGGTAAATGCTAATGTATCAAATGCTTGCCTTGCATTGGCTCATGCCAACATAATGACATCTTTGCATGCTTAATGCTTCATGCATCATGCTCAAGTATGTTAAACATAACAAGCAAGTATAGCAATCATACGTATACATATAAGCAATAATATCAAATACATGCAAGTAAGGTAAACCCACTACCTTAAGGACCAATGTCCTTCCTTGGTTTCCTTTTTCACCAACCGTCAAGATTTCTTGAAGTTACTTCCCTTCTCCTTATAGCCTTAAAGACATAATCATATCTTTAGAACCGGGGAAAATGAATGTCTAACAAAGTTGTATTAACCTTACAACTTTTACCCTTCAATTTCCTTACTTTTGGACTTGTGGAATTTTCTTAGAATTTAACCACAATTTGGAAATTCATAATTAATATCCCAAAAACCTATATGCGGTGATTCCAAAAATCACGTGTTCCTTGACATTTCTATTTCCACAAAAAAATAACACCAATGGTTGGAACATGTCCAATCATTCCCAGTTTTCAAAACTTTCTCCACTATTTAGTATGAACTTCCAGGAGCTTAGGTCTATCTATAAAGCTCATAACTCTTTGTACAGAGCTTCAAAAACTACAAACTACATATCAAATTAAAGCTATATGTGTCTAATACATATCTAGAAAGTTTCATAATTTTATCATATGCCAATAATTCCTAGTTTAATTATCTTCCTCTACTGTCCATATTTAACTTTCCAAAAACTTAGTTTAGTTTGTAAAAATCATAACTCCTTGTACAAAACATCAAAATTATGAACTTCTTATCAAATTAAAGCTCTTGGGTGTCTTCTTCAATTCTGGAAAGTTTCACAATTTTTGGAGATCATTGTTGGTTGATTTCCTTACCAAGTAGAGTATTGTCCCGTAGATCGAGATACCAAAGAGTGACACTCGATTTGCTATGATAGTTGCGTACACGAAAAGTAGATATAATTGGGTTGAGAGGTTTTTTAGTTATGCTAATAACAGAAATAAACAGAGTGAATTAAATTTGAGAAGATATCAGTAAGAAGTTAGGCTGGACTCAGAATCACCCTTAAGTGCATCAATCTCCCAGTTGCTCTACCCATTGCTATAGCATCTATACTGCACAGATGCTACAGCATAACCACTAACTACAAAGCTATTTGGTTAACCCACTACTATAATCTACCGAAGCTTCCGCGTCTGATACATATGATGCTAACTATACTCCTTCCATATACCTATGGCAACCTTATAGTTAGATCTGCTTTACACACAGGTTGTCATGGTTATGAGAGGTAAACCCATTCCTGAAGTCTACAATAATAGGTCAAGTCGTGCACGGGCTGCCTAGCAAACACTATTTCTCGAGGTCTAACCTTAACTCCTTGCCGCAAGTCGAGGCCACAAATCTAGCCCTTAGCTTCCGCTAATCGACTAGTAATTAATGCACTGATAAGAAAACCAAATTTATTAAATTAAGAACTTGCAACTGGGTTCATTTAACACTTAAGAAATCATCCTCGTCCAGCCATACGAAAATTAGTTCATGATTGATGAGGGAAACACAAAACAGATAATAACAGAATGACCCATGATCTAAATACTAAAATAAAATAGGAAACAGAAAGCTTGACGAAGTTCTGACAGCATGGACAAAGCCTTGTCACTCACCACTCCACGTCTTCTTCTCTCCGTCGTACTGCAAGGAAGGATGCTGGGTTGTCCTGGAAATCTCGTGCTTTGTGAAATCTCTCACTCTTCTCTTGAGTCTGCCGAATGTGGAATCTTCTTCTCGGCTCTCTTCGACTCGCTTAGGGTTGGCTCTACTATCTCTTTATATAATCAGGCTTTCTTGCGGCTCAAGTTACAGCGAGTTGGGTCTTTCCTAATCTGTCGAGATCTATCATATCTCTCGATCTGAGTAGATCGCTTCTGCTGATCCTGCGGGATTCTTCAAATCTTTTAGTTTCGTTCCTCCGCATCTTCTATTCCGTTATGTCAGCAATCTACTTGTCGTTATCGCCCTTTTCTTTTATTCTTGAAATTCTTAGATAAAAAGGTCATAGAACATGTCGCATAGCATTGCGTCCTCTACTTTGCTATAGCTTTCGTGATGCCTTGCATTGCACTTCGAGTTGCTGTCAGGATGCTATAGCATCGTATCAGCTTTGCTATAGGTTCTTCCTTAAAAAAACCATGTAATTTGCTCCTTTCTTAGCACATGTTTAGGATGTAAATGATTTCTATCCTTCAGTTCCTATATCATGAATATATGCCTTTTTGCTTGGATTGTTCGTAGTTAAGCTTATATTTACCATACAATTCAGTCATGAAAATATAGGAAAACATGGCATAATTTTTTCTCATCAGTCATTGACTTAGTCAAAACCTACATGCAAGCTGACTGCCCCCAGAAATTCAAAACTAGCAATTTTCACCCCTTTGAAAAACTTTTGATTTTGTGTACCAAAGTGCTTTGCAAAACTCATTCACAACCTTATTCTCACTCAATTTTTCATGGTGAACAATTTGGTAACCCCAAAATCATGAAAATCCTTTTATTTCATCGAGTTTTGGTTCTGGCTAAAATCTCCTAAAAATCAATAAGACTCTAAAATACGAGATAGATGCAAAGCCTTACCTCTTTGGCTAGATGCAAAGCCTTACCTCTTTGGCTTCATCTAGCTCTTGTGGCAACTTCTTCTTCTCTTTTCCTTTTTCAAATCCTCAGCCTAACCCATAATAACCACATGCACGTTGATTATTTCTCAAAAATCATAACGTGCAATGAAGATGGAAGGAGAAATTACAACTACTCTTACAACTAACCTTGATCTTTGATGGTTTCTCTTCTTGATCTTTCTAGCTCAACTTCAAGTTAAGTGATGAGGAGAGGCTGATTGTGA
The DNA here is from genome assembly GCA_019022655.1 of Acacia acuminata. Lineage (NCBI taxonomy): Eukaryota > Viridiplantae > Streptophyta > Magnoliopsida > Fabales > Fabaceae > Acacia > Acacia acuminata. The sequence goes on from JAFJYI010000223.1 coordinate 403,349, forward strand.
GGGAGAGGGAAAGGGAATAGTTGGAGAATTGTTAGTGTTCTTGAAGAAAGGGAGAGGACTATGATTTGGAGAAGGGAGGAAAGATTACTGCTGGAGATTGAGAGGAGGAAGGAGGCCTGATGGTTGAGATGAGTCAAGAGGAGAGGAGAGGGGGTTTTAGTTTAGGGAAGGTAAGAGAGGGAGGATTAGCTAAAATGATTTAAGGGGGAGAGAGTATATGTGAACTGTAGGTATGGTGGAGGCATGCATGTGTGAGATGTGTCACATTGCATGTGTGTGTGTGTGTGTCTATGTTTGTGTGTGGCCATGTGTCATGGTTCTATATGTGACCTCTCTATGTGTGCGCTCTTGTTGCTTAATGGATAAGTGTAGGATAGAAGAGGGCAAGGTTTTGGAGGGAGGGAGTGTGAGTGAGTTGTGTCTCTTACATGGATGACAAGTGTTGAGTCAAGAGGAAGGGAGAGAGATGTGTGTAATGTTGTGAGGGAGGGAAGGTGTGCGGTGTTCATATGTAGAAGTGACACTTGGCATTTTGCATATGTCTAAGTGTCCTTCATGCAAGCATCTTGCTTCCTTGGGAAGACAATTGTTCCCTTTTGACACTTGGCATTGTTGCATGGCTTTCTTTATCGGGGCATACCCGAGATTCTGCTCGGGTTTTACTTAGGTTTGTGACATGCTTACCGAGACCTGCCAAATAACACCATATACCAATTTATTTTCAAAAACGCAGGGCATATCCGTCTGCCCTGGAAATTCCATATATTCATTTATACCAGTATATTTTCGCTTAACTACTTGTCCTATACCTCATGACATAGTTGAGTGGTTTATTTACAAACCGATTAACACTGTGTGAGTGTTCGATGCCCGTCTGTGCGGCCTATACATACTGGGTCCACTTACTCGTATAGCCGAATTACTTACTTCCTGAGAGGCTTTCTATCTCTCATCCTTCTTGGGACTTTTCCCGAATTGGGCGTAGTTGTTTGCCTAATTTAAGTTTATTCCCAATTCTCAGGGCCCAAAATTCAGGATGTTATACTGGACGCTCAGACATGATCCTTAGTTGATGCCTCTGTAAGTGGATCTATACTGATGAAGTCTTATAACAAGGCATATGAAATATTAGAACGAATGGCCATGAACAATCACCAATAGCCGGCAGATCGACTTCCTTCCACCAGAACTATGGCTGGAGTTCATGAACTTGATGCTATGACTGCCCTTACTGCTCAAGTGTCTTCATTGGCAAACATAATCAAGTCAATGAGTGTACCTACCAGCACCTCATAATTTGTCTTGGTCCAAAATATAATTAAGGCCGCTTCACTAATACCTAGGATAGTTATTTTTATTTAAAATTTTGCCCTTCTATACATTTGTGAGCCAACTTCTTCTTCTTTAATATATTTCCTCCAACATGAATTATAGGGAAAAATTTTAAAGATATACAATTTCTGATATTAATATAAGATGAACTTTGTAGTTCAATTTTATTATTAAAGTTGATCATATATTAAGGACTATAGGATCTAATTATAGAAATAAAGATGCAGTGGTTTTTTCCCCCCGAACATTGTTCCTCCTTAATTATATCAAAGTTGTCATCATGCTTTAAATCCATAAATATGATCAATGTTTAATTATCTCAGTGGCAACGCCATCCGTTACGTTTGGATGAGGTTCCAGGTTTGAGTTCGGTGTTGACATGTTTTGGGTGGGCATGTGCGTATAATTGTATTGAATAAAAAATTTATAAATATGCTTTATTGGGATTATTAATTTTAGGAAAAATCCTACTTAAATCCATTTGAAATGACTTAATTCAAAATTTGGCCTGCACTTTCAACAAATTCTTAATCCAGTCAAGAGGCCTACTTAATAATTTTTAAAAGACCAAAATGCCCCGATCTTTTTCAAAAAAGGAAAGTTGAAGATATTTAGAAAGAAAAAAGGATTTCTAAATTAGGCCTCATCTAACTTAAATTAATTAATAACTATTCAACATAATTAGTATGATTTGTTATTTTACTTACATACGTTCTTTTTTTTGGTCGAAACTTACATACGTTTGACATGTTCGTTTTGAAAAATATGATCATGTTTAATTAATGAAACTTGACGTTTATATATATATGAACTTGAAGATCGTGCATATATATATAAACTTCATGTTTAATTATTGATTTTGTATTCTGCACATTATTTTTGGGTCCGGGAACACATGGTTTCATTTTATTTATTCAAGTTTGCAGGCAGTGAAGCAAAAGATTCTAAATTAATTGTTGTATTATTTTATGTGAAGGAAATACTAATTAAGTTTGGTTAAAAGTGGAGAAGTTATATTGGATATATATATATATATATATATATATTGCTCTAGTGTGGAACACATATGTCTAGCCTCAATGGACTAGTGTGTTTATATTGGATCAAAAGGATTCTCCAAGATATCTATAAGGCAGATACCGAAGAGAATATCAAATGACTCTCCAAGATATCTATAAGGTAGATATCATAGAGAGCAAAGGATCATTGTGCACGGATATGACTTTTAGCCAAAAGGGGGTAGGCTGTGTGCACATTGAGGTTGAATAGTAATTAGGATGAATAGAAAATTTGTACCTTTTATGTTAACCTCCTATTTATAGAGATTACCTTTAGGGTTTGGGTCCTTGGGCTTTGTGCGCCTTCCTGGCCCATGCTGAGCCGCCTCACTTGCAATTGACATCCCTGATTAGGGTTTTCCCTTGATTATGGCCTTGATTATATGTTGGTTAGGATCCTCTTTCATTACTAGAAAATCCTGGTGTGCTTTGCCCTTGTTGGGCCTTGTGATGAATGGGCCTCTTATTTGAGTCCATAATAGTTGCCCCCAAGCCTGGTAGTTCAGGTCTATGGGCTGCTAGGGTGCATTGATTATTTAGCCTGGAACACGGATTTAACCAGGTTCCAAAGAGATGGGTCTTATTTCTGTGTCATTTGAACTTTCACCAAGCTCTGGTGATCTTCAGATTCATTTGTGTCGAAGTGCAAACTGCCCCAAGACACGTGGTCAAGGTTGATTTGCTTGAAACTGCCCCTTTCCATATTTGTTGGGTCCGAAGCTTGTCCGCAATTCAACTTAAATGTGGAAAATATGTTTGGCCACCATGACTGACTCGCTTGACTTCATGTCGAGTTCTACATGGACTTCGGATTTGTTTGACTTCTACACGAATTGTCCCCAAACATGTATTCCGGGTTAGTTATCTATGAAAACTCACTTGTTTTTCATGATGGCTGGGATTTCTTTTGTAACCTTGATCTGGATTGCCGAGTTTGCACCTTTCCGCCATGGGCTGTCCCCAATTTGGGATATCATGAAAAGCATACGAAAGGATTCCATTTGCATATACCATTGACAATTTAACAGCTGTATATTTGCGTATCGTTATGGTGTAAAACTGTCATTTCTCGCGTAGTAGCTGCTTCTTCCGTCTTTGATATTCGTGCGCATTTAATGCTCGTATGTCGTTTCATATCAGCCACCATTTCACTTTTTGGGGGGATTTGCTTTTCAGTGGGAATTGTCTTCGCTTCCCCTAACTCTTCAAATTCATAACGTTTATATATTCACATTTCCCACCTCTTCTCACCACTTTTCGCTCGACGCTCTTTGTCTTCCCAGAAAACTCTTGCTTTCAAAGAGCCTTCTTCTCTCGATACTCCTGTTTGCACTTCCTAGTCTCCTCCAACCTTTCTAAGATCAAGTACTCATATTGCTTCCTTCTCTTCTTTTGTTTCCACTTTGCTTCACCTTCTTTTATTCTTGCTTCTTTGACTGTTATTGCCAAAACCTTATTTTCTGGTTTTCTAGGTAGGCATTTAGGGGTTTCTGGGTAGGTGTTTTGGGCTTTGAAACCCTTTGCAATTTTGGTTCTTGTCTTCGAAACTCTAGTGTTGTGTTCATCCCCTTCTGCCCCCTTTTAACCAAACAAGCTTGCGTTGAGAGGCTGTTATGATTCTTTGAGAATTCCTCTTTAAGCCTACTGTGGCCTTATGGTGAAAATTTTGAACTGAGCCATCCCAATAATCTCTATACCTTGGTTCTTTTTCTTGAAAATCCATAGGTAAAGGTACTCATTTTCCTTCTTTGGTTCATGATAAAACGATTCCAGAAGAAGAATATGAGATTCTTCAAAAACTTCCTTCCGGAGCACAGTACTGGCTTTGGGGAATTCTCAGTACCGAGGAAGAGAACGAAGAGGCATTGCTTCACAAACCCCAGGGTAGTAGGAGTAGAAAGAGAGCCCAAAGACAACCGCATGAGAACCGTGATTCGAATGTGACTGACCCGGGATCCCATTTGGGGAACGTCTTTGATTCGTAAGATGATTGTTGCTATTTAAGCATTGATCTCATCAATAGTGGCCATGCACTAGTACAAAAAAGGGCTTTAAGACCGCCTCATTTAGACCGGAGATTCGACGCGCCGGTCTTAAAGGAATGACCGGTAGCAGTTCCGTAAATATAAAGAACTTTTTGGACCGGATCATATTTTCATTGGTCTTAAATATATTATTCAGACTAGACATAAAAACAACCGGTCTTAAAAATGTTATTAAAAAAATTCAAATTTCAATTACTTTATAGAGAAATCTCATACAAAAGTACTTATATTTTTCTCGTGGTCCAACATAATAAGGAAAAATTTAAATATAAAAGTCTCAAGGTTTTAAGACTCGCCCATATGTAATAGGCGGTCTTACAAGTTAAACTTTTAAGACTGGAGATATATTAAGGCCGGTCACAAAAATTTAATTAATTTTAAGACGGACGTTTATAAGGACAGGTCTTAAAGGTTAACTTTTAAGACCGTCTTATAATTTGTCCATTCGTAAAGTTAAATATTTTAAGTCCGGACTTAAATTGTGGCGGCAAGTAACTCGATATTGAAGAAAATTAAACAAATAATTAATTACTTTTAAGATCGGCCTTAAATATGAACAGTCTTGATTTTAATATTAAGATCGGACTTTATTTTTTGTTTGGTCTTAAAAATGAGGCGCCAACAAAACATTTCTTCGTGCGAAATCCTTTGTTACTCTCATTGAAGAACCTCATTTCGTTTCCGTTGCGAAACCCTTCCTGTTGCATTACCTCTCTTCCTCGCCCACGTACGATATCTGTTAGTCTCATTTGCTCAGGCATTCCTTTCTTCCTATCTCGAAAATGAACGGTGAAAACGATTCTATTCGTGTTCCAGGAACGCCAGTTACTAGTATGACTGGTGTGAGTCAGAACGAACCCTCTTCATCTCACAATGAGCCTCGTAACCGCCATGCACGCCGTGGTAGAAGAGGTACAAGAATGATGGATATAACCCTAAGTCAGACTTCTGGGTCAAGGCTCGAGATTCAGTTTGATGAAAATTTGGAACCTTTCGGTCCTAATAAAAGCAAATATACTAGTTTTGTCGGCTATCTTGCACGCAGCAAGGTTAGCATCTTGACAGATGAGTGGAAAAACGTCGACTTTGGCAATGTAAAGCAACCTATTTGGGACACTATATCCGGCTTACATACACTGTCACTGACTCTCAAAACTTGAAAGACAAGACATTGTCTTATCGTGCTGATTGGTGAGGAAGTTTAAGACCTTTCTAGCAAACACATATATTTTTGCTGAGGTTAGCCCGACCAAAATCCTTGGGACAATTACACATTTATTGATGAACAAACTTGGCAACAATTTGTTCAGTCTGCGGACCACTCTTGAAGCTCGGTGAGTTTATATTTAGTTTTTTTTTTTTTTGCCCTTTTGTTTGCTTATTAACCCGTGTGGATATGTGAATGTTATTGTGTTCATCTAATCCCGTTAGTTAAATGGTTTGGTGTGTGAATAGAAGTATACATTTCCTGCCTTTGTCTATGCAAGTTTGATATGTAAACCCTGAAAAGGTAAAATACTAAGAAGGTAATTGTGTAATGGTTTGTCTTGCAAAGGAGGAAATGAATAGTCTTAAGAGGGGGAAACTTTATATACCTAATTGTTACTATCTAATGGGATCGCTGATCCCACCGGATGCCTTAAAAAGGATCAAGTTTGTATTATTCCGTAAGCATAATTCTCTTTTTGTTTCTTAACCTATCTATCTAGCACAATACATAGCTCCAATTTATGTTCAAACTCCCTTTGGTTGGAGGTATGTGATTTTTTTTCCGAATTCTTAGATGCTAAAGCCTATGCTAATTTTTCTTGTTATATTTTCTTTTGTTTTTTTAACTAAGAGAAATAGTCTATCAAATTCCTTATGGTTCAACGGAATCAAGACGCTGCTCGCTTTGCCTATTGATAATTAGCATAATTAAATAGTTGTTTTCAATTATGATAATTAGAAGTTCTCTAATTTCCGTTAGTGACATGGTCGGAATTCAAAATTAATAGTTGTTTTCAATTCGATTCACGTAAAAGAAGGGAACAAGCACAGGAGATAGGGAGAAAGAATGATTGCCTGCATAGGGCTTCTCGTGGCGGATATGAAAAGGCCGAAAAAGAATCGATGAAGGCCAAGCGGAAGAGATTGGAAGATGAAGCTGAATCTAATCCTTCTGCGATAGTTGATCAGCCATCTCCAATACGTCGCGAGGAGTTTTGGTTGCACATTCGGCAAAAGCCAAGCGGCGCCTACACGAGTGAACAAACTCGTGTAGTTGCTTTGAAAGAATTGTAAGTATCGTTATTGTTATTTTTTAGTTACTAAACAAGTTTCATTACTAAGCTTCTCGTTATCTGTATCTTACAGGAAGATCTTAAAAAGAAAGAAGCAGAGGGATCTTTTGTGTCGGACTGGAGGAATGATGTTCTGACTGTTGCGACCGGAAAACCGGATCACCCGGGGTGTGTAAGGGGGATTGGAGGACGGGTAGGCCTAAAGGAATACTTTGGTAAATCCAAACGCCATAGACAAAGCATGGTTACCCAGGAGGAGATGGACCACACGGTGGCCAAAATAAATGAGGAAGCAACAGCTAAAGAAGCAAAGTGGCAATCCGAGATGAGCTAGATGAAGGAGGAATTGAAGCAGATGAGGCTGCTTTTGAGATCTCGTCCAGAGACCAGTGTTCCCTTACCACACTCACCTACAGCTGCTATGCAGTAGAGCACTATAACGAGCTATATTGTTGGACAATCAGAGCAACCCTGTGACCTGTATGTGGAGGATCATGATATTCATAGACGATTAGTTGCAAAAGGGACTGTCCACAACGTGGGATCAACCGTACACCACCAACAAATGGCGATGATGAAGTCGAGTGTCAATTGAAAAGGTGATCGTGATGCACTTCTCCTCTCCCAACCGATAGGTCAAGCTTGTGAGTCATGTCAAGGGAACCTTCATCTCTTGGCCAATGAAGCTTGTACATGTCTCTACTCCTCCTCAAGTTCCATCCCCTCGTCAAGCTTCATCCCCTCCTCAAGCTCTATCCCCTACTGCTAAGTTGACTGCCAAGGAAAAAATATCCAATATGGTGAAGAGTGGATATTTTAAAGATAAATGGTGGCCTGTCAATGAAGTAGTAGGCCTCACTAATCCTCAACCGGTTTACTTTGACATCGATGATGTAACCTCCCTACTGCTTCCTCGACAGGAGCTTATAGTGCAATTGTTCAAATGTGGATGAAGTAAGTATCTTCTTCTATGAGTACATAATTTAAATGAATCGTTTAGACACACATACAAATATACTAATTCCCTGATCGATGTCATTATTTTAGGTTCATGCATCAAGTATTGGAGCAACAGGGCAAAATCAATGAGTTTGGATTCTTGTGCCGAGTCTATGCAAGTACAACATCCAAGGAGGAGAGATAGGAGTACATATAAAAGAGGTTGTGTGAAGTGAGAAGAAAGGTTTACATGTTTCCATACTTTCACAGGTACATATCACAATTCTTGTCTACAATTCACTTAATTCTGCTACATATATCACTGAGTACTTTACTGCTGTGAATTTTCAGCCGCCACTGGCAGTTGGTCCTCATGTACATGGAGGAGCATAAAGTTATCTTCTTATGCTCCACCCACGGTGATCCAGGGACTACGTTGGTGCAAACCATCAACGAGTAAGCATGTCATTTTGATTCTCTTGTCTGAAATCTCTGCTGTGAATTTTTAGTAAACCTTCATTGATAAATTTGTGATTTTTATGATAGTGCCATGAAGACCTAACAAATTGAGGTAAAAAAAACGTTCGTATCAGGCCACTAATGCTACATGGCACACACCAAAAGTTGGTACATATTTGGACACTGCCACACTGCCTTGTGAACTTGGTCAGTAAGCTATATATGCTCTTATATATATTTCTTGTTCTTTTTAGACCCATCGGCAACCAACGGAGTCCAACTTATGTGGCCAGTACGTCATGAAACACATATATGATATTATCACGGAAGGAAGGACTAAATTAACTGTAAAGGTAAATGTATTTGATGTTACAGAGGTTTGGCTGAATTTAGTTTATGGCTTAATGTTACATATGAAATATGCACGCAAGTTAATTCAGTTTATGTCTTTGATGTTACAGAGGTTTTCCTGTCCTGATCCCTTTCCTGATGATGAAATGAAGCACATACGCAATTTGTTTTGTGAATATCTGTATGACCTGATTAACAGTCAGGACAATAATTAATGTCCTAAATTCATTTGTAAATATATGCTGTAGCAACAATAATTTTCTGTAAATTTGTTTATTTTTTTGAACAATTCATTCATTTGTAAATATACATACGCAATGTGTAATTCATTCAGCAGTAAAGATTTAGGACCGAATGTTTGTTTAAACTCCGGTCTTAAAAGTGTATTATAGTCCAGTCCTAAAAGTCTGTAAAGACTAGAGACTTTTAGGGCCGCATATTTATTAGCGGTCCGATCCTAAAAGTAATTTACAAGGTGTTGGAAATTATGCCCTAGGGGCAATTCATTGTACTTTGGATATTTAAGTTATTTAAAGTATTCTCTTTAGTTATCATTTTCGTTTGCATGTTCGTATTGATAATCGAATCCCCGGATACATCTTATAGATTATCCTAAATGTCCTCGTCCGGTCATCTACGCGGAGCGAAGATGAGTTAAGACCGCATGACTTTGATGAGGTATGGAGATACGAATCAAAGTCATGGGCACTTGTAAGAGTACAAGGTCTTTGGACCGACCCACTATGAGAAAGCCTGCATGGATCTAGTCATGTTTATCTCATGTATAACCGCGTCACGACGCCCTATGACTTGAGATCATCATGAATTCCTACATGATGAATCACTGGTCTTTGACCTAGACAAAAGTCACCTTTGACCGGGTGATGATAAAGGCTGGGATCGGGATCAGTGGTTTTCATGCGGAGGGACATGAATGGTCAAGATGGAATTTGTCCCTCACATTTGTAGAGAGATAATCTTTGGGCCCCTCGATGAGTGAGTCTAAGAAATGTATGGCCATACCGTGATGGAAAGGAGTTTCCATTTCACTTATTAGACTACTCGAGAATCGAGAAAGTAATGGTCAAGAAAAGGAAGTTGACATTATCCATGCCTCATCCTTGACCAAATTATCGCGTGACAAAAGGGACGTGACATGGTTGTGTTGGAAATTATGCCCTAGGGCAAGTCATTGTTCTCAAATTGAGTTATCACTTCATTCGCATGTTTACAGTGATAACTAATCCCTGGATATATCTTAAAGATGATATCCTAAATGTCCCTGGTCGGTCATCTACGCTGGAGCGAAGATGAGATAAGACCGATATGACTTTGATGAGGTATGGAGATACGAATCAAAGTCATGGGCACTTGTAAGAGTACAAGGTCTTTGGACCGACCCACTATGAGAAAGCCGCATGGATCTAGTCATAAGCTTATCTCATGTATAACCACGTCACGACGCCCTATGACTCGAGATCATCATGGATTCCTACATGATGAGTCATCGACCGACCTTTGACCTAGTCAAAAGTCACCTTTGACCGGGGTGATGATAAAGGCTAGGATCGGGATCGTGGTTTTCATGCGGAGGATGTGAATGGTCAAGATGGAATTTGTCCCTCACATTTGTAGAGAGATAATCTTGGGACCCTCGATGAGTGAGTCTAAGAAATGTACGGCCGTACTGTGATGGAAAGGAGTTTCCATTTCACTTATTAGACTACTCGAAAATCGAGAAAGTAGTGGTCAAGAAAAGGAAGTTGACATTATCCATGCCTCATCCTTGACCAAATTATCGCGTGACAAAGGGACGTGACATGGTTGTACGATAGGTTGTATCGTGTTATCGATCCCCATGTGAATTGGGTAGTCGCAATGTCTTGCTAGAGGCCGCTTGCGATTTGTGGGTCGATATAGTCTTGGCCCACGCCAATCTCATATGGGCTCATAGGTCGCACACAAGAATAATCCAACACGGGTAAAAGTGTCCGGGTTCATTGAATCTCGATTAATCGAGATTAACGAATACTTGAATTTAACTGGGTAAATATATATATATATATATTTAAATTCGAAAATAATATAATGATATTATTTAATTGAGATTAAAATATTATTATTATATTATTTGTTTTATATTTAATTTATTTGATAAATTAAATATCTAAAACAAATAGAGATATTGTATCTCATTTAATTTTCGAATAAAGATATTATTGTCTATTTGTATGTACCGGCTGAACCCAAGAGGGGGGGTGAATTGGGTGAAGTATAAAAATTTAGATTCTATGAAAATCTTTTCTCAATTCAGTAAATTCAACTTGTATAAAAGAAGTGAGTTATAAACCAATTGACAAACATTCAAATGTAAATGCCGGAAATGTAAGAGATAAGGGAGAAGAGCTTGCAAACAGATTTATACCTTGGTTCGGCCTTATCCTTGACCTACGTCCGTCCCCAAGCCTCACTTGGGATTTTCAATCCACTATCTTTAATCTTCTTGATTACACGATCGTCAGAATCGAAGCAATCCTCTCTCTAGGATTCACTCCCCTTACAATCGTAATCAACACACCGCTTGATTACACACTCGTACTCAAGTAATCCTCTCACTAGGATTCACTCCCCCCTTACAAGTTGTAATCAACACAATGTATATCCCACTCAAGATTCCCCAATCTTGAGTAACTCTTAAAGATAATGTGTTTACAATAATTTTCCTCTCAAAGGAATGGATAAATAATCACCGAAGTACAAACACAATTCATTTCACTCTCTAAGCTATCTAGACAAGTAAAACAGAGTGAAAAGGATGTAGAAGCGGAGTATCAGCATTTTGGCATTGTAATCTTGTATCTCCACGTTTTCCGCTTGTGTCCATGACTTTTATAGATAGAGAAAGGTCGTGACCGTTTATGACCGTTGTAGGATGAATCGACCAGTTGTAGTTGATTATCATTAAGTGTGGTCTCGCTTCTCTCTCTAAACTCCAACTAATCCATGTGATTAATTGATCCGAAGTGGAACTCGAGGATTTGCCCGTTGGAGAAGAGTTTACTTGATGAAGAAAGCATTCTTGACCGTTGAGAATGCGTGCTCGAGGGTGGATTATCCAAAAGAAGGTTGATTTGCGTAAGTGCATTAAATGCACCGAGCACTTTTTTGCTTTTTGCTTTGATCTTCATTGATCTTCATCTCGTGCTAACTGAAATTCACTCAATAAACTTGTTAAACATATCTGGGAACATAAGTGAATGATTCATGAAAGCAATAGGATCAAACAAGAGTGATTTGCAAATTCGTGTAATTCAAAAATCATTTTTTTAACGTTGTAAACTGTAAAGTATGTTCATGCAAACTGCAGTTTGCATACTTTCACTCACAAACTGCAGTAAAGGCGGAAGTATTGACTTAGCTTGAAACTCTTGGTTGCTTTCCGGAAGTCCAATACTCTAGTAAGATTTTGGAAACCGCAGTTTTGACTTCGTTTGAAAAACTTGGTTTGCTTCGGAAGTCCAATACTCGAGTTTGGTTTTGGAAACCATGTTTTGACTTCGTTTGAAAAACTTGGTTTGCTTCTCGGATGTCCAAAACTGCAGTATGCAAACCTATACTGCAGTTTGCAATACTTTCACTTACATCTGCAAGTAAAGGTGAAAGTATTGACTTAGCTTGAAAAACTTGGTTGCTCTGGAAGTCCAATACTCGAGTTTGGCTACGCAAACTGCGTATTGACTTCGTTTAAAATCTTGGTTTCATTCCCGGGAAGTCCAATACTCGAGTTTGCCTACCAATACCGCAGTATTGACTTCATTTAAAAACCTGGTTCGCTTCTCGAAGTCCAAAACGCGGTATGCAAACCTATACCGCAGTTTGCACTTAAGCTCAACAAGTTTGATTGCTTTCTTGAAATTATCTGTCCACTTTCGAGGGCCATATCTCCCTGGTCTGAACTCCGTTTTGGTCCGTTCAACTCTTGATGGAAAGCTCTTTGAGTCTATTTTCATATGCCACTGATTTCAGCTCAATCGGATTTTTAGTTTGTGAGTTACACTCAAAATACCGAAGGTGGGTCTGGACTGTGACGTTGATTCTTATGGCAACTTGTAAAAAACATATCTCCTTGATATTGACACCTTTGGACTTTATTTATATATCAAAATGACGCTTTGGATGTCTAGTTTCAAATGCCACTGGTTTCATGTCAATCCGATTCCTGGTTTGAGAGATATCATCGAATTACCAGACCTCGCCTGTGCTGAAACGTGAAACAGAGTTGCTGAAGAGCTGATCACGCTGCAAACTCGAGTTTACACTTGCATACTCGAGTTTAGCTCTTCCTTACTCGAGTTTAGCACTTGCATACTCGAGTTTTGAGTCCCAAACTCGAGTTTTGTGTTCCAAACTCGAGTTTTGAGTCCCAAACTCGAGTTTTGTGTCCCAAACTCGAGTTTTGTGTCCCAAACTCGAGTTTGTGTCCCAAACTCGAGTTTTCTCATCCCGAAGTTGATTTTTTGCGACTTTAACTTCAAATTGACCCATTCCAACTTCCATATGACCTTGGAGACTTCTAGCATCAATCTTAGAACTTGAATAACGATATCTTCACTTCATTCAACAAGTTCTTCTTTCTTTCTTCTTCTCTTGATCATTCTCCATAAGTCTAACTCTTTCTTTCTTCTCTTCTCTTGATCATTCTCCATAACTCTAACTCTTTCTTTCTTCTCTTCTCTTGATCATTCTTTATCATTCATCTTGGATTAATCTACATTAAATACAAGTAGTTAGTCAATGTAGGAGATAATTATATTACTCAATCTTTTTGCTTTTAACAATGGCATCTATATAGGACATCATCAAAACTAATCATAGCCAACACTATTTAATTTAAATTGAGATATTAGTATCTCGATTTAATTAAATAGATAGATATCATTTCGGATTTAATTTATTGAGATAAATTAAATCGGTTTTTAAATTTGGATTAAATAAATAGGTTGGATTAAATCTATCGATAGATTTAATTAATTATTTTTTAATCCAGATTTAATTCGAAATTTTAGATCTGGCTTTTAATTCGATTAAATAAATATTATTATATTAGATCTATCGATAGATTTAATTAATATATATTTAATCCAGATCTAAACTTTGAATTTAAAAATTAATACGATTAATTTTGCATTAAATACGCCGAACAGTTTTAGAAAACCTACGGACTTTTACTCTAGCGTATTCCGAAAAGCGCGAGAAACCCTAGAGTGAAAATTGAGAGAGACGCACAAGAGGCGCTTAGCACGCTGCCGTAGCCGTGTACGAGGATTGTTCATGTGGATACCAAGTAGAGGAAGAGGATTCTAAGAGTCTTCTTCGCCGATCGAGGAGGTAGCCCACCGGTCAAGGAAGAACGAGATGCGACGAATTCCGCTAAAGGTAATATCCGGATTCCTAGCCTTGGTTTAAACGCACCGAGTGATCCTCGGGACGGATTCGTAGAAATTTTTAATCCGCCGCGTTGTACGAATCCCAACAAAGGGTATCGAGCCAACTCAACGTGCGTTTAAATTAGGCTTCTTCGTGTTTGATTATATATATGATATATGAATGAAAAACGAATCCTGGATATTTGTATGCAAGAAACCGAATCTTTGTATGAAAGAAACCAATCTTTGTTGCAAGAAATCGAATCTTGAATGCAATCTTGAATGCTTTAATTTGATAATTCGCGTTAGGGTTTGAATTGTTCAGATTGTGACCACATCTCGAATTGTTCAGATCGAACAATGGTCGGAATCGACGATAACGTTCACGTATAGATCAGATTCAAACGTTCGAAATTCTAATCATGCTACGACTGCATTACGTAGGGACCTATTGATTGCTCAAGCGAGTAATTAAATCATGATATATTATATAATTATATAATTTAATTTAAATTGGAGAATTTATTATTTTATATTTATTATATAATATAATATAAATTAGAGAATTTAAAACATGATACTATATTATATAATTATATAATATAAAATAAATTGGAGAATTTATTATATTATATTTATTATATAATTTAATTTAAATTAGAGAATTTAAAACATGATACTATATTATATAATTATATAATATAAAATAAATTGGAGAATTTATTATATTATATTTATTATATAATATAATATAAATTAGAGAATTTAAAACATGATACTATATTATATAATTATATAATATAAAATAAATTGGAGAATTTATTATATTATATTTATTATATAATATAATATAAAATTAGAGAATTTTAATCATGTTTTATTTGCCTTTCAAAGTGTTGTTTGGGTATGGTGAATAACATGGCTCTAGGGTTGTAAATTTTGTATATGGCATGCGTGCCATGCCTCTCTCTAAATAATCTTGATGTACATTCTTTTCTCATCTCACTCCCCTCGTATGTGAAACAAGGTTTCCTAACTATGTACTTTCTTTTATTATTTAGAGAAGTCCCCTCATTGGCTTGAGAGGACTCCAGGTTAAATGAGCCATGTTGTGTCACGAGTTTTTCTTGATTATGTTTGATGTGATCATGACATAATTAATTTAGACATTATATGATATACAATAAGGATTGCATTCATATAGGTAGAATTAATAAGATTAATTAGTTAATATCAAAAATACCCTCTAAATACAATCTTAAGTCACAATGTCGTCAATAAATGAATACTTGTCAAAACCTCGATCACCCATTTGTATGTTCCACCAAAGTGGATGCATTTGAGTAATCTTGGGGAGACAAGAGAGAGTAATGGTGATACTCTATATTCATTATTGTCTTGACTTAATTGAGATCATCAAAACGGTTTTGGATCTCAAGGCATTGGATGGGATTAAACATGCTAGGTCATATGATGATCGAATCCCATAAAGATCTAAGAGTTACATGTGATGTAATTGGCAAAGCAGTTGCCTACCTAAATAACTTAATTTTAAGCGTCCTGCCAAAGCGGACTTAAATTTAAGCCAAATATGGATCTTAGCCCACTAATTATAATGAGGGTTATTAATTCAGTGGGAGGTTACTGATTAAACTTTGCATATCTTTTAATTGTAGAATCATGTCAAATAGTAACACCCCAACACATCAATACGATCGGTCCTTGAGAAGGATGAACTCGATGAGACAAACTTTCTTGACATGTTTGAGGACTTAAGTGTTGATCCTAAACACGAAAGAAAGAAGTATCTTATCGATCAACCCATCCCTGACGAGCCTGCAACTGATGATCCAAGAGTTCAGACTGATACTTACATGAAGCATCGGGATGACTCTATGGATACTGAGATACTGGCTTTGCCATTGTGGTTCCAGACCTCGATGGAGATCTAGAACACATGGAGGTGTCTGAGATGATTTATCATCCTATGGAAATGTTCCATGAACAGCGACGCAAGAGAGGTATGAGGCCACAAAGGCCTTATTCTCTTGCAAGATGGCTGAACGTGAATCAGTTGGTCCTCATTTGTTGAAAATGAAAGGCCACATTGATCACCTTGAGAGGCTTGGATTCCCCATATCCCAGGAGTTAGCTATAGATGTGATCTTGATCTCACTCCCAAGAAGTTATGGTAACTTTGTCATGGATTACAACATGAACAAAATGAAGGAATCAAATTCTAAATCGCATGAGATGCTCAAAATCGCCGAGCGAGCCTTGAGAAGAGGCCCAGTTCTGTTTTGTCATTCGAAAGGAAGGGAATGAAACGGAAAGTCAAGAAGGCAAAACCTCGAAGGATGGGGTCTCGCTTCTTACGCAATGAGATAGGTCATTGGAAGAGGAATTGCAAGCTCTATCAAGAAGATCTGGAAAATAACAAGAAGGATAGCGGGGCTATCGCTTCAGGTATCTATGTCATAGATATTCACTTTTCTACTTCCTCTACATGGGTATTAGATACTACATGTGGATCTCACATTTGTACAAATGTGCGTGGTCTCAAGGACAAGTAGAAAATTGAAGAAGGGCAAAGTTGACCTACGAGCTGGAAATCGAGCAACAGTTGCTGATTTAGCCATAGGAACTTATGAAATAGTTCTGCCCAGTGGGCTTTTGTTTATTTTTGAACAATTGCTTTTATGTTCCTGCTTTGAGCAGTAACAGTATTCTACGTTCTTATTTAGGAATCATAAATGTTCAAATTTTCCATAATGACAATTTTATGCTCATGGTGATTTGCATTCTGGTCATTGTGTGCTTAATTAAGAACATCCTAATAATGAACGAATCTATGACATAACTACTAAAAGGTTCAAGTCAAATGATTTGAATCCAACCTACCTATGGCATTGTCGTCTAGGCCATATAAATGAGAAACGCATTTCAAAACTCCATCGCAGATGGATTTTCGAATTCATTTGATTTTGAATCATTTGATACATGTGAGTCTTGTTTATTTGGAAAGATGACAAAGGCGCCTCTTTTTGGACACGGTGAGAGGGTCACCGATTTATTGGGCCTCATACATACGGATGTGTGTGGACCAATGAATACATTTGCCGAGGAGGTCATTTGCACTTTATTACTTTTATAAACTATTTTAGTAGATATGGGTATATCTACCTAATCAAATATAAAATTGAATCTTTTGAAATGTTCAAAATATTCCAAATGAAGTGCAAAACCAACTTGGTAAAATAATTAAAGTACTTCGATCTGGTCGAGGTGGCGAATATTTGAGCAAAGAGTTATTTGACCATCTTAGGAGTTGTGGGATCTTCTCACAACTTACTCCTCCATAACACCTCAATGGAATGGTGTTTACGAACGGAGGAATCGAACTTTATTTGATATGGTTTGATCTATAATGAGTCAAACAGATCTTCCACCTTCCTTTTGGGGCCATGCCCTAGAAATTGCGTTCACACTAAATCGTGTTCCGTCAAAGGCAGTTGAAAAGACACCATATGAGATATGGACAGGAAGAAACCCAGTTTGTCTTTTCTCAAGATTTGGGGATGTGAGGTTTATGTTAAACAACAAGCCTCGATAAATTATCATCCAGATCTTCAAAATGCCTTTTTATGGGGTATCCTAAGGAAACTAAAGGATATTATGTCTACGGTCCACCGATCACAAAGTGTTTGTTATTCGGAATGGTACTTTTTAGAAAAAGAGTTTATCTCTAAAAGAACCGGTGGGAGTAAAGTGAACCTCGAAGAAGTTCGAGAATCACAGGACAATGTGGAACCACGAGATGAAAACCGGAGAAGACTCACAACAAGTTGTTGAGCCTACT
Organism: Acacia acuminata; assembly: GCA_019022655.1. Taxonomy (NCBI): domain Eukaryota; kingdom Viridiplantae; phylum Streptophyta; class Magnoliopsida; order Fabales; family Fabaceae; genus Acacia; species Acacia acuminata. The sequence goes on from JAFJYI010000223.1 coordinate 421,100, forward strand.
CAAGTAACACAAGGCCCACGAAGGTCCGATAGATCACGGCTACGGCCTCGAGATATGGATTTTGACATCGGAAGTCGTGATGTTTTGTTCATTGAAAAGAATGAGCCAACGACCTATCGAGACGCCGTAGTGGGACCAAACTCGAAAAATGGCTAGATGCCATGAAGTCCGAAATGCAATCCATGTACGACAATAAGGTATGGACCTTAGTCGATTCACCTGAGGGTGTAAAAACCGTTGGGTGCAAGTGGGTTTTCAAAGAGAAAACTGACATGGATGGCAAAGTAAATGTCTTCAAGGCACGACTGGTTGCAAAAGGATTCACTCAAACTCATGGTGTGGACTATGATGAAACCTTTTCCCCAGTTGCAATGGCCAAATCAATCAGAATCCTTTTTGCCATTGCATCATATTATGACTATGAGATATGGCAGATGGACGTCAAAACGGCCTTCCTTAACGAAAAGGTGCTTGAGGATGTGTACATGACACAACCTGAGGGTTTTGTGCGTCCAGAGGACTCTAGTAAAGTATGTCAGCTTCAAAGATCCATTTATGGATTGAAGCACGCATATCGGAGTAGGAATCGTCGTTTTGATGAAGTAGTCAAAGAGTTTGAATTCATTCAAAACATCGATGGACCTTGTGTTTACAAGAAGGTTAGTGGCAAAGCACGGTTGTATTTCTAGTGCTTTATGTTGATGACATCCTACTCATTGGGAATGACATTCCTACCTTGCAGTGTCAAGTCTTGGTTAGGAAAGTCTTTCTCAATGAAAGATTTAGGCGAAGCCACTTATATCCTTGGGATTAGGATCTATAGAGATAGATCTAAGAGGCTGATAGGCCTAAGTCAGAGCACATATATAGACAAGATACTGCATAGGTTCAGTATGTAGGATTCTAAAAGGGGTAACATGCCCATGTCTCATGGCATCCATCTCAGTAAGGATCTGTGTCCTAGTACACAAGATCAAAGAGACCGCATGAGTAAGATTCCATATGCCTCCGCCATTGGATCTATCATGTATGCCATGTTATGTACTCGACCGGATGCGTCATTTGCCTTGAGTATGACTAGCAGATATCAACTAGATCCCGGTGAGGGTCACTGGACTGCTGTCAAGAATATCCTCAAGTACTTGAGAAGGACTAAGGACTTATTCTTGGTATATGGTGGCTTGGAAGATGAGCTCTGTGTGACTGGTTACACAGATGCGAGTTTCCAAACTGACCAAGATGATTCGAGATTGCGATCAGGATATATATTCCTGTTGAATGGTGGTGCGGTAAGCTAGAATAGCTCTAAGTAGAGTACTGTAGCTTATTCGCAACTAAGCCGAGTGTATAGCAAAGATAGGATGCTTGAGGAGGCCTTTTGGATTAGAAAGTTCATTTATGAACTTGGGGTGGTTCCAACCATCTCAAATCCAATAGACTTGTTCTCCGTGACAATAGCAGCGCTATTACACGGACCAAGGAGCCTAGGTCACATCAAAGGACCAAGAAATGTACTCGAGGCAATTTCATCCTATCAGAGAAATCAGAGATAGAGATGATATAAAAGTATGCAAAGTACCAGGAGAAGACAATGTAGTTGATCCTCTTACAAAGCCGCTTGCACAAGCAACACATGAGCGTCATGTTAGGGCAATGGGAATTAGAGTAATTAATGATTGCGCCTAGTGCAAGTGGGAGTCTCTGTTGGAAATTATGCCCTAGGGCAAGTCATTGTTCTCAAATTGAGTTATCACTTCATTCGCATGTTTACAAGTGATAACTAATCCTCGGATATATCTTAAAGATGATATCCTAAATGTCCTCGGGTCGGTCATCTACGCGGGAGCGAAGATGAGATAAGACGATATGACTTTGATGAGGTATGGAGATACGAATCAAAGTCATGGGCACTTGTAAGAGTACAAGGTCTTTGGACCGACCCACTATGAGAAAGCTGCATGGATCTAGTCATAAGCTTATCTCATGTATAACCGCGTCACGACGCCCTATGACTCGAGATCATCATGGATTCCTACATGATGAGTCACCGACCTTTGACCTAGTCAAAAGTCACCTTTGACGGGTGATGATAAAGGCTAGGATTAGGATCAGTGGTTTTCATGCGGAGGGAAGTGAATGGTCAAGATGGAATTTGTCCCTCACATTTGTAGAGAGATAATCTGGGCCCCTCGATGAGTGAGTCTAAGAAATGTACGGCGCATCTTGTGATGGAAAGGAGTTTCCATTTCACTTATTAGACTACTCGAAAATCGAGAAAGTAGTGGTCAAGAAAAGGAAGTTGACATTATCCATGCCTCATCCTTGACCAAATTATCGCGTGACAAAAGGGACGTGACATGGTTGTACGATAGGTTGTATCGTGTTATCGATCCCCATGTGAATTGGGTAGTCGCAATGTCTTGCTAGAGGCCGCTTGCGATTTGTGGGTGATATAGTCTTGGCCCACCGCCAATCTCATATGGGCTGCATAGGTCGCACACAAGAATAATCCAACACGGGTAAAAGTGTCCGGGTTCATTGAATCTCGATTAATGCGAGATTAACGAATACCGAATTTAATCTGGGGTAAATATATATATATATATATATTTAAATTCGAAAAATAATATAATGATATTATTTAATAGAGATTAAAATATTATTATTATATTATTTGTTTTATATTTAATTTATTTGATAAATTAAATATCTAAAACAAATAGAGATATTGTATCTCATTTAATTTTCGAATAAAGATATTATTGTCTATTGAATTTAAATTGAGATATTAGTATCTCGATTTAATTAAATAGATAGATATCATTTCTCGGATTTAATTTATTGAGATAAATTAAATCGAAGGCTTTTAAATTTGGATTAAATAAATAGGTTGGATTAAATCTATCGATAGATTTAATTAATTATTTTTTAATCAGATTTAATTCGAAATTTTAGATCGGCTTTTAATTCGATTAAATAAATATTATTATATTAGATCTATCGGATAGATTTAATTAATATATATTTAATCCAGATCTAAACTTTGAATTTAAAAATTAATACGATTAATTTTGCATTAAATACGGCGAACAGGTTTTAGAAAACCTACGGGACTTTTACTCTAGCGTATTCGAAAAGCGCGAGAAACCCTAGAGTGAAAATTGAGAGAGACGCACAAGAGGCGCTAGCACGCCCGTAGCCGTGTACGAGGATTGTTCGTGTGGATACCGGTAGAGGAAGAGGATTCTAAGAGTCTTCTTCCGATCGAGGAGGTAGCCCACCTCGGTCAAGGAAGAACGAGACGCGGACGAATTCTCTAAAGGTAATATCCGGATTCCCTAGCCTTGGTTTAAACGCACCTGAGTGATCCTCGGGACGGATTCGTAGAAATTTTTAATCCGCTGCGTTGTACGAATCCCAACGGGTTGTACGAAAGGTTGTATCGTGTCATCGATCCCCATGTGAATTGGGGAGTCGCAATGTCTTGCTAGAGGCCGCTTGCGATTTGTGGTGACACGGTGTTGGCCCACCGCCAATCTCACATGGGCCAACGCAGGTCGCACACAAGAATAATCCAACACGGGTAAAAGTGTCCAGGGTTCATTGAATCTCGATTAATCGAGATTAATGAATACCGAATTTAATCAGGGTAAATATATATATATATATATATTTAAATTCGAAAATAATATAATGATATTATTTAATTGAGATTAAAATATTATTATTATATTGTTTGTTTTATGTTTAATTTATTTGATAAATTAAATATCTAAAACAAAAGAGATATTGTATCTCATTTAATTTTCAAATAAAGATATTATTGTCTATTTAATTTAAATTGAGATATTAGTATCTCGATTTAAATAAATAGATAGATGTCATTTCTGGATTTAATTTATTGAGATAAATTAAATCGAAGGCTTTTAAATTTGGATTAAATAAATAGGTTGGATTAAATCTATCGGATAGATTTAATTAATTATTTTTTAATCTAGATTCGAATTCGAAATTTCAGATCGGCTTTTAATTCGATTAAATAAATATTATTATATTAGATCTATCGGATAGATTTAATTAATATATATTTAACCCAGATCTAAAGTTTGAATTTAAAAAATTAATACGATTAATTTTGCATTAAATAATTGAACGGGTTTTAGAAAACCTACGGGACTTTTAGTCGAGCGTATTCTAAAAGGCCGCGAGAAACCCTAGAGTGAAAAATAGAGAGAGACGCAAAGAGGCGCTAGCACGCGCCGTAGCCGTGTTCGGGAATTGTTTGTGTGGATACGGTGGAGGAAGCCGATTCTACGAGTCGTCTTCCGTCGATCAAGGAGGTAGCCCACCTCGTTTAATGAAGAAGAAACCGCGAACGAGTTCTCCAAAGGTAATATCCGGATTCCTTAGCCTTGGTTTAAACGCACCTGAGTGATCCTCGGGACGGGATTCGTAGAAATTTTAATCCGCTGCGTTGTACGGATCCCAACACAAGGATGATGTGAATGAGCAATTGATCGTGACTTTTAGGACCGCATAGTTTTTAAAGTCCGGTCCTAAAGATTTAGGACTGTAGGTTTGTTTAAACTCCGGTCTTAAAAGTGTATTATAGTCCGGTCCTAAAAGTCTCTAAAAACTAGAGACTTTTAGGGCCGTATATTTATTAGAGGTCCGGTCCTTAAAGTAACTTATTTTTATGTTCGCTCCTAAAAGTCTGGCTTTGTGTATTTTCAGCTCAACATTTAGGACTGTGTATTTGTTAAATCCCCGGTCTTAATAGTCTTCCTATAAATAGTAAATGTTGTCTCTTTTCAGACAAACCATTAGGGTTCAAGACAACCGAGATTCTGGCGTTCTACTCAAGTTAGGTCCTTCATTGTCGTCATTTTTACCTCTCTTGATTTTGATCAACATTATCGGTGTCCCTTTCTTTTGTCTCTTTTCTTTTTGTCGGAAAAAGAAGGAAGATAATGAAAAGGACACTTTGTTTCAAATCGGGCGAGGTAAAACCGACGACAACGACGGTCCAACCTTAGGAAGAATTGTCACTTGTGTTTGTTTTTTATTCGAATAAGGTAAACGATGTTTTTTGTTTTGTATGGTCTGATCTTAACTGTATTGTGCGAGTTTTTAATGTTGATCACACACGAGGACAATGTTTTTTTTGTTTCCTTTTTTTCAGAAAAAGAAAGAATCTAATGAGAAGGACAAGACAATCAAAATAGGAAAGAAAAAATTTATTATATTTTTTTATCTTTGCCCGTGGGGGGGGTAGCAAGATAGCAAAAAACAAAAAACAAAACATAAAAATATTTACTCCTCCCCATCGTTGTCAGAGGGGAGGGAGTCATCGGAGAGGTCGGAGACGTCGTTGTCTGAAGGATGGTACTCAATGTCCTGGGCGTCGAGTACCGTAGTCAACTTGTTGTTGACGGCGTGATAGACCTGAAACAACTGGCCCAAGCGTTGATCTATATGATCGACGCAGGCCAGAATGTGCTGCAACATTTGGTAGTGGGTCGGGTTCGCAGCGGCAGAGGGTACGGAGGTGGAAGAGGATTAATCAGAAAAGGAGGACTGGGGGTGGTTGAGGACCTCGTGGTGGTGGTGGAGCAGTCATTACTGTGGAGGAAAAAGAAGTGATGGAGAAGAATGTTATGTGAAGGAAGTAGAGTAACATCGGGTTTAAATAGAGAACCCGCTCGAACAATGTGAAAGGTCAGTAAACTTTAATGAGGGGACGCATAGTTCATCAGAATACGAGGAGACGCCTAGTTGGAAAGTTTATCTGGAAGCCGAAGAGACTCTGAATCATTCATTTGATACAGAGTGTAAAAGGATACGACTCTGCTATCGGAAGTTGAAAAGAATGACTTTTAGGACCGGATAAAATATAAGGTCGGTCTTCAAAGTAATTGAATTGATTACAAAATAAATAATATACTTTTAGGACCGGATAAATGATAAAAGGTCGGTCTTAAAATGAATTGATTAAAAAAAATAATATACTTTTAGGACCGGCCATATTATAAAAGGTCGGTCTTAAAATAAATTGAATTGAAAAAAATTAAATAATTTGAATTTTAGATCGCATATTTATAAAACCCGCTTGTAAAGTAGATCATTTATTTATCTGCTCTTTATTAACTCCTCATACCTCTCTGTCCTTAACTCCTTATTAACTCCTCACTACCTCGTAACTCCAAACTATGTACCTCTTTGCCCCAACTGAGAACTGCTCTCTGCCTTTATTAATAAACTCCTCATACCTCTTTGCCCCAACTTCTCAAACCATGGTTAGATACAAGAGAACTGCTCGTAGGGGTGCTCTTACTCGTGATGCTCGTCGATCGTTATACGGTGCGCCTCCTCCATCGAGAGTGCATTCTATTGAAATAGAAGAGTCTCGGGTCGTTGGACCCATTGTTATTTTCGATGATGAAGAGATTGCCGCACCCCCCCTCCATCCTTCTATCAACCCTGTCTATGCCGAGTTCCTCCATATGATACGAATAAGACAGAACTTGCCGATCTCCGGCGGGAAGTTAATGCTGCTCACACCGATATCGCCAAGGCTTTGGAGGATAATAAGCTTTAGGATGTTTAGTCTCGATTCTTGTTTTTGATAATCTTCTCGCTTGTTTTTCTTTTGTATTTTTTCTTGTGCACCTGCATATTCAAGTAATATATGTAGCATTAAGAACTAAGCTTCGTCTTTTTTTTTGGTTCATATTCTCTAGTAATTAAAGAAACTTTGTTTAGCCAAAATTTAGGACCGTCTACTTAATAAATAACCAGTCTTAAATTGTCACGCGGAATATCAAATGAATAATATTAGGACCGGAGTATTCTAAACCGACGGTCTTAAAAAGTTTTATATTTAGGACCTGCTTCTTTAGAATTAACCGGTCTTAATAAACCAAAAAGCGCGGAGTATTAAATGAATGATAAAAATTTAGGTCCGGAGTCTTCTAAAACTCCGGTCTTAAAAATTTCATTATATTTTTAGGACCAGCTACTTTGTAATTTATCGATCTTAATAAAATCCAAAAATACTGAAACATTTCTCTATCGCGCGAAATATTAAATTTCCATCTCTAAACTTATCTTGTCGCAACGAAAGTGATTACTCAGGTTCTGTATCCAGTGTTTGTGTGTTGCTTTGTCGCGCTTTCACGCTCTCTCGACAATCACTTTCTAGTTACCGAGCTAAACGTCTATAGACCAAGTTGTAAGAGGTGTTTCAGCTTATATAACTTCATGATTTTCCCCGCTTATCATTTTGGGTTTTTTATGGGTTGAACGAAATCGATGAAATGTTCTTGTGGGTTTCTCTCGTTGTTAATGAATATTGTATTTTGAAGATTATATTTGCACTTTAGACCTACCCAACTCGACCAACAAATATTTTTAGGGTACTCTTCTGTACGCAACATCAACGTTCGTGGCGGGAGAAGAAAGACTCAGGAAACGCATTTGATTTTATATGCTACATGTGAGTCCATAAGACCTTCATGCGATGCATTTAATTTCCTCGTCATGCATTTATTTTGCTTCTTGGATTCACTGTGATACATTTATGACCAAAAGTGATTCTTCAGTATGCATTTAATGGGCAAGTTTCTGCGTAAAAAAAAAATAAAATAAAAATAAAAAGACATAACTGACATTGAGCATAAATATGCATTTAGTGTTGCCTTATTTTATATGCAAGTTGCCAATTTTTTCGGATTACGTATGTTAAATCTTTCCATCTATAGGAATTCTACTATGGATCACAGTTGGATAAATGCTTTACGGACGAGTGCTGAATATCAAAATGGGGTGAGGGACTTTGTAGAATTTGCTAAACAAAATGCCCATGAAGATAGTGGGAAGTTTTATTGCCCTTGTGTAAAATGTTTGAATAAGAGGCGACTAAGTCCTCAAGTTATACACACACATTTAATTTGTGAAGAATTTTGTAAGACTTATACAGTATGGGTATGGCATGGTGAAAAAATACCAAGTGGGTCTCAACATGGGGAAGTGGCCTTTGATGATAATGACACGGATATGGATGATCGCATAGAGGACATTATTTGTGATGTAGGAGAAGAGGATTTTCATCAATCACATGCATATGGTAATATGTGCAGTGATGCAGAGACCCCGCTATACCGTGGGTGCACAAAATACCAATTGTTGAACGCTGTATTGAAATTGATAAGCTTGAAGGCACGTCATGGATGGAGCGACAAGAGTTTTTCTGAAATGCTTGAGGCTTTTAAGGGCATGCTTCCGGATGATAATGTGTTGCCGCATCGATACTATGATGCTAAGAAAATACTTTGTCCACTCGGGGATGGAGTACAAAAAGATCCATGCATGCCCCAATGATTGCGTGTTGTATAGAAAAGAGTTTGAAGAGAAGCAAAGCATTGTCCGATATGTGAAACCCCAAGGTACAAGTCGATAAGGGGCCTCGCAAAAGTGTTGTGGTATCTTCCAATCATACCAAGGTTCAAGCGATTGTTTGCTAATGAAAATGATGCAAAAAATTTGAGGTGGCATGCAGATGAGAGGATTTCTGATGGAAAGCTTCGACATCCGGCCGATTCTTCTCAATGGATGAAAATCGATCAATTACTTCCGAACTTCGGCGAAGAACCTAGGAACATTAGGCTTGCCCTTAGTACGATGGCATGAATCCATATGGAAGCCTTAGCAAAGATACATAGTTCATGGCCTGTACTCCTGATTATTTACAACTTATCTCCTATGTTATGCATGAAACGAAAGTACATCATACTGTCTATGTTGATTTTCGGACCAAAACAACCTAGAAATGACATTGATGTTTACCTTGAGCCCTTGATCGAAGACTTGAAGGAGTTGTGGGAAGAAGGTGTCGACGTTTATGACTCTTTCAAGAAGGAGGTGTTTAAAATGCGAGCCATGATATTTTGTACTATCAATGACTTCCCAGCATATGGGAACTTGTTAGGGTATAGTGTAAAAGGCCATAAAGCATGTCTGGTTTGTGAAGAAGGCACATGTTACTATCAACTTCAACATGGAAGAAAGATGGTTTATCTTGGACATAGGAGATTTCATAAACGTGGCCACCCATATCGTCGATTAAAGAAAGCCTTTTTTGGTGGCCAAGAGTATGAAGATGCTCCGGTGGCATTGACTGGGGAGCAAGTATATGAAAAGGTGAAAAATATCAATGTCATCTTCGGTAAGACTACAAAGAGTAGAAAAGAAACAAATATATGGAAAAAGAGATCTGTATTATTCGATCTTCCCTATTGGCGCAATCTTAATGTGAGACACTGTATTGATGTCATGCATGTGGAGAAAAATGTATGTGATAGTATTGTTGGCACGCTTCTCAACATACAAAGTAGTTCTAAGGATGGTGTGAAGGCAAGATTGGATCCGATAGCAATGGGAATACGCGAAGAGTTACATGCAAGGCCACATGGTAAGAACTTATTGTCCCAGGCTTCTCATACTTTGTCTAAGTATGAGAAACGAAGTTTTTGTGAGTGTTTACATGGCACAAAAGTTCCCTCTCGGGTATTCTTCAAATTTTAAGAGGCTTGTATCGATGAAGGACTTAAAATTAGTAGGCCAAAAGTCTCATGATTGTCATGTCATGATGCAACAGTTACTCCCAATAGCTATTCGAGGCATCGCCGAATATGATCTTCGGGTCGTTTTGACTAGACTTTGTTTATTCTTCAATGCGGTTTGTAGTAAAGTTTGAAAGTGAAGGAAATCACCAAGAGGGGGTGAATTGGGGATTTCAGAAATTCTTTTCGATCACCCACACAATGATGAACACCAAGGTGAAGTAGAGATAGAGAAGAAGAGCTTAACACAGGATTTATACCGGTTCAATCCAACTCCTTGACCTACGTCCAAAGCACCCGGAGACTCGGGATTTTCTACTATCACTCAAGAACAATTACACACTCGTACTCGGGATGATCCTTTCTCCCTAGGACTCACTCCCCTTACAAGCTGTAATTGTATACAATCGATACACACTATATACTCTAAAGTTATCCTCTCCCTAGGATACACTGCCCCTTACAAGTTGTACTCTGATTTACCCAATCTCCAAGTCCACTGACTTGAGATTCTTACAATGAATGATATACAAAGAAATAGACTCTATCTAAGAGTAGATATTGATAAACACTGAAGCTCAATGTATCAAAGATACAAATAAATGAATAAGCAGTAAAAGACTGATATTTTCGTGTAAGCTTTCTGTGTGACTCTTCTCTGCTGAGAAACTTCAAATCTTCATGTATTTATAGTGATTTGAAGTAGGTGAACGTTATAGATCCGTTGAGGCTTCAACCCATTCGAAAATATAGCCGTTATGGGTGTTTATCCATGAATCTATTTGCTGTGACCACTTGCTGTTTGAATATAGCTGTTGGGAAACTTTTACAGATTTGAATATTTTAATTTTGGCTCTTCCCATGTGGTCTTGCTTGAAGAATGATGATGTTCAGCTTTAGTTGGTGGAGGCTTGTTGTTTGTATTGAGAAATGGTTGTCCATCTTGCCAGCTGTATTCCATTTGCTTTGTTTAAGAAGATATAATATAATAATACAAGTTGCACATTGGGTTGCTTTATTTGTCTTTTAAAGCAAATCCAAATCTTCGAAATCTCACAAGCAACCGGTTAAGATCGGTTAGAAATATAGATAAGAATCATTTAAATCACATACAACCAATTCGCAGATTCAGCCTAATGTATAAATCAAACTGAACATTTTAAACTCAAATGCGTTTATCAGTTCCAGCGTCCCGAACTCGAGTTTGCCATGCTAGGCTCGAGTTTTCGAACATTTAAAATGAAGTTTCGCCTCATGCGGACCAAACCGAAGGTTTGCGTAGAGAACCCGAGGTTTGTAAAATTTGTTCAGGACCAAACATGAGGTTTGCATATTTAGGCTTGAGTTTAGACTTCTGTCGAGCAAACCATCGGGTTTTCAATTTAAAACACATCTTGATCAAAGCACGAACTCGAGTCTATAAGTGAGTGAACTCGAGTTTGACACTATTCATGTCAAAAATCATTTTTAACTCTCAAAACATAAACCGGAGGTTTCTAGTGCAAACCGGAGGTTTTCTCAAGTTAAAATCATTTTGCTCTCTGCAGAAGGCGCGAACTCGAGTTCATAAACTTAAACTCGAGTTTTCTCAACTTAGAAAACTTTTGGAAAACTTTTGGCCTGACGCAAACCGAAGGTTCATGGGAGAAAACCGGAGGTTTATGAAAATCTCATTTGAAAAATTCTTCCCGCCAGAGGCACACTCGAGTTTGTCATAAGCAAACTCGAGTTTACATGTTTGTAAACTCTTTGAAGATTTTCTCTGGAGGTGCGAACCTGAGGTTTGAAAAATTAAGTCTCAAGTTTAAAATGCAAACTTGTGAGTTTTGCCTCTGTCAGTAGCAAACTCGAGTTTGCCAAATCTAGGCCGAGTTTGGCGTCGATGAATGTTTTTGGGTTGAAATCAACAAGTTTAAATCTCCATTTAGATTATCCAAAAACATCCATACATGTTTACAATTGTCAGTTATCATCAAAACACATATAGAACTAACAAAGTTTTCGAGATTGAAAAGTTGGATGAATTGGAGAATGAAGGATATCTTATCTTGTGCCACCTTGAGAAGCTTTTTGTTCCTACCTTTTTTGACATCATGGTTCATCTAATTGTTCATCTAGTGAGGGAGATAAAGTTGTACGGCCCTATCCATTTACGGTGGATGTACCTAATTGAAAGATCTAGAACTTCCTAAAAGGGTATGTGAAGAACGTATACCAGCCAGAGCATTAATTGTTCAGAAATATGTTTATGAAGAAGCCATGGAATTTTGTCAAAATTATTTGGCCAAAGTAAGACATATTGAGCTTCCAAAACGTCAGCATGCTGAAGGGGGTAGACGAGGGGCTTCAATAAAGAGTGTGGATCCTGATGAATTGTCACAAGTCCACTCATACATCTTGAATAATGTTGATGAAGTTCAAGCCAGCATAGCTGCACATAAAGAAGTTGTAAGGAAAGAAAATCATCGAATGATGGTGAACAAAGGTTGATTAGGGAGCATACAGAACTTTTGCACATCGGTTCAAACAAAAGGTCGAGGGAGAGGAATGTGTTTCGATACAATGAAATGGTTAGCACGTGGTCCTGAGGTTGATGTCATAAGTTGGAATTCGTATGTGATCATTGGTTTTACATTTTACACAAAGTCCCTAGATGATACGAGCACAATCCAGAACAGTGGTGTTATGTTAGAGGCTGAATCTATGCACTTCTCCAGTTTGAAAGACAAGAGGCCTTTATTGGCAGTCATGCCATATTATGGGGTTATTGAAGAGATTTGGGAGGTGGACTATGTGAAAATTAGATTTCCCATTTTCAAATGCAACTGAGTTAATGTCAATAATGGTGTTCAAATCGATCGGCTGGGATTTACATTAGTCAATGTCAATGGTAGAAGTTTTGGAGATGAACCTTTTTATTATGGCGAGACGAGCGAAACAAGTGTTCTATATCACCGATCAAGAAAATAAAATGTGGTCTCGTAGCTCTCCAAGGAAAAAAGGGTCATTGATATTGATGAGGAAAGTCGTTCAAATTATGGTCTTCCTGAGAGTACTCCTTTTTCAAGGGGTCTACCGGACATAAACGAAGAAGATGAAACGGATAATGAACCCGGCATAAGAAATGATCATCAAGAAGGGATATGAGAGGATATCACTTTATAAAAGAGTCAATTCATAAGGTAATATTCATATGTAGAATTCTTTGGAAACTTTAAGGTATTACCTATATTATATTCCTTCCATGTTCATAAATAATGTGACTAACTATGAAGTTTGTTCTTGTTTTATTTTTGTGGTAGGATTCGATCGAAAGGGGCAGTTATAAAAGAGGATGTTATTACGTTGTTGGGTGGGAATCAGATGAAGGCATGGTGAATATTATTTTGGGCATGTATGTTGTATTTGTAACTTATTGTATTTGTAAGTAAGTTATCTTATTGTATTAATTAATTTAGGTGTTGTAGTCATAGTATAATCATTAATTAAAAGCCACATAACTCGTGGTGAATAATATTTGTATTCTTTGTCCCAATTCAATTTATTCATAATTGTTCATAGCTTGTAGCTTAAAGTATCGACTTTTATGTCTGGATTGGGTGGTAGATTTGTGTGTAATACAATCGGGGAAGAACGTAACAGGGGAAAATTTAGACCGAAAATAAATGCGCCAATCTTAAATGTTTGACTCTTAAGACCGGATGTATTTTATATCCGGTCTTAAAGGTCCATATTAAGCCCGATCTTAAAAGTTGGTCTTTTAAGACCGGTATATTTATACGTCTGGTCTTAATAGTTTAATTTTTAAGACCGGATTTATTTATCATCCAGTCCTAAAAGTTAGTCTTTTAAGACCGCGTATAATTAGTCGTCGGTCTTAGAAGCCGCTGTTTTTTAGACCGTATTTAGTTTTGTCCCGGTCTTAAAATTTCAATCTTTTAAGAGCTGCCTAGTTTTTAGCTGGTCTTAAAAGTTGAGTTTTAGGACCGAACCAAAAATATTTCAGGTTTATTTAGTACGACTTTTAAGACCCATTGTTTCAAATGTTCGGTCTAAAAGAGTTTCTTTAAGACTGGTCCGACTCCGGTCTTAAATGTTAGACTTTTAATACCAGCTGGAACAAGACCGATCGTTGGTCCGGTCTTACGATGCCTCATTTGTCCGGTGTTAAAAGCCTTTTTTACACTAGTGATGGCTCGGAAGCTAAGTCAATTTTGGCCTCATGCCGGCATAAATTAGCCTCCAACATCATCCCGGCATCTGGTAGCAAAGATTGTTTCATTGTAAAAGAGTCTCCTAGTTGCCCAGCTTTTTCTTCTTTACATAGTGGCTCCCATGATTCAGGCATGCCTCTTGTTTCTTACTTTTACCTCTTTGTTATAGGTATAGATAGGTTCACCTTTGCATCATACTGAGTGATCTCTGTCGGGAGAGTCAAGTTATGCCAGTCCCTCAGCAGTTTCAAAGGTCGTGACCCATGGTTATCGAAGAGGTGTTACGCACTAGGTTCACGATGACCCCAATTGAGCTCGGCAAGCTACCCATCCGCGATGAAGAAGGCTATACCATTCTCCCGCCCCTTGATGATCCACATTTCTTTTATCTCTTTCGGGACTTGATTTTCTGGCTCAATATTCACCTTTCGTTTACCGAGTTCTAAATTGACCTTCTAAATCATCTACATCTTGCTCCCTTTCAACTTCATCCTAATGGCTGGGCTTTTGCTATCACTTTCGAAATTTTTTGCAGATGTAAGGATTTAGCTTGCACCCTTCCAGTCTTCTTTCAATTTTTTATCGCTCATGAAGCTGGGGTCAGTAAAGAGTCCTCATCTAGGAAAGTTGGACCTCACTCTAGGGTATCGCCGGCCGGAGACTCTTCAAGGTTTTCACAGAATCTTTTAAAAATTTCAAAACCGCCTTTTTCAAGGTTGTTGCTAAGCCCAAATGGCAGGCTTGGTTCCTTAAGGCCTTCGAGTCCGGGGTGTGGAGGAGAGATTCCCCTTGTACTAGACTTAGGATCATCATACTCTCTCCTTCCTCTTTCTGCTTTTTGACAAGGGCTTTTCTGACCCTGAAACCAACGCGATATCTTTTATAGATACTCATATTGTAGAACATCGCCCCATTAGCTCGGCCTAATATATCTCTCAGCCTTAAGTTGGGATGGGTTCAATAGCGAGTATAACTTCATATTTGGATTTTTCTAGTTTTGTGTTGTTTTTTGTTGAATGAGTCGTTAACCTTTGTTTTTGATCTGCAGCTCCGCGCATGGGGAAGCCTTAATTCATTGACGCAACAAAACGCATCAAGGTGGCTTTTTGCTCTGGAACGGCCAAGAAATGCTAAGCCCCGAGCCCACACAAACTACGGCCAAGATGACCCCCCATAAGGGCCCTCAGGCCAAGAGATCTAAAGGCATTACAGGTCCCTCAGGCCAAGGAGTAAAAGGCGCCTCCACTTCTGCCATTCGCGCCCCAGCTAGACAAGTCCTATGGACCTCCCCACCTTCGACTTTTGAGACTTCTCCAGTTTCTGAGGCTCCTCCTTCTCCTCCCCCAAGACCGGTTTGTAAAGGGAATCCTCTAGGAAATTGGGGTGAAAAAGACCTCCGCGATGCTATGTGTCCTCCAGGTCACTTTTTAAAGCCAACCTTTTTGGTTGATGCAGAGAAGAATGAGATAATGCAAATTGAGCTCACTTCCTTAAAGGCCTCCTCATTACTCCAGACCATGGCTGTACTGAAGAACAAATATGCTAGAACTAATGCCGAGCTATAAAAGGTCAAAGAGGAGATAGACATGGCTCATGAAGAATAAGGCAAAGCTGTAAGTGGAGCTATATACCCAAGAGGGGGGTGAATTGGATATTTTAAAACTTTTCAGAAATTGCTCTGTTTTGAAGCAATAAAAACAGAGATAAACAGAGTGAGGGAAGAAGAAGCTGAACACAAGGATTTATGCGGTTCGGTCCAACTCTTTGACCTACGTCCGGTCCCGAAACACTGCGGGATTTTCCACTATCACTCAATTACAATTACACACTCGTACTCGGGATGATCCTCTCCCTAGGACTCACTCCCCTTACAAGTGTAATTGTAAACAATCGATACACACTCGTACTCAAGAGTTATCCTCTCCCTAGGACTAACTCCCCCTTACAAGTTGTACTCGATTACAATCGATACCCACTACGTAAACGAAGAATGCTCCTCAACCTAGGACACACTCCCTTTACAAGTTGTACTACGATTTTCCCAATCTCCAAGTCACGACTTGAGATTGTTACAATGAATGATATACAAGGAAACAAACTCTCTCTAAGAGTAGATATGATAAGCACGAAGCTCAATGTATCACAAGATACTACGAGATAAAAACTGAAGAAATAAATATGAGACTTGAATGATTTTCGTCTTCAGCAGGTGTATCTTCTTGAGAAGAAGTTAATGCACTCTATTTATAGGTAGAGAACATTAAATGACCGTTGCTTGATGAATCCAACCGTTGTAGGTGATTAGCTTAAGGTGCGGTCATCTTTCTCTCTAAACTTCGCTAATCCAGGTGTTAGATTGATCGATGTGATTCTCGAGAATTTGCCCATTGGAGATTACTTTGCTTGTTGTAGGAAGCATTCTTTAACGTTCGAAGGCGTGCTCGGATGAATTAGCTGAAAGTAGGTAGATTTGCGAGGTGCATTAAATGCACCGAGCACCTTTTGCTTTTTGCCTTGATCTTCATTAATCTTCATCGTGCTAACTGAAATTCACTCAATAAACTTGTTAAACATATGCGGGAACATAAGTGAATGATTTATGAAAGCAATAGGATCAAACAAGAGTGATTTGCAAATTCGTGTAATTCAAAAATCAGTTTTTACCGTTGTATCTTTGCAAAGTATGTTCATGCTTTACAAAGATTACCGTACACAAGTGTCCATACTTTGCAAGTATCAATGGAATCTTGGAGTATGCATCTTTCGAGGCAAACCAGCGTGTCTTGTGTTTGAAAGATAAAACCTATACTCGAGTTTGCACTCCTTCTTGCAGTATTGACTTAGCTTGAAAAATCCTTTTGCTCTCTGTAAGTCCAATACTCGAGTTTGGCTACCCATACTGCAGTATCGCCTTAGTTTGAAAAATCCTTTTGCTCTCTGGAAGTTCAATACTCGAGTTTGGCTACGCATACTGCAGTATTGACTTAGTTTGAAAAATCCTTTTGCTCTCTGGAAGTTCAATACTGCGGTATGCAAACCTATACTGCAGTATTGACTTAACTTGAAAGACTTGGTTGCTTTCTGGATGTCCAATACTGCGGTATGCAAACCTATACTGCAGTATTGACTTAACTTGAAAGACTTGGTTGCTTTCTGGATGTCCAATACTGCGGTATGCAAACCTATACTGCAGTATTGACTTAACTTGAAAGACTTGGTTGCTTTCTGGATGTCCAATACTGCGGTATGCAAACCTATACTGCAGTATTGACTTATCTTGAAATTATCTGTCAACTTTTGAGGGCCATATCTCCTTGGTCTAAACTCCTTTTTGGTCCATTCAACTCTTGATGGAAATCTCTTTGAGTCTATTTTCATATTCCACTGATTTTAGCTCAATCGGATTTTTAGTTTGTGAGTTACACTCAAAATACCGAAGGTGGGTCTGGACTGTGACGTTGATTCTTGTGGAAACTTGTAAAAATCATAGCTCCTTGATCTTGACACCTTTGGACTTGATTTATATATCAAAATGACGCTTTAGATGTCTAGTTTCAAATTCCACTGGTTTCATGTCAATCCGATCTCTGGTTTGGGAGATATCATCAAATTACCAGACCTCGCCCGTGCTGAACGTGAAACAGAGTTCTTGAAGAGCTGATCACTTTTGCATACTCGAGTATACACTTGCATACTCGAGTTTTCCTTGTCCGAGAGACGCCGAGGTGCTGAAGACACTACAAACTCGAGTTTTGAGTTGTATACTCGAGTTTTGAGTCTCAAACTCGAGTTTTGTGTTCCAAACTCGAGTTTTCTCATCCGAAGTTGATTTTTGCTGACTTTAACTTCAAATTGACCCATTCCAACTTCCATATGACCTTGGAGACTTCTAGCATCAATCTTATAACTTGAATAATGATATCTTCACTTCATTCAATAAGTTCTTCTTTCTTTCTTCTTCTCTTGATCATTCTCCATAACTCTAACTCTTTCTTTCTTCTCTTCTCTTGACTATTCCTAAAATCCTTTGATAACTTCTTGCTTCCTTGACATTCGATATTCCCATTATATTGCATGCAAGAACTTCTTTCTTACTTTCTTGATCAATCTCTATAATTCATCTTGGATTAATCTACATTAAATACAGTAGTCAGTCAATGTAGAAGATAACTATATTACTCAATCTTTTTGCTTTTAATAATGACATCTATATAAGACATCATCAAAACTAATCATAACTAACAAAAGCTCACGAGGAGATACAAGTGTTCAAGGCGGAGGTGCAGGTAACTAAGGTATAGAAGGATAAGATGAGTGAGGAGCTGCTAACGATCAAGATAGGTCTATCCTCAACAAAGAAATAGCTAGCCATAGTGAACTCGAAGCTTCATCATCTTTGGGATGTTCATGAAAATGACGTGAAGTTCGAGCAATGTGTTCAGGCCATGCATGAGCAGCTTGAGGCCCAACTAAGAACCACCGAGGATGAGCTTCTACTGCCCGAGTAAATGCCTTGGAATGTGTCGGAGCTATTGCAGAATCTTTTGACAACGCCTTGGAGTAGATCCGATTTCTGAACCCTGGCCTTGAGTTGAATACCTCCAGGATGCACTATCGGGCTTATGTGGAAAATGAGAAATTGGTCCCACCCAAGCAAGTCGGGGACGGAGGTGAAGAGATCAACGCCGCCATCTCTACTGAAGGAGAGGTCCAAATGGAGGTTGAGGCTCCACCTAGTTGAAGGGCCAGGATACCAGTTTCACTTTGTATTTTTGATTAGGGTACTGAAGGCCCTTGTTTGTTTGTTTCACAATTTTTCCCACGCTAATTACTCAGTTTATTTTCCTGCATTTTAAATGTAAGCAATTCAAAATCAATAGAAAAACTTACTATTTCGCAAATCATTCAATTTTCTTATGTCTTGTCCAGCCTGGCTTCATCTCCGAGCTTGAACTTCAACACCTCGATGGGTTGATTATATGAACTCGAACATATGTTTCAGAGTTCTATTAAGTAACTGGGTCAAAGTAAAAAATATTTGCATAGAATGTGCTTATATATTCATCCAATAATAAAACCAGGTATTGTGTTTGTGAAGATTTTAATTAATCCATCACATTACGTTTTGGCGTATTCAACCAGAATTAATTTGGAGTAAAGGCAACCTGCCACATGTTCAAATTCATTTTTCTTTAACCAAAACTTTAAACATTTCGACCTAATCAGGGTTAGCATGACGGTTCACTTCATTACCCCAGAAAAACAATTTTGATGCATCATAACTGTGAAGACACTAATGTATCCTCAATTCTTTTGAACATGCTACCAAATCTAGGCTTCAGACCAATCATGGAGATGCATTTTAGTTGTTTTCCCAGTTTTACCAAGTTCCAA
Source organism: Acacia acuminata (assembly GCA_019022655.1). Lineage (NCBI taxonomy): Eukaryota > Viridiplantae > Streptophyta > Magnoliopsida > Fabales > Fabaceae > Acacia > Acacia acuminata. Next base: position 440,328 of record JAFJYI010000223.1, read on the forward strand.
ACTGATCATGGAAACACATTTTAACTGTCTTCATTTCAGTTTTGCCAGGTTCCAAATCTATATGGAACACAGATTTAACTATCATTTCCATTTGCTCCATGCTCTGCTTGAAAATGGGTTTCATTACCCTAAATTCATTTACTCATATGCGCTGCAATTTGATTACTTGAAATAGTTCTTGACTGAGAATTTCTTCGTTTATAGACTAGGTGACATAGTCATTTTTATATGATCCCAAAAAGGAATTTAAAATAGACTTGGCGACATAGTCGTCTTAACATGATTCCAAAATGGAATTTAAAATAAACTTGGTGACATAGTCGTCTTAACATGATCCCAAAAAGGAATTTAAAATAGACTTGGTGACATAGTCGTCTTAACCTGATTCCACAAAAGGAATTTAAAATAGACTTGGCAACATAGTCATCTTTACATGGAACTCGGCTTTAACTGTAGTATACTTTCAGCTTATCGATGTTCCACGTTCTCTTGACCGCCCTTCTTTCCCAAAGTCTCCAGCATATAAGCTCCTTTGCCAAGATTCTCTCTAACCCAATAAGGGCCTTCCTAATTCACAGCAAGCCTTCCATCTATGACATTTTTATTGCCTATGTCGGCTCTTTGAAGCACCAAATAACCTTTTTCAAATGATTGGGGCTTCACCTTTTTATTGTATCTAGTCGCGGTGAGTTGTTTTTTGTGGCCATATCATGACAGTGTGCTGTGACTCTGACTTCATCTATTAGATCCAACTCTACCGCTAACGCTTCACTATTCTCCCCTTCTTCCGGAAGGGTATTAACTCTCCTCTATGAGGGCTGGCCAATCTCCACCAAGATCATAGCCTCACATCCACACATCAATCTAAAGGGAGTTTCCCTAGTCGATTTTTGAATGCTGGTCCGCTAACCCTACAAGACATAGTATAGCTGCTCCACCCAACTAAACTTTGCCTCTTCCATCCGCTTCCTTAATCCATCCACTATGACTTTGTTTGCGGCCTCAGTTTGCCCATTGGATTGGGATCCTCCATGGAGGCAAAGTGTTGCTTGATCTGGAATCTGGTCATCATTTCTTGGAAACCCTTATTGATAAACTGTGTTCCATTATCCGTGACTACCTCCGCTGGGATCCCAAATCGGGATATGATGTTTCTTTCGAATAATCTTTGCACCTGAGCTGAGGTGATTATCGCCACCGTTTCCACTTTTAGCCACTTGATGAAGTAATCGACAGCTACTATGAGCCACTGTAACTATCCTGGAGCCGCTTTAAATGGTCCTAACAGATCCAAGCCCCACTTGAAGAATGGCCATGGAGCCGAGATAGACTTTGATTCTACTGGGGGGACCATATTATCCTGGCATGTTTATGGCAGCTACCACATTTCTACACATGATCCTTCGAGTCCGCTTCCATTGTTGACCAATAATAGCCAGCTCCTAAGGCTTTCCGGGCCAGCGCCTTGGCCCCCATGTGTTGCGCATTGATGCCTTCATGGATCTAGGCCAGAACATAGCTAACCTCTTCTGAATTCAGGCATTTCAGCATTGGAGAATGCAAACCTTTGTGATGCAGTTGATCATCCACCACCGTATGTAAGGCTATTTCCTGCACCAACTTCTTTGCGTCAATTGACTCATCGGAGGACTCCTCTTTCAAGGTAGTCAACAATTGGTTTTCTCCAATCATCGGTTACCGAGATCACCATGACACAACTTGGCTCCGATAGACTTTGTTGGACCACAGTTCAATGATTACCCGGGCTCTTGGTACTTGCCAATTTGAGCAGGATGTCAGCCCTGGTATTTTCTCCTCTTGGGATGTGGGCGATAGTCACCTTTACAAAGTTGGCCATGGCTCTTTCACATTCCCCAGGTATTTTATTAGCAAAGGACCCTTGGCTTGGTATATCCCTTCAATTTGAGCCGTCACAAGCTGAGAGTCGGTGGAGACGTGAACCTTCTTGGCTCCATTTTCTCTGGCTTGAAGTAACCCAGCAAGGAACCCTTCATACTCCGCTTGATTATTGGATATTGGGAAATTAAGCTGAAGGGATTGCTCCATTGAAACTCCTTCTGGGCTTTCAACGATAATCCTAGCCATGAACTATCGACAAACACTTTCCAGGTTTCTGCATCTCCTATCTCCTTTTCCTCTAATGGGGTTAGCTCTATCATGAAGTCCACCAAGGCTTGTAAATTAATGATGTGCTAGGCTTCATAAGTAATATCAAACTCAGACAGCTCGATGGCCTAGCTGATCATTCTTCCAACCAGATCCGGTTTATGGAGCACTAGCTACCAAGTAGTTAACCAGATTAGCATACCATGAAAGCTTACCTTATAGCTATAAAAGCTGCTCATCAGGGAAATCATCCCGAATAGAAGAGAGGTGAGAGGGAGAATGGGTGAAGTGACTCAAGTGGTCAGCTACCCAATTTTGTGCTCCACTTCTGTCTTGAATCTCAACATCAAACTCTTGGAGTAGCAACATCCACCGGAATGAGTCGTGGCTTAATATCTGCCTTTTTTAAAAGAAACTTCAAAGCAGCATGGTCAGAGAAAATAATTACTCTACTTGCTAACAGATATGACCTAAACTTATCAAAAGCAAATACAATAGCCAACAAATCTTTCTTAGTAGTGGTGTAATTAGACTGGGCAGGATCCAAAGTCTTGGATGCATATGCAATGACATGAGATGCCCTGTCTGCTCGTTATGCCAAGATAGCACCAACCGTATAGTTGGAACCATCGCATATCAACTCGAAGGGGAGGCACCAATCAGGGGGTTGGATCACTAGGGTTGTAGTAAGGCAACACTTCAAATGATTGAAGGCTGCCTTGCAAGCATCATCAAATACAAAGTCAGTGTCCTTATGCAGAAGTTTTGACAAGGGTCGGGCAGTCTTGCCGAAATCTTGAATGAAACACCGATAGAAACCTGCATGACCAAGAAAAGAGCGAACTTCCTGCATAGATGCGGGGTAAGGCGAAGCAGTAATTACATCTATCTTAGCAGGGTTTACCTCAATCCCTTTCCTAGACACTATGTGTCCCAAGACTATACCCGACTCAACCATGAAGTGACACTTCTCATAATTCAACACAAGATTAGACTCAATGCACCTATGCAAGACTCTAGACAAATTAGCTAAGCATGCATCAAAATCAGACCCATATACAGTGAAATCATCCATAAAAACCTCCATGCAGTCTTCTAGAAACTTAGAGAAAATGCTTACTATACAACGCTGAAAGGTGCCAGGTGCGTTGCAGAGGCCAAAAGGCATGCTTCGGTAGGCATATGTTCCAAAGGGGCATGTGAAGGTCGTCTTCTTTTGATCCTCAGGAGCAATATGGATCTGGAAGTATCCAGAGTAGCCATCCAGGAAGCAGTAATGAGACTTACCAGCAATCGCTCTAACATCTCATCAATGAAAGGTAAAGGATAATGATCCTTGCGAGTGGCATGGTTGAGTCTCCTATAGTCGATGCAAACTCTCCAACTATTCTAAACTCGAGTAGGAATGAGCTCATTCTTCTGATTGGCTACCACAGTGACTCTGGATTTCTTAGGAACCACCTTGACCGGGCTAACCCACTGGCTATCAGAATTGGGATAGATGATACCAGCTTGCAGAAGCTTGTGACCTCCTTCTTCACCACATCAAGGATAAGGGGGTTGAGATGTCTCTGGCGTTGCCTCACCGGCTTAGAGTCCTATTCCAACAGAATTCGATGCATACACATGGAAGGGTTGATGCCAATGATATCAGTTAATGTCTACCCAATAGCTTTCTTGTTCGCCCTCAATAAGCTTAGCAGCTTCTCTTCTTGGTCAGGAAGAGGATTGTTAGCCACAATGACTAGCAACTGTTCATCCACCTCCAAAAATGCATACTTCAGGTGATCTGAAAGGGATTTCAACTCAAGTTTGGGTGGTTGCTCAATGGAGCGTTGAAGCTTGGGTGGTTGTTGCAACAATTCTGATGTCATCACACTAGAAATACCTGAAACCACATTCAAATAAGCAGAAGAACTGGGTCTATACAGCTCAATGTTAACATCAGAAGTCAGCAAAATTAGATTTAAGCTCATCAAAATCAGAATCAGGATGCACATTAGGATCAGGATGAAGCTCAAACTTAGAATCAATATTTGAATCCCCAAGTAATGCAGAATCACTAAGTGAGTCAGAATCACCAAATAATGCAGCATTAACCAAGTTAGTGCAAAAAGAGCACCATTAATTATCAGCACATGCACAAATGGCAGAATTACTCTCAGATAAAAAATCAGGATAATCAGCACACCAATCAGTAAGAACATCATCCACAGCATCATCAATAACATCAATATAGAAAATAGAATGCTCTTCCCTAGGATGTTTCATGGCATCAAAGATATTGAAATTCACAAATATATCACCAAACTCCATGGAAAGAGTACCAGAATGCACTTCTATCTTAGTCCTAATTGTTTTCATGAAAGGCCTCCCTAGAATGATTGGTGACCTACTACTAGAAGACTCATCCTCCATATCTAATATGTAAAAATAAGAAGGGAATATCAATTCATTAACTTTGACTAATACATCTTCAACTACACCAGAAGGATGATCAGTACTCCTATTAGCTAACTGAACAACAACACCAGTAGGAAGTAAAGGACCAAGACCAAGAGATTTATAAATAGATGCAGGCATGACATTAATAAAAGCACCTAAATCTAGCATGCAATAATCAAATCTATAGTTACCAATAATGCAGGGAATAGAAAACGTCCCTGGATCCTTGCACTTGTGAGGCATGGTAGGCCGGATGAGTGCTAATACATTCTGGTTTAAACTCACTCGTTCACTCCCCTTTAGTCGCCTCTTGTTGGTGCACAACTCCTTCAGAAACTTGGCATATTTAGGGATTTGTTTGACTGCATCTAAGAGAGGAATGTTGATCTCTACTCTTCTGAATGTCTCAAGTATATCCTTCTCTTGTGCTTTTTCTGCCAACTTCTTGAACTGAACTGCTCTCTAAGGGAAAGGAAGAGGAATGGGGATGTATTCCTCTTCACCTTGCTGCATTGCCTTTTTATTTTTAGAGTCAATCTTCATATTGTCTAACTCTTTTCCTGATGTGGAAGTCACATCTGCAGCTAGTTTAGGTTCCTCCAATTGTTTTCCAGACCGTAGTGAGATAGCACTCACATTCCCCTTAGAATTGGGAATGGTTTGTGAAGGAGAGTGTTTGATCCCTAAGGTTGTAGCTGGTTCAGTGATGTTGCCAATTGGCCAATCTGAGTTTGCAAACTCTGAATGAAAGTTTCAGTTTGCTATTGGAACTGCATAGTGTTTGTGGCAAATTGCTTCATCATATCCTCCAATAAGGAACCACTACTACTAGCCTACTATTGTGCCGCCTGTGGAGGTGCACATATGGCTGGTCGAGGAGGTGGTGCTGGCAAAGGTGGTGCAGATTGCTGCTAGAAACTCTATGGTCTGTACTGTCTCTGCTGGTAGTTCCCAGAATTCTGTTGATACTGGTTACTCTGGTTCTAATTATGGTTCCAGCGAAAGTTGGGGTGATTTTTCCAACAAGGATTATAGGTATTGGAAAAGGAATTATTCTACTGGTATTGTGGCTTTCCTGGAAAAACACCAACTGAAGCTACTAACTGGTCTTGATAAGCAGGATCATGCAAGGTAGGGCAAGAGTCAGTAGAATGACAAGAGTCAGAACAAAACCCACATGAGTACCCAATCTGAGGAGGAGAAGATTGTACTATCGTGTCACTGCCAACTGCCTCATAAGGGAGGTTAGATCATCAAGTCTAGTCTCTAATCTCTGAGAATCGTACAGGACTGGAGGTGTTTGAATCTGGTAAACAGGAGTACTATTGGCCTTAGTGCCAAATTGCTGAGGATTAGCAGCCATAGTAGATATCAACTCTCGGGCCTCTTCAGGTGTCTTGCTATCTAAGGCCCCACCACTGGATGCATCCATGAAACTTCTATCCAACGGTAACAAACCGGAATAGAAATATGTAATTAGGAGTTAGTCTGAAATCTGGTGGTGTGGACAGCTAGCACACAATCGCTTGAACCTCTCCCAATACTCATACATGGTCTCCCCATTGATTTGTTTAACACTAGTGATCTCCTTCTGAATAGCAATGGCTTTTGATGAAGGAAAGAACTGTTAGTTCTCTATGTATTTTGATGATAAGCGGTAATTGTAAACACAAGTTGTAGTTTGTCTTTGGTAAGTTGAAAAACTTACTTGTCAAAGGAAAACTCGAGCTTTGGTTTCAAAACTCAAGTTTTGGTTTCAAAACTCGAGTTTTGACTTTGACAGAGTAGCTCAAATTCAATGAACAAAGCAAAACTCAAGTTTTCATGGGAAAACTCGAGTTTTGGTTTTACAGAGAGCACTCAGTTTTTCACCTAAAGACAAACTCAAGTTTTGACTGAGAAACTCGAGTTTTGCATTACACAGAGACTTCTCATTATTTTCTGATGAAGACAAAACTCGAGTCTTGGATTGGAAACTCGAGTTTTGACCATACAGAGAGTCTCCAACTTGTCAAACATATGCAGACTCAGTTTCCACTTAAAACTCTAGGATTTCACTTTGCCATGAGTTTTCTAAGTTTTCTCAAAGTTGTGAGAAAACTCGAGTTTTGGTTTGGAAACTCGAGTTTTCCCTTGGCAGAGAGCTTTCAAGTTATTACTCAGTTTTGGAAACTCGAGTCTTCATAGAAAACTCAAGTTTTGACTTGGCTCGGATTTCTCAATGTTTCATACTTAAATGAAAACTCGAGTTTTTTTTTGGAAACTCGAGTTTCGGCCAACCCGAGAGCTTTGAGTTTTTTCAATGTTTTGAAAACTCAAGTTTTGGATGAAAACTCCAGTTTTGATGTTTTGGACTAAAACACATACTTCTCATTAAAAGTCCAAAACTCGAGTTTGGTTTTGGAAACTCGAGTTTTGAGTTTCATTCAAAAATGTGTTCCAAAGCTCAAATCGTGACTTTCCTCTCGGAAGGAGGAAACTCGAGTCTTGTTATGGAAACTTAAGTTTTGACTTAAGTACGTTGAAAACTTGAGTTCGGAAGAACAAACTCGAGTTTGCGTACGAGTCCGAAATATGAATCGACAAATTTGTGAAACCTTCTTGTTTTATCTTAATATTTTCTATCATCATTCATTAATATTCCTAGCTATGTTTAACCACTTTGTTAGTGAGTTTCGATCATTTAGAGGATATTAAATGAAGGTTTGGACTAAAGCAAAAGTGACGTCGCACATTAAATGCAAAGTTCATAGAAAAATTGGATCCTTTTGGACAATTGGTCATTCTACACACACGCTGTAAAGGGATTATGCTTCCTTTCCACATCCAGTAGCTGCTATTCCAATGGATTAATATTCAAGAAGTCAACCCTGAACTTCTGTGCATCTGGATTAAGTGAAGATAAAGAGAGAGAGAAGAAGACCAAAGCTTAGGCTAATCCTTGTCTAATGAAGGCAACGAATATATTGAAGATTACGACGGTCATTTAATGTTCTCTTATTATAAATAGAGCTACATTCAATTCTTCTCAACTAACACATCTGAAAACGAATTGCATTCAAGTCTAACACTTATTCTTTGATAAATAGGTGGTTTCACTTGTAAAGTATCTTCCTCGATACATTAAGCTTCAAAGTGTTTATCATTATCCACTCTTAGAGAGAGTTTTCCGATTGAAAATCATTTATTGTAAAGAATCACAAGTCGAGTTTATCATTATCCACTCTAGAGAGAGTTTTCCTGATTGAAAATCATTTATTATAAGGAGACTTGGTGATTGGGTTCATTGATTGCAACTTGTAACGGGGAGTAAGTTCTAGTGAGAGAATTACTCTTGACTACAAAGTGTGTAATCAATTGTGATAGTGAAAAATCCCAGAGAGTCTGGGGACTGGACGTAGGTCAAGAGGTTGGACCGAACCAGTTTAAATTCTTGTGTCTTGCTCTTCTTCTCTATACTCTATGTTCACCTCTGTTTTTATTGTTCAAAACAGAGCACTTCGAAAAAGATTTTAAAATCCCCAATTCACCCCCTCTTGGTGATTTAGCTCCACTTTCAAGAACCTCACTAGAAATAACTTCTGCATATCATCCCAACTCCCAATAGATGTTGGTTGCAAATTGTATAGCCAATCCTTAGCCACACCATTTAGGGAAAATGGAAAGGCTCTCAGCTTAATGTGGTCCTCATCAATTGCTTGAGGTTTCATCGTGCTGCATACCACATGGAACTCCTTTAGATGTCTGTGAGCACATTCACCTGCAAGACCATGAAACTTGGGCAACAAATAGGTAAGACCAAATTTTAGTTCAAGGTTATCAGCAAGTTCAGGATATCGAATACACAAATTTTGATTGCCCACATTAGGGGTAGCTAATTCTTTCAAAGTAGGATGATCTGCTTGTTCTGCCATAATTTCTGAGTTAGCAAAATTGCTACTAGAATCAGTGAAAACAACAAAACTATCAGAAGTACTATCAGAAACACATTTAGAAAGATCAACAGAATGGACACAATCATAATGGTCACAATCAGACTCAAGTTCAATGTTAAATTCAGTATTAATCCCACGACTTAGCCTAACAACTCTTCTAGCAGTAAGAATTGTTCTTTCTATTTCAGGATCAAATGGCAACAAGTCTTCTGGATTGGTAGTTTCCTAGTACTCATGTAGCATGAACACAAGGCAGAATTTGAAGATACTCAGAATTACGAAAATGCCACTAGAAGTGATAAAAAGTAGAAAAACACTAAGACAACACAAAAACAAAAACCTATGTTAGAAATTGACCAAAACAAGTCCATAAACACTATCAAATGGTTTTTAAAATTTATGGGACTTGGACAGGGCAACTCCTTGACGATTGGGGAACCCAAAAATGGAATAAAAAAACTTAAAAATTGAAAAAGTGGTCTAAACGATGGAATTTGGCTTATATCTCAAGACCACAGCATTTAAGCTTGCGTCCTATGCTAAATACCATTTTCCTTCAGCTCACCAAAAATCAGCCGAATCGGAGTAAGTCAAACAATTGCTAAAATACCCGATATATCCCGTCGAGACCAAAAAATAGTGAAAATAGGGTTTAAATGATGGAATTTGGCCAAAATAGGTGAGACCTCACTTCATTTAGGAAGTGAGTCTTGCTTAGAATGCCCAATTCCTTGTGTATAAGACTTGTTTTGAGTAATCTGGGTCAGAAAAATTTCTGTCCAGCCACCCAAACCACCTAAACTACCTAAAAATGCTATTTACACTACTGTTACTAATCAAACCAATGCAAATTCCCCGACAGTGGCACCATATTTTCAAAGAGAATTGTCGTGTCTCCCAAAATAACCAAGTTTGAAAATGATTTGCAGAAATAGGGAACCTGGGTCGTTTCCCCAATGAACTTGCAGCGGGTTTGATTGACAACAACAGCGAAACAGAACAGTAAAAATGGGGGGTTTTTGGTTCAAACAGAAAAAGAATGAAATAAACACAGATTAAACAGAAGATCAACTCAGGATTTCAAATTCCACCACTTCCCTTCCTTAGACGAAAACAGATTTTGAAACAAACTCGCGATTGATTCTAGATGAACCAAAATCTCGACGTTCGTCCAGAAAATCCCTCAACTAGACAGTTAGCTAGTGTTTATTTGAACAGTGCCGTGTCACTATGCGATCACACAACAAGCACTTAAACCTAGTTTGAACTCGATCCTTGGGATATCTCAATCGGGCGTTGAATCTAACACCCAATCCGAATGTAAATCCAATCCAAAATTACAAAACAAAACAAATTTGTTACCATTAAAAATGAGTCCTCTGGATAGTGGAATCCTTAATTCGTGGGCCAATCCCATCATGGCTATGCAGAACGAAAATTGAAAAGAACTGAAGAAGTTCATCATGAACACGAAGAATAGTTGAGAGAATTTCAAAACTTCTATTTCGATCTGAAAAATAATAAAAATGTGAATGAATAGTGTTGTAGCCAGCCCAAAACAAAAATAAAATAAAAGTGGGCTTTAATTACAAAATTCAAGCCTAAATAAAGTCCAGAAATATACATCTAACTTCGACTCCAAAATCGACTGTTCTCTTGTCCAAATTTGCCCTTCATGTCTTCATAACAATTGTAGCTCTCTAAATCATCTGAAATATGAAACAAATATGAGGCAAATCCAATGTCTGGTTCAAGCATTATGGTAAAAATAGTGAAGCAAAGTAAAACTGGAATTTTATTATTAAAAATGGCTAAAATATAATCAAAGGCCCAAAGCCCAAATAAGTAGAAAAGCCATTATTTACTAACTAAAGAGTCCTAAATTATTAATCAAGAGATAAGAAGTGTATAAAATATTCAATTATCAATGCAGTATCAGCTGTGTCTTCCTCTTGCACTGGGTTATAATCTAGAATGATCGAGTTCTCATGTTGTGCTTCAAGTTGAAGCATTCGTTCCTGATTCTTTGTGGTGGATCCTCCAGCAACAGCTCCTACCGAAGCACCTGGCTATTACTTCTGGTAGTAGCAACCATTTTTGGTCATTTGGAATTGAAATTTACCGATCCCCACGGCCGGCGCCAATGTTATAGTGTTGAACACAGATATCTAGCCTTAATGGACTAGTGTGTTTATATGGATCAAAAGGATTCTCCAAGATATCTATAAGGCAGATATGAAGAGAATATCAAATGACTCTCCAAGATATCTATAAGGAAGATATTGAAGAGAGCAAATGATCACTGTGCACGAATATGGCGTTTAGCCAAAAGGGGGTGGGCTGTGTGCACAGTAAGGCTTAATAGTAAATAGGATGAATAGAGAATGTGTGTACCTTTTAGGCTAACCTCCTATTTATAGCGATTACCTTTAGTGTAACATCCCAAATTTTGGACTTTGAGAATTGGGAATAAGCCTAAAAGTAGGCGGACGACTAAGCCCAGTTTGAGAAGAGTCCCAAGAATGTCGAGAGTTAGGGGGCCTCTTTAAGACTAAGTAACTCAGCTCGACGAGTCAATAGACCTAGTATGTATAAGCCATGGAATTAAGTGCCAATGAAAAAGGGGCACAGAAGAGCTATACGGTGTAAATCCGGTGGAAAAGATGCCACCTAACTATGTCTTAAAGTATAGGACAATTAGTTAAGTAAAAATATGCCGATATAAGTGAGTATATGGAATTTTCAAGGCAGTCATGGATGACCTGCATTTTTGGAGAAAATAAGAAGGGAAGAGTATTCAAGAAGCCAAGCAAAAGTCAAAGGTAATGATGATTTGCAGGACATGTGGCGTTTTGGGGTCAAAAGTTGGATTTTCGGGTAGGACGTAGTACGAGGCGGATATGAGATACTGAAATATGGGTTTCTTGCTCCCCATAGCATTGTATTTCAACCACCTATGGTCAAGGGGAAGAGACTGTTAATCCGGGCCCACACAAGTCCAATTAAGAGGCACGAGTTACAAGGAAAAATGTAACCAGCAAAATGTAGTTGAAGGGGATTGGTTAGGGCTTTCCAGAGTCAGGCCCAGACAACTGGACACAGAGAGAGGGTGAAATTTGGTAGGCCAGAGGAGAGAGAAAAATAACTTGGAGGCAAGCAAAAGGTCATATAAAGTAATAATGAGGAGAAAGAAAATAAAATAATCAGAATTAATCTGGACCACACAATTTGAATCTGATGGGACAAGTGGAATGACATGTAATTATGACCCCACATGGACATTAATTGTGCCATTTATAGGCACATATGGTGGGTCCCACTGACTTGGAGAAAAAGTAAGCAAAAATGATCATTTTACCCCTGAAGTGTTATTTTGATTATGAAGATGGAATATCACCTAGAGGGGGTGAATAGGTGATTTTAAAATTCTTTCGCTAATTGCTAAAGAACACGTAAACAAAGAAGGAGAAAGGAACAATGAATACAGGAGATTATACTGGTACGGTCCAACTCTTGACAAACGTCCAGTCCCTAGAAACACTCTGGGATTTCACTAACTCGAAACTTGATTACACACTCTGTAACTCTCGAGTAATCCTCTCACTAGGACTTACTCCTCTTTACAAGTTGTAATGAAATAAACACGTACACAATTACACACTCGTACTCGAGATGATCCTTTCACTAGGACTCACTCCCCCTTACAAGTTGTAATTGTATACCCACACTTAAGGTTCCACAACCTTAAGATTTAACTGATAAAAAAATATTCAAATAGTATTTAAATCCTCACTGAGTAGATAAATGATCAACATTGAAGTACAAGAATATCCAAAGATATTAAGTGAAACTAACGAAACAGGTGATTGCAATAAATTCTAATTGAATGCACATCGTTTCGGTAGTTAGCGAATTCAGTGCTTCTGGTATTTATAGTTGTTGCAATTAAAGACCGTTGGTGAAGCTTGAATAAATCCATTGTGATTCTTGAATATAGCCATTAGACAGATGAAGCTTTGATATTCACATTCACTGTTAATGATCCAAGTGGATTTGTACTGTCACCACATTCTTTCATTCCTTTTGTTTTGTCCATTGTGAAATAGCATTTATTGTGAGATAGGAATAGAAGGAATATCTTTTGAATGTTCAGAAGAATGGTTGTTGAGATTGTGTCTCGATATGATAAGCGCATTTAATGTTCTCTGACACTCAAATTGCTTTATGGTAATTTGATGTTAATCCAGGATATGATTATCTGAAACTCATCAGCAAATATGTTAAAAGCATTTAGGAATAGGAATGAGTCAAGATATGAGGTAATGAAATCACACCGAATGATTTTGAATTTACGAAGACGATGATTTTGAAAACAGAGAAGATTAACTTTCTGATAAGAAGCTGATGACATGAGGTAATGACTCGAGGCAATCACTTGATATTGAAGAGTCAATGACTTTCTTTTCAGAATGCACAAGTTTAAAGTTTTAACTTGAAGTCTGAAAGTCATGAGTTAATGACTACAGTCATTAACTTGATATTCAAGAGTCAAAGTCGATTGCTTTGAAAAATGCAAGTTGGACTCTTAACTTGAGGTATAAAATTGATTGCCTTGAGTTGATGACTAGAGTCATCAACTTGATATGCAAGATCAAAGTCGATAGTTTCAAAAGAATAGACAATTTGAAAGTTTAACTTGATATATGAAGTGAATGACTTGAGTCATTAACTTGAGATGCAAAAGTTAAACCCGATGCTTTTGAAAGAAATGCCCAAATGAAAGCTTGACTCGAGTTAATATGTGAATGACTTGAGTTAATGACTTGAGTCATTAACTAGATATCAAGAGTTAAACCCGATAGCCTTTGGAAAACGCAAGTTAACTTGATATAGAAAGTTAATGACTTGAGTCATTAACTAGATATCAAGAGTTAAATCCGATAGCCTTTGGAAAACGCAAGTTAACTTCATATAGAAAGTTAATGACTTGATTTGGTGACTAGAGTCATCAACGTGACACCCAAGAGTTAAAAACGATGACATTGAAAAAGAAGCAAGTTGAAAGGCTTAACTAGAGTCAATAAGTATTTTCCTTGAGTTAATGACTAGAGTCATTAACTTGATATCCCAAAAGTCAAAAATGATGCTTTCTAAAGAAATGGCCAAATTGAATATTTAACTTGAGTCAATAAGTTCTTGCCTAGAGTCAATAACTAAAGTCATTGACTTGATATCCAAGAGTTAAAAACGATTGGTCCAAAATCTTAACATCAAACAAATAACTTGAGGCATGGAACATTTGACTGGAGCTAACAATGTTTATTAAAAACGTTTTAATTATTTAACTCAAGGAACATGAGATCAAAAAATTTTTCTTTTAAATAATAACACCACATGACTCAAGGCATCTAGAGATTAACTCAAAGCATCAAAGGCAAAACTTTCAAGAACATTATAGATTCAAGTTAACTATATAAAACATGATTTAGCCTTGAATCTATCAACTTATCTACATTATATTTGTTATCATCAAAACATCAAAAACATAGAGAACTAACAGACATCGGATAAACCTAACCTAGTAACTCCAAAAACCAGCATCAACGAAAATCTGGGAATCTGATTTTTAGGGGCATAAATGGCGATACACATCTACCCAAGAAGTCTTTAGAATTGCTTGGAGGGCAAGCCAAAGAATTATATTTTTATCCGAAGCATTCTTCCGACCACGGGGTAATAACAAACGGACAATGACCTAACCAAGAAAGTCTATATAAGGACATCCCTTGGCCATTTCTTGGCTGCCTAGGACGTGCTCAAGGTGTAGAAGGGAGAGTGTCCAACCAAGTTGGTCTGTAATCTCCTCTTTCGAACACTCTCCAGAGACCATACTCTGTAGCCATTACAAAGACTTTGAACTTGGCTTTCCCGAAGGAATAATGCTCTCCATTGAATCCTGGTGGTCGGTTGATCAAAGTTCCATTAGGATGAATACCTTCCATGGTGATCCTTCTCGAGTTGTTAAGCTCTAAAGAGAAGACCTTGCTCTGATACCAAATGAAAGTGGAGCTAAATCACCAAGGGGGTGAATTGGGGATTTCAAAAACTTTTTTGATGGCTTTGTTTTTTGACAGCAAAACAGAGGTGAACAGAGAGTGATAAGAAGAAGAGAAAGACACAACAATTTATACTAGTTCGGTCCAACTACTTAACCTACGTCCAGTCCCCAGACTCTCTGGGATTTCCACTATCTCAAATTGATTACACACTCTGTACTCAAGAGTAATTCTCTCACTAGAACTTACTCCCGCTACAAGTTGCAATCAATGAACCCAATCACCAAGTCCCCTGACTTGTGAATCTTTACAATAAATGATTTACATTAAAAGACTCTCTCTAAGAGCGGATAATGATAAACACTGAAGCTTAATGTATCATAAGATACTTTTCAAGTGAAAACTGCAAGTAGTTGAAGAACTTTGAATGCAATTCATTTTCAGCAGATGTGTTGGTTGAGAAGACTTGAATGCTACTCTATTTATACTAAGAGAGCATTAAATGACCATTGTAATCTTGATTATAACCGTTTCCTTCATTAGACAAATTCGTTCTTGATTGACTGTCTTCGTGGGACCTTCAGTCTGTGTCTCACGCACAATTCCTTTCGGTCTGGGCGGAATTGAGGTTTGAGTAGCAGCAACTCCTCGGATTGATTTATCTACCCCATGTCTAAAGCGATTTGGGAAGGATTTCACCCTCACAGGTCATTCTGATTGAGGCTAAGGAGTGGATTGTGTCTTTGCTCGGTCGGATTCTTGAGAAACAGTTCGTTTTGAGGTCATTTTTACAGAGTTTCGTCGAGGAGGATGAGATAATTTTGGGTGTTTAAGGTTAAGCTCGAGGTAACAGTGAAGTGAAGAGGAACAATTAGGTTTTTACTCAAATGAAGATCGCGACAAAGTCGAGGTTACAAGTGTAGGCTCGAGCTTGTGTAAACTTGTACTAACCTAGACTTCAAGAGTGTATGGGTAAACTCTTGAACTTCACTGCCAAACTCGAGGTTAATACTTATAGGCTCGAGTTCATGAAATCCTTTGATCCTGGTTGCTCTCTGTATCCCGTAGACTCGAGGTTGTTGAAAGTGGAGCCTAAATACCCAAGAGGGGGGTGAATTGGGTATTCTTAAAATTTTAAGAACTAGGTCTTTTGGACAAGTGAAAAGAGTATATCGGAGGAGAAGGGTAAGGAAAGCTTGCACAAGAGAAATTATCCTGGTTCGGTCTTATCCTTGACCTACATCCAAATCCCCAAGCCACACTTGGGATTTTCAATCCACTAAAACTCAACAATTGATTACAAACTCGTACTCGGGAGTAGTTCTCTCACTAGAACTCACTCCCCTTACAAGTTGCAATCAATACACCCAACCACCAAGTCCCCCGACTTATGGTTATCTCAATCAATGAATGATTTACGAAATAACTCTCTGGAGCGAGATAAGATGAACTTTGAAGTACAAGTATCAAATTGATACAATACGAAAGAAGTGAACATAATAAATGATACTTAGTAAATTTTCGCTCGTAGTTGTATATGCTTGAGAAGAAGTTAATGCACTCTATTTATAGGTAGAGAACATTAAATGACCGTTGCTTGATGAATCCAACCGTTGTAGGTGATTAGCTTAAGGTCTGGTCATCTTCTCTCTCTAAACTTCTGCTAATCCAGGTGTTAATTTGATCTAGTGTGATTCTCTGAGAATTTGCCCGTTGGAGATTACCTTGCTTGTTGTAGTAAGCATTCTTTAACGTTCGTAAGGCGGCTCGATGAATTAGCCGAAAGTAGGTAGATTTGCGAGAGGTGCATTAAATGCACCGAGCACCTTTTTGCTTTTTGCCTTGATCTTCATTAATCTTCATCTCGTGCTAACTGAAATTCACTTAATAAACTTGTTAAACATATCCGGGAACATAAGTGAATGATTTATGAAAGCAATAGGATCAAACAAGAGTGATTTGCAAATTCGTGTAATTCAAAAATCAGTTTTTACCGTTGTATACCGTAGTATGTTCATGCTTACTCAAGTATGGCACGTATACAAGTGCCCATACCTTGCAAAGTATCCAATGGGATACTCGAGTATGCACCTTTGAGGCAAAACCAACGTGTCTTGTGTTTGAAAGACAAAACCTATACTCGAGTTTGCGCTCCTTTCGCGGTATTGACTTAGCTTGAAAAATCCTTTTGCTTTCGTAAGTCCAATACTCGAGTTTGGCTACCCATACTTTGCAGTATTGACTTAGTTTGAAAAATCCTTTTGCTCTCCGGAAGTTCAATACTCGAGTTTGGCTACCCATACCGTAGTATTGACTTAGTTTGAAAAATCCTTTTTTCTCGGAAGTTCAATACTCGAGTTTGGCTACGCATACCGTATTGACTTAGTTTGAAAAACTTGGTTGCTCTCGGAAGTCCAATACCGCGGTATGGCTACCCATACTTTGCAGTATTGACTTAGTTTGAAAAACTTGGTTGCTTTCGGAAGTCCAATCTTTGCGGTATGGCTACCCATACCGCGGTATTGACTTAGTTTGAAAAACTTGGTTGCTCTCTCGGAAGTCTAATACTGCGGTATGGCTACCCATACCGCGGTATTGACTTAGCTTGAAATATTTGGTTGCTCTCTGGAAGTCCAATACTGCGGTATGGCTACCCATACTGCGGTATTGACTTAGCTTGAAAAATTTGGTTGCTCTCTGGAAGTCCAATACTGCGGTATGGCTACCCATACTGCGGTATTGACTTAGCTTGAAAAATTTGGTTGCTCTCTGGAAGGCCTTTACTCGAGTAAGCAAACCTATACTGCAGTTTGCAATTTTCAGAATGTTTTTAACTGACTTTGCAAACTTCAAAACATGTTTTACATTTGTTGTTAATCATCAAAACATATTGAGAACTAACATTCTCCCCCTTTTTGATGATGACAACACTTGTAAACTACTTTTGCAAAGAATTTGAAAGATGTAATTTGTTTTGAAATGAAGTTTTCAAAGTTCAAAGTTGAGTTATCAGAAAACCATCCAATTTTGCATTTCAACACTCAAAGTTCAGAGAATGGCAGCGAAGTGGAATTCAAAAGTGTAAACAAGCTGAACTATATTCATTTAAGCATCTTCATATAATCAAGAACGATATCAGAAAGGATAGACACTCTGATAACTACTGATAATCAAAACAAGTTCAGAAACATCAAAAAGATAGCTACACAATGAAGTACAAATGACAAAATCAAACTACCTAGGACAACAAACTACCTAGAACCAATAAAACCCTATACATCTACATCTTTCTCTCCTTCTCCCCCTTTGTCATCATCATACTCCGGGTCGAGGACAAAAATGGAAGGGGTGTAGATCACCATGGCCAAAGGGTTGGGATCAAAAGGTATGGAAAATGGAGAAGGTGAAGGGAGAATCTCCGTGGATGGAGTAGGTGGAGATAGAGTTTGGTTAGGTAGAATCTCTGTGGTAGGAGTGATAGGAGAAGATGGAATCACAGGGGTAGGAGTGGAAGTGGAGGCTGGGGATGAAGTGGTGTGAGGTAGGCGGGAAAGGAGAAGGTAGGTGAGGAAGGTGGGGAAAAGTGAGTCTCTCGGTGGCCGGGTCTCTCGGAACGGGATGTTGGGATCCGTACAACGGCGGATTAAAAATTTCTACGGATCCGTCCCGAGGATCACTCAGGCGCGTTTAAATCAAGGCTAGGGAATCCGGATATTACCTTTGAAGAACTCGTTCGCGATTTCTACTTCGTTGAACAAAGGTGGGCTACCTTTTCGATCGCGTAAGACGACTCTTAGAATCCTCTTCCTCTACTTCGGTATCCACACGAACAATCCTCGTTCACGGCTATGGCAGCGTGCTAGCGCTCTTTGCGTCTCTCTCTCGTTTTCACTCTAGGGTTTCTGCGGCTTTTCGTAATACGCTCGACCGAAAGTCCCGTAGGTTTCTAAAACCCGTTCGGCGTATTTAATACAAAATTAATCGTATTAACTTTCTCAATTCAAACTTTAGATCTGGATTAAATATATATTAATTAAATCTATCCGATAGATCTAATATAATAATATTTATTTAATCGAATTAAAAACCAGATCTGAAATTTCAAATTCAAATCTAGATTAAAAATAGTTAATTAAATCTATCCGATAGATTTAATCCAACCTATTTATTTAATCCAAATTTAAAAGCCTTCGATTTAATTTATCTCAATAAATTAAATCCGAGAAATGATATCTATCTATTTATTTAAATCGAGATACTAATATCTCAATTTAAATTAAATAGACAATAATATCTTTATTCGAAAATTAAATGAGATACAATATCTCGTTTGTTTTAGATGTTTAATTTATCAAATAAATTAAACATAAAACAAATAATATAATAATAATATTTTAATCTCAATTAAATAATATCATTATATTATTTTCGAATTTAAATATATATATATATATATATATATATTTACCCTGATTAAACTCAAGTATTCATTAATCTCGCATTAACGAGATTCAATGAACCTGGACACTTTTACCCATGTTGGATTATTCTTGTGTGCGACCCCGCAGCCCATATGAGATTGGCGGTGGGCCAACACCGTGTCGACCCACAAATCGCAAGCGGCCTCTAGCAAGACATTGCGACTACCCAACTCACATGGGGATCGATGACACGATACACCTATCGTACAACCATGTCACGTCCCTTTTGTCACGCGATAATTTGGTCAAGGATGAGGCATGGAGAATGTCAACTTCCTTTTCTTGACCATTACTTTCTCGATTCTCGAGTTAGTCTAATAAGTGAAATGGAACCTCCTTTCCATCACAAGACGGCCGTACATTTCTTAGACTCACTCATCGAGGGGCCCAAAGATTATCTCTCTACAAATGTAAGGGACAAATTCCATCTTGACCATTCACATCCCTCCGCATGAAAACCACCGATCCCGATCCTAGCCTTTATCATCACCCTGGTCAAAGGTGACTTTTGACTAGGTCAAAGGTCGTGACTCATCATGTAGGAATCCATGATGATCTCAGTCATGGGCGTCGTGACGCGGTTATACATGAGATAAGCTTATGACTAGATCCATGCAGCTTTCTCATAGTGGGTGGTCCAAGACCTTGTACTCTTACAAGTGCCCATGACTTTGATTCGTATCTCCATACCTTATCAAAGTCATATCGGTCTTAACTCATCTTCGCTCCGCGTAGATGACCGACTCAGGACATTTAGGATAATCTATAAGATATATCCAGGGATATAGTTATCACCATAAACATGCGTATGAAGTGATAACTTAATGGAGAACAATGACTTGCCCCTAGGGCATAATTTCCAACACAGGAGAGGATGAGGATGGACCAGTTGTGAACCCAAATGTGGATGAAGAAGAAGCACCAACGCCAAAATGGTCGATCAGACGATCAATCTTATTCCGGGCTTCTGATGCAAGCTCATATGTCATGGATAGCTGGGAGTCTAGATCAATCCCCGATCAAAAATCTCGCTTCGCTTCTTGTCGGTGGCATCCTTCGCCTTGCCCAAGTCGGCCTTCACATCCAGGAGACCCATCTTGAACTCGCGCGAAGCATGTCTAACTCAGCCTTCATGATCAGTCTATGGGATGAAAGGGCAGCATCGATCATCTCTCTCAACCTTTCTTCGAATTCCAATGATGGAGGAGGATGCGACTGAGCCTCGTGCGCATATGACTGTGATGCACGGGCTTGTGACCTCGGAGGAGCCCTCGACTGGCCTGATCCTTCCGGCTCGAATGAAATCTTCATGAAGTTCAATTGAGTCTTGCCGAAGGATGGGATGAACTTCATCTGCTCAGGTGGTCCCACATACCATATTTTGTGATAGAACATAATAAGGGATGCCAGTGAGGCAAATGGCATATATGATCCCTTTCGGGATGAAAACTTGAAAGAGCTGATTTCCTTGAAGAGCCACCGCCCAATGTTGAGGGGATCTTTGCTTGATGAATGCCGTGAAGAATCTGTAATTCTTCCGTGTAAAGTGAGTATAGCTCCCTCCTTTCGCACAAAATTGCGAGTGTAGATATACCAAATTACTCGGTGCGGGGATGGCATGTCTGCGGGCTTGAAAGACAGATGAGCACTCGATCATCCGGACGTCCCGAATAAGCATTAGAGTCCTATACACCTCGGCATTGGTGTATTTTGGTGTGGGACGCCACTTGGAGGATGAGTAATCTTGAGGATCTTGTTGATGATGGCGGCGGACAAAGTGAATTGGACCCCCCTGACACATGTGGTGATCCTCTCCTCAATCGCACTGCCTTATGAGTCCAAGATGTGATTGGTCGCCATGTTGAAGTAGAACATCTTGACTAACTCCGGGTAGTAAGCGGCGTCGATAGAGATGAATGACTGATAGGGCCCGAACCATGGTGAGAGATCCACATTGCACTCGATGAATTTGTTCTAGGTCAATCGAAACAACCGCGCGAAGCCACGAGTCGAAATCGGTCCTTGAACTTGGCATTGAGACCAGGAAGGAGTGGAACCGGGGTGACTTTGAATCCCGTAGGCGCAGACTTGTGAAGTTTAATCTCCTCCACTGCATTGTCGATGAATGGTGAGACTTCTTCGTGCTCATCCTCTTCAGTCTCAGAGTCTGACATGGAGCCGGTAACCTCTACAGTAAAGAGAGAGCCAAAAGCAAGGGTGGATCTCTTGGTCCTTGTTTTTCTGTGAACAACGGTCCTCTTCCCCTTTGCCTTGCTTTGCTCGGCCATCTTCTTCTTCTTTATGTCCGATGAAGGTACCGGGTCCTTTGACGACGAATCCCTCTTCTTGGGGTTCGAAGGTGGCTTATCTGCAATCGTAACACCCACTCCAGGGATTCTTGTATCAATCCCTGTTTGTAACTTCTTGGGAATCGACTTCATTCTTGGTGCTTTGGGAATTTGAGAAGAAACCGGTTGATCGGACTGAGATTGATCTTTCGACATCTTGAGGTTAGGGTTCCGTCGAGAGAGAGATTGGGAAAAGATTGAGGGTGATTTGATGAGGATTTATGGGAATTTAAGGAGGGGTTGAGACGATTTCAAGGAGAGAAGAAGAGAGAAAGTCGCAACTCTAGGGTTTACTGGAGTAAGGACGCGAGTATGGAAGAACACGACTATTCAGTATATATAAACAGACCCTTATACTCGAGTCTAGCTCTTGCTTACTCGAGTTTAGCATACTTTCACTTACAAACTCGAGTAAAGGTGGAAGTATACTAACTCGGACTTCAAAAATGTAGTGTGAATTTTTGAATCAAAGATGTAGTGTGAATTTTTGAACCCACGATGACCATACTCGAGTTTAGCTCTTCCTTACTCGAGTTTAGCATACTTTCACTTACATACTGCAGTATGCCTATTGCAAGATTTCAGGTTTGGCCTCTGTCTAGTCCTCTACTCGAGTAAGCCATCCTATACTCTAGTATGCAACTTCTGAAACATCAAAATACCCTGCAAAAGTATGACTAAACACTCCGATGCCCAAGTTAGTTAAAGATTAATCATCAAAAGCATAACTAACATTAAATTGAAGGAGAAATGCTTACAATTCATTGGGATTTACCATTCCCAATTCTCTCCTTATGAATGTGAATTGTTCCTTGGCTAGAGGCTTGGTGAAGATGTCAGCCAATTGGAGATGGGTTGGAATGAACATCACTTTGCATCTCGCTTTTGAACATGATCCCGAATGAAGTGATGCCTCACATCAATATGCTTGGTTCTTGTATGTTGCACCGGATTCTTGGCCAAGCTTATTGTGCTTGTGTTGTCACATAAAATTGGAATCTCTTTCAAGTGCACACCCAAATCAGCAAGTTGTTGCTTCAACCACGACTTGAGCACAAAGAACTTGAGGCGGCTACATATGTAGGGATCCGTACAACGCAGCGGATTAAAAATTTCTACGGATCCGTCCCGAGGATCACTCAGACGCGTTTAAATCAAGGCTAGGGAATCCGGATATTACCTTTTAAGAACTCGTTCGTGGTTTCTTCTTCGTTGAACAGGTGGGCTACCTCCTCGATCAACGTAAGACGACTCTTAGAATCCTCTTCCTCTACCGGTATCCACACGAACAATCCTCGTACACGGCTACGACGCAGCGTGCTAGCGCCTCTTTTGCGTCTCTCTCTCGGTTTTCACTCTAGGGTTTCTCGCGGCTTTTAGAATACGCTCGATCGAAAGTCCCGTAGGTTTCTAAAACCTGTTGGCGTATTTAATACAAAATTAATCGTATTAACTTTTGAATTCAAACTTTAGATCTGGATTAAATATATATTAATTAAATCTATCCGATAGATCTAATATAATAATATTTATTTAATCGAATTAAAACCAGATCTGAAATTTCGAATTCAAATCTAGATTAAAAAATAGTTAATTAAATCTATCGATAGATTTAATCCAACCTATTTATTTAATCCAAATTCAAAAGCCTTCTCGATTTAATTTATCTCAATAAATTAAATCCGAGAAATGATATCTATCTATTTATTTAAATCTGAGATACTAATATCTCAATTTAAATTAAATAGACAATAATATCTTTATTCGAAAATTAAATGAGATACAATATCTCAGTTTGTTTTAGATATTTAATTTATCAAATAAATTAAACATAAAACAAATAATATAATAATATTCTAATCTCAATTAAAATAATATCATTATATTATTTTCGAATTTAAATATATATATATATATATATTTACCAGATTAAACTCGTATTCATTAATCTCGCATTAATCGAGATTCAATGAACTGGACACTTTTACCGTGTTGGATTATTCTTGTGTGCGACCCGCTTGGTGCCCATATGAGATTGGCGGTGGGCCAACACCGTGTCGCCCACAAATCGCAAGCGGCCTCTAGCAAGACATTGCGACTACCCAATTCACATGGGGATCGATGACACGATACACCTATCGTACAACCATGTCACGTCCCTTTTTGTCACGCGATAATTTGGTCAAGGATGAGGCATGGAGAATGTCAACTTCCTTTTCTTGACCACTACTTTCTCGATTCTCGAGTTAGTCTAATAAGTGAAATGGAAACTCCTTTCCATCACAGTACGGCCGTACATTTCTTAGACTCACTCATCGAGGGCCCAAAGATTATCTCTCTACAAATGTGAGGGACAAATTCCATCTTGACCATTCACATCCCTCCGCATGAAAACCACCGATCCCGATCCTAGCCTTTATCATCACCGGTCAAAGGTGACTTTTGACTAGGTCAAAGGTCGTTGACTCATCATGTAGGAATCCATGATGATCTCAGTCATAGGGCGTCGTGACGCGGTTATACATGAGATAAGCTTATGACTAGATCCATGCAGCTTTCTCATAGTGGGTCGGTCCAAAGACCTTGTACTCTTACAAGTGCCCATGACTTTGATTGTATCTCCATACCTCATCAAAGCCATACTGGTCTTAATTCATCTTCGCTCCGCGTAGATGACCGAGCCGGGACATTTAGGATAATCTATAAGATGTATCCAGGGGATGCGATTATCAATACGAACATGCAAACGATAATGATAACTAAAGAAAATAATTTAAATAACTTAAAAATATCCAAAGTACAATGAATTGCCCCTAGGGCATAATTTCCAAAGAGACTCCCACTTGCACTAGGTGCAATCATTAATTACTCTAATTCCCATTGCCCTAACATGACGCTCATGTGTCGCTTGTGCAAGCGGCTTAGTAAGAGGATCTGCTACATTGTCTTTCCGGTACTTTGCATATGCTAGTATCACCTCTCTCATTGATTTCTCTCGATGAGATGAAATCGCTTCGAGTATGTGCTTGGTCCTTTGATGTGACCTAGGCTCCTTTGTACGTGCAATAGCACCGTTATTGTCACGAGAACAAAGTTATTGGATATGAGATGGTAGGAACCACCCCGGTTCGGTGATGAACTTTCCGATCCAAAGCGCTTCCTTACCTGCATCTCGATCTTTGCTATATACTCGCTTCCGTTGCAGAATCAGCTACAGTGCTCTGCTTAGAGCTCTTCCAGCTTACCGCACCACCATTCAACAGGAATACATATCCTGACTGCGATCTTGAATCATCTTGGTCAGTTTCGAAACTCGCATCTGTGTAACCAGTCACACAGAGCTCATCCTCTAAACTACCATATACCAAGAATAAGTCCTTAGTCCTTCTTAAGTACTTAAGGATATTCTTGATGACAGTCCAATGATCCTCACCGGGATCTTGTTGATATCTCGCTGGTCATACTTAAGGCAAATGACACATCCAAGTCGAGTACATAACATGGCATACATGATAGACCCAATAGCGGAGGCATATGGAATCTTACTCATGCGGTCTCTTTGATCTTGTGTACTAGGACACAGATCCTTATCGAGACGAATACCATGAGACATGGGCATGTTACCCCTTTTAGAATCCCGCATACTTGAACCTATGCGCATATCTTGTCTATATATGTGCTCTGACTTAGGCCTATCAGCCTCTTGGATCTATCTCTATAGATCCTGATCCCTAGGATATAAGAGGCTTCGCCTAAATCTTTCATTAAGAAAGACTTTCCTAACCAAGACTTGACACTCTGCAAGGTCGGAATGTCATTCCCAATGAGTAGGATGTCATCAACATAAAGCACTAGAAATACAACCGTGCTCCCACTAACCTTCTTGTAAACACAAGGTTCATCCATGTTTTGAATGAATCCAAAGTCTTTGACTACTTCATCAAAACGATGATTCCACTCCGAGATGCCCGCTTCAAACCATAAATGGATCTTTGAAGCTTACATACTTCCCGAGTCCTGCGGACGCACAAAACCCTCGAGGTTGTGTCATGTACACATCCTCAAGCAGCTTTCCATTAAGGAATTTGTTTTTGACGTCCATCTCGCCATATCTCATAGTCATAATATGATGCAATGGCAAGAAGGATTCTGATTGATTTGGCCATTGCAACTGGGGAAAAGGTTTCATCATAGTCCACACCATGAGTTTGAGTGAATCCTTTTGCAACCAGCCGTGCCTTGAAGACATTTACTTTGCCATCCATGTCAGTTTTCTCTTTGAAAACCCACTTGCACCCAATGGTTTTTAAACCTTCAGGTGGATCGACTAAGGTCCAAACCTTATTGTCGTACATGGATTGCATTTCAGACTTCATGGCATCAAGCCATTTTTCGGAGTCTGGCCCCATCACGGCCTCTCGATAGGTAGTTGGCTCATTCTGCTCAATGAGCAAAACATCACGACTTCCGATGAATCGAAATCCATATCTCTGAGGCTGTAGCCGTGATCTATCGGACCGTCGTGGGCCTTGTGTTACTTGAGTAGGCTCAACAACTTGTTGTGAGTCTTCTCCGATTTCCATCTGTGGTTCTACATTGTCCTGTGATTCTCGAACTTCTTCGAGGTTCACCTTACTCCCATTGGTTCTTTTAGAGATAAACTCTTTTTCCAAAAGATACCATTCCGAATAACAAACACTTTGTGATCGGTGGGATTGTAGACATAGTATCCTTTTGTTTCCTTAGGATACCCCACAAAAAGGCATTTTGAGGATCTGGATGATAATTTATCAGAGGCTTGTCGTTTAACATAAACCTCACATCCCCAAATCTTGAGAAAAGACAAACGGGTTTCTTCCCGAGTCCATATCTCATATGGTGTCTTTTCAACCGCCTTTGATGGAACACGATTTAGTGTGAACGCAGCTTGTTTCTAGGGCATGGCCCCAAAAGGAAGGTGGAAGTTCTGTTTGACTCATCATAGATCGAACCATATCTAATAGAGTTCGATTCCTCCGTTCGAAACACCATTCCATTGAGGTGTTCTGGAGGAGTAAGTTGTGAGATGATCCCACAACTCCCGAGATGGTCAATGAACTCTTGGCTCAAATATTCACCACCTCGATCGATCGAAGTGCCTTAATTGTTTTGCCAAGTTGGTTTTGCACTTCATTTTGGAATATTTTGAACATTTCAAAAGATTCGGACTTATGCTTCATTAGATAGATATACCCATATATCTCGAAATCGTCTATGAATGTAATGAAGTACAAATGACCTCCCTGGAGATGTATTCATTGGTCCACATACATCCGTATGTATGAGGCCCAATAAATCAGTTTCCCTCTCACCGTGTCCATAAAAGGAGCCTTTGTCATCTTTCCCAATAAACAAGACTCACATGTATCAAATGATTCAAAATCAAATGAATTCGAGAAATCCATCTTGATGGAGTTTCGAAATGCGTTTCTCATTTATATGGCCTAGACGACAATGCCATAGGTAGGTCGGATTCAAATCATTTGACTTGAACCTTTTAGTAGTTATGTCATAGATTCGTCCATTATTAGGATGTTCTAAATTTAGTACATAATGACCAAAGATGCAAATCTCCATGAGCATAATAAACATCATTATGATAAATCGAACATTTACGGTTCTCAAAATAATGGAAGTATAACCTTCCTTATCCAAATAAGAAAGCGAAATAATGTTACTACTCAAAGCGGGAACATAAAAGCAATTGTTCAACAATAACAAAAGCCCACCGGAGAACTAGTTCATAAGTGCCTACGGCTAAAGCAAAGCAACTCTTGCTCGGTTTCCAACTCGTAGGTCAACTTCGCCCTTCTTCAATCTTCTACTTTCCTTGAGACCGCACATTTGTACAAATGTGAGATCCACATGTATCAAATACCCATGTAGAGGAAGTAGAAAAATGAATATCTATGACATAGATACACAAGCGATAGCGCCGCTATCCTTCTTGTTCTTTTTCACACCTTCTTGATAGAGTTTGCAATTCCTCTTCCAATGACCCGGTTCATTGCGAAATAGCAGACCCCATCCTTCGGAGGCTTTGCCTTCTTGGCTTCGAGCTTAGATTCGGGCTTTTTCTTTGGCTCATTGGTCTTACCGGTGAGCTTTTGCCCCATCTTTTGCCCTTGCCTTTCTTTTTCATACCCTTTCCTTTCGAACCATCAAAACAGTCTTGGGCCTTTTCTTAATGCTTTGCTCATTTGTTTTGAGCATCCCATGAGTTCGTAAATCGATTTCTCCATGTTGTTCATATTATAGTTCATGACAAACTGGTCATAACTTTCCGGGAGTGAGTTCAAGATCATATCGTAGCTAACTCCGGACTCATGGGAAATCCCAGCCTCTCAAGGTGATCAAGATAGCTTTTCATCTTCAAAACATGAGTGCTAAGCGATGCACCTTCACCATCTTGCAAGAGTGTAAGGCCTTAGAGGTCTCATACCTTTCTTGCCTTGCTTGTTTTGGAACATTTCCTTGAGATGAGCAATCATCTCAAAAGCCTCCATATGTTCCAGATCTCTTTGGAGTTCGGAACCATGGTGGCAAGCATCAAGCATCTTTGCATCCACGAGTCATTAGTATGCTTCGTGTAAGCATCTTTCGAGCTCTTGGAGCATTAGCCGCAGCTCCTCGGGAATGGGTTGATCAAGGACATAAGTCTTTCTTTCTTGCTTGAGAACAATTCTCAAGTTTCTAAACCGATCAAGAAAGTTTGTCCCATTTAGTTTTTCCTTCTCAAGGATTAATCGCGGAGTGGTGTTGTAGTGGTGTTGGTGTTCGACATGATTCTACAAATAAAATTATGCAAAGTCAGTTAATATTCTCCCACTGAATTAACAACCCTCATTCTAATTAGTGGGCTAAGATCCATATTTGGCTTGATCTTAAGTCCGCTTTGGCAGGACGCTTAAAACCAAGTTATTTAGGTAGGCAATCCACTTTGCCAATTACATCACATGTAACTCTTAGATCTTTATGGGATTCGATCATCATATGACCTAGCATGTTTAATCCCATCCAATGCCTTGAGATCCAAAACCGTTTTGATAATCTCAATTAAGTCAAGACAACAATGAATATAGAGTATCACCATTACTCTCTCTTGCCTCACCAAGATAACTCAAATGCATCCACTTTGGTGGAACGTACAAATGGGTGATCGAGGTTTTGGCAAGTATTCATTTATTGACGGCATTGTGACTTAAGATTGTATTTAGAGGGTATTTATTGATATTAACTAATTAATCTTATTAATTTTACCTATATGAATGCAATCCTCATTGTATATCATATAATGTCTAATTTAATTATGATATGATGACATCAAACATAATTAAGAAAAACTCGTGAAATAATCATGCCTCATCTAACTTTGGATCCTCTCAAGCCAATGAGGGGATTCTCTAAATAATAAAAGAAAGTACATAGTCGGAAACCTCGTTTCACATACGAGGGGAGTGAGATGAGAAAAAGAATGTACATCAAGATTATTTAGAGAGAGGCATGGCACGCAGTGCCATATACAAAATTTACAACCCTAGAGCCATGTTATTCACCATACCCAAACAACACTTTGAGAGGTAAATTAATATATGTATTAATTCATGATAAAATTCTCTAATTTTATTTTATATTACATGATACATATATAATATGCCATGATTTAATTAATCGCGTTACGAACAATCAGGCGGTCCCTACGGCGGTCCCTACGTCGGTTCGAGTGGAAGTATTTGGCTTTTCAAAACATCATATTTCTTTAGAAAATTTCTTTCGTGAAAAATAATTTTAACCCCAAAAAGGCGTCGATTTAACGACTTCGCGTTGATGAAGAGGGCCGTCCCCAACGCCGTTTATCAACGTCCAACGCAGCCATGTCTAACATGACTATCGTTAAATCGAACAGCCCCGAAAACTACGTTGA
This sequence comes from Acacia acuminata, assembly GCA_019022655.1. Lineage (NCBI taxonomy): Eukaryota > Viridiplantae > Streptophyta > Magnoliopsida > Fabales > Fabaceae > Acacia > Acacia acuminata. The sequence continues at coordinate 469,683 of JAFJYI010000223.1, forward strand.
AGGATGAACCCTAACATCAACACGAATCCAGACGTGTTCGACTCTCGCCTTCAACCACGTCGCGTATGATCATCGTCTCTGAACGTTTCAGAATCCGATCATCACGCGAACAGCAGGCCGTCCGAGAATCACCAACGTTCGATCAACATCAAACGTTTCTGATGATTCCGACCATTGTTCAAACCCTAACGCGAATTATCAAATTAAAGCATTCAAGATTCGATTTCTTGCATCAAAGACTCGGTTTCTTTCATACAAAGATTCGGTCTTTTTCATACAAAGAATCGGTTTCTTGCATACAAATATCCAATTCGTTTTTCATTCATATATCATATATATAATCAAACACGAAGAAGCCTAATTTAAACGCACGTTGAGTTGGCTCGATACCACTTGTAGGGATCCGTACAACGCAGCGGATTAAAAATTTCTACGGATCCGTCCCGAGGATCACTCGACGCGTTTAAATCAAGGCTAGGGAATCCGGATATTACCTTTTAAGAACTCGTTCGTGGTTTCTTCTTCGTTGAACGGTGGGCTACCTCCTCGATCAACGAAGACGACTCTTAGAATCCTCTTCCTCTACCGGTATCCACACGAACAATCCTCGTACACGGCTACGGCGGCGTGCTAGCGCCTCTTTGCGTCTCTCTCTCGGTTTTCACTCTAGGGTTTCTCGCGGCTTTTCGAATACGCTCGATCGAAAGTCCCGTAGGTTTCTAAAACCCGTTCGGCGTATTTAATACAAAATTAATCGTATTAACTTTTGAATTCAAACTTTAGATCGGATTAAATATATATTAATTAAATCTATCCGATAGATCTAATATAATAATATTTATTTAATCGAATTAAAACCAGATCTGAAATTTCGAATTCAAATCTAGATTAAAAAATAGTTAATTAAATCTATCGATAGATTTAATCCAACCTATTTATTTAATCCAAATTCAAAAGCCTTCGATTTAATTTATCTCAATAAATTAAATCCGAGAAATGATATCTATCTATTTATTTAAATCGAGATACTAATATCTCAATTTAAATTAAATAGACAATAATATCTTTATTCGAAAATTAAATGAGATACAATATCTCGTTTGTTTTAGATATTTAATTTATCAAATAAATTAAACATAAAACAAATAATATAATAATATTCTAATCTCAATTAAAATAATATCATTATATTATTTTCGAATTTAAATATATATATATATATATATTTACCCATTAAACTCGTATTCATTAATCTCGCATTAATCGAGATTCAATGAACCCGGACACTTTTACCCGTGTTGGATTATTCTTGTGTGCGACCTCGGGCAGCCCATATGAGATTGGCGGTGGGCCAAGACTATATCAGCCCACAAATCGCAAGCGGCCTCTAGCAAGACATTGCGACTACCCAATTCACATGGGGATCGATGACACGATACACCTATCGTACAACCATGTCACGTCCCTTTTTGTCACGCGATAATTTGGTCAAGGATGAGGCATGGAGAATGTCAACTTCCTTTTCTTGACCACTACTTTCTCGATTCTCGAGTTAGTCTAATAAGTGAAATGGAAACTCCTTTCCATCACAGTACGGCCGTACATTTCTTAGACTCACTCATCGAGGGGCCCAAGATATCTCTCTACAAATGTGAGGGACAAATTCCATCTTGACCATTCACATCCCTCCGCATGAAAACCACCGATCCCGATCCTAGCCTTTATCATCACCCGGTCAAAGGTGACTTTTGACTAGGTCAAAGGTCGAGTGACTCATCATGTAGGAATCCATGATGATCTCGAGGTCATAGGGCGTCGTGACGCGGTTATACATGAGATAAGCTTATGACTAGATCCATGCGGCTTTCTCATAGTGGGTCGGTCCAAAGCACCTTGTACTCTTACAAGTGCCCATGACTTTGATTGTATCTCCATACCTCATCAAAGCCATGCGGTCTTAATTCATCTTCGCTCCGCGTAGATGACCGACGAGGACATTTAGGATAATCTATAAGATGTATCCGGGGATGCGATTATCAATACGAACATGCAAACGATAATGATAACTAAAGAAAATAATTTAAATAACTTAAATATCCAAAGTACAATGAATTGCCCCTAGGGCATAATTTCCAACAACATATTCAGCCTCGGTTGATGATACGGCCACGGTTGTTTGCTTCTTGCTAAACCAAGACACAAGTGAGTTACCAAGGAACTCGCATTGGCCACTTGTGCTCTTTCTATCCGTCTTGTAGCCAAAGATGGTCCGAATCCGAATATGCCACCAAAACCTCCGGCTGACCTTTGGGAAACCATAGTCCAAGAGTCTTCGTATCGAGAGAGATATCTGAATATCCTCTTTACATGTTCTGCATGTGACTCTTTAGGAGCCGATTGAAATCGGCACACATTCCCACACCGAATTGGATGTCCGGACGGCTTGCGGTGAGATAGAGCAGTGATCCAATCATCCCTCTATACTTGGTGATATTGAAATCCTTGCCCTCTTCATCAAAAGCATCCAAGGAAGTGGTTGTGCTCATTGGTGTGTCGCCCCATTGCACTTGTCCATCCCAAACTTTCTCAAAGAAATCATTCAAATACTTGGTTTGAGATATAAATATCCCATCTTTGCGTTGCTTGATTTGCAGCCCAAGAAAGTAGTTGAGCTCTCCCATCATTAACATCTCAAATTCACCCTGCATAGTCTTGGAAAATTCCTCACACAGGGAGTGATTAGTAGCACCAAATATAATATCATCTACATAAATCGAACAATTAAAATCTCATTCAATTTATTTTTCTTGATAAATAATGTTGTGTCGACTTTTCCTCTAATAAATCCCCGATTGAGTAAAAATTGACTCAATCTTTCATACCAAGCTCTAGGAGCTTGCTTAAGACCATACAAGGCTTTCTTTAGTTTAAAAACATGATCTCGGAAATCGATCATTTTCAAAACACGGGAGGTCTGTTCAACATACACTTCTTCTTGTATAAAACCATTTAAAAATGCACTTTTCACATCCATTTGAAAAAGTTTAAAACCTTTAGTGCATGCAAAGGCTAGAAGAACTCTTATGGCTTCCAATCTTGCTACCGGAGCATAAGTCTCTTCATAGTCTATGCCTTCCTCTTGGTTGTAACCTTTTGCAACCAATCTAGCCTTGTTACGGACAATGATTGTAGACTCATCACGTTTGTTCTTAAATACCCATTTTGTTCCAATAACCGGATGGTCCTTGGGTCTAGGTACTAAGTCCCAAACCTGATTTTAAATCGGATAGATGTAGCTCCTCTTGCATAGCTATCACCCAATCATTGTCCGAAAGGGTTTCTTCTATTTTAGAGGGTTCAATATGTGAAATGAATGCAGAAAAGGTTACTTCATTCAAAGTACTCCTTCTAGTTCTTACTCCATGGTTTACATCACCTATCACTTGGTCCAAAGGATGATTTCTTATAAATCTCCAAGCTCTAGGTTGAGGCGATCGGGATTTTCCAAATTATTTTCGGATCGGCCTCAAAAACATTTTCGAGACACTTCGGAGGAGGAAGGAGTAGTTTTTGAAAAGAATTGATCTTTGAAAATAGTTTCTTCCTCATCATCCAAGAGTTTATCGAGTCCTTTTCACGAGAACACAACATGTATGGACTCTTCTACAACCTTAGTTCTAGTGTTAAAAACTCTATAAGCTTTACTCCTATTCGAATAACCAATAAAGATGCACAGACGTATCGGCTTTGGGATCGAATTTACCAAGATTCTCTTTACCATTATTGTGCACATAGCACTTGCATCCAAAAACGTGTAGGTGGCTGAGATTTGGCTTCCTTCCCTTGTAGAGTTCATATGGGGTCTTGTTCAGCTTTTTCCTCGGATAGGCTTGGTTGGAGACATAACAAGCCGTACTCATCGCCTTTGTCAGCCCAAAACACTTGAGAAGTGTTGTTCTCATTCAAGCATTGCCTTTGCCATCTCGGTGAGAACTCTATTCTTCCGTCAACAACACCGTTTTGTTGAGGAGTCCTTGGAGCTGAAAAGTTGTGATCAATCCCCATATTGTCACGAACTCGAAGGCGTTGTTTTCAAATTCGCCACCATGATCGGTCCTTATACGAAATTGAGAAACCTTTCTCGCTCGGACCTTCTTGGCAAAGGTAACAAAGCTGATCAAACATTTAATCTTTAGATGATAAAAATATTGTCCAAGCAAATCTAGAGCAATCATCAACTATGACCAAAGTATAAAGATTTCCACCAAGACTTTTTTTTGTAGAATTGGTCCAACTAGATCCATATGGAGTAATTGAAGAGGTCTACTAGTTGAAATCTCATTTTTTGCTTTAAAAGAGGATTTGGTTTGTTTTCCTTTTTGACATGCATCACGAGACCATATCATTTTTGAAATTCAAGTTTGGAATACCAATGACCAAATCCTTTTCGATTAACTTGTCAAGTTGAAACATATTAACATGAGCTAATCGCTTATGCCATAGCCAATTCTCATTCAAGTTACTAACAAAACAGTTTTTAGAAACTGAAGCATTGCTAGATAAGTTAAGAGTATAACAATTTCCTTCTCTAGGTGCTCTAAATGAAGCTTTAGTTTTCAAATCATCAATGGAGACTAAATCCTTTCTAACAATCAAGCATTCGTTTGAGTCAAAGATAACTAGGTTACCCTTGTCGGTGCTTTGGCTCACACTTAGAGGTTGTGACACAATCCTTCTACCGAGATAGACATCCTTGATGAGAGGACCTTCATTGTTTCCTATCTCACAAATCCCAGTAATTTTTCCCGATTGGTCTCCTCCAAATGTGACTCTACCACCATCCTTTGGTTTGATTGAAAGGAATTTGGATTCATCTCCGAGTCATGTGTCTTGAGCACCCACTATCAATGTACCACTTGTTGGGTCTTGATGCTCTAAGACAAACCTGCAATTCACAAGGGATCAAGCCTTAGGTACCCATCTTTTCTTGGGTCCTTTGGAGTTAGTTTTGACCTTAGGAACATAAGTTCCTTTCGGTACCCATTGATAATTTCCCACAGGCTTAATTTTTCTTTCATTTCTATAAAAGCAAGATGAAGTAGAATGACCCTTCTTATTACAATAATTACAATGTGCAAAGGGATTTGAAGAATGAACTGATTTTGTGAAATAGTTCATGTACGTTTTTTGACCACTCTTCTTCTTGCCTTTCTTTTTATCAAAATCCGATTACGTAGCCAATGTCGATCTATCATTTATAAATCGTTGTTGTTTCAAAATCACATCAAGCATTTCACTTCCCTTAGTGAATTTTTCGAGTGCCTTTGTAAGATGTAAATTCTTTTTCTTCAAATCGGGACATTCTTCACAAGCAAGATTTTCTAAAGAAGAAAGTTTTTCAACTTGCAATTCAAGAGTAATATTCTGTTTTTCAATTTGAAATATTTTTCAGAATTTTTTCAAATTCAGATTGCACTGACCATATACTCAGCAAATAAATCATCATAAGGAGGTTTGCAATCATATACCTCTTCAAGGTTAGTACGTTGCTCTTCTTCTTGACAACTAGGCATATATTTGCTTTCTCTTCCTCATCCTCATCATCTTCATCAGATGAACTATCACCCCAGATGCCGGAGACATAAGCTTTCTTCTTGTATTTGCTAAACTTCTTCTTTTCTTTGTCTTTGTTGTTCAGCTGAGGGCATTCGGCCTTGATGTGGCCAGGCTTTTGGCACTCATAGCGGATGATGTGGTTTCTTTGCCTCATAGTTGGAGCTAGCTTTGTGAAATTTCTTGAAACCTTGGTCCCTCTTGTAGAATTTCTTGAATCTACGAACCATCATGCCTATTTCCTCATCCTCATCTTCTTCTTCTTCGTCTTCTGACTCTTTGCTTTCTTTGGTAGTCTTGAGGGCTATTCCTTTGTTCCTTGCATGCGCTTCATCCAGACCCTTCTTGAATTTTAGCTTGGCTTCATACTCAGACAAGCTTCCAAAGAGGGCAGCTACAGACGTCATTGATTCTCCTCGCGCTTCTTCTATTGCAGTGACCTTAGCCTCCCATTCCTTATTCAGAATGTTTAGAATCTTTCTCACTTGGACCGTCTGGTCGTATTCCTTCCCAAGAGCAGCGAGTTGATTGATGAGATGAGTGAAACGAAGCTGAAATTCTCCAATGGATTCACCAGGTTTCATTCGAAGAAGGTCATACTGTCATAAGAGTATTTACTCGATTTTGCTTGACTCAGCTGTGCCTTCGTGAGCGATCTCTAGAGCATCCCACATGTGTTTAGCGAGAAGGCAAAGTGCAAATACGAAAATATTCTTGTTGACTCGGTGCACTTTGGAGAAGCGAGAACCGCCTTTTGTTGAGGGTGACGTTTCTTCTATCATTGTCATCATAGTCTTCTTCTAGCTTCATGACCCTCACACCATCTTCAAGTACGGTTGGCATGTAATCACCTCTTTCGAACACTCTCCAAAGACCATACTTAGTAGCATTGACGAACACCTTGAATTTAGCTTTCGGAATGAGTAGTGTTCACCATTGAAACCGGGTGGCTGTTGATAGAAGCTCCATCGGGTAGAATACTATCCATGTTGATCCTTCTCGAGATGTTAAGCTCTTAGAGAAGACCTTGCTCGATACCAAATGAAAGTGGAGCCTAAATACCCAAGAGGGGGTGAATTGGGTATTCTTAAAATTTTAAGAACTAGGTCTGTTTTGGACAAGTGAAAACGAGTATATCGAGGAGAAGGGTAAGGAAAGCTTGCACAAGAGAAATTATCCTGGTTCGGTCTTATCCTTGACCTACATCCAGTCCCCAAGCCACACTTGGGATTTTCAATCCACTAAAACTCAACAATTGATTACAAACTCGTACTCGAGTAGTTCTCTCACTAGAACCCACTCCCCCTTACAAGTTGCAATCAATACACCCAACCACCAAGTCCCCCGACTTGTGGTTATCTCAATCAATGAATGATTTACAGAAATAACTCTCTTACGAGAGAAGATAAGATGAACACGAAGTACAAGTATCAAATTGATACAATACGAAAGAAGCTGAACACAATAAATGATACTTAGTAAATTTTCGCTCTCGTAGTTGTATCGGCTTGAGAAGAAGTTAATGCACTCTATTTATAGGTAGAGAACATTAAATGACCGTTGCTTGATGAATACAACCGTTGTAGGTGATTAGCTTAAGGTGCGGGTCATCTTCTCTCTAAACTTCGCTAATCCGGTGTTAATTTGATCGGTGTGATTCTCGAGAATTTGCCCGTTGGAGATTACCTTGCTTGGTGTAGTAAGCATTCTTTAACGTTCGGAAGGCGGCTCGGATGAATTAGGCGAAAGTAGGTAGATTTGCAGAGGTGCATTAAATGCACCGAGCACCTTTTTGCTTTTTACCTTGATCTTCATTAATCTTCATCTCGTGCTAACCTTGAAATTCACTTAATAAACTTGTTAAACATATGCGGGAACATAAGTGAATGATTTATGAAAGCAATAGGATCAAACAAGAGTGATTTGCAAATTCGTGTAATTCAAAAATCAGTTTTTACCGTTGTATACTGTAGTATGTTCATGCTTACTCAAGTATGGCACTGTATACAAGTGCCCATACTGCAGTATCCAATGGGATACTCGAGTATGCACCTTTCAGAGGCAAACCAACGTGTCTTGTGTTTGAAAGACAAAACCTATACTCGAGTTTATGCTCCTTTACTGCAGTATTGACTTAACTTGAAAAATCCGTTTGCTCTCTGTAAGTCCAATACTCGAGTTTGGCTACCCATCTTTGCGATATTGACTTAGTTTGAAAAATCCTTTTGCTCTCTCGGAAGTTCAATACTCGAGTTTGGCTACCCATACTGTAGTATTGACTTAGTTTGAAAAATCCTTTTGCTCTCTGGAAGTTCAATACTCGAGTTTGGCTACGCATATTGCAGTATTGACTTAGTTTGAAAAACTTGGTTGCTCTCTGGAAGTCCAATACTGCGGTATGGCTACCCATACTACGGTATTGACTTAGTTTGAAAAACTTGGTTGCTTTACGGAAGTCCAATCGCGGTATGGCTACCCATCTTGCGGTGTTGACTTAGTTTGAAAAACTCGGTTGCTCTCTGGAAGTCCAATACTATGGTATGGCTACCCATACTACGGTATTGACTTAGCTTGAAAAATTTGGTTGCTCTCTGGAAGGCCTTTACTCGAGTAAGCAAACCTATACTGCAGTTTGCAATTTTCAGAATGTTTTTAATTGACTTTGCAAACTTCAAAACATGTTTTACATTTGTTGTTAATCATCAAAACATATTGAGAACTAACAGTTGTTAGTTTTAGGCTCGAGTTTCCTTATGTTGTTGATTTCAAGATCCCTCTCTATCTGAGCTAAAATTGAGGTTGCTTACTTATAGGCTCGAGTTTGGCTTTAACCAGACTCTACTTTCCTCTCTGGCTCTCTCGAGCTCGAGTTCATCATTGATAGGCTCGAGTTTGCTCCTCTTGACAGCAAACTTCAGTAGAATGTCAGTAATTTTAAAACTTGATAAACAACCTGCATAAAGCATATCTAGATACTTCGATGCTTAAGTTAGTTAACTTTATATCATCAAAACCATAACTAATATTGAGTGAGAGATACTTACAACTCATTGGGATTTACCATTACCAATTCTCTTCTTATGAAATTGAATTGCTCCTTGGCCAATGGTTTGGTGAAGATATCAGCAAGTTGAAGATGAGTTGGGATGAACATGACTTTGACATCTTTCTTCTGAATGTGATCCCTTATGAAATGATGCCTCACATCAATATGCTTGGTCTGAGTATGTTGAACTGGATTCTTTGCCAAGCTTATTATGCTTGTGTTGTCACACAATATTGGGATCTCCTTCAAGTTGATTCCCAAGTCTGATAGTTGCTACTTGAGCCATAAAACTTGACCATAGCAACTTGAGGCAGCTACATATTCAGCTTCAGTCGATGATACAGCCACACTGGTTTGCTTCTTGCTGAACCATGACATAAGTGAGCCACCAAGGAACTCACATTGACCACTTGTGCTCTTTTGATCAGTCTTGTACCCAACATGATTTGAATCTGAATATGCCACCAAATGTTCAGGTTGACCTTTCAGAAACCATAATCCTAGTGACTTTGTGTCAGCTAGATATCTGAAGATTCTCTTCACATGTTCAGCATGAGACTCCTTAGGAGTAGACTGGAACCTTGTACACATCCTCACACTGAATTGGATGTCAGGACGACTTGCAGTAAGATAGAGCAATGATCCAATCATTCCTCGATATCTTGTAATGTTGTCCTTGCCCTCCTCATCAGCATCCAATGAAGCAGTGGAACTCATTGGTGTATCAGCTCCATTGCATTGATCCATCCCAAACTTCTTCAGCAAATCATTGAGATACTTGGTCTGAGATATGAAGATCTCATTCTTCTTTTGCTTGATTTGCAGACCGAGGAAATAGATGAGCTCTCCCATCATGGACATCTCAAATTCTCCCTGCATATTCTTAGCAAATTCTTCACGCAAAGCATCATTAGAAGCACCAAATATAATTTCATCAACATATATTTGGACAATCAAAATTTCACCAAGCTTATTACTCTTTATGAAGAGAGTTGTAGAATTTCTTGAATCTCCAGACCATCATGCCTATCTCCTCATCTTCATCTTCATCTTCATCATCATCTGATTCCTTAGCTTCTTTGACAGCTTTAAGGGCATTTCCCTTATTCTTGCCATGAACTTCATCAAGTCCCTTCTTGAACTTGAGCTTGGCTTCATATTCAGAGAGGCTCCCAAAGAAGGCTGCCACAAATGCCATAGAATCTCCACGAGGTTTTTCAATGGCAGTGACTTTGGCTTCCCATTCCTTGTTGAGGATGTTGAGAATCTTCCTCACTTGGACAAAGTTGTTCATACTCTTTGCCCAAAGCAAGGCGGGTTGATCGATGAGTGAATCTTAGCCGGAAATCACCGATGGATTCGCCAGGCTTCATACGAAGAAGATCATACTCAATCATAAGAGTATTGACTCGATTTTGCTTTACTCCAGCAGTTCCTTCATGAGCTATTTCCAGTGAATCCCACATTGCTTTAGCAGTGGTTAAATTGCAAACATGAAAATACTCTTGTTGACTAAGAGCACTTTGCAGTAGAAGAACAACCTTGTTGTTGAGTGTGACATTTCTTTTGTCATTCTCATCATAATCTTCTTCAGGCTTTTCTTCCCTCAGACCATTTGTAAGAAGACCTTGCTCTGATACCAAATGAAAGTGAAGCTAAATCACCAAGAGGGGGGTGAATTGGGGATTTCAAAAACTTTTCTAATGGCTCTATTTGTTGCAGCAAAACAGAGGTAAACAGAGAGTGATGGGAAGAAGAGAAAGACGCAGCAATTTATACTTGTTCGGTCCAACTCCTTGACCTACGTCCAGTCCCTAAACTCTCGGGATTTCCATTATCTCAAATTGATTACACACTCTGTACTCAAGAGTAATTCTCTCACTAGAACTTACTCCCCCTTACAAGTTGCAATCAATGAACCCAATCACCAAGTCCCCTGACTTGTGATTCTTTACAATAAAAGTCTCTCTCTAAGAGTGGAAATGATAAACACTGAAGCCCGATGTATCAAAAGATACTTTTCAAGTGAAAAACTGGAAGTAGTTGAAGAACTTTGAATGCAATTCGTTTTCGGTAGATGTGTTGGTTGAGAAGACTTGAATCTTTGCTCTATTTATACTAAGAGAACATTAAATAACTATTGCAATCTTGATTATAACCGTTGCCTTCATTAGACAAAGTTGGTTAAGCTTTGGTCTTCTTCTCTCTAATCTTCACTTAATCCAGCTATGCGAAGTTCAAAGTTGACTCTCGCAAATTAATCTGTTGGAGTAGCAGCTACTGGATGTGGAAATCATTCTTTAATTATTTGAAAGCGTGTGCAGACAGATTACCCAAAAGTGTGCAACTTTCTGGGTTTTGCATTTAATGTGCTGACATCACTTTTTGCTTTTGCTTTAAACCTTCAATAACCATTCTCTAACTTATCTGAAACTCACTAACAAAGTGGTTAAACATGTCTAGGAACATTAGAGAATAAAGATAGGAAGTATTGAGATCTAACAAGAAGGTTTTACAAATTCGTAGAATTTGAAATTCAGAATCAGCGATGTAAAAATATTGAAAGCTCTCGGCCAAGCACAAACTCGAGTTTGTAATATCAAACTCGAGTTTACAAGTTTTGTAGACTCTTGTGATTTTCAAAACAATGGAAACCTCTACAAAATGGGGTAGTCTCTAATTTATGAAATTTCTCATTTAAAAGATCTTCCCGCCAGAGGAAAACTCGAGTCTGTCGTTACAAGCTCGAGTTTACATTTTTTATAGGTCTCATCAAACTTCTTCCAAGGCTCCTTCATCGTCTCAACATCAACAAGAGGATGTGCCTCCAATTATGGAAAACGCCATTACGGACATTTAGGGATCATTCTCCTTTGAAGGTTTTACTATCTCATCTACCACTCTTACTAAAGAAGAGAATGAGAAATTTAGGGAAGCTTACATGCAAAGAGAATTCTGTCCTGTGGTAACTATAATCCTAGAGGATTTCTTAAAAGAATGCCACTTAGATTTATCTCCTTGGCTGAAGTAGTATGAAAACTTCATTTCCATTTCAGCTCCTTACACTCCAAACCTTGTTAGACCTTTCTATTACAATATGGAGTCGATAATGTCTTTGAGCCCAAGTGGTGAGTTAGTTGAGGAACGAGTCACCACTTCGGTTAAAGGTGTCAAATTCACCTTGTCTGCTTCTATTCTGAACAAAATTTTGAAAATAGATAATCCTCCTCCTATTCCTACTTTCAATTACGAAAATCAGGAGATTTTTGAAACTCTCAGACCCAATGAGCCTTTTCCTCAAAACTAGCATCATATTCTTTCTTTTAATCCTGGCTCTATGTCTGATGAGAATAGAGTTCTGTGGTATGTCTATTCTCGTAATTTCATTCAGAAGGGTGGTAACTACACTTACTTTGCTCAAAAAGACTACCCATTCTTTACTGCTTTTGTGAAAAAGGTGCCTTTTAATCTTGGTCACTATATCTTCCAGGAGATGATCAAGTTCAAATTCTCTCGTAGAAAGCTTTCACACATGCCTTTTCCCTCTTTGATTTCACTACTACAAAAAAGCATAATAACGTCCTGAATTAGAGGCAATTAACATCCTTTTTGAGAAGGACGTCTGACCAGGAGTAGTTGAAAAAATAACCTATAAGGCGTCCTAGGTTTAAAATAGGACGCCTTATGGATAATACAGGACGCATTTTTTAAGGCGTCCTATGGTTATACGAGACGCCTTAAAAAGGAGTCCTGTATTAACCATAGGCGCCTTAAAAAAGGCGTCCTGCATTAACCATAGGTCGCCTTTTTTAAGGCGTCCTGTTTTAAGCCTAGGACGCCTATTTTTGCCAAAAAGCAGTTGAATAGGGCGTATTAAGGTGTCTTAGATGTAACCTTGTAGCAATGTAATGAGCGTCTGTATAGCAGAGCATAACACAATTGCTTAGGGGAACCGAACCTTTAGGCTTAGGAAATTGACAGTGCTAGTCAATCTAATGTAGGGTAGAGTGAAATGAGGAAGTTTAAAGGAATAAACCGCAATGGAAGGATTGAATTGAGCCTAAATGTTTTATTTTGTGTGCATGTCTGCTAGCCTGTGTTTGATCTTTGATTTGTCTTAGTTCTTTGATAAACTATCTGGCATCTGAGCTTGAAGTTCGTAGGATAAAGGAATTCATGACACACCCATTATTCCCATACACAACCCATGTTATCACCATCTCCACATTGCCACCCGATTGAGCCATCCAAGTGTGCTATAGCAGAACAGGTTAGATAAGAAAACGAGAAGAAAACTGGAAAAATGCTACGGAAGGGTGCTCCCATGAAAATTTGCATAAAGAACTAAGAAAGCTGTTAGTTTGCTTAAAAAAAGAAAAAGAGAAAGAGAAAGAAACTAGAAGGAAGAAGAAAAGAAAGAATTAGACAGTAAGAAGTACAAAGGTCAAGGAGGAGCACTCGACTGAAACCAAAAGATTTGTCTACCGGGTCTGCTATAGCATCCACCTGCATTTTCCATCTCAAAACACTAGGCCATCCTCACATTACAACCCAAGAAGTCCTTTAGATGAATGAATACTCAGATGTTAGGGAGCAATCTTAGAACTTTGACAAGGCTATGGATCTTCTGGGCCCACTGGACAAGAGAGAAATCAAAATCCCCTGGGCGAGCGAGTGTAAACACTGAACTTGAGAGCCCCTTGAGACTTCTTCATTTAAACAATACCACGCATTATGAGCGGTTGGCATTGGGCAGTGGGATTGCCGAATGGGGATGGGCGAAAGCAAGCGTGCAAGCAAGGTTATACGAACAAAGAGTACGAAGCTATGAGTTTTTATTCGCTTCATCTTATTTTTCCCAGGAGTGCAAAAAGCTAAGTGTAGGGGTATTTGATGAGCACAAATCGTACCATGTTTTCCCTATACTTTATGATTGAATTGAATGATTAATAAAGCTTAACTGCAGATAATCTAAGTAAAAAGGCATACATTCATGATATAGGGACTGAAGAATAGAAATCATTTTCATATGCTAAAAATGGAACAATTTACATGGTCTTTAAAAAAGAACGTATAGCTGAGCTGATATGATGCTATAGCATTCTGACAGCGAGTCGAAGTGCAATACAAGGCATCACGAATGCTATAGTAAAGTGAAGGATGCAATGCTATGTGGTATGTTTTCTGACCTTTTTACCCAGATGATTTCAAGAATAAAAGAAAAGGGTGCTACTGACAGTTAGTTGCTGATATAACGGAATAGAAGATGCGGAGGATCGGAACTAATAGATTTGGAGAATCCCGCAGAATCAACAGAAGCAATTTACTGGGATCTAAAGATACAAAAAATCCCGACGGATTAGGAAAGGCCCAGCTCGCTGTAACTTACAATGCAAGAAAAGCCTGATTATAAAAGGAAACAGTGGAGCCAACCCTAGGAGGGTCGGAGAGCTAGAACAAGATTCTATCTTTCGGCAGACTCAAGAGAAGAGTGAGAGATTTCACAAGAGCACAAGACTTCTAGGACAACCCAGCATCCTTCCGTGCAGTACGACGGAACGAAGAAGACGTGGAGTGGTGACGTGACAGGGCTTCGACCACGCCGTTGGAAATTCCATCAAAGCTTTCTGTGTTCCCTTTTTATCATTGTTTTCTCGATTATGGGTCATTTTGTTAGTGTCTGTTTGGTGTGTCCCTCGTCAGTCATGAACTGATTTTCATATGGCTGGACGAGGATGAGTCTTTAAGTTGTTGAATGAACCCAGTTGCAAGTTCTTAATTCAATAAATTTGGTTTTCTTATCAGTGTTTTAATTACTAGTCAGTTAACGGAAGTTAAGGGCTAGATTTATGGCCTCAACTTATTGGCAAGGAGTTGAGGTTAGACTTCTGAGAAATAGTGTTTGCTAGGCAGCCCGTGCACGGCTTGACTTATTATTGTAGGCTTCAGGAATGGGTCTACCTCTCATAACCATAACACCCTGAGCGTAGTGCAGATCTGACTAGAAAGTTGCCATAGGAATATGGAAGGAGTATAGTTAGCTTCATATGTATCGAACGCAGAAGCTTTGATAGACTATAGAGTTGGGTTAACCAAATAACTTTGTAAGTAGTAGCTATGCTGTAGCAATTGCAGAAGCTGTGCAATATAGATGTTATAGCATTGGGTAGAAGCAACTGGGGGATTGATGCACTTAAGGGTGATTCTGAGTCCAGCCTAACCTCCTATTGATATCTTCTCACGTTTAAAGTCATTTTGTTTACTTTTGCTAGTAGCATAATCACAACAACCTATCATCCCAATATATTTACTTTCTCTTGCCAACTATCATAGCAATCGCGCGTCACTCTTTGGTATCTCAGTCTCTGTGGGACGATACTCTACTTACACTTTATTACTTGTTCGACTGGTTCACTTGCCATCAAGGAAATCGACCAACAGTAGGACCCTTTGTGATCAATGCCCTGACATCACACGATGCGGTTGAGCTTATAAATCCATCAACCGGGGACATCTTCAGAGTCAATGCTCAGAGAATTAAACACTTCTGGTCGGACCTAGTCTAGAGAGACAAGACAACTATTGACCTCAGATCACCTTAAGTCACAAGTACTATGTCTGGCTGATGACTATAAACCAAGCGCTACAGGTAGGCAGCCCGAACAATTTGCTCTATTTTATCGTTTCCATTTTTTGCATGTTTTATAGGAATGTCCGCAAGAGTTCGCCCACAATAATTCAGCATGGAATCAAGCTATAGCATGTTTTGTCCAATTGTTAGTACCTCACGTGGCCCAGGTATGTTACTTTTGGCATATAATTTTTATCTCACGTGGCCCATGATACGGCAGCCCAGTGTCGTTCCAACTCCCTCTTCTTCATCACCCCACGAGCACAACCAATCCCATTTATATGCCAACCCCCTACTCCTCACTCTTCCTATAAAGGACGGTCCGTTCCATTACCAGGCCACACCAAGGGCGTTTTCCTTTGCACTCCCAGCACCCTCCCCGCCTTCATCGTAATCGCAAACTCCCAATGCCCAACCGACCGCCACCCCCTGTTTCCCTAACCCCATCCTCATCGGACGCCACTATGTCCCTCTTGCCCGAAGACCTACCCGATGACCCAGCGTGGTGCATCTTTCTCTCATCCCGCACCAGTCGAACAAGTAATAAAGTGTAAGTAGAGTATCGTCCCACAGAGACTGAGATACCTAGAAGTGACACTCGAATGTTATAAAAGTTGTGTGAAGCAGAAAGTAAATCTGATTGGTTTGAGAGGTTTTTGTGGTTACGCTAAATGACAAACAAAAGTAACCAGAGAATCGTAGTTGTAAGAAGATATCAGTAGAAAATTAGGCTGAACTTGGAATCATCCTTAAGTATCTCAATCCCCTAGTTGCTTTACCCATTGCTATGGCATCTACACTACACAACTTTTGCAATGCTATAGCATAGCTACCAACTACAACGCTATTCAGTTAACCCACCACTATAGTCTATCAAAGCTTCCACGTCCGATACATCTAATGCTAACTTTACTCCTTCGATATGCCTATGGCAATTTTCTAGTTATCTCAACACTACAAAACATGGTGTATTGGTTATGAGTGGTAGACCCATTCCTGAAGCCTACAATAATAGTCAAGCCTTGCACCAGCCTGCCAAGCAATCACTGTTTCTCAGAGGTCTAACCCTGACTCATTTCCAGTAAGCCGAGGCCACAAATCTAGCCCTTAGCTTCCGCTAATGACAAGTTAATTAATTCACTGATAAGCAAACTGAATTTATTGAATTAAGAACTAGCAACTGGGTTCATTCAAAACTTAAAGAATCATCCTCGTTCAGCCATAGGAAATTTAGTTCTTCGACTGACAAGGGAAACGCAAAATAGATAACAACAAAATGACCCATGATCAAAAGATTAAAATAAAAGAAAACAGAAAGCTCGATGAAGTTCCGACGGCGTGGAAGAAGCCCTGTCACATCACCATTCCACGTCTTCTTCTCTCCGTCTTACTGCAAGGAAGGATGCTGGGTTCTCTTGGAGTTCTCGTGCCTTGTGAATTCTCTCTCTCTTCTTTCGAGTTTGGCCGAATGTGAATTTGGATTAGACTTTCAATATAATAAGGCTTTTCTTGCGGTGTAAGTTCCAGTGAGCTAGGCCTTTCCTAATCTATCGAGATCCATCGTATCTTTCGATCGTAGTAGATTGATTCTACTGATCTGCGGGATTCTTCAAATCTTTTAGTTTCAATCCTCAACATCTTCTATTTCGTTACGTCAGCAATCTACTTGCCATTCTCGACCTTCACATTATTTCCTGAAATAATCTTGACAAAAGATTAGAACATATGCCGCATAGCATTGCGTTCTTTACTTTGCTATAGACTCAGAGATGCCTTGTATTGCACTTTGATAAGCTGTCTAATACTATAGCATAGTATCAGCTTTCCTACACATTTTTCTCATAAAACCTTGTAATTTGCTCCTTTCTTAGCACATGTTTAGGATGTAAATGATTTTTATCCTTCAATTCCCTATATCATGAATTAATGCCTTTTTGCTTAGATTGATCGTAGTTAAACTCATACTTACCATACAATTCAGTCATAAAATATAGGAAAAACATGGCATAATTAATGCTCATCAAATACCCCCACACTTAGCATTTTGCACTCCTGGGGAATATAAAATAAAGCTAACAAAAACTCATAGGCTTAGTGTTCCTGTCTGTATAACTTTGCTCACACAATTGCTTACAGTTCTCGTCCCCCTATAGTCAATCCCACTGCCCAGTATTATCGGCTCGTGATTCATGGCATTGTTTAGATGAGGAAGCGTTAAGAGGCTCTCAGGTTCCGTGTTTATGCTCTCTTACCCAGGGGATTTTAGTTTTCTCTCTTGTCATGCTGGCCTAGAAGTTCCATAGCCTTGTCAAAGTTCTAAGATTGCTTCCTAGAATCTGAGTTTTAGTTCATCCAAAGGGTTTCTTGGGTTATAATGGTGAGAATGGCTAAGTGTTGAGATGAGAAGTGATGGTGAATGCTATAGCAGAATATTTAGACAAGTCTCTTTAGCTTCCGCAGAATGCCCCTTTTTGACTTTGTTCTCCTTACTACTCTTTATTTTCGGTATTTCCTTTCTTTTTCTTTTTTTAATCTCCTTCTTTTTTTTTTTTTTTTGATAAGTCATAGAGCAAAACAAAAACTCTTTTTGCAAAATTTGTGGAGCACTCTGTCCTAGCATTTCTTTCATAGTTTTCTTCAAACTTGTTTGTCTAACTAGTTCTGCTATAGCACAATCGTGTAGGCTCAATGGGGTAGCAAAATGGGGATGATGATAAATGGGTTGTGTATGGGAATGATGGGTATGATATGAATGCCTTTATCCTATAAACTTCTTGCTCAGATGCTGTAATATCCTGAATTTTGGGCAAGGAAACTTGATACTAAGCCTAAGTTAGGTAGACTACTAGGCCCGGTTCAGGAAGTGTGACATTTCCTGGACAAATGAGTATCCTCTATGTTTTAGAGGAAAAATAGGCAGAGAAAGAAACACTAAAAAGTCATATGGTCAAAAAGCAAGAGTCAGAGTAATAATCACAGTGAGACACGTGTCACTTCAGGAGTAAACGAGGAAAAGCAAGGGCAAAATAGTCAATTCCTTGTCCTTTTAATGTTGAATTTCATGCCTCATGAGAAAGAAGAGAAAACCAGGTGATTTAGGTCATATTCAGGCCCAAACTTGAGACGGGACCCACAGGTGATAAACCGATAGGAAAGGGACCGATAGGGACCAGTTAGGGGGTTATTTTTGGACGGAATGAGACAAATGTGGGGCCGCCTTGGAGATAGGGAAGGCGCAACATGAGTATGCCCAGGCAGGGGAGAATATCTGGCAAAGAAGAGAAAAGTACAAAAAGATGCACTTTTAGACCCGATAGAGACCGGTAGACCCCAAATTTGACCGATAAAGTGGGAAAATGGAATTTATCAATGGGGATCAGTTCTGTGGGACCTTCTAGGCACATATGACTCATTTTTATTTATGAAAATATGATTTGAAGAAGAAATAAACTTAGTCAATCCAATTATTAACGTGTGGGCCCCGCCGGTGAAACAAAAAGACACATGGAGTTAAATTGGGTAATTCCTATCAAATAAAAAGATGGAATCTGATTAAATGGGCTGGGAACATGCCACATACACCTCCTAGAAATCTCTGAGATTTTCACATGGGATAAAGATTAAATAAGCCAATTGGTTACCAACCAAACTAGGAATATAATTAGTTACAATAGAACCAATTAGCTACTTTTAGATTAATATTAAAGGAGCTCAATTTGTCTTTTCTCTTCCCAAAAAGGTGTGGCACAGTTGAAGAAGAGAGAGGGGACCAGCCAGCTCCCATAGCCAAGCTCAAGCTCTCAACCACCTTGTCCACCAAGCCAAAGCTCCGAAATAGGTAACTACCGACAACTTGAACCTTTAAAGTTTGAACTGTGGATCTTCGTGCTTCTAGTTGGGGCTTGGTTTTGGGGCATGATTTTGGAGTTTTTGATGGTCCCAAGTGGTTTAAAACATGATTTTTTTTGGGGTTAGGTTGTAGTTTGAGTTTCCCAACTCGAAATCACCAAAAAAGCTTCAAAAGTGAGTTTGTTCTTGATTCTGGAAATTCTGGCAGTGGACCTTCAAGTGAGTTCTAAAAATAGTAAAAATTTATTTTTGGCTGAGATTTTATAGGAAAACATTAAACATCATAAAGTTCACTTTGATGTATACTTTTATGATTTTTGGATTTTTCTACTAAGAGATAAAAATTTCCAAATTTGGCTCTGTGTGCAACAAGGCAAAATCTGACCTAGGTGTGGAAAATAAGCAACATGCCAAAATAAAAGTACTTTCAGGGTCTATAAATATTTTTCATGACAAATAGATATTTCAATGATTAAAATGGAGCTTGAATCATGCACAAATGAGTTTTTTGGAATTTATTAAAAATCCTAGAAGTGGGGCCATAATCACTAGGTTTATTAAGGACAATATCTACCACACCATGTAGTAACCGTTTTACTCCAATATCTTTATGTGTTTTGCTGTATGTTTGTGATTTCCATGTGTGTTTTTCTCTGTATATGTTGTGCCAAATATGCATACAGTGCTATGTGATTCCTAGCACTGAGGACGATCAGTCTGAGGCCGACCTTAATTGGCGGCTGTGCGGGTTGAGTTTCAGTCAGGGGCTGACCTATTAAGGGCGGCTTTACGGGTTAAGAGTCCAGTGAGACCAAGGCTTGCCTTGGTAAGGCAGCTGTACGGGTTCTTGGATTGTGTTATGTGTTTTACTGTGGCATGATCTGAATGCATGTATGGTATGTGTTTGGCATATTTCTGTATTTTTATTTGGCATGGTAACTTACATACTCCTTACACATTTAGTATTTGAGTATTGACGGTTACTCTGGGGACCATTTTTGGACTCCAGACGTTCTTGTAGACACAGGGGAACGTGCTTGAGATAAAGGAACCTTTTTGGAAAAGGTAAGGCCTAGCGGTGCAGTGAAGAATAGGGAATGCCCTATCATTTTGTATTCTATATTTTCGAGATGACTGTATATTGTTATTGGTACTTTATTTTGGATAACTGTACCCTTAACCCTTCGAGGACTTTTTCTTTATGTTTGTTTTACTTTTACTAGTACAGTAATTGTCCAAACCGGTCATATGCTCTGTCATGCGCACTCTGATTTATAATCAAAATGGTCTAATAACTAAGGAAAGGTAACAGTTTATACGAATTCCCTTTAACCCGCCACCCGGAAGGGCGAGGTGTTGGAAATTATGCCCTAGGGGCAATTCATTGTACTTTGGATATTTGAGTTATTTAAAGTATTTTCTTTAGTTATCATTTTCGTCTTGCATGTTCGTATTGATAAGCTGCATCCCGGATACATCTTATAGATTATCCTAAATGTCCACGGTCGGTCATCTACGCGGGAGCGAAGATGAATTAAGACAGTATGACTTTGATGAGGTATGGAGATACAATCAAAGTCATGGGCACTTGTGAGAGTACAAGGTCTTTGGACCAGACCCATTATGAGAAAGCCGCATGGATTAAGTCATAAGCTTATCTCATGTATAACCGCGTCACAATGCCCTATGACTCGAGATCATCATGGATTCCTACATGATGAATCACTGGTCTTTGACCTAGTCAAAAGTCACCTTTGATAGGGTGATGATAAAGGCCGGGATCGGGATCGGTGGTTTTCATGCGGAGGGACGTGAATGGTCAAGATGGAATTTGTCCCTCACATTCGTAGAGAGATAATCTTTGGGCCCCTCGATGAGTGAGTCTAAGAAATGTATGGCCATACCTTGTGATGGAAAGGATTTTCCATTTCACTTATTAGACTACTCGAGAATCGAGAAAGTAATGGTCAAGAAAAGGAAGTTGACATTATCCATGCCTCATCCTTGACCAAATTATCGCGTGACAAAAGGGACGTGACATGGTTGTACGATAGGTGTATCGTGTCATCGATCCCCATGTGAATTGGGTAGTCGCAATGTCTTGCTGAGGCCGCTTGCGATTTGTGGTCGACACGGTGTTGGCCCACGCCAATCTCACATGGGCACAGTGGTCGCACACAAGAATAATCCAATACGGGTAAAAGTGTCCGGGTTCATTGAATCTCGCATTAATCGAGATTAATGAATACCGAGTTTAATCAGGGTAAATATATATATATATATATATATATTTAAATTCGAAAATAATATAATGATATTATTTAATTGAGATTAAAATATTATTATTATATTATTTGTTTTATGTTTAATTTATTTGATAAATTAAATATCTAAAACAAACAGAGATATTGTATCTCATTTAATTTTTGAATAAAGATATTATTGTCTATTTAATTTAAATTGAGATATTAGTATCTCGATTTAAATAAATAGATAGATGTCATTTCTCGGATTTAATTTATTGAGATAAATTAAATCGAGAAGGCTTTTAAATTTGGATTAAATAAATAGGATGGATTAAATCTATCGAGATAGATTTAATTGATTATTTTTTAATCTAGATTAGTCGAAATTTCAGATCGGCTTTTAATTCGATTAAATAAATATTATTATATTAGATCTATCGGATAGATTTAATCAATATATATTTAATCCAGATCTAAAGTTTGAATTCAAAATTAATACGATTAATTTTGCATTAAATACGCCGAACGGGTTTTAGAAAACCTACGGGACTTTCGATCGGCGTATTCGAAAAGCCGCGAGAAACCCTAGAGTGAAAAGAAAGAGAGACGCAAAAGAGGCACTAGCACGCTGCCGTAGCCGTGTTCGGGAATTGTTCGTGTGGATACCGTGGAGGAAGCCGATTCTACGAGTCGTCTTCTCGCGATCGAGGAGGTAGCCCACCTGTTCAACGAAGAAGAAATCGCGAATGAGTTCTTAAAAGGTAATATCCGGATTCTTTAGCCTTTAATTTAAACGCACCTGAGTGATCCTCGGGACGGGATTCGTAGAAATTTTAATCCGCTGCGTTGTACGAATCCCAACACGAGGCCGGTAGGGGTGTAACAGTTATGGTGTCAGAGCAAGGTTTGGACGGTACTGGTAAAAGATAGATGGTTAAGGGGACTAAGTAATTTGATGCAAATGGAGTAGAAGGACATACACGTTAAAGGAAAAGGGTTAAGCTCCGGTGAGTTAAACCTCCACGTTTGGTTAAGACAACACAGAAAGTGGGTTATGCTGCTGACTTTAGAACCTCTAGTATGGAAATCAAGGTTTGAGTAAAATTATCATTCGGTGTTACAAGAACGCAAAAAGGAGTTGTATAGAGAAGCAAGTGCTGCTTAAGCTCCCTGGTGGAGATGATATCTAGCATCTCTGGGGGGCATATATGTCATAGTAGTGCTTGTAAATATATGAACTACCGATATCCAGTAAAATATGGATTTGTATTAGTATCTGTACCCCTGATTTGATAGGCGCTTGAAAGTTAAGCGTGCTTGGCGAGAGAAATTCTCGGGATGAGTGACCCCCTGGAAAGTGCTATAGGAATGTGAGATCTTATGATTTAAGACTTGAATTCTTTGAGGTATAACTTATGGTGATCCATAGAGATACTAAGAGGATATTAGAGTAAGTAAGGATATGATTGAGACTAGGCTTGAATATGATCTTAAGCAGAATTAATGCCTAGGTTAAATGTGACTAAGGTTGTATTAAGGTTCCAATACCATAGAGTAGGAACCCTGTGAAATTAATCGACAATAAATTGTCAGAATATTTGGGATATGATTGAGGATTAATAATTAACCTTGAGGTAATAAAATGATAATAGATTATACCCCTGTGACATTAAGGATTTAGATCTGAACCTCATGAATTGGATTGATATTATTTGTATATTCGAGGTTTAGACTAGGAATTGTGAATCATGATCCTAGTCTGTATTTTGGGTATTGTTGAGGTAATATGACTAATTAACTCAACTGATATTGAGGTTTTGGGAGTCGATTGTGAATCTGACAATTATTGATTCAAGGTTATTTTGAGGATAGTGTCTGAACGTTGTCGATCATGAATCATGATGATCACAACATGTTTATTGGGTATGGTCAAGGTTCCAGAATTAGGTTGATGAACCTAATGATCTAATTTGATAATGAGATTCCTTAGGCATTTAATTGATCTACATACATTAAGGCACTAGAATATAGTACTCATGTGAATGATGTATTTGGAGGATACTTGTTGCTAGGGAATGATTTTAATCTTATGATATTCCCTTAGAAAGAATGATTGAAAGTAGACACCTCGATAATATTGATTGATACTGTGTTATTCAAGGTATGTTTGAGGGCAATACCTATATGATATGGGGTATTTTGAGGTTATTAGTTGCCGTATCAGCATAGGGAAAGATCTTGAATAAAGAATATTCCCTGAGAATGTATAGCTGAGAATTAGTGCCTCGATGGTACCAAATAATAGCTAGAACCCCGATAGCCATAGGTTTCGGTCTCATGATTAGGATCAATAGCTGTAGATTTACAAGTGGCTAGTCGGTTTCCAGAAAGATGTAGATTGAATACCTTTTAGGGGAAGTTGAATATGCGACTATGTCTGGAGCAAGATCGTTATTAAGAGATCATATACAGACGACCCCAAATGAGAATTATTTGATATCGATGTATTGTTATGGGGTGCTCCAGTGTTATATGTATTATTGGGAGAAACTGTGATATAAAAATACAGTGGGCAATAAGACTTACTAAAATGGTATGATTCCAGGTCGTTGGATTGGATATGTGGTCAATGAGAGACCCTAAATCCTATGTGACTGGTGTGATCATAGACTAGAAGAAGCCACAACTATTAGACCATGAATACCGGGCATAGTGCCAAAAAGAAAAAATTTGTGTCAGTTGTCTGGTTCTTGGTATATGCGAAAATAGAGTTTTGAATTTACCAATGCACCTGCTATGTATGTGAAATTTTGTAATTGAATTTTTCTGAACTGAATTTCCAAATGAAATGTTTTTCAAAATCTGAGAACAATTTGAAATGATTGTACTTGAATTATGTTGTCTCATAAGTAGGGTCCTATTGGAGCCCAAATTTGAAATTGAATTGTGAACCATGTTTGTAGTGGACACAGTACAGAACTGGTAAAGGCCAGAAACTATTATAGATGTACTCAGTTTACTGGATCTTACTAGATGTTTTTGGAAATGTTGTGAAATCACTGGCAATTGTTGAAATTTTTTTTGAGGGGATTAGTTTAAGAAATTGATATTCGCACCAGCAGTATGTGTGCACCCAATCCGAGTTGTTTCGCCTTGTAGGGGCGCGTGATTTGCCTTGTCTGGTCGGCACCCAGGCAGGTGTTTGGAGCAGGGCTCCGTGGATGATGGTCCTTGTCCCGGTATGGGATTCTAGTGGGTGGCCTGTTATTGTATGTGCCAGTGTGGAAACTAGGTCTCTTATGGATGGAAACTCTCCCACATTGGCCAACAAGTGCGGTGGCTTGGATATAAAAGGATTGGGACGTACCGTTGTACTGAAATATAGAAGTGGTGGCGAGATCTTTTGAAAGTTGAATTTGTGAAATGAATAATGGGTAAAGGAGCAAAAATACACATGTGCTTTATCCTCGGGAGTGCCCAGCACCATATGCTTTTTTTGGGAGCAAAAATACACACGTGGTTATCAATTTGGAGCAAAAGTCACATCGGACCATTAACTGCACAAACGTCCGTTATGTCTGCTGGTTAAACGCTTGCTTATCTCTTCTAACTCCTTTCTGCCTCTAAATCTTATAGCAGTTATCTTGAGAGGCTGAAGGGGCTTTTCACGACGCTCGGCCAGGGCTTGCATTAGAGCGTCAATTGCACTCCACATCTGATTAATTGGGTCAATTAGATGGATCTTCATCTCCGATGCAAGGTGCTCCGTGATGGCTTGTACACTGGCTATTTGCATCACCTGACTAAACGGGATCTTTCGAAAGCACATAAAAACAAATGGCAAACTATAATCGTGCCTTTCGGTTTTACATCCATCAAGTGTTGTTACAACTCCTATTCCCCTGTGGATCCTCTCTTACAGTGCTTGAGTGAAATAGCAGATAATTTTCTGAACAGGGGTTGCACAAATCATGGGATAAAAAAATTAAATATAAAGAGAGGCTGAGCTCCTAGTTATCCAAATCACAAGCAAGGAAACGGTTCCGAAAGATGCCAAAGCCCAAAAGTGAATGATCAATGCATTTGAGAAAAGAAATAAATATAGAATTGATGAAATTAATTTACACTTTGTCATCATTGTTGTGGGTTTCAACCGGAGCAATATCTGATCTACTTGTTCAGCGTCAACGAACAAAAGCCATCCACATGAAAGCCTTCACCACCCTGACCATCCTAATGGTAACGGTCAGATAATACAACCACCAGCTGACGAAATCCACCACCCCTACTTCCATTAATTGCTCTTTCTTTGCCTCCGCCATAACCACCAACGACTCCACATCTTCCTTTAACTTCCACCACCACAAGCCACCCAGGCTCGCCGCCATCACCACCCTCTCAATCCATCTCTCTTTCCTGGCAACGCCACCGAACATCATGGCATCCACCACTGGCTTCACCACCGCTCTGTTCCAGAGCTGCATGGTTTCGTGCAATCCCATGAGGAAAATCACTCTGCCCAGCAAACTCCGATCCACCCCAAAACTCGATAAGTTCCAGAGCTGCATGGTTTCCTGCTCTTTTCCAGAATGTAGGAATGAATTAGCCAAAGAATACGATGCACAGTAAAGATGTAATGGACATTTGTGCAGTTAACGGTCCGGTGTGACTTTTGCTCCAAATTGATAACCACGTGTGTATGTTTGCTCCCAAAAAAAGCATATGGTGCTGGGCGCTCCCGAGGGTAAAGCACATGTGTATTTTTGCTCCTTTACCCATGAATAATCCCGCTCAATAATGTATGCTGGTAGTGAGTGTTCTTTGAAAATAGTCCAGCAGTAAATTTTTTCATGAAAATTTGAACTGGCAGCGATTGAATTTGAAAAGGTGAAAATACTGTTTTGTGTGACTATGAAAATGTACTGTGACCACAAAGATTTTCAAATATGTGAAAATTTGAAATATTAAATATGAGACAACATAGTAAGCGGTGACATGACTGTCGTTGCTATTGTATTGAAATGAAAAAGTGGTGTAGTTGGTTATTATGTTGATCCAGGAACAGAAACTGATAAAATGGTCTACAAATCTGAACTGGTTAAATACAATGGTATTTGCCAGTTACCATGCTAAGCAAGAGGGAAATTAGATTTGTACTAACTCTTCAACTTTTCACCACTTCGACCACGTTTTTAGGTTTAGCCGTGATTTCCTCTTAGAGCCAAGTCCTTCACACCGTACATCCAGTGAACTGGGCTTTCCAAATCTGTTAGGCCCGACTCCCAATATTCAATTGATTGATCCTCTTTAATTCTATGGGATTCTGCAAATCTTCTATTTGATTCTCCGGAGCTTCTATTTCTCTCTTCGTCAATTCAATCGCCGTATAAACGTCCAACTTGATGACCTATATTTAATTCCTAAAAGCCCCTCAAGGAAAGATCAGCATAAAGTAGCACATAACTCTACATCACTTATGATGCTATAGCATTGTAGTTGCATCGTCTTGCTAGCACAAAATAAAGATACCCTATGTTGTAGCATTATATCAGCTTTGTTATGAACTTTCACAGTAAATCAAAATATATATGCACATGTGTAGGATAATATTGAGAATACAACAATTTACAAAATATTTCCGTTGCTTTCCTATGTGAATGAATTCCAGTATATTTTATCGGATAGAACACAATTAAGCTTAGAATCACCATACAAAATAGTCATAACACACAGGGAATACATGGCAGAAATATGACTCATCACTTATGCAACAGTTACTTCTGCTAGCCATAAAATGTACGATGCCTTTCGATCTATCGAGCGTTTTTGGTGGAGTAGTGTTCTTTCTTTTGGAAGTTGTGTTCCAAGGTTTTGATCAAGGAGGAGCTCGAGTAGCTGCAACAAAAAATCATTCTTACAAAGTGTCATTTGAATATGATCTTTTGTCCATCCTTCTTCACGGTGATGGTTCACTTGACGCTACACCTTGTTAGTTCTCGATGTTTTGATGATAACAAATACTAAGGTTTTGATTCAGTAATTATTGCCCAAGTAAGAAGTTTGCTCGAGCATGGATCTATCACTACTCAAGCATACTCTATCTTACAGTGTGTTAAGTGTTTGTACAGAAGATGCTCAAGCATCAGTTAGTATCGCTTGAGCAGCCTTCTCGAGTAAGGCATTCTTTGTGCCCGAGCATGGACGAGCTAGAATGAAGAATTCTCTTTGTAAAGCTACTGCTCAAGCAGTAAGTAAGTATGGTGCCCGAGTATAGGCAAGTCTGTTCTCGAGCACTATCACTAAAGTATCATTCTTTCTCTTTGCTTGCCTGATTCTCGAGCAAGGATTCTATGTTTCCCGAGCATGGTGCTCGAGTAGAGCCATGAGCTTACTCGAGCAGTCACAATCCTCCATCTTATATGCTCTCTGTCTATGGTATTCTTAAGAAAAGTCTAAGAGTTGCTCGAGCATGCTTCTCGAGCATAGTAAATTTGATGCTCGAGCATTCATATTTCTTTTCACTGCTTATTCTCTGTCTGACTAATACTCAAGCAAGTTCTCAGGTTTGCTCAAGCATAAAATAAATGCTGCTCAACCACCAGCAACAAACTCTTCTGTTAAACCTGTATTAGAAAGGAATTCGATACTGCCCGAGCAATATAAATCCTGTGCCTAAGCATGGTGCTCGAACATGGGCTCGCTCTTGCTCGAGCATCAGTGTCTTTCAAAGGCATTTACTCATGTTTGTTCAAGCAACCTAGACCATCAACTCGAGCATTGTTCATCTTCTATCAGAATGCACAATAATCATGAAATCGTGATTAAGATTTATTAGAGTTACCAATCGTATCTATATTTAAATCCCATTCATATTATTTCTAATCATCTCTATAAGTGATTTGCAGTGGATTAATCTTGTTCAAATTAAGATTAGCCAAAAAGTCATTTGTTGTGTGAGTAGCATTAAATGTGTCTCAGAAATAGAGTCAACAAACGGAACTAAACATCGTGGCAGATGAAAACATTCCTTCGAGGCATACTTATTCCGGTTATCCTTTTGAGTCACCCTCTGTACAAGTACAATCGACAACGAATGCATTTAATGAAGCAACGGTCGACTGTAACTTACGAAATCAATCTGTGCCTAACGGAAGTATTGAAGAGACTCAACGGCTACATTCAAAGCTTCACAATGACGTTATTAGTAGAAGCTATAAAATCTTCCCATATTCAATTCCGCCACCTAACGAAACTCTGCGCATTCAATTTGAACTTATTGCAATCTCTTGTTTCATTAATATCTTCGGATATTTCCTTGTACTTCAGTGATTAACATTTATTTACTCGTGAGGAGTTTAAACACTATTTGATTATTTGTTTAGTTGTTAAATCTTAAGGTTGTGGAACACTATTTGGCTAGGAAGTATCTCTTTTGGGGTACTTTTGAGGCCCGTGGCATGTGGGCTAGGTGGAGCCTATGCGACTGTGTGTTCATAGGTGTCCAGTGAGGCCTAAGGTATGTGAGGCTAGGTAGAGCCTATATGACTGTGCGTTTATAGGCGTCCAGTGAGGCCTCTGGGATAGGTGGTCGGGGTTGGCCCCTTGACTTCCAAGGCCCAATGCGCGCTAGATCCGGGGGCTTGTCTTGACCAGGCGGTCTTGCGGATGTACATGTCAGGTTCATGTTCCTGATTGTGATTTACATTACATGCATTGCATACATATTGTATATGAGTTTAACAGTTACTCTGGGGTTCAACTTTGAACTCCAGACTGGCTTAAAAGATACAGGGGTAAGGCAGTAGCGGCTAAAGGACTTGGAGAAGGTAGGGCTTCACATGGATCGATAAGAGATAAAGGATGACTTGTGGTTTTGTACTTCTATATTTGGGACGATGTATGATCTACGCTCACTGTATTGTATTTATTTTGGACGATTGCACCCTTAACCCTACTTGGATTACTTTATGTTATTGTTTACCAGTATATTGTAAGTTGTCCAAACCGATCCTATGCTCTGCCGCGCGTACTCTGATATATGATTAAAGTGACTATTTATCAAAGGAAAGGTAATAAGCGAAAGAGGATCCTTCTAACCCGCCACCCGAAAGGGCGAGGCGGGTAGGGGTGTAATATTGTTGATGCCCCTGAGGATCCTCCTAAACTGTCTGATGCTGAATGCCATAAAATCCTTCTCCTGGACATACCATATGATGGTAAAAAGGTCAATATCTTTTTGGAAATGATGAAAGATGAGTATAAAGTGTTGTGGTATGTGTATAGCAGAAGCTTGGTGCAGAAAGGTCAAAGATTTACTCGCTTTGTCAACAAGGATTTTGAGAGGTTTGCTTCGATCATTGCTAAGGAGACTAGGAATATTGGCAAATGGATCTTGGATGAGATGATCACTTTCATATCAGAGGCCCCTGTTAAGAAGAGAGCCACTATGCCTTATCCCTCTTTGATCTCTATCATCCTTCAAACTCATAATATTTGGTATCTTTCTGATGACAATGAAGAGTTTCCAAAGAAGTTTGGCCTCGAGAATATGATCAGGATGCGAATTTCATTCACTGAGGCTTCAACCAAGAAGAAGATCAAGAAAGATAAACCAGTGGTTAAGCCTTCAACTTCTAAAGTTCCAGATGAAGCTGAATCCTCTCAGGTTCCTCCTACATCCGCGGCTCCTTGACCTTCTTTCATCAATGCCTCTATTCAAGCCATTGTTGAGCAGGCAGTTCGAAAGGCCATTACCCCTCCAATTATCCATTGCAATGAGGTTGCCTCTGTGATCAACAATCTTAAAGAAGTGAAAATCAATATGATCAAAGCCTTTGGTGAAGAATTGGGGCACTTGACTCCTCAGACAAATACAAACTCTCTGAACAACTTTAAGTTTTAGAATCAGTTGAAAAAGGAAACTATCAAACTACAGTAGCATGTCTTTGCTCTTGACAAGACAATGGATGTTTTGGGGATTAAGTTTCTCTCTCAGCCATCTACCTCTGCTCCTGTCACCGAGCCTCCTCCCGGCCAACTCAACCTTCTTCTCCCATTACCTCTCCTATTGTGACATCCACCCCTATTTTAGCCACTTCTCCCATTACTGACTCTACTCTAACCACTGTGGTTATTCCCTCTTTTCAACTTTCTCGCATTGATCCCTCTATAGTTAAGCTTCCCTCTTCCTCTTTCTCTAATTTCCCAAATGCCTCTCCTCCCTCTCCTTCTGTCAAAACCTCTCTTTTCGTTGATGACAAAGGGGAGAGAAAGATTTGGAGAAAGACATGAATGTTTGAGTTTTTGTTTTAGACATGAATGTTTAAGCTTTGATTTAGATTGTTAATATTTATGTTTATAACATTTCTGTATCCGCCACTAACGCTTACTATCAATGAAATGTCTATGTTTATGGAATCTCTGTTTATCTCATTTTCTATACTTTATCTGAGTTACTGACATCAAAACTAATTTCTATTTTAAAAATTATCTCAAATCTTTTACAAAGTATTGTCATCATCAAAAAGGGGGAGAATGTTAGTTCTCGATGTTTTGATGATAACAAATACTAAGGTTTTGATTCAGTAATTGTTGCCCAAGTAAGAAGTTTGCTCGAGCATGGATCTATCACTGCTTAAGCATACTCTATCTAACAGCGTGTTAAGTGTTTGTACAAAAGATGCTCAAGCATCAATTAAGTATCATTCGAGCAACCTTCTCGAGCAAGGCATTCTTTGTGCTCGAGCATGGACGAGCTAGAATGAAGAATTCTCTTTGTAAAGCTACTGCCCAAACAGTAGGTAAGTATGGCGCCTGAGCAGGGGTAAGTCTGTTCTCGAGCACTATCGCTAAAGCATCATTCTTTCTCTTTGCTTGCCTGATTCTCGAGCATGGATTCTATGTTGCTTGAGCATGGTGCTCGAGTAGAACCATCAGCTCACTCGAGCAATCACAATCCTCCATCTTATATGCTCTCTGTCTATGGTATTCTCAAGAAAAGTCTAAGAGTTGCTCGAGCATGCTTCTCGAGCATAGTAAATTTGATGCTTGAGCATTCATATTTCTTTTCATTGCTTATTCTCTGTCTGACTAATACTCAAGCAAGTTCTCAGGTTTGCTCAAGCATAAAATAAATGCTTTGCTCAACCACCAAAGCCAACAAACTCTTCTCGTTAAACCCGTATCGAAAGGAATTCGATACTGCCCGAGCAATATAAATCATGTGCCTAACCATGGTGCTCGAACATGGGCTCGCTCTTGCTTGAGCATCAGTATCTTTCAAAGGCATTTACTTAAGTTTTCTCAAGCAACCTGACCATCTACTCTGTTGGAAATTATGCCCTAGGGGCAATTCATTGTACTTTGGATATTTAAGTTATTTAAAGTATTCTCTTTAGTTATCATTTTCGTTTGCATGTTTGTATTGATAACTGCATCCCTAGATACATCTTATAGATTATCCTAAATGTCCCTGGTCGGTCATCTACGCGGGAGCGAAGATGAATTGAGACGATATGACTTTGATGAGGTATGGAGATACAATCAAAGTCATGGGCACTTGTGAGAGTACAAGGTGCTGGACCGACCCACTATGAGAAAGCTGCATGGATTAAGTCATAAGCTTATCTCATGTATAACCGCGTCACGACGCCCTATGACCTGAGATCATCATGGATTCCTACATGATGAGTCACTGATCTTTGACCTAGTCAAAAGTCACCTTTGACCGGGTGATGATAAAGGCTAGGATCGGGATCGGTGGTTTTCATGCGGAGGAATGTGAATGGTCAAGATGGAATTTGTCCCTCACATTCGTAGAGAGATAATCTTGGGCCCTCGATGAGTGAGTCTAAGAAATGTATGGCCATCTTTGTGATGGAAAGGAGTTTCCATTTCACTTATTAGACTACTCGAGAATCGAGAAAGTAATGGTCAAGAAAAGGAAGTTGACATTATCCATGCCTCATCCTTGACCAAATTATCGCGTGACAAAAGGGACGTGACATGGTTGTACGATAGGTTGTATCGTGTCATCAATCCCCATGTGAATTGGGGAGTCGCAATGTCTTGCTAGAGGCCGCTTGTGATTTGTGGGTGACACGGTGTTAGCCCACCGCCAATCTCACATGGGCCTCAGTGGTCGCACACAAGAATAATCCAACACGGGTAAAAGTGTCCAGGTTCATTGAATCTCGATTAATCGAGATTAATGAATACCGAATTTAACAGGGTAAATATATATATATATATATATTTAAATTCGAAAATAATATAATGATATTATTTAATTGAGATTAAAATATTATTATTATATTATTTGTTTTATGTTTAATTTATTTGATAAATTAAATATCTAAAACAAACAGAGATATTGTATCTCATTTAATTTTTGAATAAAGATATTATTGTCTATTTAATTTAAATTGAGATATTAGTATCTCGATTTAAATAAATAGATAGATGTCATTTCTCGGATTTAATTTATTGAGATAAATTAAATCAAGGCTTTTAAATTTGGATTAAATAAATAGGTTGGATTAAATCTATCAAATAGATTTAATTAATTATTTTTTAATCTAGATTCGAATTCGAAATTTCAGATCTGGCTTTTAATTTGATTAAATAAATATTATTATATTAGATCTATCGGATAGATTTAATTAATATATATTTAATCCAGATCTAAAGTTTGAATTCAAAAATTAATACGATTAATTTTGCATTAAATACGCGAAAGGTTTTAGAAAACCTACGGGACTTTCGTCGAGCGTATTCCTAAAAAGCCGCGAGAAACCCTAGAGTGAAAAATAGAGAGAGACGCAAAAGAGGCGCTAGCACGCTGCCGTAGCCGTGTTCGGGAATTGTTCGTGTGGATACGGTGGAGGAAGCCGATTCTACGAGTCGTCTTCTGCGATCGAGGAGGTAGCCCACTGTTCAACGAAGTAGAAACCGCGAACGAGTTTTTAAAAAGGTAATATCCGGATTCCTTAGCCTTGGTTTAAACGCACTGAGTGATCCTCGGGACGGGATTCGCAGAAATTTTAATCCGCGTTGTACGGATCCTAACATACTCTAGCATTGTTCATCTTCTATCGAATGCACTAGTAATTATGAAATCGTGATTGAGATTTATTTGAGTTACCAATCGTATCTATATTTAAATCTCATTCATCTTATTTCTAATCATCTCTATGAGTGATTTGAAGTGGATTAATCTTGTTCAAATTAAGATTAGCCAAAAAGTCGTTCGTTGTGTCAGTAGCATTAAATGTGTCTTAGAAACAAAGTCAACAAATAGAACTAAACATCGTGGCAAACAAAAACTTTCCTTTGAGGCATACTTATTCTGGTTATCCTTCTGAGTCACCTTCTGCATAAGTACAATCGACGACGAATGCATTTAATGAAGCAACGGTCGTCTATAGCTAACAAAATCAATCTGTGCCTAACGGAAGTATTGAAGAGACTGAACAGCTACATTCAAAGCTTCACAACGGCGTTATTGGCAGACGCTATAAAAGCTCACCACATTCAATTCTGCCACCTACCGAAACTCTGTGTATTCAATTTGAACTTATTGCAATCTACTGTTTCATTAATATCTTTGGATATTTCCTTGTACTTCAGTGATTAACATTTATTTACTCGTGAGGAGTTTAAACACTATTTGATTATTTGTTCAGTTGTTAAATCTTAAGGTTGTTGAACCTTAAGTATGGGTGTACGATTACAACTTGTAAGGGGGAATGAGTCCTAGTGAGAGGATCATCTGAGTACAGTGTGTAATTCTATTTGTCTTTGAAAGATAGTGGAAATCCCAGGTGTTCTGGGGACTGGACTGTTGGAAATTATGCCCTAGGGGCAAGTCATTGTTCTCCATTAAGTTATCACTTCATACGCATGTTTATGGTGATAACTATATCCCTGGATATATCTTAAATTATCCTAAATGTCCCTGGTCGGTCATCTACGCGGGAGCGAAGATGAGTTAAGACCGATATGACTTTGATAAGGTATGGAGATACGAATCAAAGTCATGGGCACTTGTAAGAGTACAAGGTCTTTGGACCGACCCACTATGAGAAAGTTTGCATGGATTAAGTCATAAGCTTATCTCATGTATAACCGCGTCACAACGCCCTATGACTTGAGATCATCATGGATTCCTACATGATGAATCAGCGGTCTTTGACCTAGTCAAAAGTCACCTTTGACCGGGTGATGATAAAGGCTAGGATCGGGATCGAGTGGTTTTCATGCGGAGGGACGTGAATGGTCAAGATGGAATTTGTCCCTCACATTTGTAGAGAGATAATCTTTGGGCCCCTCGATGAGTGAGTCTAAGAAATGTATGGCCATACTTGTGATGGAAAGGAGTTTCCATTTCACTTATTAGACTACTCGAGAATCGAAAGTAATGGTCAAGAAAAGGAAGTTGACATTATCCATGCCTCATCCTTGACCAAATTATCGCGTGACAAAAGGGACGTGACATGGTTGTACGATAGGTGTATCGTGTCATCGATCCCCATGTGAGTTGGGTAGTCGCAATGTCTTGCTAGAGGCCGCTTGCGATTTGTGGGTCGACACGGTGTTGGCCCACCGCCAATCTCACATGGGCTGCAGGTCGCACACAAGAATAATCCAACACGGGTAAAAATGTCCAGGTTCATTGAATCTCGATTAATGCGAGATTAATGGATACCGAATTTAACAGGGTAAATATATATATATATATATATATATATTTAAATTCGAAAATAATATAATGATATTATTTAATTGAGATTAAAATATTATTATTATATTATTTGTTTTATGTTTAATTTATTTGATAAATTAAATATCTAAAACAAATAGAGATATTGTATCTCATTTAATTTTTGAATAAAGATATTATTTTCTATTTAATTTAAATTGAGATATTAGTATCTCAGATTTAAATAAATAGATAGATATCATTTCTCCGATTTAATTTATTGAGATAAATTAAATCAGAAGGCTTTTAAATTTGGATTAAATAAATAGGTTGGATTAAATCTATCAGATAGATTTAATTAATTATTTTTTTAATCTAGATTCGAATTCAAAATTTCAGATCGACTTTTAATTCGATTAAATAAATATTATTATATTAGATCTATGAGATAGATTTAATTAATATATATTTAATCCAGATCTAAAGTTTGAATTTAAAAATTAATACGATTAATTTTGCATTAAATATACGAACGGGTTTTAGAAAACCTACGGGACTTTTACTCTAGCGTATTCTGAAAAGCCGCGAGAAACCCTAGAGTGAAAATTGAGAGAGACGCACAAGAGGCGCTAGCACGCTGCCGTAGCCGTGTACGAGGATTGTTCGTGTGGATACCGAGAGGAAGAGGATTCTAAGAGTCGTCTTCCGCGATCGAGGAGGTAGCCCATTGTTCAAGGAAGAACGAGACGCGGACGAATTCTTAAAAGGTAATATTCGGATTCCTTAGCCTTGATTTAAACGCACTTGAGTGATCCTCGGGACGGGATTCGTAGAAATTTTAATCCGCTGCGTTGTACGGATCCCAACAGTGGTATCAGAGCCAACTCAACGTGCGTTTAAATTAGGCTTCTTCGTGTTTGATTATATATATGATATATGAATGAAAAACGAATCCTCGGATATTTGTATGCAAGAAACCGAATCTTTGTATGAAAGAAACCGAATCTTTGTTGCAAGAAATCGAATCTTGAATGCAATCTTGAATGCTTTAATTTGATAATTCACGTTAGGGTTTGAATTGTTGATTCGCGGCCACATCTGAATTGTTCAGATCAAACAATGGTCGGAATCGACGATAACGTTCTCGTATAGATCAGATCTCAAACGTTCGAGAAATTCTAATCATGCTACGACTGCTACGTAGGGACCGGCTAATTGCTCAAAGCGCGAGTAATTAAATCATGATATATTATATAATTATATAATATAATTTAAATTGGAGAATTTATTATATTATATTTATTATATAATATAATATAAATTAGAGAATTTAAAACATGATACTATATTATATAATTATATAATATAAAATAAATTGGAGAATTTATTATATAATTTAATTTAAATTAGAGAATTTAAAATATGATACTATATTATATAATTATATAATATAAAATAAATTGGAGAATTTATTATATTATATTTATTATATAATATAATATAAATTAGAGAATTTAAAACATGATACTATATTATATAATTATATAATATAAAATAAATTGGAGAATTTATTATATTATATTTATTATATAATTTAATTTAAATTAGAGAATTTTAATCATGTTTTATTTGCCTTTCAAAGTGTTGTTTGGTATGGTGAATAACATGGCTCTAGGGTTGTAAATTTTGTATATGGCTGCGTGCCATACCTCTCTCTAAATAATCTTGATGTACATTCTTTTCTCATCTCACTCCCCTCATATGTGAAACGAGGTTTCCTAACTATGTACTTTCTTTTATTATTTAGAGAAGTCCCCTCATTGGCTTGAGAGGACTCCAGGTTAAATGAGCCATGTTGTGTCACGAGTTTTTCTTGATTATGTTTGATGTGATCATGACATAATTAATTTAGACATTATATGATATACAATAAGGATTGCATTCATATAGGTAGAATTAATAAGATTAATTAGTTAATATCAAAAATACCCTCTAAATACAATCTTAAGTCACAATGCCGTCAATAAATGAATACTTGTCAAAACCTCGATCACCCATTTGTATGTTCCACCAAAGTGGATGCATCCGAGTAATCTTGGGGAGACAAGAGAGTAATGGTGATACTCTATATTCATTATTGTCTTGACTTAATTGAGATCATCAAAACGGTTTTGGATCTCAAGGCATTGGATGGGATTAAACATGCTAGGTCATATGATGATCGAATCCCATAAAGATCTAAGAGTTACATGTGATGTAATTGGCAAAGCGTTGCCTATCTAAATAACTTAATTTTAAGCGTCCCCGCCAAAGCGGACTTAAATTTAAGCCAAATATGGATCTTAGCCCACTAATTATAATGAGGGTTATTAATTCGGTGGGAGGTTACTGATTAAACTTTGTATATCTTTTAATTGTAGAATCATGTCGAATAGTAACACCCCAACACATCAATACGATCGGTCCTTGAGAAGGACGAACTCGATGAGACAAACTTTCTTGACATGTTTGAGGACTTAAGTGTTGATCCTAAACATGAAAGAAAGGAGTATCTTATCGATCAACCCATCCTCGACGAGCACGAATCGATGATCCAAGAGTTGATCGATACTTACATGAAGCATCGGGATGACTCTATGGATACTGAGATACTGGCTTCACTGCTTGTGGTTCCGGACCTCGATGGAGATCTAGAACACATGGAGGTGTCTCGAGATGATTTATCATCCTATGGAAATGTTCCATGAACAAAGCGACGCAAGAGAGGTATGAGGCCACAAAGGCCTTATTCTCTTGCAAGATGGCTGAACGTGAATCAGTTGGTCCTCATTTGTTGAAAATGAAAGGCCACATTGATTACCTTGAGAGGCTTGGATTCCCCATATCCCAGGAGTTAGCTATAGATGTGATCTTGATCTCACTCCCAGGAAGTTATGGTAACTTTGTCATGGATTACAACATGAACAAAATGAAGGAATCAAATTCGAAGCGCATGAGAAGCTCAAAAGCTGGCGAGCGAGCCTTGAGAAGAGGCCCAGTTCTGTTTTGTCTCGCATTCGAGAAAGGAAGGGGAATGAAACGGAAAGTCAAGAAGGCAAAACCTCCGAAGGATGGGATCTGCTTCTTTACGCAATGAGATAGGTCATTGGAAGAGGAATTGCAAGCTCTATCAAGAAGATCGGAAAATAACAAGAAGGATAGCGGGGCTATCGCCGGGTATCTATGTCATAGATATTCACTTTTCTACTTCCTCTACATGGGTATTAGATACTACATGTGGATCTCACATTTGTACAAATGTGGGGGTCTCAAGGACAAGTAGAAAATTGAAGAAGGGCAAAGTTGACCTACGATTTGGAAATCGAGCAACGATTCTTGATTTAGCCATAGGAACTTATGAAATAGTTTTGCCTAGTGGGCTTTTGTTTATTTTTGAACAATTGCTTTTATGTTCGCTTTGAGCGTAATAATTATTCTACGTTCTTATTTAGGAATCGTAAATGTTCAAATTTTCCATAATGACAATTTTATGCTCATGGTGATTTGCATTCTGGTCATTGTGTGCTTAATTAAGAACATCCTAATAATGAACGAATCTATGACATAACTACTAAAAGGTTCAAGTCAAATGATTTGAATCCAACCTACCTATGGCATTGTCGTCTAGGCCATATAAATGAGAAACGCATTTCGAAACTCCATCGCAGATGGATTTCTGAATTCATTTGATTTTTAATCATTTGATACATGTGAGTCTTGTTTATTTGGAAAGATGACAAAGGCGCCTCTTACTGGACACAGTGAGAGGGTCACCGATTTATTGGGCCTCATACATACGGATGTGTGTGGACCAATGAATACATTTGCCAGAGGAGGTCATTTGCACTTTATTACTTTTATAGACGATTTTAGTAGATATGGGTATATCTACCTAATCAAATATAAAATTGAATCTTTTGAAATGTTCAAAATATTCCAAATGAAGTGCAAAACCAACTTGGTAAAATAATTAAAGTACTTCGATCTGGTCGAGGTGGCGAATATTTGAGCCAAGAGTTATTTGACCATCTTAGGAGTTGTGGGATCTTCTCACAACTTACTCCTCCATAACACCTCAATGGAATGGTGTTTACGAACGGAGGAATCGAACTTTATTTGATATGGTTTGATCTATGATGAGTCAAACAGATCTTCCATCTTCCTTTTGGGGCCATGCCCTAGAAACGATTGCGTTCACACTAAATCGTGTTCCGTCAAAGGCGGTTGAAAAGACACCATATGAGATATGGATTTGGGAAGAAACCCAGTTTGTCTTTTCTCAAGATTTGGGGATGTGAGGTTTATGTTAAACAACAAGCCTCTGATAAATTATCATCCAGATCTTCAAAATGCCTTTTTGTGGGGTATCCTAAGGAAACTAAAGGATACTATGTCTACGGTCCACCGATCACAAAGTGTTTGTTATTTGGAATGGTACTTTTTTAGAAAAAGAGTTTATCTCTAAAAGAACCGGTGGGAGTAAAGTGAACCTCGAAGAAGTTCGAGAATCACGAGGACAATGTGGAACCACGAGATGAAAACCGGAGAAGACTCACAACAAGTTGTTGAGCCTACTCAAGTAACACAAGGCCCACGAAGGTCCGATAGATCACGGCTACGGCCTCGAGATATGGATTTCGACATCGGAAGTCGTGATGTTTTGCTCATTGAGCGAGAATGAGCCAACGACCTATCGAGACGCCGTAGTGGGACCAAACTCGAAAAATGGCTAAATGCCATGAAGTGCGAAATGCAATCCATGTACGACAATAAGGTATGGACCTTAGTCGATTCCCGAGGGTGTAAAAACCGTTGGGTGCAAGTGGGTTTTCAAAGAGAAAACCGACATGGATGGCAAAGTAAATGTCTTCAAGGCACGTTGGTTGCAAAAGGATTCACTCAAACTCATGGTGTGGACTATGATGAAACCTTTTCCCCGGTTGCAATGGCCAAATCAATCAGAATCCTTTTGCCATTGCATCATATTATGACTATGAGATATGGCAGATGGACGTCAAAACGGCCTTCCTTAACGAAAAGCTGCTTGAGGATGTGTACATGACACAACTTGAGGGTTTTGTGTGTCCAGAGGACTCTGGTAAAGTATGTCAGCTTCAAAGATC
The DNA here is from genome assembly GCA_019022655.1 of Acacia acuminata. Taxonomy (NCBI): domain Eukaryota; kingdom Viridiplantae; phylum Streptophyta; class Magnoliopsida; order Fabales; family Fabaceae; genus Acacia; species Acacia acuminata. The sequence continues at coordinate 509,929 of JAFJYI010000223.1, forward strand.
CATTTATGGATTGAAGCACGCATATCGGAAGAGGAATCGTCATCGTTTTGATGAAGTAGTCAAAGAGTTTGAATTCATTCAAAACATCGATGGACCTTGTGTTTACAAGAAGGTTAGTGGGAGCACGGTTGTATTTCTAGTGCTTTATGTTGATGACATCCTACTCATTGGGAATGACATTCCTACCTTGCGAGTGTCAAGTCTTGGTTAGGAAAGTCTTTCTCAATGAAAGATTTAGGCGAAGCCACTTATATCCTTGGGATTAGGATCTATAGAGATAGATCTAAGAGGTGATAGGCCTAAGTCGAGCACATATATAGACAAGATACTGCATAGATTCATTATGCAGGATTCTAAAAGGGGTAACATGCCCATGTCTCATGGCATCTATCTCAGTAAGGATTGCTGTCCTAGTACACAAGATCAAAGAGACCGCATGAGTAAGATTCCATATGCCTCCGCCATTGGATCTATCATGTATGCCATGTTATGTACTCGACCGAATGCGTCATTTGCCTTGAGTATGACTAGCAGATATCAACTAGATCCGGTGAAGTCCTTCGATCTAGCTGTCAAGAATATCCTTAAGTACTTGAGAAGGACTAAGGACTTATTCTTGGTATATGGTGGCTTGGAAGATGAGCTGTGTGATCGGTTACACGAGATGCGAGTTTCAAACTGACCAAGATGATTCAAGATTGCGATCGGGATATGTATTCTTGTTGAATGGTGGTGCGGTAAGCTAGAATAGCTCTAAGTAGAGTCGTAGCTTATTACGCAACGGAAGGCGAGTGTATAGCGGCATAGGATGCGGCGAGGAGGCCTTTTGGATTAGAAAGTTCATTTATGAACTTGGGGTGGTTCCAACCATCTCAAATCCAATAGACTTGTTCTGTGATAATAGCAGCGCTATTACACGGACCAAGGAGCCTAGGTCACATCAAAGGACCAAGAAATGTACTCAGGAAATTTCATCCTATCAGAGAAATCAGAGATAGAGATGATATAAAAGTATGCAAAGTACGAGGAGAAGACAATGTAATTAATCCTCTTACAAAGCCGCTTGCACAAGCAACACATGAGCGTCATGTTAGGGCAATGAGAATTAGAGTAATTAATGATTGCGCCTAGTGCAAGTGGGAGTCTGTTGGAAATTATGCCCTAGGGGCAAGTCATTGTTCTCCATTAAGTTATCACTTCATACGCATGTTTATGGTGATAACTATATCCCGGATATATCTTATAGATTATCCTAAATGTCAGTCGGTCATCTACGCGGGAGCGAAGATGAGTTAAGACCGAGTATGACTTTGATAAGGTATGGAGATACGAATCAAAGTCATGGGCACTTGTAAGAGTACAAGGTCTTTGGACCGACCCACTATGAGAAAGTTTGCATGGATTAAGTCATAAGCTTATCTCATGTATAACAGCGTCACAACGCCCTATGACTTGAGATCATCATGGATTCCTACATGATGAATCACGTCTTTGACCTAGTCAAAAGTCACCTTGGCCGGGTGATGATAAAGGCTAGGATCGGGATCGAGTGGTTTTCATGCGGAGGGACGTGAATGGTCAAGATGGAATTTGTCCCTCACATTTGTAGAGAGATAATCTTGGGCCCCTCGATGAGTGAGTCTAAGAAATGTATGGCCATACTTGTGATGGAAAGGAGTTTCCATTTCACTTATTAGACTACTCGAGAATCGAAAGTAATGGTCAAGAAAAGGAAGTTGACATTATCCATGCCTCATCCTTGACCAAATTATCGCGTGACAAAAGGGACGTGACATGGTTGTACGATAGGTGTATCGTGTCATCGATCCCATGTGAGTTGGGGAGTCGCAATGTCTTGCTAGAGGCCGCTTGCGATTTGTGGGCTGACACGGTGTTGGCCCACCGCCAATCTCACATGGGCTGCGGGGTCGCACACAAGAATAATCCAACACGGGTAAAAATGTCCGGGTTCATTGAATCTCAGATTAATGAGATTAATGGATCTTGAATTTAATGCGGGGTAAAATATATATATATATATATATTTAAATTCGAAAATAATATAATGATATTATTTAATTGAGATTAAAATATTATTATTATATTATTTGTTTTATGTTTAATTTATTTGATAAATTAAATATCTAAAACAAACGAGAGATATTGTATCTCATTTAATTTTTGAATAAAGATATTATTTTCTATTTAATTTAAATTGAGATATTAGTATCTCGATTTAAATAAATAGATAGATATCATTTCTCGATTTAATTTATTGAGATAAATTAAATCGAAGGCTTTTAAATTTGGATTAAATAAATAGGTTGGATTAAATCTATCGGATAGATTTAATTAATTATTTTTTTAATCTAGATTCGAATTCAAAATTTCAGATCGACTTTTAATTCGATTAAATAAATATTATTATATTAGATCTATCGGATAGATTTAATTAATATATATTTAATCCAGATCTAAAGTTTGAATTTAAAAATTAATACGATTAATTTTGCATTAAATACGAACGGGTTTTAGAAAACCTACGGGACTTTTACTCTAGCGTATTTACGAAAAGCCGCGAGAAACCCTAGAGTGAAAATTGAGAGAGACGCACAAGAGGCGCTAGCATTGCCGTAGCCGTGTACGAGGATTGTTCGTGTGGATACCGAGTAGAGGAAGAGGATTCTAAGAATCTTCTTCGACGATCGAGGTAGCCCACTGTTCAAGGAAGAACGAGACGCGGACGAATTCTTAAAAGGTAATATCGGATTCCTTAGCCTTGATTTGAACGCACCTGAGTGATCCTCGGGACGGGATTCGTAGAAATTTTAATCCGCTGCGTTGTACGGATCCCAACATGGACGTAGGTCAAAGAGTTAGACCGAACCAAGATAATCTCTTGTGTCTCTCTGTTCTTCTCTCCGTCTCTATATTTGGTGTTCTTGATTTCTTAGCGAAAAGAATTTTTGAGATCACCTATTCACCCCCTCTAGGTGATATTTCATCTTCACACCTTATTCACGAAACAAAGCTTACTGGCCAACTCACTACCGATGGATATATCCTATTGAGAGGTACTCATTTAAAATAAATCACATTAGTATTACTTGCTAGTCACACATTGCTGTAAGTTCTGGCTGAACCCAAGAGGGGGGTGAATTGGGTGAAGTATAAAAATTTAGATTCTTTGAAAATCTTTTCGCAATTCAGTAAATTCAACTTGTATAACAGAAGTGAGTTATAAATCAATTGACAAACATTCAAATGTAAATGCTGGAAATATAAGAGATAAGGGAAGAGGATGTGCAAAGCGATTTATCCGGTTCGGCCCAATCCTTGACCTACGTCTAGTCCCAAGCCTCACTTGGGATTTTCAATCCACTATCTTTGTTCAACTTGATTACACATTGCAGAATGAAGCAACCCTCTCTCTAGGATTCACTCCCCCTTACAAAGCTGTAATCAACACACCGCTTGATTACACACTCTGTACTCAGTAATCATCTCACTAGGATTCACTCCCCCTTACAAGTTGTAATCAACACAATGTATATCCCACTCAAGATTACCCAATCTTGAGTAACTCTCGAATAGAAAGATAATGTGTTTACAATAAATCTCCCTCTCTTAGAAGTGGATAGATAAACACCGAAGATCAAATACAAATCACTTCACTCTCTAAGTTATCTAAACATGTAAAGCAGTGTAAATTATGAGAAATCAGAGTATCAGCATGTTGGCAGTGTAAGCTTCTATCTCCACATTTTTCTACTTGAATTTGTCCTCTTTTATAGGTAGAGAACACCATATGACCGTTTATAGCCATTGCCCATATCAGACAAGGTTTGGGTTGAGCTTTGGTCTTCTTCTCTCTCTAGTTTTCGCTTAATCCACTTTGTGCGAAGTTCGAGTTGACTTCTTGACAATAGATCCGTTGGAATGGCGTTCTTGGATGTGGAAAGCGGAGACATTAATCACTTGGAAACGTGTGCGAGAGGATTACCCCAAAGAATGCAACTTTTACGGGTTTTGCTTTTAAAGTGCGCGTCACTTTTGCTTTTGCTTTAAACCTTCAATAAACACTCTCTAATTTATCTAAAACTCACCAATAAAGTGGTTAAACATATCTAGGAATATTAGAGATTAATCATAGGAAGTATTAAGATCAATCATGAAGGTTTTGCAAAATCGTCGAATTTGAATTTCAGATTTAGCCGATACAAACCGAGGTTTGTTTTCCAAACCCGAGGTTTTCCACACATTAAAAAACTGAAATGCTCTCGGGTTGGTTTAAACTCAAGTTTCCAACTAATAGACTCGAGTTTGGTTCTCTTCAAAACCAAAGTTTGCTCTCGGAACCCACAAACTCGAGTTTGTTACTTATAGGCTCGAGTTTGGATGTTCTTGGGGACCTGGTTGCTCTGTCCGAGCTAAACTCGAGTTTGTTCATTTATAGGCTCGAGTTTGGCTTTTTCCAAATGTTCATTTCTTCTGCGGAACTCTCGAGCTCGAGTTTGCAACTAGCAAACTCGAGTTTGCTAGTAGTCTTGTGACTTGGTTGCTTCTGACTTGGTCTGGCTCGAGTTTGCAACTCCGTCAACTTGCAAAGGCCATATTTCCCTGGTCTGAGCTTAGTTTTGGTTGATTCAACTCTTTATGGAAAGCTCTGTGTGTCAAATTTCCAATGGCATCAATTTCAGCTCAATTGGATTTGTAGTTTGTGAGATACACCCAAAACATTGAAGCTTGGTTCTGACTGTTTGCCTATGTTCTTTGTATTCAACAACAGAACATTTTGGTCATCTCCTGCAAAAATATATGTTCTTTGGTACTCAATGAATCTTGAGTCCACACAGGATTAGACATAATAAACTCATGTGTTCTTATAGAATTAAATCATATGATATTTGAGCAAAGAGTATATCGAAATCAAATATCAAAACATAGTTTTACCCAATCAAATAAATTCAAGCCAATGAATCAAATAGGGTAACAACTAAATGATACCAAACATGTTATTTCTCAATGGCGGTTTGTAAATTTACTTTATGCAGAAAAGATGTCATTGACAAAATACATATAAGTTTGAGCATAGAAAATCTTATCCATAAAGATAAGCATTTATCAACTAATAATTTATGAATGAGATCGGATTTTTCGAATATGCAGAATGTTTCAAATCTTGAACGTTCTTTCCAAAATGTGCATTATGAAATCAAAATTTTGATGGATGAAAGATTCATTTCAGAAACATGTTTGAAAACAATGCTCATCTTAAATGTGGTGGAAGTCAATAGGTCGAGAATGTATCGAATGCTTGATTTTAGAGAACATGTTGAACATTGAAGTTAACATGTAGAAGAATTTTCCCAAAAGGAAAGATCATAAGGATAAAGCATTAGCAAGACGTGTTTAGTACAATGAGACACATATGCATAATGGCTTTGCTATGGCTAAGAGATAATCTTGCTTCTTAGATGAGAATCTTGAAAGGATATGAACATTCAAGGCAAGATTATGAATATACATAGATAGTTACTTAAAATATGGATGGAGATAAATTTGATGTATTTGAGCAACAACAAAAAAGGAGTACTAGGATTCATGGACGATGAAGCAAACTCATTATTCCAAATGACTAGAGTCCTATGATATTACCCTAGTATGTTATTCCATATAATGGTTAATGCACTAACATTTAATGCATTAATGAACATTCATAATGCTTGGAATAACTTGATGAATAATGATTTATCTAATAAGTATAAGATTTCACAAATTGAGTTCTTTTCTTCAAAGAAGCTTGAAACTCATATATGATTAACTTGTTAGACATGAGGTCCAAACAGTTAGAGAATGAAACTAAAGAGTTCAAGCAAAATATTGAATTCCAAAGATCAATATGTGAAAGATAAGGAAAACTCAACTGGATAAATTTGAAGCATATCCAACATTCAATATACAATATTAACTTCCAATTTTGAAACATCATTTTAATGCAATCAAAATATGGATATGTTTTCAAAACATTTGTATGCATCTTCATAAAACAAAGTGAATTGAAATTCAAACAAATTTTAGGCTTGTGCATTTTAAATATCAAATCAAAAAGTTATGCACAAATTCACTTGTTTGATCATCAAGAACTCACTAGCAAATTGGTTAAACACGGTTAGGAATATTAGTGATTGATGATATGGAGTATATAGATCATACATGAAGTTTATGGAAATTCCAACAAGATGATTTCAAAAGCATAGTTGACTCAAACTTGAGTTTAGAAAGATAAACTGGAGTTTGGAAAAGCAAATTGGAGGTTCATGAAGGTAGTCTCAAGTTTGCTTATTTATAAAACATTGAAAGCTCTTGACCAAGTGTAAACTCGAGTTTGTCAATTGTAAACTCTTGAGGATTTTCACTGGAAGTGCAAACCTGAGGTTTAGAAACTGTAGTCTCAAGTTTAAAATGCAAATAGGTGAGTTTTGCCTTCTGTATGGACCAAACTGGAGGTTTGCGTAGTAAACCTGAGGTTTGTAAAATTTGTACAGGACCAAACCTAAGGTTTGCGTGGAGAACCTGAGGTTTGTAAATTTTCTTCAGGACCAAACCTGAGGTTTGCATTTTAGACTCGAGTTTAGACTTCTATCGAGCAACCATCGGGTTTTCATTTTGAAACACATTTTGCACAAAACTCAAACTCGAGTTCATAAGTGAGGTGGAAAGCAAACATTAATCACTTGGAAACGTGTGCGGAGGGGATTACCCAAAGTATGCAACTTTTTTCGGGTTTTGCTTTTAAAGTCTGACATCACTTTTGCTTTTGCTTTAAACCTTCAATAGACAATCTCTAAACAACCTGAAACTCACCAATAAAGTGGTTAAACATTGCAACATTGATATATTAACATTTTTCCTTCTTTACTTTATAGGTTTCTTGGGAAATTGAAATCTTACGTAAGGAATAAGGCATGGCCTGAAGGTTCAATACATAAGGTTATATAGGGGATGAGGTCCTATATTTTTGTTCAAGGTACTTTGATGACGTTGAGTCGTCTTTCAACCAACCGCCTCATCTAGATAATTGTCCTGAGTCTGAGCCATCATCAACAGAGTTGTTAATCCCTCGTGTTGGTAAACTAGTTGGCGGAAGTGAGAACTTCAAACTGACGGAACCTAAGAAGTTCCAAGCACATAAACATGTCTTGATTAATTGCACTAAAGTTGACCCTTCCTTCAGTAAGGATTGTACACAAATATATGTTATCCTATATATTTCCTTACATTTTATACTTACATTTCATGATCGTCATCACATGCTTAATTGCAGGGAAATAACAAATCACGTGAAGCGTCAATTGAGGATCCGTTTACAGACATCCTCCGAAATCGACAAAAAGGTCCATAGAGAATTCCTAGGTTAGTTTATATGGAAACTACTAAATGTCCATAGTACTCACTAGAATTAAAGCTCTCGCACTCGGCCCACTTGACTCTTAGTTCTCAGAGTTTTGATTATAACAAGACTTAAAAATGGTTAAGGTTTTGAATCAGTAAAAATTGGCCAAGTTAAAAGTGTACTCGAGTATAGTTTTAAGTATACTTGAGCATGTTCAATTTAACTTCTTTGTTTTAGTGTTCTCGGGTTGTTACTCGAGTATGGAAATCATATTACTTCAATATGATATCAGAAATAGGTCTCTGTATTGATCTCTAAGGATGTTACTCAAGTAAGCAATTGGTGTTACTCAAGTATAAGAAGAAACAACAAAGTTCAAAGAAGTCAAGACTCTGTACTTGAGCAAGCTCTTTTGATTATCTGAGTAGGGTACTCAAGTATAAGACTATTCTGTCAAGCAATTTCCCTCATCAGAGTACTACTCGAGTACAAGGTAAGTGATACCCTAGTATGGTACTCAAGTACAAGTAAGAGTCCACTCAAGTATGTATATTTTAGTCTCTTATTTGCTCTTTGTTTGAAGTTTACTTGAGTAGTGTTTTTCTGGTGCCAAGTATGATACTCGAGTATAAGGAAAACTGCACTCGAGTACAGTTGGCTAATGTTTCACTTAGTGTATTCTTTCAGTAAAGGAGTGATGATACTCAAGTATGAAGAATTGTGTACTCAAGTATGCTACACGAGTATTGACATTTGATTACTCGAGTATGCTCATTACAGAAGCCTATGATATGATCTTGCTGAGATGATACTCGAGTATGGATGAACATTAGGCATCTATAAAGGTATTTGTGAATAGTTACTCGAGTACAAGAGAATGCCAACTTGAGTATGATTCATTAGCTACCTGAAACCTTCGTTGTAACAGTAATCTCAAATTCAAATAATTTGGGTTATCATTCATTTTTGTTTAAATCTTACTTGAACTTATTTATGCTATTACTAATCATCTTTTTTAGTGGATTTCAAATCATTAAGAAATTTTTAGGCGGTGATTAGTCGAAAAGAAACTTCGTGTGTTAGAAGCATTTAATGTTTACAGAAAACATAGCATAATTCAAAGGAGATGAAATCATTCCTTCGAGACCAAGAGTACGTCAACGAGATCCGAAATCAAATTAATGAAGCAACGTACAACTGAGTCTAATGGAAGACATTTGTGTCTAACAAAACCTTGAAGAGTCTCAACGACTACATTAAAAGCTCTTCAACAGTCATTAATGGAAGTTAGTATAAAAGCTTTAAGCATTCAATTCTGCCAACTACTAAAAACTCTTTTCATTCAATTTGAAGTTATTGCAATCCATTGTTTCTTTGTCTTATATAATATCTTCGAATATCTTGTACTTCATTGATTATTTCTATCTACTCTATGAGAGAGTTCAAACACTTATTTCATTATCAGTTTAATCTCAAGGTAAAGGGACCTTGAGTGTGGGTGCACGATTACAAGTTGTAAAGGGACTGAATCCTGGTGTGAAAGGATTACTTCGGGTACAAAGTATGTAATTGTAATTGTGATTGTCAGTTAGTGAAAATCTCAGAGTGTTTGGGGACTAGATGTAAGTTAAAGAGTTGGACCGAACTAGTGTAACTCCTCTGTGTTCATATTCTTCTCTCTTTCTCTGTCACTATCTCTGTTTCTATTGTCCATCAACCAAATCGGAAAAGTTTTTTTGAAATCACCCTATTCACCCCCTCTAGGTGATATTCCATTTTCATTTGGTATCAGAGCCAGGTTTTCTCTAACAAGCTTAACATCTCGAGAAGGATCATGGAAGGACCTGATAGAGCCTCTATCAACTGACCACCTGGTTTCAACGGTGAACACTATTCATTATGGAAAACAAAGTTCAGAGTGTTTGTGTTATCTACTGAGTATGATATCTAGAAAGTAATAGAGAATGAAGATTATGATCCTACAAAGACAGAAGGCAGAATCCACCTTCCAAAGACTGAAGAGGAGTTTGATGAGAATGATAAAGAAAGATAACTCTTAACAGTAAAGTTGTTTGATGCTCCAAAGTGCATTTAGTGAAAAGGAGTACTTTCGAATATGTAACTTGTCAAGTGCAAAAGAAATGTGGAAAGCATTGGAAATAGCTTCTGAAGGAACATCTGGCATAAAGGAGAATCGGATCAACTCATTGACGACCGAGTATGATCTTCTTCATATGAAGACCAAAGAATGCATTGGAGAGTTCCAACTTCATTTTAGTCATCTGATCAATCAACTATCATCTTTGGGTAAGACGTATGAGCAAAACTCTCAAGTCAGGAAAATCATAAATATCCTAACGAAAGATTGGGAAGCTAAAGTCACAGCAATAGAAGAAGCCCATGGAGAATCAATGATATCGATAGCTGCTCTGTTCGAAAGCTTATCTAAATATGAAGGAAAGCTAAAATTCAAGAAGGGCTTAGACAAAATCAACAATCGAGGCAAAGGCATTGCCTTTAATGCTGTGAAAGAAAAGGAAGTCAAAGAAGAAGATGAAGATGAAGACGATGAACTAGGCATGATCGTTCGCAGATTCAAGAAGTTCTGCAGAAAGGATCAAGGCTTCAAAAATCGATTTCAGAAGGGAAGACAAAGTAACTGACACGAATATGAAGATAAAGATCAGATCATCTGTTATGAATATGAGAAGCCTAGCCATATCAAATCTGAATGTCCACAGATAAAGCGCAAGGAAAAGGAGAAGAAGAAGTTCAATCATTTCGAGAAGAAGGCATACGTATCTGCCATATGGGGAGACAATTCCTCAAATAAAGAAAGGAAGGAAGAAGAGGTTGCAAATGTATGTTTAGTTGCAGAAGAAGAAGAGCAACGAGAATACAATGATGAAATATATGATTCTAAACGCACTTACGATGAATTACTTTCTAAATACAATGAGTTACATTATGAGTTTAAAAAGATTGCAAAAGAACTCATAGCCTCCAAGAGGAAAATTAAATTACTTGAGCAACAAGATAAAGATTCTCCTCTAATTTGTGAAAACTTATTTTGAGAAAAATGTCCTGATCTTGTGAAGAAAAATTCTTATCTTACGAAACCGCTTGAGAAGTTCACTAAAGGAAGTAAAATGCTCGATGTGATTTGGGTAAAGGTGCAAAAATGCACATGTGCTTTACCTTCAGGAGCGCCCAACACCATATGCTTTTTCTAGGTACAAAAATGCCCACGTGGTTAAAAATCTGGAGCAAAAATCCCACCATCAGTTACTATTGCAAATGTCTGTTAATAATGAACCTGGAGAAAGTTTTTTTTTTTTTTGCTCGAATACCTAGAGAGAGATGAGAAACACGAGATATCATCCAACTTTTCAACTCAATACTCTCTTTTCTCACAAGACCATCTTCCAACTTCCAACAATGGCTTCTTCATCATTCATCCTTCATCTTCCCCTTCCTTCTCCTCTTCTTCTCTCCTCTTCTCAACACTCTTAGCATGAACGAGATTCCAAGGATTGTCCAAGTCGATCCTGTTCCCGTTCAGAAATCCTTTGGATTTGGCCGTTGTGGTTTTGGTGGAGCCGGCAGGAGGTTCTAAGGGCTTCGTATTGATCACCCCGCTTCGAGTTTTATATTCTTTTTTGCTTTTGTTTATACTTAATATAAGGTATTTGAGAGGACTTTGCATTCATAGTGAAGGGTGTTCGTTAGCCGTGGCTATTATCAATTTTTGTGAACTATAATACTTCTCCCCACAATGCTCTGTTTTATTTTACGTTTACTGGTTTTTTTCTTGGGGGTTTCTTATAAATATTATTTGATTGGCTGCCGAGATTAATCTCTTAGTTCACTAATTGGACGCTCTGTTGCTAAGAACAAGTGGGTATGGTTGCAATTTGTGACTTGGAATCAGCAAAGTGGGGTAATGCTTTTATAGCAATCAACAAAGTTGATCTGATTCAGTGCGATGGGTCTGATTTCAATCTATCTTCTCTTTGATGGTTGCTTTTCAGGATGGAAAATCTCAAATTGATGGTGGCCATGGTGGAAGTAGGTGCTGGAGTGATGATGTAGTATTGATTAACTGATTAGTAATGGATGGTGGGATTTTTGCTCCAGTTTCTTAACCACGTGGGCATTTTTGCACTAAAAATGCTTATGGTGTTGGGCGCTCATGAGGACAAAGCATATGTGCATTTTTGCACTTTTACTCATGTGATTTTAAAAGCTCAAAGATTTACAAATGACAAATCGGACATAGGTTACAATCTTGTTTTTGACAAGAAGAAAGGGAAAAAGAAAAGTAGTGAAAAATCGTATTTGAACTATTTTCAAAAGTCAGTTCACTCTTCAAATCCCTTTGCTTATTGTAATTACTGTAATTGAAAGGGGCATAATACTTCATCATGTTTTCATAAGAAAGAAAGAAGAGATAAACTTGTTGGTAACTATCGTTGGTAACTTATCGATGCCCCATAAAAGATGGGTACCTAAGGCTTGACTTTATCTGATTTGCAAGGGACTTATGTTTTAAATATCATGAGGATATCAATAAAGATCAAATGGAAGTTGAAACTCAAAGGCTTGACCGAAAATTATCATGAGTAATTTGAAAGTTTGTTTGAGAGTATCAAAGATACCAATTCTCGAGAATCAATGTGCTTCAGCCATACTCTGTTCTGCTCTGTTCCTGGCGACCTCCAGTAATTCTATGATATCTCCCAAACCAGGAATCGGATTGACATGAAACCAGTGGCATATGAAACTAGACATCCAATACGTATTTGTGGTAAAATTTCATGTCCAAAGGAGGTCATATGAATTATCTATGAATTTTACAAGTTCACACAAAAATCAACGTCACAGTCAGAACCAAGCTTCGATGTTTTGGGTGTATCTCACAAACGACAAATCCAATTGAGCTGAAATCGGTGCCATTGGAAACTAGACTCAAATACCTTTCCAAAAACATCAAGAACACAAAAAACGAAGATCACTTGAAGGAGATATGATGTTTTGAAGTTGAAAGTCTGTTCTGGATACTGCAGAAAACACTGATAAAATCAACCTCCATTCTTCTGATGTTAATGGATGAAATACAACCAGTTTGGAGCTGATTCTCCTACATGGAAAGAAGGTTTTGAAGAGCTTAAGTAATTGAATCAGAATTAACTCACTTGCAGACTATGGTTCAATGATTCTCGAGAATGGGTAGCAATTCTCGAGAACGCGAAAATCCACAACGTCAAATGCTTTCTCCCATCTGAACAAATTCTCGAGAATGGACTTGAGACTCTCGAGAATGGCATGTGACAAAATCAACATCGCAGCGTCTCGAATGACTCTTCTCTCGCCTACATCAGTTCTCATCCAATATGATTGCTTCTTGAGAATCTGATTATATTCCTCTTTCCCGATCAAGAACGATTCTCAAGAATGGCCTCTTGATGCTCGAGTATGTATGGAGCTGCACTCTTCCATTATCCATCTTCCATCGAGCAATTCTCGAGAATGGATAAGTGTGATTCTCGAGAATTAGCGTGGTTGTTATGTTTCAACATATATTCTCCATCAGAGTGATTCTCGAGAATGATTCAATGATTCTCGAGAATGTGCGTAACTGTTGTGTTTCAATATTTAACCTTCAGAGTGATTCTCGAGAATGGACAGATGATTCTCGAGAATACCATGATTCTCGAGAATGAGCGTGAATGTTTCAATATCAATTCTAGATCAGAGTAATTCTCGAGAATGCTAGATGATTCCCGAGAATGAGCGCAGTTATCTACCATTCCTAATCGAGCAATTCTCGAGAATGATCGAAGCAATTCTCGAGAATTAATTCTTCTCGTTCCGTGATTTTCCGATGTCGCTAATCGATTTCATAAAATCAATGGGTCATTATGTATTATCTATTAATCATATCTCGAGCTTATTTATATCATGTTTAATCATCTTTTTGATTGAGTTTCAGTTGATTAATCGTGTTAATCTAAGTGTTTGAACGAAAGGCAATCCGACGTGGCAGACGCATTAAATGCTCGTTCAGAAAAGCAGAGCTCGATCGGAATAAGATTTCCTTTGCAGACGAAGTAATTCCTTCGAGGATCACTTAATCCAGCTATCACTCTCTGCAGAAGTACATTCGATGGCTGAAGCATTTATGAAGCAACGGTCGATTATCTTCAACGGAATATCATTTGTGTCTAATGGAAATACGAAGAGTCACAACGGCTAGTTTACAAAGCTTCTCAACGGTCATTAAGGACGATCAACTATAAAAGGAGAAGGATTCAAAATGGACAAAGAGAGACATAAGCTTGCTTTCGTCGAAATGCTGATATTATGAATCCAACGCTCAACTCATATACTGTTTCACAATGTTTATATAGCTTTCGGTAGAGAGTGTGATGATCGATTATGTACTTCGGTGATTATCATTCATCTACTCAGGAGAGAGTCTTATCAATCATTTTACAATTCGTTCAAATCTCAAGATAGAGGTATCTTGAGTGTGGGTGTATCAATTACAACTTGTAAGGGGGAGTGGAGTCCGAGTGAGAGGACCATCCTTCGTTTGAGTGTGTAATTGTATCCTTACTTGTGTGTAAGGGAGAGTATCTCGTAAGAGTTGTAAAGGCTGCACAAGTGCCCGATTAAACTTGTGAGGTTGTAAAGGCTTTTCTCTTGTGCCCGGTTAAACAATGAGATAGTGAATTGAAAATCTCAAGCAGAGCTTGGGGACTGGACGTAGGTCACGGATTGAGCCGAACCAGGATAAATCATAGTTTGCATATTCTCTTTCCTAAACTCTTATATTTCCAGCATATATGTTTGAATGATTAACTATTGGTTTATAAAATATTTCTGTCATATGAATTGATTTCAGTAAGTTGTGAAAAGATTTTCAAAGTTCATAAAGTTTTATCGAACACCCAATTCACCCCCCCTCTTGGGTGATAGTCAGGTCTAACAAATGGTACATTGAAGCAATGCTCCAAATACATGATGGGGGATCAATCCAAGTTTGTAGCAATGAGATCAAAGGATGGTGGCAAAGTAACCTTTGGGGGGAATTAAACTGGAAAGATTGCTGAAATTGGTGAGATTGGTGAAAAAGAAAGACCACTAATCAAAGACTTATATTTTGTGGAAGGCCTTTGTCACAACCTCTTTAGCGTCAGCCAAAGTGCAAACAAGAACAACTGGATTATTTTCAACTCAAAGGAATGTCTCATTGTCAACAAGGATGATCTTCCAATTGGTAAAGGTAACCTTAAATTTCTATTTAAGGCCCCTAGAGAAGGTAACTGCTACACCTTGAATTTACCTGAAGTTATATTTGAGAAGTGTTTTGTTAGCAACTTGGAAGAAAGTTGGCTGTGGCAAAAGCGTCTGGCTCAAGTAAACATGTTCCAACTAGACAAGTTAGTTAGAAAAGATTTAGTTTTTGGTTTACCTAAACTTTGTTTTAAAAATGACATGATTTGTGAAGCTTGTCAAAGGGGTAAACACACTAAATCATCTTTCAAAACTAAAAATGCAATCTCAACTGATCGACCTCTCAAACTACTTCATATAGACTTAGTTGGACCAGCGAGAGTAAAGAGCCAAGGTGGCAATTTGTATACTTTGGTCATTGTCGATGATTTCTCAAGGATTAAACATTTGATTTGTTTGTCGTGTTTTCCAAGAAAGTGCAAAATGAGAAAGGTATTTGCATTTCAAGTATTCATACTGATCATGGAGAGGAGTTTGAGAATCAAGCTTTCGGGGAATTTTACGATGCCCACGGTATTGACCATAACTTCTCAGCCCCAAGGACTCCACAACAAAATGGAGTAGTTTAAAGGAAGAACTAAGTCCTCACTGAAATAGCTCAAACAATGTTGAATGAAAACAAGACCTCATAAGTCTTCTGGGTAGATACAATGAGCACAACGTGCTATGTTTCTAACTAAGCCTATCTCTGAAAGAAATTCAACAAGACTCCTTATGAACTCTACAAAGGAAGGAAGCCAAATCTGGCACATTTGCAAATCTTTGGATACAAATGTTTTGTCCACAACAATGGTAAGGATAACTTAGGAAAATTCGATCCTAAGTCTGACAAAGGTATATTTTTGGGCTATGTTAATAGGAGTAAAGCTTATAGAGTCTTCAATAATTGTACTCATATTGTGGAAGAGTCAATTCATGTTATGTTTAATGAAACTGAGCCTAACAAGTTCATTGATGAGGATTAACCTATTTTTCAAATCACCATCAGAATCTCAAGAATCTCCTGAGTAACCGCTAACCAAAAAGCCCCGCTCTTCATATTGCTCTAAAACCCCAGCCTCTAAGAAACCCAAGCCAAAGGGGTTGTCTTTCAGGAAAGACTGACTCATTACCTTTCAGGAAAGGCAAGGAAACTCTACTAAAAGTTAATTCGGAAGAAGAAGGTCACTCTAAGTCTATTACCGATCGTCTTCAAAGGCCGTCTCAACTTTCTCAAGCCTTTGGGAGTATGAAGCAACATGCTTCAGGAAGTAAGAGGCAATAGGCCTCTGGTAGTCATTGGCAAGCATCCAGTGCTGGCTCTGCAAGACCTTCTTTGACCCAACTGCATGGCGATGCTCTTCATCCTCCTCTTGGTATGCATAATGATCCTGTGATCATTCATGATCACCAATCCTTTCATTTTCATTATGGGAATAGACCATTATGTCCCACTGTACATTTGGATTTGGATCACTTTTGCAAAGAATGCAACCTAGATTTGTCTCTGAGCTTGTTCAATACCTGCCACTACTGCAAATTTAGACTCCCTACTCTTCGACCATTGTTCACTTATTCTATTACAATACAAGTGTCAAAGAGAAAGAACATAAGGACGATAAAGATGTTTTGATTACTAAGATTAAGCGATGAGAGATTAAGATCTCGACTGAGGATTTGAATACTTTTCTCAGAGTTGTTGATGTACTTGAAGATGCTCCGAAGTGTCTAACCATGAGTGTCATAGCATCTTGCTTCCTGATGTGCCCTATGACAGTGACAAATTGAAATTCAAGACTACTATGATGAACGACACTTATAGGGTCATCTAGTATCTTTACAGTAGAAATATGGTTCAGAAAGGACAGAGTTTCACTCACTTCGTTGCGAAGGATTATCACTTGTTTGCATCAGTAATCGCTAAGGAACCAAGAAACTTGGTAATGTAGATTATGGATGAAATGTTTGCATTTATATCCCAAGCTCATACTCGACTGAGAGCCACCATTCCTTTCCTAAATCTTGTGTCTCATATTCTAGCCATGCACAACATTTGGCATCTGACTGATGATAAGACCGTGTTTCGTCAGAAGTTTGGTAAGGAACAAATGGTACGAATGAAGATTTCCTTCACTAAGGTCACCGGTAAGGCCAATAAGAAAGAGAAGAAAGTATTACTGAAAAAATCTGTTCCTTCTACCTCTAAAGCAGCCCCAGATGAAGCACAATCTTCTCAGGCTAGATTTCTAACGACTTCTGTTGCTCCTTCGTTTGCTATTGCTTTTATTGGCTAAGCCATTCAGGTCGCTTTGGCTCCTTTGATTTAGTCCATTTGTGCTCAGTTTGCCACTACCAATACCAAAATAGGGTCTCTGCATCAAACCAACCAAAAGATGATTGAGTCTATTGCAAGTGGGTTAACAAGTATGGAATAGTATATGTACTCGAAGATTCAGGTTCTTTATAATCAGCAGTGTGAGATACAGAAGGATATTAAGTCTCTTCAGTAGCATGTGCACAGGCTTGATACTACACTGGATGATCTCAGCATCAAGATTACTCTTAGCCTCCTATGCCTTCATCAATTCCATCATCTTCTACTGCTCCTGAGGATACTCCTTTGGCTGAGCCTCTTCCTATTCCCGAACCTTAATCTAAGCCTCCCTCTGTTGAGCCTTTATCTGATACTGTTGTTCAAACACTTATTTCATTATCAGTTTAATCTCAAGGTAAAGGGACCTAGAGTATGGGTGTACGATTACAACTTGTAAAGGAGAGTGAATCCTAGTGTTAAAGGATTAGTTCAAGTACAGAGTGTGTAATTGTAATTGAGATTGTGAGTTAGTGAAAATCCTAGAGTGTTTGGGGACTGGACGTAGGTCAAACTCAGTGTTCATATTCTTTTGTTTGTCTCTATTTCTATTGTCCATCGGCCAAATCAGAAAAAGTTGAAATCCCCCTATTCACCCCTTCTAAGTGATATTCCACTTTCATTGACCACGCCAAAAGATTTACGGAATACAATGTCAATGTTTTCACGAGATCAAGGATTGATAACCCAAAACTCAGGTGTTTATGGCACTTTTGGGACAAGAAGTTATATGAGCAATAGTGACAGGAACATGCAATTCGGTGACGTCTCATATTATGGAAAGCTGCTTGATGTGGTCAAAATAAATTACCAAGGATGTTTCATCGTGACTTTGTTCAAGTGTTTGTGGGTAAATACGACAACTTCCTGAGGACTTGGCATCATATAAGTAAATTTCTTCCGGCCTATTCACACTTGTTAGTCTGAAGGTGATAAGTCATATATTCTTGCCTAAGAGGCACATCAGGTTTATTATGCCACGGACGAGAGTCATAGGGATTGGAATATGGTGGTTCACTTACAGCCACGGGACCTTTACAACATGGGCGATGGTGATAACTTCACATACGAGAGTGAGTCGTTCCAGCCCGCTAGTTTCGAAAACTTATTCCCAAACAGCAATGACAATTTACCTATAGTTCGATAGTTTTTTAAGATATGCTTTATGAAATATTTAATTTAAGTTTAATTTGTATTCAAATATATTAAACTCACAAGTAATATTTTCTCCAAACTTTTTTGTAGGGATAGTGACGAAGATTGAAATGAAAAATTATGTTTATGATAACATATTTAATCGTAATCCTCGATTTATTTATTTTTTTTAAAAAAACCATAATAGCATTTCTAACGGTTCTATAACCACCACAAATTAAACCCAACCCCTACAAATGTACCAACCGCTACAAACACAGTCACCTCAACTGCTACGAACAAAAACCGCTATAAAAAAAACATCATATCAACAGCTACAAGTGTTACGCATATATCCCTATAAATACCTCCACCAGACCTCATTTTATATACTTCATCATCTCTTCCCACACTCGTTTTCTCTTGTTTTCTCTCATTTATTAACATTTTCTGCAGAGGTTAAGTGTTTAAAAAGGTTAAGTGCTAATCAAGCGGATCAAATATGATGAACATCTGTTTACAAATCTTTTTTTCCCTTCTAACTTTGTGATACTAATTTTTTTTATTCACAATTTTAAGGACCTTGTTCAACATTCCTTCTACTTTCATATACATTATTTTCATGATTAAATATTAATTAAATGACCTCATAATTAGTTCTTATTATCTACACATTCGTATTTTTATACACGTATATAATAACCATATATAATCAAATATCATATAACTAAGATCAATTATTCTTAACTAAATCAATTATTCTTAACATTAATATATATCATTTATATTGAAATTATTAGTCAATTAATAAAATAAACTAAAATGACTCTTTGTTTTTTGTTTTTTAAATGTTATTCATTTGTAGCGATTTTCTAACCGCTCTGATTTTGACATATACATTTTACCGTAAGTTTGTAGAGGTTTTACAACCGCTATAAAATTAGATAAACTTTTAAAAATGCGGCAAACTTTTTTCCAAAAAATGGTGGCAAAATTTTGTAGCGGTTACTTAACTGCTACACATAATTTAAAACATTTGGTGCATTTTTTAAAATTTCATCCAACTTAGTAGCGATAAATAAACCGTTACAAAATGTTACCGTCATTTTTAAAATTTTTGGTGATGTATTTAGTAATGGTTAACCAATGTGGTTAATTTCATATTGTAGTGATTACCGAACCACTACAAAGTCTTTACACACGACGTCATCTTAACCTTATGTCGTAGCAATGGTTACAAACCGCTACAGTTATGGTAGCGGTTAAGTATATGTAGTAGCGGATTTAGTAAACTTGCTACAAAGTTGCATGCAATAATGTGTTTTGTAGCGTTTTTGACAACCGCTACTAATGTCATTTGTAGCGGTTAAAACCGCTGCAAAGTATCTTTTTTTTTTTTTTTTTGTAGTGTATTTGTCCTTAATTTACAGGAAAATATGCTTTAATTTCTAAATATTAGTTTTAAAATTTATCCAGACTAAAGTTTCCATAATTAATTACTCATAATATTTCTAATTTCCAAATCCCGAAATTTGGGATGTCACAATTTCCTCAATGGAAATATGAACAAGATATACAAATAATTTAAGTATATCATCATTGATATAGATATAAATATAAAAATGCATTATGATATATTTTTTTAAAAAAAAAAAAAAACTGTCAAACTTCTGAAGTTAAAATAACATATGCACTTGATTATATTGAATATTTATTAATTAATTTAAGTTAGATGAAGACTAATTTATAAATCCTTTTTTTTCCTTTTTAACTATCTTCAATTTTCCTTTTAAACAACATAAGGACATTCTCGTGTTTTAACAACATTCAGAAATCCCTAATTAAGCATCTTGGTCTCATTAAGAATTTGTTAAAAGTGGAGGCCCAATTTTAGTTTTGACAATTTCAGTTGGATTTAATTTGGATTTTTCCTTAATTTTTTTTCATTTTTTTTATAATTTTAATTTTAATTCTTCTTTTATAATTATCATAATATATATATATTATTTAATAAAATTCACATCCTTTTCAGTCATTTTTTACCTAAACTTACTTTTCCAAAAAATCATCCAAACACATTGCAGTTTCAAAAAAGCCATTTATACTAACACCAATCTAAACATAAATCTCATTATATAATCTGACTTTAGCTATTAAATTTGCAAAAGTTATATTAAAAAAAAAAAAATTCACTTTTGTCATCGGGCTAATCAAACACGTCAGGATGAATTAGACACCATTAATTGATCCATAATACGCCCATTCATTTGGGCTTATCACCTTCTTATTGCCCATAAAATTCTGAAAAATCCAATTCCATTTTTTATTATCAATTTTTTTTTTTTTTTGGGGTACAAATCCAATTCCAAATTAGATACAACGTGGGAGTGGTATGAACCAGTAATGGTAAAAACAAGGACCAGTAATGAAGAACGGCCGAATGGTGAATGGGCCAATGTTGGGCCCATGATAGTATTTGAAGAAGAATGTGAAGCGGCATATCCACAAGTGGCTGAAATGACCAGACGCAAACTATATTCTCTTCTCAAAGCAACACAAACATATTTTGAACGCATTCTTAATACTATATACTATACACCAGAATCTTCCTGCCTTAGGTACAAGTTGGCTTATTAGTGAAAAATAGGAAGAAAGAAGAGTGAAACACACACAAGCAAAAAGATATGAAGAGAATAAAAAGTGAATTAAAGTGGTGGGAACCAAATGTATAAGAGAGCGAATAAGAGTCTCTTGTATTGTTGTTTTTGTTTTGTTTAGCTTTTTATTAAACAAATGAAAAGCTATACTCCACTTTGCTTAAGTTGCATGGAGTTGATCGCTTTCTGTTTAACCAAATATTTCTTCTTATCCGCAAGAAAGAATTTCTTAGTGGGAATTTTTCCTTTTTCTCTCTATCAATTTTTTATTAATTCGTTGTTTATGTGTACTGTTAACTCCACTCTCCAAAAGTTTAGACACAACAAACTTTTTAATTAAAACTAGATGCAGTATATTAATACTCTAAGAAGATAGTGATTCTTTTATATAATTTCTTATAGAATAAGAGTACAGAGTCTTTTAGTTTTTTAGTCAATTCCTCAACAAATATCTCTCTAAGCATGTTCTCAGCTCCCATAGAGATTTCTCATAGAAATTGTACCAAGAAAAAACTATACATGAGAAAAAAGAGGGGGTCGGTTTTAATCTCAAAATGCCATGTTTTCACTATGATATTTGATGATTAATCTTTATTACAACTTTCCGTTAAAAAAAGAAAAGAAAAAAGGAAATCTTACAAACTTGAGTATTGTTGAGTTGAAATATGAGCAAGTCTTTCAACTTGATTTCCTCGAAAAACCACTTTGTACGTACTTGTGCTTTCCGTCAGTTTTTTAATCGGCACCTAACTTTTTGTTTGTTTAAATTAGATACTTTAACTATAGTCTGTTAATACCATTAGCCCTTGTACTTTAAGAAACACCCTTGTGGCCCAATGGACACCGTTAAAATAGAAAAAGGAAGAGAGAAAAAATGAAGATGCACACAGCAACATCTTGAAGACAAAAACATAGACCCACCGGTGAGCTCTTCCTCTGCAACTATTGCGACTTCCACTATGGTGTAGTGTGAAGATTATGTCACACATGACAGAAGATGTATATCCATTTCATTATTTTGTTGGATACTCATTCTCCAGCTTCTTCTTATTTTTTTTTTATTAGGATATCAGATATTATTTGTTTTAAGTTTGCGCGGGGTTTGGATTATGTTAGCAGTTCATTAGGATACTATTTTGTTATTCAGTTAGTCTCACGATCGGGTTACCAATCTAGCCATGTAAGCACGTACTATCTATAGAAATGCCTTTTATCATCAATAACAATCAAGTCTTTCAGTTCATCCTTATTATCCCGACTACCTAAAGTAACAACACCAAAGCATTCTCCTCCAAATTTTTTGTCATCACATGAATTGATGAACCCCGACTCACTGTGATCTCTCTTATTGCATCTCTTGTCTTATGTGAGAGGGATTTCTTGGAGAGAAGTCGAGTGGGAGAAAGCTCAGACAACGATGATATGTTAAAGGATTTAATTGAAAGAAAAATGTATAGGTTACCAAATTAAAATTTGAGAAAAAGTATAAATGCAGAAAAAAGTGGTTTTCCTTTTTTTATTTTTACCAAGAGTATATATCCCAAACCGATAGTTAAGACCTAATCCCTTTTGAGACGTAAATATCACATAAGTAGGTTTCACCTATTCTCACAAGACATTTTTCATGCACATTATTGGGAATTAAAGCTATTATATATTTAAAAGGCACAACTATTTGCCAACTGTGTTGAACCTTGTTGATTTTCTTTTCGCACAATCTATTCGTAAGTTGTGTTGAATTGTTTTAATTTATTCATCACTAGACTTCCCAATAGAATATAAATTAAAGGCATATGCAAATGCAATGTGAAAGATTACCAACTAATATATAAATATTTTGGAAGAATTGAATGGAATAAGCTTAAAGTCAAGTCAGCAATTATTTATTTTGTAGTTATAAGAGTAGGTTAAATTTTTTTTTTTATTTTTTTTAAGTTTAACATACGGAAAAAAAAAAAAAAAAAAGGGTTAGTGAATATGGCGGGTAGTATCTATGAAGGATATAGGAACTATAGTAGTGGAGGGAAAGGAAAAGAATAAAAAAGAAGAGGGAGTGGACATGACGACGTAGAGAACTTTGGTGATGTTATTAGTCACGCAACTTCAATGTCTTGATAACCTTAATTATTTTAACATTTGCGATTATGATTAATCAATCAAGATTATTAGATTAATAAAAGCTTAAAGTTGTTTGTAGTCATGCATGCTGAATCTCTTAGCATGTTATGTAGGACATGCATGGAATTGTGTTTGGATGAGCTTCCCATTACATGAATCAAATGAATTTTTCTTTTTTCTAACGATAAAATGGTTTGCTACTTTAAAGTGACAAATAAAGAAAATAAGGATTTATTTGATTCTATTATTATGTTCTTAGAATAATTTTTGAAAATACTAGTTAAAAAAAAAAATATCTGCTTGCTTGAATCATTATTTTTAAAACATATCTAAAATGGTGAAGTAAAGGGTGAAAGATTAATGTCTAATATTTACATAATTTCTCTTAATGAAAAAATATAATATTTTTCGTCTCTTCTCTAATTTTATAAAAAAGTAACAAAACATAAAAAAAGATGTTATGAATATTTTTTTTCCTAAAACAATTTTTAACTTCTTATTTTTCACATCATCTAATAAAAACAAAATTTTTAAATAATTTAGTTATTTTTTCGTCTTGAAGAACTATTTTAAAAACAAGAAATCAAATATGCCCTGAATTGTTTTTGAACTCAATAATACTCGGTGGCTTCTATCAAGCATCAACTATTGTCCTTAGCTACGAACCATACATTCTCATATGATAGAATTAACAATTATTTTTGAGTGGAGATTAATGGAGTGTTTATAAACTTTTAAAAAATTTTTAAAAAAGAGGAGGCTAACGGGATGATTTTTTTTTTTTTTAATCTTGAAGATATATTTATTTTAAATAAAGCTAAATTAAATCAATTTTAGTTGTTGACTACGTAAGCTAGATAACCTCAAAAAAGTCATCATTACTTCCATAATACAGGCCATTGTTGTACTCCATGATGCATGCAATATATTTTTTAAAAATTTTTTCTTTAAAATGTTCTCACAATAACTCAAAAACTTATTTTCATTATTCATTCATTTTCTCTTGAAATTACTACTTTTTTAAGACTCAAATATTTTATATGGTTTATTTTTATCGGTTTAATTTGTTAAATACATACATACATAGACAAACACACATATACATATATATAAATATGTGTGTGTGTATATATATATATTTGTGTATATATATGTATGCGTGTGTGTATGTCCCACACAATTTATATATCTTTGAAGTTTTAAAATTTGATGGACAAGACATAGTGCATCTTGCCGCCCCCGATTGTGCATTATACATTTTGGGAAGTATTGTATTTTTGAATATCCATAGAAAAAGTGTCCATATTTAGTGTCTGACCGTACTTTGAACATGATTATTTCCTAAACAGGGATACATGCACTTTAAAAAAACAAAAGGAAGAATACAAGAGGAAACTAAATTTTCAAAGTAATTATAAGCACATAAACAAAGCATAACATAGAAATATAAAGAGAGAATAATTATACCAACATAACGCAAACTTAGATGGATACTGCATCTAACTCCAATCACTCACTATATTTAGTTTTAAAGTTGTCACTTGATATATATTGTTCGGTGTAGAATACAGATGTCCAGCTAAGGGCTGGTATTTTGATCTTGGATAGTTAGGCTCTACCTGAATATCTATGGAGGAGATAATCAGGAGAGCGTGGGATCACCATACACGACAAAGGGGTGGTGTGTGTGCACAGCGAGACTGTATATAAATAGTCTGAGTTAGAATCTGTGCACCTAGTTACTTGACCTCTGTATTTATAGAGGTGTCCTAGGCAGATATCTCGGCCTGGTGCGATATCCGGGACACCATATTCGGGCTGCGCTATCTCTGGGGCGAGGGTCTCGGAATGCCGTTACGATATGGGTAGATTCCGCCTAGCCAAGATTCCGGATCTCACCCCATGATTAGCGTATCATTGACAGAGATTTGCCGTAATCTCCCAAAATAACCAGATTAGAAAAGGATTTGTAGTATAATGTAACCTGGGTCGTTTCCCAACGAATTCGCAATCGGTTCAATTCGAAAAGCAATAAAAAACAAGTAAAAAATTGGGGGTTTTGATTCAAAGAGAATAAAAATGAAATAACATATGTAACGAAGTAAACACAGATTAAACGAGATAAACAGAAGATTAACCCAGGATTTCGAATTCCACCACTTCCCTTCCTCGGACGAAAAACATTATAACCGAACTCGTGATCGACTGGGCAAACCGAAATCTCGCATTTGCCCAGAAATTACCTCAATCGAACAATCGTCCAGAATTTATTCGAATCGGTGGCGTATCTCTGTGCGATCGTACAATGATACTTTAACCTAGTTCAAACTACGTCCTTGGGAAATGTCGATACGGGCGTTAAATCTAACACCCAATCCGAAAGTAAATCGAATCCGAAATTACAAAACGAAACTTGAATTTGTTACCGTTAAGAACGAGTCCTCTGGATAGTGGAATCCTCAATCCATGGGTCAATCACGGTAGCTTAGCTAGTCATGGTTATGCAGAACGAAAATCGAACGAGAAATGAAGAAGTTCATCATGAACACGAAGAACACGATGAACGAGGAGGAAGAACAGAGATGAGAGAAAATAAAACTTACGTATTTGATTCAAAACTATCTAAAAACGTAAATGAGAGTGTGTTTGTGGCTGCTGCCTCACTTAACCTAAAATGGAAAAACGAAATGGGGCTCCAATCCACAAGTCAGGCCCAGAACGAAAATAAAATGAAATGGGCTTTAATTACAAAATTCGAGCCCAAAAATACATATGACTTCGGCTCCAAAATCAACCGCCCTCTTGTCCGAATTTGCTCTTCATGTCTTCATAACAATTGTAGCTCTCTGAATCATCTAAAATATGAGACAAAAATGAGGCAAATCCGATGTCTGGTTCAAGAGTTATGGTAAAAATGGTGAAGCAATGTAAAACTGGAATTTATTATTAAATAATGGCTAAAATATAATAAAAGGCCTAAGGCCCAAACAAGTATAAAAGCCATTATTTATTAGCTAAAGAGTCCTAAATTATAAATCAAGAGACAAAAAGTAGTGTATGAAATATTCAATTATCAATCATACCTCCTGATTCCGTTTGGGCCGCGCCATGGACTTGGGCTTTTGGGCCGGTCCGTAACAGTTGCCCCCCAGCTTGGTTGTTCAGGCTTACGGGCGGCGAGGTGTTCAATGCCCCGGCCCCTGTTGAGGTCCGGGGCTTATGCTTCATCCGGACCGGCTTCTAACGCCGTGGCTTGTTCCTGTCGTAACAGTCCGGTGGGTCGCGCCTGACCGAGGCATCTTAAACGGCCTCGAAATTACGTAATTAGCCCCATGTTCGTGAGTGAATCGCTTGGCATTCTTTCCGTAGGCTCCATCATTGTTGCTTTACACCTGGCTTACCCTGATTGGAAAGAGTTTGCAGCCGTCGCGCCTCTTTGTGTGCCGATTTGCGTGCACATTTAATGCTCCTACGTCGTTCTGTGCATTTCCCATCGTGTCTAGGTTCAAAGACCGAATCACCCCGGCATTCCATTTCCCTGTCATACCTATGAAGTAATTTTTTTGCGTTTGGCTCCTCACTTTTTCCCGCTACAACCTTTCTTTGGTTTTGCTCTGGGTTTGTAGAATAATCTCCTTTGCCAAAACTCCACTGTTCTCCATTTCTATCGTTCGAGTTTCCCTCTTCTTACTCATACAGGTATTTTCCTTATTATTCTTTACTTTTTTACGGCATAACGTACTTCTACCGATTATATATCATTTGGTCCATTATCTGTATTACTACTCCTCCTCCTTTCTGGTTTTCTGAGTAAGCTTTTGGGACCATTTTCTGGGTTTTCCTTGCTTTTGACATATCCGCGTCTGTACTTGCCTCTCTTTCGACATAAGACCTTTAGTTCTTAGGTTCTTAGTTCCTTCCTTATGGATAGAGATAGGCATTTTCCTAAACCCAGATCAATGTTAACCCCTGAGGAAGAGGAGTTTCTTCGCACTCGCTTCCCGCGAGCTTCTTATTGGGTTCTTGGAACCGAGCTTTCGGAAGCGGAGAGGTCATCCCCTTTACTCCGAGGCGGGGTCGGTCAATCAAGATGAGTCGGGCCCCGACCTACTGCTGTTAGAGCTCTGTCTCCTCCTCCTGCTCGAACTTCTGCACACAACTTTCCTATCTCATCGCCAGTACAAGCCGGGATCGGTTCTGTTTCTGGCTCCAGGTCTCCGGTCTTATTGGCCCACCCGCTCAACTTCTGTGAGGGTCCACCTTCTGTGAGCTCGGATCCTTATCCCGAGGATTACCTGGGCCCCTACTGGGACTGCTTGGCTGAGGGCCTTCCACATTGCGTACTACAGAGACTCCAGAGCCTCCTCGATTCTTGGTTCTTGCCGGCATCGGCAACCTTCAGGCCTTTCTTCTGGCGTACCCTTTCGTCTGAGTCCGCCATCTATTTTGCCTTCTAACATGCTTTTACCAAGTATTTCCAACTCTGCTAATTTCCTTTTATTTTGCCTATAGGTTAATGGCTCCCAAATCTGTGCCCTCCAAGCAAAGGACCGAGGCTGAGGAATCAGACTCTTCTAGTCCTCTCGAGGCTTTGTGTCGTAGATTTCCCTAGGTGTCCCATGAGGTCTTGAAGACCCGGTCATCGATGTCAGATACCGACATTGCATGTTTGGATCTACCCGTCATGGAGGGGTGCGTTATACGCCGCCCAGAGGCCGACGAGCCTATTTGCGTGAAACGGGAAATAGGCAGTCCCAATTTCTTTTTCTTTTACCAGGATTACCTTACTCGGGTTGGTGTTTGCTTCCCTTTCAGCCAATTCCAGATAATGGCCCTGTTGCACCTGAGACTTGCCCCGTCCCAACTTCATCCGAACGGGTGGGCTTATCTTGTTGCGTTCGAGCAACTGTGTCGCTCCTTCCTCGTTCCGATTCCCTGCTCGACCAATCTCTTTTTCTATTACTTCGGCCCCTTTACCCCCGGCTCTCCCAAAGAAAGCGACAAGCTAAAAGGGTTGGCATCTCTCCGCTGCAATCCAGATCGGAAACTCATGAAGCCCTACTCCGAGTCGTTTAAGCGGTTCAAAAATGCGTTCTTCAAGGTTGTCGCCGTGCTTGGTAAACAAAGCTGGTTTTTGAAGGGGTTGAGGCCACCGACATAGAGTGGTGTTTTCCTCTATATTGGATGGAGAGTCATCATAAATCTGCTCCATCATCCTTCCAAATTTCCAAAGATGACCTCTGTCGGAGACAGCCCTTTCGTGCCTTGGTTGGACGCCTACGTGGAGGAGTATGGCGTCCAGAGTGTGGCCTTTTTTATTTATGGGGAGGGATCTAAGCCAATCCCCTCTACTTGTAGGAGTCCCTCCTTTGCAATGTTGTTTGTCTTTCCGTAAAATTTGGTATCCTGTTGTAGTAATTTGTGTTTATTCCTGACTTCCTTTACTTGTCCTTTTAGCTTAAGACATGAGGGCTCTTCCAAGTTACTTGGTGAAGGTGAATCCGGCCACGGCATCGCCGAGTCGTCGGACT
This sequence comes from Acacia acuminata, assembly GCA_019022655.1. Classification (NCBI taxonomy): domain Eukaryota; kingdom Viridiplantae; phylum Streptophyta; class Magnoliopsida; order Fabales; family Fabaceae; genus Acacia; species Acacia acuminata. Next base: position 538,414 of record JAFJYI010000223.1, read on the forward strand.
CGGAAACGGGCCGTCCCTGCCAAAGGTGCTACGCCCGAGGCCACTATTGCCTCGTTGTTACAAAGAAAACTAAGGTTTCGGGCGGCAAAGTGTCGGCTCCATCCATCTCCTCCGGGCCTTCTCAGGGAGTTGTTTCCCAAGCTCCGAAGGGGAAACAGGTGGTTGTGTCTGTGGACGAATCTGTGTCTGCGGTTATCGCAACTACTCATTAGGTTTCGGTGCTCCCGATACCTCAGCCACCTCCGCCTCCTCCACCTCCTCCTACCGGGTCGTGTCGTCCTTCTTCTGTGCTTCCTCGTGGCTTCATATGGGATAAGGGGGTGACCAAGGAAGCGGACGTTGCGTTCCTTCCTCCCCGGGAATTTATGGAGAGCCGGCCCCTGTCTCCGCCTAACGTTGATGAGGTGTATGCAGCTCAACGGTATTTATGTAAATCCGTTGGGCTGCTTCAAGCCTATATTCTCATGAGGGAGAAGTATTCCATGTCCGATGCAGAGAATAAACGCCTGAGAGCATCTCAGGAAGAGGTGGCAGCTAAGCAAAAGGCTCTGGAGGAGGCCGAGTCAATGAAAAAGGCCTTGGCTGAGTCTGAGGCCAGGGTGCAGATTTTGCAAGAGGAGCAGGATACCGCTCGGGCCAAGCAGGATGCTTCTAAGGCCGCGGTCGTGAAGATGGATCAAGAACTACTACTCACGCGGGAGGGGGCGGAGAAGTCGGCCTCTGAGTGTTCCCGGGCCCAGATAGCACTGGGCGAGAGTCTTGAGGCGGTGAAAGCCCTTCTAAAAACGGCGTGTTCTCGCTGTCTCTAAGCTTAAAACAAGCGAGGAGGCCCTCACCGCGGCACAGCAGGCGCGCTTAGAGTCCGAGAGCTCTTAAAGCAGACTGCCAAAGATTGCTTTGGCAATGCCTTGGAGCAGATCCGGTTCTTGAATCCGACGGCTAAGCTTAACCTAGACAGCTATGATTTTCGCACCTTTGTCGAGGACGAAGTCTTAGTTCTATACCAATCTCCTACCGCCAATGCGTCCCGATCTGAAAAAGAAGGAGGAGAGTCGGATGCGGAGAGTGAGGCAACAAAGGGAGGTCCTGAGGCCGGTCTGTCTAGTTAATTTTTATTTTTACACTTTGTTCTTCTGTGGGCATCTGTGCCCCTCTATTTTGAACATTTCTGGCCTTTGTGCCGTTTTGTACAAATTTTTATGACAATGGATGAATTATTTCTTCACCTTCGTCATCTTGTAAATTCCAAAGTATTGAAATCTATTTTTGTAGTAGATACGAGTCTGTTTACTCGACCAACACTGACGTGTGGGAGGGTGGGGCAGGGTCGTATGTTTTAACCTCTGGGGGTGTTAACTTAACCGCACTACCTCATTCCGGCTTGACTAGTCGGAAAAGTTGATAGTAACCGAATTAAGGGCGAGGCCTTCACGTGTCAACCGAGGTGTCTATCACCTCTAATCTAACATTTTGACCTGATCAGGGTCGGAATAACAGCCCGCTTTCTTAAATCGGGCGAGCGTTGACGTGTCAATTTCGCGAAGGCCACGTATGGCATTTTCACCAAGCTCTTACCAATGCACGTCGGAGTACAACGTACGGTGTCATACATCTAGATGTTTTTTGTTTTTGTTAGTGATTTGGGTGTAAGTACCTCGATGTCGGGTTTTGGATAGGGCTTAATGGCCTCGGTTTCAACGCTTAAGAAAGTAATTGTGCACATTGATGAATTTCCTTGATGGAATCCTTCATTAAATAAAAAAGCTCTAAAGAGCTTACAAATGGTCATGAATTATTCAGATGAAAAATAAAGAACAATTGAAGTTTGGAGAAACATAAGGAAAGGTAAGGAATAACCGAACAGTAGCCTCAGTGTCTACGGGGCCGAGCCTAGACCTAGCTGTAATAGATCTTTAGCTTGTCGGCGTTCCATGTTCTCTTAACCGGCTTCCTTGCCAGGGTTTCGAGAACATATGCCCCACCATCGAGTCTTTCTTTAATCCGATAGGGGCCTTCCCAATTTGCCGCCAGTTTTCCATCTCGGGCATTCTTGTTTCCGATGTCGGCCCGTCGAAGTACAAGGTTCCCTCGATTAAAGGATCGTGGTCGAACCTTCCGATTATACTTTGCCGCAAGGAGTTGCTTGGCGGTAAGTTCCCAGCAATGCGCTGTGACTCGGATCTCATCAATTAGGTCCAGGTCTATCTTTAGGGCATCGTCATTTGACGCCTACCCATCCTGTCTGGCTCTGATCTTTCTCCATGATGGTTGCCCGATTTCTACCGGGATCATTGCTTCACAACTGTAGGTCAGCCGGAATGGGGTTTCCTGGGTCGAGGACTGCACACTCGTCCTGTAGCCCCATAGAACTCGTGGAGCTGTTCGGTCCATTGGTGTCGGCCTTTAACATGTGTTTCTTTAATCCGTCCGTAATGATTTTGTTAGGCGACTTTACGGCCGTTAGATTACGGGTGTTCAATGGAGGAGAAGTGTTGCTGGATGTCCAAGTTAGACATTAAGGCCTGGAATCTATGGTCCGTGAACTGGGTCCCATTATCAGTGACGACTTCAGCAGGTATCCCGAATCGAGCAATGATGTTATGATGAACGAATCTCATAATTCGAGACGAGGTGATCGTAGTTAATGCCTCCGCTTCAATCCACTTGGTGAAATAGTCTACGGTGACGATGAGCCATTTTACCTGTCCGGGTGCCGGTTTGAATGGTCCGAGGAAGTCCATTCCCCATTTATAGAGGGGCCAGGGGGCCGGCATACCTTTAACTCCGTCGGTGGTGGCCATAGGATCCCAACGTGTTTCTGGCAACTGTCGCACCTCTTGGCGGCTTCCATGGCGTCATGCTTCATGGTGGGCCAATAATAACCGGCGCGTAACGCCTTCCTTGCCAAAGCCTTGCCCCCCATGTGTTGGCCATTGCATCCCTCGTGCATCTCGGTCAACACGTACCTTGCTTCAGACTCACCCAGGCATCGCATCATCGGGCAGTGCACTCCTTTTCTGTATAGCTGATCATCGACCATGGTGTAGATGGCGGCTTCTCTGATCAGCTTCTTTGCTTCAGTGGAATCTGTTGGGATGATCCCCCTTTCCAGGTAATCTTCGATTGGCTTTCTCCAGTCTGTGGCGGACGAGATAGTCATGACGCAGGTGAGCTTAGCCAAATTCTGTTGGATCACAGTTCTATGACTCCCCAGACCTTTGGTGCTTGCTAGCTTGGAGAGGATATCGGCCCTGGTATTCTCTTCTCTCGGGATATGAGTAACAATTACTTATTCGAACTCGGTCATTACTTCTTTTGGTCTGTTCAAGTACTTAGCCAATAGGGGGCTTTTTGCTTGATAGCTGCCATCGATCTGTGTGGCAATAATTTGTGAGTCGGTGAACACCTTAACTCGCCGAGCTCCATTTTCTTTTGCTTGAAACAATCCGGCTAGGAGGGCCTCGTACTCGGCCTAGTTATTGGAGGTCAGGAATTCCAACTGGAGGGAATGCTCAGTAGCGACCCCCTCGAGGCTCTCAACGATGACTCCTACTCCACTGCCTTTTGGATTGAAAGATCCATCTACAAATACCTTCCAGAATTCCTCGCTAGCCATAATCGGAGTCAACTCTCTGATGAAATCGGCCAATGCTTGTGATTTAATCGCATGCCGGGCTTCAAAAGTGATGTCGAACTCAGATAGCTCAATCGCCCAGCTCGTCATTCGTCCTGCCAAGTCGGGTTTGTGCAATATCTGTCGGATTGGCTGGCTGGTTCGGACTACTATCCTGTGTCCCTGAAAGTATGGCCGAAGCCGTCTCGCAGTCGTCAGTAATGCGAACGCCATCTTTTCCAGCTTTTGATATTTGAGTTTAGCGTTTTGTAACGCTTTGCTCACAAAGTAGATGGGTGTCTGTCCGGCCTCGGTTTCTCTTACCAAGGCGGCACTTACCACCTCGTCTCCCACAGACAGGTACAAGAACAAGGTCTCCCCTTGTTCCGGCTTCGTTAGTACCGGAGGGGTTGCCAAACATCACTTAATTTCTTCAAACGCTGCTTCACAATCCGAATTCCATCCTCCATGAGTTTCTTTCTTCAATAATTTAAAGAAAGGTAACGCCTTCTCGGCCGATCTGGGTAAGAATCTTGTTAGAGCAGACCAAGCGACTGTTAATTCTTGAACCTCCTTCTTAGAGCTCGGGGCTTGCATGTCTAGGACGGCCTTGCATTTGTCGGGTTAGCCTCAATCCCTCGATTGGTCGGCATAAAACCTAGGAATTTCCGACGGGAACTCCGAAAGCACATTTGGCCGGGTTCAACCTGATTTGATGTCGTCTTAATTTTTCAAACGTCTGTTCTAGGTCCCAGATATGCTCCTCTGGTTGTTTTGACTTCATGATCATGTCGTCTATATACACCTCCACATTTCACCCGATTTGGTCCTCAAAGACGCGGTTCATCATGTGTTGGTACATAGCTCCGACATTCTTCAATCCAAACGGCATGACATTGTAGCAATAGTTAGCCTTGTCGGTCATGAAGGCGGTCTTCTCTTGGTCGTCGGGTGCATGGCAATCGATTGTAGCCGGAGTAGGCGTCCATGAAAGAAAGCAACTGGTACCCGGCCGAGTTATCAATGAGTTGATCAATGTTGGGCATAGGGTAAGAGTCCTTCGGGCATGCTTTATTCAGATTGGTGTAGTCGGTGCACACCTTCCATTTGCCAGTTGGTTTTAACACCATGACCACATTTGAGAGCCAAGTTGTATATTGTACCTCTCTGATGAATCCAGCGGCAGGGAGCTCTTCAATGTGACTTTCAAGGGCTTTCTGCCTATTGTCTGAGATATTCCTCTTCTTCTGGGCCACTGGCTTTGACCCGACCATATGGCGAGTTTGTGGCAGCAAAAGTGTGGGTCTATCCCGGGTATTTCGGCTAACGTCCAGGCGAAGACGTCCTGATTTTGTCTTAAAAACCTAATCAGTCGCGCTTTTAAGTCTGCGTTCATATCTCTGCCGACTTTAGTTGTCTTGGAGGGATCCGTCCCCAGGGTCGACTCCTCCAGCTCCCCTTGGCTCTGGGCGTGAATTTTTTGGTTCACGGAGATCCACCTCTACCATATTAACCGATCGCCGGGACTGACTATCATTTCTGACTTCGGCCATAACTTCGTTGGTTCGGAGTCGTGGCGGGATGAAGGTCCTTCCTCCTCGACTCGGAGAGTCTCAAAGTAGCATTGCCGTGACTCCTTCTGGTCCCCGGACACTTTGACCACCTGATTTTTATTGTTGATTATCTTCAGTTTCTAGTGCTTGGTGGATGCTAGCATGTCCCAGTTGTGTATAGTGGGTCGGCCCAATATAATATTGTAGGGAGAGTGGAAGTCGGCCACTACGAACCTTACACGTTCTGACTTGAAAGCTTCCTTGGTTCCTAGCGTCAGTCTGAGGTCTATATACCCTTTTAGGAAGGAACGCTCTCCATTGAACCCGATAAGGGTCTTCACCATCGAGGTGCATCCTCTGGTATGCGTCCCAGCTTATGATGTTGGCCGAACTCCCGCATCCACGAAGATCCGTTTGACTCGGCAATTTACTAGGATTCGGTGATAACCAGTCCATCCTGGTGGCCGGGAATAACATCCTTTAGCTCTTCGTCGATGAAGACTAATGAAGGTGGTTTCGGTTTCGTTGAGCCGCCTTTGAATTTTGGTATATCTCTCATTGTCAGCACCTCCCGCAGGTATTTCTTGCACTGGCTTATTGTATCGCCACCTCCCCCGAACCCGCCGCTGATGGCACTGCATTGGAAATCAGTCTCAAGGAAACCGTCGACAGGGCCAATTTTTCATTTCTTCTCTAGTTCCCGAGTGTCCGTAGCCAGACTCCTGCTTTGGCGGCCATTATTCCGCCTGCTTGTTTTCCCTTGAGTTTTGATTACATATTGGTGAAGTTTCCCTTCTCTCACGAACTTTTCAATAGCATCCCTGAGTTCATAACACTCGTCGGTTGTATGACCGGAGCAGTCGTGGAAAGTACAAAATTTTCCCCGATCTGTAGTGGACCGATTTCGATGGGCTTCGGCAGCAACCCTTTTCATCTCGGTCCCGAGCTACCTCCTTCCATAACTACGATCGCAAAACATTTAGGGGGTGTAGTTGCCGTACTTCGCCTTATTATCCATCCTCTCTTGTCGGGGTTGGCTCTCTCTACCGCGTCTACGGGGTTCCGCCTTCTGCTTGTCCGTCGGATCCCTTCTTTCGGGCGATGCGTTCCTGGCCTTCTCAGGTTCGTCTGCATTGGCGATCTCCATCTGCTCGACATCCAGGTACTTCTTCGCTTCGGTGTAGAATTCAGTCAATGAATAGACTCGATTCTTGCACAGATGTCTGGCCAAGCGTGTTGTTGGGTCCAGACCGTTGACGAGACAATGTACGTGGACCTCTTTAGATAATGAGCGTACCTACATTGCCGTGTCTCTGAACCGATCCAGGTACTTCTGCAGCGTTTCACCCTTCTTTTGTTTTACCTTACTCAAAGTGAACCGAGATTTTGGTTGTTTTTCTTTTGGTGGCAAAGTGCAATTCAAACTTGCGCCCGAGGTCTTCGAAGTTCCGAATGGAATTATTGGGTAACGAACTCAACCATTTGTGGGCCGGTCCGGTCAACGTGGCCGAGAAGAGCCGTAAGATGATCGGGCCCTCTATTGACCTGACCCACATCAGCTTTTCGAATATCTCAAGGTGGTGGCGTGGATCCTGGGTCCCATCGTACTTGGGAAGATCGGCTAGGTCAAAATTCTTCGGGTAGGGGGCCGTGGCCGTTGCTCGGAGAATGGGGTCCCACCGAGCCTCGCCAAGTACTTCATCTTATATTGCCGCGGTGACCCACGTGTCCGAGGCGCTTTGATTACCTCTCGAATCTCGTCCGAGTACTGATCCACGTCGAGGTCTCGGTCTTCATAACTATCACGGCTTCGATCTTTATAACCGTCATGGCGATCTTCTCAGCCTCGGTCTTCTTCATCCTGGATCCGCAATAGCCTCTCCTTTTTCCGTGTGGAGGTCGGCTGGCGTTCTCGCTCCCTTCTTGCTTCCCCCTTTTTCATGCCGCGGGCCCGTTGCCTTGACTCTGGGCTGCTACGAGGACTACTGCTGTCCAAGCTTATAACCTCCTTTCCCTTCCGAGAACTTCTCTGAGTTCCGCGTTGAAACATGTTTTCGAGCTTTTCCTCGATCATTAACTCTAGAGCGTGAAAATCCTCTTGTCGTTGGAGGTGATCTCGTTTTTCTTTGTTTTCGAACCTCTGAAGCATCGACTCCTACGTTTTCCTCAAAATGTGGACGTCGGTGTCTAGTACCTGAGCGTTTGGAGCCGGGAATGTCGGAGCTTGGACCTCTTGCGGCTCTTCTTGCAAAGGTTCGTCGGTTGAAGGAGATGTGGTTGCCGTGTCAGTAACGTGGCCCTACGGAGTATTTTCTCGTGGAGGTTGATCATGAGTCTGCGGTTGACTCGGTCCGGCCTGAGGTTGATTCGGTGGTGCATTGCTTTCATCCTGCGGCCGGTCTAACTGCTGGCTTTGCCTGTGGCTTCTGGTGTTTGCCATTAGTAGTCACGGGGATAGAAATTTAAGGTTCCCCACGGTCGGCGCCAATGCTCTAGTGTAGAACACAGATGTCCAGCTAAGGGCTGGTATTTTGATCTTGGATAGCTAGGCTCGCACGAATATCTATGGAGGAGATAATCGGGGAGAGCGTGGGATCACTTGTACACAACAAAGGGGTGGTGTGTGTGCACGGTGAGACTGTATGTAAATAGTCTAAGTTAGAATGTGCACTGGTTGCGACCTCTATATTTATAGAGGTAATAAAGGGGTGGATATCTCGGCTGGTGCGATATCCGGCGCCATATCCGGCTGCGCTATCTCTAGGGCGAGGGTCTCGGAATGCCGTTACGATATGGGTAGATCGTGCCTAGCCAAGATTCCGGATCTCACCCCATGATTAGCGGATCATACCTCCTGGTTCCGTTTGGGCCGCGCCATGGACTTGGGCTTTTGGGCCGGTCCGTAACATATATATATATATATATATATTACTATTTTACAAATATAAACCAGACATTGATTTGTGAACCTATATATATATGTTATGGACCCGAATAATGGGCCTAGCAGAGTATAGGCCCAGTAAGGGCTCTTTATGATGATATCTTCCTCAATCGGGCAAAAGGCCAAATATCCCATGATCGGAGGTAATGCAGGTAATGGGAGAAACGTAGCGCAGATCGTGGGACGTGCATGAGAGGGGCACAGATGCACAACCAAGGGGCAGAAACCCTAAGTCACCTCTATAAAAAGATATTCACCAGGTGCACTCTCTCCATTCTGAATTGACTACTTTACATTCAACCTCACTATGCACACACCCCACCTCTCTGGTGATATGCCGTATTAGTGTTGCATGGTGATAATAGATTATCCAATGTTATCTTGACCATAGATAGCATTGGGAAATCTCCTTTGGGTGTTCATACATCCCTTAGAACCCTTAGATCCAACATCGATCATATACTAGTCCTTTGTGTCTAGACACTTGTGTTCTATACAGAACAATATATATATGCAATTTCTATTGTTTATATATACAACAAAAGTTCTCCTCATAAAGAAATACTTTACTCTTAATTGTCAAGGGTTATATTGATTTACAAATGAATTGAAGGAATAAAATTGCATCGAAAATTTAATTTCTCTCAAAGAGTACGTATACAGTGAAATTAATAAAACCCCAATGAAAAATGCAAGTGTTGGATCTGGTGATTTTTTAAAAATAAAAAATAAAATAAAATTGGAGACATAATTAATGAGTTAAATATTATTTCTTCATTTCAAGGGGTTAGTTAAAGAGACCTATATTGTAGACATGGGGGAGTAATCAATAAGGATAGTTCCAAAAGAAATTTAAATAAAGTATATTAAATTTTTACATTTAGAATCAAAATTGGAAATATTATTACTCCCCAGGAGCTTTATCTCTTAAATTTATAATTTTTGTCCTAAAATCTCCCTATTCATTGCACATTAATTAGTGGGATTTTTCATTAAAAGTACTACAATTTTCAATGTAAAATTATTAAAAGCGACACTTTATAGAAACAAACAAGCTATATCTCCCTTTTGCGTGCATGAGGAGTGTTGCTCAAGGTGAAAGATACCATAACATTATTTGTTTGATTTGGACATATATAAACAAAATTTAGTAAGAATCTCTATTCATTTGAAAAATTATGAATTTATTCTTCAGAAACCCAATTGGCTGTTTTTTAAGGTAATTATTATCATTCTTAAAAAACAAAAGAAAATTTAATTTAAAAGTTATCAATATCTCAATTAAATCTAATTATCATCAAAATTTTAATTATATATATTATGAATATTATGATTAATGGATGTCCACAACATCTAAGAATAAGGCTCTTCACCTCCATCCATACTGAATGTCATCAGATCTTGCAACTCCCAAATTGAAGAGTCTCCTTTTTCTTTTCTTTTTTTAAACATCACATGGTACAATTATATTGCTTAATTCTTCTCTTTATGTATATGGCAACTCATAGGGTTAGTCTTCAATATTGGGGCCCTATAAGTAAAGGCATGTACACATATTTGGGATATGCAATGGATCAAGAATCACTCCCTTTTTGCTCTCCCAGTTCTTTCTTATCTTGCTCATCTGATCTCTCTCATCTCAAATCTCTCTTATATTCTTCTCATTTTTATAACACATTATCAACATGAGTTCACTCTGAAGGTCTATGGTCTAGTTTTATATTTCTTCTACTCTCTAACTGACACTTTCATACTGTATTTTATGTTGTTTATTCTCTAAGTTATTTTATTTTTCTAGTTTACGTTATTTGTCGTTTCATATTATGTTTAATTTTTCTTGATTGTATTTCTCTATGCAATTTTATATATCTTGTTCCTCTCTTGTCCTTTAATTGCGATCAATCTATCAGTATGAGCATTACTGACCAGCATCACCAATTATAATATTGTATTTGATATTATTCATAAATTATGATGCTCTATTAGTTTTCTTTTACCTAAATATCCTCTTGTTCTTTTCTCCTCCTTCTCTCCTCCTCTCTACACTTCATCTTCTTCATCGCATGCTCCCTCGCCGGCGGCTTGTGCCTTACACACAAGCCGCCGGCGACCACCGCCTTTGTGCCACAGACAAGTCCGAGTGGTTGTTGCGAGTCCACATCTTTGATCTGTGGTCCAGGTGTTTTGGAGTCCAGATCCTTGATCTATGGTCCTCTCCCTCAGAGTTCTGTCAGACGTGGCATTCTCTCGTCCCTATGGCGAGCCCTTTCCTCTCCTCTCCTCTCCAGATCTGATCTGTGGAGGTGAGATTTATCTGTTTTTTATTACTTTTCTGTGTTACTGGGTTGTCTGGTGGTGTTTTTGTCTTATGAAATAAGCGGATCCGTAAGATCTGCGGTCAATTCCTCTTGGATGGATGGTTTGTATGAACGTTATAAGATCCGACTCTCCCTTGGTAGTTCGGATCTGCGTTCTTGGGCGCAGATCTAAAGAGGCGTTGCTTGTCGTGTGGCCAAGGTCACCGGATCTGATTCAACGGAGTAGCGAGAAGATTTCTTGGACATCATGGGTCTTCTTACGTGCGAGGTTGGGTTTTTTGTGTTCTTAACCCCAATATGGGGTACTGCATGTTGCTCGTTGCAGCTAATGCTTATAAGGAGGTGTGCCCGTTTGGGTGGGTTTTACAACCATCACCTTCTTCGTTGTCATTTCTAACCCCAGATATTGAGGAGGCTGCTTTGTCTATGATTCTACTTCTACTTCTAAATATTTTATGTACGGTGATTTATTTGTTTTTGTTGTTGTTTTTGTCTTTGATGTATTTTGTTGTCTTGGATCTGGCTTTACTTGTATCTAGATATTGTACCTGTTTTTAGTATTAATATAAATAGCTTTCCGATCAAAAATATCCTCTTGCTCAATTGTCATATGCAATGTAAATTTTCTATTCATCTGCTCATCTCTAATTTTCTATTCCATGATCATAAGCTATTATCTCTTCGTCGTTTGCTATTTATATTATGTTGTTATTTTATATTTATTGAGTTGTTCTTTCTTGTACATTTAAATCATTACGTTGTTTTATCTTTCCTTTCTTTGTTTTATATTCTATTGTTATTTTGTTGCTATTTTATACCATTTTATTATGGTGTTTATCTCATATTGTGCTATTTTCATATATTATTTTTGTGATTCTTAGTTCACATTATCTACTTTATCTTTATTAGTATTATTTTTCTATGTTAAAGTATACTTTTAGTTCGCTTTAAACTTTACATGAGGTACACTTTTGGTCCCTTAACTTTACAATGTTGAATGAGAACAAGACCTCATAAGTCTTCTGGGTAGATACAATGAGCACAACGTCCTATGTTTCTAACTGAGCCTATCTCTAATAGAAATTCAACAAGACTCCTTATGAACTCCTTATGTTAAAGTATACTTTTAGTTCGCTTTAAACTTTACATGAGGTACACTTTTAGTCCTTAACTTTATAAAGTATGCTTTTGGCCCTATATTTCTAATACCATTAATGTTGATAATGGAAATTGTTTACCTAGCAAACTCAAGTGATGGTTATATAGCTGACAAAACATATTGGGGAAATTAAAATAGAAGACCTAGAGAAAATAATATTTATTATAAAGGACCACAAAAATTGTAATTACTTAGAAGGACCAAACATTATAATATAAATTTAAAATTACTAAATTGCCCCTAATCAAGCCTCCTATATTATCTCTTGTATTAATAATTAAAAAAAATACCTAAAGTTAAAACTAAAACTACCCATCAAGATATAATCTTCAATATATTATTTAATTAACAACAGTTAAACTCATTTTTTTCCACCAATTTATATTATCAACATTGACATCAATTCAGCTCTTTTTTTAAAAAATAAAAATATACTTATTTCATATTTTCAAGATATAATAGGCTAATTAGATTTTTAGATTTTACAAACATTACATGAATTTTTTAACCCACATAAATCACTTCTAAAACAAAAATCATACAAACTTTCTTGGTTTAACATATATGATAAATTATAAAAGACCTTGGATTTTATTAAAGTTATATAATTTTCATTGTTAATTAAAAAAAATTTGGATTTAAAAAAAATTATATTTACAAATTGAAGAATGCATAATTTTTTTTTTTCATAGATATATATATATATATATATATTCAAGTTGTGAAAAATGAAAATTGAGAAAACTATTGTTTAATTTGATGAAACTAAGAATTTTGTATTAGTTTTAAAAATAAAATGTGGAAGAGAATGTAAGAGGGAATGCAGAAGATTTTTTTAAGGGCATTTTAGTATTTTTAATTTTACATTTTTATATTCAATCCTTCTAAATAATTACAAATATTATGGTCCTTCTCTATAAATATCTTTTCCTCTAGGTCCTTCATTCTTATTTTCAAAGCATATGTAAGTTTTAAATTTAATATAGTATATTTAGATTATTAAACTAAAATAAACCGACAAATCCCTGTAAATGAAATCAAGGTTTTGATATTTAGATTATTAAACAAATTTTTTTTAATAAACTAATATATTTAGATTATTGAACTATAAATTTTTAATACAATTGAGATTTTGATATTGACTACTTCATTAGGCTTTTAGATATTTTTCAATTTACATATTTTAGATTTAAGATTAATAACATTTAATTACATAGTCATCACTTGAGTTTACATAGTCAAAACTTGAGTTTGTTGTGTCAATATTTTACGTAGCAACATTAATGATGTTAGAACTATTGGACCAAAAGTATACTTTATATAGTTAAGGGACCAAAAATATATGTTAGCCCTTTTAAATATTTTGTTATTTATTTTTATGTTATCTTGTATGTTGTTTGTTATCATGTTCACATTACTATATTTGATATATTTATCATTTATATTGTCTGTGTGTGTGTGTGTTGTTTAGATTATGTTGTTTTATATCTATCATAGTATTATACATGATTATATAATATGATTTATATATACAGGTTTGTTTATTCTTTAAATTTGATTATGAATTTGAATTTACTCAAATTATTTTGTTGCAGTATTATTTAAATTTTATTCAATGTCCAGCAATCATAATACCACGATTATTATGTGATTAAATGACCATAAGTCATGTCACGTTTGTGATAGTTCTTTTGTGAAAGAACTCTAGTAAGCAGCCAACGCCTTAGTAGCGCAGTGGTATGGGAGCTTGGCTCCCCTCCCCCATGTCTAGGGTTCAAACCCCGCCCCCTCCCCCTACTATGTGTATCAAAAAAAAAAAAAAAAAAAAAAAAAAAAAAAAAAAAAAAAAAAAAAAAAAAAAAAAAAGAACTCTAGTAAGCAATGTCGGGAAATGGTATGATAAGAAAAATTTGTGTGATGACCAAATTAATTTTTACAAATATGAAGCCCTAAAGGCTAAATGCTTAAACATCAAACGACAAAAAAGGGCTTGTAGCTCTGAAAGATATTTTTGTGGTCTTGAAGACCAAATTGATAATGAAAGAATTTTTACAGTTCAAAAGACCAAATTGATGATGTGCCATTGAAATAAAAGCACATAACATGTTTATGAGAATAATAATGGCTATGATCATATTACAATGTAAAAATTGACTATTGAAAGTAAATAGGAGAAATATTTTTCCTTGCCATGATTATTGAAAAGTAATGTCTTTATGGTCATCAAGAAAATTATTAATGAATGTTACAATATGGCTTGAAGCCACATAGCCAAATATGTATCAATTTATTGAAAGTCAAGACCAAAATGGTTGTAAAGCCAATAAGATGTTATAAAAATATCAAAAGAGGCAATGAATTGTGGAGAAAGATACCCATATTTATTGTAAAGGCAAAAGAAATAATCATAAGCCCATGGCTACCTAATGTTTAATTTTTATTATTGTTTAAATTTATTGTAATTAACTTGAGGGAGAAAAATTATGGTAAGTTTTTATATTGTAGTATAAGCGTTTCATGAGTGGTGATGAAAATATATTCCTCCTTGAGGTGATAACCAAATCTGCAGAGAAATTGATGTCTTCTCAATTCTTTCTATGAAGAATGGCAGCTTCTTTTCTCAAGCAAGTGTTTTAGCATATGTATGTGTATATATGTAACATAAACATTATATTCTGCTATAATATTACAATTATGCCTTTATAAGTATTAATCTTAGAATTAGAATAATTTAGTATTACGGTCACACTTTTCATTATCTAATTTGGTGTTCGTTCAAGTCTAAGGATAATTATTTGTTATTAGTTTCATGGAAGATAATGTATTCATCTCATCACAAAAGGAATATTTATAAAGTGGTTTTCCTATTTTTCATTACTTTTATTTTGACATTGATTTATTTAGTTTAGTTATGAAAATTTTATATGTTTATGAGTTTAAATAATTATATATATATTGGAATTATAATGGTTTTATTGTGTCATTTGAGAGAGAAAGATAAGTCATATATTTATGCCACAGTTGAATTGAGAGAATTAAAGAGAATTATCTACTTTTTTGAAAAAATCATTGTGAATGGTTGATGTTGATTTTGATTTGTCTTAGACAATTGGGAAAATTTTAATTATTTAATACTTTGTATTATAATGCAATTGTCTTTGCATTTCTCTCAAATCAATTTCATTTTATTCCTCTCAAATCATTGCAATGTGATTTTTATGGATCTCTTCATAGTTCTCCATGGTGAAAAATATACTTTGAATATGTACCAAATTGAAGTATGTTATTTATGAGCAACAAAATTGTATGGTGATATAACAATACATGGTAGTTCCTAAAGAACTATATCGATATAGTTCCCAAAGAACTAATAGCAAAATTGATATAATTCCTAAACAACTAATAATAAAGCTTTTTCCATTCTATGGGAAGAAGAATAATTGATCATGAAAATTTATAAGTCATAAATTTATATCTGAGCTAGCTTCCATTCATTACAGGACCTGAAAGTGTATGTGAGGTATGAAGAGCCTGAAGATGGAATATCATCTAGGGGGTGAATAAGTGATTATAAAAATTCTTTCGCTAAAGCTCAAGAACATAAAAGCAGACCGAGAGAATAACAATGAACACAAGAGTTTATACTGGCTCGGTTCAACTCTTGACCTACGTCCAATCCCTAGAAACTCTCTGGGATTTTCACTATCTCTCAAACACAAATACAATTACACACTCTGTACTCAGGATGATCCTCCCACACTAGGACTCACTCCCCCTTACAAGTTGTAATCGTACACCCACACTTAAGATTCTACAACCTTAAGATTTAACAAATAAACAAATAATCAAATAGTGTTTAAACTCCTTAATGAGTAGATAAATGATAAATGTTGAAGAACAGAGAAATATCCGAATATATTAAATGAAACTAATGAAACAATAGATTGCAATAAGTTCGTATTGAATGCACAGCGTTTCGGTAGGTAGCTAATTCAATGCTTCTGGTATTTATAGATGTTGCAATTAATGATCGCTGGTGAAGCTTGAAGATTAACCGTTGTGACTCTTAAATATAGCTATTAGATAGATGAAGCTTGGTTAATACTTTTGTCGTTAATGATCCAGGTGGATTTGTATCGTCACCAAAATTCTTTCATTCTTTCTATTTTTCGCATTGTGAAATAGCATTTATTGCGAGATAGGAATAGTAGGAATGTCTTTTGAATGTTCAGAAGAATGGTTGTTGAGATTGTGTCTTGATATGGTAACTGCATTTAATGTGTTCTAACATACAAACCGCTTTTCAAAAATTTGTTGCTTTTCAGAAACAGAACCCTTACTAGATAGGTTAAGAGTATAACAATTGCCATCTCTAGGGGCTCTAAATAAAGCTTTTGATTTTATGTTTTCTAAAGGGAGAATATCCTTACTTACAATCAAGCACTCCTCAAAATCGAAGATACCTAAGTTACCTTTATCAGTGCTTTGACTTACACTGAGGAGATTGTGGCAAAGTCCTTCCACAAGGTAGACATCTTTGATTAGTGGTCCTTCATTGTTGCCAATTTCACCAATTCCAGCAATCTTTCCAGATTGGTCTCCACCAAAGGTCACCTTGCCTCCATCCTTGGGCTTGATTGAGGCAAATTTGGATTGGTCTCCCGTCATGTGCCTAGAGCATCCACCGTCAATGTACCATTTGTTGGATTTTGATGCTCATAGACAAACCTGCAAGACACAACAAATTAGGTCTTAGGTACCCATCTTTTATTGGGTCCTTTGGGGTTAGTTTGTGTCTTAGGAACCTTGTAAGATCCCTTTGGCACCCATTGATAATTGCCCGAAGGTTTACTCTTTCTTTCCTTTGTATGAAAACAAGAAGAAGTAGTATGACCCTTTCGATTATAATAATTACAATGTGCAAAGGGGTTTGAAGAATGAACAGATTTTCTAAAGTAGTTCATGTAAGATTTTCTCCGAGACTTCTTTCTTCGTTTCTTTTTATCAAAATCAGGTTTATAACCAATTCGATCTATCATTTATAAACCTTTGTTGTTTCAAAATGACATTGAGCATTTTACTACCTCTAGTGAATATCTCAGGTGCCTTTGTGAGATGTAGATTCTTTTTCTTCAAATCAATGAATCATCACAAATAAGATTTTCAGGGAAAGAGAGATTTTCTACTTGCTATTCAAGAGTAGTATTTTTTTTCTTTTCAAATTGAAGTGTTTATCGGCAAGTTTTTCAAATTCGATTGCACAACAAGGTATTCAGCAAATAACTCATCATAAGATGGTTTTGAATCATATACCTCATCATTGTTAGCATGTTGCTCTTCTTCTTCAGCAACTAAGGAAATATTTGATTTCTCTTCCTCATCAGCTTCATCTTCATCGGATGAGCTATCTCCCCAAATAGCTGAGACATAGGCTTTCTTTCTGAATTTGTTGAACTTCTTCTTTTCCTTGTCTCTGTTGTTCAGCTAGGGGCATTCAGACTTGATATGGCCAAGCTTTTCACAATCGTAGCAGATGACTGGCTTCTTTGCCTCATAGCTGGAGCTACCTTTGTGAAATTTATTGAATCCTTGGTCCTTCTTGTAGAATTTCTTGAATCTCCGGACCATCATGCCTATCTCCTTATCTTCGTCTTCATCTTCATCATCATCTGATTCCTTAGCTTCTTTGACAGCTTTAAGGGCAATTCCCTTATTCTTGCCATGAACTTCATCAAGTCCCTTCTTGAACTTGAGCTTGGCTTCATATTCAGAGAGGCTCCCAAAGAGGGCTGCCACAGATGCCATCGAATCTCCACGAGCTTCTTCAATGGCAGTGACTTTGGCTTTCCATTCCTTGTTGAGGATGTTGAGAATCTTCCTCACTTGGACAGGTTGCTCATACTCTTTGTCCAAAGCAGCAAGCTGGTTGATCAGATGAGTGAATCTTAGCTGGAAATCACTGATGGATTCACAGGCTTCATACGAAGAAGATCATACTCAGTCATAAGAGTATTGACTCAATTTCGCTTTACTCCAGCAGTTCCTTCATGAGCTATTTCCAGTGCATCCCATATTGCTTTAGTAGTGGTTAACTTGCAGACACGAAAATACTCTTGTTGACTAAGAGCACTTTGCAGTAGAAGAACAGCCTTGCTGTTGAGTGTGACATTTCTTCTGTCATTCTCATCATAATCTTCTTCAAGCTTTTCTTCCCTCAGACCATTTGTAAGAATAGTTGGTCTGTAATCTCCTCTTTCGAACACTCTCCAGAGACCATACTCTGTAGCCATTACAAAGACTTTGAACTTGGCTTTCTAGAAGGAATAATGCTCTCCATTGTGGTCGGTTGATCGAAGCTCCATCAGGCAGAATACCTTCCATGGTGATCCTTCTCGAGTTGTTAAGCTCTAAAGAAAAGACCAGGCTCTGATACCAAATGAAAGTGGAGCTAAATCACCAAGAGGGGGTGAATTGGGGATTTCAAAAACTTTTCCAGATGGCTCTGTTTTTTGACAAGTAAAACGAGAGGTGAACAGAGAGTGAAGAGAAGAAGAGAAAAACACAGCAATTTATATTGGTTCGGTCCAACTCTTTGACCTATGTCCAGTCCCCAGACTCTCTGGGATTTCCACTATCTCAATCGATTACACACTCTGTACTCAAGAGTAATTCTCTCACTAGAACTTACTCCCCCTTACAAGTTGTAATCAATGAACCCAATCACCAATTCCCATGACTTGTGATTCTTTACAATAAATGATTTACAATAAAAGACTCTCTCTAAGAGTGGATAATGATAAACACTGAAGCCTAATGTATCAGAAGATACTTTACAAGTGAAAACTGAAAGTAGTTGAAGAACTTTGAATGCAATTCATTTTCAGCAGATGTGTTAGTTGAGAAGACTTGAATGTTGCTCTATTTATACTAAGAGAGCATTAAATGACCGTTGTAATCTTCAATATAACCGTTGCCTTCATTAGACAAAGTTGGTTAAGCTTTGGTCTTCTTTTCTCTCTAATCTTCACTTAATCCAGTGGGCGAAGTTGAGTTGACTTCCGTGAATTAATCTGTTGGAATAGCAGCTGTTGGATGTGGAAAACATTCTTTAATTCTTTCTAAACGTGTGCAGATGGATTACCTAAAAGTATGCAACTTTCTGGGTTTAGCATTTAATGTGCTGACATCACTTTTTGCTTTTGCTTTAAACCTTCAATAAACATTCTTTAAAGTATCTGTAACTCACTAACAAAGTGGTTAAACATAGTTAGGAATATATAAGAATGATTGTAGGAAGTATTAAAATCAAACATGAAGATTTTACAAATTCAACAGATTTGAATTCCTGACCTCGCGATGGAAACTCGAGTTTGTTCATCTAAACTCGAGTTTTCAACTGTGCACTTAAGGCAAAACTCGAGTTTCATTATCAAGACTCGAGTTTCCTCCATCCAGAGAGGAAAGTCGCAATTTGAGCTTTTGGACACAGTTTTGGCTGAAACTCAAAAATCGAGTTTCCAAAACAAAACTCGAGTTTTGGACTTTTAATGAAAACAGTGCGCTTAAGTCCAAAAGATCAAAACTGGGGTTTTCAATCAAAACTGGAGTTTTCAAAACATTGAAAAAGCTTAAAGCTCTCGGCTTGGCCAAAACTCAAGTTTCCAAATCAAAACTCGAGTTTCCATTTAGGTATGAAAACATTGAGAAATCTGAGCCGGGCCAAAAATCGAGTTTCTTGAGAGAAACCGGAGTTTTCAAATCATTGAAAAAGCTTAAAGCTCTTGGCTTGGCCAAAACTCGAGTTTCCAAATCAAAACTCGAGTTTTCATTTAAGTATGAAAACTTTGAAGAAACTGTGCCAAGTCAAAACTTGAGTTTTCTCGAAGACTTGAGTTTTCAAAGACCGAGTAAAAACTTGAAAATTCTTTGTCAAGTCAAAACTCGACTTTTGAAATCAAAACTCAAGTTTTCTATTAACTTAGAGAAAACTTAGAAAACTCATAGCAAGGTAAAATCCAGAAGTCTTAGCGCGAAACCGAGTTTGCATATGTTTAAAAGTTTGAGACTCTGTTCGACCAAGACTCGAGTTTCCAACCCAAGACTCGAGTTTTGTCCTCATTTGAAAATAATATGAAGTCTCTGTGTAAGGCAAAACTAGAGTTTTCTGATCAAAACTCGAGTTTGTCTTTAAGTGAAAAACTGAGTGCTCTCTGTAAGTCCCAAAACTCGAGTTTTCATTAGAAAACTCAATTTTGCTTTGATCACTGAAAATGAGCAACTCTCCGCAAAGCCAAAACTCAAGTTTTGAAACCAAAACTCGAGTTTTGTCTTGACAATAAGTTTTTCAACTTACCAAAGACAAAACTGTAACTTGTGTTTACAATTGTCAGTTATCATCAAAACACTAGAGAACTAACAAGTATAAGCCATGGAATTAAAGTTCCAATGAAAAAGGGGCACAAAAGGCCTATACGGTATAAATCTGGTTAGAAAGGATGCCGCCTAACTATGTCCTAAGGTATAGGACAATTAGTTGAGCGGAAATATGCCGGTATAAGTAAGTATATGACATTTTCAGAGCAGTCATGGTGTCCTATGTTTTTGAACGAAATAAGAAGGGAAGAGAGAGAGAATGTGTACCTGGACCAAGTGTAGGAGAAAAAGTCAGTAGTAGTGTTGATTCATCGGGCACGTGGTGTTTCAGTTCAGAAGTTGGTTTATTAGGTAGCACGTAGTACAAGGTGGTTATGAGATTTGGAAGTATGGGTTTCTTGATCCCCAAGGCACTATATTCCATCCACCTGTGGTCAGGGAAAAGAGATTGTTAATCCGAGCCCACACAAGTCCAATAGTGTGGCACGAATTACGAGGAAAGGTGTAACCGACAAATAGGAGCTAAGCGGGACCAGTTAGGATTTACCGGAGTCGGGCCCAGACCCTTGGACACAGAGGGAGGAAAAATTTGGGTGGGCCCAGGGGAGAGAGAAAGTGACTTGGAGAGAAAGAAAAAGGTCATATCATGTAATTATGAATAGAGAGAAAGATAAAATAATCAGGATTAATCTGGACCACACCTTTTGAATCTAACATGAAAATGGAATGACAAGTAATTATGGAACCAAAAGGGTAATTATGGCACATCCTAGGGTAGATCTGGGGAAGAAGTAGTGCAAAATGATCGTTTTACCCCTGGGCCAAAAACCTACAACAAGCAATTCCAGAAACCACCATCAAGGGCAATTTTGGAATCTTATTTTTGGGCTTGGAATGGCACACCCACCTACCAAAGAATTCTCTAGAATTCTTGAGAGTTAAGTTAAGAAAATCATATTTAAATCTGAGACATTCTTTCGTCCAGTGGATAATAACCGAAGTTGGATAAAGGACCTAACCCTTGGAGCCTATATAAAGGGCACTCCCCCCTCCATTTGCCATCAGCCAAGCATGATTTTTAGGTGAGGAGGGAGAGTCTCCAGCTGAAGCTATTGGTTCAAGAAGTCAAGAAGGCTATACGCAACCGAAATCCTAAGGTAAGTCCCTAATCGACGACTTGGAAGTTCTTACTTCTGCCTTATGGTGATTTCATGAGATTGCAGTAGGATTTTCATGTTTTTAAGGTTCTAAATGGGTCCATAATATGTTTTTGTATGGGGTCAAGTGGGATCACCTTTTTCCAAACTCAAAAAGCTTAAGTCTTTAATATACGAAAATCTGTCAATTCTTACGGTTTCTGGGCAGCAAAGACAAATCGATGGTTTTGAAGTAGTAAATGAAGTTCAAATGCTTTAAAATTTTACATGGTAAAATTAGACATCTTGAGGATGATTTTGGTATAATATTTCGTGTCAATTGGACTTTCCAAATGAGAGTTCTTTAAGGCTAAAAGTGACCTTAAAACATGGTTTTTCTCTCAGACCAGTGGCCCAAGTTTGGAAACCAAAAATGTATTCGAACCCATTTGAATTTGGAAACTATTTTTACTATAAAATAGACATCCTAAGGGTTCTAAGTCCACTAATTTCATGTCAATACGATGTTTCCAGAATTTATTAAAAATCGGCAAAGTTGGATCAAAGTTTCTGGAAATTCTAGGTGTTAGGCGAAATTCACGAACTTGGAGCAAAGTTTGTTTATGTAATTAGAAGCATGGTGTTTAGCTGTAACTCGGGTACCAACACATGATTGACGTATCTTCAACCCAAAGAGAGGAGTTTGTCATTTTCAAGTAGTGCCAGGTAGTAACTATTGACTTGCATATTCTATGTTGCTTTTGCATGTATGTTTTATCATGATGTAGGAGATCGGGCTGCAATGCCTATTGGACTCCGTGTCCTTAGGTTTCTGTTGCAGTACTGAGATCGGGCTGTAGTACCTATTGGACTGCATGTCCTTAGGGTTCTGCTACAGTACCGAGGGCATGTAGGATTGGCCTGCGGTGCCTATTGGACTGTGTGTCCTTGGGTGTTGCTGCAGTATCGAGATATGTGAGGTAGGTAGGACCCATGTGACTGTGTGGTCATAGGTTGCTACTAAGGCCTCAGGAGGGGTAGGTAGTTAGGGTTTGGCCACCCTGACTACTGAGGCCCCTGAGCGCGCTGTTCCGAGGGGCTTGTCTTGACCAGGCGGTCCTGCGGAGTTGCTACATACTGGTTTATTGTGCCAGAGGCAGGTTTATGTTTACTTTCTGATTGTGATTTTCATTGCATGCATTGTATACATATTGTACATGAGTCTAACAGTTACTCTGGGGTTCAACTTTGAACTCCAGACTGGTTTCAAAGATACAGGAGTAAGGTGGTAGGCTGGTTAGACTGTGGAAAAGATAAGGGCTTAGCAATGAAGTTGAGGACTGAAGACGTATGGAATGCCTTATCTCATTTTGTATATTTTTATGACTGTATGAACTTACTTATTACCCAGTACTTACGTTGGACTATTGTACTCTTAACCTTACGGGGATTACTTTTGTAATTGTTTGTACCTTTACTAGTATATTGGAGTTATCCAAACTGATCATATGCTATGCCGCGCACACTCTGATATATGTTTAAAGTGATAAATTAGCAAAGGAAAGGTAATAAGTGAAAAGGATCCCTCTAACCCGCCACCTGAAAGGGCGAGGCTGGTAAGGGTGTAACAAAAGTCAATAGAAGAAGATTCCTAGTTCTGTGAATTAGCTACATTTAGTCAATCAAGAAAGACGATATTGACCTTAAACGCTTGAGCAAACATTTGTTCTATTCCTAGGGCTTTTTTTTTTAAACACATATTGACCTTAATAAAGGTCGACATAAATATGATAAAGATAAAATATGCTCATTTATTTAAATCATGAATGTAAAATAGAAAAAGGTGTTCGTCTGTCAAAAACAGCATTGTCTCTAGGACACATACAAAGTAACACTCTCAACCGTAATCACGAAAGAGATGGAAGTACCACTCTGTGCCTAAATATAAGTCTTGTAGGGAAAAAGTTTGATTCAAAATATAAGTCACTACTTCTAGGACAATTAATGATGTTTTGTTAATTTTACCTCTCTTTAATTTTTATAGGAAAGAGATAAAGGAGAAAGCGAGGTGTTAAGATTATTTGTAAAGAAGAGAGAGACAAAAATTTATTAAGGGAAAATGTAGAAAAGTTTAGGAAAAATCCCATATAAAGTTGCTTGAATAGAAAAATTCTAAATCAGGTTGTTAAACTCAAACTCAACAAATCCCTAATTAAGTTATTAACCCAAATTGGGAATTTAATATATGGGTAAAATGACTTTTGTTACGGACCTATATCAGGCCCATTTATGGGATGGCCCAACAAGGAACATTTAACATCAGGATTTGCCCATAGTAAAGGAAGATCCTAACCAACCTACAATCAATGCTATAATTAGGGAAGATCTCAATCAAGGGATTTGACCTAGATCTGACAGCCAAAATATTTGAGCTACAAGACGCACAGGGCCCATAAATCCTAACCCTAAGGTACACTCTATAAATAAAAAGGTAAACCCTAAGGTATGGATACTTACTTTATACTATTTCCTATACTCTTGCACATCAGTGCATACACACCACCGTGTTTGGTGAAAGCCTCTATCGTGCACGGTGATCCAACATTCTCTTGGGTATCGCAGTTGGAAATTATGCCCTAGGAGTAAGTCATTATACTTTAAATGTTTATGTTATTTAAAGTAGGGTTTAGGAGCGAAAATACACATGTGTTTTATCCTCGGGAGCGCCCAGCACCATATGCTTTTTTTGGGAGCAAAAATACACATCCGGTTACCTTTTAGGAGCAAAATTCACACCACCGTTAAAATTTTGTTGTAAATATAGCACTTCCGTTGTAAATCTAGCCTCGTTGTAAATATAGCTTTTTCTGTTGTTAATGACCAGATTTTGAATTTTGTTGTAAATACAACACTTCCTGTTGTGAATCTAGCCTTTTTCTGTTGTAAATTACTTTCTATGTTCAAAATCTACATGTTTAAATGTTGTTGTAAATATGCCCAGATTTTAAATTTTGTTGTAAATACAACACTTCCTATTGTAAATATAGCCTTTTTTGTTGTTGTAAATGACCTTTCTATGTTCAAAATCTAGGTGTTTAAATGTTGTTGTAAATATGGCATTTTCTATTGCAAATGCTCCATTAAGTTAGATTTTAACGGTGGTGTGATTTTTGCTCTTAAAATGTAACCACATGTGTATTTTTGCTCTCGAAAAAAGCATATGGTGCTGGGCATTCCCGAGGGTAAAGCACATGTGTATTTTTGCTCCTTTACCCTTTAAAGTAATTCTCCATTTAGTTATCATTTCTTTTGCATGTTTAAAGTGGTAACTATATCCTCAGATATATCTTATAGATTATCCTAAATGTCCCTGGTCGGTCATCTACGTAAGAGCGAAGATGAAAGAGTAAATACCCTTTTTGGTCTCTGACAAAAAACACGGACCCCATTTTGGTCCCTTACAAAAAAATCGACCCTTATTCGTCCTTTTTATGGACTAAAAAGGACCTTTTAGAAATTTGTGAGGGATCAAAATGTCAATCAATCGACCCTTATTCGTCCTTTTTATGGACTAAAAAGAATCTTTTTCTTGTAAGGGACCAAAATGGGGATCGTGTTTTGTCAGGGACCAGAAAGGGTATTTACTCAAGATGAAATAAGACCAGTATGACTTTGATGAGGTATGGAGATACGAATCAAAGTCATAGGTACTTGTAAGAGTACAAGGTGCTGGACTGACCCACTATGAGAAAGCTGCATGGATTTAGTCATAAGCTTATCTCATGTATAACCACGTCACAACGCCCTTTAACTTGAGATAATCATGGATTCTTACATGATGAGTCGCTAATCTATGACCTCGTTAAAAGTCACCTTTGACCGGGTGATGATAAAGGCTTGGATCGGGATCAGTGGTTTTCATACAGAGAAATGAGAATGTTCAAGATGGAATTTGTCCCTCACTGTAGAGAGATAATACTGGGCCTCTCGATGAGTGAGTCTGAGAAATGTATGGTCATACTATGATGGAAAGGAGTTTCCATTTCAATTGTTATACTACTCGAGAATCGAGAAAGTAATGGTCAAGAACAGGAAGTTGACATTATCCATGTCTCATCCTTGACCAAATTATCGCGTGACAAAAGGGACATGACATGGTTGTATGATAGGTTGTATTGTATCATCGATCCCCATATGAATTGGTTAGTCACAATGTCTTGCTAGAGGCCTCTTGCGACTTGTGGGCTGGTACAGTATTGGCCCACTGCCAATCTCATGTGGGCCTGTAGGGTCGCACATAAGAATAGCCTAACACTAGTAATAGTATCTAGATTCATTGAATCTTAGATATGTCTAAGATTTAATGAATACTGTATTTAATCTAGGATGGATATATATATATATATATATTATTAAATTGAAAATAATATAATAATATTATTTAATAGAGATTATAATATTATAATATATTATTTGTTTTGTGTTTAATTTATTATTGTATCTCGATTTAATTTTTGAATAAAGATATCATATATCCGATTTAATTAGAATTGAGATATAGTATCTCGATTTAATTAAATAGATAGATATCATATTTCAAATTTAATTTATAGAGATAAATTAAATCGAAGGCTTTTAATTCGATGAAATAAATAGATTTGATTAGATCTATAGGATAGATTTAATTAATATATTATTTTAATCCAAATTCATATTTCAAGATTAATAGGGATTAATTTTGTATATATAATAAGCCTATGGGGTTTTGAAAAACCTATGGGACATTTTGTCGACGTATTAGAAAAGCCGCGATAAACCTTAAAGAGAAAAGGAGAGACGCAAAGTTTAAAGGTACTAGCACCCTGCCATCTGTGTTCGAGTGTTGTTCGGTGTGGATGCCGGTAGAGAGAGTGGATTCGCAGAGTCGACTCCTGTTGATTGAGTAGGTAGCCCACGAGTTCAAATTTGAAAGAGACGCACACCAGTTTGTATAGGTATGATTCGGTTCTTTTCTAACTTGATTTAAACGTCGTTGATAGATCCTCTCAAGGGATTCATAAGTTTTAAATGGATGAAAATCCTTCTGCTGCGTGTACGGATCTCAACATCTGCTACATAGATATCTAGGGTGAATTATTCGATCCAATATCAACATACTAGTCCATAGAGAAAGGGCGACTCAGAATGCTAGTAATCCTCCTCACACTGAGCAATCGAGATCTGTGCAAGATAATGCTGGAGGTCCTAGTCAAGGGATAAGCTTGAAACAGGTACGAGCTCGAATCCCAGAATTTCAGGGTCCTAGTTCTCTATGAAGAGCCAGCGATCTGAGAAGACCTCGGCTGAAGGGGCAAGAATCACAAAGAGATACCCCGAACATCAAACCCTTCAGGAATATATAAGATGAAGTACACTCGGGGCACAACAATAGTCCTTTTTCTGACAAAATCGCAAGTGCGCCTTATCCAAAAGATTTCGATTTGGCATACCTGCCAAAGTATGATGGAAGTCAAGACCCACGACCCCATCTCGATACTTTCAAATTGGTCATGTTCGTGAGAGGACTCCTAGGGCCTATCATTCCTTGGATATTTGCTACAACACTGATAGGAGCTGTCCAAAAATATCTCCATACTCTGCCTTTAAATTCCATCCAGAGTTTTGAAGATCTCGGAGAAAAGTTTGAGTTGAACTTTGCAACTAGCAAGAAGAAACCGAAGTACGAATTCACTTTCAGTAAGATTAAGCAGCAGCTTGGGGAAAGGCTTCAAAAGTATTTGGATAGATTTAAAGATGTTGCTTTGTAAGTACGTGCACTGCCAGAAAGTGTGCATGTGCACTTGATCATACCCAGTTTGGATGGATTATCTCAGCTAGCAAAATCCCTTTTCAAGAACCCAATCAAGACATTGACTGATTCCAGAACTCGATCAAAACAATATCTGGAGGTGGAACAGATGGAGATAGCCAATGCCATGGGAAATGAGAGAAGAAAGAATTAACCTCCGAGAGGCAAAGAACAGTCCAAGAGTCGAAAGCAAGATTTCTGTGGAAGAAACCCAGATAACAAATCCAGATTTTATGGGAGGCTGAAATCTCTCGCATTTCCTCGCTAGGCCCTCCACAAAGCAAGGTTGCTTGTCTCTCTTCTTCGGGGAATGCCCCAAAGCCAATACCGAATTCTATGAGGGACTGTATGAAGCAACTCCTCCACTTCTGGAGTTATAGCATCTCGACTCGAAGAGGGCAAGGGATTAACCCTATCTGTTGCTACTAGAAATCAAAACCTAAAGGGGCACAAAAGGCTCGGTAAAAAAGGGGAGTAGGAAATGTAACCAGATGACACTATTGTTCGATTGTGAAAATAGAACGCAAAAGTAGATTTATGGTAAGATGGTGGTGGCAGTAACATTCAAGAATATGGGCCTATATTCATACAGATGAGTCCGGAAATTGAAGGCTACCCAGAAACTTCTATCGAAATGTACCCAAAAAACCTAGAAACCAACTCCTTCACAAATACAAATGAAAAAGCAAGAACAAAACAACACAGAATCTCCAAACTTCAAAGTAAAAATAGAAGAAGCAGAAAGAAATGGTAAAAATACCTGACTATACGGAGGTCGGACGAATCTAAAATGGCAAAATCGGAGGATTGCAAGGACGCAATTGTCTCGAGAAAGCGAGAGGTTTCTAGGAAGAAAGAGGAAATAACGAATGGAGGGAAATATGAATATAAATGTTACGAATCCGAAGAGATAAGAGCAACAGAGACAATTCACCCAAAAATGAAGGTCACCTGTGTGAAATGATGGGTGCATTTAATGCACCCAATCTATGCATTTAATGCGAACAAATAACACAAACGGCTAAATGCGGCGGTTTCGGCTTTTAAGCAATCGAGAATTGCTAGCTATCAATTAGCCATGATGACATGAGAGAGAAAATGGAAGCTATCTCGATTTACTCGAACTCTCCAACTTTATCCCAGTTGATAGAGATTTGTCGTGTCTCTCAAAATAACCAGATTCAATAAAAGATTTGCAGTAATAGGGAACCTAGGTCGTTTTCCCAATGAATTTGCAGTGGGTTTGAATGGACAGTAACAACGAATAGCAAACGAAATAGTAAAAATGGAGGTTTTTGATTAAAACGAATAAAATGAAATTGACG
This sequence comes from Acacia acuminata, assembly GCA_019022655.1. Classification (NCBI taxonomy): domain Eukaryota; kingdom Viridiplantae; phylum Streptophyta; class Magnoliopsida; order Fabales; family Fabaceae; genus Acacia; species Acacia acuminata. The sequence continues at coordinate 566,683 of JAFJYI010000223.1, forward strand.
AAATGAATGAAGTAAATAGAAACAAATTAAAATCGATCAACCCAACATTCGATTCCGAGACTTCCATCATTGAATGAAATATAACTAACTCACGATTGGCTCTGGATGAACCAAAATCTCTGTGTTTGCCCAAAAAATCCCTTGACTAGATGATCGCCTAGAACATGTCCGAACAGTGGCGTCCCACCATGCAATCACACAGTAACACTGAAACCTAGTTCGAACTCAGTCCTTGGGATAAACCAAACCGAATATTAAATCTAATATTCAAACTATTTCTAGAATTCGAATCCGATAAGATGAAAAAAAAACAAGTTAAATTACCGTAAAGCACAAGCTCTCCGGACAAATCATGGAGTTGGGTTAACCACGAAGTTTAGTTGAGCTTGGCTGGAAAAAATGAAGAACAAATGAAGAACACAAAGAACATTGCAGAGAAAATTAAACTTCTGTATTTGATCCAAAACTATCCAAAAAAGTGAAAGACAATGTGTTGGTGGTGACTATTGGTCGATTTCCTTAACGGCAAGTGAACCAGTCGAACAAGTAATAAAGTGTAAGTAGAGTATCGTCTCACAGAGACTGAGATGTCAGGAAGTGACGCTCAAATGCTATGATAGTTGTACGAAACATAAAGTAATTATGATTGGTTTGAGAGGTTTTTGAGGTTGTGCTAAATAACAGACAAAAGTAAACAGAGTATCGTAGTCGTAAGAAGATATCAGTAAAAAATTAGGCTGAGCTTGGAATCATTCTTAAGCATATCAATCCCCCAGTTGCTTTACCCATTGCTATAGCATCTATACTGCACAGCTTCCGCAATGCTACAGCATAGCTACTAACTACAACGCTGTTAAGTTAACCCACCACTATAGTCTATCGAAGCTTCCGCGTTCGATACTTCTAATGCTTAACTTTACTCCTTCCATATGCCTATGGTAATTTTCTAGTTAGATCAACATTACAAAACAGGGTGTATTGGTTATGAGTGGTAGACCTATTCCTGAAGCCTACAATAATAGGTCAAGCCTTGCACCAGCCTGCCTAGCAATCACTGTTTCTCAGAGGTCTAATCTCAACTCCTTGCCAGTAAGCCAAGGCCAAAAATCTCGCCCTTAGCTTCCACTAATTGACAAGGGAATTAAAGCACTGATAAGCATACTGAATTTATTGAATTAATAACTAGCAACTAGATTCATTCCAAACTTAGGAAATCATCCTCGCTCAGCCATAGGAAATTCAGTTCATGACTGACGAGGGAAATGCAAAATAGATAACAACAAAATGACCCATGATAAAAAGATTAAAATAAAAAGAAAACACAAAGCTTGACGAAGTTTCGACGGCATGGAAGAAGCCCTGTCACATCACCACTCCACATCTTCTTCTCTCCGTCTTACTACAAAGAAGGATGCTGGGTTCTTTTGGAGTTCTCGTGCCTTGTGAATTCTCTCTCCCTTCTTTCGAGTCTGGCCGAATGTGAATTTCGATTGGACTCTCAACGACTCAACCTCTTTTTGGGGTTGGCTTGCTGTTTCTTTATATAATCAGACTTTCTTGCAGCGTAAGTTCCAGCGAGCTGAGCCTTTCCTAATCTGTCGAGATCCATCATATCTTTCGATTGTAGTAGATTGATTTTGCTGATCCTACGGGATTCTTCAAATCTTTTAGTTTCGATCCTCCGCATCTTCTATTCCATTACGTCAACAATCTACCTGTCTTTTCTCGACCTTCGCAATATTTCCTGAAACAATCTTGTCAAAAGATTAGAACATATGCCGCATAGCATTGCATCCCTTACTTTGCTATAGCTTCAGAGATGCCTTGTATTGCATTCTGATAAGCTGTCCGGATGCTATAGCATAGTATCAGTTTTGCCACACGGTCTTCTCATAATTCCTCGTAACTTGTCCTTTTCCTAGCACATGTTGAGGATTTGTGTGAAATATCCTCATGTTCGTTATAATGAATTAATGCCTTTTTGCCTTGGTTTAACACGGTTAAGCTCATATTCATTATTCAATTCGTCATTTAACACGGGGAAAACATGGCATAATTTGTGCTCATCACTGACCTAAGTAAAAACCTAGCTGCCAAAACAAAATGGGCTCCATTTGGTTTGGCCCAAAACAGAAATAAAATAAAACTGGACTTTAATTACAAAATTCTAGCCCAAATAAAAATTAGAAAAATACGTATGATTTCGGCTCCAAAATGGACCGCCCTCTTGTCTGAATTTGCCCTTCATGTTTTCATAACAATTGTAGCTCTTCGAATCATCTGAAATATGAGACAAGAATGAGGCTAATCCGATGTCTAGTTCAAGAGTTATGGTAAAAATAGTGAAGTAATATAAAACTAGAATTGTATTATTAAAAATGGTTAAAATCTAATCAAAAGCCCAAATCCCAAATAAGAATAAAAGCCATTACTTATTAACTAAAGAGTCCTAAATTATTAATCAAGAGTACTAAAGAAGTGTATTAAATATTCAATTATCACTGATTCCTTGAGCATACACCACCAATAACCAAGATCAACGCAGATGAGCTCAAACAGTATCCAAAAGACAAGCAAAGGAACCTGGTTCTTGCTTATAATAGTCTGAATTAGGGGGAAACTCGGTACTACAACATATTAACCCAGAATCCTAGATGCTGATGCACCAGGAATGTGAACAACCATGAGCAGGAATGGAGTCCAAAGCAACTTAACCTGAATCATATGTCTGTGGGCAAGTTACAACTATAACTCGAACAAATCCGAAGTTCTTCCCAAACTTGGATAAAAATCAAAGTAACTCAGACACAAGATCTGGGTTAAATAGTCATGCACCCCGGCAGGCTAAAGACCTGAACTATCGAGCTGGGGGCAACTGTTACGGACCTATATCAGGCCCATTTATGGGATAGCCCAACAAGGAACATTCTATATCAGGATCTGCCCATAATGAAGGAAGATTCTAACCAACCTACAATCAAGGCTATAATCAGGGAAGATCTCAATCAAGAGATTTGACCTAGATCTGACAACCAAGATATTTGGTGTACAAGGCACACAGGGCCCATAAATCCTAACCCTAAGGTACACTATATAAATAAAAAGGTAAACCCTAAGGTATGGATACTTACTTTCTACTATTCACTATACTACCGTCACTAGGAACACACAACACCTCCTTTGGTGAAAGCCTCTATCATGTACAGTGATCCAACATTCTCTTGGGTATCTGCTCCATAGATATTTAGGTGAATTATCCGATCCAATATCAATATACTACTTCATTGGGCTAGACATCTGTTGTTATCATACAGAACAACTTTATTACACTTTTATAGTATGCTTTGTCCTCTTTCGTCTTAAAATAGTTTTATTACTCCGTATCTTAGTTTTTCTATTATATAAACAATGATATATAATAAAATAAAATGTGATTCCTTTAATTGGAAAGAATGAACATGAATAATTCAAGTCAAAAGATAAAAAGAAAAGCATTAACCCAATATTAATTAAAGTATTTTTATATGAGTTGTAAGTACCTAATTTGAACCCAAGAGGGGGGTGAATTGGGTGAAGTATAAAAATTTAGATTCTATGAAAATCTTTTCTCAATTCAAGTAAATTCAACTTGTATAAAAGAAGTGAATTATAAACCAATTGACAAACATTCAAATGTAAATGCTTTGGAAATGTAAGAGATAAGGGAGAAGAGCTTGCAAACAGATTTATCTTTGTTCGGCCTTATCCTTGACCTACGTCCGATCCCAAGCCTCACTTGGGATTTTCAATCCACTATCTTTAATCTTCTTGATTACACGATCTCGTAACTAAAGCAATCCTCTCTCTAGGATTCACTCCCCCTTACAATACGTAATCAACACACCGCTTGATTACACACTCGTACTCGAAGTAATCCTCTCACTAGGATTCACTCCCCCTTACAAGTTGTAATCAACACAATGTATATCCCACTCAAGATTCCCCAATCTTGAGTAACTCTAAAAGATAATGTGTTTACAATAATTTTCCTCTCAAAGGAATGGATAAATAATCACCGAAGTACAAACACAATTCATTTCACTCTCTAAGCTATCTAGACAAGTAAAACAGAGTGAAAAGGATGTAGAAGCGAGTATCAGCATTTTGGCATTGTAATCTTGTATCTCAACGTTTTTCCGCTTGTGTCCATGACTTTTATAGATAGAGAAAGGTCTCGTGACCGTTTATGACCGTTGTAGGATGAATCGCACCGTTGTAGTTGATTATCATTAAGTGTGGTTTGCTTCTCTCTCTAAACTCCAACTAATCCATGTGATAATATGGTCTGATGTGGAACTCTGAGGATTTGCCCGTTGGAGAAGAGTTTACTTGATGAAGAAAGCATTCTTGACCGTTGAGAATGCGTGCTCAGGTGGATTATCCAAAAGAAGGTTGATTTGCGGAAGTGCATTAAATGCACCGAGCACTTTTTTGCTTTTTGCCTTGATCTTCATTAATCTTCATCTCGTGCTAACTGAAATTCACTCAATAAACTTGTTAAACATATCTCGGGAACATAAGTGAATGATTCATGAAAGCAATAGGATCAAACAAGAGTGATTTGCAAATTCGTGTAATTCAAAAATCATTTTTTAACGTTGTAAACTGCAAGTATGTTCATGCAAACTGCAGTTTTGCATACTTTCACTCACAAACTGCAAAAAGGCGGAAGTATTGACTTAGCTTGAAAAACTTGGTTGCTCTCGGAAGTCCAATACTCGAGTTTGGCTACGCAAACTGCAGTATTGACTTCGTTTAAAATCTTGGTTTCATTCCTCGAAGTCCAATACTCGAGTTTGCCTACCAATACCGCAGTATTGACTTCATTTAAAAACCTGGTTCGCTTCTCGGGAAGTCCAAAACCGCGGTATGCAAACCTATACCGCAGTTTGCACTTAAGCTCAACAAGTTTGATTGCTTTCTTGAAATTATCTGTCCACTTTCGAGGGCCATATCTCCCTGGTCTGAACTCCGTTTTGGTCCGTTCAACTCTTGATGGAAAGCTCTTTGAGTCTATTTTCATATGCCACTGATTTCAGCTCAATCGTATTTGTAGTTTGTGAGTTACACTCAAAATACCGAAGGTGGGTCTGGACTGTGACGTTGATTCTTATGGCAACTTGTAAAAATCATATCTCCTTGATCTTGACACCTTTGGACTTGATTTATATATCAAAATGACGCTTTGGATGTCTAGTTTCAAATGCCACTGATTTCACATCAATCCAATTCCTGGTTTGAGAGATATCATCGAATTACCGGACCTCGCCTGTGCTGAAACGTGAAACAGAGTTGCTGAAGAGCTGATCACGCTGCAAACTCGAGTTTACACTTGCATACTCGAGTTTAGCTCTTCCTTACTTGAGTTTAGCACTTCCATACTCGAGTTTTGAGTCCCAAACTCGAGTTTTGTGTTCCAAACTCGAGTTTTGAGTCCCAAACTCGAGTTTTGTCTCCCAAACTCGAGTTTTCACTTGTCCAGACGCGAGGTGTGAAGACACTACAAACTCGAGTTTTGAGTTGTATACTCGAAGTTTTGAGTCTCAAACTCGAGTTTTGTGTTCCAAACTCGAGTTTTCTCATCCTCGAAGTTGATTTTTGCTGACTTTAACTTCAAATTGACCCATTCCAACTTCCATATGACCTTGGAGACTTCTAGCATCAATCTTAGAGCTTGAATAATGATATCTTCATTCCATTTACCAAGATCTTCCTTTCTTTCTTCTTCTCTTGATCATCCTTCATAAATAAACTCTTTCTTTCTTCCATCTCCCAACTTGATCATTCTTCATCATTTAACTTGTGCTCATCAATTCTTTGCAGCTCCTACCTTCTTCAATATTTCTTGATCTTCTTGATTAACCTCTATGATTCAACTTGAACTAATCTTCTTCAATATCTCCTCTTCTTCTTGATTAACCTCTATGATTCAACTTGAGCTAATCTACATTAAACATAGAAGTTAGTCAATGTAGGAGATAACTATATTACTCAATCTTTTTGCTTATAAGAATGGCATATTTAAGACATCATCAAAACTAAGTATAACCAACATGAGTATCGTGAATAAGAAATTGTATTGTTAGAAAAGTTGACTTAAACATTTTTTTGTCAATAAAAAAAATAAACTTCATTAAATTTTTATTTGAATATTGTAATATCTAGTTTGTTTTTTTAACGTTGATGAACCTCTTTTTTTAAAATGCCACTAATAAAAATATTTGATATATAATTTGAAATAGACACACTAGTCAAATTTTTATTTATTTATTATTATTAACATAGTTAAATTTTCTTTTCATCGAAAAAAAAAACATATAGTAAAAAATAATATTCTTTTTATACTAAACATTCCACTTTGAAAATAATTTAATTGATCTTGGGACTATGGTTTCCTTTTGTTTCCCCTTTAATTATTTTTGATGATCCTTCCAAGACACAAAAATTATTTGATTTAAGGTAATTATATTATATTTTATTATATATTGATGTTATATACATACTTATTGAATAACTAAGTTCTGACCACTAAGACCCTTTAAGAGGATAGAGAAAATTAGGAGATGTCAATAAAGTAATTTAACTCACATTTTAAAATCTTAAATTGGGTTGATAACTTAATTAGAGGTTTATTGAATTTACCAACCTAATTTTGAATTTCCCTATTTTAGACAGTTTCATATGAGATTTTTCCAAAATTTATCTATCTAATGCATTTCTTTATGTGCCAGAAAGATACAAGTGACTTATATATTTAGGTATAGAGTAGTAATGAATTAAGGAAAATGGTTAGAGTATTTTAGAAAATACATAGGATAAAGTATAATTTTAGTCTGTTAAGTTTTACATAAGGTATATTTTTAGTCTCTTAAGTTTGTTAAGTATACTTTTAATCTTTTAAGTTTTACATAAGGTATATTTTTACTGTTGGGATCCGTACAACGCAGCGGATTAAAAACTTGCGAATCCCGTCTCGAGGATCACTCAGGTGCGTTTAAACCTAGGCTAGGAAATCCGAAATTACCTTTGAAGAATTCGTCCACGTCTCGTTCTTCCTTGAGCAATTGGGCTACCTCCTCGATCGAGAAGACGACTCGTAGGATCGTCTTTCTCCACCGGTATCCACACGAACAATCCTTGCACACGGCTACGGCAGCATGCTAGCGCCTCTTTTGCGTCTCTCTCAAAATCACCTCTAGGGTTTCTTTTGCGGCTTTCGAAATACGCTCGAATGAAAATCCGTAGGTTTTTCTAAAACCTCTCGGCATTATATTCAGAATTTCAAATATATGGATTAAATAAATGTCAATTAAATCTATCAGATCCAATGTAACGTTTTTATTTAATCCAATTAAACCAAATCTGAAATTCGAATTTGAATTTCAATTAAAAAAACATAATAATTAAATCTATCTTATAGATTTAATCTAATGCATTTATTTAATTCAAATTAAAAGCCTTTTTAATTTAATTTATCTCTATAAATTAAATCCGAGAAATAATATCCATCTATTTAAATTAAATATGAGATACTATATCTCAATTTAATATTAAATAAATATGCGATATCTTTATTCGAAATTAAATGAGATACAAGATCTCTATTTGTTTTGGATATTTAATTTATCAAATAAATTAAATAAAAAACAAATATTATATATAATAATATTATAATCTCCATTAATAATATTAATATATATTAATTTCGAATTTAATACATATATATATATATATATATCCTAGATTAAATTTAACATTCATTTAATCTCAGATTAATCTGAGATTCAATGAATCTGGACACTTTTACCCGTGTTGGATTATTCTTGTGTGCGACCCTGTAGGCCCATATGAGATTGGCAGTGGGCCAACACCGCCGTGTAAGCCCACAAGTCGCAAGCGACCCTAGCAAGACATTGCGACTACCCAATTCACATGGGGATCGATTACACGATTCAACCTATCGTACAATCATGTCACGTCCCTTTTGTCACGCGATAATTTGGTCAAGGATGAGGCATGGATAATGTCAACTTCCTTTTCTTGACCATTACTTTCTCAATTCTCGAGTAGTCTAATAAGTGAAATGGAAACCCCTTTCCATCACAAGTATGGCCATACATTTCTTAGACTCACTCGCTCATGAGGGGCCAAGTATTATCTCTCTACAAATGTGAGGGACAAATTCCATCTTGACCATTCACATTCCTCCGCATGAAAATCATGATCCCAATCCCGGCCTTTATCATCACCGGTCAAAGGTGACTTTTGACTAGGTCAAAGACCGATGACTCATCATGTAGGAATCCATGATGATCTCGGGTCATAGGGCGTCGTGACGCGGTTATACATGAGATAAGCTTATGACTAGATCCATGCAGCTTTTCTCATAGTGGTCTGATCCAAGCACCTTGTACTCTTACAAGTGCCCATGCTTTAATTCGTATCTTCATACCTTATCAAAGTCATACTGGTCTTAACTCATCTTTGCTCCCGTGTAGATGACCGACCAGAGACATTTAGGATAATCTATAAGATGTATCCAGGGATGCAGTTATCAATACGAACATTCAAACGAAAATGATAACAAAAGAGAATACTTTAAATAACTTAAATATCCAAAGTACAATGAATTGCCCTTAGGGCATAGTTTCCAACATTTAGTCCCTTAAGTTTATTAAGTATACTTTTAGTCTTATATTTTTAATACTATTAATATTGTTAACGAAAAATGTTGAAGCAACAAATTCAAGTGATGATTGTGTAGCTGACAAAACATATTTAAGTTTTAATGTATTAATATAATGTAGTTAGATTATTAAACTAAAATAAACCAACAAATCGCTACAAATGCAATTAAGATTTTGATATTTAGATTATTTAATTAATATTTTTTAATACAATCGAGGTTATGATATTGATTGTTTCATTGGGATTTTAGATATTCTTCAATTTATACATAAATTTAAGATTAATAGTATTTAATTACATATCATCACTTGAGTTTGTTACATTAGCATTTTCTATTAATAACATTGACAATGTTAGAATTATATGACCAAAAATATACTTTATAAAGTTAAAGGGTAAAAGTATATCTCATGTAAACTTAAAGGACAAAAAATATACTTTAGCCAAATAAATATTATATTAACTAACTTCCATAATTTAATTAAATTAGGTAAATAAATCATATATTAAACAGATAGTATTTATTAATGTGATTGGTGTTTTATTCTGCATGCAAATGTATCAGGTTGTCGCGGCATGTTTTAAAGGTGGAAGTTGGGAAGGCGAGGAAAACACGCACCAATAATAAGGAGACAGGAACATGAAGAATCATGTGGAATTTTGAAAACACCAATACTTTATTTTGCTTGTTTATTTTTGGTGAAAATATTTTTTCTTTTGTTTTTATTTTTGGATGTTTGTGGGACTGTCTGTTTCAAGTCCATTTCATGCGGGAAAGCAAGAGGTGGTCCCCACATGCCTTGAAAAAAAAAAAAAAAAGCCTTAATTTTGGGCCATGCTTTTTCTCAAATTTATACCTTTCATTTCACTAGGCCTACTAAAATCCCTCAAATTTTGGGGATCTTCCTCATTACTGTCTTATTGGAGAACCTTTTTTTAAGACTGACAAAAATAATTTTTTAATTAGATTTAAACTCAAAGTCCTTACATTTTAATGAGTTTTAGCTCTCGTCCTTTTTTTTCATTATTTTTCATCCATATACATTAATTTATACCATCTAGATTGTTAGTTAATGTAGTTTTAATAAGCAAAAATAACACTGCTAAGCTCATATCTAAATCTTTATAAAATTATAGAAACCAACATTTTCGATGGCTAAAGTATATGGACGAACAAGAATTAAGAAAATATAAGCACCAAAACAAACATTCATTAAAAGTATATAAATTTAGAGTGAGATTAACCCTTTTTAAATTATTGTTTAGCGAAATCATGTTTTGGTTTATTTGCTATTTTAATTATGTTTTAAGATAGACTCTTATTACTCAAAACTCAAACTTTCTTCCGAGTTTAAATTTCTTATTTTTCTTAGTTTCACTCTTTTATTTTAAAATTTTTACAGAGGACGTTTACAACTCCTTTCTATGGGCAAGTAACTCACACTACACAAAAACACACGTACATTAACATTTTCACTTGAAATTCAAACACACATTCTTCTCTGTTGAAGAGGTGTCTTGATGTCATTAGGCTAGGCGACCTAAAACTTTCTCTCATTTAAAATTAAATAATTAAGGAACGAATAACATAAACATGTTTAAGAAAAATCAGAAAGATTACAATGAGGGAAAGATGTAAATGATGGTAGATTATTAAATTTTGGAATTCAATTGCAATTTAAATTAACTAAATTTCAAGTTGATATTATTGATTGAGTAATGTATAGAAAATAAAATAATTTTCTTAAAATTAATTTTTATATTTATATTTTAGAAAATGAAAATGTTGCTATTGAATTAAGTAACATCATCATTACGAATATAGAGTTGGTCTAACAGTGTAAGGCCTCGTTAGATCCTTTTGGGTATTGAGTTCAAGTTCGGAAGATATACTTGTATTGGGAAGGTAAGTCACAAACTCCAAAATTGGAGTAGTTGGTTGCTTGGACACCTGATTATAGGATTTAGAAAAGATACCGACCGAATACAGTTGGAATATAAAAAAATTAACATTATCATCAACAACAATGATAAATAATGATTTGGGATAAAATAAAAATTCATCATCATGATTTCCTTATTAATGCATCAAACAAGAACATTCCAAGGAAGTGCACACCATGTGCCTTTCCACCAAAACATGAAATGAATAATTTTTTGGGCAGAAAGCAAAAATCAAATAGAACAAATATATTAAATCAATCCCACATACCAAGTCATGGTCTTCTTTTCATTTGATTCTCGTCATATAAATAAAATATATGAAGAATAAGCCAATAAGGTTTGGATTCATGCCTTGTAAACCGTACATTTGTACCACCATTATCATACAACAAATATATTAAATCAATCCCACATACCAACCTACCTTCCCCTATAACTCAAAATAACTACTTTACAAAACTTTGAAATTTAGGTAATTAGTTTATAAAGACTAAAGAAAATATTTAATTAGTTACTTGTAATTAATAAATGTGTTGGAATTTCACTAACTAAAATATTCTCTCTAAGTATTTACTTTAGAATTAACTCTTGCTGAAAACTCACTTAACAGGTGGAATCAATGGAGATGATTTGGAAAAAAAAAATTGTAAATTTGAAGAACAAAGTGGATTGAGATATTTTACGTACTGATCCCTAATATAATATCCACTTTATAGTTCAATTTCTTTATAAGTGGATCTTATATTAAGGATCATTTGCAATAATATTTAGGATTAAAAACCCTTTGGGACCACTTTTAGGGTCTCAAAAGTGCTTATTAATGTAAATCGAGAAAAAACTTCTCATACATACTTACCTCGTATATCGTAAATCACAAATGAAAAGCTACTTTTGAAGGCTTCAATCACTATTCCAAACAAAAATGTTTTATATTTATGATTGAAGTGAGTATGTGTGTGTGTGTAATAACTACAAGCTCTTTGAACTACTTCTGCTGTGGGAGCTGTAATACCCCACTGGTATATCCAAGGGCGGACCCAGGGGGCCAGGGTGGGCCCCCGCCCCCCCTAAAAAGAAAAAAAAAAAAAAGAAGAAGAAGAGAGAAATGTGGAAGCAGAGAAAGATCTTCACAGCAGAGAAAATGGGGGAGCGGTCCATAAGGTGATATGAGGATGAGGCCATGCGTTTTTGGAAACAATCTTCTGCATATGTAAAAAAATAGATACTGTAGATTAGACAAGGGTTACTGATTTCTATATTGTTTTGTCTATTATTTGATTTGATGAAGATATCTGCAGAAGATTGAAAATCCTGAATGTTGGGGTGCATATTGTGGCCAAATTTAAAATAATAAAATTGTCATCAACATGCATTTTTTACATCCAAATGCCATTTGATACATAATTGAATTTAAAGTATAAAGAGCCCAACCACAAAACGAAGATTACACAGCTACATAGAAAAGAAAATTACATCAAATAGGAAATTAATCCCAAGTCCTCTTGATCCACCCAAGTGAAGTGATCTTAATTTCTGTGATAGATTTCTTTCAATTTTTTTTTTTTTTTTTTTTTGGTATATTATGTCTGTATTGCATTTCAAGTATTTTTATTTATGATATAATATTTTTTATTTCGCCCCCGTCGTTAAAATTACTGGGTCTGCCCATAGGTTAATTACCATTTTTTATATCATCATTTATCGAAGAGTTTACTGCAATTCAGTAAGAAAAATAGAAATAACAAAAATTACTGATATAAAACTATTCATTACATTACTAAAATACCCATAGGTTAATTACCATTTGCCCTTACATTTCTCATTTTTGCATAAGTCAAAATTGACAGAATTTTCAATCAATCTTGAAAATTTATATCTTATTGTAAAATTATCTAATTATGGTGATTCCAATGGCTATGTGACCATAAATAAGTCTATTTTCAAGGAAAAATACCCCCATAATCGATTACATGTTAACTATTCTAGAATCAACATTATATACACATTGGTCCAGATAATGTTCCCGATTCCATGGCTAACTTCAAAAATTCATAACTCATGGTATACAGATCCAATTAGCCTATATGACTAGTCAAATTAAACATTATCATGTCTAATTTAATTCTGGAAAGTTTCATAGCCATTGGATATCATTTTCTTGGTTAAAGGCACGTCACAAACTGACTTCCTTTTGAGAACCCTAATTTGCAAGCATCAAGGGAAATTCCCTTCATGACATTTGTCACACTTCCTGAATTGGGTTTAATCATCTGCCTAATACAGACTTATCCTCATGTCTCTCATATTAAAATTCAAGATATTATAGGAGCACCTTTTCTCTTTCCGTGAGAGCATCTTTTCTCCGTCTGTGAGAGATGTTCCTAGCGCTTCTCTCTAGTCTCAGCCAGAAAGGAGGCTTTTCGCCTTGTATTTTTTCATCTTTTGGGTTTGGTTTTCTATTTTCTTTCTGTGGTGATAGTTATTGGATCTGTGCGGTGCTGTTCAAGGGCATGTTGACTAGATCTGAAATGGTATGGTTCCCAATGGAGGCGAGCGAGCATGAAAAATCAAGATGGATGGTGGTGTCATGGTGGACAGAACTTTATCAAAAAGCTCTTATGATAGATCTACTCCGATTTGGTCTGGTTGGCTATAATGTCTTAGTGTTTTGCTCATATCTAATGGCTATAGGGTGGGGCAAGTTTGGTGCCGTCGGTCGAAGTCTTATTAGACTTATGCGTGGTCATTGTTGGTGGCAGTGCTTCTTCATAAGCGACAACAATTTCATGATGGTAAATCTGATCTTAAAGTAGCAAAAGACTTGTTAAAAGGGATGGGACTATTAGGAGGCCGGTTCTTTGAATCCCCATCTTATGCTTCAGACATGACTTTTCGGTGGCTCTTCATTTTTCGGCAGTGGTAGTGTTGGCGAATTTGTCCCTCTGTGTTTGAATTAGCTTTACTCAATACTATAATATAAATACTTTTGGAAAAAAGACTACAAGCTCTTTGGACTTTTTTTAATGAAAAGGATCAATAAGACACTTTGGATATTGAGACAACCTTCACGTTGTAGCCTTGTTTTTCCTTTTGTTTTGCTCTAACTTCTCTATCTTTCAGCAATAAAAGTTCCTTGTGTCATATGTCATATGTGTATCTCTTTTATCCGCTCTCATATTGCTAACCTAAAGGCCTCTTTGGTATGAGCCAAATGGAATTTTTTTTTTTTTTTTTTTTTTTTTTTTTTTTTTTTTTTTTTTTTTTTTTTTTTTGGGGGGGGGGGGAGGGGAGGGAAAGTTTTTTTGAGTTCATTTTAAAAGAAATGGAAAGGTGGCTTTATAAAATTTTAATAAAAGATCATGTAAAATAAAAAGAATAAGAAAAATTAATTAGAACCTTTAACCCCACTTCTCTAACTTTTTTGAATAAAACTTATTAAATAGAAGCACACCAGCACCACTTACATGAAACCTTAGTTAACTATATTGATTGTGAATTTTTGTTAGAAATGAAACTACTTACAATTACTCCGACCCAGGGAATGAGACCCTGGATGGTGCCAAAAATTCTTCTTTATAGTCTCACAAACCTCTAAGAACGACCGGGGTATTAACAGCGTACCCCTGTCCACTGGAGCAGAGTCTGAAGCTCTTTGTTCCCCTATTTAGAAATGAAACTACTTACAAAGGATTTGATCCTTTTTTATATAATAATGCATGCAAACAAACTAGCTAACTACAAATTGGAGTATTGTAACTCATCCCCAGGTCTTCGTCTTGACTTTGTTAAATCATATGGAACATAGAAGAAAAACACCACAGTCCAAGCATATGTTGTAGAATGTGTTTTGCCAAACTAAAGCCACCCAATCTCAATTAAGAAAAACTATAATTTCCTACAAAACTAGATCAACGTCATTTTACAGTTGGTAGTAAGATTGGATCTACTGCACAACCTCCACACAATCACTCTGTACAAGAATCCACTTCAATCCCATATCCCAAGCAATCTTCAAACCCCACAGAATGGCTGATAGTTGGGCATAGGTGCTACCTTCTATATCCAAATGCAGTCAGAAGCCATAAATTAGATAACCAAGATCGTCATAGAAAACCCTAGCACATTGTCTCTAACTAAACGCCCCATCAAGATTAATTTTTTTTTCCTGGTCTAGGGACTTAAGTATAAGCCTATCAGGCAAATGATCGTGCCATGAATTAGATAACCAAGATCATCATAGAAAACCCCAGCACATTGTCTCTGACTAAACGCCCCATCAACATTAAATTTTTTTTTTTTGGTCTAGAGAGCCTATATCAGGCAAATGACCGTGCAGATGGATTCGGCCCTATCTAGCAGATGACCCAATATGCCAGTAAGATTAATGTGTCCATGCAGAAGGGCACATGGCATATATACGATGTCATTAGGATGGTAGAAAGATGCCACCTAGCTATGTCATGAAGTATGGGACAATTTTTCGAGCAAAATATGCCGGTATAGGTGTGCACACCCATAGCATTTCCAAGGCAGACATATGTACCCTACGTTTTTGTAAAAGAAACCAGTATGTGGCATCATGTGGGGGATCACACACAAACACACTCTAACCTGGCATCATTTGACGGGCTTCGTTATGTGTTCCACAATCCCAAGTAAAACTAGAGTAGAATCCCAAGTAAGCATCAATAAAGTAGCTTTAATAAAGTAGCTAATGATGACAAAACTTTTGTGTTAGTTCCACAGGAATATGACAAGTGTCCTCTCATCATGACAAAGTACAAGATCACTTTTATGCTGGCATCTCTAAAACATGCCACCTAGCATTTGAGTCCAGGGAATCCATCGGTCTCTGGTTCAGTCGGGTACTTGATTTTTCCGAACACCAACCCTGGGAGTCAGGGGAATTCATCAGGACTCCCTTTCCCTGACATAAAGTAGTGCTTGATAAGAGGGAGAAAAGGGAAAGAAGATGCTTCAAGCACACTTGTAATCATGAGATTTAATCACTTGGACACTTGTCAACACAAGACCTAATTACATGAGATTAAAGCTTAATTAATCTTCCTAGGACCCCTATTTCAGCCAAGCATTGAAGAAGGAAGGACATTAATATTAAAACAACATCACGGACTCTCTCACACCTCAAAAGTCGGCCAAGTGAAGAAAAATAGAAGGAAAAATAAAAAGTAAAGAGAAAGGAGCAAAAGGGAGAGCAATGAAGCAAGGTAAGTGATCTTGCTCAATTTTCACCTTCTAAATCACCTCTTTAACTCTTAAGGCCTTCATAAAAGTTTTTCCTCTCACTAAGAGCTTACTGTATATAGTTTTAGATTCTTGAATAGAGGTGTTTTTTTTGTCTACAAAGTGTCAAGGTAGGAGAAACAAGCACTAGAAATGTAAGATGCAAGTATAAGCTTCAATTTGAACCCCATATCTTGTGGTTTAGTTGAGTATTCTTGAATCCCACGTGTCACATCAGTTAAACTTAACGGTCAAAATTAATGAAAGGGCAAAATTGCTACGTTTTGTTAATTTCTATGGCAATTTTGTTCCCAAAAAAACTCGTCCACCTAGTGCTCCTTGCCAAAAATTTTGGGGCAAAAAAGATACTTATCCCTTGAATTTAAGATGATGAATCACATTCATAGCTTGATTGATTGATTGAATCAATCATTTAAGATGATGGATCACATTTATTTCTTGATTGATTGATTAAGTCAACCATTTAAAAAGATTGATCACATTTATTTCTTAATTGATTGATTAAGTCAATTATTTAAGATGATGGATCATATCCATATCTTGATTGATTGATTGAATAATAATTTAAGATGATGGATTTCAAATTTAAATTTCAAACTTGAATTCAAAATTTGAATTCCAAATTCAACTTGGCCTAAGACCTCGTTGGGTCTTCCAACACATTTGGGCCCTTTTGTGGAGAAACTGATTTCCCACTGGGGACACCATATATGACGTCATTTTCTCCTTATTAGGCTTGGATTCAAACTCTAACCCAATTACACCTTTACTCTTGATAAAGCCCAATAATAATTATTTGCCCAAGTTTGCTAATTTTAAGCAATCGGGAATAACCTTTGTATGTGCCTATTAGAATCAATTAGTCACTGATATAAATAAACTTGGACTAATTAAAACTCCTTTAATGGGCCCAAATTATCTAATGACCCCATAAGACACTAGTAATGCTCTACAGGCCCAGAATTAATTGAGTTAATCAAGTGATCTACCTTTCATATTTGGATACCATGTAGGTATGATCTCTCACAACGCCATTCACATTTAATCGAGAGCAAAGATAGAGTATCATCTCTCTTAATTGAATAAATGTAGCTAATTCATAGAACTAGGAATATTCTTATATTAACTCTATAACGGATCATGAGTCTTCATGATCACTTGTTATGTGAACAGACTCCTGAGTTAAGTAAAAGCTATCCAAGCTCTACTAGTCATGTGAATGACTAATCCCTTGTAGGGGACTGTAAGCCTCTCGGCATGTCCATCTATACTCATATATTCGAGTTATACCCAAGAGTACATTGTTCTTCCCTTTTTCAGGCGGATAGAGCTGTATAGTCAAAGTATAACCCTAGGACACAGTGTTCGATGACATCCTTAAGTTTAGGACGATCTACACTACCAAAGGATGAGAGAATTTACATATCTAACAATACTCTCTACAATGAATCTTTGTGGAGTCTCTTGGTGGGTTTGTTCGATGATATATGTTCTCCAACAGATCTACCCACGACATCAGCTAAGGCATCGCCATGCTTGTATTCCATGAGGTCCCTACCTTGTATCTTATACATGTACATGATGTCATACTAGTCTTATTGAGGTTATCAATACCTTTTCTTTGTGATTCAAGACTAAAAACAAGTTTTAGGCAATAGATATCCAGTGTTTTCGAGTTCTCATGATCATGATCTCTATCATTGATCGTCAAGATTAACACATGTTCTATTCCTAGGGCTTTTTCTTCAAACACATATTTACTTGAAAAATAAAGGCGAGATAGATATATGATAAAGATAAAATGTACTCATTTATTAATAATGAAATACTACAACGTAGAAATGGTCCTGATTTGTCCTTATATATTGTCTCTAAGACACCTAAATACTAACAATCTCTTACTTGGCCTAGAGCCCATCAGGTCCACGTGTTATACCCAAAGACTCATAATGAATCCTTGTGGAGTCTCTCAACGGGTCAGTTCAGTTTAGCCTGTTCTCTATTAAATCCACCCACTACCAAAATTTTTGAATTGCTTCTCTTGATTTTACTTTTGTAGTCTCTAGGGGAAAGGTGGTGGTGGCTTCACAAATTTCAATGTTCTCTATTATGGAAGCCTTTGTGGTGTTGTAACATCATCGACTACTTTATCTAATTCCTTCAATTCTAGTGTATTATGTTGAGGCATTGTTGCAGCATCAAATATGTTACCAAATTCTTAAAAATTTGGAGTGGACTGCTTCGGTGTCTACTCTTCTTCTATAGCTTCCCTACCTTTCTTTGCTTAGCTTAAAGTGCGCACAACATTTTCAATTGGCCTTTTTACTACCTTTGGTTGCTCAACTAGCCTTCCATTCCTTAATTCTATAGCTTTGATATGCTCTTTGCCTTCTCTTATAAGGACTTCAATGTCACTAGGTAAAGAGCCCGATGGCTGAAAGAGATTTCTCGTGTCTCCCAAAATAACCAAGTTCAAAAATGATTTGCAGAAATAGGGAACCTGGGTCGTTTCCCCAAGAACTTGCAGCAGGTTTGATTACCAACAACAGCGAAATAGAAACAAGTAAAAATGGGGGTTTTGATTCAAACAGATTAAAAACAAAAATAAACTGAAACAAAATCAAATATGCAGAAACGAACGGATTAAATAGAAACAAATTAAAATCGATCAACCCAACATTCGATTCCGAAACTTCCATCGATGAACGAAATATGAACGAACTCGCATTTGGTTCTGGACGAATCGAAATCTCTGCGTTCGTCCAGAAAATCCCTCGACTAGACGATCGCCTAGCGTTTATCCGAACAATGGCGTCTCACTGTGCGATCGCACAGCAAGCACTTAAACCTAATTCGAACTCAGTCTTTAGGATGAACCAAACCAAATATTAAATCAAACTATTTCCAGAAATCGAATCCGATAAGATGAAAACAGAAACGAGTAAAGTTACCGGTTAAGCACAAGCTCTCTAGACGAATCATGGAATCCTCAATGTTGGGTTAATCACAGAAGTTTAGCCGAGCATGGCTGGAAAAAATGAAGAACAGACGAAGAATGCGAAGAACACGAAGAACATTGCGAGAGAAAATAAAACTTATGTATTTAATCCAAAACTTTCAAAACCGTGAATGACCAAAGTGTTGTAGTCACCATTTGACTTAAAGTTAACCTAAAATGGAAATGGGCTCCAATGGTTCAGCCCAAAATGGAAATAAAATAAAAGTGGGCTTTAATTACAAAATTCGAGCCCAAATAAAATCCAGAAATATACATCTGACTTAGGCTCCAAAATCGACCGCCCTCTTGTCCGAATTTTCCCTTCATATCTTCATAACAATTGTAGCTCTCTGAATCATCTGAAACATGAAACAAAAATGAGGCAAATCGATGTCTAGTTCAAGAGTTATGGTAAAGATAGTGAAGCAATGTAAAACTGGAATTTTATTATTAAAAATGGCTAAAATATAATCAAAGGCCCAAAACCCAAATAAGTATAAAAGCCATTATTTATTAACTAAAGAGTCCTAAATTATTAATCAAGAGATAAAAGGAAGTGTATAAAATATTCAATTATCAATGGCCTGTTATTCAAAGCTATGGTTGGTTGGCCAACTTGATTTTCCAGATTTGTCAGAGAAAACTATAATCTCTTAATTATACCATCACTCTTGGCCATGTATTCCTCAAGTAAGCTTTCAATAGATGATTGAGTGGGTTTCTCTATATTTGGTTTCCTTATTTCCTAATTGAATCAAGGATGATATTGGGGTTTGTTAGGATGTGAAGAGACACTAGATTATATGTGTTTGTTGTCCCCAAGAAAAGTTCAGATATTGTCTCCATCCTGGATTATATGTGTTTGAATATGGATTGGTCTTATTGTTCCTATTGTAATTTCCCACAAAGTTTGTAAATTTTGGATTAGCTATGCAGTCAGCAAAAATATGGTCCCCTCCACAGTATATGTAGGATACTAATGCAAGTGGTGAGGTTGTAATCCAGTAGTTAGAGGGAAGATTAGACTCATGGATTTAATCACATTGGTAAGTGAGGAGACTTACATAGTAAAGGCTGTCATGGCATCTATAGTTCATGCACTCTAGCTACTCTTCTGGTTCATGATATTATTTCAGTGGGCCATCATATGTTAATATGTAAATGTCCTAGAGACAATATGTTTTTATCAGATGAACACCTTGTACTATTTGGTATTTCATGATTTATATATTTGAGCACTAATTTATCTTTATCATATCTATGTCTCGCCTATATTTGACAGATAATATGCATTTAAAGATAAAGGCCTCAGGAATAGAATAGATGTTCAATTGAGGATCTATGATAGGGATCATGATTATGAGGAATTGAGGACACTATATTCTATTGTCTAAACTTGTTCTTAGTTTTGAATCACCAAGGAAAGGCATTGGTGATCTCAATAAGACTAGCACGACATCATCTACATGTATATAGATACAAGGTAGGGACCTCATGGAATGTAAGCATGGTGGTGCCTTAGCTAATATTGTGGGTGGATCTCTTAGATAACAAATAGCACTAAACTAACCCGCCGAGACACTCTACAAGGATTCATTGTAGAGAGTATTATTGAATTTGTAGTGTCTCTCATCGTTTGGTAGTATAGATCTTTCTAGACTTGAAGATGTCATTGAACTCTATGTCTTAGGGTTATACTTTGATTGTACAATTCTATCCGCCTAGAAATGGGGAGAACAATGTACCCTTGGGTACAATTTGAATACATGAGTATAGATAGACATGCCAAAAGGACTCACAATCCCTACAATGGATTAGTCGTTCACAAGACCTGTAGGGCTTGCATGACTTCTAGTTGACTCAGGATTCTATGAGTACTAAGCGATTATTGTAATATCCTAAATTTTTGGCCTGGAAACTTGAAGATAAGCCTACATTAGGAAAATGACTAAGCCCAGTTCGGGAAATGGGACATCCTAAATTTTGAGATTTGAATACTAGAAATGTTATTTGGCAACTAGTTAGAGTTATAAAAAATAAAAATAGATTTCCTTTTATGTTGGCAAATTAGTATTTCTGGAAGGTAGTTAGTTTGTAACGTGCCTTTGATGGAGAAAATGATATCCAATAGTTATAAACCTTCCATATTTTAAATAGACATGATAAGCTTTAATTTAAATGTCATATAGGTCAATTGGACCTGTACATAATAAGTTACGAATTTTTAAAGTTAGGTATTGAATCTGGAACATTTTCTCGACCGATCTGTAATGATTGGTGATTCCGGAATAGATCACATGTGTTTGAAAGTGGGAGATATTTTTACCTAAAAATA
Source organism: Acacia acuminata (assembly GCA_019022655.1). Classification (NCBI taxonomy): domain Eukaryota; kingdom Viridiplantae; phylum Streptophyta; class Magnoliopsida; order Fabales; family Fabaceae; genus Acacia; species Acacia acuminata. The sequence continues at coordinate 587,952 of JAFJYI010000223.1, forward strand.
GACTTAATACTAGTCACATAGCCTTTGAAATCATTACAATTGGACATGAGTACAAAAAGAGATGAATTTTCAAATCTGGTTGAAAATTTTGCTAGTTGGACTCTTGTGCAAAAAATAAGTCTTATAGAGGGGTAAAATGGTCAACTGAGATTAGTCAGATATGGGACCCACGGTACTCATTTCCTTTCCTTTGAACTCACCACCTCGCCTCTCCCATGACTAGTTGGCCAAGCATGGCTATTGGCTTGCAAGGTAAGCCTGACATCTTACTTTTTTTCTCTGGCATGTTAAGCAATCCCATTGATTGACTTTCTCATTTCTTATTCTCTAAGCTCATCTCCCTTGGCTTGTTGGGCAAGCATAACATTATTTTATTTCATTTCCTCACTCCCTTATTCATTAATTTTGGCCAAAATAGAGAGAAAAGAGATGGAGGCCGAGAGAGAGAAGAAGTGGGATGGAGGGGTGAGGCTGAGGAAAGAGAGTCTGAAGCCGATTTCACCTCTGATTCGATGTTTCTAGCTCCTGAGGCCTTCTCTAATGTTGTTCCTCCTAGTAAGAGCAACATTTCTACAGTGTCAAATTCTTGATTAGAGGTGCTTGGTGAAGTTTACATGGGTGAGGTGTTGCCAAATTCCCCAACTGATTGCGAAATCATGATAAGGTAAGCTTAAGCTTAGTTTTCAACCAATTAGTTTGAGATTTAGAAGAGTTTTTGAATATTTCAAGAAACCATAGAGTTTTGGCCAGTTAAGGTTTTTGAGGTTCATGATGATTTGTTGATATATTGGTGATTACATGGTGTTTGAGAAGTATATGAACCTAGTTTGGTGAGTAAATTGGGAATTGTTAAATTGTTGCTTTGAGAACCCTAAAGTTGGTCTAAATAAGGCATGATAAAGGTGTATTATTTTGCCAATATTAAGTTCCCCAATGGATTCCTTGGGCAAAATTGTGTAGGAACATAGGTTAATGCTAATATATTTAGAAGGAATAGATTTGAAATTCAAAAGTTAGTATAGTGTTGGCAGATTTGGTTCCTACGTGGTAGATGGATTGTTATGTGTTTTTGGGTAAGCAAATGTTGTCCAATGGCCTAGAAACTTTGTAGGATCTTATTAGACATCCTAAGCTTTAATTTGATATATAATACATGTCACTAAGTTAGTATATTATGTCACTAAGTTAGTATATTGTAAGATATGAATTGTTAAAGTTTTGGCACTAAAACTGGAACGACTCTGGAACAGTTTTGTTGATTGAGGTGTATGGGATGTTGCGCGTTTAATTGGCTAGGGAGATTATTATTTTTCCTAGAATTTGGACCTTATTAAGGTCATTTAGCCACTGGAACCGCGTTAATTGAATTGTTGAGGATTTAGTTGTGATTTTTTCCAAAGATGAGTGAAAAATCTGGCAGTGTAGGATTTTACTTGAAAATGAAGAATTAAGGGCAATAAGTAGTGAAGATAATCAACCCTAGAATTATGTGATTATGAAGGGGTTGAATAAATTATAACCCGCTATTTGTGAATGTATGTTTGTAGGAGTGATGTTTTCTTGAGATGACCAAAGGATTAGGAGCCAATTCGAGATATGGTAAAGCGTCAGGTAGTAACTCTGCTCTCACATACTATGTTTTATTTTATATGCATGTGTAAACCATGTTGAGATGTTGCCTTGTTGGGGTTAGCACCACTCGTGAACCAATTGGCTGGACGAACCATCCATAGGGTATCTTCTCAGTGGCTAGGTAGTAAGGCCTAGTGGACTAGTAGTCCTTGGGCCACAAACCTATAAGGCATTCAGATGATATGGGTTGATGCCAAGTTGAATGCCCAGCGTTGTTTTATGGATTTTGTTTGCAGTTGTTGCTATATATGATATGTGATCTCTGAATGTTGAATATGTCGTTGATGTATTGTTTGTGGTTGCCTATCATATACAATGCATGCATTTTATGTGAGATTACCTATTACTCTGGGATTAGTTTGAATGCCAGCCCTGAATATTATTTGTCTATTGAAAAGCATAATTGACACGGCCCCAAGGGAAAAGCGGTAGATACCAACGGATGAGGATTCTGGTTTAGGTTGAGAGACGTTATTGGCTATTTGTAGTTGAATACTGTAACTGTGTAATAGCAATTTATTGATGTTGTAAGTTTTATGTACGTAACCTATGGGAATTCCTGCTATGTAATGAAGAACTTTTATCAGTGTACTATCCTATTTTTGTTTACCTACTATGCTTGGTGATAACACTCTGGCAAATATCAATATATACTATGGGGTATGACAATCATGATGAGTCATGATCCATCTTAGAGTCAATGGAAGAAGATTCCTAGTTCCGTGAAAAGCTACATTTAGTCAACCAAGAGAGATAATATTCTATCCTTGCTCTCGACTAAATGTGAATAACTATGTGAAGGATGATACCGGCATGGTATCTAGATTAGAAAGGCAGATCACTTGATCAACTTGATTAGTTATAGGACTGTAGAGCATTGCTAATGTCTTATGTGGTCATTATATAAATTGGGCATGTTAAAGGAGTTTAATTGGTCCTGTTAGTTCTCTATATGTTTTGATGATGACTGACATTTGTAAACAAAATATAGTTAATGATTCAAGAATAAAATATTTTAATTTGACCAAACTTGAATTAGTAACTTACTATCAAATTGACTCGAGTTTAAGGTTGTCAGACTCGAGTCAAGTATTTCGAACACTCAGTCAAAATGTGCTTAAACATTGAGTGACTCGAGTTAAAAGACTTTGAAAAATATTTTATGAAATGATGTTGACTCGAGCCTGAAATCAGTGACTCGAATGGACTCTTGTGAAGTTAAATTTATTTTTTCAAAGTACTAATATACTTACTCGAGTTGGTGTTCATTGATTCCAGTGCTGCTTTAAAACTCATTTTTAAAACGTATTTAGTCAACTCGAGTTATTACTTAATGACTCGAGTATGACTATGTTCAAAGTTCTTTTCCAAACTTAACTCGATGACCTTTGTGAAAGAGCTATTAACTCAAGTGAGTCTCGGTTGACTTGAGTCATTCACTTGGAGTAAACATTTTGGACTCGAGTTAAGTTCATACAAAGACATATTCACTTATTCTCCCAAACATATTTTCAAACAATATGATACTATGACTCGAGTGTAGAATGGTCAACTCGAGTCATCAACTTGAGTTAGCTTTCTGGCTTTGCAAATGACCATGTCCTTAAATTTTAAATCTTTGCTTGTGATTTGATTACTACTTATCATCACTTATCATTGTTCCTAACTATCTTTAATCAATTTATTGATAAGTTTCAGATAATTAGATAAAGGATTAACATCAAATTAATCAAAAAGTATTGATTACATCTCGTTGCATTAAATGTGGTTCAAGAAAACGAAGCATGAATTTGGACAATCATTCTCTGAACATTCTGAAGGCATTACTGTATTCTTTCCCTGATTAAATGCCAGATCATCCAACGGGAAGAAACAGAAAGAATGTCAAGGTGAAGCTTGAGAGTAACAGACGAGCTTCAATGTCTAACGCCTATATTGATTACTCTCAACAAAGTGCATTGAAAGCTTCCCAACAAGTCATTAATTCCCTTCACCAAATATAAGCGAAGCATTCAATACAATTCAACCACTAGAAGCACAAAAATGCTCAAATGAAATATACGCACTTACTATTTCATTTATTACTATGTAATATATTTGGATATTTTAATCTTCACTGTTTATCAGTCTACTCTGAGAGAGTTCAATTTATTCATCTTTTTTGTAAAAGATACTTAAGGTAGTGGGACCTTGAGAGTGGGTGTATTGATTACAACTTGTAAGGGGGAGTGAATCCTAAAGAGAGGATTACTTCAAGTATAGAGTGTGTAATCAAGTTGAAAGAATAGTGAAAAGAAATATTTATCTCACTGAAACTCTTGAGAAGTTTACTCAAGGTAGTGAAATGCTCAATGTAATTTTGAAGCAACAAAGATTTACAAACGACAAATCAATAATTGGTTACAACTGTGCTCCCATTAACGTTCCTATAAACACTCAACTTCTACTACAGAATCAGCTATAGTGCTATGCTTAGAGCTCTTCCAGCTTACCGCACTACCATTCAAAAGGAACACATATCCTGATTGCGATCTTAGATTATCTTGGTCAGTTTGGAAACTTGCATCTGTGTAACAAGTCACACAGAGCTCATCCTCCAAGCCACCATATACCAATAATACGTCCTTAGTCCTTCTTAAGTACTTAAGGATATTCTTGACAGCAGTCCAGTGATCCTCACGGGATGTTCTGGATATCTGATGGCTATTTTCAAGGAAAATGACACATCTAGTTGATTACATAACATGGCATACATGATATATCCAATGGCGGAGGCATATGGAATCTTACTCATGCGGTCTCTTTGATCTTGTGTACTAGGACATAGATCCTTACTGAGATTGATGCCATGAGACACGGGCATGTAACCCATTTTAGAATCCTGCATACTAAACCTATGCAATATCTTGTCTATGCATGTGCTCTGACTTAGGCCTATCGGCCTCTTATATCTATCTCTATAGATCCTCATCCCTAGGATGTAAGTGGCTTCGCTTAAATCTTTCATTCAGAAAGACTTTCCTAACCAAGACTTGACACTTTGCAAGGTAGGAATGTCATCTCCAATGAGTAGGATGTCATCAACGTAAAGCACTAGAAATACAACTGTGCTCCCACTAACCTTCCTGTAAACACAAGGTTCATCCGTGTTTTGAATGAATCCAAACTCTTTGACTACTTCATCAAAATGATGATTCCAACTCTGAGATGCGTGCTTCAATCCATAAATGGTCTTTGAAGCTCACATACTTTATCAGAGTCCTCTGGATGCACAAAACCCTCAGGTTGTGTCATGTACACATCCTCAAGCAGCTTTCCGTTAAGGAAGGCTGTTTTGACGTCCATTTGCCATACGTCATAGTCATAATATGATGCAACGGCAAGAAGGATTCTGATTGATTTGGCCATTGCAACTAGGGAAAAGGTTTCATCATAGTCCACACCATGAGTTTGAGTGAATCCTTTTGCAACCAGCCGTGCCTTGAAGACATTTACTTTGTCATCCATGTCAGTTTTCTCCTTGAAAACCCACTTACACCCAATGGTTTTTACACCTTCAGGTGGATCGACTAAGGTCCATACCTTATTGTCGTACATGGATTGCATTTCAGACTTCATGGCATTAAGCCATTCTTTAGAGTTTGGTCCCACCACGGCCTTGCGATAGGTAGTTGGCTCATTCTGCTCAATGGGCAAAACATCACGACCTCCAGTAATCAGAAATCCATATCTCTAAGACTATAGCCGTGACCTATCGAACCTTCGTGGGCCTTGTGTTACTTGAGTAGGCTCATTAACTTGTTGTGAGTCTTCTCCATTTTGCATCTGTGGTTTTATGTTGTCTTGTGACTCTCGAACTTCTTTGAGGTTCACCTTACTCCTAAAGGTTCTTTTAGAGATAAACTCTTTTTCCAAAAAGATACCATTCCAAATAACAAATACTTTGTGATCAGTGGGATTGTAGACATAGTATTCTTTAGTTTCCTTAGGATAACCCATAAAAAGGCATTTTGAGGATCTGGATGATAATTTATCAGAGGCTTGGTGTTTAACGCAAACCTCACATCCCCAAATTTTAACAAATGACAAACTGGGTTTCTTCCGAGTCCATATCTCATATGGTGTCTTTTCAACCGCCTTTAACGAAACACGATTTAGTGTGAATGCAACTGTTTCTAGGGCATGATCCCAAAAGGAAGGTGGAAGATCTGTTTGATTCATCATAGATCGAACCATATCTAATAGAGTTCGATTCCTCCGCGGAAACACCATTCCATTGAGGTGTTCCTGGAGGAGTAAGTTGTCAGATGATCCCACAACTCCTAAGATGGTCAATGAATTCTTGGCTCAAATATTCACCACCCCGATCAGATCGAAGTGCTTTAATTGTTTTGCCAAGTTGATTTTGCACTTCATTTTGGAATATTTTGAACATTTCAAAAGATTCAGACTTATGATAGATATATCTATATCTACTAAAATGTCTATAAATGTAATGAAGTACAAATGACCTCCTCTGGCAGAAGTATTCATTGTTCCACACAATTAGTATGTATGAGGCCCAATAAATCAGTAGCCTTCTCACTATGCCTAGTAAAAGGTGCCTTTGTCATCTTTCCCAATAAACAAGACTCACATGGATCAAATGATTCAAAATCAAATGAGTTAAGAAATCCATCTTTATGGAGTTTCGAAATGTGTTTCTCATTTATATGGCCTAGACGACAATGCCATAGGTAGGTCGGACTCAAATTTTTTGACTTGATCCTTTTGGTAGTTTATGTCACAGATGTCCATTCAATTTTCTACAGTCCTTGAGATCCTGTACATTTATACAAATGTGAGAACCACATGCAGTATCTAATACCCATGTTTGAGGAAGTAGAAAAGTGAATATCTATGATATAGATACCTGAAGCGATAGCCCAGCTATCCTTCTTGTTCTTTTCAGATCTTCGAGGTAGAGTTTGCAATTCTTCCTCCAATGAACGATTTCATTGCAAAAGAAGCAAACCCCATCCTTCGGAGGTTTTGCCTTCTTGGCTTTCCGTTTCATACCCATTCCTTTCTAAACGAACAAAACAGTACTGGACCTCTTCTTAAGGCTCAGCTTAGTAGTTTTGAGCATCCGATGCAGTTCAGAAATTGATTCCTCCACGTTGTTAGTTTATGACAAACTGGTCATAACTTTCCAGGAGTGAGTTCAAGATCATATCTATAGCTAACTCCAGGCTCATGGGAAATCTCAGCCTCTCAAGGTGATCAATGTAGTCTTTCATTTTCAACATGAGGACAAACTGATGCACTTTCAGCCATCTTGCAAGAAAATAAGCCCTTTGTGGTCTCATACCTCTATTGCTTTGCCTATTGCTGGAACATTTCCATGAGATGATCAATCATCTCAGAGACCTCCATATGTTCTAGAACTCTTTCGAGGTATGGAACCATAGTGGCAGGCATCAGGCATCCTATATCCATAGAGTTATCCTTATGCTTCGTATAAGCATCAATTTGAGCTCTTGGATCATTAGTTGTCGGCTCATAAGGAAAGGGTTGATTGATGAGATACTCCTGCCTTTCGTGTTTAGGATCAACGCTTAAGTTCCCAAACATGTCAATAAAGTTTGTCTCATCGAGTTCTTCCTTCACAAGGACTCGACCGCATTGATGGTGTTGCAATATTACTAGACTACATGATTCTACAACTAAAAGATATGCAAAGTTTAATTAGTAACCTCCCATTGAATTAACAACCCTCATTATAATTAGTGGGCTAAGATCCATATTTGGCTTAATTTTAAGTCCGCTTTGGCAGGACGCTTAAAATCAAGTTATTTAGGTAGGCAATCTCTTTGCCAATTATATCACATGTAACTCTTAGATCTTTATGGGATTCGATCATCATATGACCTAGCATGTTTAATCCCATCTAATGCCTTGAGATCCAAAACTATTTTGATAATCTCAGTTAAGTCAAGACAATAATAAATGTTGAGTATCACCATTACTCACTCTTATCTCACCAAGATAACTCAAATGCATCCACTTTGGTGGAACATACAAATGGGTGATCTAGGTTTTGACAAGTATTCATTTATTGATAGCATTATGACTTAAGATTTTATTTAGAGAGTATTATTTGATATAATCCTATTAATTCTACTTATATGAATGCAATCACAATTGTATCTCATATAATCTCTAAATTAATTATGAGTGATCTAATCAAATCATAATTGAAACTCGAATTAATTATGAGTGATCTAATCAAATCATAATTAAAACTCGAATTAATTATGAGGGATCTAATCAAATCATAATTAAAATTCTAAATTAATTATAAGTAATCTAATCAAATCATAATTAAAATTCTAAATTAATCATGCAATGATCAAATCAAAACATAATTAAAAACCGTGACACAACATGGCTCATCTAACCTAAAACCCTCTCAAGCCAATGAGGGGACTTCTCTAAATAATAAAAGAAAATACATAAGGAGAAACCTCATTTCACATATGAGGGGACTAGGATGAGAAGAGAATGTACATCAAGAATATTTAGAGAGAGATATGACACGCAGGCCATATTTAAACTCTAGAGCCATATTGTTCACCATACCCAAACAACATTTGAAAGGTAAATCACATCATATATATTAATTCATACACTTATGAAATAAAATATTATGATTAAATCATTGAGTTCAATATTACATTAATAATATCATGATTGAAATTCTCGCGCTACAAACAGGTAGTCACGACGGTCCCGCTAGTTAGCAGGCAGGATCAAGGGCAGCGCCCCATGCGGGGGGAGCCCCCCGAAACTTTTGAAAACATCATATTGTTCTAGAAAGATTGTTTTGAAAACATCAAATTTGAACCTATCTGAATTGAATGATCGAACATGTTCAATCCTAACATCCAAACGCGTTCAATCCCTTCCAAGCCCCAGACGACGTTGTTTTGTCGAACGTGATTGAGAGTAAACCAGTGTTGTTCAAGCCCTGACCATCACACAAACAAAACAATTTCGTTCTTAACATGTGTGACTTCTACGTTATCAAGTTTCCGAACGTGAGCGACTTCCAAACAGTTTCAGAACGTGGCTGACGCACAAACATGATCAGATTATCCGAGCATGGTTGATCTATCCAAACAATTTAGAACGTGACCAATGCATGAACTCACGACGTTCCTGACGTCGTCCGATTCGTCTGATCTGAACCCAAACGTCGAACTAGCGATTTAAACCCTAACGTGAACTACCTTTTCAAACGCATATACAGATTCGATTTTAGCCATACATACACATAACAGATTCGGTTTCATCCATATATACATCACATGTATTCGCATATAGAAAACCCAATCAAAATGCTTGGTTGACCTGGCTCTGATACCACTGTTAGGATCTCTACACGCAGCGGAATTAAATTTTTTTACGAATCCCATCGGAGGATCTATCAACGGCGTTTAGATCAAGGTTCGTTAGAAACCATACCTATGTGCGAATTGGTAAATGTCTCTTTCAAATTTGATCACGTGGCCTACCTTCTCGTTCGATCAAACAAGAGAAGACTTTTCGAGTCTCCTCCCCTACCGGTATCCACGAACAACCTTTGGAACACGGCGGCGGCGTGCTAGCGCCTTCAAACCTTGCGTCACTCCTTTTCTCTCTAGGGTTTCTTTCGGTTTCTCTAATTCATCCGTCCACATAATACGACCCAGATCAATATCTATTTAAAGAGTTTCTAAAACCATAATGAGTCGTATTAAAATATTCCAAAATTAATCCAATTAATCTTGAAATTCGAACATGAATTAAAACAATATATTAATTAAATCTCTCCAATAGATCTAATCAAATATATTTATTTAATTCGAATTATGAGCCTGCAAATTTAATTTATCTTTATAAATTCAAGCTAAGATATGATATCTTTCTATTTAATTAAATCGAGATACAATATCTCAATTTATTATAGTCATTTAATTTATCAAATAAATTAAATACTATATATAATAGTATTATTATCATTAAATAATATCATTATTATTTTCAAATTTAATAATATATATATATATATATATCCATCCTAGATTAAATCGTATTCATTAAATCTTAGACATATATAAGAATCAATGAATCTGGAACTTTTGCTCGTGTTGGACTATTCTTGTGTGCGATCCTACAGGCCCACATGAGATTGGCAGTGGGCCAATACTATACCAGCCCACAAGTCGCAAGCGGCCTCTAACAAGACATTGTGACTACCCAATTCATATGGGGATCGATGATACGATACTACCTATGATACAACCATGTCACGTCCCTTTTGTCACGCGATAATTTGGTCAAGGATGAGGCATGGATAATGTCAAGTCCCTGTTCTTAACCATTACCTTCTCAATTCACGAGTAGTCTAATAATGGAAACTCCTTTCCTTAGTAGTATGGCCATACATTTCTCAGACTCACTCATCGAGGGACCCAGTATTATCTCTCTACAAATGTGAGGGACAAATTTCATCTTGACCATTCACATTCCTCTGCATGAAAACCACTGATCTCGATCCAAGACTTTATCATCACCCGGTCAAAGGTGACTTTTGACTAGGTCAAATATCAGCGACTCATCATGTAGGAATCCATGATGATCTCAGGTCAAAGGGCATTGTGACGCGGTTATACATGAGATAAGCTTATGACTAAATACATGCAGCTTTCTCATAGTGGGTCGGTTCATCACCTTGTACTCTTATAAGTGCCTATGACTTTGATTCATATCTCCATACCTCATCAAAGTCATACTGGTCTTATTTCATCTTCGCTCCCACTAGTTATCCGACCAGGGACATTTAGGATAATCTATAAGATATATCCAGGGATAAGTTATCACTATAAACATGCAAATGAAATGATAACTAAATGGAGAACAATGACATGCCCCTAGGGCATAATTTCCAACAGAATCTGCCTCTAGCACAATAAACCATAGGACTATCTGGTCAAGACAAGCCCCTGGTACCATAGCGCTAAAGGCCTCAATAGTCAGGGCTGCAGTCCCCTACCGTCCCCTCCTGAGGTCTCAGTAGCCACCTATGAACACATAATCACATAGGCCCTACCTACCTTATATACCCGTATACATGCCCTCGGTACTGTAACGGAAACCTAAGGATACACAGTCCAGTAGGCACCACAACCTGATATGTATTCCTTGGACTTCAGCAGCAATCCAAGGACACACAGTCCACTAGGTGCTACAGTCCAACTCCTACATCATGATAATACACACATGCAAGAGCAACATAGAGTATGCAAGTCAACAGTTACTACCTGGCACTCCTTGAAAATAGCAAACTCTTCCCTTAGTGCTTGAAAATATGTGCCACATGTGTTACAACCCTAGATTACAGAAAAATGTCACACTTTCAATCACATATACAAACTTTACTTCAAGTTCCATAAATTTTGCCTAACACCAGAATTTTCCAGAATCGTTGATCCGATTTTTCTGATTTTTAATATATTCTATAAAAATCAGATTAATGTGAAATAAGTGGTCATGGAACCCTTAGGACGTCTATTTTATAGGAAAAATAACTCCCAAGGTCATCTGGGTCTGAATCCTTCCCTTATTCTCAAAACTTAGTCACTGGTCCAAGACGAAATCCAGGTTTTTGTGTCATTTTCAACATTAAAGAACTCTCAGTAGGAAAACAAAAAAGACATGAAATATTATATCAAAATTATCCTCATGATTTCTAATTTCCCCATGTAAATTTTCAAAGTAGATGGACTTCTTTTACTACATTAAATCATCTGATTACCATTCGCTGCCCAGAAATTACTGTTATGGGTAGATTTGTGTAGTTTCAAGACTTAGGGCTTTTCGGGTTCAGAAAAAGGTGATCCTACTTGTCCCCATATAAAAACACGTTTTGGACTCAATGATAACCTCGAAAATATCAAAATCCTACTTTAACTCCACAATTAACACCATAGGGCAGAAACTCAAAACAAGAGTCACTACGTTGTTGGTAGAATACTTACCTCAAACCTTCGGTTGCATATCGCTTCTTCTTCTCCTTGGACCAAGACTTGGCTGGATACTCTCTCCTTCCACACCTCGAGCACGCCTAGGGCAGAAAATAAATGGCCAAAGGGTGTCCTTAAATAGACTCCAAGGGTTAAGAGAATTGTCCAAGTTTTGCTATTACCCAATGGTAGGAAGAATGCTTCGGGTTTTTAAATAATTATTTGGCTTTCCCTCCAAGTCATTCTAGAGTCTTCTTAGGAAGATGTCTCTTGCCATTTATGCCCCTAAGAATCAGATTCCCAAATTGCCCTTGATGCTGGTTTTTGGAGTTACTAGGTGTAGGATTCCGTCTGATAATTAAAATAACGCTTCAGGGGTAAAATGGTTATTTTGTACTACTCTTCTTCCAAATATGCCCAAGATTGCGTCATTTATGATCTTGTAGGGTTATAATTGCTTGTCATTCAACTGTTATGTCAGATTCAAATTGTGTGGTCCAGATTAATCCTGATTATTGTATGTTCTCTCTCTTCATTATTACTTGATGTGACCTTTGCCTTGCTCTCCAAGTTATCCTCTCTCTCCTCTGGCCCACAAAGTGGTGCCGTTTTCTTGTGTCCAGGGGCTTGGGCCCAACTCTGAAAAACCCTGACAGGTCTAGAGTTTGTCATTGTACACTAATAGGAAAACTCGAGTTTCCACAACTATACTCGAGTTTCCTTCTTCCGAGAGGAACGTCGTGATTTGAGCTTTGGACCATATTTTTGAATAGGAACAAAACTCGAGTTTCCATTTCCAAACTCGAGTTTTGGACTCTTAACATGAAATGTGAATTTTTGTCTAAAACATCAAAACCGGTGTTTTCATTCTAAACTGGAGTTTTCAAAACATTGAAATAGAGCAAAGCTCTCGCAGCGAAAACTCGAGTTTCCAAAACTAAACTCGAGTTTCCAAAACTAAACTCGAGTTTTCATTTAAGTTTGAAAACCTTGAGAAATCTATGCCAAGTCAAAACTGGAAAATTGGAGTTTTCAAAAGCGAGCAAAACTTGAAAACCCTCTACCAAGTGTAAACTCGAGTTTCTAAACCAAAACTCGAGTTTTCTAAAAACTTTGGAAAACTTAGAAAACTCGTGGCAAACTGAAAACTGGAGTTTCCATATCAAAACTGGAGTTTGCATAAGCTCAAAATGTTGGAGACTCTTTGTATGACCAAAACTCGAGTTTCCAAATGAAAAATGGAGTTTTGTCTCTTCCAGGAAATATTGAAGAGTCTCGTATGATGCAAACTTGAGTTTGCAAGTCAAAACTCGAGTTTGTCTCAAGATGAAAAAACTTGGAGTGCTCTCGTAAGACCAAAACTCGAGTTTCCTATGAAAAAGCGAAGTTTTGCTTAGTTTATTAAAATTGAGTCACTCTGTCAAGACAAAAGTCGAGTTTGCCTTTGACGAGTAAGTTTTTCAACTTACTAAAGACAAACTTCAACTTATGTTTACAATTGTCAGTTATCATCAAAACACATAGAGAACCAACATAATATTGTAATCTTGATCTTTCCCCATGGCTGAAATCATTTGAAAATTTGCTTTCAATTAGGACTTCCTATAGGCCCTCTATTGTCAAATGCTTCTACTTTAATATGACCATTGCCAATCAATTGGATGACAATGGTGCTCTTGTTGAGGACAGAATCATAATATATGTTAAGGGTAGGAGGATTCTTATAACTTCAAACTCTATAAATTCTCTTTTAAGGATCACTGATCCCCCTCTAATTCATGAGTTACATTATGACAAATAAGGAGATTTTCAAAATACTCAGACCTGGTGAACTAGTTAGTGAACTATTAGGGTCACTATCTTTTCCTCCAGTTGTCATGCCCCATGTGTATAGGGCTCTCTGGTATATTTATTCCAAAAACCTTATGAAAAGGGTAAAAATTTCACTCATTTTGCTCAAAGGGATTACTCCCTTTTTCCTTCCATCATTAAAAATATTCCTCTTAATATAGGCCAGTAGGTCTATAATGAGATTAAGAGATTTAGATTCCAATATAAGAAAACTTCAACAATTCCTTTTCAAAGATATTCCAAGAAAAGGTTTGGTACTTGGACTTGTATGAGGATCCTGTCAAGCCTCTTCTCTTTGGTCAACATCATCTAAATCTAATGAGGATATCCTTTAAGGAAGGATCTGGTCAGTCAAGGGCTCCTTCTAAATCAAGAGCATCCCAATCTAGAGCCAATGAGGCTCAATCATCTCCTGCTCCTGCTCCTGCTCAGTCATCTCAGCCACCTCTATCTATACTTAGTGCTACAATTAAGGCCATAGTTGAAAAGGTCATCTCTGAGAGTGTGGGACCCTTGCATACAGCTATGATAACTCAATATCATGAGCTAAAAGAGAAGCTTGAGAGTGAGATTGTAACATTGGTGAATGAAGTCACTAAGAGCCATGACAAACTTGTGAATGTTCAAGAGGCTCAGGTAGAGACACTTAGTGTTATGGTTGAGAAAAATTGAAAATCTTGGAGGTCACATTGAAAACCATAGTGCAAGCATCTATAAACTTCATGGCATGCTTCAAATAATAGATGACAAATTTTTGCCTCAGTCCACTGCTGGTCCTAGCTTTGGCATTCCCACCTCATCTCCCAAACCTTCACCCTCATCTCTACCTTCCTCACCTATCCCCTCTTACTCCCCTTCTCCCTTTTCTTCACCTATTCCCTCTTTTACTACACCTATTGTCACTACAACCCCTACTACCATAATTGTACCACCTTCTCAACCTTTAACAGTTAGACTCTCACCTTCTACTTCTCAACATCCTTCACCATGCCTTATCCTTGCACTCACCCCTACCTTCTCCTCCTGCTTGCTCCTCTGATCCTCCTATTTTGCATGATGACAAAGGAGGAGAAGAGAAGTAAAGATCTTCAGTTGCTTTAGTTTGTTTACTGTTTCATTTCATAGCATAGCACTTTATGTGATGTACTTTTTTCGCTATGTATTTTCATTTCAAAGTTTACTCTAATGAACTCACTTTTGAAATGGAATGAAATGTCTTATTGCTTCTTTGAGTTTATTTGGATTATTGTTCATATGCTTATCTCTTGATTTCTCAAAGAATCCTTAAAGATTTGGCATTTGATTTACAAGTGTTGTCATCATCTAACAGGAGGAGAATGTTAGTTCTCTATGTGTTTTGATTATAACTGACAATTGTAAAAAAAAATGTCATTAATGATTCAAGTATAAAATTTTTTAATTTGATCAAACTTGAATCATTAACTTGCTATTAAATTGACTCGAGTTTAAGGTTGCCAGACTCGAGTCAAGTCTCCTGACCACTCAATCAAAATGTGATTAAACACTGAGTAACTCGAGTTGTACTCTGGTGACTCGAGTTAAAAGACTTTGAAAAATATTTTTTTAAATGATGACTCCTCGACCATGTACTCAGTGACTCGAGTGGACTCTTGTGAACATAAATTTATTTTTTCAAAGTACCAATATACTACTCGAGTTGGTGTTGATTGACTCCAATGCTGCTTTGAAACTCATTTTCAAAATGTATTTTGTCAACTCGAGTTATCACTTAATGACTCGAGTGTGACTAGTGTTCAAAGCTCTTTTCCAAACTAACTCGATAACCTTTATGAAAGAGCTATTGACTCGAGTGAGTCTTACTTGACTCAAGTCATTCACTTGGAGTGAATATTTCAGACTCGAGTTAAGTTCATACAGAAACATCTTCACTTATTCTCTCACACATATTTTCAAAGAAGATGACACTATGATTCGAGTGTAGAATGGTCAACTCAAGTCATCAACTCGAGTTAGCTTTCTGGCTTTGCAAATCACCATGTCCGTAAATTTTAAATCTTTGCTTGTAATTTGATTACTTCTTATCATCACTCATTATTGTTCCTAACTATCTTTAATCAGTTTATTGATGAGTTTCAGATGATTAGATGAAGGATTAACTTCAGATTAATCAAAAAGCATTAATTATGTCAGTTGCATTAAATGTGGTTCCAGGAAACGAAGCGAGAAATTTGGACAATCATTCTCGAACATTATGAAGGCATGAATGTATTCTTTCCCTTATTAAATGCCAGATCATCCAACAGGAAGAAAAAGAAAGAATGTCAAAGTGGCAAATAAAGGCGCTCATTTGCAGAATCGAAGCCTGAGAGTAACAGATGAGCTTCAACGTCTAATGCCGATATTGATTACTCTCAATGGTGCATTGAAAGCTTCCCAATGGTCATTAATTTCCTTCACCAAATATAAGTGAAGCATTCAATATGA
The DNA here is from genome assembly GCA_019022655.1 of Acacia acuminata. Lineage (NCBI taxonomy): Eukaryota > Viridiplantae > Streptophyta > Magnoliopsida > Fabales > Fabaceae > Acacia > Acacia acuminata. The sequence continues at coordinate 603,947 of JAFJYI010000223.1, forward strand.
TTCAACCACCGAAAACACAAAAACTCTTAAACGAAATATACACACTTACTGTTTCATTCATTACTATGTAATATCTTCAGATATTTTAATCTTCAGTGTTTATCAATCTATTCTTTGAGAGAGTTCGATTATATTCATCTTTTCTATAAAAGCTACTCAAGATAGTGGAACCTTGAGAGTGGGTGTATTGATTACAACTTGTAAGGGGGCGTGAATCCTAGAGAAAGGATTACTTCAAGTACAAAGTGTGTAATCAAGTCAAAAGAGACAGTGAAATACCTAGAGAGTTTGGAGACTAGACGAGAGGTCAAGAGTTTGGACCGAACTAGTATAAATCTCCTTTGTTAAAACTTCTCCTACACATCTTTGTTCTACTCTATTTTAGTGTGTAAGTTTCAAAGATTGTTCAAAAAATTTAAATCACCCAATCCACCCCCTTCTTAGGTGACATTCCTACTTTCAAGTCCAAGTTAAGCTATATCACTAATTGGACCTAATGGGTCACACACTAAGGTTATTTTTTGTTGCTTGAAATAGCAACTTTGGGCCAATAATTCTTATTGGGCTTTGTCAAGTCTATAGGTGTAATTGAGTTGCAGTGGGACTCCAAGCCCAATTAAGTCTACGTCGCATTTAGGCTTCTAGTGATAAATTAGTTTATCCACTAATAGGCCCAAATGTGTTAGAAGGCTCAATAGGGTCTTGGACCATAAGTCCTAGTAAGTCAAATAGTTGACTTGGCCAAAATGAGTTTTAGCGCAATTCATATTTTGAATTTTGAATTCAAATTTAAATTACAAGCGAGGATAAGATTGAATTTGGATTTGAATTTAAATTTAAGTTTGAAATTTAAATTTAAGAGGTTGGGTAGTTAAGGATAATTTCGAATTATCCAAAGCTATATGCAATTAAGATTGGATAAGGCTTTTTACAACAAACCTTGAATAATGATTGGATAAAGATTGGGCCTTTCTAGTAAGCACTTGAATTAGGATTAAACTGTAATTAAGTGGCTGAATCAAATGCCACTTTTAGTTCCTTCCTTTTCAAGAAAACTTGTGCACCAATCATTCACTAAGAACCCTAGTCTTGGTCGCCTACTCTTGTTCATCCTATCCTCCATTGTTGCGCCTCACCTAACCTTAAGACACCATCATTGTCTTGAGAAAATAAACCCAAACACTTGAAGCCTCCACCTTGCCATTGCCTAGCAAGCATCCAAGGAGAAAGAGTTCTTGTTGCAATCAAAAGACGATTGTGTGAATCAACATTAGAGGACATCATATACTTTGATGTCTTCAATACATGTTTTAACGGGTACATCCTGTTGGAAATTATGCCCTAGGGGCAAGTCATTGTACCTTAAACATTTATGTTATTTAAAGTATTCTCCTTTAGTTATCATTTCATTTGCATGTTTATAGTGATAACTATATCCCTGGATATATCTTATAGATTATCCTAAATGTCCCTAGTCAATCATCTATGTAAGAGTGAAGATGAAATAAGACTAGTATGACTTTGACGAGGTATGGAGATACGAATCAAAGTCATAGGCACTTGTAAGAGTACAAGGTGCTGGACCAACCCACTATGAGAAAGCCACAGGGATTTAGTCATAACTTATCTCATGTATAACCGTGTCACAATGCCCTTTAACCTGAGATCATCATGGATTCCTACATGATGAGTCGCTGATCTTTGACCTAGTCAAAAGTCACCTTTGACCGAGTGATGATAAAGTCTTGGATCGAGATCAGTGGTTTTCATGCAGAGGAATATGAATGGTCAAGATGGAATTTGTCCCTTACATTTGTAGAGAGATAATATTGGGCCCCTCGATGAGTGAGTCTGAGAAATGTATGGCCATACTAAGAAGGAAAGGAGTCTCCATTATTAGACTACTCGAGAATCGAGAAAGTAATGGTCAAGAATAGGAAGTTGACATTATCCATGCCTCATCCTTGACCAAATTATCGCGTGACAAAAGGGACGTGACATGGTTGTATCATAGGTAGTATCGTATCACCGATCCCCATATGAATTGGGTAGTCACAATGTCTTGCTAGAGGCCGCTTGTGACTTGTGGGCTGGTATAGTGTTGACCTGCTGCCAATCTCATGTGGGCCTGCAGGGTCGCACACAAGAATAGCCCAACACGAGCAATAGTGTCCAGATTCATTGAATCTTATATATGTCTAAGATTTAATGAATACTGTTAATCTAAGAATGATATATATATATATATGTGTGTGTGTGTGTATCATATTATAATATATCATAATATATTATAAATTTGAAAATAACAATGATATTATTTATAGATAATAATATTATTATATATAGTATTTGATTTATTTGATAAATTAAATAACTATGACAAATTGAGATATTGTATCTCGATTTAATTTTTGAATAAAAATATAATATCTTAGATTTAATTGAATTGAGATATAGTATCTAAGATTTAATTAAATAGAAAGATTTGATTTGATTTATAAAAATAAATTAAATCTATAGGCTCATAAGATCTGTTGAATGATTTTAATTAATGTATTGTTATAATTCGATTTGACTTCAAGATTAATTAGATTAATTTTGAATATTTTAATACGGCTCATTAGGGTTTTAGAAACTCTATAAATAGATATTGATCTAGTCGTATTGAGAGGATGGATGAATTACAGAAGCCATAAGAAACCCTAGAGAGAAAGGAGAGACGCGAGAAAACCTTAAAGGCGCTAGCACGCTACCGCCCATGTTTGAAGTCTGTTTGTGTGGATACCGGTAGAGGGAGGAGACACGAAAGGTCTGCTTCTGTTTGATCGAACGAGATGGCACCACGTCCAAGACGTACGACGGTCGAGACGCACGAAGCAGGAGATGTGCACCAAACCGGATCGAACGAAACTCTCAACCCTAGCTAGGCATAGGTACAGTTTTTCTAATGAACCTTGATTTAAATGCCGTTGAACGATCCTCTTTGGGATTCGTAAAAGTTTTATAATTCCGCTGCGTGTACGGATCCTAACAGTGGCATCAGAGCCAGATCAACCGTGCGACTAAATTGGGTTTTTGGTGTGTTTATATATGTGATATATATGATGAAACCGAATCTATGTATATGTTTAAATCGATATATGATTAATTCAATCATGTATGCATTTAAACATAAGTTCACGTTAGGGTTTCTACAGAATGCTAGTTGGATATTACGGCTGTCTCTGAATTGTTCAGATCAGATTGAGTGGCTGATTCGCTCGGATCTGAAGCGTTCAAATCTGATGTTGATCAAGATGCCCAGTTCGGAAGCAACGGTTAGGTTCGCACACAAGTCACGTTCTGAAAAGTTCGCATACGCTAATCGTCTTTGGGACGTTAACCCTGGGGTTGAACACGATCGGATTCGCAAGGGACGTTAGGGTTCGTCCTTAACCTGTGTTTTTCTGAGCTATCCAGATTCCACGACAGTCACATTCGACTTGACCATGTTCGGACATTCAGATCAACACGTTAAGGATGACTTTTCGTCCACGCGTAGGTCATGATCGAAGAACACCTCTTGGGGCTTGAAGTTATTTTTTATGAAACAATCTTTCTAAAAGAATATGATGTTTTCTAAAACGTCAGCGGGACCACCGTGACTAGGTTATTCGTAGCGCGAGAAATTAAATCATGAAATTATATTATATATATATATATTATATAATATAATATAAATTAGAGAATTTTTAATCATGAATAATATTTTATTTCATAATTGTATGAATTAATATATGTTGTGATTTACCTTTCAATTGTTGTTTGGGTATGTTGAACAACGTGGCTCTAGAGTTTTACAAGTGTTGTGATCACTGCATGATTAATTTTGAATTTTAATTATGATTTGATTAAATCACTCATAATTAATTCGAGTTTTAATTCGATTTGATTAGATCACTCATAATTAATTCAGATTTTTAATTATGATTTGATTATATCACTCATAATTAATTGAGTTTTAATTATGATTTGATTAGATCATTCATAATTAATTTAGAGATTATATGAGATACAATTGTGATTGCATTCATATGAGTATAATTAATATGATTAATTAGATTATATTAAATAATACCCTCTAAATAAAATCTTAAGTCATAATGCCATCAATAAATGAATACTTATCAAAACCTAGATCACTCATTTGTATGTTCCACCAAAGTGGATGCATTTGAGTTATCTTGGTGAGACAAGAGTGAGTAATGGTGATACTCAACATTCATTATTGTCTTGACTTAATTGAGATCATCAAAACGGTTTTGGATCTCAAGGCATTAGATGAGATTAAACATGCCAAGGTCATATGATGATCGAATCTCATAAAGATCTAGGAGTTACATGTGATATAATTGGCAAAGGGGTGCCTACCTAAATAACTTGATTTTAAGCGTCCTGCCAAAGCGGAATTAAATTTAAGCCAAATACGGATCTTAGCCCACTAATTATAATGAGCTTTGTTAATTCAGTGGGAGATTATTAATTAAACTTTGCATATCTTTTAGTTGTAGAATCATGTAGTCTAGTAATACTGCAACACCATCAATGTGATCGGTCCTTGAGAAGGACGAATTTGATGAGACAAACTTTCTTGACATGTTTGAGAACTTAAGCGTTGATCCTAAGAATGAAAGAAAGGAGTATCTCATCAATCAACCCATTCCTTACGAGCCTGCAGCTAATGATCCAAGAGCTCAGACTGATGCTTATATGAAGCATTAGTATGACTCTATGGATATAGGTTGCCTGATGCCTGCCACTATGAGTCCAAACCTCAATGGAGATCTGGAGCATATAGAGGTCTCTGCGATGATTGATCATCCTATGGAAATGTTCCAGCAACAGGCAAGGCAAGAGAGGTATGAGGCCCAAAGGCCTTATTTTCTTACAAGATGGCTGAAGGGGCATCAGTTAGCCCTCATGTTTTGAAGATGAAAGGCTACATTGATCACCTTACAAGGCTTGGATTTCCCATGAGCCAGGAGTTAGCTACAGATATGATCTTGAACTCACTCACGGATAGTTATGACCAGTTTGTCATGAACTATAACATGAACAACATGGAGAAATCAATTTCAGAACTGCATGGGATACTCAAAATTGTTGAGTTGAGCCTTAAGAAGAGGCCCAGTACTATTTTCCGTTAAAAAAGGAAGGGGTATGAAACGGAAGCCAAGAAGGCAAAACCTTCGAAGGATGGGGTTTGCTTATTCTGCAATGAAATCGGTCATTGGAAGAAGAATTGCAAACTCTACCTTGAAGATCTGAAAAGAACAAGAAGGATAGTAGGACTATCGCTTCAGGTATCTATGTCATAGATATTCGTTTTTCTAGTTCCTCAAACATGGGTATTATATACTGCATGTGGTTCTCACATTTGTATAAATGTATAGGATCTCAAGGACATAGAAAATTGAATGGACATTTATGACATAAACTACCAAAAGGATCAAGTCAAAAGATTTGAATCCAACTTACCTATGGCATTGTCGTCTATGCCATATAAATGAGAAACACATTTTGAAACTTCATTAGGATGGATTTCTTACTCATTTGATTTTGAATCATTTGATACATGTAAGTCTTGTTTATTTGGAAAGATGACAAAGGCACCTTTTACTGAGCATAGTGAGAGACGATTGAGATTGCAGGGTCGCACACAAGAATAGCCCAACACGAGCAATAGTGTCCAGATTCATTGAATCTTACATATGTCTAAGATTTAATGAATACTGTTAATCTAGGAATGATATATATATGTGTGTGTGTGTGTGTGTGTGTGTGTATCATATTATAATATATCATAATATATTATAAATTTGAAAATAACAATGATATTATTTATAGATAATAATATTATTATATATAGTATTTGATTTATTTGATAAATTAAATAACTATGACAAATTGAGATATTGTATCTCGATTTAATTTTCGAATAAAAATATAATATCTTAGATTTAATTGAATTGAGATATAGTATCTAAGATTTGATTTGATTTATAAAAATAAATTAAATCTATAGGCTCATAAGATCATTGAATGATTTTAATTAATGCATTGTTTTAATTCAAATTTGAATTTAAGATTAATTAGATTAATTTTGAATATTTTAATACGGCTCATTAGGGTTTTAGAAACTCTATAAATAGATATTGATCTAGTCGTATTGAGAGGACGGATGAATTAGAGAAGCCGCAAGAAATCCTAGAGAGAAAGGAGAGACGCGAGAAAACCTTGAAGGTGCTAGCACGTTATCGCTCGTGTTCGAAGCTGTTCGTGTGGATATCGGTAGAGGGAGGAGACACGAAAGGTCTGCTTCTGTTTGATAGAATGAGATGGCACCACGTCTAAGACGTACGACGGTCGAGACGCACGAAGCAGGAGATGCGCACCAGACCGGATTGAACGAAACTCTCAACCCTACGCATGGGTACGGTTTTTCTAACAAACTTAGATTTACACGCCGTTGAATGATCCTCTTTGGGATTCATAAAAGTTTTATAATTCCGCTGCGTGTATGGATCCTAACACATCCTAGGCATAACTCATGAGCACTGTAAAAAGTTATGGGTTCTAAAATGATAAACAAAACCGCATATGCATAACTCATCAGCACCGTAAAGAGTTACGGGTTATAACTCATGAGCATCGTAAAGAGTTACAAGTTTCATAATGATAAACAAAACCACCTAGACATAACTCATGAGCACCGTAAAGAGTTATGAGTTATAAATCATGAACACCGTAAAGAGTTATGAGTTCTACAATGATTGACAAAAGATCAATGTTTGTTTTGTTTTTCAACCTTATGAGTAAGTTGCTTGAACTTCATGCAACATCTCTAATTTAACTTTCATGATAGTTATTATTGGTTATTCATTGTAGGATTTTCTTGAAAGAGCTCCATTAGCTGAAGCGTCAACTATCTGCCTTGATTGAGTATTTAACCCATTATAGAAGGTTTCCATCTGAATCCAATGCTTTACTCCATGTTATAGACATTTATGCAACAATTCTTTAAATCTCTTTCAAGACTCATATGTAGATTCTCCATCTTACTGCCAAAAAACAGAAATATAATTCCTGAGTGTGGCGTTCTTGGCTAGAGGAAACAATTTCATCAAAAATATTTCACCCAAATTTGTCCAAGAAGTTACTAATTTGGCAAGCAAAGTGTTTCACCAAGCTCTTGCTTAATCTCAAAGTGAAAACAAGAACAACTTGATCCTCCAACTATCTATTGGAACTCCTAGAAGCTTGAAAGCATCAGTGACTTCCATAAGTACTCTTAAATGAAGATGGGGATCTTCCGTTGACATCCCACTAAATTGTCCCACTGTTTGCAACATTTGGAACATGACAGGTATACCTCAAACTAAGGTGCATCTATGTCTTGTGGAGCAATGCCAGAGCTAAGTCAATCTAGGTTGGGAATTCCATATGTCATAATAGCCTTGTCTGGATCATCATTAGGAATCCCTACTTGTAGAAGTACATCAGCTCTATCTCCATTTGGATTTCCATTTTCACCTTGTTCTGCCATGTCTTATGATGAAGCAGTAAATTCTTTTCTTTTCTACTTGCTTTTTCTTTCTTTGTAAGTTCTTTCTATCTCAGCATCGAAGAATTCAAGTTTATAAGTATGAGAAGTGCTCATATACTCAACAAAAGTGCCTGAAAATCACAATTAAACAAAACTAAGTAAAACAAATCAAATTGCAAGTACTAAACAACATCGTGCACACATAAACAATGTTAAAAATCCCCGAAACAGTGCCAAAAACTTGTTGGTGATTATATATGGCAAGTGTACCAGTTAAACAAGTAATAAAGTTATGAATACAACATCATCCTATAGAGATTATAACAATATATCATGCATGCAAGAGAGTGAATGATGGTTGCTTGATTTGGTAAAATTAAAAGATATGTTGATGTGGATTGAGAAACGCAAATTACTAAACCTAAAATAAGGATGAAACCAATCTTGAATGAATATGGTTGAGAGTTATCAGGATAAAAATAGGCTAAGCTCGATTTCCCCCTTCTTTGCAACTTTTACCAAAATGCTTTGGCAATGCTATAGTAATGCTATAGATCTTCAGTCAACCTACCTCTTCTGTATACAAAAGTTTTCTAACAGTCCTGTATTTTTATTCCTGGCTTCAATTCCCTCACATTCCTATGCGAAATTCAAGTTCAGAATATCATGCAAAATAAGGTCTATGGTTGTGTGAGATAAACCCATACCTGAAGCTTATGAACTTAGATAGAATTACACAATAACTCCTCTAACACACACTATTTAATGGAGGTATAATCTTAACTCCTTCCTAGTAAATTAAGATAACATATCTTGCTTATTATTGGCCATCTAACAAACAAGATAAAGGTTGACATGCACATCTTTAAACAAACTGAATTATACTAATATTTAACTAAGCAATCTGGTTTAAAGCTACAAATCTCGGTTCCATCTTCGCTTAGCCACAGGAATATTAGTTCATGGCTAGTGGAAAGATTACAACTGAGCTTGATATAATTCTATCCATGAAAAGTACAATAAAATAAACTAAAAAGAAGAGGACGATAATTCTGTTAGTTCTCTATGTGTTTTGATGATAGCCGACAATTGTAAACAAAATGGGAAGTTTTCTTTTGGTAAGTTGAAAAACTTATTGGCAAAGGAAAACTCGAGTTTTGATCTTAATGGGAAAATCTGAACTAGGCAAAACCGAGTTTTCGAGAAAACTCAAGTTTTCACCGTACGAAACTTCTCAATGTTTTTTTGGAAAAGAGAAAACTCGAGTTTTCAATAAAAACTTGAGTTTTGGTCATACGAAGAGTCTCCGAGTTTTGAACCTTGAAAACCTCTAGTTTTGCTCAAAACCGCCGGAGTTTCAATTTTTACGAGTTTTCATAAGATTTGTGAAAACTTGAGTTTTGGTTTCAAAACTCGAGTTTTGACTTGGCCGAGAGCTTTCAAGACTTAGCGTAGTTTCTCTCGGTTTTCATGATTAAATGAAAACTCGAGTTTTGATTGAAAACTCGAGTTTTGTCCAGCGAAGAGCATTCATATTTTACCTAGATTTAAAACTGCCAGTTTTCATGAAAACCTCCAGTTTTGGTTTGGCTCGATTTTCTCTAAGTTTTCATACTTAAATGGAAACTTGAGTTTTGGTTTTGGAAACTCAAGTTTTGGCCAACCCGAGAGCACTTCGAGTTTTTGAAGTTTTTGAAAACTACCGTTTTTGTTTGGAAACTCTAGTTTTGACTTGGCATAAAAATTCTCGGGTTTTCATACTTAAATGGAAACTCGAGTTTTCGTTTTGCAAACTCGAGTTTTGACCAACCCAAGAGCACTTCAGTTTTTAATGTTTTGAAAACCGCCGAGTTTTGGATGAAAACTCAAGTTTTGAGGTTTTGGACTAAAAATGATGTTTCATGTTAAAAGTCCAAAACTCGAGTTTTGATAAACAAAACTCAAGTTTTGAATGCGAGTTTGAAAATCGAATCGACGAATTTGTGAAACTTACTTGTTTGATCTTAATACTTTTCATTATCATTCATTAATATTCCTAGCTATGTTTATTTGTTAGTGAGTTTCAGATGTTTATAAGAATATTAAATGAAGGTTTAAAGCAAAAGCAAAAAGTGACGTCAGCACATTAAATGCAAAACCCAGAAAGTTGCATACTTTTGGGTAATCTATCTGAACACGTTTACAAAGAATTAAAGAATGTTTTCCACATCCGTAGTTTGTCACTCCAACGGATTAATTTTCAAGAAGTCAACTCTGAACTTCTGCACAACTGGATTAAGTGAAGATTAGAGAGAGAAGAAGACCAAAGCTTAACCTAAACCTTGTCTAATGAAGGCAACGGTTATATTGAAGATTACAATGGTCATTTAATGCTCTCTTGGTATAAATAGAGGTGCATTAAATTCTTCTCTAACAACACATCTGCTGAAAACGAATTGCATTCAAAGTTCTTCAACTACTTTCAGTTTTCACTTGTATAGTATCTTCGATACATTAAGCTTTAGTGTTTATCATTATCCACTCTTTGAGAGAGTTATTTAATTGTGAATCATTTATTGTAAAGAATCACAAGTCAGGGGATTTGGTGATTGGGTTCATTGATTGCAACTTGTAAGGGGGAGTAAGTTCTAGTGAGAGAATTACTCTTGAGTACAGAGTGTGTAATCAATTGAGATAGTGGAAAATCCCAGAGAGTCTGGGGAATGGACATAGGTCAAGAGATTGGACCGAACCAGTATAAATTTCGTGTGTCTTGCTCTTCTTCCTTATACTTTGTTCAGCTCTGTTTTTAGTGTCCAAAAATAGAGCAATCTGAAAAGTTTCTGTAATCCCCAATTCACCCCCCCTCTTGGTGATTAAGCTCCACTTACAAATTCGACTGGTTCGACCACTCAAGTAGACTTAGCAACATGGTGCAATGTCACCTTCTTTGTCTTAGAGGTCTTCCACTGTAATTGTTCTTTCTGTCTTAGTAGCTTTTTGTTCTAGCATCTCTTAGCCACCACACTCTACTATGCTCAAGGTACAAGGTTTGTCCTTGTTGAGTGTCTCATCGTCAAAATGTGTGTCCTCTATGAATGCGTCGTCCTTTCCTTTTAAGGCTACAGTTTATGTTTCGAGATGTCCAGCTTTTCTCTAGTGGGTTGGGCCTATCCTTTTGTGTCTAGTCTCCAGGAAGATTCTTTTTTTATTCTAGCTATCCTTCCTTGACTTCTTCCTCAAGCACATGGTCACTTTTGCATCTATCGTGATCCTATAAGGCCTACTCATCAATGTTTGGCCTAATTCCTACAATACTTTTCTGTATTTTCTCAATAAAGCATTAGTTCATAAAAGAAATACACTACTGTAGATTTTCATCATTCAGTCCTGATACAATGGTGTAGCATCGCTACAGCATCGAACTAGCAATGATACTTAAGCTCAGAAATACAACAATTCACTTCCTTTTTTGGCCTGTACAAGGATAACTTCTAAAGTGCATCATTCAAAACTCTTTTAATCCTTATTTCCACATGTTCATTCTTAATCACAATTCATCATGACAAAAAGGTGTTTTAGGCGTGAGAATTCAAGCAAAATCAATCAAAAAGTAGTGGAAATATATGGCAGAATTGAGACTTATTAGAACCTTTTTCCGTAAAAGATCCAATGCATCTGATTCTTCCGCCGTGAGCAGCCTTACGCTCTCCCCTCCTACGCTCCCCATCCCTTTAGACCCAAATTTCCTTTTACACGAATTTGCTTCTTTAATTGGTTGTAACTTGCAAGGTGATTGATCTTCTCTTCATATAACATGTAGTCATATTTTTGATAATATGACTATTGATGTTTATAATTTTGTAGATTAGCAACTTCAACTGCATGTGTGTCTCAAAAAATGCCAAATTTATTATTATCTATTTGACTCTAAGTGTGCACAACCTCCTATTTTGCCAAAACCCAAGAACCTATCATAGGAGTAATGCGCATAACCACACAAGTCCTTAATAAAAAAACTAGCTATTAGAGTTTGGGAACTTAAGGTTTTATAAGGCACATTTTTCAAGACAACCCCCAATGTGAGACTCTTGATAGTGCACCCTCCACACTTTGATACTTTATTTAGTCTCGTGATGGTTAATTGGTTAGCCCCTTCACAAGTTGGCCTCTCTGGTTGGTCGGCTCTCAATGAAAGCCTCACTGTAATAAGTACAATGACACCATTTCAAGGACACCTCCCTGATATGAGACTCAAAATATATACATCCTCCATAAAGGGTTCAAACTCATAACCGCCCTTTATGTCAATTGGGTTACAAGTCACTCACACTTGAAAATCTTCTTTTTAAACTATATAAATGGTTTTCATTTCTCTTTGTATAAATTATTGCTGTATCCTTTGTATTAGAAAAACTTATCCATGATTTTTTTTTTTTTTTTTTTTTTTTTTTGTAATACATACGAAAAACTATTAATTTAAATTTTCTTTCTAAAAATCATAATTATTTTTCTAATATTTAATCTCTTTTGAATTGTGTATAAAAATATTAAAGAAATAATAAAAGCAACTTATGAGAAACTCATCAGGAAAGTAGAGAGAAAAGATTATAAAAATAAGAAAAAAAAATCTTCACTTATAAATAATATGTGTGCTAATAGCTTTGATATTTCATTTTGACTAACCTCTCCTTATATATTGCTATTGAGGTGAAAGAGAGAATTTTTTTTTCTTTTTTAAAAAAGTGATAGTTTCATTTCTATCTTTGTCTCATAGAGAGGTAGGATAGGACCTTTCTTCACTTTCCCCCTCTAACTCCAACAATATATTTCATCTGACAAAAAAGATGTTTTAAAGAATATTGGTTATTAATAGGGAAAATCCATTAAAAAGAACTTTAAAAATGTCAAAAGACAAAAAGGTGTTTTGAATATTTATAATACTAAAAAGGTGTTAGGCCTGATTCATCCTTTTTAAAATTAAATGGAAATAAAAGAATTGTCCCTCTCAGTTTAAAATTAAGAGCAAAGAGGAAGGCACTTTTTCACAAATTCGATAAAGATTTTCACAAGTTCGAGATGAAGTTTTTACAATTTCTCATAAGAATTTCACAAGTTGTAAATCAAAATTCATAATTTGATCATGTTTTAACAAGTTCCAAATGAATTTTACAACTTTGTAAAGAATTTCACAAGTTGAAAATTTAAATTCACAAGATTTGATAAGGGTTTTACAAATTCGGATGAGGTTTTCACAAATTCGGATAAGGTTTTTATAAGTTTTTTTCAAAATAATTTCACAACTTTCATAAATAATTTCATAAGTTGCAAATTTTGATTCACAATATCTAAAAAAGGGTTTCATAAGTTTTGATAAAGGTTTCACAAGTTTGGGCAAAGTTTTCACAAACTCTCAAAAGAATTTCACAAATTCCTTAAAGAATTTTCACAAGTTGAAAATCGAAATTTACAAGATCTTCTAAGAGTTTCACAAGTTCTGATAAATGTTTTATAAGTTGGATAAAATTTTCACAAATAATTTTGTCAAAGAGAAAATTAAACTCGAGAGACAATTCTATCATTTCTTTTTAATTTTGAAAAGGACAAATCACGCCCTAATACTTTCTTGTCATTATTAATATTCAAAACACCTTTTTGTCTTTTGATATTTTTAAAGTTCTTTTAAGGAGATTCCCTTCTTAATAAAAACTATTTCACTAGTTAGGGTATATAAAGAAAGTGAAATAAATTAGCTAATTTCAACAAATGTGACTTGGTCTCTTCAAAATATCCATATGTAACATTTGATTTATAAGTTAACCAAATTAATTTGGGGAAACTGATAAATATAAGAGATAAAATTGATTAAGATCTTATATTTTGGATCAAATTCAACCCAATTAACTTTTGTATTTAGGATCTGAAGTAGTACAAACTAAGGTGCAATATGTTATTTGTAATGAAATGTTTATCTTAAACCTAATATATATTATAATATTCTTACTTAATTTCTCATTATTTAATAGTATTATTAATAATCTTCATTTAATATTAATTTTCACTCAAAGTATATAAAGAACATTTTTATTGCCAAAATTATTTTTTATTTCATTCTATTTTTCCATGTCAATAGAGTATATTATAAAAAATATTAGTTAAATAAGTATTGTTTATAATACTATTTATATATATATATATATATATATATATATTGTTTATATTGCTAGTTTTCTCACAAGATGGACATGACTTTTAAAATTAAAATATTTTTTAAAATTTTCATTATGATCTCTTTGTAACTAAACCAATATTAATTATAAACTTTATAAGCAACATTTACAAACGATGAATTGTTTAACAGAAAAAACATAACCTTATTTGTTTTATTTATTATATCAAGTTCTTCAGCCACACATGATTTTTTTATTATTATTAATAAAACTTTTCATTAGATTCTCATAAGCTCCATTTAATTTTAATAAACAAACAACATTATACAAATATAAATCCAAATGAAATTTCTTAATATAATTTGAATCAATTTATATATATTTTTAAAATACGTATATCTTGCATTCAAATTCCAAATGTTAAGCAATAAAGGGGTTTAAACATATGTTCAAAATTAAAATATTTCTTGGTCAACAAATTAAAAATATTTAAAATAATGGAATTATGTTGAAAATTATATGCTCCCCTAGCAGAACTAAATATTCAATATAACATAATTCTGTATTAAATTATTCATGAATCATAAATATTAAAAGTATTTTATAAATTCCATCAAAAATTCGAACCTACACTATTTTTAGGGAAAATTCCACATAAATACCATTTGAATTTGCAAAACCCCCAGAAGTCCGTCGAATTTATAAAAAGAATGAGAGATACCAAGGACCTATGAGGGATATGCAAATTCGGGTGAAATTACCCTTTTACCCTTAATTTTAAATAATTAAAAAAAAAAGTAAACACCCCCTCCCCGCGGTGGTCATGTGTGTTGCTGCGTGTTGTAACTGTCTCATTTTCCATGTTCTTCCATGGTTCAGTTCGTGGTGCCATTCAATCTCGTGGCTCTTTCTGGTTTGGTGAAGAAGAAGATCGGTGAAGGTGATTTGTGGAGAAACAAATTGGTGAAAGGTGAGGGAAAAGCTCACCGGCGACGAAGAAGTGATGAAGTATGGGTTTATCTTCTCCAGATAGTTTGCTGGAATCTGAAAAATACTCGCCGGTAAATTCAAGAACACTCGCCGGAAACTTCCGATCTGGAAAACTCAGAACCTCAATGAAAGTCAAAGAATATCGCTGGAAATAACAGAAGAAGACCAAAAATGGTGGTCTGGACAAAATCTGAAAACTTGCTGGAATACTCGGAACACGCGGAGACGCTGTGAGGAAACAGGCAGAACCAGACGTTCGATCTACACAACCTAACCACCACCCTATTTAGTCGACTGACCCGAGGCACAGAACCTGCAGAACCAGAGGCTGCACCGTCGATTCTCTCCCTTCACACCTACCATCTGCCGCCATCAAACAACCATGGATGCAGTAACCAAACAGGTGGAGGAGACAACCCAGAACAAGCTCTAGCAGCTAACTAGAGAAAGTGCATAACCTGAGCCACCTGCATCTTCTTCACCAACTTCGCCGGAATCAAAAAACTCCAAGCGTCCCAAACAGCCAGATCAGATCGCTGAGCGTTCGAACAGTACCAGCAAAGATCTATCTGCTTCCTCTTTTAGGATCGACTTGGTGTATTTAGTTTTTTTAAATTATTTAAAACTAAGGGCAAAAGGGTAATTTTATCCGAATTTGTATATCCCTCGTAGGTCCTTGGTATCTCTCAGTCTTTTTACAAATTCGACGGACTTCTGAGGGTTTTGCAAATTCAAATGGTATTTATGTGGAATTTTCCCCTATTTTTACTTCTTCTTCTTTTTTTCTTTTTTTTTTTTTTTCTTCTTTTTTTTTGGCCAACCTACACCAGCTTTCCCTACAAAAGACTATTCTGAGCCGCAGGGACTGCTAGCCATCCCGCGCCAATATTCGTTGGTGGATGCTCCCTTTCTGCTTTTTTATTTGTTGTCTAGCCACTCGGTTTAAAAACCCAAATGAGCCACCTTTTTCATTTCTCACAGGACAGCTCAATTCTTCTTCTTCTCTCTCAATCTGAATCTCAGACTGTACCTCTTCCTTCAACAAAAACATGGACAGTGGTTTCTCTTCTCCACGACGCGACGCTTTTCCAGCTGGTCTGCGTGTTCTCGTCGTCGATGATGACCCAACATGGATCAGGATCCTTGAAAAGATGCTCAAGAAGTGCTCTTATGAAGGTTTTTCTTCCCCATTATTTCCCCACTTTTACTTCTTCCCCCTTCCATGTTTCTGCTGCTTGTATTACGTGCTGATAACATATCAGTATAATCTTTCAGTAAGGGGCTTCAATATTTATTGAATTTTTTCTTATTGTGCTCTGTCTGTTGGTTTAATTACGAGTTTTCCGATTTCGCTCTAGTTTTTGAATATTTGTTATGTTATGGGAATAGTCATGTTTTCTTGTTTCATTTTTTCTGTTCAATGTGCTACCAAAAAGGATCACTCTTGATATGTTATATGGCTTTGAATATTTAGCTAATTTTAGGTTAAATAAGGATACTTCTGATGATGATCACGTGCGTTTTCAGTTTTCTGGTTGAATTTGAACTTTTTCCTGATAATTTAATCACATGGGTTTCTTAAATTAAGAAACTCTTCAAATTAAAAAGTCTGATCGTTCTTGGTTCTGTTCTTTTTTGATAGTCATCAATAAATTTTACATTTTTTTATGTTTCCATTAGTCTTTGATCAAATATGGCTCTCCGTGGAAAAGCGATATAGAGTACAAAAAAGAAGTGGCTTTGTCGAATTTGATTCCTTTTGATCTTTCAACTGTACTGGTATCTTTAGAACTGACTGGTTCAGTAGCCTATTGGAAGCATGTGTAGTTAGTAAACTATTAGATTGTAAGATAAAGCTTTAGGTATGTTACAACCAAGAACAAGTCTTATTCTGCTAAGCAGGGTTGGCTACACAGATGCACGAACCATAACAACCATAATAAGAAATTAAGATTGAATCTTGGAAGTACTATAAATGACTGAATCAGCCTAAATCATTGAGAGTGTAGAGTTTCAGTGGCCTCTTCTAATATAAGTCCTGCATGCAATACCTGCAAAAGATATTGCATTTGTATCCAGTAGTAACTTACAGCTTATGAAGTGAGGAAAAATGGTATATGTTTCAACTTTTTGTACTGCAGCTTTGAGTCACTAGTTAAATTTAGTTAAGCAAAGTTACAACTCTGTTTTTTCCCCTCATTATGTAAGATTGAAGGGTGAAACTGCCCAACTTGGGTGGTATCTAACTTGATCTTCAGGTCTTAGCTAACCTCAATCCTGTTACAATTTTTAACTGACAATTGAGAATAAGGTTTTCTCTCTTTGGAGATTTAAATTAATCATGTAATATTATTTAAGAACCTGAATTACTTAGTCTAATAAGCATTATATCTTACAATTACTAAGTGCAATTGAGAATCTAGTTTTTCTTCATTAACATGTGTATGGTCATACACACATCATAATGTATATCTGTGATTAACAGAACCCCTTGATTGAAACATGGTTCAACTATTGATATGATTGCCTTGAGATTGGATAATACACACGCTGCCTGATGGTTAATCTAAAAGGCATTGGTACCAGTTATAGCTTTTATCACATAAATAATGGGTTTTTCGTGATACTTTGCAAATCAATAGGTTAAATTGGACTTCAAAGTCATTAATCATATTGGCCTAATGCAGTCAATGGTTCACGAGCTTATTCGTATCTTTTTAATCATCTTAATTATGTATTGAATTAATAAACTGTATTTTTCCTTGAATATTGTAAATTTCAGGATCCATGTTGGACATCACCCTCCCCGGCATCCTTTGTCATTCCATTGCCTTATTTATAACATGACTGATTTTTTGTGTAACATGTTTCAGTGACCACATGTGGTTTAGCAAGGGAGGCTCTAAACTTGCTTAGGGAAAGAAAAGATGGATACGACATTGTTATCAGTGATGTAAACATGCCAGACATGGATGGTTTTAAACTTCTTGAGCATGTTGGACTTGAGATGGATCTTCCTGTCATAAGTCAGTTCCCTTAGACTCATATACTCAACTATCTCTTTGAATGATCTTTGATCATGTTGACTTGAAAAGTCCATGCACTGACAAGCTGCAATTTGTGATGCTGGGCAGTGATGTCTGTGGATGGAGAAACTAGCAGGGTGATGAAAGGTGTCCAACATGGAGCGTGTGATTATCTCCTCAAGCCAATTCGGATGAAAGAACTGCGAAACATATGGCAACATGTGTTCAGAAAGAGGATTCATGAGGCGAGAGAATTTGAAGGTCATGAAGGATTCGAGGGCATTCATTTAATGAGAAATGGATCGGATCAGTCTGAAGATGGGATGTCGTTTTCCCTTGAAGATATGTCCTCCATGAAGAAAAGAAAAGACCTCGATAACAACCATGATGACAAAGAATTTGGAGATCCATCTTCCACCAAGAAAGCTAGAGTAGTTTGGTCAGTGGATCTTCATCAGAAATTTGTCAAAGCTGTGAATCAAATTGGATTTGACAGTAAGTTTTTTTAATAATCGTCATTATTTTAATCTGAAATCCACCAAAGAGAAAAATCTAGTTGACCTCTCTATGGACAAAAAGTATGATTCCAAAGCATAATGTTTTTGTAAATGACCATTATGTCCTTCAAGCATAACGATATTATTAATGTCTATCCTCTATTTTGCAGAAGTTGGCCCCAAAAGAATTCTAGATTCGATGAATGTTCCTTGGCTGACAAGAGAAAATGTTGCTAGCCACTTGCAGGTACACATGTCTTGGTCCTGAGCATTGTTTCAGTCGTTAATTGATATTATACACATACACACACACCGTGTATTACAATTGAAGACTATCAGGAAAGAAACTTGTATCATGTCTTTCTTTGAGATTAGCATCTCGATTAGATACTATTTCAGATCATTTAGCTGTCGCTAGTAACACATGAGAAATCACTTTTGATAAAAGTAGTGTGCAACAACTTCCCCATCATTAGTCTTCGGAGAAAACTGTTACTTATTCCCCAATTGGTTTGATGTTTGAAAATTATGAGGTCTGATTGAGAATTTGTTTTCTTCTACAGAAATACCGGCTCTACTTGAGTAGGTTGCTGAAAGAAAATGATCAGAGATCTTCCTCTAGTGGGACCAAGCCTTCAGATTTGCCTCCAAGAGACACTGCAGGAGATTTTGGATTTCAGAACTTGACAAACAAGCAGCAAAATGATGTTGCAGTTGACAGCTTCAATTATTCGGACGTAACATTACAGAGTCATTCCTCTGAGACCAAGATTCGTAACGGTGATCTCAAGGCGATTGTTTCAGATTCCATAGCAGAAAAAAGAAGAGCTTTATCTGGCAGCATTCCTGATACAAAGGTAAGTCCCCAGATAAGTCTTGACCATTCTTCTTTTGGACCTCTCGAGCCGGAAGGAAGGCATGCGGTATTCGATTGCACCATCCCTTCGACTCAGTTCACCTGGAGCGAAACTCCAGAAATGCCACTCAAGAAAGAACACAAGTCATTTCTTCAATTGGAAGATAGCTTCAGTCACTCACCATTACATGTCACACAGCTCAAGATTCAGGGGGACAAATCACATTCAGTTGCTTCAGTTTGTTCGAACCCCACTATCACAGAGAGAGAGATTGCTGCCTCGGTTGAAACTAAGCCGATGTATGCTGATTACAAAAGTGATTACGCCAGTCCTGTGAGTTCAATAGGCAGTGTAGTGGACACGATTCCTACCCAGTCCAAGAGCCTTATGGAGAATGCTCAACTTTCAGAACCTTCTTCGACTAAGAACTTGGCCATGAAAACTCAGGGCTTCAATTATGACCTTGAATTTTACCCCGAAAACCTATTGGACGAGGACTTACATTTCTATTGGCTGCAAGGTGAATACTATAATATGAACTGGGGATTGGAGAACATAGGAATGCCAGAGTATTATGATCCAGGTCTTGTTGCAGAACTTTCAAATCACTTACATGATTCTGCAGATTGTCCTCTTGTAGATCAAGGCCTATTCATAGCATAATCATTACCTTTCCTGCATGAAATGTATACTTGGTGCTTGTTGGTAATTACAATTTGCATCTATTGTATAAGAATTTCAACTGTTGAGGGTTAGACATTTATCCTCTCATCTGAAAGATTTGGATATGGCTGTTTGTATAAAATGTGGGTGATGACAAAATTAACCTTAGTAAGCTTGCTTCTTCAAGCTT
Source organism: Acacia acuminata (assembly GCA_019022655.1). NCBI lineage: Eukaryota > Viridiplantae > Streptophyta > Magnoliopsida > Fabales > Fabaceae > Acacia > Acacia acuminata. The sequence goes on from JAFJYI010000223.1 coordinate 623,904, forward strand.
GTTCTTTACACTATGGACTGTATTAAAATATACATCAATAATTAAATATAAGATTGGGGGAGCAAGCTTCAAATTTTATCCTGGTCTTAACCTTGTGGTTTTCTTTCAATTCGTAAATTCTAGTCATTTCCAAGTATTAATTCATCATAACAAATGACAGCTAATTTTGGTGTTTCAAAGCAACAAAAGTAATAATCTGAAGATAATATATAAACATATAACTAACAAAAACCTAATTTTAGTGCAAACATTTTCCTAGCCCTGAAATATTTTTGGGTCATAATTCATTGAACTTTGAAATAAATTTGCGTTTTTACCTGGTTAATTTTTTTTTAATCATCCTTGGAATTATTAGAGAGTGAGCTTTGGCGTAACAGTAAGGTTACTTCATATGACTTAAAGATCACATGTTCAAATCCTAGAAATAGTCTCTAATTGTGGAGTACGACTATATATATCTATCCCTCCCCAAACTCCATTTAGTGGGGGTCTTGTATACTAAACCGCTCTTTATCCTTAGAATTATTGTTACTAATTGGAGGCTTCTTGGAATTTATTGATTATTGATTGCTCCAATACACCTCAGCTTTATGTATTCCCCAAGGCTAGTGTTCTACAGATGAACAAATAGAGAGGGGAAAAAAAATCATGTAGATAAAATTAATGTGATGATTTTTTCTTAATTTTCTTCCATAACAATTTTTAATTCTTGATTTAGTTATTGTTTTCTTTATGATCTGGCATATCCAGGTATTCCTTCCAAAAATTTTGAATGATGTTAAATATTATTTAATTTATTTTCTTTATTCCCCCTAAAACACGTTGGTATGTTTTGACTTTTGACATTTAACAGGTTCTCTTAAAGAAGCTGGGCCAAGGTTTGGACCATTGTTGAGTACCCTTATCCAAACCGAATTATGTGGCCCAACACACGGAATTACTTTCTGGCTAGTTACGAAATCTTTCAATAATTCAATTCAATTTAATTAATAAATCGATCGTAGCCAAATCAAAATTTTGAAACAAAAATTTAACTTTACTTTAGAGGCAACAAAGAAGGGAAATTAAAATAAGGAACCTAGAGAAAATAATATTTATTATAAAAGACCATATAAATTATAATTACTTAGAAAGACCAAACATCATAATATAAATTTAAAATCATTAAATTGCCTCTAACCAATCCTCCCATATATTTTCTTGTATTTATAATTAAAAAATAACTAGAATTAAAACTAAAATCATCCATTACAACATGATCGTATCTTTATTATCAAAAATATATTTGATCGTATCCTTTCGGGGAAAAAAATGATTGCATCTTTTTTAAATATATATATATATATATATATAATTTAATTAACAATGGTTGAACTCATAGTTTTTGAACTTTTTATTTTTCACCAATTAATATCATCAAATTGTCCGATATATTATCAACGTTGATGGCAATTAAGCCCTTTTCTCAGGTAAAAAAAGGGAAAATATCAGTGAGGTACCGAAGAAAAGAAAAAACTATCAAAAAAGTTCTGACCCCAAATCCCTTATCAAAAAAGTCCCTAGTGACTTTTTTGTCAAAATGATTTTTTCTGTTATTAAAATTTCCGTATGAAAATATTGTTGTCAAAATGGCTTTTCATGTTGTCGAACGACTTTTTCCGTTGTTAAAAATTTCTTAGTTTTTCCTCCCGCATGTAGAATTTCAAAAACCTTGAAAATGTTTGGCAAAAAGAAAAGTCATTTTGACAATATGAAAAACTATTTTGGCAACAATATTTTCATAGGGATGTTTTAACAACAGGAAAAGTCATTTTAACAACATGAAAGACTTTTTTGATATTGGGATTCCGTAATTAATATTAGGGGTGTGCATGGGCAGGGCTGGGCAGAGCGAGACCCTTGCCCGATGCCCTGCCCAATACATCATTGGGCAGTAAAATGCGGCCCAATGCCCGATAGAAGCCCTAAAATTTTTGGGCAGGGCAATAATGGGTTGCGAAGGGCGGTCCTTCCCTACCAAGTGACGATACCCTCTAACATTGGCCTTGCCACACCTTATGTGAAAAAAATAGCTTTAGTCATACCTATTAAACAATATTACAAACTTCAAATAAAACCCATAATTCTACACTTCGGAATATTCAAACATAAGTCTACAACTTAAGCCTTAAAATTAAAAAGACAATAATATGTCTTAACAAAATAACAAATAGTCAAATATCCATAACTGAAATATTAAATAACATCGATAATTCATTAAATACAAGGCATCAAAATATTGCAATTAAAGCTTTATAGACATTCATCCACCACTTGCCAACCGACAACCGGTACTATTACATTCCCCAATCTCCATGTGCAGCATCTAGGAAAAAAATAATTTGCCATCCGAGTCCGACGGTGGGAAAAGGGAAGAGTTGAAGAAATGAGGATTTTTTATTATTATTATAAGTTATATAATTTGCAAAAAATATATAATACTATTTTATTAAAAAAAAAATAAACTATAAAATACTTTTTTTATTCTATTAAAAAAATAAAAAAATATTATATACACTACTAGGCAGGGCCAAATGGGCGGCGGCGTATGCCCTGCCCGATGCCCAGCCCAGCCCGTAAAAATACCCAGCCAAGTTGTGCCCAATTTTTTAAATTTTGCTTTTCTTAGTGGTACAATTTGTGCAATTTTTCATTGGGCCCGAGGCGCGAACGGGGCGGATGAGCATCATGCACACCTCTAATTAATATCGAGAGACGATTTGTGGTTAGGGCTTTTTTGATATTTTTTTCTCTTCCTTGGGACCTCGCGATATTTTCCCCCCAAAAAAAAAAAAAAAACCATTTTCCATAAAAATAAACATTAATTGCATTTCATGTTTTTCAGAATATAGTAGATTACTTCAAAATTTTTAATTTAATTAATATTAAATGAATGTTTTAATTCACATAAATTTCTTCTAAAAATAAATAAATCATATGATCTTTCTTGGTTTAACATATATGATAAATTAAAAAATACCTTGAGTTTTATTAAAATTTTATAATTCTATTTTTACTTAAAAATTGTGTTGATTTTTAGAAAAACTATGATTTTTACATAATTTAAGAATTTTTTTTACATCGAAATATTTGTAAGTTATGAAAAGTGAAAATTGAGAAACTGTTGTTTAATTTAGTGAAACTTAAAATTTTGAATTAATTTTAAAAATAGAATGTGGGAGAAGGTAGGGGGAATGTAGAAGATTTTGTTATGGACATTTTAATATTTTTTATTTTACATTTTTGCATTTGATCCTTATAAATAATTACAATTTTTATGGTGCTTCTCGATAAATATATTTTTTCTCAAATCCTTCATTCTAATTTTCCTAAGAAAGAAACTATAAATTCGACATCAAGAAACATTTTATCTATCCAATATTTAATATAAAATCTAATTTTTATTAATTTTTTCATAAATAAAAAAAACCCCAATACACTTTATTTCTCATATTTATTCATTTTTCCCAAACTACCCATATTAATTCTCCCTTAACTATAATCAAATACTACAATAATTCAAATACATATTTTCAGGTAGAAAAATTCTACTTCCTCTCCAATTCTCATCTTAACCATTATATTAAAATTTGGCCAATTCAAATATAATATTATTAATAAAATTTTAAATTACAAAGAAAATAAATTAAAAGTAAAATTGCTAAATTTTCATAGGAACCGTTTAAAAATTCAATCAAAGAATATTTAAAAGATAAATTTATCACTGAAAAATACTAAGAAAGAAATTAAATGGATAGAAAAATGAAAATTTTTCCATTAAAAATTCATTTTTTTAAAAAAAAAAACTAATGTCTCATGGCGGTAAAAAAATTCATTTTAAATCTATGAAAGATTTATTCTCAACAAAAATCTATAAACCACTTCAAAAATGATATTATACATAGAGAAATTCTACTTCCTCTTCTCTTCCCATATGAACTGTTAGATTAAAATCGATCAGTTAAGATTTAATATTTTATAAAATTATTAGTAAAATGTTAAATTATTAAAATAAATAAACAAAAAAATTTTAAAATGCTATATTTTAACCATGGAAAATTTTTTTAAAAGATAAATTTATTTGTGGAAAAGAGACAAAGAAATAAAAAAAAAAAATGAAAATTTTCACATTAAAATTTAATTTTAAATATATAAACTAGTGTCTCGGGAGGGTAAACAAAATTTATTTTAAATATATGAAATTTTATTTAAGACAATTCTGTAAAACACATAAAAAATTATTTTATAAATGTTGTGAATTTGTAAATTCTCAAATGAGGTCATGGGTTCTATACCCCATGTTGCCAAGAAGGGGTGGGTGTGTAAAACCAATATAGTGTTGGTCCAGCAATATAAGGTTCCACTAGAGTCTTTAAGGTCTTGAATTCAAGTTATGGAGGAAACACATGTATTGGGAGAGGCATCCATGAATCTCAAATCGATACCAGATAATACTATGAAAAAGTGGTGGGTGAGTAAATTGTAACATCCCTAATTTTTATTCTTAATATTTGAATAATATCATGATGTTATTTATCAACTAACTTGAGATTTAAAGAAGATAAAATATATGGTTTGAAATCTTAAAATATAGAATTGAAAAACATAATACTGATGAGATATGATTTAAAATTGGAGTGGAAAAACCTAATAATACTTTTAAGAGGTATCTAATTATTTTTTATAAAAGAAAAATATAAAATTTAATGCAGTAGATATTTATTGATTTGGATATGAGTTAATGATGTTCTTTATTAGTAATTAAGATTTATCATGCAATTCTTGAGTATTGTGAATTTACTCAAAATGGAATTAAATATTATACACTTAATTCCGACCCATAATTTTAAGATAGAGAAAATTTTATAAATTTTGATGAGATTAAATAAAAAGTAGTTAGAATATTTTAAAAAGGAGTACTCTTAGGAAGACCATAATTTGAAAGAATTTCCTCATCAATATCAATGATCCTTTTTCCTTGGAGAGCTATAGACCACATTTTATTTTCCTGATCAGTGATATAGAACACTTGTTTCGCCTGGTCTACTATAATCAAAGGTTCATCTCCAAAACTTTTACTATATATATCAACTAATGTAAATCCTAATCAATCGATCTGAACACCATTATTACCCACTTGCATTTGAAAATGAGAAATTTAATTTTAACATAGTCCACCTCTCAAATCTCGTCAATAACCCCATAATAAGACATGACTGCCAATTTAGGCCTCTTGTCTTTCGAACTAGAGAAGTGCATAGATTCAACCTCTAACATAGCACCACTATTTTGGATGGTGCTCTTATCATCTAGAGACTTCATGTAAAATGTATAACCATTGATCACATACGAATTCCAAACTTATGACATCAACCTCAGGACCACATGCTAACCATTTGACTGTATCAGAAACACATTCCTCTCTCTCGACCTTTTGTTTGAACCAGTTTGTAAAAGTTCTGTTATACTCCCTAATTAACCTTTGTTCAGTCATTCGATGATTTTCTTTCCTTTCAGCTTCTTTATGTGCTTCTATATTGGCTTGAACTTTATTATCAACATTATTCAAAATGTATAAGTGGACTTGTGACAATTCATCAGGATCCACACTCTTTACTGAACCCCTCGTCTACCCCCTTTAGCATGGTAACATTTAGGAAGCCCAATATGTCTTACATTGGCCAAATAATTTTTGACAAAATTCCATGGCTTCTTCAGAAATATATTTCTGAACAATTGATGCTTATGGCCACTATGCATTCTTCATATACCCTTTTAGGAATTTCATAGATATTTCAATTGGGTACATCCATCATAAATGGATAGGGCCACACAACTTTATCTCTCTCACTAGATGACCAATTAGATCAAAAAATGTAGAAAGAAAAAGCTTCTCAAGTGGCACAAGATAAGATATCCTTCATTTTCCAATTCATCCAACTTTTCAATTTCGAAAACTTTACTAAAATCGCATTGAAGAAGAAATAAAGTCTAGTCAAAATGTGTTGAAGATCATATTTGGCAATGCCTAGAATAGCTACTGGGAGTAGTTGTTGCATTAAAACATGACAATCATGAAACTTTTGGCCTACTAATTTTAAGTCCTTCATCGATACAAGCCTCTTAAATTTGAAGAATACCCAATGGAACTTTTGTGCCATGTAAACACTCACAAAAACTCCTTTTCTTATCCTTAGATAAAGTATGAGAAGCCGGGGGATAATAAGTTCTCTTACCATATGGTCTTGAATGTAAGTCTTCGTGTATTCTCATTGCTTGCAAATCCAATCTTGCCTTCACACCATCCTTAGAACTACCTTGTATGTTGAGAAGCATGCCAACAATACTATCACATACGTTTTCCTCCACATGCATGACATCAATACAGTGTCTCACATCAAGATTGCGCCAATAGTTTTCATGGCCTTGGTATGCTGCTAGCTGTCTGGGTTGAAGGATAAACGAAACAAAAACGAAATAGCTCTGTTTCTCTTGGCTGACACAGAGCAAACTTTGGAGCTTCTGTTTCCTAAGCAAATGGTCTAGTCTTTCCTTGAAAGTTTTACAGTAATAGTAGACATATTCACCTTTAAAACGAGCCAAAACCCATCCAAAACGAACGTGCAGATTGAGAGTTATGATTTTTGGAAGTTGAGCTAAGAATCTTGAAATTTCTGGTATGCCTCTGGAGCATGAAAATGACGTGGCAATTAGGATCAAGTAAAACTTTGATTTTTTCCTTGAAATTTTTACTGTAAATAATAGACTCACTAAGGTTCAAAAGGAGTAAAACCCCAGCCAAAACGGACGTGTAGATTGAGAGTGATGATTTTTCAAAATTAGACACTGAAAACTGGAAAATGTCAGTTTCAGAAGTGAACAGTAATTTTCGGGCTTGGTTTTGAAATCGAAAACATTTGATTTTTTACTTGAAAGTTTTACAGTAAATAGTATACATCTCAACATTTCCAAAAATCCAAAGAACGCCTAAATTGGACGTGTAGAAAGGGAGATATGATTTTCTGAAGTTTAACCGAAAATCTGGACGAATTTTTGTGTTCCAAGAATAGTGATCATTTTCTGGCATGGTTTTGGAATATGAAAGCTTTGATTTATTTCATGAAATTTTGTGTGTTGATAGTACACATACTAATCTTTAAAAATAGATTTGGATAACCTTAAACGGAGGTCTGTAGCTTGAGATATGATTTTTACAAGTTGAGTCACAATTTTGGAAACTTTTCTGGACAATGTTTACATTTTAAAAATCTGGGAATGATATAATATGTTGTGGCTATTAGTATTATTTTTCTGTGAAAATAGACATGCTAAGGAATACGTAACTTTTTGGAAGCACCTCATTTAGATTTTCATAGAATTAATTACGAATTTTCAAAGTTTAATAAAAAAGTTCCGGAAAAATCCAATGTAAAGAGTCAAATTATATTTACATTTTTGGAATTTTGAGAAACATTTTATGTAATGCAATAAAGCATAATTTATAGGATGATTGGTATTTATTAAACTTCTAATTTAAAGTATTGATGACGTATTGGAATAGCCTCGGGTTAATAAAGTTATTATTGAAATTTTAATCATTTTAGTTTTGAAATTTGAAGGATTTGTTATCTCATTTCTGAAATCCGTGGGACTAAATGGTCATTTTTAAAAAATAATGTATACGCCAAACTATTATTTTCAGTTTTTATTATCATAATATGTCATTAAATTTTGTATATTTTTATGAAATTATAAATTAAAATTTTAATTATGTGGAGTTTGAAAAAGTTATTAATGGTTAGTAAATTGGTTGTGGTAGATTAATTTTTGGCGTGTGTTTGAGCTCTTGGATTAGGAGCAATGTGATAATAGTTAGTTTTGAGAGGTAACCACTTTCCACTTGTTATGTCTATTGATATGTTGTTTGTGAGTATTTTGTGAAATAATTATGAATATTTTAATAAAAATTGCCTTGCGGAACTTAAGATTTGAATTGTGAATATATACATATTTATTTATGTATAAGAATTGAGAATTTTGATATTATGATATTTATTATGATAATTATGGAAAGGGTTGAATTGGGAAGAAATGGAGTAGTTTATTCCACCACGTGGTGAGGCCTCCATTGGTGCACGATGGTTGGCTTTCTATTGTCTCACTTGTTCTATGAGGGATTGACCCACTAGTTCAAAGAGGGCTTACGACACCCCACTAGTTCAATGAGGGAAAAAGACCCATGGTCTGGGACATGTGCTCTGAGGATTTTGGTGAGTCCTCATCACATGACCAATGAGCTTTTGAGTAACAATTAACATGGATGTACCTTAGCACATAGGTTTAATCGGAGGAAATAAGGCGGTTCGGTTGGATTGGTGAGAGGCATCTTGGGAATTGTGTTAATAGCGATGATACATAATAATTTCGATATAAAATTTTGCGATATGGATATTGGTGAATTATATTTTATTAATACTTTATTTATATAAATTGTTCCATATGACACCTCACTAGCACATATTAGTATTCGTAATGGGTTGGATTGATGGTTACCTACATTTTTCAGGTGATAGTTCCCGCACGGGTCCATTAGGGAAGACTGCGGAAGCTTAGGCTACATCTTCCAAAAGCAGCGCTTCCATCTTTTGGTATATGTTGGATAATTTTATATTGCCACGTTAGGACTCATTTTATATACTCTAATTTATTTTTGTACATTTTTTTAAGTGATGAAGTATTACTTAGTTGATGATCAACCCTTAATTAGTTATTATGTTAAGTTTAAGTGGAGGGTGTTTCAATAGCCACGTAGGTATATTGTTTGGTACTTTCAACTATGAAGAATTTAATAAAAAAATATTATTTTGTCTAGCTGGAGTATATCCTTAAAAGATTTCGATGAGAATTTCTCAAGGATGCAATGTCCGTGAGGTTTTTTTTTTTAAAATTTATTTTTTGGCCAGGGAGAAAAATTATTTCTAATAAAAAGTTGTTCTCCAAAGTAATGTTTCTGAGTTCTGACAGACCAATATATAGTGCGGGGCAATTTGTCACAGAATATATCTGTTTGTGTGTGAATTTCAATTTTCAAAGTTATCAGAATATATCTGTTTGTGTGTGAATTTCAATTTTCAAAGTTATCAAAGTTACATCAGACACTAAACTGGTTGGATATAGGTTTGAGGTTAGTAGGTTATATTAAAGTTAAACTGGAAATAATCTCAGGTCGAATAGGTGATGAAAAGAAGATTTCAAAACTATTAATATAAAATTCTAAAGAAAATATAAAAATTGAATTAAATATTTTTAAAATAAATAATATTCAACCAATTAAATCAGTTATGTGGTTGGACCGGACCGAAATTGTGATTGGTTCGCCAGTTTCCGACTTGAAGCGGCTGATCCCATTCGGTTTCAATCACATTGGAATTTCTCTGAACTCCTCATTGACATATAAATATAATATTAACGTTAATAAGAAACTTATTCTTATATTATTGCAATTTTTATGTAATAGTATAAAATATAATCAGAAAACTTATCGATCAACGTGGGACCGTAAATTCTCTGATTACACTGGGGGAAAAAAAGGAGCAACAAGTTTTAGAGCCAATTTTAAAAAGCCATAGCTGAAAGTCAATTTTTTTATTGTGTTAAAAGTCATATAAAAGAAACAGGAAGAAAATACTGATATTTATGTCTAAATGTGGTACTCCATTATTTTATTTTTATTTTTCTTTCGCGTCCCCAAAATAAAACACCTCAAGAATATCAAAAATTACAAATTGAGAATCTGGATAGAAACAAAAATGTGAGATTCTTCTCCTGCTAAAAGACAATCTCCTTCATAAAATCCACATATCGATTAATGATTAATGAGCTATTCCTGGCCACATATAAAATACAAGTTTTTGGTAGGGGTGAAAATAAGTTAAGCTCTTATAAAGGGCCTATGGCCTAACCTACTTTAAGTCCAACCTGCCTATTTAGTGCAATTTTATTTATTACTCTGAAACTAGATTTATAAATAGGATCAAATTTTTTAGTAAATATAGACTTTTAAAGGCTCAAACTAAGCCTAAAAAAAAACTTACATATAGGCCCAAGCTTAAACTTTGAATTTCAGTCGTTTAGCTTAATTATACTCGGGTAGAACGACGTAACATGTTGCAAAAAGCTCACATACTCGGGTAAAACACGTAACATGAAGGCCATCCCAATTTAAGCTAAGGATATGAGTTGTATATGAATGGACAGGTGCACTACCCTTAACTTGGGGTCCAACTCTCAGGCTGGTCCCAATAGACAGAAGTACGGCTTCCTCATTGTTAAGTAAGCTCTGAAAGTTACTTCAGCCATAAATAATACTACTACCCAAATATCAACAATTATGTCCTTTTAATTACTGTATTAATTTTTTCTTAGATGCATACGGGAGATGGTGTTTCCATTGGTCGTCTTCTCCATTTACTCTCTATTTGCAGATGTCTCAATCATTAAATTAACTTTAATGGTTGGGATTTAATGATATATTTTTATTATATCTAAAAGTATAGTAATATTTTTACATCTATTATTAAATCTCAACTATTAAAAGTTGATATAATAGCTAAGACATTAAATGAAGATTAAATGGAGAACAAATAAAGAGAGAGGTCAATTCCTTGCGTGATATCAAGTATCAACTACTATGTACTCATCAGTTAGTATTATTTTTATTTCATTATTTGAGCTGTCATTATATCTATCTAGCAGATTCATAAGATTATATGGAATAGGACTCATATTTTTGTTTGAGTATTCACGGATATCTAGTACATAATTTTTTTATTCATAATTAATTTAATCATGTATATTATGATATTCTTTTCTTACTCTAGTACAATCAAACTCCTTTATAAATTTCACATATATTAATTGATAATGATCAATTTGTCGCCTTAGATACATAGATACAAGTTTAATTCCTAATGGTCCCCGTACATTGATACAAGTTTAATTCCTAATGGTCCCCGTACTTCGATCAGCCAAAAATAATATACCAAAATACCAATAATTGTGTCCTTTCAATTATTTTTTTCTTAAATAATGCATCTTTCCTGATACTTACAGTGATGCCAACCATATATACGTACACTTCAATTACTATTTTACTTCCATTAGTTAAGCAGTCACCAGTCACCACGTCATCTTTATCTACTTTCTTCATAAAATTATCCATATTTCTTTTCATTGATTTGTTATTATATTAAGTGCTTGTTTAGATTCCCATATTTTAAGTGATTTTGCGCGGTGAAATAAATACATGAAAAGAATTTTATCTCATAAAGTGTAATAATAATTTTTTAAGCCAATCGAATAAGCTTTTTTTGAGTACCGAGTTTCATGTGTATATAAGTAGTCGCCATAATATGGTTGGATTGTATGTGTTTCAGTGTAAGATTCAGAATACATTTAGTAAAATGGAAGTGATAGCGAGAGAAATCATCAAACCCTCTTCTCCTACCCCTTCTCATCGCGAAATTTATCCACTCTCATTCATAGACCATCTTTGTCCTCCCAACTATATCCCATTAATTTTCTTTTACCAAAACCAGAGCTTTCAACCTGACATTAATGGTGAAACCTCCACCATATTCAAACTTTGTAAGGAAAGAACCAAAATGCTGAAGGAATCGCTATCTCAAGTTCTATCTATGTACTACCCATTTGCTGGTAGAATCAAAGATCAAGTTTCCATAGAATGTAATGATGAGGGAGTTATATTTATAGTCACCCACATGAAACAGAAGCTCTCAGAGATTCTGAAAGACCCAAGTGAAGAATTTCTCAACCCTCTATTCCCAGATGAAATGCACTGGAAAAAACCGGCCGGTTCACATGGAAGCTTCGTGGCAGTTCAAGTGAACCATTTTGAGTGTGGTGGAACAGCCATAAGTGTGTGTTTGTCTCACAAGGTTGCTGAAGCTTCTTCTCTTTGCCACTTTGTCAAAGACTGGGCTTCCATAACCACAAAATCCTCTCAAGTAACCTTGCCTCATTTCAATGGAGCTTCAGTATTTCCCATGGCTGACTTACCGATTTTCCAGGAAACCGAAGCTGAGAAAAGCAAACCAAATATGGTATCGAAAAGGTTTGTATTAGATGCCACAAACACCAAGTCCCTTATGAACATAGCAATAACCCAAGGAGTGGAAAATCCTACAAGAGAACACGTGGTGGGAGCACTTATTTACAAAAGTGCGGTTTCATCTTTGAGGTCAAAATTTTCAAAGGGTCAAAACCAATTAACCACATATCTCAACGTTGCTTTGGACCTACGAGCTGGATTGGTTCCTCCACAACCAGAGAAGTCAGTAGGAAACTTGGTTTGGGGTTTCACAGTATCGAGTCCTAACTCTGCAGAAGAAGAAGAAGAATTACATGAGCTAGTAAGGAAAACTCAAAAGGGGTTATCTGAATTTTGGGATAAATATGAAAAGGGGTTTGGGAAAGAACACATGATGAAGATCTTAGAGGTTTTGAAAGATACAGGAGCATCAGGTGAGAATAATAATAAGGTAGTTGTGTTTAATGTGACAAGTTGGTGTGGAATTGGAATGTATGAAGCAGATTTTGGGTGGGGGAAACCAGTGTGGGTTACTACATGTGGATGTCCTCCAAAGAAAGATGTGGCATTATTGATGGATGCAAGAGATGGAGAAGGAATTGAAGTGCTTGTGACAATGGAAGAACAAGACATGGCCTTGCTTGAAGCCAACGTGGAACTTATTCAATATGCTTCCATTAATCCAAGTGTTGTACCTTAGCTAGCTTCCCTCTGATGTGAGACACTGATGTTTCCATATCTTTTCATAATAAAAGTGATGTATGTTTGTTTCTCAATAAACAAAATTGTGATGTTTGTGTTGCATTCAGAGAGGAACCAAGGGAAAAAAGAGAGTCCAATATTTAAAGTGAAAATAAGTTTCAGAAAAAGTCACATATGTTTACTTGGAACATCGTATAGCCATTGGTCACCTTGTGACATATACACAAATAAAACACCTATTGTCATTCCTACACAGACGGACTGGTTCACTTATTATTATTATTATTAATAAATTAGCAGGGGAGACGCTAACAACTGAAAATTACAAGCAGGATCCAACCTGAACCTCCTATTTACTTAGGAGTTCTCATGTCGCTAGATTACAAATCCTTCAACAATAATTCACTTATTAATACTAAACCAAAATGTTGCTCCTTCGTGGTAGAAGTAGCAGTAGCATTTTTCTCAAATTTCATAATAATAGTACAACAAGGCATTTCTACAATAAGACTTTTGCCTTATGCTTGGATGGAGAAAAAAGTGAAAAAAAAAAAGGAAGACGATACGAGGAAGGAAAATTTCTCAAAATAGAAAAAATAAATTATGAGTACTATTCTTTCCTCCTCAATTTTCTTCCCATCCAAAACATAACATTACATTAATTGTTACGGGGATGGTATATAAAGTGATTGGTGGCTGAAGCACCGTTTCCATTACCAACGTGTATAAAACACTTTCTGCAGTAGTTAAACAACAACTGGTGTATCTACAGCAGTTAAACGACAGTAGTAATGAAAATGATGTGATTTCAGAAGGGAAAATGGATATTCACTAACCCCAGTTGATCATTTTGTTTGTTTTAGTGAATTTTATTTGTTTTATGTCTTATTTGTATAGTTATTCCGTCCCTAAAAGAAGGTAAATTTCTCTATGAGCGGTAAAGGAAAGTGAAGCAGAGAAACAGAGGCCATAAGTGAAGCATGCTATTGTAAGGAAATCATATAATATGTTCAGAGAACAAGTTTGGGCAGGTAAAGTACCATATCAAAATAACTATAGCTACTTCGTGGTAACCGCAGAATATTTAAAAGGGTTAAGCAGCGATTTAACTAACAAACTATTGTCCAGGAGTGTCCAACATAATTAACTTTTAAGTAGATAAAAAATACCAATAAAATTTTAAAAATATGCACCCAACATAATAAACTTTTAAAAATGTGCCGTCAGTACAACACCGTTAGAAAAAGATAATGTTCGTTATCTAAAGTGTAGATTGGCCAACAAACTTTTACTCTAGGAGTACCAAGTACAAAAAAATTTTATTCAGGAGCGGCCAGCACAAAATTCTAAATTTTACTAAATTAAATAATTTTTTTCTCAATTGTCATTATTCAAAACTACTTGTATAGATATCTATGGATAAAAATTACTCATTTGCTAAAATAAACAAAAATTTTCATTAAAAACATAATTATATGATTTAAATAAAACTCAAGGCCTTTTATAATTTATTATATATGTTTAAAAAAAAAATTATATGATTTATTTCTATTTTAGAAGAAATTTATGTGAGTTAAAAAATTTATTTAATGTTAAAAATATATATAAAAATATAAAAAATCTATTATATCCGAAAAAGAAATGAAATGCGTTTGAATTTTTATTTTTATAAAAAGAGCTTAATGAATATCAACGTTGATTCTTAATAATATAAATCCGCAACTTGATGATATATTTGTTAATTAAATGATCTTGATGATATATTTGTTAATTAAATGATCTATTGATTATGTGAATATGAGACTTGTTTGGAAACAAAAAAAAGATAACCTAAAAAAAATTAAAAGTTTGTTGGTTAGATTGCTCCTTAACCCATTATTAAATTGTCCTTAATCAAACCTCTTAAGTTATCTTGTTTTTTTTTTTTTTTTTTCAACAAGTCCCATATTCAAATAATCAATAGATCATTTAATTAACAAATATATCATCAAGTTACCAAATTTATATTATTAAGTATCAACGTTAATATCCATTAAGCCCTTTTTATAAAAATAAAAATTAAACTCATTTCATTTCTTTCAAAATATAATGGATTTTTAAATTTTATTAACATTAAATGAATTAATTAAATCACATAAATTTCTTCTAAAATAAAAATAAATCATATATTTTTTTTTGTTTAACATATATAATAAATTATAAAACACCTTGAGTTTTATTTAAATCATATAATTATGTTTTTAATGAAAATTTTTGTTTATTTTAGCAAATGAGTAATTTTTGTCCATAAATAACTATACAAGTAGTTTTGAATAATGACAATTAAGAAAAAAATTTATTTAATTTAGTGAAATTTAGAATTTTGTCGGCACTCGTATAAAAGTTTTTTGTGCTGGGCGCTCATGAAGTAAAAGTTTGTTGGCCAATCTGCACTTTAGATAACGAACAGATCACAGACGTTATCTTTTTCTAACGATGTTATGCTGACTGCACATTTTTAAAAGTTTATTGTGTTGGGTGAACATTTTTAAAAGTTTATTGTGTTAGGTGAACATTTTTAAAAGTTTATTGTGTTGGGTGAACATTTTTAAAAGTTTATTAGTATTTTTAGTCCACTTAAAAATTAATTGTGTTGGACGCTCCTGATCCAATAGTTTGTTGGCCAAATCACTCCTTAACCCTATTTAAAAAATCAACTAACTGGTATGCGGCACTTGTTTCATATCTTGCAAACAACTTTTCATCACTTTCAAATTAGAACTGTAAATAAGTCAAACTTGTAACTTCAGTCCCAGCAAACAGATAGCTAAATTAAGAACAAAATAAAATTATAAATATATTATATTACATAATGCAAATTATGCTAAGAAAATTATATTTTAGCTCGTTTAAGCTTAACCATATATATGTACACATACATACATACACATACATATGTGTATATGTGGCTTCAGTAAGACTAACATCCCAAACCGATTTATAGGATTGATCTGAACTTGAGAAGCTGATGTACTAAACATGTTGAACCCTAAATAGTCAGTACTGAGCTCGAACAGTCTCAACCTTTCAAGGAAGTAGAAGAAATCTGGCTGAAAGACAATCCAAATATGGGTATGAGGAGTAAATAGCAGGAGCTTGACATCCGACATAAGAGTTTAGCCTCCTGATCCCGAAGCACATCTGGACATGTATAGTGCCAGAGCACCAGTAACAAAACAAGACAGTCGTGGCAGAAGATGTTGTCTTAAATTATCTTGAAAATGACTAGGTGGCAATGGTGGTAGGGACAACTATCGTCGCGCTGCTTGCAGCTTTTGAAGCAGCAATCTCTTCTAAGTGCTTCCATGAGGCTTCACATTTTCTTGTCACTGCCTCTACTTTGGATTCATTCTCTAGGAAGTTATGCAAGCACTCATCAAATAACTCAGGATCAACTTCAGAGAAGATTTTACACACGTTAAGAGTCAAGCTCCTGACCACCTGATTCCAGTGGGCATGGCTACTTCTCTCTAAAGCAGGGAAGATAATGGGTAGTATAACTTCACAGTTTTGTCTGATCAAATTCCTCCACAAGTACAATGCCCTTTCTGCCACCTGCAAAAAGAAATCACCTTATGATTAAAAAGGAGATTGGAAGGCAGCCTCGAAAATCATTATTTCATCAGATTGAAACACCCCACTTGATTAATCAAGGGATGCAGGGTATGCATTTTTTAAGTAGGATCTCATCCCAAGCAGAAGAAACAACTATCAAGCCAGATTACAATGGCAACTAGTTTCTAAGAAATTCTCAACTGCCAGAGCTGGTGGGTCAAAGATCAGTTCATCCCATAAAAGGCAAAAGCATAAGTGGTTAGAACAAGGCTCAAGATTGCTTAATCACTAAACAATATGGTCCATCGCACGTAAACAAGGTTCATACGTTGATAAAGCACAGGCCCCACCCTGTGAAATTTTTAATAATGAATTAGAAGTTAGATGGGCAAAGGTCAAATTTCTGACTGTTTGGTTATGGAGGCTCTAGTACCAATAGTCATTTCATCCTAAATGCTATCAATAGAAGGCTAGTAATGAGTTTTGTTATTAGTATTTAATAATTTTAATTTAAATCGGAGTAGCATACTTTCTTCTTGGTTTTAATTTTTAACTGTTTTCAAGATTAGCTTACTTTAAACAAAAAACAATAATAGTCTACCACTCTGGTCCTATTTATAAGTTCCTTTTGACCAAATCACACATACCAAGGAGAGGTAGATAGCTCAATGATTATGGGGTAAATTTTCAATTTTACCCTTATTTATGATTGGGTACTTTTCAACTCTTTATTGTCTTTCTATTTTTATTGATACAATAATATGGGTAAAATTGTCACAATCTCATTTATTTGGTTAAAAGGGACTTATAAATAGGACCAGAGTGGTATATCAGCAACTCACCTACACTACTAAGCTGAAACAGCTTGGTTGCACCCAAAAAATTAACAAGATGAATCTAATAATTATAATTATAATTCTTCTAAATGATCTACTTCACCTTTCAAATAAAAGGTTGAACTTGCACCAAGCATATATTGGTGATAAATTATATATATAACGACTAGGTAGACTCCAATGCATTACATAAAGTTTGAAGAATACGCCACATTATTCACTACCAGCTTGCTACAAATTTTATATCTTCTGTGGAGAGAAAATGAGTACGTGAGTCATGACTAACACCCCTTTATGCAAATGAAGAAAAATTATCATTCTTTACAGCCTAGAAAATAGGAGTAAAGCATGTTTGCCACTTCTGGCCAAGAATCAACATAATAGGATCTGATAAAAAAAAGCCATCATAAAATAATAACTGGTTCAGATGATCTTCGAAGCAAGAACTGATTGACCAACTTTTATGGCTCGAGGAATTCAAACATAAATGTTCACCTTTTTCATGCTTACTCCAGTCCCAACAACCCTAAGCATTTTACTCTGCAAATGAAATTCTTTTAAACAAAGTTTTTGACATGGCATTGGCAACTGTTACAAATGTAAACCAATACTAACGTTTGTTTATAGCATAACCAGATTACAGCAAAAATAAAATTAGTTCTTGTCAAGTTAAAAGTGATTTGAAGATACCTAAAATCATATTTCCAACATTTCAATAATCAGTCAGGAGCTTGTGGATAACAGCCACTAAAGACAAAAGGTGACAAACTGACAATTAAAATGCATCATCATCAAAATCAAAGTGATTGCGTGAATGTTTGAATTTAGCAGTAGCACAATTTCTAATTTTTATTTTCTTCCAGTTGCAACAAGCAGCCTGTAACGTGGGCCTACATATATGGCATATGACTGAATCCACAACCAAATTACTTTCAGCATGATATCAATATGACCCTTTAAAAGAGCAATGGGTCTATAGAACAAACCATAAGAAATGAACATTCTATACCCTTGTGAAAAGTGAGTGACCATCATTTGATCAAAAAAGAAGTGTGATCCAAGAAAGCAACTAGTAAAAGCAGAGTGAGCATCACTGTATTGGCCCGAAAACTTGCCAACTGATATTTATTATTAAACAACATTAAATGAAAAAAGAAGTGCAAGGCATGTAGGAAAGAGAAAAGTATTTGAAGTCTATGGTAGAAGTGATCATTACCTGGAAGTGTGAGCTGCTCAAGCAACAAGAGATTTTGCGGAATAGGGGCACCATACATCTTTGGAATTCAGCTGGCTGAGTGATTCCTAGAATTTCCTCTAGCTCAGTTAGGAGCATGACTTCCTTTGTACTGTTAGTGATAGGCCAGTATTTTAATAATCCGCTTACTACAGTGTCTGCAAGTTTGCAGACTTTTTCCACAAACTGTGTTACACAGTTAGACAGCTGCTGATGATACATAGCTAAGCATTTAGGTTTATGAAGTGGAATCAGAGCACGGACAAGAAACAATTTGTGCTCTTCCTTTAGTGGTAAAGCAAAACCATTAATTATACTGCCCAGTACCTCTAGAAGCTCAGCAATGCCACTAAATTTCTCTGTTTCAAAGATAAAACGAAAGAAGATATTGTTGATAGATTTTCTAATAAATGGGCGATGAACCATAAACCTTCCGTAGATCCGATGAAATATAGTTTTCAGATATTCCCTCTCCCTTGGATCCTTGGAATCAGAGATCCAGCAATCTGAGAACAAAAGTATGATCAATGTATCTTTTTGCAAGCTTAGCATCCGTTTCTGGAGATGCAACAAATCTAAGAAGAAATTCATACACAATCTGCAAGTGAGACCATGCAGGGTCCATCAGTGGTTCCTCATCTTCCAGGTCAATGGTTTCCAAAACCTTGCTCTCTCGGGGCTGAGCATTAAGTGACCTGAACAAGTTTACATACACCATTTTAAGAACTTCTTTCATGACATTTTCAGTGAACTTGCCATTTACAGTGGTAACATATTCCACCAGCCCAAGAAGTGTTTGTATTTTGATTTCATTTTGCTCTATATGCTTTGTTGAGTCAGTGAAGTCAAACAACACACAACACAAATTCAGTTTACTGATAAACAGGTTTTGCTTTTGAGAATTTGGAACATCTCTAAATCCAGGTAATGCTTCATAAGGAGAAATTACCGCACCACCATTCACTTTTGAGTTTTCATCTGTGGAAACCTTATTTCCTTGTCCATATGCTGCACTGGAAGCAGCACCAGGAGCCAGAAGAGATGAACTGCTTGAGCTCAATGGTACACTAGTCACAAGATCACTGGCTCTTGAACCAGTTGTATTTAGGTAAGAGACTGATGAGTTCCCAAATTCACGATCAACTGAGTTTGACGGCTTCCGAGGAAGCTTCCCAAGTATCTTATTGATCATTCTCTCAAATCCAAGTACGAGAGGAAACCGTAAGATTAAAATCAGATACTCTGAAACAATAACACAATATCCCCACATTCACAATGGAAAATCTGAACCCTTAAACATAATTAAAAACCCATCTCAAGTCAATGGATAAGCAGAATTAGCTGTAGAATTTGAAATTCCAAAAGCAAATACGCGTTCGCAAGCATTTACCAAAGCATCAAGGTAGAACCACTTGTCCTGAGAGATCATCCTCAAAGGATTGCAGAATCCTCTTCTAGTTTAGGAACAACAAAACTCCAGAATTTACAAATTTGGATCCGAAATCAGAAGCGCATAAGCAGAAACTCAACCAGTAAAGACATCACTGGAGGTTAGACTCACCCCTACGTATTCTTACCCGTTCAGCCTGAGATTAGCAGTCAGGTGACAATGACAACTCGAAGATCGGTGAGTGATCCAGTCCAGCAAGGCTGTATTTAATCTTTAACATGGAACGGGACACAGCCGTGTGAACAGATTTAAAATAGTAGATTGTGAACTTGCAGCAGAAGAACATATTGAACAAAATGTAGAAGGCACAAAAATCCGTCGCGAAACTTGTGATAGAATCCTTTGATTCTTGTTGATGCAACGACTTCGGGGGAAAGAGGAGCGGAAATAAAAAGAGATGATCCAAAATACAGGAAGACTGAGCAAGGTGGCAGAGATATTCATTCATGGGAAAATTAAAAAAAAAGAAAAAGGTATATAAATCCACGAAGTCCATTGGGAGTAATTATTTCAGAATGTAAAATTACTTTCGCCCATAGTGCATATTTCACCGTAGCGATTAACAACACAAAATGCATAAATTAACAACACAAAATGCATTTAACCACAACCAAAACCTTCAATTTGTCATGTCTCACTTTCGAGAAGTTGTGGTTAATTTATGCATTTTGTGTTGTTAATCGCCTCCTGGAAGTGAAACATGACAGATTGAAGGTTTTCGAAGTTGTGGTTAATTTATGCATTTTGTGTTGTTAATTTATGCATTTTGTGTTGTTAATCGCCTTTAGAAGTGAGACATGACAAATTGAATGTTTTCAGAAGTTGTGGTTAATTTATGCATTTTGTGTTGTTAATCGCCTCCGAAAGTGAGACATGACAAATTGAAGGTTTTCGAAGTTGTGGTTAATTTATGTATTTTGTGTTGTTAATTTATGCATTTTGTGTTGTTAATCGCTTTGTGTGAAATATGCACTATGGGCGGGAAAGTAATTTTACATTAAAATAATTACTCGAAGTCCTTGGGACTTTCGGTAATTTCGTAATTTCAAGGGACCTAAATGTAAATATCTCTCTTCCTTGGGACCTATATGTAATTTTCCGATATTCATTACTTAAAAAAAAAAAAAAAAACAAAAAGGTATATATACCTATCAAAAAATATAAACTAGCATTTAATATATTTTGAATTGATCATTCTTTTTAAATTTACCCTAATTTAATAATAAGTGCTGAAAAAAGTGTTAGTGGCAGTGTATCACCTAAGAGAGGGTAAATTGGGTGAGTTATAAAAATTAAGGTTAAGTAGCAAATCTGTTGCAGAAGTATACACTTAGGATTAGGAGTAATATTGCCCTGAAAGTTTTTTCAGGTTTAATGTCACCCCAAAAGTCTAAAAACGTAGCAATGTTGCCTTTTTCCATTAAGAAGCTGACGTTGACTTTTAAAAAATTGACGTTGATCATTAATATTTTAATGAAAAAGGGCAACATTGCTACGTTTTTAAAATTCAGGATGACAGAGACCAAAAAAAAATCTTCTAGGGCAACATTGCTCATAACCGTATATTTTCGAGGCGATTCGCTACTTAACCCTAAAAATTAAAACGATCTTAATAAATAATTAAATTGCAAAGGAAGAGTTAGAAAGATATCACCAAGTGTGCACCAACAATTATACTGGTTCGGCCTTAACCTTGTGACCTACGTCCAATCCTCAGAGTTTCTCTGAGATTTCCACTATCTTTCAACAAAGATTACGATAAGTTAGAGTAATTCTCATCAGGACTCACTCCCCCTTAGAACTGTAATAGGACAACCACACTCAAAGTCCCACTACCTTGAGATTTTACAACAATCAATTGAATGATAAGAACTCTCTCATAGAGTAGATATATAATCACTGAAGAATATTGAATATCACAGTATATCTCAAAGAGCAATGATGAGCAATAAATTTATCGTCATTGGTTGTTCGCTCCGAATTGAATGCTCTTCATATTTATAGTTGAACTTCATTAATGGTCGTTGGTGAAGCTTCAAACTATCCATTATGAGAATTCAAACTTTCTGTTTAGACTCAAATGCTTTTCATTAGACACAGACCTGGGTCGTTGGAAGATTTGAGGATATGACGCTTTCGTATCGCTGTTTGAAAATCTTTGCATGACATGCCTTTGGTTTCTGTATTTGACTAAGGTAGAGTTGCTTTCGCTTTTACTGGAATAGGTGTTTGAGCTAGGTGTCTGAGCATATGATGATTTGGCATGCTCTGAATGTGTTTCGTTGTCCATGCTCTATTTCTACTACAACGTGTAATGTTCTAACACAAATCTTGCTTTTTGAGGATTTTCATGTAATTCTTTGTTTAATCATCTAAAACTCATTAATAAACATGTTTAAAAGCATTGAGAATAATAATGAGTAATAATCATATGTAACAAGATAATAACCAAAGAATTTGAATTTATGAAGACGAAGATTAAGTTCAGAGACAGGTGACACTCGAGTGTCAAATATACACACTCGAGTGTTGATGAGCTTGCATTAGAAGAAGACTTGTTCAAAACGAAGCTCAGTTGAAAATGTGTTTTCTTCCAGACAGTCGAGTATTCAAATTCCATACTCGAGTGTCTTTTACCAACACTCAAGTGTTGATGCTTTGTGTGTGATAGGATACTGTTCAAAGAATAAAGTTAAGAGAATATGTATTCTTCATTACCAGAGACTCGAGTGTTTCTGACTTACACTCGAGTGTCAAGAATGACACTTCAATTGTGCCACAAAGCTTTAGTCCATCATCAAATATTATGCACTTGTCTTAGTCAATACCTTGACACTCAATGTTGATGTGCACACTCAAGTGTTTGCCTTGATGGTTCCAGAATGAACATGAGTGTAAGATGTTGGTATTATTGATGTTGAAGAAACACTCGAGTGTTTAACAATTTCTTCATGACAAAAATGAGTATCAAGCATTCTTTTTGTGATTCTGAAACCAACACTCGAGTGTTGAAGAGTAACACTCTAGTTTCTTATATCAGACACTTTAGAAACTAGCTTTCTATTTCAAATTTTAGTTTTAATAACTATTGTACACTCAAGTGACTTGAATCATCAAGTCTTTATCTCATTGCAAGTGTTTGTTATGATCAAAACCTATAATTCGAGAACTAACATTCTCCCCTTTTTAATGATGACAATACTTGTCAATTTTTTGAAAATAGTTTAAAACAATTTGAGATCACCAAGGAAGACTATGTTAAGCAATTAGACGATGTATAATATAATGGAATAAACATAAACACTTGTATTGATAATCAAAGGTTAGTACAACTTCAAGTGTCAAAACTCATAAGTAGTGAAATACATAAAAAGACATATATTAATAGTCACTTCACTTCTCTCCCTCTTTGTCATCAAGCAAAAAGGTGGAAAAGTGAGATCAAAGGGGGGATAGGCTGGATGCGAGCAAGGGGTGGAGTATAGACGATGATGGCATAAGAAGGTGGAGCAATAGTGGTGATTGGTGGTGACTGATGAAGACTAGTAGTGGAGTGGTGGTGATTGGTGGTGGATGAAAAGGTAATGGCAGTAGATGATGAAGCGGATGAGAAATCTGGTGTAGAGTGGGATCAGGATGAGGCTGAGGAGAAGTATGGATAGGCTCAGTGGGAGTAGGCTCATGAGGGGGTGAAGTCCCTGAAGGTCTAGCACCAGTAGTGAAAAGGGTCATAAACAGGGAAACCCATGCCATGAAGAATATCCTCAACTCTCTAAAACCTCCTACTACGGCCAGCCTAGGTGGCTTCAATGCTCGGAAGTCTCTGTGTATGTTCGTCCTGAGTCTTAAGGAGTTTGTTGTAGTTGGTATTTATCTCTCCTTCCAAGACTCCTATCTGAACTTCCAGATCAGCGAAGCAGTCAAAGAGGTAGCTAGAGAATCCGCAGTCTTCTGAACAATGTTCTCTAACAGAGGCTACAAAGTAGCACCAATGAAGGAGGGAGCATGTGTTTGGGCCTGAGTATGGGTAAAATCATATGACTTTTCCTTATCTCTCCTGGGTGGACGAAATTGATGACTCAAGGGCAAGGATTTGACTATTTTGTCCTTACTTTTCCTTCTTTTAACCCTGTGGTGACATGTGTCCCAAAGTAATCATTACATTGACTTTTACTGTTTGGCATGTGTCTTTTTCAGTGTCTTTTCCCTTTCTTATTTCCTCAAAAACGCAGGAAATCCTCCCCTAATCAGGAAATGTCATGTGCATACTTATTTTAGCACATTTTTGCTCAGCTATTTGTCCCTTACCTTAGGATATAGCTAAATGACATTTTTACTAACCGATTAACACTGTATAAGTGTTTCTGTGCCCTTCCGCACTGACACTTTAATTTCTATGGCTCTCAAACTCTTGGTCCAAGTACTCATAGGAATCCCATATAATATTATTACACTTCCTGAATAGGGTCTAGTTGTGCGCATGCTATAGGCTTATTCTCAAGTCTCTAGATCCAAAATTCAGGATATTACAATGTTGACGGTGTATGCAGAACTCAACATGTCCCGAGCAGTATTAATTGTGAAAGCAAATTACAGGCTTCGTATGTCTTGGGCATGGTTACATGCAATGTTGACAATATGCCTATTTTGACAAGTTATATATTGTCAAGGAGATGTGCCTATTTTAACAAGTCATAGAGTGCTTATTGATAAAGACATCTATGCTAATTAAAACAGCTCTCGTTGACAAATAGATATGTCTATTTTGACAAGTCATAGAGTGACAATTGACAAGTACTTGCACTTAGTCATATATCACTGCTTCTCTTTTCCATTTTTAATCAATGGGGCAAAGAAGATAATTTCACATTCAGAATTTATATAATTGCAGTCCCTAAAAAGCTTTTGATATAGGAAGAGTCCCAAGAATGTCGAGAGATAGGAAGTCTCCCAGGGACTAAGTAACTCGACTATACGGGTCAGTGGACCTAGTATGTATAAGCTGTGGAATTAAAGTGCCAATGGGAAAAGGGGCACATAGGACCTATACGGTATAAAACCGATTGAAAAAGATACCACCTAACAATGTCCTGAGGTATAGGACAATTAGATGAGTGAAAATATACTGATATAAGTAAGTACATGACATTTTCAGGGCAGTCGGGTATGCCCTGCGTTTTTTATAAAATATCAGTATGTAGCATCGTTTGTTTGGTCTCGATATTTGTGCCTTTAATAAAGTAAGTCATGATGATTCATGATGACACTTCTTTTGTGTTGGTTCAATAAGAACGCGACACGTGTCTTTTAATCAACATATACTTTTGTGTTGGCTGAATAAAAAGGTGACACGTGTCCAACTTGCTCTCCAAGTATGTTAAGCTTGCTAAGGAAGTCAAATAGATTTGAAAAACATTTATACATATCATACTTGGATGAAGAGCTTGTTGAAGAAGCCAAGTTTGAGGAGATATTTTGAAAACATGTAGCTTATGAAATAAGACATGAATAACATTTGGTCAATTGCTATGAGAGACACATAAGCATGTGTTTATGTCATAAGGATGAGTCATAGGCTTCTTTAATAAGCCTTAAATTCGTGCAAAGCAAGTGGGAGAGAGAAAAGTCAACAAAACTTGCAAAATAAGCCAAGTTAAGAGGATATTTTGTAAGAGCACTTTGGTCATTTGATTTGGAAGATTTTTAAGTGCCTTCTGTCATATTTTAAGACGTTTTGCACTCCCTTTTACATGATTATTTTGGCCAAGAGCTCAAGGGCCATAGAAATTAAAGTGTTAGTAGGAGGGCACAAAACACTTATACGGTGTTAATCGGTTGGTAAAAACGTCATTTAGCAATGTCCTAAGGTATGAGACAATTAGCTGAACAAAATTGTGCTAAAATATATACACGCATGACATTTCCTGGTCATATGAGGATTCTCTGCATTTTTTAGGAAACAAGAAGGGAAGAGGGAGAGACACTGCAAAAATCATAAGGTAGAAATGAAAACTCAACCGTAATGATAACTTGAGGATACGTGTCATTACGGGGTTAAAACTTGACTTTTTGAAAAATTAAAAAGGACAAGTAATGATTACATTGCAAAAAGGTCAACTCCTTACTCCTTAAGGAGTAATTTTCGTTCAAGTCAAATCAGAGGGAAGAATCAGTTGATTTAACCTGCATATGAGTCCAATTACAAGGTTTAAGCCTTAGAGAACCAATAAGGACCAATTAGAGGCTTTTTTTTTTTATTTATTGAAAAGGGATAAACATTAAGCTTCCAAAGGGTATAAAATGGCACCACATATAGGGGATTAGCCAAGGAAAAGATCTAGAAAATTTGAAGGAAAAGTTAAGAAGAAATGCGCTATTAACCAGCAATGCATCCTATCGACCACTGGACAAAAGGGTGACTTGGATAATTCATGAAAATGTATATAAAATCTGATTTTAATGATAAAAAAAAAATGAGCCACATGTCCCCTATCTAGAAGGATCTTGAATTTCTTTGGAAAGAAATAAATAAACCCTAATACCCTTTACTAACCAGTGGAGGATAGCGTGAACCGGACAATTCCCTGCACCTTGACCATTTTTAAAATGCATTACTTCTTACACTCTTGGCTGCAAGAGGTGAATCCAGGAGTGCTAGGGAAGGTCCAGCCAAGCTCATATACCCGGAAGAAGAAGTTGAAAAACCAGTTAAAG
This sequence comes from Acacia acuminata, assembly GCA_019022655.1. Taxonomy (NCBI): domain Eukaryota; kingdom Viridiplantae; phylum Streptophyta; class Magnoliopsida; order Fabales; family Fabaceae; genus Acacia; species Acacia acuminata. Next base: position 650,582 of record JAFJYI010000223.1, read on the forward strand.
CTCAGAATCAAGGTAAGCTCAAAACTAGCTTTTATGACTTGAAGCTTAGGACTTTCGTTCAGCTGGTTTGAGCATGAAGTTCTGATATGATTTTGATTTTTTTGAGGGTTCCATTGAGTTTAAAACGAAATTTCTATGAGAATAGGTTAAAGTCATGATTTATGAACCCAAAAACCCTGGAATCCAAGAGAAACAGTTAGCTGCCAGATTCTGGAATTCTGGGCAGCGACACTTAATAAATGGTTTAAAAATAGTAAATGAAGTCCGATATCCATGAAATTATATATGCTTAAAGTAGACATCTGGAGCTTCATTTTGATATAGGATTTCGTAATTTTTCAAGTTTTCTGCTAGGAGGAATTAATTTTTGAAAACTGCCCAGAGGACTGAAATATTTCTCAGACCAGAAAACAAAGTTTTAGTTTTGTGAAAGGATATGAACTCTTTTGGTCTTTGAAAATATTTTTACCATAAACTAGACGACTTAAGGGTTCAATAACCACTGGATTCAAATTAATCGGATTTTTTTAGAATTAATTAAAAATGTTTGAAGTTGAGGCATGATTTCTGGAAATTCTGGTTTTGGTCGGATTTCTCCAAAAATAAGAGAAGAGGTTATTTAAGCATTGAAAATAACGCATATTTATTTTGTCTAGGGTAGAAACATATTCAGAGAGGCTCTTGAAAATCAGAAAACTTTGGTAATATCTGAATAGCTACTAGGTAAGTAAATGTTTGCTCACATACTTTATGTTACTGTTGTTTACTTGTTTACATGATTGAGGATTGGGGTTGTAGGCCTAGTGTGCTGTGTGTCCTTAGGTTGTTGCTGAGCCAATATGGATTCAGGGTAGTTGGGTTTGAGGTTCGGCTATTGTGTTTTTCTAGCACTGAGGATTTACCGGGGCTGTCCTTGTTAGGTGGCTCGACGGTTATGTGGATACTGGAGCTTGCCTTGGTAAGACAGCTCGACGGTTTGTGTTACATGATATTGTGTTGTGATTCTAAATGCATATACGTGGCATGTGTTACCATGTTGATTATATTTTCCTAATTATGGTTGCATTCATACACTGCATACATATGATATTTGAGTTTAACAGTTACTTTGGGGTTCATTTTGAACTCCATACCATTTTGTAGATATAGGAGGTAGACCATAAGCTATTCAGACTTTTGAAAAGGTAAGGGCATGAAGTGGAGAAATGAAGAAATAGGGAATGCCCTATCACGTTTTGTACTTTTATCTTCGGGTTGACTATATATATCTGGTTACTGTTCGGTATGTTATTTTGGATGATTGTACCTTTAACCCTACGGGGACCATTTACTTTTTGGTATCGTATTCTTACCAGTATGTATTTGTCCAAATCGGTGACATGCTCTGTTGCGTTCACTTTGATACATGATAAAAGGAGTAAGAAATAATGGAAAGGTGATAAATAAAAGGAATCCCTCTAACCTGCCACCCGAAAGGGCGAGGACGGTAGGGGTGTAACACTAAAAAATGCAATCAGTAAGAATGACTTTAAAATAAATATAAATTTAGGAGATTAAGTAATCCCTCTGGTCTATGATATAGGTTGCTTCTAGAAGAATATATTGGTTCAAAATATAAGTCACTTGTAAGATAATTAATATTCATTTTTCAGTTTTGTTCTTGTAATTAATGCTCATTTCCAATTTTGTCCACTCATTAAATTTTCAAAAACATTTTTCAATAAGGGTAAAAGTGAAAAAAAAAAAAAAAATCAATTTAGGACATATTTAATAAGTTAACTATCATTTCTTATTCCGTGAATTAGTTAAAGTACCTTATATTATGGATTGGATGGAGAATATAGGTTCTTAGAATTTTTTTTTTTTTTTGGTACAAACAAAGTTTAGGTGAATTGGTTCTTACATTTAAAACCAAAACAAAGTTTTCAACTAACTCCTACATTTAGTACTGAACATGATATTTAATACACAACACACAAAAATCATCATGCAAGAAAAAAAAACCTTGGCTGACACCCCCACTTGCCATTATGCCATGTGTTTTAAAGGAAGTTTAATTTATTAGAGCTTGTTTAGTAACACATTTAAGTTTTACGAGTTAAAAATCTTATATATTTATTTTGTATAGCGTAATAGAAATGAAATCAAACAAGAACATATCACATGTTGTAACTATTACAGATCATTCAAATTAAAAAAAGGAAAAAATTATCATTTAATCCTTATAGTTTTACTGAGTTTGTGACTCAATCCTTATAGCATGACTCGTCCCAATTCAGTCCCTGTAGTTTGGCCCATTTATAATTTCATCCTTAATGTTACTGAGTGAAAATTAACAGCACTTATGTGTCATAAACCTTGTCAAATGTTATATATGTGGCACCCTTATCAGTATACAGATAGGATTGAGATTGGAGGTTTTTTAAAAAAAAAAGAAAAAAGACATCTGAAAAAAAAAGGAAAGAACATAAGTTTGTAGGCTTGCTTGCTCACTCTCTTCGATTTGGATTGCCGACTTCATCAAGTTGCCTTCTTTCTTGCATAAATCCTTGCAAATGATTTGGTAAGTGGACTAAATTTCGTCGTTGGAAGAAAAAGTTGTTACCTTTAATTTGGCTTTGTGGGTATCGTATCTGTGACTGAGAGATTGATATAGTGTTAATTAATATTGTGACTTTTAATAGCAGCTCCTTGGCCTTGAAAGTTCAGTAAATATGAACATACTTTCAGGTGGCTACAGAGTGTGGCTGAACTCAGTCATTTTGTGTAATATCCAGCTTTTTGGAACAAGAAGTTGGAAAATAAGCCTAAATCAAGTGAATTGCTAAACCCAGTTTGGGAAGAATCCTAAGAATGTCCAAGGGCTATAATGACTTTTAAAGACTAATTTGGGAACTAAAGTATGGGATTTAGTTCCAAATAGTCAAGGGAAAATACCCAGTTCCCTTACCTAAAGTTAAATAGGATCTAAGGCCTAACTTGGATCCAAAAAGAAGAGAAAATGACGTCTTGGAAGAAGAAAGAAAGAAGTAATATAGATAACTGGAAGAGCTAATGGAACAATAAATAATGCCATAATCAAGGGCAAAAGAGACAATTGTTACCTGATCTTAAGATCAGAATTGGAAGACAAAATAAGGGCCAAGATTTGATCTTCACAAGTAGGAAGTAATTATGAGAATGAAAAACAAATTAACTCTCCCTTTTTAAGAGTAATTTCAGTCAAGAATGAAGAAGAGAAAGGGAAGGAGTGAAGTCAAATGAACCAAAACCATTGTGATTAAATTAACCATACAACTAACTTTATTTAAGAAGCCATAAAGTTTTGACATATGGACTTTTCTCGCCTCCATAGACAAATTGTGGTCAAGTAAATTGCAAGAAGGCAAGAATGAATATTAAAACATTTCACACTCCCTCATTCACTTAATAATTCGGCCAACACTCACGAAAATAGAGAAAAGAAGTGGAAAAAGAAAAAAGGAAAGAGAAATATGAAAGTTGAAGAACAAGAAGTAAGGTAAGACTTCTTGCTTGATTTTCACTTTCTAAATCACCTTTCTAGCTTTTGATGCTTTCATAAAAGTTGTTCCTCTCACTAAGATCTTTATTTCTATGGTTTTAGTTTCTTGTGAATAGATGGTTTGTGCGGTCTACAAAATGTCAAAGTTGGAGAAATCAAGAACAAGCCCTAGAAAGTGAAAGAAGTGAACTTATGCTTCATTTTGACGTATGTATTATGTTGATTGGTGGATTTTTGTGGAATCCTCTTGTTGCCCTAATTTTTGGTCAACTACGGTTTTTAGGGTTTCATGATGCTTTGTCCATATATATGTGGTTATATGATGTTTTGGAAGCATATGAACCTAGTTTAGTGAGTAAATTGTGAATTGGTGAATTGTTGTTTTGAAATCCTAATATTTTAGTTAGAACAAGGCTTGAAGAAGGGGTATGATTTTTTTTTTTTGGTCTCCAATGGATTCATTGAAAAAAAAAATTGTATAGGAATAGGTTGTTGGTATGATTTTCGACAAAATGGATTTAAAATCCAAAAATTAGAATAATGCTGCCAATTAGGATTTCTTGCGTCGCAATCTGAATGTGCTATGTTTTTGGGTAATATAATGTTGTACAATGGACATGAAACTTTTCAATATAAAAATAGACTTATCAAGCTTTAATTGGATAGGTCATTTGGACTAGTACATTAAAAATTATGAATTTTTGAAGTTAGACAATGAATTCTGCGGCAGTGAGGTTTTAGTCATAGCTCTGGAATTCTGTAGCTAGAATTGGCTTTGGGTAATATTTTATCTTTAAATTATACTCAAAGATATTTGAATAACCCCAATTGGAATTCTATAGAATTAATTATGATTTTTCAAAGTTTGGTCAAAATGCTAACAGTTTTTAGCTACTATACAAATTTAAGAAGGAACAGGCCAAATTTTATAAGTGTAAACTCTAAGGGTGAAAGTAAGCCTATGAGGGCCAGCGCCTTAGTAGGGCAAAGTGGCATGGGAACTTGGCTCCCCTCCCCATGTCCAGGGGTTCGAACCCTGCCCCCTCCCCCTACTATATGTATAAAAAAAAAAAAAAGTAAGCCTATGAGGCTAAGAAAATCCCATTAGGCATTTATTTTTCATGGCTCTAATAATATGACTTTGTGTTTAAGACCATGAGAAGTCAAGAAAGAAGAAGAATGGAAGATGCTTCAAGCAACTTTGATGGTTGGAAGAAGAAGAGGAAACCGAGGAAGAACATTAGTCCACAAGGTAGTGAACTTTCTAAACTCGCATGTATTTGATGTATCTGATGTGTATTGATTTGTGGTATTGCTTTGCTAGATTATGTGAAGCATGTATGAATGGATGAAGTTACGTTTCGGTTTATACTATGGCCATATGTATGTTGCACAAAACATTAATGAGCATGCAGAAATGTTATTATGTGAGTATGAGCCTATGTAAGGCAAGCATATCTTGTACTAGAATTAATCTTGCATGCATTGTTAGTACTGTTTACTACTAATATTTCCCCAAATCTCACCCCCCACCAACCATATAGGTACGTGAATATGAAAGAGAATAATGTTTGAAGATGAACCAAAAAGAAGAATGACAGTGTAATAAATTTACTGTACATAAATTATATGCTCAACAATATATATGTTCAAATGGAAATGCAAGTTTTAGCTGAATGGTAAATGGAATAACTGAGAATAAGAATGAACTCTGATATTTTGTAAGAATAATGGCTAATAGTCGTGAATGAGTAACTAACCCCTAAGTAATTGAATAGTAACGCTTCCGAGACATAATTCAAGGGGTATATATGTAGGATGGGTCTTACATTTGGCAATCCAAAAAGAACATCTAAGGGGGTAGAAAACCAAAATATTTAGCTCATCATTTTATCAGAGCATATTCTTGACATGATGGCTACACAACTTATTAAGGATGAAACTGAGAAGGACCCGTGTTGGCCACCAAACCTCTGATCTTAACCTTCTCCCATTCTTGCGTTCTCCAATCTCTGGTTCTTCGACCTCAAAGCAACAACAATGACGAGCGAAGGAGATGTGGCAGCGAAATCGGCAGTCCAGATTGCAGAGGATGAGCGAGTGAGTGAGCCTGCAAAGTTCTGTTCTTTTTTGTTTTTTAGACCTTTTTTAAAAATAAATTCTCCAATCTTAATCCTAATGTGTATGCCGATAAGATGCCATGTAGGTAATATTTGACAAAGTTTATGACACAGCAGCTCGGTTCATACTGACTCAATAATGGCAAGAATGAGATTAATAGGGACCAAGTCGTAATGAGGATTGAGTTATAAACTTAGTAAAATTATAAGTGTTACATAATTAATTTTTCTGGAAAAAAAAAACTATTACAGATTGTTAAACCAATTAATGATAGGATTGATTTATGGTTAGGGAACAAGAGGGTAGCTTTGATATATATATATATTTTTAAAAAAAGACCCAATGTTTTGAAATTACGACCGAAACCGGACCAAACTAAAAACCGATGAATTGGTCAATAAACCGGTTGGTCGGACATCAACCCAGTTCAATATTTATTTATTTATTTTTAAAAAATTCTTTAGAATTTCATATTAATTACCCTAAAATCTTTAATTTCTCACCGATTTTGCTCTAAGTTAGTTTCGATTTGACTGCAATGTAACTTATTGACCCTTGACTCAATAGCCCGACCGACTTAATGGCCGATCTAGGTTTCAGAACCTTTAAAAAAACACAAAGAAGTGTGATTTCACTAAAATACCTTTTACAAATTTGGCGTTGCTCTCCAATCTTGAATCATTTAAAAAAAAAAATACACACACATATATATACCAACTTGCTGGGGCAAGGCTACTCTTCGTGGTGGCGTAGACAATCAACAGATCAGCAAAAATTTTCTTTCCCATTGGACCAACTAGCTTATGGGCATCAAATGATTCCGAATTGTTAAGACAAATAATAATAATAAGGGTTAAGATACAACCAGCACTATAAAATATCTTTTAAGGTGTATCCAGTACCCTAAAGTATTTTGAGGTATACCTAGTTTTCTAAAGTATTTTTTTCACATGTGCGTCCATCACTCTAAAATAGTTTTCTGCGCAAATTTTGAACTAAGCAATTTAAATAATTTATTGTGCTAGATAAACCTGAAAAAATACTTCAAGATGTTAGATGTATCAAAAAAATAGTTTATAGTACTATATGTACTTCAAAAAAAATACCTCAAGATACTTAGTATACAAAAAAAATATTTTAAGGTGTTGGTTGCACAAACAATAAACTTCTTGTCTTTGGTCAAATTAGGGTAGAGATGGACCCGCCCAAAAAAAATAGGAGGGCTAGAAACTAGGCTATATAATAAATGTGGAGGCTTAATTACAGGTAAGGTCCTAGCCCATATATATTCCGTTTTTTTATGTATAGATTTTCTTTCTCTTTTTTATATATATATATATATATATATATATTTTGGGACATTTTGGTGTTTGTTTTGGTTGGATTGTAAAGAAGTTATATTCAAATTTACAAGTCTCTAATTAGATTCCATGGAAACCTAAAAAGTTAGGGCTTATTTGGATTAACATTGAAAAAATAACTTTTATTTCAACGGACTCTTACATGTTAAAATGGAAGAAATATTCAATTGAGGAGATATGATTTTTTTTTCCACATGAGATTTCATAAAAAAGGTTAATTGATATAAATTTTTTTTAAATGATATATTGAAAAGTTAGTTTCAAAAAATTTAAATTTAAAAGAAAAACAAGTCAAGGAGCCAAAAAAAAAAAAAAAAGAAGTTACTTCAATTTTAAAGTAACTTTTTGTCCAAAAAAAGTCCAGGAAAAACTTTAAAGTAACTTTTGAGAAATTAGTCTGCCACCCATAAAGTCATGCCAAATATTATTATTTTTCGTCCTACTGCCGTTTAATTTTTTGTCCTAGCTCACTTTTGTGGCTTTCTAGCACTATCCCAAACAAGTTCTTAACCTTTTTATCAATTTTTATATAATGCTTAAAAGGGAAAATAATAGAAAAATACCATTTGAATTACAAAAACACCAAAATATCTATTAAATTAGCAAAAGAAAAAATATGTGATCTTGTAGGAATTTTGAATTTTGAATCTTGAGTGCTAACAACTTGAGTATAGACAATAACAATTTAATGATAACAATTAATAATTTGGGTATACGTATGACAACTTGGGTGGCTTAAATTGTCAGTCGCTATACCCAAGTAATTAATTTCTATATTCAAGTTGTCAATATCCAAATTTTAAAATATCATATTCCTACCAAATTACTTATTTATCATTTTGCTAATTTAATAAAAATTTTAGGATTTTTGTAATTTGAATAGTATTTTTCAGTCATTCTCACTAGCTCTCCCTGTACGCTCTTTTCATGTTTTTGCCCCCATGAACATTTCTTCTTTTCTTCCTAGGCTAAAATGTGTGTGAGGAAGCTCATTGCTTGTTTGGTCCAGAAAAGACGTTGTACGTTATAGACCTACACTAGACCTAATACTTGGATGGCCCAACAAGGAATATAATGTGTATCAGGATCTGCCTATAATATAGGGGGATCCTATCTTATCTATAATCTTGGAGGATCTAAACCTAGATCTGGTAGTTATGATACTAGGGCCTCGAATCACAGGGCCCACGAGACTCAACCTAAGGTACACTCTATAAATAACAGAGATCAAACCTTAAGGTACACACGTTCTAACCTTAGACTATTTTCATACGGTCATCACTGTGCACACACCCCCACCCCTTTTGGCGCAAGCCACGTCTGTGTGCAGTGATCCCTCGTTTGTCTGGCTATCTACCCCATAGATACTTAGATTGAACAACCTGATCCCATATCAATCTACTAGCCCATCTAGCTAGACACCGTGTTCTCATACAGAACATTGGCGCTGACTGTGGGGATGCGTAAACTTTGATCACCAACGATGGTTAACACAAGAAGCAGCAGTCACGCTTCGCAACTTGGAAATCCAACACAAGCAGAGGCAAGCCAACATCAAAGTCAGGACCCGCCATTGCCAGATGATACTCCTGATCACGATGCAGCGAACAATGGCGATGACGTAGTTGATACGGCTTCCTCTCCACCGATCGCAGACAATCACCAGGATGTGGAGGCTTAAGAGGTCCACCAGCAGGATCTCTTTCAGGATATTCCGATGCTGAATCTAGATTTTCTCCGCCTATAAAATGAGATGGACTCTATGTTAAGACGAATGGAGAATATGGAAAAATTCAATAATCTCCAACGCCAAGAGGATTTTAGAGTGATACAACAGATGATGGAGACTGTTTTAGGCAGTTTGAAACGTTGGTTCGAAGAGAAGGCTGTGATGACACGTGTGGGAGGAAGGAAAGGACGACACAGGATGTCAATAATCCCTCTCTTAGTGAATAACCAAGGTCAACACAGTGTAATACAAACACAACTACTTAAGGGACGGGTTCAGGACGAGCACGGGCCCAAAACCCAGCCTCGACCCTGAAAAAGCTGGGCATGGAAAGGATCTCAGACGATGAAGACCGAGATACTGAGAGGACAGCCCGGCAGGAAAACTCTCCCAGAGAGTATAAAATGGGACATAATAGCAGTCCCTTCTCTAAGGAAATCATGAATGCACTGTATCTGAAGGATTTTGATTTGGCAGACCTGCCAAAGTACGATGGGACCTAAGATTTGATACGTTTGAGCTACTTATGTTCATACAGCAGATTTTGGGCCCTGTCATTCCCCGTCTCTTTGCAACCACGTTGACGGGACCTATCCAAAAATGGCTCCATACTTTACTGATCAATTTTGTCCAGAATTTTGAAGACCTCGGGCGTAAGTTCGAGTTGAACTTCGCAACTAGTAAGAAACATCAAAGTCCCATTCGCTCTCAGTAAAATTAAACAGCAACATGGGGAGACCCTTCAAAAGTATTTGGATAGATTCAAGGATGTGGCATTGCAAGTGCGTTCACTCCCAGAGAGTGTACACATACATTGTCTCAATGATGGCCTGGATCCCTCATCTCGGCTGGCGAAGTCGATCTTCAAGAACCGGGTTTACACCCTCACCGAGTTCAACACCCGGTCAAAGCAATATTTAGAGGTGGAACAAATGGAAATAGCCAACGCTATTGGGAATGAGAAGAGGAGGAATTCACCTCCAGAAGGCAAAGGCCAACCTGATAGTCGAAAAGAAGACTCCCACAGACAAAATCGAGATAATAGATCCCGGGGGGAAAGATTTGAAGGGAAAGTGAAGTTTGATAGGTACACCCCTTTGAACATTTTACGTTCTCAGATCTGGAAAGAGGTAGCGCTGACCGAGATGAAAAAAGTCGAAAGACCTCGCCCTTCCCGAAACCGAAATAATACCACCAATATAAGTTTTGTGCGTTTCACGATGGACCGGGGCACACTACAGATCAATGTTACGAACTCCGTGATGCCATCAAGAAATTCATTAGAGACAACAGATTGCGTCAGTAAGTGATCAAAACTCAAGGGCGGAAAAGCAACAAATGCAAGCAACAAGGCCAAAGTGCTAGCCCGGCCTCTGACCCAAGGAAAGAAGAGAAGTGGCGAAAACCAGCTAGTGATGACGAGGAATTTCCAGAAGCCGAGTTCAATTGTGATGTAATCAATGGAGCCTTAGGAGGTGGGGGAGGCACGGTAAGCCAGCGCAAGAAATACTTGAGAGAAATCCTCTCTGTAAGGGACCTCCCAAATTTTAAAGAAGATCTCAGCAAACCGCCACATCCCCCATTACTTTTCATAAATGACGATTTGAAGGACGTGGTCCCAAGTCATCAGGATGGCTTGGTAGTCACGGGAACCCTGGTACGATGCCGGGTAAAAAGGATTTTCGTGGATGTAGGAAGCTTGGCAAACATCATCAGCTGAGATGATTTTAAGAGGATGAAGTTGGATCAAGAAGATTTGAAACCATACAAGACGACCCTCATAAGATTTAACGAGAACATTCTCCTCCCAAGGGGTATATTGACCTCAGATTGACACTGGGAACTAAAGAAGCTTTCAAATTAGAGCGGGTAAGATTCATTGTTGCCGACTTCCCTTCCCCGTATAATATCATATTAGGAAGGCCGACTATCCATAAATGGGACATGTTAGTTTCCACAAAACATCAAAAGCTAAAGATGGTAAACAACAAGAACAAGGTTGTTACTATTATGGGAAACCAGAAGGAATCACGGCAATGTTTTTTCGAGACAGTCCGGGAGGGAGAAGGTGGGCCTTCATCCCCACCCCGGATCCAAAAAGGTGAAAGGAGTGCGAATACGAGGGAAAGAAGGCAGTCAGGGCGTCCAGTGAATATGGTAGAACTAGATCTAAGAGAAAAGCCTGAGGTACCATGCCCAGAGCTGAAGGTGAATTAGAAGACTTGATTTTGGGAAGTGATCCTTCACAAATCACCAAAATAGGTGGAACGATGAATCCGGGCTTGAAAACCTGATTGATGGAATTCTTGAAAAAGAACCAGGATGTATTTGCATGGACATCATCTGAGATACATGGGATTGACCCTAATTTCTGTTGTCACAAGTTGGCTATCCGACCGGGATTAGTACCAGTGGCATAGAAGAAAAGAAATATCAGGGCAGACAGGCAGAAAGCCCTTGAGAAGTATGTCAAAGAACTAATTGATGCTGGGTTCATCCAGGAAATACAGTATACCACGTGGCTTTCTAACGTGGTTATGGTTTTAAAACCAAATGGGAAATGGAGGGTATGTACAAACTACACCAGTCTAAATAAAGCGTGCCCGAAAGATTCATATCCCATGCCCAACATTGACCAGCTCGTAGATAATTCGTCCGGTTTCCAACTATTATCCTTTATGGATGCTTACTCCGAGATAAAATCAAATAGCGATGCACCCGGAGGATCAAGAGAAGATCATCACTGAAAAGGCTAACTATTGCTATAACGTGATGCCTTTTGGATTAAAGAATGTCGGGGCCACATACCAAAGAATGATGAATAGAGTCTTGAGGACTAGCTGAGCCAAAACGTAGAGGTGTATATTGACGACATGATCGTCAAGTCAAAAGACCTAGAAAATCATATCGGGATCTAGAGCAAACTTTTGACAAGTTAAGAAGGTATCGATTTTGACTGAACCCGACCAAATGTGCATTTGGAGTCCTGACCGGGAAATTCTTGGGTTTTTATTGACAAATCGTGGAATTGATGCTAATCCAGATAAGTGTGGGGCCGTGTTAGACATGCAAGCCCCGAGAAATAAGAAAGAAGTCTAGCAATTGACTGGAAGGTTGGCCGCATTGACTAGATTTTTACCGAGGTCAGTAGAGAACGCCCTTCCTTTCTTCAAGTTGCTAAAGAAAGAAACACAAGGAGGTTGGAATTCGGATTGCGAAGCAGCATTTGAGAAGATCAAACAATGTCTGGCGACCTCGCCAGTCCTATCAAAGCCTGATCAAGGTAAGTCTTTGTTCTTATACTTGTCCAGTAGGAGAAGAGGCACTAAGCGCGGTCTTGGTCAGGGAAACAAATAATGGCTAGGCGCCGATCTACTTTGTGAGCAAAGCATTATAGAGCTTGGAGCTAAGATACGAAAATTGGAAAAAGTAGCATTTTCCTTACTTATGGCAGTGAGGAGGCTCCGGCCTTACTTCCAAGGACATCAAATAGTTGTCAGAACCAATCAACCAATCCGTCAAGTGCTGTATAAGCCAGACTTGGCCGGAAGAATGACTAGCTGGGCCATAGAGTTGTCCAAGTTCAACATCACTTATGAAGCCTGACATGCCATCAAATCACAAGCGTTGGCTGATTTCGTAAGGGGGCTAACCCCGGCAGATAAAGGAGAGACTGATGACGACAAAACATGGAAGGTGTATGTCGATGGTTTGTCGAGCGCTAAGGGAAGCGGAGTAGGAATCATAATCGAGAGCCTGGAGGGGATCGCAATCGAGCATTCTCTTCAGCTCAATTTCCCAACATCAAATAACCAAGTCGAATATGAAGCACTACTCGCCGGACTACTACAGGCAAGGGAACACGGAGCCCAGAGGGTAAAGGTTTTGACCGACTCTCAGCTCGTAGCAGCAAAGATCAAGCGCACTTATCAAACGAAAGGCCTATTGTTAGCTAAATATATGAACAAGGTAAATGAGGTAATCTCCAATTTTGAAGAAGTAATTGTCAATCACATCCCGAGGGGAGAAAATAACAAAGCCGACATTTTGTCCAAGCTTGCAGTACGAAGGGCCCGGATAACCACATAACTGTGGTTCAACAGAATCTAGCAGAGCCGAGCTACGTTATGACCATATCAGCAGCGACAGACTGGAGGAAACCAATTGAAGACTACCTAGAAAGAGGAATTATCCCCATTGATTCTACTGAAGTAAAGAAGTTGATCCGAGATGCTGCCATGTAGACAATGGTTGACGACCAGCTATATCAAAAAGGCTTACACTCTCCAATGGTGAGGTGCTTGAATTCAGTCAAGGCTAAGTATGTGTTAGTGGAGATACACGAAGGAATCAATGGTTAGCACATGGGGGCAAAAGCTATAGCCAGGAAAGCTCTGCGGGCTGGCTATTATTGGCCAACTCCAAGGAGATAGTGAAGAGATGTGATAGCTGCCAGAAACACGCCAAGATCATTTGGCTCCCACCTGCGGAATTGAAAACCATTTTGGTTCCTTGGCCCTTTTATAAATGGGGGATGGATCTTCTGGGACCATTCAAAGCAGCTCCTGGACAATTATGATGGCTCGTGGTTGTGGTTGATTACTTTACAAAGTGGATAGAAGCCGAGTCCTTCATAACAATCACCTCTGCACGCATACATCAATTTTTTCGTCACAACATTGTTTCCCGCTTTGGCATCCCAGCCAAGGTGGTCACAAATAACGGGATCCAGTTCATTGATAAAAGATTCCAGGATTTGATGTCGGACCGTAGGCATTAAGCAGTATTTTGCCTCTGTCGAACCTCCCCAATCTAATGGCCAAGCTGAAGTAACCAATAAAATAATTGTTGAAAGTCTAAAGAAATGGATGGAAGATGCAAAATCCAATTGGGTCGAACAACTTTATAGTGTCCTATGGGGTTATAGGACCAGAGTCCAGACTTCAACCTAGGAAACCCCATTTCGGTTGAGATAGGTCAGTCGTCATGGAGGAGGTTGAAAACTCTCTAGGAAGGCAAGGAAGCGAACAGAGATGCGCTGATGACGGAATTAGATTTGATTGACGAAGTTAGAATTACTGCACACTTCCGAGATGTGGGCACCAAGCAACTCATCACGACCAAGTACATTCGCAAGGTTAGACCCTGGTCTTTTGACAAGGGCGACTTGGTACTCAGAAGAGCTGATGTCAGAAATAAAAATGCCAAAGATGGCAAGCTAACTGCAAACTGGGAAGGCCATACCAGGTTAGGGAAAAGGTCGACAAAGGAGGTTACATACTCGAAACCTTGGGAAGGAAGCTAGTCAAAAGGATATGGAACGTCGATAAATTGAAAGCCAGTCAAAAGCTAGACCTAGCTATCACATGCAAAATGTGGTGGATGTTCTATGTCCGAGTTAGTTTATTTTGATTTCAGTATTTCTATTTTAATGTTCTTTTGCTACTTATGCAATTTCATTCTTTAAAGTTATTAGCTCGTTGAAACAAGTTATTTCTTGAATTAATAAAGAATTCCTTAGTAGAGATTCATGTTTTAGACTATCCAACCTGTATTGTTTACAAACAAAGGAACGAGTGATAGACGTGGGTCGTCGAACCCGGTCACACATAAATCGCAACCTAAAGACGAACACCAGGGCTTGTGAGCCCGAGTCCTACGTTACGTGAAGTTGCTATTATCAGCCTTCGCAAATTTTGATGCATCAAAACTCGCTCCAAGATAAGAAGTGAATTGTCATCCAGACCCTGATCAAGTCAAAATGTTTAAGTGTGCGTTTCTACACCACAGCTGAACATGTGACAGTTGCCCTTATCTTGGTTAAGATCCCGGACAACGGAATCGGAACGTAGTAGTGCGGTTAAATTGAAAACCCCTACCCATATACCCGGCCGGAAGAATATAAGCAGATTCTACATAACTAAGACCCTGGCCCGGTCATAGAATTTCTAACATGGATTGGGATTCATAAATAAATCAATTGTCGAAATAAAGGAAAGATGAAAAAGCATGTTGATTCGATTAAAGGGTAACGAATTTTCTACTGATAGTTATATCGGAATAAAAATCAGCGAGAATGCACACAAAGTCAGGGGCATCAGCGCCCCAAAAAGGAAATACAAATGGCTCAACTAGCGGGAGCCGTCGGCTTGGGGAGATCCTTTCCACCTCTAGAAGGGTCAACAGTCGAGATCTCTTCTTCAACTTCCTCGGACCGATCTCCACCTTCAAGCTCGGACACTAAGTTACCATCAGGAGACAGAGGAGGCAGGATAAGCTGGCCACCTTGAAGATACGCCTTGTAGTGAAACCTGACAAGATTTAGATTGACGTCAGGGTTCAAGTGCCGGATTTGCCCCAGGGCCATATCAAAGGCATCCTTTGCAGTCTCCCTCACAATATCAGAGGAATCGGCGAAGGCCTTCTTAGCATTGGCAAGCGCGGCTTTCATTTTGCCTAGCTCCTTTGCCAAATCGCCACGTTGGGTCTGCATAGTCTTCAAGGCCTCCATGCTCTTGGAGTGAGCTGTCTGTGCGTTGAGGAGATTTGAACTTGTCTTCGCCAGAACATCCTTCGTCGCAAGAAGCTCCTCTGTCACTTTTCCAGCGGCGGCCTTGGCAACGTTAAGCTCTTCCTCCATCCTCTCCTTCCCCGCCACAGCTTCGTCCTTCTCTAGCTTCATACGCTGTATCTCCGCCGCAGCCCCAACGTACTTATGCTTCAAATGAAGCATAGACTGCGCCAACTCGACAGCTTTTAAGTAGTCATCTTGCACCCCGTGAATCAAATGTTCTTTAGCGTCAAATAGGAGGATGGCATCTAAAAAGCGACGAGGAGGGAAGTAGCAAAGCTAAGATCCCCTGTCACACCCTTGTCCCATGCAAAGCTACGGGGGAGCTTGAAAGAAGGCGGAGGAGGAGGAGAAGGCGGAGCCAGGTCGGTTGAAGGAGGAGCTTGAAATTCCTCGGGGAGAACTTTGCCTTTTTTTTTTAAGTTCTCCGGAAAATAGGATGTTCCATATTAGAAAAGGATTTGCGGTCGGGATAATGTACCGGGCTCGGGGTCGGTTTAGGACATTTGCCATAATCTCCCAAA
Organism: Acacia acuminata; assembly: GCA_019022655.1. Taxonomy (NCBI): domain Eukaryota; kingdom Viridiplantae; phylum Streptophyta; class Magnoliopsida; order Fabales; family Fabaceae; genus Acacia; species Acacia acuminata. Next base: position 666,411 of record JAFJYI010000223.1, read on the forward strand.
ATCGGTTAGAAAAGGATTTGCGGTATAATGTAATGGTTTGTTTCCCAATGAATTCGATCGGTTTAAACAGCAATGAAGCAGAAACAATGGGGGTTTTGTTTTGATTCAAAGAGAATAAAAAAAAAAATGAAGTAACGAGAGACAAAACAAAATAACACAGATTGAACAAACAAACGGAGAGGATTAAAGGATTAACCCAGGATTTGGATTCCACCACTTCCCTTCCTCGGACGAAAACAAATTTATAACCGAACTCGTGATCGACTCTGGACAAACCGAAATCTCTGCGTTTGTCTAGAAATTCCCTCAACTGAACAATCGTCCAGAATTTATTCGAATCAGTGGCGTATCTCTGTACGATCGCACAGTAATACTTTAACCTAGTTTGAACTACGTCCTTGGGAAATGTCGATCTGGGTTTTTAATCAAAAACCCAATCCAAATCCAAAAATCGAATCCGATTAAAGAATGCAGAAATGAGTTAAACGGTTATCGATTAAGCGCGAATCCTCTGGATAGTGGATGGAATCCTCATCGTTGGGTCAATCATAGAAATTTAGCCGAACATAATTAAGAAAGACGAAGAACTGATGAAGAACGCGAAGAACACGAAGAACATTGCAGAGAATTTGAAAACTCTTATTTTGATCCACTAAAACCTAAAAACGTGAATGACTGAATGTTTGTGGCTGCCATCTAACTAAACCTAAACCTAAAATGGAAATGGGTCAGCCCAAAACGAAAATAAAATAAAATAGGCTTTAATTACAAAATTCGAGCCCAAAACTACATATGACTTCGGCTCCAAAATCGACCGCCCTCTTTTCTGAATTTGCTCTTCATGTCTTCATAACATTGTAGCTCTCTGAATCATCTGAAATATGAGACAAAAATGAGGCAAATCCGATGTCTAGTTCAAGAGTTATGGTAAAAATGGTGAAGCAATGTAAAACTGGAATTTATTATTAAATAATGGCTAAAATATAATAAAAGGCCCAAAGCCCAAATAAGTATAAAAGCCATTATTTATTAGCTATAGAATCTAAATTATAAATCAAGAGACAAAAAGTAGTGTATGAAATATTCAATTATCAAATTCCCCCACACTTATCTTTTTGCACTCGAGCAAAATTCAAAGAAAAAAACCTAAAGGAGAAACTCTTCTTTTCTAACAATTGCTAACAATGCAAAAATTGAACAAGGGACACAAAGCTCCAAAAGATCAATCAAACAAGACCACAATCCCTTCATCTCAAATTACAATTCATGGCAATCTCATCAATGATGCTATTCACAAAAGATGGTCTCTCAAATGATGCGCTCAATCAATCAATCTCTCAAGTGTTTAAGGTAAATAAGTGTATCGCTCAAATTCTACTCAAGAAATTTGTTCTACCATAAGCTTGCTCAATTTCTACGTCTCCACTACTCATAACACATGCATGCACAAATCAAGAGAGCTTGTTATGAAAGGTTGTAATGGGGTTAGGGTGAAGGTAGGTAATAGTATGGAATGAGAGGCTAAGCACCAAAGAAATTAAAAAGAGCACTAATTAACACAATCATTCTCTATGTAAGAAAATTTTTATTTTACTTGTATATCTCCTTTCTTTCTATGTATTTTCTTTCTTTATTTCTTCTTTTTTTTTTTTTTGCTTTTCTTTCTTTTCTTTTTTTTTTTTTTTTTTTTTTCTTTTTTTTTTCTTTCTTTCTTTCTTTTTTCTTTTTTTTTTTTTTGAGAAAAATGAAACTATACTATATACATAATCACAATGACAAAAGCAAACATCCCCCCACACTTAAAGCTGTTGCACTCGAGCAACCCCAACACTTAAACACAAAACCAAGGTGAAACCAATGCTCAATAAATTTTCAAGGTGCGGAATAAAATGGTTTTTCGCTTAGGCTTGTAATGTGGCTTAGAAAAGAATGAGTCAAAAAGGCACAAAGGGCTAGCAAAGAGATCATAATGCAAGGAAAGGCTATTTGGCCAAAGTAGGGAAAATAAAAGAAAGAAAACAAGCTTCCATCATACTTATGCACGTAAGTGAAAAATGTAGTTTCAAAAAGAAAAGGAGCAAGTTCTAGAGAACACAAATCATGAGTAGATGCACACATGAAAGAAAGAATGGCAAAAGATGAATTCCATTCATGCAGGCCCAAAACCTCACAAGGTCAACACCAACTTAAGCAATCAACAACATCAAATCAACTACCAAGACATGTAATCGAAGAGTCAAGAATGGTAGACCCAATAGAATGATCCTTTAAAACCAAAATGTCCTAGTTCATAATATGTAGCAATCATAGAATGAGAGACTGTATTTATTTTCAAAAAGCAAAGTAGAAAAAAAAGAAAAACAAATAGAAGAAAGAGGGAGAAAGAAAGAAGAATACTCCCCAAGGGGTTTATGGAGGATAAGTGGCATCAATGAGGAGAATCTCTCGCTTCCTCGATTTCTTCTTTGGGATCCCTCATGAAATGGCTTAGGCGATGCCCATTGACCTTAAAGGTGCTTCCTGTGGGGGGATCACTTAGCTCAACAGCACCAAATGGAAAAATGTTAGTGATCTCAAAAGGCCCATCCTATTTAGATCGAAGCTTACCAGGCATAAACTTCAAACGGGAATTAAACGGAAGAACTTTCGGCCCCGAGAAAATTCTTTCCTCGAATATGCTTATCATGGAATGCCTTAGTCTTTTCCTTGTATAACCGCGAAGCTTTCATAGGCATCCAATCTAAGCTCATCCAACTCTTGCAATTGTAGCTTCCGCTCCATCCCAGACTTGGCCAAATCCATGTTACATTGCTTAATGGCCCATAGGCTTGATGCTCCAACTCAACCAGAAGATGACATGCCTTACCAAAGACAAGCCGATAAGGAGACATCCTAATCGGAGTCTTGTAGGCGGTGCGATACGCCCACAAAGCATCCTCTAATCGCTTATTTCAATCTTTCCAGGTAGAGTTAACGAGTCTTGAAGGATTTGCTTAATCTCTCTATTTGAGACTTCGGCTTGACCGTTGGTTTGAGGATGGTATCTTGTGGAGACCTTGTGAAGCACTCCATACTTGCGTAACAAGGCACCCATGCTTCGGTTGCAAAAATGGGAGCCTTGGTCACGATAATAGCTCTAGGAATGCCAAACTGCAGAAAATGTTAGACCTAACAAAATCCACCACCACGAGAAGAATCATTAGTCGGGTGGCTTTCGCCTCAACCCATTTCGAGACATAATCACCCGGCGGTATGTAAGTATAACCATATGAAGCGGGAAATGGACCCATAAAATCAATACCCCAAACATCAAAGATCTCACAAAACAATATAGGGTTAGGGCATCTCATGCCTACGGGAAATACTCCTGCTCTCGACGGTTATCACATGACTTACAAAACAGATGGGAATCATGAAACAAGGAAGGCCAAAATAATCCATTGTCTAACACTTTCCTAGCAGTTCTTTGGGGTCCAAAGTGACCACCACGAGCGAAGCATGAGCAAAATGCAATATAGAGTGAAACTCATGATCGGCACACATCTCCTAACTACTTGGTCACTACAAAATTTCCACGAGATAAGGGTCATCCCAAACATAATATTTAGACTCACTCTTTAATTTAAGGGTTTGGGCCCTAGTGGAATCTACAGCAAAACACCGGCTACCAAGTAGTTAACCGAGATCGGCATACCATGGAAGCTTACCTTGCATTTGTAGAAAGCTGCTCATCGTCGGGAAATCATCCGAATAGAAGAGGGGTGAGAGGGAGAATGAGTGATGCGACTCAAGTGGTTAGCTACCCAGTTTTGTGCTCCACTTTTGTCTCGAATCTCAACATCAAACTCTTGGAGCAAGCAACATCCACCGGATGAGTCGTGGCTTAGCATCGCCTTTTTCAAAAGAAACTTCAAAGCGGCATGGTCGAGAAAACAACTACTCTACTTGCTAGCGAGATATGACCTAAACTTATCAAAAGCAAATACAATAGCCAACAACGCCTTCTCAGTAGTGGTGTAGTTGGACTAGGCAGGATCCAAAGTCTTGGAGGCATATGCAATCACATGAGATGCTCTTTCAACTTGTTGTGCCAAGATAGCACCAACCGCATAGTTGGAAGCATCACACATCAACTCGAAGGGAGGCACCAATCAGGGGCTTGGATCATAGGGGCTGTAGTCAGGCAACGTTTCAAATGATCGAAGGCCACCTTGCAAGCATCATCAAATACATAGTCAGTGTCCTTATGCAGAAGGTTGGACAAGGGTCGGGCAATCTTCTTTGAAATCTGAATGAAACGCCGATAGAAACCTGCATGACCAAGAAAAGAGCGAACTTCCCGCACGAGATGCGGGGTAAGGCAAAGTAGTAATTACATCTATCTTAGCAGGATCTACCTCAATCCCTTTCCTAGACACTATGTGTCCCAAGACTATACCCGACTCAACCATAAAGTGACACTTCTCATAATTCAAGCACAAGATTAGACTCAATACACCTATGCAAAACTCTAGACAAATTAGCTAAGCATGCATCAAAATCGAGACCCATATACGGTGAAATCATCCATAAAAACCTCCATGCGGTCCTCTAGAAACTCGAGAAAATGCTTACCATACAACGCCGAAAGGTGCCGGGTGCGTTGCAAAGGCCAAAAGGCATCCTTCGGTAGGCATATGTTCCAAAGGGGCATGTGAAGGTCGTCTTCCCGATCCTCGGGAGCAATATGGATTTGGAAGTATCCGGAGTAGCCATCCAAGAAGCGTAAGTGAGACTTACCGGCCAATCGCTCTAACATCGATCAATGAAAGGTAGAGGGTAATGATCCTTGCGAGTGGCTTGGTTGAGTCTCCTATAGTCGATGCAAACTCTCCAACTATTCGAACTCGAGTAGGAATGAGCTCATTCTTCGATTGGCTACCACGGTGACTCGGATTTCTTAGGAACCACTGGACCGGGCTAACCTTTGGCTATAAGAAATGGGATAGATGATACTAGCTTAGCTTGCGAAGCTTAGTGACCTCCTTCTTCACCACATCAAGGATAAGAGGATTAAGGCGTCTCAGGGTTGCCTCACCGGCTTAGAGTCCTCTTCCAATAGAATTTGATGCATACACATGGAAGGGCTAATGCCAACGATGTCAGCTAATGTCCACCCAATGGCTTTCTTGTTCGCCCTCAATAAGCTTAGCAGCTTCTCTTCTTGGTCAGGAAGAAGATTATTTGCCACAATGATTGGCAATTTGTTCATCCACCTCCGAAATGCATACTTCGGGTGATGCGGAAGGGATTTCAACTCAAGCTTGGGTGGTTGCTCAGTGGAGGGAAGAAGCTTGGGTGGTTGTTGCAACAACTCTGATGTCATCACACTGGAAATGCCTGAAACCACATTCAAAGAAACATAAGGACTGTGTCTATACAGTTCAATGTTAACATCAGAATCAAGCTCATCAAAATCAGAGTTAAGCTCATCAAAATTAGAATCAGGATGCACATTAGGATCAGGGTGAAGCTCAAACTCAGAATCAATATCGGAATCCACATGTAATGTAGAATCACCAAGCAAGTCGGAATCACCAAATAATGCGGCATTAAGCAAATCGGTGTAAATAGAGCACCATTCATTATCAGCACATGCACAAATGGGAGAATCACTCTCAGATGCAAAATCAGGATAATCAGCACACCAATCAGCAATAACATTATCCACAGCATCATCAATCACATCAATGCAGAAAATAGAATGTTCTTCCCTAGGATGTTTCATGGCATCAAAGATATTGAAATTCACAGATATATCACCAAACTCCATGGAAAGAGTACCAGAATGCACATCTATCTTAGTCCTAGTTGTTTTCATGAAAGGCCTCCCTAGAATGATAGGTGATCTACTACTTTGGGAGACTCGTCCTCCATATCTAAGATGTAAAAATCAGCGGGAAATATCAGTTCATTAACCTTGACTAATACATCCTCAACTAAACCGAAGGATGAACATTACTCCTATTAGCTAGCTGAACAACAACACCGATGGGACGTAAAGGACCAAGACCAAGAGATTTATAAATAGATGGAGGCATGACATTAATAGAAGCACCTAAATCTAGCATGCAATCATCAAATCTATAGTTACCAAAACAACAAGGGATAGAAAACGTCCCTGGATCCTTGCACTTGCGAGGCATTGTAGGCTGGATGAGTCCTGATACATTCTGGTTCAAACTCACTCGTTCACTCCCCTTCAGTCGCCTCTTGTTGGTGCACAACTCCTTCAGAAACTTGGCATATTTAGGAATTTGTTTGATTTGCATCTAAGAGAGGAATGTTGATCTCTACTCTTGAATGTCTCAAGTATATCCTTCTCTTGTGCTTTTTACGCCAACTTCTTGGATTGAAGCGCTCTCGAGGGAAAGGAAGAGGAATGGGGATGTCTTCCTCTTCACCTTGTTGCCTTTGCCTTTTTATTTTTAGAGTCAATCTTCACATTTTCGACTCTCTTTCGATGTGGAAGTCACATGCATTGGTGGTTTAGGTTCCTCCAATTGCTTGCCAGAACGAAGGGAGATAGCACTCACATTCCCCTTAGGATTAGGAATTGTTTGTGAAGGAAGAGTGTTGGATCCCTGAGGTTGAAGCTGGTTCAATGAGGTTGCCAACTGCCCAATTTGTGTTTGCAAACTCTGAATGGAAGTGTCAGTTTGCTGTCGGAACTGCATGTTGGCTGTGACAAATTGCTTCATCATATCCTCAAGGGAGGAACCACCACTATCACTACTACTAGCCTGCTGTTGTGCTGCCTGTGGAGGTGCACATATGGCTGGTCGAGGAGGTGGTGTTGGCAAAGGCAAAGGAGGTGCAGATTGTTGTTGGAAATTCTGTGGTCTGTACTGTCTCTGTTGGTAATTCCCAGAATTCTGTTGATATTGGTTACTTGGTTCTGATTCTGGTTCCAACGGAAAATTGGGTGATTTCTCCAACCAGGATTGTAGGTGTTGGAGAAGGCATTATTATTGGTATTTGGTATTGTGGCTTTCTGGAAAAACACCCATGAGAAGCTACTAACTGGTCTTGATAAGTAGGATCATGCAAGGTAGGGCAAGAGTCCGAAGACTTGAAAATAGAATGGTAAGCAAATTTGGAATCGGACATGAATAGAACCCACATGAGTACCCAATCGAGGAGGAGAAGATTGCTATTTACATAGTATTTTTACATTTTCCTTCTCTTTATAAACGCACGACGTGCCTCACACGAGAAGAGAGGAGAGAGAGAAAGAGAAAGAGGAAAAGAAAGGAAAGAAGGAAAGAAATAGAGAAAGAGGGAGAGGTCGAGATCATCAAGTCTATTCTCTAATCATTGATATCGAGAATCTGAATGTGTTGTATGAGTTGTATGTATAAGTAATGGGAGGTGTGGAGGTGTTTGAACATGGTAAGTTCGAAGGTACTATTGGCCACTGGTGCCAAATAGTAAGTTGCGAGAGTTGGTGCCATCTCGGATATCAATTCTCGGGCATCTTCGGGTGTCTTGTTACGTAGAGCCCCACCACTAGAAGCATCCACCAAACCTTTGTCTGCGGTAGCGAGACCATCATAGAAATGGGTAATCAAGAGTTGCTCGGTGATCGGTGGTGTGGACGGCTTGCACATAACCTTTTGAACCTCTCCCAGTACTCATGCATAGTCTCCCCATTGGCCTGTTTAATGTTGCCAATTTCCTTCTTGATCGCAGTTGCTCTCGAGGCAGGGTAATATTTCTCCATAAATAACCTCTGAACATCAGTCCAGCTCCCAATAGATGAGGGTTGAAGGTACAACAACCAGTCTTTGGCTCCACCTTCCAATGAGAAAGGAAAAGCTCTCGGCTTGATATGATCTTCATCAATGGCTGTGGTTTCATTGTCTTGCACACTAGATGGAATTCCTTCAAATGCTTAATGGCACACTCACTGAAAGACCATGAAACTTAGGCAACAAGTGTATTAGACCAGATTTAAGCTCAAAGTTAGCGGCAAGGCGAGGATATTGAATGCACAAAGGTTGATAATTAACATCGGGTTCATTCAATTCCTTTAAAGTAGGACGATTTTCCTATTCTTACGCCATAATTTGAGTTAGGAAAATTGCTACTAGAATCAGTGAAAACAACAAGACTATCGAAGTACTATCGAAACACAATCGAAAGATCAACGGAATGAACACAATCGAGAATGGAATGGTCAAGACTTAAGTTCAATGTCCAATTCGGTATTAATCCCACGACTTAGCCTAACAACTCTTCTAGCGGTAAGAATTGTTCTTTCTATTTCGGGATCAAATGGCAACAAGTCTTCTGGATTGATAGTGCTCCTAGTACTCATGCGGCATAATCACAAGGTAGAATTTGCAGAAAAATCAGAATTACGAAAATGCCACCAGCCAATCGAATTACGAAAATGCCACTAAAAGTGGTAAAAAGGAGAAAAACACTAAGACACACAAAAGCAAACACAAAAACAAAAACCTATGGTAGAAATTGACCTAAACAAGTCCAGAAACACTATCAAATGATTTTTAAAATTTTGGGACTTGGACGGGGCAACTCCTAGACCATTGGGGAACCCAAAAATGGAATAAAAAAACTTCAAAAATTGAAAAAGTGGTCTAAACGATGGAATTTGGTAAAACGGAGATTAGCATATGAAAATCAAGGATTTTCGATGTGCATTGTGAGATAGGCCATTTTCTATCACTGGACCAAATTTCAACCAAATCGGAGATACTCCAAAAAAAACTGACCAGTAGAAATCATGAAATCGGAAATTAAAACAGCGAAAAAGTGGTCTGAATGTTGGAATTTGGGGAAAATAGGGTATACCACACTCTTAAATAGAGTGACTCTTTCTTAGAATGCCCAATTCCTTGTGAATAAGACCTGGTTTGAGTGATCGGGTCGAGAAAAATTTCTGTCCAGCCACCCGAACCACCTAAACTACCGAAAAATGAAGCTATTTACACTCTTGTTACTAATCAAACCGATACAAATTCCCCGACGGCGGCGCCATATTTTGACGAGAGATTTTCCGTAATCTCCCAAAATAACTAGATTAGAAAAGGATTTGCGGTATAATGTAACTGGGTCGTTTCCCAATGAATTTGCGATCGGTTTAATTTGAATAGCAATAGAACGAGAAACAATGGGGGTTTTGTTTTGATTCAAAGAGAATAAAAAAAAAGAAGTAACGAGAGACAAAATGAAATAACACAGTTGAAGCAGGACAAGAGAGGATTAAAGGATTAACCCAGGATTTCGGATTCCACCACTTCCCTTCCTCGAACGAAAACAAATTTATAACCGAACTCGTGATCGACTCTGGACAAACCAAAATCTCTGCGTTTGTCCAGAAATTCCCTCAACTGAACAATCATTCAGAATTTATTCGAATCAGTGGCATATCTCTGTACGATCGCACAGTAATACTTTAACCTAGTTCGAACTACGTCCTTGGGAAATGTCGATCTGGGTTTTTAATCAAAAACCCAATCCAAATCCAAAAATCGAATCCGATTAAAGAATGCAGAAACGAGTTAGACGGTTACCGATTAAGCGTGAATCCTCACGGATAGTGGATGGAATCCTCATCGTTGGGTCAATCATAGAAATTTAGCCGAACATAATTAAGAAAGACGAAGAAGCGATGAAGAACGCGAAGAACACGAAGAACATTGCGAGAGAATTTGAAAACTCTTATTTTGATCCACTAAAATCTAAAAACGTGAATGACTGAATGTTTGTGGCTGCCATCTAACTTAAACCTAAACCTAAAATGGAAATGGGTCAGCCCAAAACGAAAATAAAATAAAATGGGCTTTAATTACAAAATTCGAGCCCAAAAATACATATGACTTCGGCTCCAAAATCGACCGCCCTCTTGTCCGAATTTGCTCTTCATGTCTTCATAACAATTGTAGCTCTCTGAATCATCTGAAATATGAGACAAAAATGAGGCAAATCCGATGTCTGGTTCAAGAGTTATGGTAAAAATGGTGAAGCAATGTAAAACTGGAATTTATTATTAAATAATGGCTAAAATATAATAAAAGGCCCAAAGCCCAAATAAGTATAAAAGCCATTATTTATTAGCTAAAGAGTCCTAAATTATAAATCAAGAGACAAAAAGTAGTGTATGAAATATTCAATTAATTATCTAGGCAATCCCTCCATATTCGGGGTTGCACATCAGAAATACAAAACGTTAGGGATGATGCATATTCAATAAAATGGTAAGACATGAACAGAATAAACATGGAACACATAGATAAAAAGCATACAATAGGCCGGTCTAGGGTCGACTTGGGGCCAAGAAATGACTGAAGCAACAGTTTGTATGTCGTGCTCATTGACATAAGCCACCAAGCGAGACACATAGCCGACTTCCTCGGCTAGAAGATCGTCTTGTTCAACCTGATAACTAGTTGAATGCTTATTATGATGGTTCTTAGTCCAATATAATGGGAATCTCGATTCCACATCTTTGGACTTGGGGCCATGAAGGAACCAGGTTGTTGCCCAGAAATGGTAACAACCTTAAAGAAGCTGGTTTTAAAATGCTTGAAGGACTCTGAAAATGTATATGAAAGAGTTTTCTACTAGGGACTCCCCGGATGGACGTTAGACCCTTCAAATCGGCAGACTCCTTATCAGAACAAGGAGTGAAGGGACAGAAGAAATAAAAGAATACAGGAACCGTACAGGGAATAGGTTCCACGAAGGAATTACAGAGACGCTCAAAAGCTAGAAAAAACCCCATCCATTAGGGTGGAGTTGTGAAGGAGCTAAATGGGGATAATTGAGGATGACTATTTGGAACTCGATAAATGGCAAGTGAATATCGAGCCAGGTAACATAGTCCCTATAAAAGAAGTTCCCTCCCGCTCGGAGCAAATGGGCTCACGTTGTTTGCAGGGCGTAAAGTGCAGCCGGTAGACTCCCCCAAGTCAATCTTTGTGATATCAGATGCAGTCATCAGAGAGTGCATCGTTAGCACCTCATAAGTAACCCAAGGGTACTTCTCTAGTAGGACCCGAGGGGGACTGGCAGAATCTGATTCCCCAGTATTGGAAGGTATGGTACTGGATGACGAAGGCGACTCCATGTATACATATAGCAAAAAAGGTAAAATCAGAAGTTGAGAGATATACCTAAAGAAGGCAAATCATTGTGAAAAGGATAAATGGTCAGATCAGGTACACGCCAACTACGAATTGCTAGGATAGGGTTGGATAAAGATCTATGACGGCACGAGTCTAAAATGGCATTGGCCAGCGAATCTTAACCACTCGCGATATATTAGGAACTTGAGGCAATACAATCCCAGCATAGGTCGAGGTATTCTTCTGGAAAGGACTCCGACCTAGCGCAGGGGGAGCTTTGTAGAAGTTGATGAGCGATGCCGAGACGGCTCCAGCATCACCTTGGCTCCTGGTGTGAGGCAAAATAGAGGCGGAAATTTCATCCTGGGACCTGGTAATCATAAGCTGAGATGCCTCAACACCCCAGATACCAGGCTTACCACGGAGCAAGGGTGCTAGCCTTTGCTCCTCGATAAGAGGAGTACCATACAGCCAGAAAGTTGTCCTAGGATAAAGAACACATAGGGATTCTTCCTCTTCTGGAGTCATTTTCTGACTCGAGGATGGCAAACGGTTAACCCTACCTATTGACACTAGAAGTCAGGACCTAGAGAGGCACATAAAGAAACTTAGTATAGCTAAGGAAGATAGCGAAGGTGATTACACCCAGAAAATAAATAAGGCCAAGAATGAAAGGCTGGGCAAAAAACCAAACTCCTATCGGAACCTACCCAGAAAACTCTGAAACCAGATTCCAATGCTGTAGTGAGAAAGGTAAAAGATGAAAAATCAAATGCTGCAAAATTGGCAAATTCCTGGAAAGAAACCAAGTAAACGGAAGGAAATGGCAGAAATACCTGTCTAAATGAAGATAGAAGGATGTCGTAGAGGAAAGCTCCGAGTAATGCGAGAAGGTGGATACTGCGTGAAAGTGATAGATTTCTAGGAGCAAGAGGATGTAGAAAGTGGTTGAAGTGTAAGGAATGGAGGGAAGTATGAATAATAAATGTTACGATACCGAAGTGTCAGGGGTAAAAGGGACTGTTCACCTAAAAAAGAAAGGGCTACGTATGCGACATGTCGGGTGCATTAAATGCGCACAGAAACCATAGGCGGCTAGGCATGGCGGTTGAAACCCCTTGCGAATACAAGGCAGCCAGGTGTCAGTTGGCAATGATGGCAATTATAGTAGGATCCCGACCCCGGAATTAGGTAAATCACCTTGACATTACCCCAGATCTTTGAGACATTACCTCGGATCTTTGGAGTAGATGACTCGATGGCCGGGGGTAATGTAGTCCAACTCGACGATGTAAGGCTCACGGCAATGTAGCTCGGACAATAAGTGTAGCTCGGTTAATCCGACAGGGGGCAAAATACATCCCGGAAGCTCAAAAGCTTGAACTACCGGGCTGGGGGCAACTGTTATGGACCTACACTGGGCCTAATACCTGGATGGCCCAACAAGGAACATAATGCGTATCAGGATCTACCTATAATACAGGGGGATCTTATCTTATCTATAATCCAGGAGGATCTAAACCTCGATCTGGTAGTTATGATACTAGGGCCTCGAATCATAGGGCCCACGAGACTCAACCCAAGGTACAATCTATAAATAACAGAGGTCAAGCTTTAAGGTACAACGTTCTAACCTTAGACTATTTACATACGGTCATCACTATGCACACACCTACCCCTTTTGGCGCAAGCTATGTCTGTGTGCAGTGATCCCTCGTTTGTTTGGCTATCTACCCCATAGATACTCAGATTGAACAGCCTGATCCCATATCAATCTACAAGCCCATCAGGCTAGACACCTGTGTTCTCATACAGAACAGACGTCATTGACTTTAATTCCCAAGTTCTCAAAATGGTTGCAAGTTTAATTGATTAGGTTTAGGGTTTAAGGTTTCTTACCCTGCACTTTCTTATTTTTTAAAAGTATTCTCATGAATATATATATATATACATATAGGGTTTATCATTTGTTATATCACTTGAAATAAGGTTATATCAAGTCATCCCAAAACTATGTCGTTTTGGGGTTAGATAATGAATGGTGTTTTGATATTTTTATTTTTGTATTTATTATATAAATTTGACTAAAACACCCTTCATTAATTCCCCTAACCCTAAAAACGACGTAGTTTTGGGGTTAAGGAAATTAATGAAGGGTGTTTTGGTATTTTTATTTTTGTATTTATTATATAAATTTAACTAAAACACCTTTCATTAATTCCCCTAACCCCAAAACGACGTAGTTTTTAGGTAACTTGACATAACCTTATGTCAAATGACATGACAAAGGATAAACACATATTATATATATATATGTGTGTGTGTGTGTGTGACGTCAGCTCTCTTTGGTTTTATCACTGATTACCAAATTACGGGAGCAACTTCAAAGGCCTAATTAGAGACTTTATGGCTTGCTGTTCAAGCAAACAATCTCTGAAATTAAACCTATTAAAATAAAAGATGCAACCATAAAAAATAACATTTTTTTTTTTTTTGGGTTTACGCTGAGTGCACATCTTCTGATATAAGCTATTCAAAATTTAATTTATTTGGATAGTCCAAATTTAAGCTTTGTTTATTATTTTTTAAAATGTGGCAATTAAGAGATTATTTTTATTTTAAAGTCTAAAATCAAATTGAATCTGGGTCATTCAAATTTATGGATTGTCCAGATTTCTGATGAGCTACTCGTTCTCATCATCTTGATGAGTATGAAATGTACATCCCATTTTATCTTAATATCAAATTTTCTGTGAGACAATTAATTCTGTCTTACTTTAATACATTTGTTACATGTAAATTATGTCTTACGTTTTGCACATCAATCGTTTCATTTTCATAGAAACACTTTGAATTTACAAAATAATTTCGCAAATTCAAGTTTCTTATATATAAATAACTTGTCATTTTGCTTAACTATTATTCTCTCCAAAATATAAACGTGATGACTTGAGGGGGTACTAAGTGCTAGTAAGAAATACTTAGGATGTTTGATGCCCAAAGATTGATTCAAAATAAGAAGTGCTACTAAAAATACTTCAGGGTACTAATTGTTATTGAAAAAGTACATCATGATGTTAAATGGTACTACTTAACCCATCCATAATTTAATTCTTTAACTACATATAAATTACAGCAGATGCATAATCAAATAACAGAGATGTAGATATCGTAGTAAACTAATAATGACATTTAAATTAATTGTCTTAATCCGATATAATCAATCATACTAGGTATAAAAAAATTTAATACTAGATCAACACGCCATGAAAATGTTAGAGGCTAGCTCTTTGATTTAGGTATGGAAGAAGATCGGAACAACATAAGAACGTAACACAACACCTGCGCTATGCATCTAACATTCTAGCTAGCTACCAAGCACCCACATGAAAAGGAAAACCAACCAAACCCGATCGTGAAAAAGAGTCCTTTTGTTACAAAAACACAAAGAAACTAGGGAGAAATATAAAAGCAGTATCTATATATATATAAGAATCCAAAATCATCCCTCCAAATGGCTTAATTTTTATTAAGTCAATAAGAACAATTTTAGAATTAAGTTTAATGACTTAATTGCCCGCAAAATAAAATAGTTCACTACTACGGTAAAGGAGAGGCCTTTCATCATGGTTATTTTGACCATATATACGTCATTGTTCCGAACCATCACATATAAAAGCACTATCACTTACAGATTCGGGCATATATAACACTTAATATGTAACAGTCACAACGAATAAACATCATGTATGTTGAGGCAGAGGTCACAAAATAATATATATAATGCTTAAGGTAATGATCAATTACGCGTACCGTCATGTATTACGAGGTGGAATTCACAAAAATACAAAAACAATGGTTGTAGTTAATAACCATCATTTATGTAATGACAAAAATGATGGTTCTTTCGAAACAACCATAATGTAACACTAACAAACAATTCGTCTTCCAATCTCTAATATCAACAAAGAGAAAACATAACGATCTTCAGAAACAACCGTTATTTGACACTTTCATAACCCTTCATAGCATCATCTGTTACACCCCTACCGGCCTCGCCCTTGCGGGTGGCGGGTTAGAGGGATCCTCATCGCTTATCATCTTTTCCTAGGTTAATTTTTCGCTTAAAAACGAGATATCGAGTACGCGCGCAGTATTGGATCGGTTTGGACAACTTACAATATACCGGTAAAGATACAAACGGTTACATAAAATAATCCCCGTAGGTAAGGGTACAATCGTCCAAGACAAATATGGGGCAATAAGTAGTTCATACAAGTCATAAAAATTACAATGAGACAAGGACTTCCATAAGTCTTCAATCTTCGTCTTCATTGCTCTTACCCGTATCCTTTCCACCGTCCAACCGGCTTACCGCCTTACACTGTATCTTTCAAGCCGGTCGGAGTTCAAGGTTGAACCCCGAGTAAACCGTTAAACTCATATACAATATGTATGCAATGCATGTAATGTAAATCACAATCGGGAACTCAAACATAAACATGGCATGTACTCTGCGGGGACCGCTGGTCAAGACAAGCCCCCGGATCCAGCGCGAGGAGACAGAGGCCTCGCAGTCGGAGCGACCCCAACACCTAGCCTAGGGCCTCGAGGATACCTATAAACACACAGTCATATAGGTTCCACCTAGCCTCACATACCTTGGGCCTCACCTTCACTGTGAACACACGGCCACACGGGATCCACCTAGCTCACATGCCACGGGCCTCACCTTCACCTCGTGAACACACGGTCACACGGGATCCACCTAGCCCACATGCCACGGCCTCGTAGTGCCTCTACCGCTACTACCTAGCCGGCATACCTCGGGCCTCGGTAGCCACCATAGGACATGAGTCCCATAGCTACTACCTAGCCTACATCCACAATCATGATAACAGAACATACAAGAGCCACATAGAGTATGCAAGTTTACGGTTACTACCTGGCACGCCTTGCAAAATAATGTACTCTTCCCTTGACATTTGAAAATATGATCCACATGTGCAAACACCCTAGATACAGAAAAATTCCACACTTTAAATCATATATTCAAACTTTACTTCAAGTTCCATAAATTTTGCCTAACTCCAGAATTTTCCAGAAACGTTGACTCAACTTCTCTGATTTTTAATAAATTCTAGAAAACTCTTATCGACATGAAATAAGTGGCCTTTGAATCCTTAGAATGTATATTTTTCCATAAAAATAATCCCCAAAGTCATCTTGGTTCGAATCCTTCTCAGATTCTTAAAACTTAGCCACTGGTCCGAGACAGAGTCCAGGTTTTTAGGTCATTTTAAAATTGCAATATCTCTCGGTTGAAAACTCCAAATGACACAAAATATTATATCAAAATCATACTCAGGATGTCTAATTTCACCATGTAAAATTTCAGATCAAAAATAGTTCATTTACTATTTCAAACCTACCGATTAACACACGCTGCCCAGAAACCGTAAGAACCGACAGATTTTCGTATAACAAAGACTTAAGCTTTTAGGGTTTGGAAAAAGGTGATCCAACATGTCCCCATACAAAAACACCTTCTGGAATCACTGGAAACCTCAAATATACCAAAATAATACAGAAACTCTACGAAAATCACCATAGGGCAGAAGCAAGAGTAGCTAGGTTGCCGGTTAGGAGACTTACCTCGGGATTTCGGTTGCGGGTGCTTTCTTCTTCCTTGGAGCAAGACCTTCAGCTGGAACTCCTCTCCCTCACCTTGAGCACGAAATAGGCTGATCCAAATGGGGGAGGATTGCCCTATTTATAGGCTCCAAAAGGTTATGGCTTGTCCCGTAATTAAAATAACACCCTAGAGGTAAAATAGTCATTTTCCGCTAGATTTTTCCAAAGATGCTCCGAATATTCTTTTCTAGGGTTCTCTAGAGTCTTCTTGGTCCAGGACATGTGGCACCATCTGAACCCTCCAAATCCAAATTCCAAGATTGCCCCTGATGGTGACTTTGGGTAGGTTTTAGGTCCAGGGGTAAAACGGTCATTTTGCAATGCTCATCTTCCAAAGCTTGGGGCCCATGAAATCAGATCTTCTAGAAGCCTTCTAGGGCATTCCATGTTCAGAAAATAACGTTTTCCCATACCAAAAATAGGTTTCCAGTTTTGCCCCTAGGTGGCCTTAGTTGTAGGTTTAAGATGTAGGGGCAAAATGGTCATTTCGCGTCGTTCTTCTTCCAAGGCAGTGGGGTCCACGAAATCTGCCCAAGATATGCCATAATTAGTCATAATTACTTGTCCTTCACCTTGTCACATCAGATTCAAATATGTGGTCCGCATTAATCGGATTATTTTATTCTTTCTCTCTCATCATAACGATGTGACATTTCTCTCTTCATAATTACATGACAAGATATTTTCTCTCTCCTATGGGCCCACTAGAATTTCGTCCCTATCAGTGTCCTGGGCCTGGGCCCAACTCCGGAAATCTGTCCGGCCCGCTCGGCTCCGGTTTCGGCCCCACCTTACCTCGTGATGCGTGCCCTTCAACTGGACTTGTGTGGGCCGGATCATCAGTTACTTTTCCCAGACCATAAGTGGACGGGACATACTACCTTGGGGATCAAGAAACCTTTATTCCAGCACCCCAGATCCACCTCGTAATGCGTGCTACCTGATAATCCTACTTCTGACCCCGAAATGCCACGTGTCCGACGTAGCACTACTACTACTAACTTTTCCTTCCCTTCTAGGTCCAGATACACCTTTTCTCTCTCTCCCCTTCTTGTTTCCTTCAAAAACGCAAGGTTCCCATGACTACCCTGAAAATGCCAAATACTTACTTGTTCTGGCATATTTTCGCTCAACTGAGTGTCCTATACCTCAGAATATAGTTGGGCGGCATCTTTTCCGACCAGACTTACACCGTATACATCTTCTGTACCCATTTTACATTAGCACCTTAATCCCATGAATTGTACATACTAGGTCCACTGACCCGTATGGCCGAGTTAAATGCCTCGACCTTCTTGGGACTCTTCCCAAACTAGGCCTCGTCGTCCGCCTATTTCAGGCTTATTTTCACTTCTCAGGGTCCCAAAATTCGGGGTATTACATCATCAGACCTTCATAAGTTATAACCCTTCGTAATATCTGTTAGACCTTTATTTAAACTCACATATTCTTTGTGATTCTTGCTACTTTTGTTTATCGGCCTCTCCTTTACCAGTTAAGATCCCAGGGAGGAGATCCTCCGCTGCCACCGCCCCTTTAGCCTCCACTGCCACCTCCTCCTGAAATGGAGGCTCTGATGCAGCTTGTTATACCCCTTGTAATTATGATATTTATAAGAGTAAAACAACAATAAATAGGGAGCAACACAAGTATACCATAGTAAACTGATAATTAAAATCTTTCTTGGTTATGTATAGGAACAAACTATAAAGTTCTTAATACAGTGATCCATAAATGTCAGTACCCAAAATATTAAAAATTCTAAAATAAAGTTAACTAAACAAGTCTAAAGGTTCTACAGCCTATTTAATGTCCAAAATGCAGCTATCAAAATTATGTGCTTGCTGGCTTTCCTTTGAAACTCCGTCCATTACTTTGACCTTGTCCAGAACCTGAACCCTTGGGAACATATGGCATTTAATTTGAACCCCAGAGTAACAATTAATCTCACAACCAGCATATAAGTGATATATGAAAGTTAACCAAAATAAACAGACCACATAGCATAAAACATTCAGAACACATAATGTATAACATATACAACTAAATCAGCATATGTACAACACATAACCATAGTGCTACATATAACGAATTGGCATGTACTGGAAGTGCATCTGTACGTCGGGTTCTTAACTGGGACATCCAACAAAAAATAATCGACTAAGAACTACCAAAAGTCCTCCTGTACGTCGGATTCTTAATCAAAAGTACCCCAAGTCTCCTAAATGCAACTAGGTTAGCCACCTAAGGGCTATCATCCAATAAGTCTTACACATAGTTCTAACCACCGGGAAGGTACTCTATGGTTAGCCTTTTCGATCAATCAAGCCACGAGTGGTGCTAGTCCCACACAGGACGGGACAATCCCATATATAATTTAAATAGGCATACACAACTATACAAAATATGTGAGATTAGAGTTACCATCTGATTACTTTGTCCAAGTAGTTTTCGAGAACCTCGCGTGTTCCAGGAATTTACAGGTTCCTATAAGTACATGTTATGGACAATGGTCAATCCTCACTACAATTTTAGAAATTCCAAATGTATTCTAATTTAGCATCTCTAAACATAAAATTACTAGACTTAGGCTATGTTCAAGGTTCCACTATTTCCCTCATTTTCACATATTTGCCTTGATTTTCCAGAATTTGTATCGAAATTTTGAAAAATCATATCTCCTAGCAAAAAAATCCAAATGAGGTGATTCCAAAGCCTATGGACTCTTGATTAAATCTAGTTTTAAGGAAAAATGGTTCCAGCAACCAATAACACGTATACTATGCCCAGTACAATAAAACAATAACCTCTGTCTAGATTCCATTTCAGAATTGTAGGTCATTTTCAAAAATTCATCACTCTGTGTACACTAGTTCAAATTCAAAAAATGACCCATCAAATTAAATATCATTATATCTAATGTAATCCTGGAAATTTCATTGCATTTGGACATCATTTATTGTCCCAAAAATGCGTTATAAAATGACTGGCTAGACGGACTTTTACAAAACAGATTTCAGGCTTTCTCTACAATTCAATCATGTAGCTTCCAAAATCCCTACCTAACCTCTATCCTACACAGTTTCACATTCTAAATGCATTGTAGACATTAAATCAAGTAAAACCATCTCCTTTATACCGAAATAGGGGCTGGCAGAAAACAAAACATAGGAAACCATTGATGTAACTCACATATATTGCTTCCAATATTACATATCATTCTTACACTTCTCCTACTCTATCATTTAATCTCCCTTACACATTAATTAAGTGTTTAAATCAAGTTTTCTGCCCCTAAAGGGTTCAGCCAACAACATACTTGAACCATAACAAACCCTACAAAATTCCACATATAGAGCCATAATCATGACATAAGCTTTTATCTTTGGCTTTCTAACTAGTTTCTCAACTTTCCCTCTCAAAAACCATAGTTTTGAAACATCATCTGCCTCTCCGGACATTCTTAACGCAAAAAAAAAAAAAAAAAAAAAAAAAAAAAAAAAAAAGTTGAGAGAGTTCTCGGAGAGCTTACCTTAGTCAAGAATCAAACTTGCTTTTGGATTTCATTAGCTCTTCCTTCCTCCTCCTCTTCCTCTCTTCTTCTTCATTTCAAGCTCTCTTTCAGTGCTCTTGGAGGTGTTGGCCGATTTGGATGAGTGAGTGGAATAGGGAATTAATGAATATTGAGTTATTAGAGTCCGTGGGTGCAAGGGAGAAATCTTTGGACATCCATTTTTATCTTATTTACCAATCATACCAATTAGTTCTCTTCCAACTATCTTGTTGACTGAAAATTCTAAATGAGAAAGAGTAAGGTGGTAGCATATTTTGGGCAACATGAGATGATTAATTTAAGGGTCATTTCAGCTGAAGCTTAAAGAGAGACAAATGGCCTTCAACTATGTGCATAATTACCAACATACCAATTAGTCAAAACTTAACTAGATCATTAATTTCTTTAAGTTCTCTTTTCTCATCCCTTTGGTCAAATTTAATGAGCTAAAATGGAACACATAAATTTTAATTCCATTTATCTCATTTTGTGCCAACATACATCTTAAAATTTTCGGTTTTGGCAAAATTGGATATTTCAAGTAAAATCGACCTTGTAGTCAAAATTCACCATTTCTTTTCTCCAATTGTGTATACATCTTATATGGAATTTGTCAGAGCAATTTTTTTTAAAATAATATTACATAGTTGTTGGTGGCAGACCTTGACCGCAACACAAGGCGTCTTGTAGCATATTCTAACAAGCTGAACAAGAAATTGAACCTCTCATACTTCATCATAATGACTTTGAATATGACTTGCAGTCAGACCCTTCATCTCCTTCCTTTGATGATGAGAATGAAGAAGAGGAGGAGGAGGACAATGGTGGTGATGAGTGAACACCACTATTGTTTTTTTCAAAATATTAAAAAAAAAAATAAGTTAACAAAAAAACTTCATACTCCACGGTTTTTAATTAATAACTATAAAGAATTCTTGTAACTGGTTACAAATAACACCAACATACTTAACTGTTCTAACTTAATAAATGTAATTAAAGCTTTCAAAATCTTTCCTCTTCCCCATGCTGACTCTGAGTGCCTCCTCGTTATCCGATGATTGTCTGGAAAACCAAGTACATTTTCATTACGTCTTGTTCAACTTCCAACGCGTGCAATGATGGTCCCTTCCATATGTCTATTTAAACTCCCCATTATCATTTATTTTTATTTTTGCAACATTAGATTAACACCTTCATTGTAAAACTCTTGCTCATCTCCTCCTCCACAACCTCCACCTCCTGCTTCTCCTCCCCAACATTTGCCTCCCCCACTACCACCTACCTCCTCCTCTGACTCCGCATCTCCTCCTCCGCCTCCACATCCTATGCTTCCTCCTTCACTTCTGCATATGTATGTGTATAGTACATATGTACATAAAATACCTCACAATTATTAATAAAGAACTGTTATAATGTAAACCATATATTATGAAAGTTCCTTACATGTATCTGTCAATTATTATCACAACAATGCACATATTATGGCCTCACCAAGCCTTAATGCATAATGGGTGTTATATCAAAACCATTATAATAGGTGTAGAATAAATAACAGTTCGAAACCGTAATTTATCTGTGTTGAGCATATATAGCGCCCACATATATGATTCAGAATCGTTATATATGGTAGTTAATAACCATCATAGAACGGTCATTTTTGTTAATAAATATATGATAGTTAATAATTACAACTATTATGTTTTTGTTTTTGCGATTTGGCCTCAATGTATTGACGGTGCTTTTGTTTTCACTAATTTCGTCTCAATATATATGACGGTCATTTGTTTTAACCATTATTCATTATATATGTAATATTACGTAGTAGTGGTTGTAACTTGTTACTACTTTTATTCAATTATATGGGATTACCTAGTTTATTTTATGTCAACATCAAAGTATTAGCAGCAGAGCATACACCGTTTAGACAATAATATACTGGTAAAGTAAGTAAATGATGAAAGATAAATTTTCTTGGAGGATTAACATACAGTAATCCAAATCATAATGCCCAAAATAGCCAAAATAAAATCATACAGTCGTCTAGGCTCAAAAGTTAAATAACAAAAGAGTCACCAACAATCCCTACCAAAAAACATTTCAACCCCGCTCTGCATTCTTACCTCTATCTTCTAGATTAGCCCTAGAAGTACTGCCTGAAGACTTAAAATGACCTGAGATTAAAAGTTGAATCTTAGAGTAACCATTAATCTCATATAGGATGTATGTACAATGTATGTAAGAAAATCACAAATAAACACAAACCATAGCATCCAGTATCATGTACACAACAAATCACTTGGGGCACACAGTCTAAATAGTACACAGCACAACTGCAAGGCACAGCTCAAAGCACGGTCCACCGTGCACCCGACACTTGGAACAACAGTCCTACTAGTTCATAGCACAGACCACAGGGCACAACACATAGCAAGGCCCTCGGGGCATGCAGAATAGTACACAGCTCAAACTGCAAGGTATGGCACATAGCCAATCCACTGTGCACCTAACATGTTTCAATTCCACAGCACTTGGAAATAAACCACAACTGAATGCATACAATACTCATGGTAAAACATACATACAAAGTATATGAGGTTAAGGTTACTACTTGGAAATTGACCACAAATATTAATAAATTGTTCCGGATTCATGATAATTGCCCTTAATAAATATTTGATTGTTCGATTTGAAATAAGGCTCTCTTAAGCATTTAAATCATTTAAATTCCTTTTCTTTCTAAATAATTTATTATTAGTGATATTTCTCTTATTTTCGGCCAAAACAAAAAATTTCTAGAAACAGTCACTAATCTTCAAAAATTCATAACTAATTCTAGAAAAATCCATTTGAGGTGGTTCAAAAAGCCCACTGACCCTTATTATATCTTTTATTAACAAAAAATATCCTTTTTGACTAGTCACAGTCGAAACTTCAACCTTAGATAAAAATATAGCCACTGGTCAGAATTGTTTCCCAATTTCAGGGTCAATATTCAAAAATACGTTTCTCTTAGTACACAAATCCAAAAATTACAAATTACCTATCAAATTAAACCTTGAGATGTCTAATTTATTTCTGAAAAAATTCAGAATTTTTGAAGTTCATTTACTATGTCAAAATACTTGCACAAACCAACTGACTCAACAGATTTTTCACAAGACAACTTTTCAATGTTTTGAAAACTTCCACCTTTGCTTTCAAGAATATGTTTTACGCTCATCCTCACACAAAATCTCATTCTAATTACTTTAAAATCATCAAAATCATATCCTCATGTTCACATGGTTGGCTGAAAATCATGGTTTACAAACAACATACCAAGTTTTCATTTTACAATATATTCTTCATCTATCATGCTTGATCTTTCTTCTAATGCCATCAATCTTAACTTTTATCCTTTATTCATTCTCTTCATCAACCAAACAGACCCATTTCATATATAAATACTTAAGGAAATAACCATTTTCAAACCCAACAACCTTGAACTCATAAGGAAGTTAAAGATGAAGCTTACTTGTTCTTGGATCCCCAACTTTCCTGAAAATTTGTTCTCCTTGTGCTCCAAATCCTCTTTAGCCTAGGCTCCTCCAAACAAGATGAGAGAGTTATTTATTAGGGTCTTAATTAATTGAAGAAGGTAGAAGAGAGAGTAGAATGAGAATCCACAACACTTACCTTGATCTTGATCTTTCTCTTGTTCTTAGATTTCTTGAGTTTCCAAGATAGCTTTTCCTCTTTCTTGCTCTCTCTCTTGGGTTCGAAATTTCAGGCAAGAGGAAATGAGAAGATGAAGACCTAAAATGCTCTGCCAAACCTGCTTGTTCTTCAAGAAAAGTTGGGGCTTCCTCTAGAAGATTTTTCCTTCTTGATTTCTCTACAAGCTTCTAGAAGCAATATTGGCTAGCAACTTACTCTTCCTCCCTTCCTTATGCCTTGGCCAAAAATTATGGCTTGTGGGGAAGAGTTTTGGGCCTTAAATTTTCACTAATTTAAGTGTCCAAGATGTCCTCCTTAATAGTTAAGTCACTGTCTTATTTTTCATAAATTTCCTCTAGGTCCTTCTAGATAGTCTCTTGGCTTCTTCTATAAGCCATTGGTCTTCTCTCCTCTCCTCTCCTTGATAACCAAAATTGTGGCTTGTTTAGGAAGCTAATAGTGCCTTCAAGAACACTCTTTATCTCTTGCATTTATGATGATGATGTCATGTTTCTTACATAAGCATGACTTCACTTGTGTTTTTTTTTTTTTTAAATATCTTCTTTTACAAGCTTCTTGCACATCTTCTTGAGTAACTTCTTGCACACTCTTTTGTTCCTTTTTCCTCTTCTTTGGCCTTTGAGCTCTTGGTCGAAATGCTCATGCAAAAGGGAGTGAAAAATGTCTTAAATATGTCAAGAAGGCACTTAAAAATCCCCAAAATCAAATGACCAAAGTGCCCTTACAAAATATCCTGTTAACTTGGCTTATTTTGCAAGTTTTGTTGACTTTTCTCTCTCTTTGCCCCATTTGAGGCTTATTAAATAAGCTTTTGAGTCATTTTTTTATATTAATTGCATGCACATTTGTCCCTTATTGACTAAAATGCCCTCAAAATATTTCCTTTATCATAGCTTCTTTCACAAGCTTTTTGACTTTCTCTTCATAGCTTCTTTCATAAGCTTTTTGATTGTCCATGACCAAATTTATTTGACCAAGCTTCATTGAACAATTCCTCATCCTTCTCTTACATTAATATTCATGTTAGAAAATAAACATAATTTACTATTGACTTCATGAAGATTCCATACAATGTTTCCAAAATTTAATATCACCCTTCCAGAACTAGGTCTAGTCATCTGCCTGATACAGACTTATTCTCAAGTTTCTAGACCCAAAGTTCAAGATATTACATGTACATATATATGAGAGATTTGCCATAATCTCACAAAATAACCAGGATCAATAATAATTTGCAGTATAATGGAAACCTGGGTCGTTTTCCCAACGAATTCACAACGGGTCTAATTTAACAGTAACAGCGAAACATAAACAAAATAGTAACAAATTGGGGTTTTTTTTCAATGCAATGAAGGTTAAAATAGAAACAAATAAAACGAGATTAAATTAGATAAACAGAAGATCAATCAGGATTTCAAATTCCACTAATTTCCTTCCTTGGATGAAAACAGATTTATAACCAAACTCACCATCGATTCTGGATGAACCAAAATCTCTGCGTTTGTCCAGAAAATCCCTCGATTAGATGATTGCATAGCATTTGTCCAAACAATGGCGTCTCAATGTGCAATCAAACAATAATACTTTAACCTAGTTCAAACTCAGTCCTTAAGATATCTCAATCTAGGCATTAAATCAACACCTAATCCGAAAGTAAATTAAATCCCAAATTACGAAATAGAAATGAGTTTGTTACCATCAAGAATGAGTCATCTGGATAGTGGAATCCTCAATCTGTGGGCCACTCACAAAAGCTTAGCCCGTTATGGTTATGCTAAATGAAAATAGAACATAAATGTAGAAGTTCATCATGAACATGAAGAACACGAAGAACAATTGAGAGAAAATAAAACTTCTGTTTTCAATATGAGAATCTGTAAAAATGTGAATGACCTAGTGTTGGTAGCTGACCTAGGTAAAGACCTAATTACAAAATGGATTGGGCTTCAATGGTTCAGCCCAAAATAGAAATAAAATCATAATGGGCTTTAATTACAAAATTCGAGCCCAAATAAAAATTCAGAAATATATGTTTGACTTCGGCTCCAAAATTGACCGCCCTCTTGTCTGAATTTGCCCTTCAAGTCTTCATGACAATTGTAGCTCTTTAAATCATCTAAAATATGAAACAAGAATGAGGCTAATCCGATGTCTGGTTCAAGCTTTACGATGAAAAGGGTGAAGCAATGTAAAACTGAAAATTTAATATTAAAAATGATTAAAATCTAATCAAAGGTCCAAAGCCCAAATAAGAATAAAAGTAATTATTTATTAACTAAATGATGAGTGGTATTTATGCCATGTTTTTCCTGTGTGTTTTAATTGTTTTGAATGACAAATCTGAGCTTTAATATGTGCTACCTAATAGAATGTATGGAAATTCATGTACATAGGGAAATAGAGGATATATCTTATAAATTGTTGCATTCATACCATTATCCTGCTCATGTGCATAAGAAAAGGACCACATTTTGGTTTACCGTGAAAGTGTTGGATATGATTAGTTTTGATGATGTCTTATATATGCCAGAGTAAAGAGCTTGTATAGCCCTATATTGACTAATTCTTATATTTCATGTAGAATCAAAGATGTGAAGTTTATTTATGATAATGATCAAGAAGAAGAACAATAAAGAAATGTTGATTTAGAGAAAGAAATTGAATGAGGGAAGATGTGAAGTCAGATGATAAAGAATGATCAAGAGAAGAAAGAAATTGAATCAGAGAAGATGTGAAGTTAGATGATAAAGAATGATCAAGAGAAGAAAGAAAGAGTTGAATTATGGAGAATGATCAAGAGAAAAAGAAAGAAAGAAGAACTTGCTTAATGGAATGAAAAAATCATTATACAAGTTCGTAGATTGATTCTAGAAGTCTCCATGATGATATGGAAGTTGGAATGGCTCAAATTGGAGTTAAAATAAGCAAAATCAAGATTTGAGATGAATTAACTTGAGCCAGGATGTCTAGACTCGAGTTAGAATGTATTCTACAGTGTTTTGGGCATCTGGTACGTTTGACTCGAGCCAAGAAACTCATAGACTCGAGTTTGGGTCAGAACTCGAGTCAGCCTAATGTTGACTCGAGCCAATAGTGATTTTCAAGCCATTTTCGCTCTCTTGTACGAGTTGACTCGAGCCAGGCTTCAGTTGACTCGAGTCAGGTGTGTTTTCAGCAACTTCGTTCTAACTCAGGCGAGGTCTGGTAATTCAACGATATCTCCCAAACTAGAGATCGGATTGAGGCGAAACTAGTGGCATATGAAACTAGACTCCCTAATGCGTCATTTTGATATTAAATTAAAGCCAAAGGAGTTCATATGAGATATCTATGAATTTCACAATTTGGACCATCAATTCATGTCACACAGCAGACTAAGCTTCGGTGTTTTGAGTGTATCTCACAAACTACAAATCCAATTGAGCTAAAATCGGTGGAATATGAAAGTAGACTCAAAATTCATTTCATAAAGAGTTGAATCAACCAAAACAGAGTTTGGAACAGGGAGATATGGCCTTCAAAAGTTGACACTCAAATTTCTGGATTTGTTTCAGCATAGGCTCAGTTTTCTGGACATAGCTCACACTATACACAACCAAATGAAGTGAAACCAACTCCATATGAATCTAGAATCAACAAGTATTTCATATAATTTGGAAGCAAAAAAGTTCAAATGAAAGATCAAAGAAAATGAAAAAGAGCAAGATTGCCTCGAGCTAGCAGTGGCACCTCGAGTCTAAGTGAAGGCCGAGAGTTAGACATTTTGAGAGATGTTTTTACCTCGAGCCAGAAAATTCACCTTGAGTCAATGGCCAACCTAAGAGATTGAAGAATGAAGAAGACTTTTTGACTTGAGCCAGTAAGTGAAGACTCTAACCAAAGCAACCTGATAAAGCACAAAGTGAAGAAAAAACTCGAGCCTATTCAAATGCAACCTCGAGTTTGGGCACAAACTCGAGCCAAGGGATTTTGTGTCGTGAATCAAATGCTTCTGAAGCTAATGGATCAATTGATGATTGACTCAAGCTAGGATTTTGGTTGCCTTGAGTGTGGGCACAGACTCGAGCTAAGGATATTGCTGCCTCGAGTCAGTCAGTGCTGTGTTAAACTTCTCGATGAATTGACTCGAGCCAAAATTTGTTTTAACTCGAGCCAATTGCAAGTCAGAGAGCAAAGTTCTTTGGAGAAGACTAATTGACTTGAGCCAGACTTGTTCAAATCGAGCCAATATTTCTCTGATTGTAATTCACCGTGTCCGAAATCTTGGCTTCTCATCAAGAACATCCAAATGAATTCCAAATGAACTTATACTACTTCTTAACATTATTTATATCATTTTTGTATAAGTTTCAGATGATTATATGAAGGACTCAAGCACACAACTTATCAGACAGCAGAGCACAATTCCATAACGTCTCCGAGAATTCAGAAATGATTGTTATCAATTGATTTCTAGTTGTTATACTTCTCAATACTATTAATCATGTTTGTTAGCAAGTTTCAGATGATGAAATGAAGGATTAACATCAGATTATCAAAAGGTGAATGATGACGTCAGAAGCAACGACTATTTTTTTCCCAACGAAACTTACAACGGTAATATTCTACAACGGACCAATGCTTCAACAGACTAATATCAGTTGTCACATTCAAGACAGAGAATGATGAGAGCTTGCACTATCGAAATGTTGATATTCTGAATCCTACATTTAGCTCACACGCACTTTGTTTCTCAATATTATATTGTTTTCAGTATAGAGTGTGATGATTGATTATGTACTTCAGTGATTATTATTCATCTACTCTGTGAGAGAGTCTAAACACTTATTTGATTATCTGTTTAGTGATCAAATCTCAAGGTTGTGGAACCTTTGAGTGTGGGTGTACAGTTACAACTTGTAAGGGGGAGTGAGTCCAAGAGTGGAAGGATTATCTTTTGTTTACAGAGTCTGTAATTGTATCCTTACAGTATGAAAGGGGAGTATCTCGGTAAGAGATTGTAAAGGCTGCACAAGTGCCCGACTAAACTTGTGAGGTTGTAAAGGCTTTTCTCTTGTACCCGGTTAAACAAGGAGATAGTGGATTGAAAATCTCAAATGAAGCTTGGGGACTGGACGTAGGTCAAGGATTGGGCCGAACTAGTATAAATCTCAGTTTGTATATTCTCTTCCCTAAACTCTTACATTTCCAGCATATATATTTAAATGACTTACTATTGCTTTATAAACTATTTCTGTCATTTGAACTACTTTCAGTAAGTTGCGAAAAGATTTTCATAGTTATCTAAAGTTTTATCAAACACCCAATTCACCCTCTTCTTGGGTGATAGTCAGGTCTAACATTTGGTATCAGAGCCAGGTCTCTTGTTTAAAGGACTTAACCATCTCAAGAGCTTCAAATGGCTGATTTTGGGTGTTGTTCGTTTTCAGAAGGTTTCGATTATACCATTCCACCGTTTTTCAAAGATATTGATTTTTGATTTTGGAAAGCTAGAATGATATCATTTATAAAATGTTTTGATTTTAATATGTGGAATATTTTTATGAATGTCTTTGATTTCAGACCAAAAATGAATTGGACAGAAAAGGAAAAGAAAATGTTTTGTTTGAACATTAGAGCAATGAAAATTCTTCTTGTGCTTTAATCGAAAACGATTTTGAGAAAATCAAGTTTTGTTCTAGTGCTAAAGAAATCTGGGATACTCTTGATTGTATATATGCTTCTAACAAACATGTTGAAGTTGAAAGTGTTGACAGTTCATCTGAAACTATAAGCTGTGTGTCCACCATTGATGAACAATTGGAATAGAGAATGAAGAAAGTGAAATCAAAGAACACTTCCATGATCCAGGCAACACGAAAGAACAAGAGAATGAAGATTCCTAGGAAAGAGCTAATGATACATGATTACGATGAATCTTTATCTGAAGCTCAAGATGTTGTTATGGTAAAAAGTTCCAATTCTTCTTGTATAGTTAAGAAAAATGATTTTGAACAGCTGCATAAAATTGTTTTTCAACCAATCATTGATTATAGTTTGAAAAGCAAAAATGTTTTCAAAAATAATGCTAGAAAATTTATTGGGAAGAATGAATGTTCAAATGAAGATTATTTGAAGTTTTACTCTGATGATCGACACAATACTTGCATAAAATCTCATAATGCACATCATCATATAGTTTGCAATTATTGTGGTAAATCTGGTCATATTTCTCACTTAAGCTATATTAGAAGAAATTCTAATGTGAGGAATAAATATGTTTGGGTTCCTAGAGGACAAGCAAGGTCCAATACTAACCGACAAGGACCCAAGTATAAGTGGGTACCAAAATGTCCATCCAGTGCTCCATGTATGCAGGATTATTTGGAAATATATGGACATAAGGGTACAATGAAGATGAAGGAAAATCCAAGAGTTTCTCATGCACCAATGAAAAGGAGCATAGCGCTTAGGAGAACTCTTGGAGCATCCATTGCTGAAACTACAAAGCTGAATCAAAAGAAGCAATGGTTACAAGCAAGAGGACTATGTTCCACCTCAAGAACAAACTACCAAAGAGTATTGTTCAACTATCTTGAGGAGAACAAGAAAAGGAGAATCTCTCAAGTATCAAACCAAAGATTATTGAAGTCTATATCCTCTGAGAGAACTTTGCCGACACCCATAAGAAAATAGATGAAGAATTAGTGGGTATGCAAAGTCAATCCTCCAAGTACCTAAGGCAAAGGTATACAATGGTAACACCTCCTTTGCTATCATTTGAAATCTTCATTGAGGTTTTATATTTTGTAACCTTAGGAATGAGCATTGCAAACTATTTTAAAATTGGGTTTTCACATCTTGATTTATTTTTCAAAGAGATTGCAATGTTCAATGATTTAATTCTTTATGCATACATGATAATTTGAAAAGAAAGTATCTCTTTTATGCATAAAGTCATGTTTAATTCATTATGCTCAATTGTTCTAATTTGATTATACTCGTAAGAGCATATGAATTCTATTATGATTCCTACAAGCTTAACAATTAATGGATCCAAGCACGGTTGGATACCATGGGAGAAAAAGATTTATGTCTTTGTAGGATCAAAGAAAGATTCTCAAGAATATGACTACATAGAGAAATAATTCAAGTCTTGAGAAAGCTAAACAAGCTATGTTTGAAGATTATGGTGACCGACGAAAAAGGAGATATCTACATCAATTCATCTTAACCAAGCAAGGATAAGAGGAATTACGGTGATATCTAATTCTTACCCAATTTTGCACTTAAATGAATTACATATGTGGTAATGAATACTTGTCCGTCATTGCACTCCATTAGCAATCTATCTTTTATGTTTTTCAAAATGTTTTCAGATTGCTAAAAGAATCATAAATGAATTTGTCATATCTTTCTGAATTTATATTTTTGAAATGCACAATTCTAAATTTTGTTTTGGATTTCAATTCACTCTATTTTGGGAAAATGCATACAAATGTTGTGAAAAATATTCATACCTCGATTACATTTAAATGATGTTTCAAAATAGGAAGTTAATATTGTATACTAAATGTCAGATATGCTTCAAATTGTCCAGTTGAATTTTCCCTGCCATTCGCATATTGATCTTTGGTATTTAATGTGATGCTTGAACTCCTCATTCTTTATTCTCTAACTAGTTGGACCTCATGTCTAACAAGTTGATCATCTATGAGTTTCAAGCTTATCTCTCATAAAAGAATTCGATTTGTGATTGTTATGCCTAATGCACAAATTCTTATTGGCCAAGTTATTCCAAGCTTTTTGAATGTTCATTATTGCATTGAATGTTAATGCATTAACCATTAGTGGAATAACTTACTAGGATCATGTTGGTCGATTTCCTTGATGGCAAGTGAACTAGTCGAACAAGTAATAAAGTGTAAGTAGAGTATCGTCCCACAGAGACTGTGATACTAAAGAGTGACGCTCGATTGCTATGATAGTTGTGCAAGCAGAAAATAAATATAACCAGGTTGAGAGGTTTTTGTGATTATCCTACTAGAAAAAGTAAACAGAATGACTTTAAACGGGAGAAGATATCAGTAAGAAGTTAGGCTGGACTCGAATCACCCTTAAGTGCATCAATCCCCCGGTTGCTCTACCTAATGCTATAGCATCTATATCTTTTTGACTTCCGCAATGCTACAAAGATAGCTACTAATTGCAAAGCTATTTGGTTAACCCACCTCGATAGTCTACCGAAGCTTCCACGTCCGATACATATGACACTACCTATACTCCTTCCATATTCCTATGGCAACTTTCTAGTTAGGTCTGCTTTACGCTCAGGGTGTTATGGTTATGAGAGGTAGACCCATTCCTGAAGCCTACAATAATAGGTCAAGCCGTGCACGGGCTACCTAGCAAACACTGTTTCTCAGAGGTCTAACCTCAAGTCCTTGCCAATAAGCCGAAGCCACAAATCTAGCCCTTAACTTCCGTTAATCGACTAGTAATTAATGCACTGATAAGCAAACCAAACTTATTGAATTAAGAACTTGCAATTGGGTTCATTCAACAACTTAAGGAATCATCCTCGTCTAGCCATATGAAAATCAGTTCATGACTGACGAGGGACACACAAAACAGACACTAACAGAATGACCCATGATCAAAAGATTAAAACAAAAAGGGAAAACAGAAAGCTTTGATGGAGTTCCAACGGTGTGGTTGTGGCCCTGTCACGTCACCACTCCACATCTTCTTCGTTCCGTTGTACTGCAGGGAAGGATGTTGGGTTGTCCTGGAAGTCTCGTGCTCTTGTGAAATCTCTCACTCTTCTCTTGAGTCTGCCAAAAGTAGAATCTCGTTCTAAGGCTCGCTCTGACTCCCTAGGGTTGGCTCCGCTGTTTCCTTTTATAATTAGGTTTTTTCTTGTGGCGTAAGTTACAGCGAGCTGTGCCTTTCCTAATCCGTCGGGATCTATCGTATCTCTTGATTCGAGTAGATTGCTTTTGCTGATCCTGCGGGATTCTTCAAATCTTTTAGTTCTAATCCTCCGCATCTTCTATTCCGTTATGTCAGCAATCCACCTGTCGTTATCACCCTTTTCTTTTATTCCTGAAATCATCTGGGTAAAAAGGTCAAAAAACATGCCGCATAGCATTGCGTCCTCTACTTTGCTATAGCCTTCGTGATGCCTTTGTATTGCACTATCGAGTTGCTGTCAGAATGCTATAGCATCGTATCAGCTCTGCTATACGTTGTTCTTTAAAAACCCTGTAAATTACTCTTCTTAGCACATGTAAATAGTTTTTGCCCTTCAGTTCCCTATATCCTCCATGTATTCCTTTTTGCTTAGATTATCTTCAATTAAGCTTGTATTTACCATTCAATTTAGTAGTAAAGGATAGGGAAAACATGGTATGATTTGCGCTCATCAGATCATATTTTGGAACTCTAGTCATTTGGACTAATGAGTATGTGCTTCATCATCCATGAATCCTAGTAGTCATTTTGTTACTCAAATACATCAACGTTGTCTGCAGCCATTTTTGAGTAACTATATTCAAATTCTTGCCTTGAATATTCATATATTTCAAGACTCATTTCTAAAAGGCATGATTATTTCTTAGTTAATAGAAAAGTCATTGTGTGTATATTTTTCTATGGGTCAAGTGCAGATTTGCCAACCAACTATTATACGAGGAGCGCCTGACACAAATAACTATTGAGGGGACCAAAATGGCCAATCAACAATTAAAAAGTGAAAAAAAAACACAATTTGGAGCAGATTTGCCAACAAACTATTACCCCGTCACTGTCTTGGTGTCTCCGTCTTCCATTGACTGTCACAGTGTCGGCGACGTTGGCATTTCCAAAGCTTCTATTATTGCTGGGTGTTCCACTCACCCTCTTGAACTCATCCAGTAGTCCACAATGTTTGACTGGCACGCACCTTGCACCCTAGTTCCATCCCTCCGATGCCACAAGCAGCAACCGCTGCTGCCACAATGCCTGCTCCTATGGGTCCCATCTCTATTGGTATTTTCTTTTTCAAACAAGAAGGCTTAACCACTCTTTTCTCCAGCGTTTCCGCCATCGTCCTACGCCAATTGCTTCATATTTTTTAACTTAATTATTTGGTTTTTTTTTTTAATAGTTATTTGGTGTTTTTTTCACGTTTTAATTGTTGATTGGCAATTTTGGTCCCTTCAATAGTTATTTGTGCCGGCGCTCCTCGGATAATAGTTGGTTGGCAAATTTGCACCTTGACCCTTTTTCTATCCTACTTAGTCTAGTTCCACATGTTCTTCAAATGAAGCATTCTGATATATTTTGTAACATGTTGACTTCCACCATGTTTAGAGTGAACATTATTTTTAAACATGTTTTCCAAAATGTGGTTAATGATTCAAGAAAAAAAATTTGCTTTTAACTTGTTCTAACTTGAATCAGAAAGCTTCTATCACATTTGCTGTCAAATTGACTCGAGTTTCGAGGTCATGACTCGAGTCAAGTGCTTTTAAAACTCAGACAAAACGTACTTGTATTGTGACTGACTCGAGTTACACTGGTGACTCGAGTTAAAAGGCTTTGGAAAATATTTTATGAAATACTTCGACTTGGGTTAGTTTTGGTTGATTCGAGTGGAACTTAGTGAAAGATTTATTTTTCAGAATAAATTGACTCGAGTGCATATGGTTTGACTCGAGTGAATCTTTTGAACTTCATTGACTCAAGTGCATACAGTTTAACTCAAGCCAGATCAGTTTAATGGATAAAATTTCTTTTGCTCTTTGATCAAACTAACATACATTTTTATCAATGACATCTTTTCTACATAAAGCGTATTTATTGAGAAATAACATTCTTAGCATCATTTAATTGTTACCCTTTATGATTCATTGGTTTGAATTTATTTGATTGGGTAAAATTATGATTTGATCTCTAATTGTTCTACTCTTTGCTCAAATATTATATGGTTAAATTATAAGAGCATAAGAGTTACTATGTCTAATCTTGTGTGGATTCAAGAAAAATTGAGTACCAAAGAGTATGTATTTTTTATTTGTAGGATCCCTGTACTCGTGTTAAAAAACAGAGATAAACAGAGAAGGGATCACTTGCAAAGTAACTCCAGTGATTATGAAAGTGATAGCGAATTATTCAAGAGATTTAAAAAAAACTAAGTGATGGCTGCAATCTCGTGGAAATCCTCGATATTGATCACATCATCAGATAGCAAGCCAGTGATGTAGATTATAGTTGATTATGACTTAAGTAATTACGATATTACTTAAGTGAGGTATTGTAATATGCATAAATCATAATCATGCTAGGCTAACTTGATTTCATTCATTCTATATTGTTTTATGAAATTTAGCCTGAGCACACTCATTTTTAAAATGATCCTTATGCTTTAAACTCTTTTATCATCATAGAAAGCATAAGTGATTTCTTCCACCCAAGTGAACCTCAAAGTACTTAATTTTGTGATATCATGTTGTGTCTATTGGAGCTGGGATAACTCCAAACGTCATAACATTTGGTGTCACATTATTATTTGGTATCATTAAAGGGTGCTTCACAATTTATATAACATTTGGTGTCACATTATTATTTGGTATCATTAAAGGGTGCTTCACAATTTATAGTCATGCATTCAACAACTTAGAAGAGGGGCAGCTTCATATCCATTTTTTCCACATAATAAGATTTCTATCTTTAAAAGCTCATCTCCGTATTTGAAGAAATTTTTTAAGCATACTCTAATGGAGGAATCTGCATTCATGTCTCGGAATTGTTTAGATGACTTTTATTAGTTTTGATGATGAGTTAATTTCATATTTGAAAATATCTTATATTTTCCTTTCATTATCTTAATTTGAAAATATCATATAGAAAGAATATCTTAGAAAAATATTATCAAGTCAAAATATATATATATATATATTTTTTTTTTTGACTTGATAATATTTTTCTAAGATGGGGAAGGCTCAAAGTTAAGGTCAATCTCGATATCTAGTTGTACAATAAGAGGAGTGATCATCTTCAAACCTGAATAAAACTAAAAGAAAAACAAAATAATAATAATACTAAAACAAATCTCTTTTGCAAAGAAAGCATAGCTTCCGACCCATTTACTCACATATTCCACAGCAACAAGGATGTATTTGTTTCCTCTTGACGATGGGAACGGACCCATGAAATCCATCCCCGGACATCGAATAGCTCAACCTCAAAGATTTTTAATTTATATTCTTGTAGCAACAAGACCCATCTAATTAATCTAAGTTTAGACTCTTTCTTCCCTAACAAATATTTAATGGCGGCATGATGATCGTGTAAACTACAACCTTAGCACCCATCAAATATACCCTAAATTTTTCAAAAGCAAACACTATGGCTAGCATTTCTTTTTCAGTAGTTGAGTAATTTACCTGAGCTGCTACTAGGGTCTTGCTCGCATAGTAGACAGGATGGAAGATCTTTGCATGCCTTTGTCCCAACACGGCCCGACAAAGCATGGTCACTTGCATCGCACATTACTTCGAGATTTCATCTTTTGTGTGAAGATATTCCTTGATGCACTACTTCTTTGGAAACTTTATGACCCAAAAAACTATCAAATTGAGGAATAATGCTCTCATGTTCCATCATTGAATTTGAGATATCACCTACAGAAGTCAAAACACTCTATCAAGAAAAGCCAAAGGATGGAATTCTTGTAAAGGCAAAAGTGCCATACGGACATGTGAACTAATCATATTCTTTCATGTGAGATACAACTCAAGAAGCCGGTATGAAAGGGAGTGGAAAATGATCTTTTCTCGTGGTATCATTCAATTTTCTCGTAATCCATGCAAATACGCCAACCAAGAATCGTACGAGTGGGGATGAGCTCATCTTGCTCATTAGTAAATCGTCATATTTTAACCTTTGGGCTAACCCATTAAAGATAGGATAGATAATTGATCTAACCACTTAATAATTTCCTTCTTGACCACTTCTTTCATCATAGGATTGAGTCTTACCGATTTGGATAGATTTTCTATGATCTTCTTCCTAAGTATCTTATGCATTACAAGTGATGGATGGTGGTGATTAAAGGAAAGTTGTTACAAAATATTTTAAAATATTAAAATGAAAATGTGAAAAATCAAATGAAGGGAGTTTATCGGTTAATCTAAGAAAGAGGATAATTAAGGGAGCTAATAGAGATATTTATCCTAAGAAATTATATGCAAAAATAAAAAAAAAAAAAGTTTCACTGTCTTTTATTAGTTTTGATGATGAGTTAATTTCATATTTGAAAATATCTTATATTTTCCTTTCATTATCTTAATTTGAAAATATCATATAGAAAGAATATTCTGATATCTAGTTGTACTAACAAATCTCTTTTGCAAAGAAAGCTTTTTAATTTATAGCAGGAGATTTCATTTTGTGTGAAGATATTCCTTGATGCACTACAAGGAGAAACTATCAAATTGAGTCTTATTCCACAAAGGATCTCTAAAAGGCTTATTCCACATCTCAAAGCTATTCAAATCATCACGGATCTCACACAAGAAAGCAAGCAAATGGACTTCATCGATAATTCATCAAATTTGCAAAACCTACATGAGCATTTCTAATCTCTATTTTTTATATTCAGTGAAAAGTTTGCACATGTTTGGTATCTATATGCTTTAACTGTGAACGATTTCTTAAAAATTTCTCCACATTCTCTCAAATTTGTTGTCATAAAAACATTCCAAATTGCAAACAATTCTTTCAAAAGGGGAGAGAAAATTGTTTTCATATTTGCCTCTCCATCTATATTTCTTCTTTACTTCAATCTTTTTTGCTAATGACAAATAAGGGGGAGAGAATGGCAAGAAAAATATGTTGGCCTAATGTATTTTCATATTCATACATATTTTTATTAGAGTATTTGACATCATCAAAAAGGGGGAGAATGTTGGATATGATTAGTTTTGATGATGTCTTATATATGCCAGAGCAAAAAGCTTGTATAGCCCTATATTGACTAATTCTTATATTTCATGTAGAATCAAAGATGTGAAGTTTATTTATGAGAATGATATAAAGAAATGTTGAATTAGAGAAAGAAATTGAATCAAAGAAGATGTGAAGTCAGATGATAAAGAATGATCAAGAGAAGAAAGAAATTGAATCGAGAAGATGTGAAGTTAGATGATAAAGAATGATCAAGAGAAGAAAGAAATTGAATCGAGAAGATGTGAAGTCGATGATAAAGAATGATCAAGAGAAGAAAGAAAGAGTTGAATTATGGAGAACGATCAAGAGAAGAAGAAAGAAAGAAGAACTTGCTAATGGAATGAGAAAATCATTATACAAGTTCTTAGATTGATTTTAGAAGTCTCCACGATGATATAGAAGTTGGAATGGCTCAAATTGGAGTTAAAATAAGCAAAATCAAGATTTGGAATGAATTAACTTGAGCCAGGATGTCTAGACTCGAGTTAGAATGTTTTCTACAGTGTTTTGGGCATCTGGTACGTTTGACTCGAGCCAAGAAACTCAGAGACTCGAGTCTGGGTCAAAACTCGAGTCAGCTATAATGTTAACTCAAGCAAATAGTGATTTTCAAGTCATTTTCGCTCTCTGGTACGAGTTTACTCGAGCCAGGCTTCAGTTGACTCAAGTCAGGTGTGTTTTCAGCAACTCTGTCATACTCTGTTTCATGTTCAGCTCAGGCGAGGTCTATAATTTGACGATATCTCCCAAACCAAAGATCGGATTTAGGCGAAACCAGTGGCATATGAAACTAGACTCCCAATGCGTCATTTTGATATAAAATTCAAGCTCAAAAGAGTTCATATGAGAGAGATATGAATTTCACAATTTGGACCATCAATTCACGTCACATAGCAGACCAAGCTTCAATGTTTTGAGTGTATCTCACAAACTACAAATCCAATTGAGCTAAAATCGGATTGATTACACACTCTGTAACTCTAGAGTAATTCTCTTACTAGAACTTACTCCCCCATACAAGTTGCAATCAATATCCCAATCTCCAAGTCCCACGAGTTGAGATTCTTACAATGAAATGATTTACAATAAATGAACTCTCTCTAAGAGTGGATAAATATAAACACTGAAGTACAGATGTATCAAAGGATACTTTGCTCAAGAAAACTCAAAGATTAGTTAGAAACTTGAATGATTTTCGTATTCAGCAGATTGGATTGTTGAGAAGAATTGAATGCAGCTTTATTTATACAAAGAGAGCATTAAATGACCGTTGTAATCTTCAATATGACCGTTGCCTTCATTAAGCAAGGATTAGGTTAATTTGGTCTTCTTTTCTCTCTACTCTTTATTAATCCAGTTGCACAGATGTTTATGCTTGACTTCTTAACTCTTAATCCGTTGGATCCATTGGAAGAGCAGCTACTGGATGTGGAAAGGAAACATTAATATCTTTGCAACGTGTGTAGAATGATTGTCCAAAAGGATGAAAGTTTTCTGAACTTTGCATTTAATGTGCTGACATCACTTTTTGCTTTTGCTCAAATCTTTATTTAATATTCTCTGAATCATCTGAAACTCATTAGCAAACTGATTAAATATAGCTAGGAATAGTAATGAGTGATGATAAGAAGTATTAAGATCAAACAGGAAAATTTCACAAATTCGAGCAATTTGATTTTCAAAGACAGCGACACAAACTCGAGTTTGTTTATCCAAACTGGAGTTTGTATCTATGCTCAGAAGCCAAACTCGAGTTTTCAAATCCTAACTTGAGTTTTCTTCTTACAGAGAAGAATGTCGTGTTTTGAGTTTAAAAGCACATTTTGAATCATAGAGCAAAACTCGAGTTGATTAATGATAAACTTGAGTTTTTGACTTTTATAGTGAAAACATGTTTAAGTCCTAAAGCTCAAAACTGGAGTTTCCAAATGTAAACTTCAGTTTTCAAATTACTAAAATGAGCAAAGTTCTCGTCTTGGCCTAAACTTGAGTTTCCAAACATAAACTCGAGTTTTCATTTAAAGTTGAAAACCTTTGAAAACTCTATCCCAAGTGAAAACTGAAATTTTCTCAAAGAGGTTAAAACATGTAAGCTTTCTGTCAAGCCTAAACTCGAGTTTCCAAATACAAACTCGAGTTTTCTCAAAAACTTTGGAAAACTTAGAAAACTCTTGACCAAGTGCAAACTGGAGTTTTCATATCAAAACTGGAGTTTTCTTAGGCTTAAGACATTGGAGGCTCTCTGTATGCCCAAAACTCGAGTTTACTAGTGCAAACTGGAGTTTTGTTTACTTTAGAAAATATTGGAGAGTCTCTGTATGGTGCAAGCTCGAGTTTGTAAAACTAAACTTGAGTTTGTCTTAATGTGAAAAACTTAGAGTGCCCTCTGTATGTCATAAACTCGAGTTTGCCTATACAAACTGGAGTTTTCCCAGTTCATTAAAATTGAGCTACTCTCTGTCAAGTCAAACTCAAGTTTTGAATTCAAAACTCGAGTTTGTCTTTGACACTAAGTTTTTCAACTTATCAAAGACAAACTTCAACTTGTGTTTACAATTGTCAGTTATCATCAAAACACATAGAGAACTAATAGGTGACAGTTTGACAATGTTTGGTTGGGAATCATGAACAGGGATGGTAGCAAGAGTGGTGGAGATGATAGGTGTAGTGAAAATAGGTATAGGAGAGGAGAAGGGGATAGGTGAGTGAGATGGAGGTTAAGCAGGCTTAAAAGGAGAAGTTCCAGATGGACCAGCCTGAACAGTAGGAGGTTTCAGAGACTTTTCAAGCTTGGAGTTTATGATAAGAAGCATGGTGTGAATGCTAGTGAATTTGTCAGCATAGTCCTCAAGAGTGCCAACCATGTTCTCCATCTTTTCTCCCATATCTCCAAGTGTCTTAGCTTGTTCTTCTTGAACCTCTACCAATTTATCATGGCTCTTGGTTACCTCAAAAACCAACTTTTCAATTTCTTTCTTAAGTTTGGTAGTGAGCTCATGGTACTAGGAAATTATAGCAGTTTGCAAAGGACCTGCATTTTTAGCAATGGCCTTGATAAAAGCACCAAGCATAGAAGGAGGAAGTTGGAGAATGTAGACTGAGCACCAACAGCAGGAGAAGACTGAGCCTCATTGAGTCTAGATTGGGTGGCTCTGGACTTGGTAGGTGCTCTAGATTGACCTGACCCTTCTCTAAAGGAAATACTCATATTATTTAGGTGGAATTGACTAAACATAAGAGGTTTCACTGGTTTCTCATTCAACTCCTGATACAATATCTTTTGTTGAAAGAGAATTAAGGAAACAAGGTTAGGGAAAGGAATAGTGGCTATATTTTTGGAATCAAACCTAAACCTTTTCATCTCATTGTAGATCCATTGGCCAATGTTATGAGGAACTTTATCAATAATGGAAGCAAAAAGGGAGTAGTCCCTTTATGCAAAATGAGTAAATTTTTTCCATTTTTGCATAAGGTTTCTGGAATAGATATACCAGAGGGCTCTATACATGGGAGGCATAACAACATGAAGAAAAGGCAGTGATCCTAATGGTTCACTTGGCCTAAGAATTTTGAAAATTTCCTCTTCATCATAAGAGAGTTCAGGGACAGGAAGAGGATCAGTGATCCTTAAGAGAGAATTTACAAAATTAGTAGTAATCATAATTCTCTTCCCCCTAACAAAAGTGATCATCCTTTCTTCCAAAAGATCACTATTGTCATCCAATTGATTGGCAATGGACATATTAAAGTAAAAGGATTTGACAATTGAGGGACTATAGGAAGTTTGAATGGCTAATAAGTTTTCATAGGGTTTTAGCCATGGTGATAAGTCAAGGTTACACTAATCCCTTAGCTTAGCCAAGTCTACATAAACTATGGACAGAACCCATGAGTTTCATAATGCTCTCTAAAGAGTTGTTGATTAAGCTCATAGTAGACTATGGGATTTTAGAGAAAGCTAGGGGTGGTCTTCGAATTATTGAGGATTCAATTAGAGGAGTAGGTGGTCTAGATACCTTTAAAGATTATTGAACTTCAGCAGGAGTTGAAGATTGACCTCGAAACTCAGTGGAAGAAACAATAGTCTTTCTGGGATTTTTTGGAACAGTCTCCACAGGTTCCTTATCCTTTCGCTTTGCAGCTGATGGATCAATCTTCTTAACAAGTTGTTCAAATGGCTCTTCGTTCATGACGCTTTGGCCCTTGTTTTTAGAGATGTTGTTGCATCAGAAGCCACCTTAGGTAGATACCTCTTAGGAGGTTGCTTCTCTCTTCTAGGTCACTTCAGAGGAGGAGGTGATCAAGACTAAGTTGCCTCATAATATGAGGATGAATCCTTAGGCTTGAAAGGTTTTTAGAGAGCATGATGAAAGGTTTGACTCGAGTTTAGGGTTATGGGGGAAGAGGTTTTACAGAGAGAAGAAGGAAATGACTTGAGGGTTTCAGAAAAGTGAAGACAGACAGACTGTGCAGCTATATATATAAAAGTACGTCACTCGACTTACTACTTAATCACTCGAGTTACCATGAAATGACTCAAGTGTTCATATAAATTTACTTATTGGGACCTCAAGTATGTATTTGAAAACACTTGAAAAAATGCCTCTGACTCGAGTTAACAAAGCCTTGACTCGAGTTAATAACTTATGTCAGATTCGCCTGCTCTCTGTCTTCGATTGACTCGAGTTTGCCATTCCTTCACTCGAGTTAAAAGCTTATCACAACCTCACTTGCTCTCTGTATAAGATTAACTCGAGTTACCCATCAATCCACTCGAGTTAAGAAAGCGCTCTAAATTAGATTTGCTCTCTATCTTCCATTGACTCGAGTTACCCAAGCCTTTACTCGAGTTGAGAACTTTATTCTAAACTTATGTTCTCTCTGTCTTCGTTTGAGTCGAGTTTGTCAGCTCACTCGAGTTGAGCAGTTGAGTTAGCATTTTCTCACTTCCAGTGAATGAAATACCTACAAAAATTAGACAAGAGTCAAATACTTGGTTTGGAGCAAACTGGAGTCATTTACCTTTGACTCGAGTTGCCAACTCAAGGTAGCCAATTAACACTTTCAGTGAGACACTTCAGGGAAGAATGCCTTTGAACTCTAGGAAGTTCAACTCTATGGTGACTCGAGTTATCTTTCTTCCACTCGAGTTAATGCAAGCCTGCACAAACAAATGTTAGAGCCATAGAGCATAGAAGACAAGAGATAATAACACATTTCCAGTGCAAGATCCTTGACTCGAGTTACCTTCTTGAGTTAAGAAGTGCACACTCGAGTTATATGTAGAACTTAGAAATTTTATACAAGTATAAGACAAGGTAAACATATCACACTCAAGTTATATGTAGAACTTAGATTTAATTAATATATATTTAATCATATATAATTATATAATATAAAATAAATTGGAGAAT
This sequence comes from Acacia acuminata, assembly GCA_019022655.1. NCBI lineage: Eukaryota > Viridiplantae > Streptophyta > Magnoliopsida > Fabales > Fabaceae > Acacia > Acacia acuminata. Next base: position 709,892 of record JAFJYI010000223.1, read on the forward strand.
TTATTAAATAAGTATAAGTCATAATTAAATCATGATATTATATTACATGATAGCGCGAGTAATTAAATCATGATATTATATATGATACATATATAATATATAATATAAAATAAATTGGAGAATTTATTATATTATATTTATTATATAATATAATATAAAATTAGAGAATTTTAATCATGTTTTATTTTCCTTTCAAAGTGTTGTTTGGGTATGGTGAATTTAGGGTTGTAAATTTTGTATATGGCACATTATTGCCATGCCTCTCTCTAAATAATCTTGATATACATTCTTTTCTCATCACTCCCCTATGTGAAAGCGGTTTCTAACTATGTACTTTCTTTTATTATTTAAGAAGTCCCTCATTGGCTTGAGAGGACTCCTGGTTAAATGAGCCAAAGTTTTTCTTGATTATGTTTGATGTGATATGACATAATTAATTTACACAATAAATGAATACTTGTCAAAACCTCGATCACCCATTTGTATGTTCCACCAAAGTGGATGCATCTCGAGTAATCTTGGGGAGACAAGAGAGAGAGTAATGGTGATACTATTTCATTATTGTCTTGACTTAATTGAGATCATCAAACGGTTTTGGATCTCAAGGCATTGGATGGGATTAAACATCTTAGGTCATATGATGATCGAATCCCATAAAGATCTAAGAGTTACATGTGATGTAATTGGCAAAGCGGTTACCACCTAAATAACTTAATTTTAGCGTCACAAAGCGGACTTAAATTTAAGCCAAATATGGATCTTAGCCCACTAATTATAATGAGGGTTATTAATTCGGTGGGACGATTAAACTTTGCATATCTTTTAATTGTAGAAAGTTAACATCAATCGATCGGTCCTTGAGAAGGACGGAACTCGATGAGACAAACTTTCTTGACATGTTTGAGGATAAGTGTTGACGAAAGAAAGGAGTAATCGGTAATGATCCAGTTGACGATATACATGAAGCATCGGGATGAATGGACACCTCGATGGAGATCTCACAAGATGGTGAACGTATTGGTCCTCGTTTGTTGAAGATGAAAGGCTATCTTGATCACCTTGAGAAGTGGGATTTCCGTAGGTCGGAGTTAGCTACGAGATATGATCTTGAAGGTGACCAGTTTGTCATGAACTATAATATGAACAACATGGAGAAATCAATTTTACGAGGCTGCATGGGATGCTCAAAAAGCAAAGTGAGCAAAGCATTAGAAAAAGCCCAAGACATTGTTTTGATGGTTCGAAGGAAAGGGTATGAAAAAGAAAGGCAAGGGCAAAAGATGGGGCAAAACTCGAGTGGTAAGTTAAAAGGATGGGTTTTCAAAGAGAACGACATGGATGGCAAAGTAAATGTCTTGAGGCATGCCGGTTGCAAAAGGATTCACTCAAACTCATGGTGTGGACTATGATGAAACCTTTTCCCCGATTCTTTTAGCCAAATCAATCGGAATCCTTTTGCCATTGCATCATATTATGACTATGAGATATGGCGGATGGACGTCAAAACGCCTTCCTTAACGAAAAGCGCGAGGATGTGTACATGACACAACACGAGGGTTTTGTGCGTCCGAGGACTCACGGTAAGTATGTCGGCTTCAAAGATCCATTTATGGATTGAAGCACGCATATCGGAGTAGGAATCGTCGTTTTGATGAAGTAGTCAAAGAGTTTGAATTCATTCAAAACATCGATGGACCTTGTGTTTACAAGAAGGTTAGTGGGAGCACGGTTGTATTTCTAGTGCTTTATGTTGATGACATCCTACTCGTGGGAATGACATTCCTACCTTACAGTGTCAAGTCTTGGTTAGGAAAGTCTTTCTCAATGAAAGATTTAGGCTAAGCCACTTATATCCTTGGATTAGGATTTATAGAGATAGATCTAAAGAGGCGATTTGTAGGCCTAAGTCAAAGCACGTATATAGACAAGATCTTGCATAGGTTCAGTATGTAGGATTCTAAAAAGGGGTAACGTACCAGCATCTCATGGCATCCATCTCGGTAAGGATCGTGTCCTAGTACACAAGATCAAAGAGACCGCATGAGTAAGATTCCATATGCCTCCGCCGTTGGATCTATCATGTATGCCATGTTATGTACTCGTAGGATGCTTCATTTGCCTTGAGTATGACTATGAGATATCAACTAGATCTAGGTGAGGGTGGGTTCTTGTCAAGAATATCCTTAAGTACTTGAGAAGGACTAAGGACTTATTCTTGGTATATGGTGGCTTGGAAGATGAGCTCGTATGGTGGTTACAGATGCGAGTTTCCAAACTGACCAAGATGATTCAAGATTGCGATCAGGATATGTATTCTGTTGAATGGTGGTGCGGTAAGCTAGAATACCTCTAAGTAGAGTAATCGCAGCTGATTCTGGCCGAGTGTATAGCGCCCGCGGGATGCGGGAGGCCTTTTGGATTAGAAAGTTCATTTATGAACTTGGGGTGGTTCAACCATCTCAAATCCAATAGACTTGTTACGTGACAATAACGGCGCTATTACACGGACCAAGGAGCCTAGGTCACATCAAAGGACCAAGAAATGTACTCGAGCAATTTCATCCTATCGGAGAAATCGAGAGATAGAGATGATATAAAAGTATGCAAAGTACCGGGAGAAGACAATGTAGTTGATCCTCTCTGCACAAGCAACACAGCGTCATGTTACAACTAACTCGAGGTACCAACTCAAGTTGTCACTTAATCACTTCAAGTGAAGTCTAATTGCTCTTGTATTTCAGTAGCTTACCCGATATGACTCGAGTTACTGTTGGTTGATTTCCTTGATGGCAAGTGAACCAGTCGAACAAGTAATAAAGAGTAAGTAGAGTATCGTCCCACAGAGACTGAATACCAAATGAGGACACCAAATTGCAGACTAGTTGTGTTTGAAAAGAGAATCAATTTGATTTGGTTGGGAGTTTTTATGGCTATACTAATAAACAAGAAAATAAACAGAGTGTTGTAGTCATAAGAAGATATCAGTCGGAAAATAGGCTAAGCTCGGATGCATTCTTAAGCATATCAATCCCCCAGTTGCTTCACACATTGCTATAGCATTTATACTGCACAGCTTCCGCAATGCTACAACATAGATACTAATTACAATGCTATTCAGCCAACCCACCACTAGAGTCTATCGAAGCTTCCGCGTCCAATACATATAATACTAACTTTACTTCTCCCATATGCCTATGACAATTTTCTAATTAGATCAACATTACAAAGCAAAGTGTTATGGTTATGAGCGTTAGACCTATTTTGAAGCCTACAATAATAGGTCAAGCTTTGCATCAGCCTGCCTAGCAATCACTGTTTCTCAGAGGTCTAATCCGACTCCCTTCCAGTAAGCCGAGGCCACTGATCTAGCCCTTAGCTTCCACTAATCGACAAGATAATTAATTTATTGATAAGCAAACTGAATTTATTGAATTAAGAACTAGCATCTAGGTTCATTCCAAACTTAAGAAATCATCATTGCTCAGCCATAGGAAATTTAGTTCATGACTGACGAGGGAAACACAAAACAGATAATAATAAAATAACCCATGATCAAAAAATTAAAATGAAAGAAAAACAAAAAGCTTGATGAAGTTCCGACGGCATGGAAGAAGCCCTGTCACGTCACCACTACACGTCTTCTTCTCTCCGTCTTACTGCAAGGAAGGATACTGGGTTCTCTTGGAGTTTTTGTGCCTTGTGAACTCTCTCTCTCTCTCTTCTTTCGAGTCTGGCCATATGAATAGGATTAGACTCTTAGTGACTCGACCTCCTTTAGGGTTGGCTGTTGTTTCTTTAAATAGGCTGGTCTTACTTGTAGCGTACGTTCAATGATCTGGGCCTTTCCTAATCTGTTGAGGTCCAATAGTATCTTCTTTTGCAATCTAGGTAGATTTATTCTACTGATACTACGGGATTCTTCAAATCTTTAGTTTTGATCCTCCGCATCTTCTATTTCAATACGTCAGCAATCTAACCGTTATTCTCGCACTACCATATATTTCCTAAAACAACCTTGACACAAGATTAGAACATATGTCGCATAGCATTGCGTCTTTTACTTTGCTATAGCTTCAGAGATGCCTTATATTGCACTGCGATAAGCTGTCATGATGCTATAGCATAGTATCAGCTTTGCTATACGTTCTTCTCTTAAAACCTCGTAACTTGTTCTTTTCTTAGCATGTGTTTAGGATGTAAATGGTTTTTATCCTTCAGTTCCCTATATCATGAATTAATGCCTTTTTTCTTAGATTGATTGCAGTTAAGCTCGTATTTACCATTCAATTCAGTCATAAAATATAGGGAAAACATGGCATAATTAGTGCTCATCAGTTACACTTAACTTTGTTAGCCTATGATACTTTTCTTCTCCACAGAGTCCTACAAAAACAAAGTCTAGATACTCTGAAGCTTAAGTTAATGACTGTTTATCATCAAAAACATAATTGAACAAAGTAGAGATGACTTATAACTCATTGGGATTTACCATTCCCAATTTTCTTTTGATGAAATGAACTGCTCCTTAGCTAGTAGCTTTGTGAAGATATCAGTAAGTTGAAGATGAGTGGAGATGAACAACATCTTGATATCCTTCTTTTGAACATAATCTCTGATGAAGTAATGTCTAACATCAATATGCTTATTCTTGTGTGTTGAACTAGATTCTTTGCCAAGCTAATTATGCTGGTGTTGTCATAGAGAATCGAGATTACTTTCAGGTAGATTCTCAAATCTTAAAGTTGTTGCTTAAGCCACAATACTTGAGCACAACAACTAGATGCGGCAATGTATTCAGCTTCAGTTGATGATAATGAAATAGTTGTTTTCTTCTTGCTAAACCATGAGACAAGTGAGCCTCCAAGGAACTCACATTGGCTACTTGTACTCTTTCTGTCTGTCTTATATCCAGCATAATCCGAAGCTGAATAGGCCACAAGATACTTTGATTATCCTTTGGGAAACCACAATCCAAGATCCTCGGTCTCAGCAAGATATCTGAAAACTCTCTTCACATGTTCAGCATGAGACTCCTTTGGGGCATATTAATACCTTGCACACATTCCCACACTAAATTGGATGTCAGGATGAATGGCAATCAAGTATAGCATAGATCAAATCATTCCTTTATACTTGGTTATGTTGAAGTCTTTGCCCTTTTTCATCAGCATCCAAAGAAGTAGTTGAGCTCATTGAAGTGTCAGCTCCATTGCATTGGTCCATTCCATACTTCTCTGAGATACTTGGTCTTAGAGATGAAGATTCCATTCTTCCGTTGTTTGATTTGCAGACCAAGGAAATAGTTTAGTTCTCCCATCATAGACATTTCAAATTCTTCCTGCATTGTCTTAGAAAAATCTTCACACAAAGCATCATTAGTAGCACCAAATATAATATCATCGACACATATTTAAAAAATTAATAAATCATTCCTCTTATTGCTTATAATGAAGAGAGTAATATCTACTTTGCCTCTAACAAATCCTTGATCAAGAAGGAGTTTACTTAGTCTCTCATACCAAGCTTTAGAGCTTGCTTAGGACCATACAAAGCTTTCTTGAGGTGAAAGACATAATCTGGATGATGATTATCTTCAAATCTAGGAGGTTGTTAAACATAAACTTCCTTTTGAATAAAGTCATTTAGAAAATCACTTTTCACATCCATTTGGTACAATTTGAATCCCTTAATGCAAGCAAAGGCTAAAAGAACTCGTATAGCTTCCAATCTTGCCACTCGAGCATATGTTTCTTCATAATCAATTTATTCTTCTTAATTATAGCCTTTGGCCACTAATCTTGCCTTGTTACAGACAATGATTGCGGATTCATCACGTTTGTTCTTGAATACCCATTTAGTATTAATAATCATATGGTCTTTAGGCCTAGGTACCAAGTCTCAAACTTGATTTCTTTCAAATTAATGTAACTCCTCTTGCATTGCTATAACCCAATCATTGTCTGAGAGGCCTTTGTTAATCTTTAAGGGTTTAATCTCATAAATGAAAGCAGAGAAAGTAACTTCATTTAAAGTACTTTTTCGGGTTCTCAATCCTTGATTTACATCACCTCTTACTTGGTCCAGTGGATGACTCCTACTGTATCTCTAAGCTTTAAGTTGAGATTGATCAGTGTTTTTGCAAGTATTTTCATTTTCAAGTTCTGTTTCCAAAGGATTTTTAGAATTTTCCAAAACAGAATAAGTTTTTGAAATAGATTGACTTTGAAAGATAGGTTCATCATCATCTAGAGATTTGTTAGACTTGGCTTCATATAATACAACATGTATTGACTCTTCAACAATATGAGTACATTTATTAAAGATTCTGTATGCTTTACTCCTATTAGAATAGCCAAGAAATATACTTTTGTCTGACTTAGGATCAAACTTTCCTAAGTTGTCCTTACCATTATTGTGAACAAAGCATTTGCAGTTGAAGATATGCAAATGAGCTAGGTTAGGCTTCATTCCTTTGTATAGCTCATATGGAGTCTTTTCAAGTTTCTTTCAGAGATACACCTGATTTGAGATGTAACAAGCAGTGCTTATGGCGTCTACCCATAAAACTTGGGAAGTTTGATTCTCGTTCAACATTGCTTTAGCCATCTCAGTGAGGACTCTGTTCTTTCTCTCTACAACTCCATTTTGTTGAGGAGTCCTCGGGGCTCAGAAGTTATGATCAATCCCTTGAGCATCGCAGAACTCTCCGAAAGCATATTTTTCAAATTCTTCTCCATGATCAGTTCGTACTCCTAAAATAGAGAAACCTTTCTCGTTCTGTACCTTCTTGGCAAAAGCAACAAACAGATCAAATGTTTCATCTTTAGAAGATAAGAATGTTTTCCATGAAAACCTTGAGAAATCATCGAAAATGACCAAAGTATATAAATTGCTACTAAGGCTTTTTACTCTAGCAGGTCCAACTAAATCCTTATGAAGTAGTTGGAGTAGTCGATTGGTTGAAATTTCATTCTTTGATTTAAAAGATGACTTGGTTTGTTTACCTCTTTAACAACCATCACAGATCATGTCATTTTTAAAATAGAGTTTTGGTAAACCAAGGACCAAATCTTTTCTTAGCCACTTGCCCAACTGAGACATATTAACATGAGCTAATCACTTATGCCACAGCCAACTCTCATCCAGGTTACCAATAAAAGAGTTTTCAGAAACAATGTTATTGCTAAGAAGGTTTAAAGTATAGCAGTTACCTTTTCTAGGAGCCCTGAATAAGGCTTTCAAGTTACATTTATCTAACGGCAGGTCATTCTTGCTAACAATAAGACACTCTTCTGAATTGAACATAACCCAATTATGTTTGTCTGTACTTTGGTTAACACTGAGGAGGTTGTGACAAAAACCTTCTACTAGATAGACATCTTTGATTTGGGGGCCATCCTTGTTTCCAACTTCACCAACTCCAGCAATTCTACCGGACTGATTTCCCCCAAAGGTCAGAGCTTTATTGTAGCAAACTTGGATTGATCTCCCATCATATGTGTAGAGCATCCACTATCAATTAACCACTTGTTGGACTTTAATGCTCTTAGACAAACCTGCAAGTAAAAAACAACCAAGTCTTAGGTACCAATCTTTTCTTAGGCCCTTTTGGGTTAGTCTGTGTCTTAAGAATCTCATAAGATCCCTTAGGCACCCATCTATAATTTCCTACAAGCTTAACCTTTCTTTATTTTGAATGAAAACAAGAAGAAGTGTTATGCCCCTTTTGATTACAATAATTGCATTGAGCAAAGGGATTTGAGGAATCTAAAGATTTTTTAAAATAACTTAGATATGTTCTTTCTCCAGTTTTCTTCTTTCCTTTTCTTTTGTCAAAATCAGGTTTATAATCAATTCCTGATTTGTCATTTATATATCTTTGTTGTTTCAAAATCACATTGAGCATTTCACTATCTTGAGTGAACTTCTCAAGAGTTTTGGTGAGATAAACATTCTTTTTTCTCTAAAATTGAACAATTTTCACAAACTAGAGGAGGGACATTTTGAATTTGTTCCTAAATAGTTTTAACTTTTCTTTTTTAGGAGAGAAGCTCTTTAGCAAGTTTTCAAAATTCAAAATGAAGAGAGTTGTATTCATATAGAAGTTCATTAAAAGACGGTTCAAAATTGTTCACCTCTTCATTTTCAAGTTCTTCTTGAGCCACGAGGCATATGTTGGCAATTTCTTCTTCATCACCTTCTTCTTCATCTGATGAATTATCTCCCCAGATGGCTAAAACATAGGTCTTCTTCTTGAACTATTGAATTTCTTCTTATCTTTCTCCTTGTTCTTAGTTGAGGGCATTCTGACTTGATGTGGCCTGGCTTTTAACATTTGTAACAGATGATAGGCTTCTTAGGTTCACCGTTGGAGTTACCTTTGTGAAACTTCTAGAATCCTTGATCTTTCTTGTAAAATCTCTTGAATCTTCGAACCATCATACGAAGCTCTTCATCTTCATCATCTTAGTCATCTTCTTCTTTTTCTTCTTTCATAGTATTAAGGGAAATTCCCTTATGTTTGTTGTTGATCTCGTCTAGAACTTTATCTTCCCTTCATACTCGGATAGACTTCCGAATAAGGCAGTGATGGATTGCATTGACTCTCCACGAGCCTCTTCAATTTCCATGACTTTTGTTTCTCAATCCTTCATCAAGATATTCAGAATTTTTCTGACTTGAGAGTTATGTTCATAAGTCTTACCCAATGCTGATAACGGATTGATTAGATGAGTAAAGCAAAGTTGAAAATGTCCAATTGATTCTCCAGACTTCATGCGAAAGAGATCGTATTCAGTCGTTAAATTGTTGATTCGATTCTCCTTTATACCATAGATTCCTTGATATGCAATCTCTAAATATTTCCGCATTTCTTTTGCACTTGACAGATTACATATACGAAAGTATTCCTTTTGACTGAGCGCACTCTGACCAAGAGGGGGTGAATTGATAGATTACATATACAAAAGTATTTTTGACATATTTCCACATTTCTTTTGTGTTTGAAGGATGGAATATCACCAAGATGGGGGTGAATTTGGTGATTTAAAAACTTTTTGCAATTAACCCCAGAAACTAATAGAAAAGCAAAGTAATGAGATAAAGGATAAAAGACACAAGAGACTTATATTGGTTCGATCTAAATCTTGACCTACATCCAATCCCCAGATGCTCTGGGTTTTTCACTAACTCTTTTAATTGGTTACATACTCTGTAACTCACAAGTAATTCTCTCTCTAGGATTCACTCCCCTTTACAAGTTGTAATCAATACACCCACTCTTAAGGTCTCTTTACCTTGAGTTTTTTACAAAGATATTGATCATATAATTAACTCTCTTACAAAGTAGATTAAGAAACATTGAAGTTCAGATATCCAAAGATATTACAAATAAATGAATGAAACAGTATTCGCAATAAATTCGTTTGAGTGAATGTTTCAATGGTTCAACTGAATTGAATGCTTCTACTATTATTTGATGGTTGAAATTAATGACCTTGAGGAGCTTCAGTGAATCCATTGTGACTAATAAATATAGCCATTAGATGTTGAAGATCGGCCATTACTCACAACTTCGATTCTGCAACTAATCGTTGTCATTCTGCCGCTTGACATTCTTTCAGTTTTTCCCATTGAATGTTGTAGCATTTAATAAAGGAAAGAGAACAGGAATGCCTTCTAGTTTTCCAGAGAATGGTTACCCAGTTCGTTCTTGGTTTTCTACAACTGCATTAAATGCTGGTTCTGAGAGGATTAATGCTTTTTGAGATTTGTGAGTTAATCACTTGCATGATCATCTAAAACTCATTAATACACTAATTAAACATAGTTAGGAACAATAATGAGTGATGATAAGAAGATATTGAATCATAATCAATGATTTTAACTTTACGAACACGGTGATTTGTAGAACCAGAAAAGCCAACTTGAGTTAATTACTAACTTACTCGAGTTGATCATTCATCACCCGAGTCACATTTTTATCTTCTCTAAAAACATGTTTGAAAAACAAAAGTTAAGAATAAAAGGATGTCTCTGTAGAACTTTACTCAAGTCAATATCATTTTCGCAAATGTCTTCGAGTTATATTTGAAAATGATTTGACCAAGAGATGACACTCAAGTCATTAAGTGATGACTCTAATGCGTGACTTGAGTCATCTAAGTCTTAACTCGAGTTGTCAAAATATGTTCACATATAAATTGGAGATGATTTTTCAAGGTGACACTCGAATCACACAAAATTAATTGGAGGCAATATTTTGACTACTTGAATATATTTGAACACAGGACTTGGGATTTTTAAAAAATAAGTTTAAGTCCACACAAGGTCAGCTCAAGTCTAACACTATTAACTCGAGTTGATGATTTTCATTAAAAGCATTTCACAAAGTCTTAACTCAAGTCAGTCAAGAATTAAAATTCATTTTGAGTGAAGTTACAAAACACTCGACTCGAGTCAATTCAACCTTGACTGAAGTCTGTTTTTGACAGATACATTAACCAAGTTACTGATTCAAGATTTAAACAAGATGAAATATTTTCACTTGAATCATTAACTTTATTTCATTTACAATTGTCTATTATCATCAAAACAAACATAGAGAACTAACAGTGTTTTGATAATCTCTCTGATATATTGTAAAATATTTTTGAGTGCTTATGTTGCTACAATATGATTCCAGCCCTTTCTGAAATTTCAATGATCTTGTATTTATCTTCATTAACCAATCTAAATTTTGTCATTGTCAAAAATGGGGGAGAATGTTAGTTGATGTTTTGATGATAACAAACTTTATAAATGTTATTGTGAAACAGATCACTCGAGTTAGAAAGTGTCACTAAAGTGATGTCTCTGAGAATCTTGGCTAGTGATGAAGTTGATTTATGAAAAATGGTTGATACACTCAAGTGAGAGAAGTGCAACTTAAGTGATAACCTATAATCACTATCAATGTAACGGCTAGTGAGTGATAGAATGTGTGAAATGAAAGTGAAGGAAATCACCAAGAGGGGGGGTGAATTGGGGATTTTAAAATTCTTTTCGGATCACCCACACAAATGTGAGATAATATCAAGGCAAAGTGGAGATAGAGAAGAAGAGCTTGACGTAAGATTTATCTTGGTCGTCCAGTCCCCGATCACTGCGGGATTTTCCACTATCACTCAAGAACAATTACACACTCGTACTCGGGATGATCCTCTCCCTAGGACTCACTCCCCCTTACAAGTAATTGCTTACAACGAGATACACACTCGTAAACGAAGGATGCTTCTCAACCTAGGACACACTCCCCCTTAAACTCGTAAACGAAGAATGTGATGTCAATGAATGATATACAAGGAAATAAACTCTCTCTAAGAGTAGATATGATAAGCACCGAAGCTCAATGTATCAAAGAATCAAATGAATCTTGTTTTCTTCTCGTTTGTCAAACTTCAAATCTTCATGTATTTATAGTGATTTGAAGCTTGTGAACGTTATAGAGTGCTTCAACCCATTCGAAAATATGAATGGGTGTTTCTTTGATTTATGAATAAAATGGCTCTTCAAGAAGTGTCCCATGTGGTCTTGTTTGAAGAATGATGATGTCCAAGTAGTGGATGTTGTTCGCATTGAGAAAAGTGCAATTGCTTGGTTAGAGAAGATATATTTAAATATTGCAAGTTGATAAGTTGCTTTATTTGACTTTTAAGCAAATCCAAATCTGAAATCTCACAAGCAACCGGTTAAGATTGGTTAGAAATATATATAAGAATCATATAAAACATATACAACCAATGATTAAATCCTAAGTGAAAATCAAAATCAACATTTTCAAGAAAAGCTGTCGTTTCCAAGCCGGAACTCGAGTTCACATAGCTAGGCTCGAGTTTGCTCTTCAATAAAGATGAATAGAACCAAAATGTAGAGAACCGAGGTTTATAAAATTTGTGGCTAAACCCGAGGTTTGCATTTTAGGCTCGAGTTTAGACTTCTATCGAGCAAATCATCGGGAAATCAGTTTGAAACACATTTTGAATAAAACATGAACTCGAGTCTATAAGTGATGAACTCGAGTTTGACACTATTCATGTCAAAATAAGTTATAGCTTTTAAAACACGAACCGGAGGTTCCACGGGCAAACTCTAGAGTTCACTTGTGTTAAAAATCAATTTGCTCTCGTAAGACATGAACTCGAGTTCATAAATGTAAACTCGAGTTTGCTCAACTTAGAAAACTTCTGGAAAACTTTTGGCTTGACGCAAACCTGAGGTTCATGAAAGCAAACCGGAGGTTCATGAAAATCTCATTTGAAAAATTCATCCTTGAGAGGCAAACTCAAGTTCATCACTATGAACTCGAGTTCACATGTTTGTAAACTCATTGAAGATTTAAAGCTGGAGGTACGAACCCGAGGTTTGAAAAATTGAGTCTCAAGTTTAAAATTGTTTTCAAGTGAACATGCTCTGTCTCTCACGAACTCGAGTTCACAAGTGTAGGCTCGAGTTCATTCGGCTTGTCTCGATTTCAAACTTCCGGTCATGTCTCGGGTTCAAAGATCAAACTGGCAAGTTTGGCTTCTCTGTGAGCAACGAACTCGAGTTCGCCTTTCTAGGCTCGAGTTCGACACTAATAGGATGTTTTTGAACTGAAATCAGCAAGGTTCAAAACTTTGTTTAACTTATCAAAAACATTCCGAGACTTGTTTGCAATTGTCGTTATCATCAAAACACATATAGAACTAACATGAAAAACTCTCATGCACTCGAATTCAAGAGAGGCACTCAAGTGGTACTTGTGTCACTGGCAAGGTACCTAATGGTGAACCTTAAAAAACCACTTACGCACTCAAAATACATAAGAGGAACTTGAGTAATGCCCAAAAATTTTGTAGGGTACCTAAAGATAATGAAGGGAAAGAAGGCTAGTCACTTAGTTACTAAGGTAGCACTCGAGTGATACACAAGTATTGCAAGTTATCTCTTAGTAATTAAAATGAGATAATATGGGAAAGTTTTAAAAGGATAAGATCACCCAAGTGCAAATTATTCACTTGAGCGACACATGTTAAAATCATGTTATCAATCTTTACTTACTTGCTAGTGATCAACCAATGTTTTTTTTTTTTAAAAAAAAAAGACTAAGAAAGGCACTTGAGTGATATAATGCAACTTGAGTGACATAGTATGGTTACCAACAGGTAACTTGCAAAGACCTTCACATTCTTTTTAGTTACCACTTGGTACCTCTGTATGATAGAGCATCACTAAAGTGATAAGTCATCATTCCAGTGACATTGAGAACAAAATTTTTCAAACACCATCTCAGAAATTTCGATACTTATTCCAAGTATGTTAGAATCTAACTAAAATGTTTTTTTGTTGTTTTTAAAAATCACTAATCACATTTGTGTACAAGTTTCAGACATCTAAACAAGGATTAAACTCAAAATCACATAAAGCACTTTTGTGTCAGAAGCATTAAATGTAGGTAACCTCAACCAATCCAAGTATTCTCTTTTACCAATGGCTATATCATATCTCTAATGGATATTCAAATGTTTCAACAGTCATTAATTCCTTCAAAGCTATAAATACAGAAGCATTCAAGACGGAGCCAACTACCTATGGCAAAGTTCACTATTGCATTAAGTTCGTGTGCTCGTTCATTATGATATTCTTTTGATATCCTTCTAATATTATTGTAATTCAGTGTTTATCACATATACTCTTTGAGAGAGTCATTGTAAACCCATTTATTACTCTTACCGTGAGTTACTCAAGGTAGTGGGACCTTGAGTATGGGATTTGATTACAAAGTTTAAGGGGGAGTAAGTATCCTAGAAGAGGAACTTGCTTGTAGAGCCCGACAAATCTTGGAGAATAGTGGAAATCTCAGAAGGCTTCTAAGGACTAGACGTAGATCAAGTGGTTTGGACTGAATTAGTACAAATCTCATGCATTTATCTGTGGTGACATCTCTTCAACTATAGTTTATTAATATTTACATTAAATTTTGAGTTTTTAATTATCACTCAATTCACTTCCTCTTAGGTGAAAGTCTTGTTCTAACCTTTGGAATATTTTAAAATATCTTTATGAATTTTTGAATTATTTTCAAACTATAAGATTATTAAGTTATGGATGAGATTATAAGAAGTCTCATCGACAAGCTTTATGGTTACGTTGCAAGGGTCCAAATACAATAATATCTTGTGGAGACTTTTTATATTTAAAGATCCAAAGACAAGTTCCTCTAAGATTTTAGGTGACCAAATCCATTATTTTTCAGATTTCATTATATAATTTCTACATTATCAAAGCTCTCCTACTAACCTGTTTCTAAATTTATATTCATATTCACTCATCTCTATACATTCAGTACATATCTTCCATATTTTTATTACTCCTTTTAGTCCTTACTATAAGACTTATTTACCAAATTTGATTAGATTAAGAAAGTTTGTTATGTTAGTTAATATAACAAGTATATTCTAAAACACTTTAGTCATCTTCTTTAATTCCCTCCTTCCCCTCTTTGAATATTGTTAAGAGAGTATCAATAAGGGTAAATTAGGAAAATATGAAAAATATTCATATATTTAGAACCAAGGTTAATTCTCTAAATATGTCATATATTAAATATCAAAGGGAGTACTTAACTTTTCAATTCACACCATTGTCATCTTAAAATGTTTTTAGTGTTGGTTAATTTTGGGTTGTTGAACAACTTTCATGCAAAAGCTCGAGAGGTTAAAAACAAAAATTTTATTATTTCTTGTCATGTGAAATTTAATATTTGCTCATGAGTTATAACTTGTAATTCTTTATGGTACTTATGAGTTATAACCCATAATTCCTTGTGGTTACATGAATTGAAAAGTTAATCCTCATGAGTCCTAACCTGTAACTCTTTACGGTATTCATGATTTATACTCGTAACTCTTTACGGTACTCATGAAAATTAGGATGTGAAAAATTAGAAATTTTGTTCATAATTGTGGAACCGGTAACTCTTTAAAGTCCTCATGAGTTATTAACCGTAACTCCTAGACCAATGAGTTGTTATTATTATTTTTCTTTCCTTAAACTTGTAACTCTTTACAGTACTCACAAGAACCCGAAACTCTTTTCGATACTCATGAGTTATAACCCTAACTCTTTATGATACTCATTGGTTTTACTCTAAGATATTTTATGTTTCTATTGTCTTAACATTATAACCCATAACTCTTTACGATGCTTATGAGAATCCGTAACTCCTTATGGTGCTCATAAATTATAACTTAGGATCTACTCATTAAAACACATAAAGGGGTTTAAGGAATACCTTTGATCAATTGAAGAGACGAGAAAGATTATGATGTCCTCTAATGTTGATCCACACGGCTATCTCTCAATTGCAATGAGAACTCAATCTCCGTGACTCCTCCTTCTCTTTGAATGCTTGCTAAGCGATGGCAAGGTAGAGGCTTCAAGTTCTTTGGTTTTCTTTTCTCAAGACGATGATGATGTCTTGAGATTAGTTGGAGGATAGGATGAACAAGATTGGATCTTATCTCTTGAATTGGCGTCTTTCTTGCTCTTCTTATATGCCGCCACTCGCCTCTCAAATTCATGATTAACCTGCACATCTGATGAGTACGATTTATAATATATATTTATTACTTATTTTTAAATCTAACTTTTAAAAAAATGAAGTAGATGACATATGGACTTTTCAAATAAGTATATTTGGTTAACTAACGGGTAAACTCAACCTGAATAATAGCCATAGTGAAATTGCTATGATTTGGAAACTTTTAAAACAACATTGCACTTGAGTGAAAACTTTTCAAGGCAAATTTGCATCTAAACAAAAAACAAATGACATAAATGACACGTGGATTACTATCTTAGTATATTTGATCAACTAACGGTCAAACTTAACCGGGATAATGGCCAAGACAAAATTGATACAATTTAGAAACTTCTATGGTACATTGCACTTTGAAAAACTTTCATGACAAAATTGCTCTATTGTTAGGGAAAATAGACCATTAACCCTTGAAAATAATTAAAGATTATGGTTGAAAAATGATAACTCTAGAAAATATCTCAGATTACTACTAAAAAATTGAAAAACAAACTACCAATGGGAATTAGGTCTAACAAAAGGAGCTAATGTTTTACAACGTGGTGAACCATAGTTCAAATCACCGTTAAGAGTGGTGTCCACACACCTACAATTTGTGCCCCGACAATGCCTGTAATAGAATTGCATTGAATAGCAGGATATTTTTGTTTACGAAAAAAATTGAAAAAAAAACTGATTATTGGAAAAAAAATATGTAATATAATTATTAAAATTATGAAATGGGAGTGATGAAAAACAATTAACTTTATGATATTTGAGAAAATACTTGAAAAGTTTATTTTAACGGTATGAGTCGTGGCCCCGTAATTGTCCATCCATTGATTGCATCGCAGTAGATAAGGGAGATTCCGTGTCCCGCCACATCAAGTTGCGAAGAATATGTAGGTTTTATGTCGTAGTGCCACGTGTCCATCTTCCCCCTACCCGTCTCTCCAAAATTGGACAATGCAGAATTCGCCGTTACCCTTCCCTTTCTCTGCCGAAAAACATTAATTTCTTAATTGTTTTTTCGTTTATTAAAAAAAATTATTTAGTGGTTTTAATATATTTTCTCTCGCCCCTTCGTTTCTCACTCGTTGTCTCGCGGTTTCCGTCGTGAGCTCTGTCGCAGGCTTCTCTCTCTTCGGATCGAATTCCCCACCAGTGAGGGAACCCCCAACAAGCCCAACAATTTATTAAAAAAAAAGAAGGAAAATTCGTTTGCCTTCCGTTGCTTATTCTCACCCAAATCTAAATTAATAAGGGAATCCAATCTTGTTATTAGGATTCGATACCGGGAGATTTTGCTTTCGCTCCTCGATTGTGTCTGCATCGGGGAAATTTAGGGTTGTCTCGTTCTTTTGTCATCGTCATCATCTCGATTTGTTTAGGTTTGATTTTTCTCTGCCTATACAATATTTTTCTTTCTGCTATATTCCGTTTTTATCTTCTTTTGATCTGTATATTGTGTTATTAGATTTTTTTCTGGCCTTGTTCTTCTATTATTGTCAAACCCAAGTGCTTATGGGGTTGGACCCGAAAAAATAAGAGCAATTTGATTCGCTATTTGGATTCTTCTGATTGATTTTTGGCTATTTTATTTTTTCCCCTCAAGTTCTTCTCAGGAAACTCGGTGAAAATTTTGGTGCGTTGTTTTAGTTTGCCATCCGAATTCGAGGGTTTTCTTCTTAGATCGTCCAGAACCTTCTCTTTAGTTCTCCTTTTGTTTTCCGCTCTATATCTCCCACTCATTGTTCATCTTCTCAGAGAAAAATCACATAAAAAAGTTAGGGTTTGCGGATTTTCTTTTAGTTGGGGTGTACATAGATAGATGAGATGGCCTTGAATTTCTCGCATCGACCCATCTTTGCGGCTCACGATGTTGACAATTGCTTTGATTACGGAAGGGATAGATGTGATAGGCCTGGGTCACAGGAGTCTGTCTCGAAGGACATTCTTGACCTTTTGCCATCGGATCCCTTTGGCATGGATATCAGTTCTACCGTCACGGCCATCACAGGATGGCTAGAGGATTTGGAAGCTGATTACGTTGGATATAGAGGGAAGGACGTTGGGGCAAGTGATGGTAATTATCAGCTCGTTGCTGGATTGAATTTAATTTGGAACAATGCCATGAGGCTCCATGCGTTTCCTGGCAGCTTGTGCGTTGAGAACAAGCCTCACATAGCAAGTGGTTTTGGTGACGGTTTTCAGAAAGAAGCTGGAGTTGCTTCGAGCAATGATGACTTTGGATCTTCTTGTAACACGGGTGACATGCTGGGCTTTGGCTATAAAGATTCAGGGATTGATTGTTGGTCCCCTAACACGTGCATGAATGATGGGAATCACCCAGAAGATGAACTAGCTCATCCTCCTGCCCTAGGTTATGCTCTCTCTCATCTGGGTGTCCGTGATCTTCTTGCTGTTGAGAGAGTATGCAAGTCTCTGAATGATTTGGTCCGAGAAGATCCTCTTCTGTGGAAGAGTATCCACATAGACCAACCTATCAATGAGAAGATTACTGATGACCTTCTTTTGCAACTAACTAAAAGGGCACATGGTAATCTTCAGAGCCTAAGCCTGGTGGAGTGTACAAGGATAACAGATGATGGTCTGAAGCAGGTTCTTGAAGGCAATCCCAATTTAACCAAGGTGAGCAAATGAGTATGAATTAGCGTAAAA
Organism: Acacia acuminata; assembly: GCA_019022655.1. Classification (NCBI taxonomy): domain Eukaryota; kingdom Viridiplantae; phylum Streptophyta; class Magnoliopsida; order Fabales; family Fabaceae; genus Acacia; species Acacia acuminata. Next base: position 728,172 of record JAFJYI010000223.1, read on the forward strand.
TGCTTTAAATTTTAAATTGGATATTATATAAGTTGGCTGTTCATATACGTCCCTATTTGGCCTGAACCTATAGCATGTTTATTTAGATTTTATGCGCTTAGTTTGAATATTGTTGCCATCATTATTAACATCTAATGTCTACACTATGTATCTCAAGCCTTTAGAGCTGTTGCCTTTCTTTTTATGTATGTAATTTGTTGCATGAATTTTTTTTTTTCCCTCTCTCTCTCATCCTTCATCTGTTTCGAAATTTTGAAAAATTGCTATTCTGGATATGGCTTCAGGAATGCACTTTAATATTCATTATTGACTGAACTTTTATGGACGGGATGGCAATCTACGTAGGAAAAGCATGAATTTTCTACTTAGGCTTTAGACAACATATGGGTGGCTACAACTGTATATTTTGCGCTTAAAAATCTCCTGACCAAATTTTGCGCATGCAATGTGTTTTCACATTTGTACTTTTGGTAGAAAATGTGGTATTTTCCTTTCTAGTTTGGAGGAAAGTGCAACCAAACTTTGATGGTGTGATTAAATTCAGTTGATGATAGTCCCATCTGAAATTAGATAATACTGATGTATGCAAGTTTAGTTTTTAGATGCATATAAGTTAATGGTTCATACCTTTCACAGCTCTGGGCACCTTGAAGTAGCATAGGTGGTATTTGTGAAACCTTCTTTCTTGTGACTTCATATGGATCTGTATGCTGGCTCCTGCTTTTTCTTAACTGTTATTGTATCTACTCTGAGCGTTGAATACTTTAGGTTTAGACAGGATTCATAAATTGACAAGCTGCTAAATTGTTTTCCTTGCTTCACAGTTGAGTGTTCCAGGATGTACAAGACTCAATGTTGAGTGTATTGTGAATATCCTGAAGGATTTCAAGTCTACTGGTACCCATGGAGTGAAGCACTTGCGCATAGGTGGCCTTTATGGTGTCACAGAAGAGCATTTTGAAGAATTGATGCTTTTGTTGGGCACTGATAGCCAGATGTTGCAGCAGTCTCGCAAACCACATTTTTATCATAGGGGAAACCTGTATTTGTCTGATGATGATGACTGTGCCATAGATATTGAGATGTGTCCAAGATGTCAGAATTTCAAGCTGGTTTATGATTGTCCAGCGGAGGGTTGCCAAGGGATGGGGCATGCTGCTCAGGCGTGCCGGGCATGCACTCTTTGCATAGCCCGCTGTAGTCAGTGTGGGCAGTGCATTAATGACAACGAATATGAAGAAACATTTTGCCTGGAACTACTTTGCGCTGATTGTGCAGATTGTCCAGCGCCAGCTGAGGGAACCAGATAGGGAAGGCTTCTATTTTTCTCAAACAGGGTTATGTCTTTTATGATGGTAGGGGCTGAAGGTAAATTACATGTGTGAGTGTGATAAGTTTATTTTTCTGATGAAGAAGAGAATTACTCATGATTCAAAAATCAAGCCAAAATCTAGGATCGTCTAAAATAAGCCTTATGTTAGGAACCTCTGAGTTATTGTCACAGGGTTCACCTGTTTGAGAACTTCTGTTGTCATGGCCTGCTATTTTCTATCATCACACTCGATGTTTGTCTTGCTGAAGAAAAAAATACAAAAAAAAGAGGCTGAAGGGGGAAAAAAGAGAATCTACAGATGTAATGTAACTCATAAAAAGGGGGAAAATATTTTAAGAGATGGGCGCTTATTCCTCAGAAACAGATTATTTACGGAGGTCCTTACTCCTTATCAAGAATAAAGTCTCATGAAAACATGAGAAATGTTGGGTTGTGTTGGGACTCAAGTGCCATTCCTTTTATCCTTCCTGGACCTGGAGGTTTGTTGCATTCACTGTGGTAGAGTTTCCATATCGTGGAGAAGTGGAATTGGTTTCAGTTTTAACATTCTGCACGTATGGAAAAGCTGTGTTGTATCAGTAGTAACCTGGAGGCCATTGGTTTCATTGTGCTATGGTTATCGATCACCTCACCATTGTTGTAATGAATGAACATTTTTCTGCTTATGTGGCAGTTGAGGCTACGGATGCTGCGGTTTTAGGGTTTTTTTGGCTGCCATTTGACCTTCATGTTTAGCTGTTTTCACACAATTCGTTGTGTTCTGGTTTATGTATTCTGTTGATTCTCTTCTTCCTTGTATACAGAGGAGGGGACAAAATAATAATGAAGGATCAAGTGAAACAGGCTTTGTGGTGTTCTATGATCCATGTAACTGACCCCACATAGTGCGATAATGTGTTGTTGTAACAAGTGAAACAGGCTTTTTATTTTATACCCCTTTCAACTTGTGTCTTTAGCTACGTGTGCCAGGTGAAATAAAATAACATGGAACTCTAGAATCTGTTACATGTATGTTTGCTGAAGAATTTCGTTTGACAATAATGGGCTTTACTTAATTATCTTCATTGTGCCTATGTTATGTACTTTAGGTTGAATAGGCTTTTTTGTCTTGCCAGGTTTCTTTTATTAGAATGTGTCACTGGTTAGACATGGATTTTTTAGTGTTTTCCCTGTATTTACCCCGTTTCTTGTTCATAGGTTATGTAGACCACGTTTCGGTTCCTCGATAGGATGGGACAGTCTGGACTATGGAATTGTCTTTTGGTTCAGAGGTGATAAAAATATGATTTCCTCTATATTTGGCACTATCTGTACTTCTTTGTTTGGAACTTTGTTGCTAGCTTTTTAAATTGAATCCAAATATAAGAAAATATAGGTATTCTTGAAGTTTTTAACAAAGCATGAGGTAGTTTTAAGGAATATTAAATGTTTTTGTCTTAATAGAAATTAATGTGATGAAATTAATTTGAATTTTAAGTTTTTACCTATTAGTTGGTTGGGAGTGATTTATTTTAAGAGCAGATTAATATATATGGATAAGAATCAAGCCACAAGTAACTAAAGATAGGAGATAATAGTGTCTCCTAGTTACAAATATAAGATAATAAGTTTTGCATTTTGCTTGTCTTAAGGACTGAGGGATGTTATCTATAATTAATACTACCTTACCTCTCGTCCTTGGGTTTAACTGGTGAAGGGTCGGACTTTCTCACCAAGAGGGAGGGGATTCGATCCTGGAGTTGGTCAAGGCGCTGAGGGAGAGCATCTTAGAGGTTTATGAAGCAATGGAACGCTGGGAAGAGGTGGAGGCATGTGTATTCTCTAACCCATTATATTATATGGCCGGGGCTCCAAGATCCTGTCCTGAACTGTGGGTGATCCCAACTTTTTTCCTAAAATTTTTATATCAAAAAAAAAAAAAAAAAAAACTATCTTCGGAGGTTTGTTTGAATTCTAAATGTAAGAACGCAATTTAATTTTCCTTTCCACTTTGTATTTTGAGTTAAGGTGTAAAAATATACATGTTATTTTAAAATGCGTCCAACAAAATATACATGATTATAAAAATTAATTTTAAAATGATTGTGGGTCACACTAACATAAATTAACGAATATATGACTTTTGCTCCATTTTTATAATTTTAGTCACCTAAAAAAAGAATACACTTTTGGAAAAAATGTGTATTTTTTGCACTTTAACCCTATTTCTTTTCTCAAGTGCACCTATTATTATAAAAATAGAGAAAAAATAATATATTCCATCAAAGTGATTGACTGTGGGTCACACTAACATAAATTAACCAAATATATGATTTTTGCTCCATTTTTATAATCATTTAGTCACCTAAAAAAAGAATACACTTTTGGAAAAACTCCATGTGTATTTTTTGCACTTTAACCCTATTTCTTTTCTCAAGTATACTATTCATCGCACCTATTAATTGCATACATTTAGGGGGTTTTCATTAAGCGCTAGTTACAATGAACATGGTTAAAAATAGTATTTTAAGAAAACCAACACATATTTATTACAAATGACTAAGTTAACTTAATATCCATAAATTAAATATCTAACTTTTATATTAAAGAGAAGAGGGAATATAATATCAGGACTTGATATCTGGAAATAGCGGTAGACATTGATTCTAAAAGCGTGCTTTGCCGCCTGAGATCATGACGTTTTAAACTGCATTTTTAATGAACAAACAGCAAATTTTTCAGCATTGATGATGCTACTATCATCAATTAGGACGGCTTTCACTTGGTGTTACGTTGAAGGGCTGCGACAAATTAAAATATATCCCCTTTGTTTCTTTTTATAAGGAATTTTAACTCATATATAAGGTTGATCTTTAATATAAGGAACAAACGTCTCTTATTTGAAACTTTAAACTAATCTTTTCAGTTTTGCCCTCATTAAATATATGTCTTTTATGATCTTTCTCCAATAATTTTTCACTCTTTATCTCTCATGTACCCCTTTATAACTAAGGGTATAATTGGAAAGGAAAGTACATATATTACACATTTATTACTTTTAACTAACATTTAGAACCGCATGATTTTGATAGTTATTCCTCATAGTAAGTATCGGACAAAGTATTTCTTGGTCGTATTCAAGTGGTATAAATGAGGATGGCTGAAGTTACCAAGTTGTTTTTGCTCACAAGAAAAAACTCAAAGCTCACTTACATTACAACATATGTAAAACTTGCTTTCAAAGCTATATCTGCAGCTTCCTTGTGCCAAAGGAAGCGGAAAAGTTTATCCACAGGGAAAAAAAAAAAAAAAAAGTTCTGTACGTTTCTTTACGTTTCGGTTCCTCAAAGCTGTGTTTCTATGTTCTTCCACCAAGGCATATAAAGTATATGTATGATTCTGGCGTAATACAGTTAAACGGTTAAAGAACCAACCACCAAAAGCTCAATAAAAGCATCTTTTATTTGTTCTAGTCCTAAATATAATACTGTAGCTTGTTAGCAGATTTTCTTTCGTGAGGCTTCAATACACTTTGCCTCCCAAATAAATGTATAGCTGTTTCGCATGACTTTTCCCTAAACAAAACCGACTTTTTAATTCTAACGGTCAATTTAAGTTCAAAATGAGATAGGGCATGAGTTGGGAGGGTAGATGATGTTTTGCTCAAAGGTCATATATTTTTTTTTTTCAACTTTTATTTATGAAACCAACTTTTCGATATATAATCCAAGCGATTTTTTTATCAAATTGTCTATTTTTTTTTAATAAAAGCCTATCTTAACATAAATCACATTATTGCACTAGTTGAATTTTTTGTATACAATACATCAGTTGACTTTTACCCTAGCTTCAATTAGCAAAATACAACTAGGAGAAAAGTTACTCTACCAAACATTAATCCAAACAAACCAATTAAATAAGTACTTTTTCATCGAACTATCTCTATTAATTACACATATTAAAGAGGTTCCCATTGATATGGTATTTTCCAATGCAAATAATTGAATAACGGTATTTTAGGGAAATCAATATGTATTTTAGGAAAATCAACATGTATACCTTACAAATAATTAATTTAATCAATTTCCTTTTTATATATATATGCAAATTAGTTACTATATAACTTCTATATCTAAGGCCAGAGAGAGTAACATGATATTATATTAATCAAGCAAAGACCTTGTTTGTTGTATTTAACTAATTGAACAATAAATAACACATTGTTTCTGGGCAAGAGCAAAACAATACCCTGTAAAAAAAAAAACAAAATATTCAAATCTTCTCAAGTTGAATAATGAATAGTATCACTCACAAAAGCCTCATACCTAAACAAGATACATATATTTTTATACATTCATATATTGATATTTGAGAAGATCTATTTTTTTTTTCTATGGCATAAATGTTGGTGATGATTATTTCTGAGATTTCTTGTTGCCCAGGTCTTTCATCCACTTGAGGCTGAGGATGCTCTTGAGCTTAGCAGATGCAACCTTCTTCTTCTTGTCTTCTTTATCAGAGGGTGGTGGATCAGGGTGGTTATCCCATTGATCTGCCCAGGACAACCCTGAATCCATTTTTTTTTCTTTTGATTCTTGCTCTGAATTATGAAGATGAAGATGATGAAGAAGAAGATAAAGATCACTAATGATAATTTTTTAAAAAAATTCTCACCGTTGCTTCATAGTTATGTTTTTTCTTTACTTATTTTAAACTTTGTTCTTAATTAGCCTTTCAATGTAAGCCACTGTTAATTTCAGCACCCACAAAAAAAAATAAATAAATAAATAAATAAAATAAAAATTGAGATGGTCAATTTGGTTCCATACCAAAACTCTTTTGACTCTTTGACCTATCCTTATCCTTAATTTGAGCGGAATTTCTATTTACCCTCTTAGGATTCCGTGGTTTTACCTCAATGAATTCCCTCTTTGACCTGGTCTCTTTGCCACAGGGACTTACCTTATTTATAATAATAAATAAATACATAAATAATATCGTAACTTAATCCTCTCTTTTTTTCATATAAAAATTCGCTACAAATCATTATATTTTTCGTTAATTATAACTAATTATTATGTATAGAGGAATATATAACTCAAAAGATGGGAAAATTTAATCTAGAATACAATGTCACTTTGTATAAACAGCGACGCAGTAAAACCAAATAAATAAATAAAACATTCTGGCAAAAAAAAAAAATTTTAAAAATGAGCAAAACGGTATTTAACCTGACAATTTTCATTAATTTTTGTTTTTGAATGAATGTTCATTTTTTTTACCCGTTTTTAAAATATTGGTTTTGCAGCGGCTCATCTCCACTAACTTCTCTCTCCACTTCTCTCCTTAATACAATAACCATTGGGTCATGTTTTAATGAGTAAGATTTAATACTAAGTAATAATATTATAATTGTATATTTTTCTTATATGAAATATAATAATAATATTTTTTACACAACATTAAATTTCACACATGAAAACATGATATAATGATTGAGATATTGAGTAGAGGGAAGTGGAAAAATAAGATAGTGGAGACACATTTCTCCTGCCCAGAGGATTGGTTTAGACGGTAAGCATTACAAAAAATAAAAAACGTTAATTATAGTTTTTTTTTTTTTTTTTTTTTTTCCGTTTTGTTCTTTGTTTTATTTTTTATTTTAGCCATGAGAGATTAATACCTTCCAGTAGACCCAATTCTTATTGGTAACTCCCAATTCCTTTTAGTTTTCCAGATCTTCAAGATAGTGAGTAGTTCTTTGTAACTATAGAACGGCCCCGTAAGTGTTGCGTTTCACCAGTTCTTGGATTGGGTTGTTGTTGTTGTTGTTGTTTGTTTTTGGTACAAAGGCCGCAATTTTTTTTCCCACTTGTAATCAAAAGCACAAAAAATAATACAGGATTCAGAAGGTTTTCACTTGTCATCAGTTACAAGTTTGATCATCATCAATAAGAAAAAGAGTAAGTGTTAGCTATAAAATGCCCATGGCAGAAAATTAGCAACCTACATGCTCTAAGCAATTTTTTGTGTTGGGAATATCCACCTAAAATATAGAGAAAAGAAAACAAAATACTAGGAAAGTATCTCAAAAAAGGAAGCAGATCTTTCCCAGTTGAGATCACAATGCTAAATTATGTCTGCAAGTATTTTTACAAGGAAAAGAAGAGCAAGGAGTAGAGTGAGCCGGGCTTGTTGAGGAAGACATAGAAGAGGGGAAAAAATAATTACAAGGAAAAAAAAAAAAACTTTAAAAAAAATCGGGGGGGGGGGGCGTGCCCCCTTATCTATTAGGTAGATCCGCCTATGCCAGGCTAGACGTACCAAGGTTATTAAACCCGAACAAGCATCTGAACCCGTCAAGGTATGGCTTAAGGGTTAGCAGGTCCAAATGAAGTCGAATCTAGACTGGAGAGGAATAAAAAATATGAGGCTTGACAGTCTTGGTAGTAGTAGTATTCTCAAATCCTTCTTTATTTCCCTCTGTTAACAAACCAACAGTAGGCCAAACACACTCAATCAATAACAAAAAAAGCCAAATTTGAAAATCGAAGTTTTGGGCTTGAATTTTTGAAATGACACTTTAGGACCATGCATTTGAAAAATGGTTAAGGAGTAGTTTGACCAACGAACTTTTACCTTAGGAGCACCTAATACAAACAACTTTTAAACGGACCAAAAATACAAAAAAAAAAAAAAAAAAAAAAAAAAAAAAAAAAAAAACTTTTAAAAATATGCAATAAGCACAAATAACTTTTAAAAATGTAAAGTAAGCACAATGTTGTCAGAAAAAGATAACGTCCGTTATCTAAGATGACATTGGCCAACGAGCTTTTACTCCATTAGCTCCTAACACAAAAAAGTTTTACTCTAGGAGCGCCCAGCACAAAAAAGTCCATGGGCAATCCACCCAAAATTCGACTGTTGCAAATCATTGCCCGGACCCCCAACCATGTGCATTGGGGTTAGAAAGAGTAAATGCAGCAACAAAAAAGCATAAATTATATTAATTATTATTATCAGTTATCTTATGCAATTTTTACGCATATTATAAGCACGTAAATATGTGATATTTTTAAAAGATTGAATAGAATTACAACAACAAAAATTTAATTTAAAGAGTAAATGATACAATATTATAGTCAATAATTGCATAAGATAACTGATAATAATAATTAATATAATTTGTGATTTTTTTGTTGCATTCACTCTTTCTAACCTCAATGCACATGGTTGGGGGTTCGGGCAAGGATTTGCAACAGTAGGATTTTGGGTGGATTGCACATGGACTTTTTTATGTTGGGTGCTCCTAGAGTAAAATTTTTTTGTGCTGGGTGCTCCTGCAGTAAAAGTTCGTTGGCCAATCTGCACCATAGATAAAAGACATTATTTTTTTCTAACGACGTTATGCTTACTTTACATTTTTAAAAGTTTTTTGTGCTAATTGCACATTTTTAAAAGTTTTTTGGTTCAATTAAGAGTTATTTGTGCTGGGCGCTCTTGAAGTAAGAGTTCGTTGCCCAAATTGTCTTTAACCCTTTGAAAAATGCCAAAATGGTCCACCCCAAAGTGACAACGTTTTGACAGAAAATTTTGGGTTGGATTTTGACAACTTTAGATATTAGACTTAGGGAACCACTTTTCCTTTCCTTATTCTTTCTTCTTCCGCTTGTGGACAAAGAGAAGAAGCCCCATGTAGTTCCTTCTTTCATGGGCGAATATATGAGGCACCATTGTCACCTTCTTTACCATCATCACCTTCTTCATCGATGACAAACCTTGCATCTTCCATTGCAACCCTTAAAAGCATTTCAGGAGCAACGACAATCGATGGTGAAGAATCAACCCAAAGCTCAGACCTTGCAAGCAAAATTATCGAGGTAAGGAGATTCAAACGGCGAACGTGAAACTGAGAGGAAGAGATGCCAGATGCTTTTCCATTTTTGAATATTTTTAAATAATTAGGATGAACCCAAAGTCACTTCCTATAGAGATTAATACTAGCAGCAATTGTAATATCCTGAATTTCAGACATCAAGATTTGAGAATGAGCCTAAATTAGGCAGACTACTAAGCCTTCAGGAGGTGTGACATTCCTGAATAAGGCCATATCTTCGGCCAAGAGACAAAAAAGGACACATAAGCACTTGATTATGTCATTAGGATGATATCACATCCTTGCTTGAGAAGCTTAATATTTTGGCCTAAGTAGAGAGAAAAGAAGAAGACATGTAGCTTGTGGAATAAGACGCAAATAAGGGCAAAATTGTAAGGGTTGGTCATTTCACAACAGGACACCCAAGCTCTTGCTTATGTCATAAAAATGACATCACAATCTTGCTCAAGAAGCTTCAAATTTGTGTAAAGCAAGGGGGAGAGAGAAAAGTCAACAAAACTTGCAAAATAAGCCAAGTTAAGAGGATATTTTTATAAGGGCAATTTGGTCATTTGGTTTGGGAAATTCTTAAATTCCTTCTTGACATATTTTAAGACGTTTTGCACTCCCTTTTGAATGAATATTTTAACCAAGAGCTCAAGGGCCACAGAAATTAAATTGTCAGTGCAAAAGGACACACAACACTTATATGATGTTAATCGGTTGGTAAAAATGCCATTTAACTATGTCCTAAGATATGGGACAATTAGCTAAGCAAAAAGGTGCTAAAGTAAATATGCACATGACATTTTCTAGACAGATGAAGAGCCCCTACGTTTTTGAGGAAATAGGAAGAGGAAGAGACACTGAAAAAGACACATGCCAAAAAGTAAAAGTCAGTATAATGATTACATTGGGACACGTGTCACCACAGGGATAAAAGAGGAAAAAGTAAGGGTAAAATAGTCAAATCCTTATCCCTTAAGGCATTAATTTCGTCCACCTAGGAGAGAGAAGGAAAAATCAGATGATTTTATCCATACTCAGGCCCAAACACAAAATACGGGTCCCACAGGATGTTAACTGGTAAAAAGGGGACCGATAAGGACTAATTAGGGGAGTGGCACCATATATGCATGTCCAAACAGGGGAAAATATCTAAAAAGTTGAAGAAAAATGCAAAAGGAAGCACCCTTGGATAAAGTGAAATAGGCAAATAAAAAGGCAAGGGATCAGATATTGTGGGGCCCAAATGGATATAAAATATCTAGGAATTATCTAGAAAAATTGAGAAGAAATAAGCCAGAAATCAAAGTACAAACCTTTAACCAGTGGACAAAAAGGTGTTTTGGGCTAAGATAGGTAATTTTCACCATTTGAAAAGTAAAAATCTACCATGTATGGAGGGGGATGTGCCACATGTCCCTACTCTCTAGAGTACTTGGGGATTAAGCCAAAGAGCTTGATCCAATTTATTAACAAATGGACAGAAATAAACACCAGATAATTCAGGCCGACTGGATCACTTTAACTATTATTAAAAGGACTTAGACTCTTCATTTTTTGCCCTAAGGAGGCCTGACCAGTTGAAGCCAAGGGAGAGTCCAGCAAGATTTTCACACTTAGAACAAGAGCCAAATCACCCAAATTACCAAATGAACCATCGATTTCGTGTAAACACCGATTTCAGATAAACACCGAAAACTCAACTCTTTGAAGTTCAAGTTGAGATTTTCGTCCTTGGTGTTAGGACTTGGTTTTGTGATCTGATTTTTGTGTTTTTGAGGGTTCCAATGAGTCTAAAACGTTATTTTGTATTGGGTTAGGTCATGGTTTAAGTTTCCGAACTTAAAAACACCAAAAACCTAAAGAACAAGCTTGCTGCCAATTTCTGGAAATCTAGGCAGCGAAGCTTAAACTATGTTTTTGAAGAGTAAATGATGTCAGTTTGAGCTGAAATTTTACAGGAATAAATTAGACATCCTAAGGTCCACGTTATATATAATTTTATGTCTTTTTGATTTTTCTACTAAGATAAATAAATTGGTAAAGTTTGCTCAGAAAGCAACAGGGTATTTCTGATTAGTGGATAGAAATTGGGCTACATGCTAAAATATGAACACTTTTAGACTCTGGAAATATTTTTACTGAAAAATAGACATCTTAATGGTTTGGATGGAACTAATTTTGTACAAAAATGAGTTTTTTGGAATTTATTAAAAATCTTTGAAGTTGGGCCAGATTCACTGGATTTTCTGGAAAAATAGTGAAGGGCTTGGATTTAAAGAATAATGTAAGGGTATTTTTGGAAATACTAAAAATAAAGTGTTTTGGTGTTATTTAGGGTTAAAGCATACTTGGGGGAGCTATCAGGCACCTCAAAATTTTAAGATAGTACATACCCCACCAGGTAGTAACTGCTTTACTCAAGTACTTTTATGAGTTTTGATGTATGTTTGGTTGCCATGTTTGCCAAATATACATACAGAGCATGATGGGGTTCAAGTCCCTAATGGTTGTGTTCCTAGCGATGAGGATTGGTCCGGGGCTTTCCTTGAATGGCGACTTGACAGTTTGTGATTCCGATAATTTCGAGGCAGGCTTGGTTCAGGCGGCTTGACGGTGTGTGATGATTGGTTATTCTGTATGTTTCTGTCTACATATATGGTATATTTGGCACATTATCTGTGATTTTATATGTAACATGGTTGCATACATACACTTTACACATTTATTACATGAGAACTGGTAGTTACTCTAGGGGCCATTATTGGACTCTAGACGCTTCTATAGATGTAGGGGGACGTGCTGACTTAGAAGGACCTTTTTGGAAAGTTAGGGCATTATGATGCAGATGAAGAATAAGGAATGCCCTATTGTATTTTGTACTTATATTTGGGATGACTGTATTTATACTTTCATTATTTTACTTTTGGATGACTATACCCTTAACCTTTCGGGGACTTTTGCTTTTTGTTTATGAATATACTCATGCTCGAGCACATGGATTTCCATGCTCGAGCATCAGTGATGGAGAACAACTTCCTACATCATTAATAGAAGCTTGCTCGAGCAAGCTTAGATTATTGCTCGAGCAATGTCATCTAGTTCTTCAAATCTCCGACTCCGGAAATCATGAATCTTTCTATATCACTTTGTTACTTCTGATTATTATTCATTACAATTACCAAATGCTTTTAACAAGTTTGCTTGTGAGTTTCATATTATTTAAACGTGGATTAACAGCAGATTTGAATAAAGAAAGACATGTGTCAGAAGCATTAAATGAAACTACTTAAACCGGTGAAAATCCCAAAGACCAATACCCTGAACGAAGTAAAGCCACCACTACTATTTCAACTGCGCATTAAATGCTATGTCTCAACGGACAAAACAAAAGAACGAAGGGAATGTCGTCACTTCCATACCACTGAGATCATTCAAACGATGAAAAGCCTTAACAGAAAATTCCATCTATCTAACGGATACATTCAAGGCTCGCAACGGCTATCTCCCAAGCTTCAACAACGGTCATTAATTACAACATCTATAAATAGCCGAAGCATTGAATTCGCCAACTACTGAAACGCTGAGCATTCAATTAGATCTTATTGCAAATCGCTGTTTCAACTGTTTCATTAATATCTTCGGATATTCTCTTGTACTTCAATGTTCATCTATATCTACTCATGAGGAGTTATTAAACACTTATTCATTTCATTCAGATATTAAATCTTAAGGTTAAGGAACCTTAAGTGAGGGTGTATCAATTACAACTTGTAAGGGGGAGTTGAATCCGAGAGTGAGAGGGCCATCCTTTGTTTACAGAGTGTGTAATTGTGTTTGTGGTTATTTGGTTACAACTTTTAAAGAGGAGTAAGTCCTAGTGAGAGAATTACTCGAGAGTTACAGAGTGTGTAATCAAGTTTGGAGATAGTGAAATGCCAGAGTGTTTATGGGGACTGGAAGTAGGTCAAGAGTTGGACCGAACCAATATAATCTCTTATGTTCATTGCTCTTCTCTCTGTCTCTATTTTAAGTGTTCTTGAGCAATTAGCGAAAGAATTTCAAAATCACCTATTCACCCCCCTCTAGGTGATATTCCTTCTTCATTATTCTTCACCCTCAATAAGCTTAGCAACTTCTCTTCTTCATCAGATAGCAAAAGATTATTTGCCACAATGACTGGAAACTGTTCATTCACCTCCAGAAATGCATACTTCAGATGATCTGGAAAGGATTTCAACTCCAATTTGGGTGGTTGCTCAGTGGAGGGGAGAAGTTTGTAAATGGAGCTATATACCCAAGAGGGGGGTGAATTGGGTATTTTAAAAACTTTTAGAAATATGCCCCTGTTTTGAAGTAATGAAACCAGAGATAGAAGGAGGAGGAAGGGAAGGAAAGCTTGCACAATAGAAATTATCCTGGTTCAGTCTTATCGTTGACCTACATCCAGTCCCCAAGCCACACTTGGGATTTTCAATCCACTATACTCACAAACTGATTACACACTCTGTACTCAAGAGTAGTTCTCTCTCTAGAACTCACTCCCCCTTACAAGTTGTAATCAATACACCCAACCACCAAGTCCCCGACCTGTGGTTATCTCAATCAATAAATGATTTACTGAGATATAACTCTCTTACGAAGCCAGTATAAAATGAACACTCGAAGAGCAAGTATCGATTGATACAATACAAGTGAAAGCCGAACACAATAAATGACTTAGTAAATTTTCGCTCTCGGTAGGTGTATCGGCTTGAGAAGAAGTTAATGAACTCTATTTATAGGTAGAGAACATTAAATGACCGTTGAATGATGAATCCAACCGTTGTAGGTGATTAGCATTAAGTCCGGTCATCTTCTCTCTCTAAGCTCCAACTAATCCAGATCTTGATATGGTCCGATGTGGAACTCGAGGATTTGCCCGTTGGAGAAGAGTTTTCTTGATGAAGAAAGTGTTTTTGAACGTTGAGAGTTCGTGCTCGGATGGATTAACCAAAAGGATGTTAATTTTCTCGAAGTGCAATAAATGCTCGACCACTTTATGCTTTTTCCCTTGATCTTCATTAATTTTCATCTCGTGCTAACCGAAATCCACTAAATAAACTTGTTAAACATATCTCGGGATCATAAGTGAAAGATTCATGAAAGCATTTGGAACAAACAAGAGTGAATCAAGAATTCGTATAATTCAAAACGTAGTTTTTGCGTTGCATACTGCGGTTTGTTCTTGTAAACTCGAGTATGTCCTTGTTCACAAGTGACCAAACTGCAAGATATCAATTGGATACTCGAGTTTCCACTTTTCGAGGCAAGTCATCGTGTCTTGTATTTAAAGGACAAGACCTATACTCGAGTTTGCCTATGCAAACTGCAAGTATGGGTTTAACTTGAAAAATCCATTTGCTCTCGGAAGTCCAATACTCGAGTTTAGCAACGCAACCGCAAGTATTGACCATTCAATACTCGAGTTTGCCAATGCAAACCGCAGTATTGATTTATCTTGAAAAAAATCCTTTTCTCTCGGGAAGGTCAATACTCGAGTTTGTTTTTGGAAACCGTAGTTTTGACTTTGTTTGAAAAACTTGTTTTTTCGGAAGTCCAATACTCGAGTTTCCAAGCAAGCTGCGGTATTGGTCATCAATACTCGAGTTTGCAAATGCAAAGCAGTATTGACTAAGTTGGAAAAATCCTTTGATTCACAAGAAGTTCGATACTCGAGTTTACCCATGCAACCGCAGTATTGACCATTGAATACTCGAGTTTGCCTATGCAACTAAAGATCGACTTTGGTTGAAAAAACTTGGTTTCTTTCTCGTATGGCCTATACTCGAGTTTGCTAAGCAACCGGCAAGATTGGCTGTCCCATACTCGAGTTTGCAAGAGCAAGCTGCAGTATGGACTTTGGCCGAAAACTTGGTTCCTTTCGTATGCCCTATACTCGAGTTTACCAAGCAAACCGCAAGTATTGGCTGTCCAATACTCGAGTTTGCAAAGGCAAAACTGCAGTATTGGTGTCCAATACTCGAGTTTGCAAATGCAAACTGCGGTTTGCAACTTTCGTAGTGTTTTTAATCAAAACATATTGAGAACTAACAAAGTTTAGGCGGTTGTTGCAACAATTCTGATGCCATCACACTGGAAATGCTTGAAACCACATTCAAATAAGCAAAAGAAGAACTGTGTCTATACAGCTCAATGTTAACATCAGAATTCAAATCATCAAAATCATAATGAAGCATATATTCAAGATGCATATCAGGATCAGGGTGAAGCTCAAATTCAGAATCAACATTAGAATCCACAAGTAATACAGAATCACTAAGCAAGTCAGAATCACCATATAATGCATCATTAATCTCAGTGCAAACAAGGCACCATTCATTATTAGAACATGTGCAAATGGCAGAATCACTCACAGATGCAAAATTAGGATAACTTGCATACCAATCAGTAAGAACATTATTCACAGCATCATCAATCACATCAATACAGAAAACAGAATGCTCTTCCCTAGGATGTTTCATGGCATCAAAGATATTGAAATTCACAGAAATATCACCAGACTCCATGGATAGAGTACCAGAATACACATCTATCTTAGTCTTAGCTAATTTCATGAAAGGCCTCCTTAGAATGATTGGTTACCTACTACTAAGAGATTGGTGGCCTACTACTAAGAAACTCATCCTCCATATCTAAGATGTAAAAATCAGCAGGGAATATCAATTCATTAACTTTGACTAATACATCTTCAACTAAACCAGAAGGATGAGCATTACTCCTATTAGCTAACTGAACAACAATACCAATAGGACGTAAAGGACCAAAACCAATATATTTATAGACAGATGCAGGCATGACATTAATTGAAGCCTCTCGATCTAACATGCAATCATCAAATCTATAATTACCAATAATACAAGGGATATAAAACATTCCTGGATCCTTGCATTTGTGAGGCATGGGTTGCAAGAATACTAACATGTTCTGGTACAAAACTCCTTGAGAAACTTGGCATATTTTGGAATTTTTTTGATGGCATCCAAGAGAGGAATATTGATCTTGACTTTTCAAAAGGTCTCTAGAATTTCCTTTTCTTGTGACTTCTTCTGTTGTGCCTTTTCTGCTAATTTCTTGGATTGAAGGTCTCTCTGAGGAACAGGAAGAGGAATGGGAACGTCAGGTTCCTCTTCACTTTGCTTCACTGCCTCTTTGTTTTTAGAGTCAATCTTCTCAACAACTGACTCTTTTTTTATGTGGATTCATTCACATCTGTATCCTGTTTAGGCTCCTCTAATTACTTGCCAACTGTAGGGAGATAGCATTCACATTCCCCTTAGGATTAGGAATTGTTTGTGAAGGAAGATTGTTGGATCCCTGAGGTTGGAGTTGGTTCAATGATATTGCCAATTGGCCAATCTGAGTTTGTAAACTTTAAATGGAAGTTTCAGTTTTCCGTTGGAACTGCATAGTGTTTGTGGCAAATTGCTTCATCATATCCTCCACTGAGGAACTACTACTACTAGGTTACTGTTGTGCCACCTGTAGAAGTGCACATATGGCTAGCAGAGGAGGTGGTGCTGGTAAAGGAGTGTTGGAAATTATGCCCTAGGGGCAAGTCATTGTTCTCCATTAAGTTATCACTTCATACGCATGTTTATGGTGATAACTATATCCCTGGATATATCTTATAAATTATCCTAAATGTCCTCGGTCGGTCATCTACGCGGAGCGAAGATGAGTTAAGACGTATGACTTTGATAAGGTATGGAGATACGAATCAAAGTCATGGGCACTTGTAAGAGTACAAGGTCTTTGGGACCGACCCACTATGAGAAAGCTGCATGGATCTAGTCATAAGCTTATCTCATGTATAACCACGTCACGACGCCCTATGACCGAGATCATCATGGATTCCTACATGATGAGTCACTCGACCTTTGACCTAGTCAAAAGTCACCTTTGACCGGAGTGATGATAAAGGCTAGGATCGGGATCGTGGTTTTCATGCGGAGGGATGTGAATGGTCAAGATGGAATTTGTCCCTCACATTTGTAGAGAGATAATCTTGGGCCCCTCGATGAGTGAGTCTAAGAAATGTACGCCGTCTTTGTGATGGAAAGGAGTTTCCATTTCACTTATTAGACTAACTCGAGAATCGAGAAAGTAATGGTCAAGAAAAGGAAGTTGACATTCTCCATGCCTCATCCTTGACCAAATTATCGCGTGACAAAAGGGACGTGACATGGTTGTACGATAGGTGTATCGTGTCATCGATCCCCATGTGAATTGGGTAGTCGCAATGTCTTGCTAGAGGCCGCTTGCGATTTGTGGGTGACACGGTGTTGGCCCACCGCCAATCTCATATGGGCTGCAGTGGTCGCACACAAGAATAATCCAACACGGGTAAAAGTGTCCAGTTCATTGAATCTCGATTAACCGAGATTAATGAATACCGAGTTTAATCAGGGTAAATATATATATATATATATATATTTAAATTAAAAATAATATAATGATATTATTTTAATTGAGATTAAAATATTATTATTATATTATTTGTTTTATGTTTAATTTATTTGATAAATTAAATATCTAAAACAAACCGAGATATTGTATCTCATTTAATTTTCGAATAAAGATATTATTGTCTATTTAATTTAAATTGAGATATTAGTATCTCGATTTAAATAAATAGATAGATATCATTTCTCGGATTTAATTTATTGAGATAAATTAAATCGAAGGCTTTTTAAATTTGGATTAAATAAATAGGTTGGATTAAATCTATCGGATAGATTTAATTAACTATTTTTTAATCTAGATTTGAATTCGAAATTTCAGATCTGGTTTTAATTCGATTAAATAAATATTATTATATTAGATCTATCGGATAGATTTAATTAATATATATTTAATCCAGATCTAAAGTTTGAATTCAGAAAGTTAATATGATTAATTTTGTATTAAATGCGCCGAACGGGTTTTAGAAACCTACGGGACTTTCGTCGAGCGTATTCTAAAAAGCCGCGAGAAACCCTAGAGTGAAAACAGAGAGAGACGCAAAGAGGCGCTAGCACGCCGTCGTAGCCGTGTACGAGGATTGTTCGTGTGGATACCAGTAGAGGAAGAGGATTCTAAGAGTCGTCTTCTGTTGATCGAGGAGGTAGCCCACCTGTTCAACGAAGAAGAAACCACGAACGAGTTCTTAAAAGGTAATATCCGGATTCCCTAGCCTTGATTTAAACGCGTCTGAGTGATCCTCGGGACGGATCCGTAGAAAATTTTAATCCGCTGCGTTGTACGGATCCTAACAAGGAGGTGCATATTGCAGCTGGGAATTTTGTGGTCTATACTTTCTCTACTAGTAATTTCCAGAATTCTACTGATACTAGTTACTC
Source organism: Acacia acuminata (assembly GCA_019022655.1). NCBI lineage: Eukaryota > Viridiplantae > Streptophyta > Magnoliopsida > Fabales > Fabaceae > Acacia > Acacia acuminata. The sequence goes on from JAFJYI010000223.1 coordinate 746,767, forward strand.
TAGTTGTGATTATGGTTCCAACGAATATTTGGGTGATTTTTCCAGCCCGAATTATAAGTATTAGAAAAAGCATTATTTTGCTAGTATTGTGGCTTTCTTGGAAAAGCACCTACTATAGCTACCGACCGGTCTTGATAAGCGGGATCATGCAAGGTAGGCTAAGAGTCAGTAGAATGACAAGGGTCAGAATAAAACCCACATGAGTATCCAATCTGAGGAGGAGAAGACTGTACTGTCTATGTCACGGCCAACTGCCTCATCAAGTTTATTCTCTAATATCTGGGAATTGTACTAGACAGGAGGTGCTTGAATCTGGTAAACAGTTGTATTATTCGCTTTGGTGCCAAATTGTTGAGAATTAGTAGCCATAGTAGATATCAACACTCGAACATCTTCAGGTGTCTTGCTATCTAAGGCCCCACCACTTGTTGCATCAATGAAACTTCTGTCCATTGGCAATAGACCCTCATAATCAGTAGTTGCTCAATAATTTGGTGGTGTAGGCAGTTGGGGAACACAATCGCTTGAACCTCTCCCAATACTCATACATGTTCTCCCTATTGATTTGCTTAATGCTACTGATCTCTTTTCAAATAGCAGTAGCTCTTGAGGCAGGGAAGAACCTTTATAGGAATAACTTCTGTTTATTAGCCCATCTCCTAAAGGATGGTGGTTGCAGATAATATAACCAATCCTTAACCACACCATAGAGGGAAAATAGGAAAGCTCTCAGCTTAATGTGGTCCTCATCAATTGCTTTAGGTTTCATGGTGCTATAGACCACATGGAACTCCTTTAGATGCTTGTGAGGACATTCACCTACAATACCATGAACCTTGGGCAACAAATAGATAAGACCATATTTCAGTTCAAATTTAGCACCAAGTTCAAGATATTGAATACACAAATTTTGATTGACAACATTAGGGGCAACCAATTCTTTCAAAGTAGGATGATTTGTTTGTTTTGCAATAATTTCTGAGTTAGCAAAATTGCTACTAGAATCAGTGAAAATCACAAGACTATCAAAAGTACATTCAGAAAAACCGTCAAAAAGATCAACAGGACGGACACAATAAGAATGCTTACAATCAGACTCAAGTTCAGTGTTCAGTTCAGTATTAATTCTATGACTTAGCCTAACAACTCTTCTAGTAGTAAGAATTGTTACTTCTATTTCAGGATCAAATGCTAACAAGTCTTTTGGATTAGTAGTACTCCTTGTACTCATGCATCATAAACATAAGGGGGAATTGGTAGACACACAAAAGTGGTAAAAAAACAGAAAAACACTAAGACAACACAAAAACACAAACCTATGCTAGAAATTGACCAAAACAAGTCTAGAAACACTATCAAATGATTTTTAAAATTTTTGGGACTTGAACAAGGCAACTTCTACACTATTCCTAAACCTAAAAATGGAATTAAAAAACTTAAAAAATTGAAAAAGTGGTCTAAACGTTGGAATTTGGCTAAAAAATCAAGACAACATGGTAGAGCGATGTGTCTTGTGATTTAGGTCATTTTCTATCAATTTATAAAATTTTAGCCTATTTGGAGATACTGCAACAAAAAATTTCTAGTAGAAATCACAAAACCCAAACTCAAAACATTGAAATAGTGGTTTAAACTTTGGAATTTGGGGAAAATAGGTGAGACCTCACTTCCTTCATGGAAGTGACTCTTGCTCAGAGTGCCCAATTCCTTGTGAATAAGACCTAGCCTGAGTGATCTAGGTGAGAAAATTTTTTGTCCAATCACTAGAACCACCTAAACTACACTAACTACACTACCATTAATACTATACCGATGCAAATTCCCCGGCAGTAATGCCATATTTTGATTGAGATTTGCCAAGTCTCACAAAATAAGCAAGTTTAGTAAAGGATTTGCAGTATAATGGAATCTAGATTGTTTTTCTCAGGGAATTCATAGTAGGTCTAATACATAACAGTAGCAACAGAAAAATAGTAAAATGATAAATGGTTGGGGGTTTTTCAGATCGAACAGATTATAAACTAAAACTAAACAAAATAGAATATATATACAAATGAGATAACATATTAAGAATCGATTAACCTAGAATTGGGATTCCAAAGACCTCTATCATTGAACGAAATATGACCTAACTCGTGATTGATTCTGGACAAACCAAAATCTCAGCATTTGTCTAGAAACTCCATCGACTGGACGATCACCCCAAATTTGTTTGAACACATGGCATCATCGCTATGCAATTGCATGGTACATACTGATGAGCACAAATCGTACCATGTTTTCCCTATACTTATTAACTGAATTGAATGTTAAATACAAGCGTAACTGCAGATAATCTAAGTAAAAAGGCATACATTCATGATATAGGGACTGAAGAGTAGAAATCATTTGCATATGATAAGAATGGAACAATTTACAGGGTTTTTAAAGAAGAACGTATAGCAGAGCTGATACGATGTTATAGCATTTTGACAGCATCCCGAAGTGCAATACAAGGCATCCCAAATGCTATAGCAAAGTAGACAACGCAATGCTATCGGTAGGTTTTCTGACCTTTTTACCCAGATGATTTCAGGAATAAAAGAAAAGGGCGATATTGACAGATAGATTGCTGACATAACAGAACAGAAGATGTGGAGGATCGGAACTAAAAGATTTGAAGAATCCTGCAGAATCAACAGAAGCAATCTACTTGGATCAAGAGATACAATAGATCCCGACGGATTAGGAAAGGCCCAGCTCGCTGTAACTTACACCACACGAAAAGCCTGATTATAAAAGGAAATAGCAGAGCCAACCCTAACAGAGTCGGAGAGCCCTAGAACGAGATTCTATCTTTCAGCAGACTCAAGAGAAGAGTGAGATATTTCACAAGAGCACGAGATTTCCAGGACAACCCAGCATCCTTCCTTGCAGTACGATGGACAAAGAAGACATGGAGTGGTGACGTGACAGGGCTGCGTCCACGCCGTTGGAAATTCCGTCAAAGCTTTCTGTTTTCCCTTTTTAATTTAGTTTTCCGATCATGGGTCATTCTGTTAGTATCTGCTTTGTGTGTCCCTCGTCAGTCATGAACTGATTTTCATATGGCTAGACGAGGATGAATCTTTAAGTTGTTGAATGAACCCAATTGCAAGTTCTTAATTCAATAAATTTGGTTTGCTTATCAGTGTTTTAATTACTAGTCAATTAACGGAAGTTAAGGGCTAGATTTGTGGCCTCACTTACTGGCAAGGAGTCGGGGTTAGACCTCTGAGAAACAGTGTTTGCTGGGCAACCCGTGCACGGCTTGACCTATTATTGTAGACTTCAGGAATGGGTCTACCTCTCATAACCATAACAGCCTGAGCGTAGCGCAGATCTGACTAGAAAGTTGCCATAGGAATATGGAAGGAGTATAGTTAGTATCATATGTATCGAACGCGGAAGCTTCGGTAGACTATAGAGGTGGGTTAACCAAATAGCTTTGTAATTAGTAGCTATGCTGTAGCAATTGCGGAAGCTGTGCAGTGTAGTGCTATAGCATTGGGTAGAGCAACCGGGGATTGATGCACTTAAGGGTGATTCGAGTTCAGCCTAACCTCTTACCGATATCTTCTCACGTTTTAAGTTATTCCGTTTACTTTTGCTAGTAGCATAATCACAACAACCTCTCAACCCAACATATTTACTTTCGCTTGCACGACTATCATAGCAATCGTGCGTCACTCTTTGGTATCTCAGTCTCTTGGGACGAACTCTACTTACACTTTATTACTTGTTCGACTGGTTCACTTGCCATTAAGGAAATCGACCAACACATACTTCAACCGAGTTCAAACTACGTCCTATATGGCTATTTAATCAAATACCCAATCCGAATCCATAATCGAATCTGATAAAAGAAAACAGAAACGAGTAAAGTCACCGATTAAGTATAGGTTCTTTGGATGAATCATGGAATTATAATTCATGGGTCAATCAATGGAGCTCAGCCAAGCATGCCTTGGAAAAATGAAGAACAGATGAAGAAGTTCATCATGAACACGAAAAACACGATGAATAGTTGAGAGGAAATAAAAAGCTTGTGTATTCAATCTGAAATCTATCTAAAACGTAATAATTTGATGTGTTTCAGCTGCTAGAGTAAAAATCCTATAACAAAACGGATTGGGCTCTACAACATTTTGGCCCAAAATAGAAATAAAAAGAAATGGACTTTAATTACAAAATTCGAGCCCGAATAAAAATCCAAAAAAATGTGTCTGCTTTGGATCCAATTTTGACCATGTTCTTGTTCGAATTTGACTTTGAAGTCTGCAAAACATTTGTAGCTCTCTAAATCATTTGAAATATGAGACAAGAATGAGGCTAATCGATACCTGGTTCAAGAGTTATTGTGAAAATAATGAAGCTTTTAAATCTGGAATTTTATCATTAAATGAATCAAATCTAATTAATAGCCCAAAGCCCAAACAAGCATAAAAGCCCATTATTTATTAACTATAGAGTCCTAAATTTATTAAACAAGAGATACAAAAAAATGTATGAAATATTCAATTATCACTGCCCAAAACAAATATAGAGAAAACTCAATGAATTTCAATTCTTTTGTCACCAAACACATCACAAGACCTTCAATCTATGATTCCTTTTAGTTTCTAATTTTTCTCTATCTAAAGCAAATTTCCATAACATCACATGCCTTTCTAAAACACCATATATGTAGAAAATAAGATTAGGAGAGGCTCTAAAAGCTTACCTCAAGAGTTTTAATAGGTGAATCAACAAGTTTTTCTAGTCCTCTTCTTCCTTTGACTCCTTCTTGGTCTTTCACGCCCTCACTCTCTCTTTCAATGTGCTCTAGATGTGTCCAGTCGAAATGAATGAATGAGATAGATAGTAATTGTATAAAGAGAGGGTTAACTCGGGTGGAGAAAGAAAATTATTATTAGACTTAATACTTTGTCTAACTACCATGATGCCAACCATGTTGAGTCCACTTGTGACCCTTCATCATTTTTTTCTTTCTCTCCTTATCCAAAATCCATAGGCCATCTAGGGGACTTCTTGATTCTTCTTATTGATTTAATATCACCTGTATAATTGATTAATTAAAATTTGATTTGTTGCCCTAAGATGACAAGTGGCAACAATTTGTGTAAAGAGAGGAAGTAATTAATTATACTTTGACCTTTGGCATGTTTATTATATAAAATCCCTTTGGTCTCCTTCCTTTCTCATCTTTGCCGAAAATATTGAGCTAAAATGGAACAAAGAAATGTTAATCCCATAGGTTTCATTTTGTGCCAGTATATGTCCCAAAATTTTGGGGTTCGGGAAAATTGGGCATTTCAGGTAAATCTAGTTTTTAGTCAAAATTCACTAATCATTTCCTTCCTTTACATTCACATAGTGTACAAGGAATTTTGACAAAGTGAATTTAGAATATTACAATAGGAGTCACTATAACAAATGACAAAACAACACTTGAAAGTGTACAACAAAACATTTTTCATTTCACTCAATAATAGTTTCATCAGCGTACATTAATCAAATGTGACATAGTGAGAGCAAAATGTGAGCTGCAGAGAAAATACGCAACAGCTTGCATTCAAAACAAATCTCTTAAATTCAATTCACAAAAGCACATTTGGAAATAACACATTAAAAGCACAAAACCTATATTGCTCACAAATCTTTTAAATTAGATGTTCTACTTCTTTTGTGGACACCTCATGAAGTGGGATTTCCCTTTCAACTACCCAAATCCAATACCATATAACATTAGAGATTATGAAGGATTATACACGAAAGATCCTTTTTGGCTCTTTCTTTAGCCCTATATCTCTTATCCTTAGGAAGTCTTCCTCCAATAGCAGGTTTGTTTGGAAAACTTCATCTATTCTTGTGTGGATGGGAAGCATGCCTATATTTATTGGTTTCAATAGGAATCCTTATTATTTGAAACTTAGTTCAAGTCCATGAATCATGACTTGAGTCAAGATCAATAGACTCGAGTTACTTTATGATTAAAATACATTAATAGCTCTCAGCCTTACATTGACTCGAGTTGACCAAGATTGGCTCGAGTCCAAATAAGTTTAAAAGATTTTAAAAACTCTCAGCCAAGCACTAACTCGAGTTAACTTTGACTAGCTCGAGTCAATTTAAATTTAAAAGCTTTGAAAACTCTCGGTCAAGCAATCGACTCGAGTTTTACATTCAGACACTCAAGTCAAGTTAAGTTAAAACATCTTGACAACACCTCTGTCTTGAGTTAACTCGAGTTTGGCAACTCTAAACTGAGTTAAACTTTGACAGTAAGTTACTGGTTAAGTTTGAACAAGTTTCAATCATTTTTAACTTAACCATTAGCTTAATTTAAGTTTACAAATGGTAGTTATTATCAAAACACATAGAGAACTAACATTCTCCCCTTTTTTGATGATGACAACACTTGTAAACCATTTGTCAGATATTCGAAAGATTTGACCATTTAAGAAATTGGAGATGAAATGAACAGAGCTAAAAAATAGAACAACAAAAATATATGCCAATTCATTTCATTCATTCGAGAGTTAAGTACATCAGAGATTAAGCACAGGATGAACTACAACTGAGAAAGACAGCAAAAATACAACTGAAAAGCATCATATATTAGCAAATACAACTTGAAAAACTAAATACAACTGAAATGCTCAATAATTGCTCTTTAATTCTCTTCTCCCCCTTTGTCATCACTCAACAAAGGTGGATCAGAGGGGGTGGTGGTAGAGCAGAAATAAGACCTTCAGGTTGAGAATCAACCAAAGGTATAGGAGGAGGAGAGTGGTGGGAGATGGGTGGATCAGGGTGAGTGGAAGATGCAGAGGAATCCTCATCAAACTAGTCAGCAGTATTTCCAGAAGGGTAAAGCCTGACTGTGGAAGTTTGAGAGGGAGGTATAATGACAGTTGTTGGTGTAGGTGCAACAATTGGAGTAGTGGAAATGATGGGAGTGGTGAAGGTGAAAGTGGGGGATGAGAGGATAGGTGAAGAAGTGATGGGTGAGGGGTCAAATTTGGGGATGCTGAAACTAGGGCCAGCAGGGGTAGGTGAAGAAATCCCAAAACCAAAATTAGTGCTAGAAGCACCATGACTAGAGCACCGAGTGGATGGGGACTGATTTGAAAATGGCAGAATATCACCAAGATTTTAAAAACTTTTTGATAAGCCCATATTTTCACTACAAAATAGAGACTAACAGAGAGAGGATATAAGAAGATGAACACAAGGATTTATACTGGTTCGGTCTCAACTCTTGACCTACTTCTAGCCCTAGACTTTCTGAGATTTTCACTAACACTTCAATTAGTTACACACTCTGTACTCGAAAGTTATCCTCTCACTAGGATACACTCCCCCTTACAAGTTGTAAACTGATAACCCAATCTCAAAGTCCCACGACTTCATATTCTTACAATGATTGATAAACAATAATGATCTCTCAAAAAGAGTAAATGAATAAACACTAAAGTTCAATGTATCTGCAGATACTATACAAATGAGAGAAATAATAAATTCACTTTGATCATTTTGAGCTTCTTTTTTTTCTAGTTGTTCTAGGTTGTTAAGAATTGAATGCTTCAGCTTATATATGATAGAAGCATTTAATGACCGTTGCTAATCTTGATACAACCGTTGGAAGCATCAAAAGAGCTGTTAGGTTGAACCAGGTGCATTTACTTTGTCACTTTGATTTAATTCAGATGCCCAAACTTTCTTTGTTGACTTTCCTTGAAATAAATCCGTTGGATAATCTGGCATCCAGAAGAGGAAAGAAAACATTAAAGCCTTTGGAATGTGCAGAGAATGATTTGCCAAATTTATGTTTAGTTTTTTGGACCAGCATTCAATGCTCTGACATCATCTTTTACTTTATGGCTAATCTTCATTCAAGCACTCGTTTGATCATCTGAAACTCATTAGCAACTTGATTAAGCATAGTTAAGAATAGTAATGAGAGATTATATGAAGTATAGAGATCATACATGAAGATTTCACAAATACGGATAAGGTGATTTCAAAACAGAGACGCTTAACACTCGAGTTTGTTTAAGCAAACTGGAGTGCATGACTCGAGTTTAATATTTTAGGCTCGAGTCACATGATCATCTTCTTTGAAAATAGATTTCACGTTAAAATGAGGATGTCTCTGTATGATTGAAACTCGGGTTTAAAATGTTTCACTCAAGTGCATGACTTGAGTTTACTATGGTTCACTCGAGTTTAGATCTTCTTTTGAAATGAGCTTCGTGATAGCATTTTGAAAACGTTTTGAGATCGCGTTAACTCGAGTCATTAAGTAACTAACTCAAGTTTAGGACTTCTTTAATATGAAAATAAGTTTAAGTACACAAAAACTGACTTGAGTTTTCAACAACAGACTCGAGTCACTTTAGATTCAAAATATTGTGAAAACTCTCGGCCTTGCTCTAACTTGAGTTTAGTTAACACTAGCTCGTCATTTTAATATTAAGAACTTTGAAAGCTCTCGGCCAAGCACTAGCTCGAGTTTAACAATAACTGGCTGAGTTTACTTTAGAATGTAAAAGCTTTGAAAATTCTCGGCCAAGCTCAAACTCAAGTTTTCAATTAGACACTCGAGTCAACCTAAGTCTAAATGACTTGACTAATTCTCTATCTAGTATTAACTCAATTTTGGCAACTCTAAACTTGAGTTTAGCCTTGACAGTAAGTTACTGGTTAAGTTTGAACATGTTTTAAACATTTTTAACTTAACCATTAACTATATTGTCAGTTATCATCAAAACACATAGAGAACTAACATTCTCCTCCTTTTTGATGATGACAACACTTATAAACTATTTGACAGATCTTCAAAGGATTTGATTATTTAAAAAGAAAAATGAACTGAACAAACAAATAGAATAATAAAGATAAATGTCCCTATATTTCATACATTCAAAAATTTAAATACATCAGAGTTTAAGCAAAGAATAATAGAAGCAACAGTAAATACAACAAATAATATAATATCAAAATAGTTCTTCAAATAGTTGCTCTTTACAACTGCACTTCTCCCCCTTTATCATCATTTAAGAAGGAGTTTCAAATAAGGGGGGCCAAAGGGACTAGAGGAAGTATCAGGTGGTGGAGCTGAGATAGGACCTTGAGGTTGAGGATTAGCTAAAGGTGTAGGTAGAGGAAAGTCAAGAGAAATAGGTCAGAGTCTGTAGTGGAAGTGTGAGAGGGAGGAACAAGAGAAGTTGATGGAGTAGAAGCAACAACAAGGGTAGTACAAATGATTGGAGTGGTGAAAGTGAAAGTAGGTAAGGAAGGCATGGGTGAAGAAAAGAGAGGGGAAGGTTCTGACTTGGGTATGTGTTGGTCGATTTCCTTGGTGGCAAGTGAACCAGTGGAACAAGTAATAAAGAGTAAGTAGAGTATCGTTCCACAGAGACCGAGATACCGATGATGACACTAGGCTCGAAGATAGTTGTTTTAAAAAGAAAAGAAAATTATAATTGGTTTGAGTGTTTTTTATATAACTATCAAACAAAGAAATAAACAAATGATCGTAGTCGCAAGAAGATATAAAGTAGGGTGAGCTCAGATTTCATCCTAAGCATATTACTCCCCCAGTTTGCGTTAGTGCATTGCTATAGCGATTATGCTGCATAGCTTCCGCTATGCTACAACATAGCCGCTTTCACAATGTTATCCAGTTAACCCACCACTATGCTATACAGAAACGGAGGCTCTTGAATCACCACCTTCTTAACCTTAACTTTCGAAGAGATTTTATCTGAAGCTACATTTGGCTAATAATGTTTAGGAGTGTGCTTCTCTCTCCTAGGTCATTTCTGAGGTGGAGGAGTCACTGAATGAGTGGCCTCATAATCTAAACTGGAGTCCTTAGTCTTGACAGTGCGTTTGGGAGCCATAGATTAGGTCTAGGCTCGAGTTTGGGGGAGGAGGAGGAAGATAGGTTTTTCAGAGAGAAAGGAGATTTGACTCTAGGGTTTAGGAGAAGTGAAGTACGACAGTCAAGCATTCACATATATAGAAAGTGCTCAACTTGAGTTACAACTTAATGACTCTAGTTACCTACTCGAGTTACCAAGAACTAGCTCGAGTTGTCATAAAAATGCACTAACCTGGACTTCAAGTATTTATGTGTAAATACTTGAAAAATATTGTTGACTTGAGTTACTCACTTGTTGGCTCAAGTTAGGACTCTGTTCTAGACCAGGTTGCTCTCTGTCTTTACTTGACTCGAGTTGAGGGACCCTTGGCTCGAGCCAAATACTCTTCTCAAAATTCTTTGCTCTCTGCTTGATCTTAACTTGAGTTAACCACGCCTTGGCTCGAGTTAAGTCCTTGTTCAAAAATTGAGGTTGCTTTCTATCTAAGAGTGACTTGAGTTTCACACCTCCACGCTCAAGTTAACTCATTTGACAGTTAACTTCTGCAACATTTCAAGTTTATCGGACATCCTGCAAAATACTAACTAGACTCTCTGAAGCTTAAGTAAGTAATAATTGATCATCAAAAAACATAACTAACATTAAGTAGAGTTTACTTACAACTCATTTGGATTTACCATTCTCAATTCCCTTCTAATGAACACAAATTGTTCCTTGGCTAATGGTTTGGTGAAGATATCAGCAAGTCACAAATGAGTTGGAATGGATATCACATTGACATCCTTCTTTTGAACATGGTCTATAATGAAGTGATGTCTAACATCAATGTGCTTGGTTCTTATACGTTGAATAGGATTCTTTGCCAAGCTGATTGTGCTAGTGTTGTCACACATAATTGAGATTTCTTTGAGATGGATTCTCAAATCCTGAAGTTGTTGTTTGAGCCACAATACTTGAGCACAACAACTTAATACAACAATATACTCAGCTTCAGTTGATGACACTGAGAGGGTTGTTTGTTTCTTGCTATATCAAGAGACAAGTGAGCCACCAAGGAATTCACATTGGCCACTTGTACTCTTTCTATCCATTTTGTACCCAGCATGGTCTAAATTTGAGTATGCCACAAGATGTTCAGTTGCCCTTTGGGAAACCACAATCCCAACTCCTCCATATCAGCATGATATTTGAATATCCTCTTCACATGTTCAGCATGATTCTCTTTGGGAGCATATTGGAATCTTGCACACATTTCCACACTGAACTGGATGTCAAAACGACTTGTAGTCAGATAAAGCAATGATCCAATCATTCCTCTATATCTTGTAATATTGAAGTCCTTTCCCTTCTCATCAGCATCCAAGGTAGCAGTTGAGCTCATTGGAGTGTCTGCTCCATTGCATTGGTCTAAGCCATATTTCTTCAGCAAATCTCTCAGATATTTGGCCTGAGAAATGAAGATTCCATTCTTTTGTTGCTTGATTTGCAGACCAAGGAAATAGTTAAGTTAACCTATCATGGACATCTCAAACTCTCCTTGCATTGTCTTAGAAAATTCCTCACACAAAGCAACATTAGTAGCATCGAATATTATATCATCAACATAAATATGAACAATTAATCTATAATTTCTCTTATTACTCTTTATGAAGAGAGTTGTGTTTGCTTTGCCTCTAACAAAACCCTGATCAAGAAGAAATTTGCTTAATCACTCATACCAAGCTCTAGGAGCTTGCTTAAGTCCATATAGAGCTTTCTTGAGGCGATAAACATGATCTGGATGATGATCACTTTCAAAACCAAGAGGTTGTTCAACATAAACTTCCTCTTGGATAAAACCATTCAGAAAAGCATAATTCACATCCATTTGGTATAATTTGAATCCTTTGATGCAAGCAAAGGCTAGAAGAACTCTTATAGCTTCCAATCTTGCCACTGGAGCATAAGTTTCTTCATAATCAATTCTTTCTTCTTGATTATAGCCTTTAGCCACTAATCTTGCTTTATTATGGACAATGATTGTGTGGATTCATCTCGTTTGTTCTTGAATACCCATTTAGTGCCAATGATAGGTTGGTCTTTAGGCCTAGGTACTGTTAGTTATGATTAGTTTTGATGATATCTTATATAGATGTCATTATTAAAAGCAAAAAGATTGAATAATATAGTTATCTCCTACATTGACTAACTACGTATTTAATGTAGATTAATCCAAGATGAATTATAGAGATTGATCAAGAAAGTAAGAAAGAAGTTCTTGCATGCAATATAATGGGAATATCGAGAATGTCAAGGAAGCAAGAAGTTATCAAAGGATTTTAGGAATAGTCAAGAGGAAGAGGAAATATTGAAGAAGGTAGGACTTGCGAGAGAATAATAAGTCCAAGTTGAATGAGAGAACGATCAACAAGAAAATCAATAAAGAAGTATTGAATTAGAGAAAGAAGATGTGAAGTCAAATGATAAAGAATGATCAAGAGAAGAGAAGAAAGAAAGAGTTAGAGTTATGGACAATGATCAAGAGAAGAAGAAAGAAAGAAGAACTTGTTGAATGAAGTGAAGATATCATTATTCAAGTTCTAAGATTGATGCTAGAAGTCTCCAAGGTCATGTGGAAGTTGGAATGGGTCAATTTGAAGATAAAGTCAGCAAAAATCAACTTCAGGATGAGAAAACTCGAGTTTGGAACACAAAACTCGAGTTTGAGACTCAAAACTTCGAGTATACAACTCAAAACTCGAGTTTGTAGTGTCTTGACACTTCCTAGGCGTCTCTGGACAAGGAAAACTCGAGTATGCAAGTGAAAACTCGAGTATGCAAGTGAATACTTGAGTATGCAAGTGAAAACTCGAGTATGCAAGCTGTTATCGGCTCTTGACTCCACACTTGTCTCACGTTCAGCACGGGCGACCTCGGTGATTCGATGATATCTCTCAAACCAGGAATCAGATTGACGTGAAACTAGTGGCATTTGAAACTAGACATCCAAAGCGTCATTTTGATATATAAATCAAGTCCAAAGGTGTTAAGATCAAGGAGCTATGATTTTTTACAAGTTGCCATAAGAATCAACGTCATAGTCCAGACCCACCTTCGGTATTTTGAGTGTAACTCACAATCTAAAAATTTTATTGAGCTGAAATTGGTGGCATATGAAAGTAGACTCATAGAGATTTCCAACAAGAGTTGAACGGACCAAAACGGAGTTCAGACCAGGGAGATATGGCCCTCGAAAGTTGAATTGATAGAGAGTTGCTCAAATCCATTACACAAAGCAATACTCAAGTATTGGTCACAATACTCGAGTATTGGACTTACAGAGAGCTTTGACATCTGTCAATGAGTTGAATACTCAAGTATTCATTCCAATACTCAAGTATTGAGTTTTCACAAAGTTTTCAAAATGAATGGATACTCGAGTATTGATTTGGAAACTCGAGTATTGGACTTACGAGAGAGCTTTCATCTTTGACAACAATTTGAACACTCAAGTATTCATTTCAATACTCAAGTATTGACTTGGGAAAGACTTCACAAAGTTTTTCAAGATGAATGAATACTCGAGTATTGAGTTGAAAACTCGAGTATTGGGCATACAGAAAGCTTTGCCCTTTGTCAATGATTTGAACACTCAAGTATTGAGGTTTTGAACTTAAACTTATTTTCATATCAAAAGTTTAAAACTCAAGTATTGATTTGGACACTCGAGTATTGACCTTACTTCAATGATAAGGTCCAAAGTCAAAACTCGATGATTCCTCTCTGGAAGAAGAATACTCAAGTATCATAATGAATACTCAAGTATTGAGTTAAGTGCACAGTGACACACTCGAGTATTGATGAACACACTCAAGTATTGACTTAAGTGCACAGTGACACACTCGAGTATTGATGAACAATATTCAAGTATTGAACGCTAAGTTTGAAATTCAAATATGACGAATTCTGAAAACCTTCATGATTGATCTTAATGCTTTCCATTATCATTCTTCTATGTTCCTAGAAATGTTTAATCACTTTGTTAGTGAGTTTCGGATGAATTAGAAGATGTTTAGTGAAGGCTTAAACCAAAAGCGAAAAGTGACGTCAGCACTTTAAAGTCAGAACCCAGAAAAGTTGTATACTTTTGGGTAAACCTTCTGCACACGTCTACAAAGAGATTAAGGCTACTTTCCACATCCAGCAACTGTTATACCAATGGATCAATTTGGTAGAAGTCAACTCTGAACATCTTACACAACTGGATTAAGCAAAAACTAGAGAGAGAAGAAAACCAAAGCTGAACCAAAACCTTATCTGGAATGGGCAATGGCTATAAACGGTCATATAGTGTTCTCTACCTATAAAAGAGGACAGGTTCAAGTAGAAAACGCGAGAGACACAAGCCTACATCTTAAAAATGCTCATACTCGATTTTCATACTACTCACACTCTGTTTTCCAATGTTTACATAGTTTATCATAGAGAGTGAGATAATTTGTAATGCACTTCGGTGTTTATCTTATTCACTTCGAGAGAGAAGATTTATTACAAACATTCCATCTATTTATCGAGAGTTACTCAAGATTGGGTGATCTTGAGAGGGAAAGCAGATTGTAACCTTACATTGTGTAAGGGGAGTATCTCGGTGAGAGATTTGGCTTCACAAGTGCTGGGTGAACTTGTGGGTTGTAAAGGCTTCTCTTGTGCCCGGATTAAACAAGAGGATAGTGGATTGAAAATCTCAAGTCGAGCTTGAGGATTTGGACGTAGGCCAAGGATTGGACCGAACCGGGATAAATCTCGGTTGCATATTTTCTTCCCTTATCTCTTATATTTCCGGCATATATGTTTGAATGACTATCTATTGTTTTATAACTCTTTCTTGTCATACAAACTCATTTCTTGACTTGGAAAAGATTTTCAAAGTTCCTAAATTTTTGTACTTCACCCAATTCACCCCCCTCTTGGGTTCGGCCCGAACTTACAGGTACCAAATCCCAAACTTGATTTCTTTCAAATTGATGTAACTCCTCTTGCATTGCTATAACCCAATCATTGTCTGAAAGGGCTTCGTTAATCTTAGAGGGTTCAATCTCTAAAATGAAAGCAGAGAAAGTAGCTGATAAATCCCAATTTTCATAGATTTTATCCCACCTTATTCATTTATTTTGGGGACTATTTTAGGCTAATTTGGAATTATTAGGTAATATTTAGATTGTTAGCCAATTTTAGGAAATAATATAAATCAGTATTAATTATGAGATTATTGGGCTTAAATTATCAATATTTTTATTGATATCTTGTGATTGAATAATATTTCTAAATATATGATAGATCATGATTTTATTTAATTCTTACAGAACAAGGAAAAACATAAAAGATCCTATGATGCAGAATTAACCTTGGATCCTAAAAGGAAATCTAATGGTGAAATTGTATTGAGCTCCCTAAATTTTAACGGGCTCGAGTTGGTACCCAAAAGCCCTCTATTCCTCTTATTAATTGACCTAGCTGCTGCCTATAAAAAGACGCTCTCTTGGAGAACAAAAGGGAGCCACACAGACGCACGCATAGATTTTCATGGAAGCTTAAGCTCTTTTGGGAGACAACTTGGGAGGAGTATGGAGGAAGCTAAGGCCTAGGAACTTACACTTGAAGATCACAAGGGAGTGTTGTTCTTTTTATCTTCTTAATCCAAACTTGAGGTTCTTTAGTTTTAAAGGGTTTCAAGTTGTGTTAATTGAGAACAATCTAGTTTTAGATTGTAAACATATTTCTTTTGGATTGGATTGATAATTTGAAGTTTTTATGTTTGAGACAATTGCTGGATTTTTGTTTACAACCTTTGGATTGTCAATTGAATTATTAATTGAGTTTTCGTTATTAATTTAATTGACAATTTGGTTTATCATCTTAATTGTTTGATTGGGTTGATAAATTGTCTAGTTGTTCAATTGGATAATTGTAAACAAGATTTCCAAGATTATTTTGTGATTGGTTTTTAATGAGTTTAATTAGCCACCGCTTATTTCATTATGAGTTTTCTAGTGGAATATGTGTTATTGAGCTAGAGGGTTTCCCATGTTCAATTAGGTAATTAAATTCATTAATCTCCCTTTGGTCTAATTAATTGGTTTGGCTAAGAAAGTTAACTCCATTCAATTCCTAAGTTATCCCCTTCTTCCTCATAACTGAACTAGATCTTTGTTGTTTGATTTCATTTGCTTTTACTTAATCTTCTCAGAATTTTAATTCTTCTCTCATAACAAAACCTCCCAAAAATTGCATTCAAATTCATATAGATTACCATTTTCATATAGGTCTTAGAGTCAATTGTCATCTTGCATTTAGTTAGTTATTTGCATCTAGGTAGTAGTGTCTTGCATTTTAGTTTAGGTTCATTCCATTGCATTTTTATCATCTAAATTCAACCTAAAGAAAAACCCACAAATTGCTCCTTGGGAGAATGACCTAGGTTGCCATTATATTACATTATTAGTTGGTCCTGGTTTAATTAATTGGTTTAGTGACGAAAAGCAGCTCATCAGTAACTTCATTCAAAGTACTTTGTCTGGTCTCACTCCTTGATTTACATCACCTATTACTTGGTCTAGAGGATGACTCCTAGTGTATCTCCAAAATCTAGGTTGAGATTGATCAGTGTTTTGGCAAGTATTTCCTCAATTCTTTTCAACTTCAAGTGTTAGTTCTCTATGTGTTTTGATGATTACTAACAAATGTAAACATTGTATGGATGTTTTTGGATAAGTTAGGAGGTTGTTAAAACTTATGAATTTCAACTAAAAACTCTCTCATCGGCGCCAAACTCGAGCCTGGATTGGGAGACTCGAGTTCGACACTATCAGTGAGCTAAACTTGCCAATTGGCACTTTGAACTTGACACTAAACCAGAGGTTTGCTTTTGAGTGTTTTTCTCAGTCTTCTCATATTTTGTGTAAACTCGAGCTTACACTTGGAAACCTCCGGTTTGCGAGAGGCCGAGAGCGTTTTGATCTTAAAACACTTTTAAGCTCGAACCTATTAGTTTTAAACCTCAGGTTTGCACCTCCAGAGAAAATCTTCTATGGTTTACATAACCTGTAAACTCGAGCCTGTTATGACAAACTCGAGTTTACCTCAAGGAAGGATTTTCAAAATTATGAGACTTTCACAAACTCGCCTTTGTTTCATTACGAGTAAAGATTTTCCAATTTGAAAAATCTCAAGAGTTTACAAAACATGTAAACTCGAGTTCATCATTGCAAACTCGAGTTTACACTTGGGGAAGAGCTCTTAAGAATTGTTGAATCAAAGTAAACTCGAGCCAAATTTCATAAACCTCCAGTTTACTTCAGCCGAGAGCATTCAAAGTTTTCGAGTAAAACAAACTCGAGTTTAAGCTTGTGAACTCGAGTTCAAACCTTACAGAGAGCAATGAACCTTTCAACTTAAGAAAACTCTAGAGTTTGCTTTGAAAACCTTAGGTTTGTCCTTTGAAAACTAAAACTAAGTTTTGGTCAAACTCGAGCCACTGTCTACTAATAGACTCGAGTTTGTGTTTTGCACAAAGTTTTTCAAAGACTCAATATCGCGACTTCCTCTCTGGATGGAGGAAACTCGAGTTCACCAATTCCAAACTCGAGTTTAAACCAACCCGAGAGCAAATAAGTTCTATTGTGATGAAAACCTCCGGTTTGTGAATACAAACCTCCAGTTTAGAAGTTTTGAACTTGAAATGCTTTTACATGTTGAAGCTTCAAACTCGAGTCTGCATGAACTAAACTCGAGTTTGTGACGCCGATCGAAATTCAAATCGACGAATTTGGAAAACATTCTTGTTTGATCTTAATACTTTGCAATATTATTCTTAGATATTCTCGGCTATGTTTAATGACTTTATTAGTGAATTTTAGATGGTTTAAAGAATGTTTATTGAAGGATAAAGTGAAAAGCAAAAAGCAGTTCAGTACATTAAATGCTATGCCTAGAAAGTTGCATACTTTTGGGTAATTCATCTGCACACGGTTGCAAAGCATTAAAGAATGATCTCTACAACAAGCAAGCGCTTCTCCAACGGATGAATTCGAGAGGAAGTCAACTCGAATTCTTGGACCGATTTGGATTAAGTGGAGATTAGAGAGAGAAGAAGACCAAAACTACTCCTAACCACTACTGAGATCATCTCCAACGGTCTAATTAACAATGCAACGGTCATTTAATGCTATCGACTATAAATAGAGTTGCATTCAAGTCTTCTCAACAACTAGAACAATGAGAAAACGAAATTCATTCAAGTCTTGCATTTATTCCTTGAGTTTTCTCTTTGTGTAATACCTTTTGATACATAAGCTTCAGTGTTTATCATTATTCACTCTTAGAGAGAGTTTCTATCTATAAATCATTTATTGTAAAGAATCACCAAGTCAAGGAGACTTGGTGATTTGGGAGTTCATTGATTACAATTTGTAAGGGAGAGTGAGTTCTAGTGAGAGAACTACTCTTGAGTGCAGAGTGTGTAATCAAGTGTTATAGTAAAAATCCCAGAGAGTCTGGGGACTGGATGTATGTCAAGTTGTTAGGACCGAACCAGTATAAATCTCTGTGTCCAGCTGCTCTTCTCTTTGCTCTATTCATCTCTATTTTTATTTCTTGAAAACAGAATCATCTTAGAAAATTTTCAAAATACCCAATTCACCCCCTTTGGGTATTTAGCTCCACTTACATTCAAGTTCTGTTTCCAAAGGTTTTTCAGAATTTTTCAAAACAGAAGAAGGGTGGTAATACTTACCTCAATTATTTTCAACACTCTATGAATGTATCTAATCCTTTTGCTCATTGTAATTTTTGTAATAGAAAAGGACATTATACTTCTTGTTATCATAGAAAAGAAGGAATCATATGCACTTAAAAATGGGTTCCTAAAGGATCGCCAATATTGATTCACACAAACCACAAATAACCAAGTTCAACATAGATTTGCAATATAAGGAACCTGGAGCATTTCTCAAAGAATTCACGTGGGTCTAAATTGAATAGTAGAAATAGAAAAATAGTAAACATTGTGGCGAGGGGGTTTAGTGGAATCGGAAATGAGACAATAACTAAGAACAAAATATAAAATGAGAATAATCATATTAAAATTGATTAACCTAGAATTGGGATTCCAAAGATTTCCCTTATCGAACGAAATATGACCTGAAAGTGGAGCTAAATCACCAAGAAGGGGGGTGAATTGGGGATTTCAAAAACTTTTCCAGATGGCTCGGTTTTTGAAAGCAAAATAGAGGTGGTGAGAGATTGAAGAGAAGAAGAGAAAGACACAACAATTTATATCTTGGTTCGGTCCAACTCCTTGACCTACGTCCAGTCCCCAGACTCTCTGGGATTTCCACTATCTCAATTGATTACACACTCTGTACTCAAGAGTAATTCTCTCATTAGAACTTACTCCCCTTACAAGATGCAATCAATGAACCCAATCACCAAGTCCCCAGACTTGTGATTCTTTACAATAAATGATTTACAAGTAGAAACTCTCTCTAAGAGTAGATAAAGATAAACATTGAAGCTTTGTGTATCAAAAGATACAATAGAGGTGAAAACTGAAGAAAATAAATGTAGACTTGAATGCAATTCGTTTTCAGCAGATGTGTTAGTTGAGAAGACTTGAATGCTGCTCTATTTATACTAAGAGAGCATTAAATGACTGTTGTAATCTTCATTATAACCGTTGTTTCATTAGACAAAGTTCTGGTTAAGCTTTGGCCTTCTTCTCTCTCTAATCTTCACTTAATCCAGTTGTGCAGAAGTTCAGAGTTGACTTCCCACAAATTAATCAGTTGGAGTAGCAGCTGTTGGATGTGGGAAACATTCTTTAATCCTTTACAAAGCGTGTGGAGACGGATTACCCAAAAGCATGCAACTTTCTGAGTTTTGCATTTAATGTGCTGACATCACTTTTGCTTTTGCTTTAAACCTTCAATAAACTTTCTCTATTTTATCTGAAAATTACCAACAAGGTAGTTAAACATATCTAGGAACATAAGAGAATAATGATAGGGAGTATTAAGATCAAACAAGAAGGTTTTACAAATTCATCAAATTTGAATTTCAGAATCAGCGATGTAAACTCGAGTTTGGTTTATCAAAACTCAAGTTTTGGACTTTGGCATGTAAAAACGATTTAAGTCCAAAACATCTAAACTGGAGGTTTTCATCCAAAAAATGGAGGTTTTCAACTCATTAAAAACTGCAATGCTCTCGGGTTGGCCTAAACTCGAGTTTCCATATCAAGAACTCGAGTTTCCTCCATCCAGAGAGGAAAGTCGTGATTTTGAGTTTTGGAACACTTTTTGAGTGAAATGTAAACTCAAGTCTATTAGTGAGTAGCCTCGAGTTTGTCATTGTTCATGTCAAAAATCAGTTTTAACTCAAAACACAAACTGGAGGTTTCAGTGCAAACTCTAGAGTTTTCTTATGTTAAAAAACACATTGCTCTCTGTAAGGCACAAACTCGAGTTTAGGAACTTAAACTCGAGTTTTCTCAACTCAGAAAAACTTTTGGAAAACTCTTGACTAGATGCAAACTGGAGCCTAAACATATAGTCTCGAGTTTGCTTAAGTTATAAAACATTGAAAGCTCTCGGCCAATCGTAAACTCTTGAGGATTTTCAAAGCGATGGAAAACTTTACTTAAATAGAAATAGTGTAGAGTTTATGAAAAACTCTCAATTTGAAAATTCTTCCCGCGGAGGCAAACTCGAGTTTGTCTCCATAAACTCGAGTTTACGCTTTTGTAAACTCTTGAAGTTTTTCTCTGGAGGTACAAACTTGAGGTTTAGAACTAATAGGCTCGGGTTTAAAAGTGTTTTCAAATCAGAATGCTCTCGACCTCTCGCAAACTCGAGTTTCCAAAATGTAAACTCGAGTTTACTCAAAATATGAGAAAACTTTGGAAAGACTCTCAAGTTCATTTTCAAAGTCCAGTCTCGAGTTTAAAGAGCTAAGAAATGGCGAGTTTTGCTTCCTCGGTGGAAAACTCGAGTTTCCCAATCTAGGCTCGAGTTTGCGCCGATGAATGTTTTTGGGTGAAGAACAACAATAATCATTTAGCTTATCCAAAAACATCCATACATGTTTACAAATGTTAGTTATCATCAAAACACATAGAGAACTAACATGACCGAACTCTTGATTAATTCTAGACAAACTGAAATCTCTGCGTTTGTCCAAAAACTCCCTCAACTAGACGATCGTCCAAAATTTGTTCGAATGCATGACGTGTCATTATGTGAACACACAATATAAACTTCAACCCAGTTTGAACTACATCCTTGGGATATCAATCCGAATATTAAATCTAATATCTGCACTATGTCCTAAAATCAAATACGATCAAAGTAAATAAAAACAAGTTTGATTATCAATTAAGCGTAGATCCTCTGGATGAATCATAGAATCCTCAACTATGGCTCAATCACAAAAGCTTAGCCAAGCATGGCTTGGCAGAATGCAAATGAAGATGAAAAAACAAAAATCATGATGAATTCGAAGAACAACGCAAAGAAAATGAACAGCCTTTGTTTTAATCCAAAATTGCAACAAAATGTAATTTACAATCTATTTTCATCCACCATACTGACTTAACTTAAAATGGAAAACGGACTAGGGCTATAAATCCGGCCCAAAATGGAAAGAAATAATAAATGGTCTTTAATTACAAAATTCGGTCCCAATAAAAATGCAGAAAAATGCATCTGACTTTGGCTCCAATTTGGATCATCTTCTAGTCTGAATTTGCCTTTCAAGTCTTCATATTACAATTGTAGCTTTCTAAATCATCTAAAAAAATGAGACAAGAATGAGGCTAAATGGATATCTCGGTTCAAGAGTTATGGTCAAAATAGTTAAGCAACGTAAATATGGAATTTTATCATTAAAATAAATTAAATCTAATAAAAAACCCAAAGCTCATTATTTATTAACTAAAAAATCCTAAATTTATTAAACAAGAGATGCAATTAAGTTTAATAATATGCAATTATCAAATCATGATGAACTATCTCTTAGATTTTATTTAATTATTTATTATGTACGTTAAATAGTTGTTTAGGACTTAGTTACAGAGACTCGGATTATTTGAATTTCATATTACAGTTTGACAGAGATTTTCCATGTCTCTCAAAGTAACCAGATTCAATAAAAGATTTGCAATAATAGGGAACCTGGGTCGTTTTCCCAATGAATTCGCAGTGGGTTTGATTGGATAGTAATATCGAGCAGAAACAGTAAAAATGGGGGGGGGGTTTGGTTCAGACAAAATAAAAATGAAATAGACAGAAACAGAATGAAATAAACACAGATTAAACAGAGAAACAGAAGATCAACCCAGGATTTCAAATTCCAACACTTTCCTTCCTTGGACGAAAATAGATTTTGAAATGAACTCGTGATTGATTCTGGACGAACCGAAATCTCTACGTTCATCCAGAAAATCCCTCAACTAGATGATTGCCTGGTGTTTATCCAAACAGTGGCATGTCACTATGCGATCACATAGCAAGAACTTAAACCTAGTTTGAACTCAATCCTTGGGATATCTCAATCTGGGCGTTAAATCTAACACCCAATCCTAAAGTAAATAGAATCCGAAATTACAAAATAGAAACGAATTTATTATCGTTAAGAACGAGTCCTCTGGATAGTGGAATCCTCAATCCATGGGCCAATCACAGTAGCTGAGCTCATCATGGCTATGCAGAACGAAAATCGAACAGAAATGAAGAAGTTCATCATGAACATGAAGAACACAATGAACAGATGAAGAACAATTGAGAGAATTTCAAAACTTCTATTTCAATCCCCAAAATTATAAAAACGTGAATGACATAGTGTTGTAGCCACCATCTGACTTAAAGTTAACCTAAAATGGAAGTGGGCTCCAATGGTTCAGCTCAAAACGGAAATAAAATAAAGGTGGGCTTTGATTACAAAATTCAAGCCCAAATAAAATTCAGAAATATACATCTGACTTCGGCTCCAAAATCGACCACTCTCTTGTCCGAATTTTCCCTTCATGTCTTCATAACAATTGTAGCTCTCTGAGTCATCTGAAATATGAAACAAGAATGAGGCAAATTCGATGTCTGGTTCAAGAGTTATGGTAAAAATAGTGAAGCAATGTAAAACTGGAATTTTATTATTAAAAATGACTAAAATATAATCAAAGCCCAAATAAGTATAAAAGTCATTATTTATTAACTAAAGAATCCTAAATTATTAATCAAAAGATAAAAAGAAGTGTATAAAATATTCAATTATCACAGTTTCCTTTCTCTAGTTTCTCTGTTCTCTCTAAATCTTCTCTTCTCTTCTCCTTTCTCATCTCTTTCCTCTTTATGTGTTTCACATCTAGATCATTTGACAACATTTTCAAATTTCACTTTGATACATGCACACTTAATAATCGACGGTCAAATTGAAGGGTTTGAGTTCTCTCATTTTCTTCATTCTCCTTTTCTTTTTAGAACCATCCACACTTATATTACAAAAATTAATGATCCATATTTAATTATTATTATAAACATAAATAAATTTTAAATGGTAAAATTTGAAATATCGTAATAATATTTTTTGAAAATATTAAATCTAAACCATTTTTTTTATATGAGGTGGGGATGAGATACTGAGAAGAAAATAAGCAAAAGGAAGAGGAAGAGGAGAAGATATGCTTCCCAAATTCAAGGCAGTAATTTGGGGTTTTGTTTTTCTAAAGGTATTTTTGTGGGATTTTCCCTAAAAAGTACCTATGAATTAATTTTTTAAATTTAATTGGAAAATTGACAAGAAAATACACTTGAACTTCAAAATATCAAATCATGCATTGTTGCCAGTAAGAGTATATGTATTAACTATATGAGTATAACAATTGACAACTCATTTTAGTAGGAAACTACTAGTTTGAGATTTTGAAGTTCAAGTGGCATTTTCTTGTCCTTTTCCTAGGGGTGTTCAAAGTGTTCCAATCTCGATCTTTGTTGTCTTGACTCTGTACCAAACATTTTGATCCTAGAATCTCCCGTCCTGTCTAGGACCGAGACAACCCGAGACCAAGACATATTGGGACTAGGATCAAGGTCCCAATCTTGATTTGGTTTTTAAAATTTTTTTATCCTATAAATTAAGTTATCCTTTGATAAAATGTGTATGACATCTTTTGTTACAGTTAAACCACATATACCATGATACTAATCCCAACTATATATTGTATAAAGATAATAAAAATAATAATAATAATAACAATAACAACAACAACAATAATAAAAATGTTATTCCTCAACTATAGATAAATTTATGTAATTACTATGGTCTTATTAGTTGTTAAATGCTCACTTTAGAGATTAGAATATAGATAACTTTAATGATATTTTTTAAGTTTAGTATTTTCTTAAAAAATTAAATAGGGATTTCTCATTTTCGTCCCGATACTATTTGGGACCGGAACCACACAAAGTGATCGGGATACAATCCCAAATTGCATCCTAGCCAAAAAATAAGATTGGGAACCGAGATTGTAGTATCCCGATCTTATCCGGTATTCAACACCCCTACATTTTCCTAGTTTAAAAATTTATATAATATTTAGTCCTTATAATTTACCTGATTGTGGTTTTAGCCATATAGTTTTAAATCAATTTTTTTCCTCAATTTTATTTCTTTCTAAAATGTTAGTTACTATATTTTAATAAAAATTTAAAATATGGATCATTTTAATCTTCAAGAGACAAAAACATATGTTTGAAATTTTGTGAACCAAGCAAACTATAACTTCTAACTGATGTTCATAAATGAAAAATCCTAAGAATAAAATTAGCGGAGGATTAGAATATAAAAATAATAATAATAATAACAATAACAACAACAACAATAATAAAAATGTTATTCCTCAACTATAGATAAATTTATGTAATTACTATGGTCTTATTAGTTGTTAAATGCTCACTTTAGAGATTAGAATATAGATAACTTTAATGATATTTTTTAAGTTTAGTATTTTCTTAAAAAATTAAATAGGGATTTCTCATTTCTGTCCTGATACTACTGGGACTGGAACCACACAGTGATCGGGATACAATCCCAAATTGCATCCTAGCCAAAAAATAAGATTGGGAACCGAGATTGTAGTATCCCGATCTTATCCCGGGTATTCAACACCCCTACATTTTCCTAGTTTAAAAATTTATATAATATTTAGTCCTTATAATTTACCTGATTGTGGTTTTAGCCATATAGTTTTAAATCAATTTTTTCCTCAATTTTATTTCTTTCTAAAATGTTAGTTACTATATTTTAATAAAAATTTAAAATATGGATCATTTTAATCTTCAAGAGACAAAAACATATGTTTGAAATTTTGTGAACCAAGCAAACTATAACTTCTAACTGATGTTCATAAATGAAAAATCCTAAGAATAAAATTAGCGGAGGAGAGTAGTAACGTAGGGAAAATCGACTGAAAAATCTGTATGTGAATGTAAACTCATGGGGGACAAGTCCACTTCCACCCTCCCCCTTTCTTCTGAAATTATCCACTCAAGCTTTCACTTTACGCTCTTTTTCTCACTCTCTGTGCACGAACCCTTAATTTTGCTGCTCAGAGCTGAAATTTGGGCTGCGCAATTCAGCCCCTTCGTCTTTTCTTGTATAATTGCTGCTGCAACTCTCACCTTGTCTTAATTTTTTTCCCGTTTGAATGCACTGAACGCTGAAATAGCATCGTATTCGAAGATTCGACTCTCACATCATGTATTTATCTGAGAAACCTCGCCCTATCGATTTCTACAAAGAAGAAGGAAGTCGAGATATGATGATCGAGGTTGTCTCAAATGGAGAACTTCCTCCACCTCACCAACAACCGCCACAACATCAAATGATTCTCGGCGAGAGTAGTGGTGAGGACCACGAAGTTGAAATTAAGGCTCCCAAGAAGCGTGCTGAGACTTGGGTTCAAGACGAGACACGGAGTTTGATAGCCCTTCGCCGTGAGATGGATGGGCTTTTCAATACATCCAAGTCCAACAAGCATTTGTGGGAACAAATATCGGCGAAGATGAGAGAGAAGGGGTTTGATCGCTCGCCCACTATGTGCACGGACAAATGGAGGAATCTGTTGAAAGAATTTAAGAAGGCTAAGCACCAGGATAGGGGAAGTGGGTCTGCTAAGATGTCTTATTATAAAGAAATTGAGGATATTTTGAGGGAGAGGAATAAGAGTATGCAGTACAAGAGCCATACACCTCCTAAGGTTGATTCTTATATGCAGTTTGCAGATAAAGGTATTCAGGGTTTTCATTTATTGCTTTTGTGGGTTTTCATGATTTTCTGCGGCTTTAAGATTGCATAATTTGTCAAATGGTAACGGTGTACCGTTAAAGAACTTGGGAGTATTTTTGCTTCTTTTGAAACAGAATGGGTATAATGCAACAAATCATTGTGACTGCCCTATTACTATTAGGACAGTTGAAGTTGTCAAATTGACTACATTTTCTGAGTTCCAACATCTTTTGTTGGAAAAGAAGGCATCTTAATTTTATGATTGATTGAGTTCTATTTTTGGAATATCGTCCTTGTCTAGTGTGGCTCAGCTAATTTTCTGCTGAAAATGTAAGAAGGGAACTAACTTAAAAGGCTTCAACAAGTTATCATGATACTTAATTGTATCTCCAAGTGTCATTGCTTTTCTAGCTAATTCTTTACTTTATTCCCAAATGTACATGTCTCTAGTGAAAATTATGTCATATGGTTAGTTTTGTGTCTATATAATTAAATTTATCTTTTGCATTCTCAGGATTATGCTTTTATGCAATCTGCTGAACTATTCATCTTTGCAATTTATGATAATAATTTTTGTACCAATATCAACATGCTTTAATCTTTCATTCCTCTTGTGACCTTGCGAACCAGAAAATTGAAGGAAAAAGAATATTCCTTTTTGTATCATCATACATAAGTTGTCTACACCATTGAATATTACATGGTTGACTATGGGCTAACAAACTACTTCTAGTACGATGCCTGTCTGGTATAACTTTTGAGTGCTGTTTTTGAAGTCCCATTCATTTTTGTTGAATACAACCCTTCAATGGGGAGCCTCTGTCTACTTTCCAGATCTTTAATTTAATCTGTGTTGTTTAGTTTCTGTGCATATGATTGACGACATAGACTGTTCTAAATCACAGTAATTTAAAGATTTTTGAGGTGATTTTCTTCTTATCCTTGAAAGCAATGGTAACATGTACAAAAATCTTGTTCCAAACTCATTCCATTCCTGATGTCAGTCCAGTCAAAAGTTTGCCACTCTGTTTATGAACAGTAGTTTGACTGCTTTTGGCTGTACAGGTATTGACGATACCAGCATCTCTTTCGGCCCAGTTGAAGGTATGTTAATTGAATTTATGTTTTAGGTTCCTACTTTCTACTGTATAATATGTTCACTTGTTTTCTTGGGTTTTTTCATGTTTGATCATCTAGGGTTTATTTTATGTGGAATTTTGTGTCAGTTCCAAGTTAATTGTACTTTCAACTATAAGAAAGTGTCTATATTATTCATGTCAACTACACATGGAAAGTTTAACTACTTGTGAGAAACACTTATACAAACAACAACAAAAGCCATACTAGGTGGGGTCGGCTACATGAGTTACACGGCGCTATTGTGCTATTTCAAAAACCAGATCTTTGAATAGATTACTAACCAAAAGATCTCACTTTATAACCTCATTGAGTGTTTGTTTCAGCTTTCTTCTACCTCTTTTTAGAGGACTTCATATTATTTGATTGACCCTCCTTTGAACACATCCAAACCACCTCAAACGATTTTATACCATTTTCCCTTCAATAGATGCCACCTAACTGTTTGTGTATATGATCATTACGAATCTTATTTTTTCTAGTATGACCACACATTCATCATGACATCCTCATCTTAACTACCCCCACTTTATGATCATATTGTCCCTTTAAAGTCCATCATTCACTATCATATAGCATTGCTGGTCTTCTAGCAGTGTAAAACACTTATGGATTGACAAAAAGCTTAACTGCTACTATAATGTTTTGGCATACAGGTTTTTTGTTTTCTAGAAAGTATTTGTATAGTGATAGGAATACTAGGACGAATAATGAATTGCTCTTTTTACTTCACATGGAATCTAGCATTGAGCAAACAAAAAAAGAATTCAAAGATGGAAATGATATCAGAAATTTGTGAGACTGATAGCTCACAAGTATTTTCTCTAAAGAGAACAGAAATAAATGATAAAGAACACTCTCTTCTACCCTCTCTCACGGCAAGAATCTCACTATTAAGAGAATTAGAAGCTCAAGAGAATCTCCAAATATCTGAAATACTGTTTATTCACTCATATCTTAGCTTTGGGAATGACTAAGATATTTATAGAAGAGGAATTATGATTGAAATAACAGACTCTCCCTACTTTCTTGGGAATTCAAATGCATAACAAACCTGAAATGACTCACAACTGACTAGTGATCCTATTATTCTGCTAACAAACTCAAAAACAGACTTTCAATATTCAATATATCAATTAAATAATTAATAAAAAAATCAGGTTGACTAATTCAAACGCATGGATTGATTCTTTCGCCTCTAATAAGTGAGGCGGCACCTATCAGAGACATTTTTTTCTCTATAGGTTTTTCATTTTCCTGTTTGAGATCCATAGGGGGCCTTATTTTATTTTGAGCCGTTAAAAGCATTTGAATGTTAAAGACTGTTTTTAATGCGTGGATTTATTTTTCTGTTGGTTATCTTCATTAAAAGCAATTGAATGTTAAAGATTGTTTTTAATGTGTGGATTTATTTTTCTGTTGGTTATCTGAGGCTACTACAACTTAACATTCATTAGCTTTGTCATTAAATGAAAATTCCTGTGCAATCCAGTATTCAATGTTGGAAAAGCGTTAATGCTTATGATAATTTTTACCATGTAGAGAAACATGCTTGGTGCAAAATATTCCCTCCATTCCCTTTGGTGTTTTAGACATCTTGCACACATTAAGAAAAGAGGTTAAATTGCTTTATTTTTGAAAATATTTAAATTATACCCGTACTAATTAAAGGGATATAAATACCATTCATCCTTGTAATTTGTTTCCTCATAATTACGGGTAAAAATGGAACATCCTTTAATTTTCTGACTAAAAACCTTATAATTTGGGCCACCTTTTATTTTTGGAAGACGCCTAATATAAGGGAGTGGAGGGAGTATTCAAGTCATAAGTTTCTGAGGTCAAAAAATCTTTGAAGTTTCTAAAGTCATTTTAGACCTTTAACCCATTCATTATGTTCCATATCACATAGTTGCATTTGATCCTATACATTTTTCATAATAATAACAAGCCCAGCATTTAGCAGCTGGCAGACCAACACTCAATCTTGAGAGGCGTTTGGATCATGATGGACATCCTCTTGCAATTGCTGCAGCTGATGCTGTTGCAGCAAGTGGAGTTCCTCCTTGGAATTGGAGAGAAACTCCTGGAAATGGTAAGCTATGCTTAGATCCTTAGTTTGACTTCTGCTCAATCACTAATGAGGGAAAAGAAAACGTACAAAAAGCAGAAATGGATGAGTTTTGTTAGCACCAATCATCTTTAATTAATATCATACGACAGGGTATTTCAATTAAAGATGGTTATATCCATATTGTTTCTTCATGAACACAGCATACTTGTACCAGCATAAGCATATTGAAGAAAATATCATCAGGCCTTAGGCATTGGACCGTTTCCATTCAAAGAAAACTTCAGATCACTTTCTTTCCCCTTTTTCTTTGGCATATTATATTCTACTTCTGCTTCTTTATTGTTGCAGGTGCGGAAGGTCAGTCATGTTGCGGGAGGGTCATATCAGTCAAATGGGGTGATTATACAAGAAGAATAGGTATAGATGGCACTTCTGATGCCATCAAGGAGGCAATAAGGGCTGCTTTTAGGTTGAGAACTAGACGTGCGTTTTGGTTGGAGGATGAAGACCAGATAATCAGAAGTCTTGACCGTGACATGCCTTTAGGAAGTTACACTCTTCACCTAGACGAAGGTATTTTAGACTCAGTTATTCTACTTGCATCTGATTTATTTGTGTATAGTTTTTCATTTTGAGGAAAAGTTGGTTGAGGTGTTTGTTGG
Source organism: Acacia acuminata (assembly GCA_019022655.1). Classification (NCBI taxonomy): domain Eukaryota; kingdom Viridiplantae; phylum Streptophyta; class Magnoliopsida; order Fabales; family Fabaceae; genus Acacia; species Acacia acuminata. The sequence goes on from JAFJYI010000223.1 coordinate 776,865, forward strand.
GCATAATCACCTTATGCCTGCATAAATGCATGTGCTAATAAGAAGTGCATTCCTTTGTTACTTATACACACAAAACATTGATGGTTGGGGGACAGAAGGGAGTGATATCTTAATGGTCACATGATGCAACCTGATGCCAGGCCTTATTTAATAACCACCACATAATGCATCCTGATGGATAGAATCATTTGTATCCCAGCCAACTCTTTGGAGTTAGTTTCAGCCTCAAGTTAAGCCTGGATAAGCGCCTTAGGAAGTAGAGGATTTTAGATCTTCATTATCTGACACTCTTAACTCAGCAATAACCCCATGAATATTACATGCTTGCTCTTTAACAAGTAACCATTACCGTATACATATTTGAAACATTCTCCCTTGGACCATCCCTAAGGTTTGGAAGTTGTTTGTTAATTTCTCATCTCTCCATCATTGAACTGAAGGATTTCATGTGACTGGTCCTTGCTCAGCTTCAGAGAGAAATGGCAAGATTGGCTTTTATAAGCCTGTTCGAGGGATAGATAAAATCTAGGTGGGAATTAGAAAGGCAATATTAAGCGGCCAAAAAATATGATGATACTAAATGGTTTAGTATTCATTTCCTCTTATACTGTAATTGTGTAACTGCATGTTTGCTGTAACATTTGGTAATTATGATTGCAGGAATGGCCATTAAAGTATACCTCTATGATGAATCTGACCATATTGCTGTTACTGAGGATAAGATCTTCTATGCTGAAGATGATTACCGTGATTTTCTGGCACGCCGGGGCTGGACATGTCTGAGGGAAGTTGATGGCTACAGAAACATTGAGAATATGGATGATCTTCGACCTGGTGCCATATACCGCGGTGTAAGTTGAGGGCTAGTTTATGGTATTTGCCAGGTTCTTCTAATGCTATTTTATGTCCTTAGGCCTAGGACAATGGATTAAACACTGAGCGCAAATGCTGTTCCACCTAGGCCTTGGCACCTCTGTAAATATGCATTTGTAAAGACAACATATTGACAATGTTTATACAGGAGCATTTTTCGCCCATTACTCGGAAATGCTCATGGTGCATCCAGACACATGAGCTCTTTTTTCTAATATTTTTAGGGGTAAAGTAGCACTCATAATCGTGGTGTTATTTCCCTGTAACATTCAACACATTGGTGTTATTTCCCAGTGACATGAAGCACCTTGGTGTTAATTCCCAGTAGCATCTGGCACCTTGCCATTATTTTTGTGGTGTATATAAAAACTTGATGTTATTTTTTTGGTGCATCCAGCAACCTGATATTAGTTTTTTGGTGAATCAAGCGTCTGCTGATGTTATTTTTCTGTTACATCTAGCATCATAAACCATAAAGTTATGGTGCTAGAAGCAAAAAAAATAAAAAAAGATAAGCTAGAAGCAAAAAATAATAATAATAATAAAAATTAAAGAGACACACACAGACACTCACGCTCAGATATATATATATATATATATATATATAAAGTTGTTGGATGCATTATAAATAAGACTAGGGTTTTGATGCAATTGAGAATTAACATAAGGTATTGGATGCTACTTTTCCCCATTGTTTGAGAAGGATATGCTACCCAAGTCAAAAGCCACCTAGCATCGTCTTTTGCGTAACTCAGGATTGTGGCCTCCTAGATGCAAGCTGTGTAAGCTCTTTCTGCTTGCCACCAGTTAGACTTGGCACTCCTTTTGTTATGAAGTTCAGAAGCATTGAGTTCAGGCTAGGGTTGAGCATGCGATTAGTAGAACAAACATGGGGAATTTGTGCCCTGATTCACCTTAATTTAGCATGACTGAGGCCCTTTAAAAAATTTAATAAAAAAAATAATAATTTAAAAATAAAAAATTGAGGGGCATACACTAACAGCTTAAGGCTACAAGTGAAATCAAACTGACATTTCCACTTATGAGATAACTTTCATGTCATTAGACTACAAGGTTATTGGCAGTTGCGATTGAAAATTTTGGAGTAATTAAACTGAGTGCACACGAATGAGGGAGTACGAGCCATTGCATTGAGGATGCCAACCAACATTTGCCAAGTTTAGTCATAATTTGTCTCCCTTCTTCCTCGTCCTCTTCATCTTCTATCTTATTGTCCTTCTTTTTGCTCTGCATCTTTATTTGTGAGTCACATTGCTCCATGAAATGATTTGGTCATATTCTGCGTGTATCGTTTTCTTAATTCTACTTGTAGACAGAAAGGGAGCAAGAAACTTATCGCCAAAGAGGAGGCAAGAGACCAAAATTGTCTATCCTCTAACTTGAGCAAGCATGTAATTGATATAATTCAAATTAGATTTTGGTGGTTCATATTTAAAAATTTTAATTGATAATTTTGAAATCATAAACTAATTTTACACCGTGACAGTTAAAAGAATTTGTTTATTTTATATTGTATATACTAAACTAAAAAAACTACTATTAAAATATGAAAATAGACTAACATTAGATATGAACCATCCAATATTAATTTGAACCATTCAGATCTTGTGTCCCCAACCACACGTCACAAGCCTAATCTTCTATGTGGACTTATTTGGTTTAGATTTTGGGCAACCAATTATTATTATTATTAATTTTTTTGTCATTGATGTTGCTTTTAATATTAATTAAATGGTTAAGATGTAAATCTGTCCCGAAAGTTTTTTACCAAGTCTTAATATCACTCAGAAAGTATTAATAAGTACAATCTTGCCCTCCACTAATGATAACGCCAACTACCATTTGCCACATAGGATATCTTGACACGTTGAACACCACGTCGGACAGCCACGCCTGGAATTGAATTATTGAACTGCCTTTGACTGGGTTGTTAGTATTTAGGTGTCCTAGAGACAATCTGTAAGGACAGATCACCACCATTTCTACGTTATAGTATTTCGTTATTAATAAATGAGCAGATTTTATCTTTATCATATTTATGTCTCACCTTTATTTTTAAGGTAAATATGTGTTTAAAGATAAAAGCCCTAGCAATAGAATATGTGTTAATCTCGAGGATCAATAATAGAGATCATGATCATGAGGACTCAAAAACACTATATATCCATTACCTAAAACTTGTTCCTAGTCTTGAATCACCAAGAAAGGGCATTGGTGATCTCAATAAGATTAGTACAACATTGTCTACTTGTATAGAGATACATGGTAGGGACCTCATGGAATGCAGGCATGGAGATGCCTTAGCTAATGTCGTAAGTAGATCTGTTAGAGAATAGATAGTACCGAACAAACCCGCCGAGAGACTCCACAAAGATTCATTGTAGAAAGTATCATTGGATATGTAAAGTCTCTCATCGTTTGGTAGTACGGGTCGTCCTGGACTTAAGGATGTCATCGAACACTATGTCCTAGGGTTACACTTTGACTATACAACTCTATCCACTTGAAAATGGGGAGAACAGTGTACTCTTGGGTGTAACTCGAATACATGAGTATAGATGGACATGCTGAGAGCACTCACAGTCCCTTACAATGGATTAGTCATTCACAAGACCGGTAGAGCTTGGGTAGCTTCTAATTAACTCAGGAGTCTGTGCGCACAGCAAGTGATCATGAAGAGTCATGATCTGTTATAGAGTTAATATAAGAAGATTCCTAGTTCTGTGAAATAGCTACATTTAGTTAATTAAGAGAGATGATACTCTATCTTTGCTCTCGACTAAATGTGAAATATTTGTGAGGGATGATGCTTGCACGGTATCCAAATGTGAAAGGTAGATCACTTGATCAACTCAATTAGTTCGGGGCCTCAGAGATTGCTAGTGTCTTATGAGGTCATTAAATAAATTGGGCCCGTGAAAGGGTTTTTAATTGGTCCAAGTTTATTTATGTCAGTGACTAATTGAGCCTAATGGGTCCACACAAAAGGTTATTCCCGATTGTTTAAAATTAGCAAACTTAGGACAATAATTGTTATTGAGCTTTATCAAGAGTAAAGGTGTATTTGGGTTGGAGTGGGACTCCAAGCCCAATGAGGAGAAAATGGCATCATATATGGTGTCCCCAGTGGGAAATTAGTTTCTCCACAAAAGGGCCCAATGTGTTGGAAGGCCCAACAAAGTCTTAGGCCAATTCGAATTTTGAATTCGAATTTTGAATTTAAGTTTGAAATTTAAATTCAAGAGGATAGGTTATAAAAGATAATTCTGAATTATCTAATATATATATATATATATATTAAGATCCAATAATGATTGGATGAAGATAAGAGAAATAATAAATGATGATTGATTGAAATGATTTTGAATTTTAGTTTAAGAGATGAATGTGATTCATTATCTTAAATTATTATTCAATCAAGATATGAATTTAATTGATTTATGATTTGGATTTTCCAAATCAAGTTTGGATTGAGCCTTTCTTATGAGCACTTAAATTAGGGTTAGACTCTTATAAAGTGCTGATTTTTTATGTGCCCTTTTTATGGACGTTTTTTGAAGGAAAGAAAAAGGAAAGAAATATAATCCATCATCTTAAATGATTGATTCAATCAATCAATCAAGATATTATTGTGATTCATCATCTTAAATTCAATCAATCAATCAAGATATGAATTCAATTCATTGTAATTTGGATTTTCCAATTCAAGCTTGGATTGGGCTTTTCTTGTGAGCACTTAAATTATGGTTAGACTCTTATAAAGTGCTGCTTTTTGGTGTGCCTTTTTCTGCACGTTTTACGAGAGAGAAAAACAAGATCCTTATGCTCTCTAAATTTTGGTCTTTACCAAAGGTTTAGAGAGAAAAAGGCACCATCCATAGAAAGACAAGGTTCCAATGATCTTGCTCCTCCTATCTTTAACCTGATCCTAAGAAACCATCATCTTCTTGAAAAGATAAAAACCCAAGGAAACCACAACTCAACCTTGTCTTCGCCTAGCAAGCATCCAAGGAGTGGGAGGTTTCAAGAGAATGAGTTCTCATTGCAATCAGGGAATAGCTGTGTGGATCAACGTGGACATCAACAACCTTGAAGTCTTTGAGTGATCTAAGGTATTCTAATCTCTAATAATCGTTTCATCAAATTATCCTAAACCCCAATAGTTGTTTTAACGAGTAATCCTAAAACTCATGAGTATTATAAATTGTTATGAATTCTCATTAGTGCCGTAAAGAGTTACGAATTAATAATTATTAACTAATTAGCGTAATAAGTTAAGGTTAATAATTCATGAGGACCATAAATAGTTACGGGTTTCCGCATCAATTAAACAAATTTTTTTTGTTTTCAACCTCATGAAACTTTGTATGAAAGTCATGTAATAGGCAAAATTAACCAACATGGGTTAGGTTGGATAAATAATGATGGGTAAGGATATCCCCAATAATTCAAGGTACTGGCTTGTGGAAGAGGACGGCACAGTGGACGCTAGCCGCTCCCAACAACCCATATGTGGTGAATAAAAAGAAAAGTTTAGAACAGGGAACTATTTGTGGAGAACCATCGAAGAGAACAGAGAAGCTGAAGAGCCCGGATTCAACGGCATCTTCGGAAATGGCTAGGAGGAGGAGGGTGACGATGCTCGTGCCTCTTCATGGAGAGGGAGAAAACGAGGCTCCGTTGAGGTTCTGTCACTGTGGGATGGTTGCTCCGCTGTGTACATCGTGGATGGAGCAGAACCCAGGCCGGAATTATCTTCAGATATGTAGGAGTCCTTGTTTATAATATAATATTTGAACCCATGGAGGGGGCTATGGTATTTTTTGACATTCTTTGGATGGTATTCTTTAAATGTACATAGGGGGCTGTGGTTTTTTCTGATTATGAGATGGGAGATAGGTACAGGGACATGATCAATGAGCTCCTTGACCATGTGGATCGGTTGTATCATGGGAATATGAGGCTGAGGAGAAGAAGGGATGAACAAGGAGTGGCTGGATGTGTTGAAGATGATATTGTAAGCATTTATGCCAACATGAAGAAGAATGAAAGAAGACTAGCTAGCTTTTTGTGCATTGTTGTTGAGTTTATTTTTGTTTTCATTGTGTGTTAAATGATGATGGATTAATGTACCCCGCGGGAAGGATTAAAATCAAGTGTATGCCTAAAATCAAGTGCTGCACATATTATTAATCTTTGGCCTCTCTTCCTTTCATTTTCTTGCTTATCGAAGATGATCATCCCAAACTTTGTTCCACCTTGTTTTTCTTATCTCTTGCCTTCTTTTTCTTTTTCTTTTTCTTTCTATCTATTTCTCTTTGGTTGATGTACATATCTGTCTCTCCAAAATTGGTTTAATTGGCAAAAGGTCGGCTTTTAGATTTTAATGAAATATATAGTGACATAAAACTACTCTATATGACCTTTGATTATCAATATTATTATATGACATTTCAATATGATAATAACTACTTCTAATTATACCCATTATCTTTTTCCCACCTTTTGAACAAGATATAATAATTTGTTGATAAAAAATAAGAGATAATAACTTCAATTCCTTATTAGTTTTATGGCAATCCTGTTATATGGTGCAAAGGATTTTTGATGAAAAGGGTGGAGGTGAGGAGGCTGACAAGGATGGGACAAATATGTTATAAGCAGTGTTGTTAAAACTCTATATATATAGAACTCTCATCATATATATTGATAGAATATCCATCTATTTCTATTGAGTATGTATATCTACTTTTAATCGGTCTCATTTGATCCCTTGTTACTCATCATAAGATAGGTAATAGTTAGGGATAGGGATGACAGGATTTGAACCCGTGACATTTTGTACGAGTCTACATAGAAACGGTAAGGGTGAACAAAAGCGTAAAATCGTAAAACGTAAACGAAACGTAAGAGTTTACTACATACTACAAAAAAAAATCCAACATATATAAAACTAAAACACACCAATACATTAAAGCCATCACAAATTTAAGTCCAAACACTCAAGGAAATAAATAAGTTGAAAATCAGTCATCATAATATATATTAAAATCAAAACACCAAGGCAATAAAATTATAAAAGAGATCAATATCTTGATGAATGGAGGTTGTTCTTAATAAGCGTTGTTTGCAACATCCTGAACTGATTGTCAACTTCAAAACATCATATGTCCTTCATTTGATCTTTGTTTTCTGTGATCTTGATGTTTTTAGAAATTAATGTGAGTCTAGTTTTATATGCCATTGATTTCAGCTCATTCGGATGTGTGGTTTGTGAGATACACCCAAATTACTAAAGCTGGGTCTGTTGTTTCATGTTGATTGATGTGGAAAATTGTAAAATTCATTGCTCTCCCATCTGAACTCCTTTGGGCTTGAATTTTATGTCCAAATGACGCATTAGGAGTCTCGTTTCATACAAAATTGATTTCATTTCAATCGTACTTCTGGTTGAGGAGATATCATCGAATAACCAAAGCTCGCCCAAGTGAAACGTGAAACAGAATCGAACAAAGAACTGAAAAACGATTTTACTCGAGTACCAAACTTTCTCTACTCGAGTACCATACTCTAGTAAGGCATTTTTGTACTCGAGGAAGACCCTATTTTATGCAAGAATAGGAACTAGAACTGTAGCAATTCACTGTAGCAAACTACTATTCATCAGGATGCTTGAACTTGCTTATTTTAACTCCAAATAGAGCCGTTCCAACTTCTGTTTGATCATAGAGACTTGAATATTGATATTCTCATAATATTTAACCAGTTCTTCTTTCTTCAATCTCCATTCTTGATCATTCTTCATTATTTAAACTTCACATCTACATTAAAATAAGAATTAGTCAAACTAGAAGATAAATGTAGTATGCAAACTTTTTACTCTAGATAATGACATCTATATAGAAGACATCATCAAAACTAATCATATCCAACTGCTCTCTGCGTTTTAAGTAAGCTAACATCGAAGAGAGGATGTGTTAGTTATGATTAGTTTTGATGATGTCTTATATGGATGTCACTTATATGGATGTCATTATTGCAAGCAAAAAGATTGAGTAATATAGTTACCTCCTACATTGAAAAGATTGAGTAATATAGTTATCTCCTACATTGACTAACTACTGTATTTAATGTAGAATAATCCAAGATGAATTATAGAGATTAATCAAGAGAAGAGAAGAAAGAAAGAGTTAGAGTTATGGAGAATGATCAAGAGAAGAAGAAAGAAAGAAGAACTTGTTGAATGAAGTGAAGATATCGTTATTCAAGTTCTAAGATTGATGCTAGAAGTCTCCAAGGTCATATGGAAGTTGGAATGGGTCAATTTGAAGTTAAAGTCAGCAAAAATCAACTTCAGGATGAGAAAACTCGAGTTTGGAACACAAAACTCGAGTTTGGAACTCAAAACTCGAGTTTGGAACACAAAACTCGAGTTTGGGACTCAAAACTCGAGTATGCAAGTGCTAAACTCGAGTAAGGAAGAGCTAAACTCGAGTATGCAAGTGTAAACTCGAGTTTGCAGCGTGATCAGCTCTTCAGCAACTCTGTTTCACGTTTCAGCACAGGCGAGGTCCGGTAATTCGATGATATCTCTCAAACCAGGAATCGGATTGACGTGAAATCAGTGGCATTTGAAACTAGACATCCAAAGCGTCATTTTGATATATAAATCAAGTCCAAAGGTGTCAATATCAAGGAGATATGATTTTTACAAGTTGCCATAAGAATCAACGTCACAGTCCAGACCCACCTTCGGTATTTTGAGTATAACTCACAAACTAAAAATCCGATTGAGCTGAAATCAGTGGCATATGAAAATAGACTCAAAGAGCTTTCCATCAAGAGTTGAACGGACCAAAACGGAGTTCAGACCAGGGAGATATGGCCCTCGAAAGTGGACAGATAATTTCAAGAAAGCAATCAAACTTGTTGAGCTTAAGTGCAAACTGCAGTATAGGTTTGCATACCGCAGTTTTGGACATCCAGAAGCAAACCAAGTTTTTCAAAGCGAAGTCAAAACTGCGGTTTCCAAAACCAAACTCGAGTATTGGACTTCCAGGAAGCAAACCAAGTTTTCAAAGCGAAGTCAAAACTGCGGTTTCAAAATCTTACTAGAGTATTGGACTTCCGAGAAAGCAACCAAGAGTTTCAAGCTAAGTCAATACTTCCGCCTTTACTGCAGTTTGTGAGTGAAAGTATGCAAAACTGCAGTTTGCATGAACATACTGCAGTTTACAACGTTAAAAAATGATTTTTTGAATTTGCAATTTGCAAATCACTCTTGTTTGATCCTATTGCTTTCATGAATCATTCACTTATGTTCCCGAGATATGTTTAACAAGTTTATTGAGTGAATTTCAGTTAACGGATGAAGATTATTGAAGATCAAGGCAAAAAGCAAAAAAAGTGCTCGGTGCATTTAATGCACTTCTGCAAATCAACCTTCTTTTGGATAATCCCACGAGCACGCATTCTCAACGGTCAAGAATGCTTTCTTCATCAAGTAAACTCTTCTCCAACGGGCAAATCCTCGAGTTCCACATCGGATCATATTAGCTTTGGATTAGTTGGAGTTTAGAGAGAGAAGATGACCAGACCTTAAGCTAATCACCTACAACGGTTGGATTCATCAAGCAACGGTCATTTAATGTTCTCTACCTATAAATAGAGTGCATTAACTTCTTCTCAAGCATATACACCTGCTGAAGACGAAAATCATCCAAGTCTCATATATATTTCTTCAGTTTTATCTGTATAGTATCTTGTGATACATTGAGCTTCAGTGCTTATCATATCTACTCTTAGAGAGAGTTTATTTCCTTGTATATCATTCATTGTAACAATCTCAAGTCGGGTGACTTGGAGATTGGGAAAATCGAAAGTACAACTTGTAAAGGGAGTGTGTCCTAGGTTGAGGAGCATTCTTTGTTTACAGAGTGGGTATCGATTGTAATCGAGTACAACTTGTAAGGGGGAGTTAGTCCTAGGGAGAGGATAACTCTTGAGTACGAGTGTGTATTTGATTGTTTACAATTACAACTTGTAAGGGGAGTGAGTCCTAGGGAGAGGATCATCCACGAGTACGAGTGTGTAATTGTTATTGAGTGATAGTGGAAAATCCCAGTGTTTAGGGAATTTGGACGTAGGTCAAAGAGTTGGACGAACCGGTATAAATCCTTGTGTCCAGCCTTCTTCTTCTTCCCTCACTTTGTTTGTCTGTTTTCATTGCTTCAAAAGCAGCGATTTTGAAAAAGTTTTAAAATACCCAATTCACCCCCTCTTGGGTATATAGCTCCACTTACAGATTGTTCTATGATGTCTATAAGGAAGATGATGAGCACAATTTATGTCATGTTTTCCCTATGTTTTATGACTGAATTGTATGGTAAATATAAGTTTAACTGCAATCAATCTAAGCAAAAAGGCATTAATTCATGAATGTAGGGAACTAGAGGATAAAAATCATTTACATCCTAAACATGTGCTAAGAAAAGAACAAAGTATGAGGTTTTATAAGAAGAACGTATAGAAAAGTTGATACTATGCTACAACATTCTGACAGCTTATCGGAATGCAATACAAGGCATCTCAAAAGCTATAGCAAAGTAAAGGACGTGATGCTATGCGACATAGGTTCTAATCTTTTGTCAAGATTGTTTCAGGAAATATTGCAAAGGTCGAGAAAAGATAGTTAGATTCCTGACGTAACGGAATAGAAGATGCGGATGATCGAAACTAAAAGATTTGAAGAATCCACAGGATCAGCATAATCAATCTACTACGATCAAAAGATACGATGGATCTTGATAGATTAGGAAGGCCCAGATCGCTGGAACTTACTCCGCAAGAAAGTCTGATTATATAAGGAAACAGCAAGCCAACCCTAAAGGAGTCAAGTCGCTGAGAGTCTAATCCTATTCGTATGACTGGACTCGAGAAGAGAGAGAGAATTCACAAGGCACGAGAAACTCCGGAGAACCCAGCATCCTTCCTTGTAGTAAGGCGGAGAGAAGAAGACATGGAGTGGTGACGTGATAGGGCTTCTTCCACGCCGTCAGAACTTCGTCAAGTTTTCTTTTTTTCTTTCATTTTAACTTTCTGATCATGGGTCATTCTGTTGTTATCTGTTTTGCATTTCCCTCATCAGTCATGAACTAAATTTCCTATGGTTGAGCAAGGATGATTTCTTAAGTTTGGAATGAACCCAGTTGCTAGTTCTTAATTCAATAAATTCAGTTTGCTTATCAATGATTAATTACCTTGTCAATTAGCGGAAGCTAAGGGTGAGATTTGTGGCCTCGGCTTACTGGCAAGGAGTTGAGGTTAGACCTCTGAGAAATAGTGATTGCTAGGCAGGCTGGTGCAAGGCTTGACCTATTATTGTAGGCTTCAGGAATGGGTCTACCGCTCATAACCATGACACCTTGTTTTGTAATGCAGATCTAACCAGAAAATTGTCATAGGTATATGGAAGGAGTAAAGTTAATATTATATGAATCGAATGTGGAAGTTTTGATAGATTATAGTGGTGGGTTAACTGAATAGCATTATTACTAGTAGCTATGCTGTAGTATTGCGAAAGCTGTGTAGTATAGATGCTATAGCAATGTGCAAAGCAACTGGAGGATTAATAAGCTTAAGAATGATTCCGAACTCAGCCTATTTTCCTACTGAATTCTTCTCACGACTACGACGCTCTATTTATTTTCTTGTTTATTAGTATAGCCATAAAACCCTCAATCAAATCAAACTTATTCTCTTCTTAATCACAACTGTTCTGTAATTCGGTGTCCTCATTTGGTATCCAGTCTCTATGGGATGATACTCTACTTACTCTTTATTACTTGTTCGACTAGTTCACTTGTCATCAAGGAAATCGACCAACAGAAGACATCAAAGAATATCCTATGATCACTGTGCTACACGAGAATGGAAATTAGCCAAAGGGGTGGGGTATGTGCACAGTGACACTAAATAATAAAATATGATGAATAGAGGATGTGCACCTGTGAGGTTTATTTCCTATTTATAGGGATTACCTCTAGAGTTTTGGCCCTTGTGCTATGCGCATCTTCCAGGTCCGAATGCCTGCTCCACTACCTGTGCATGCCTGCTCTACTATCTGTATTGTCCTTGATTACAGCCGAGATTATAGGGTGATTAGTGATTACCTGATTAAGGAGGATCCTGTCATAAAGTACTCTTGCTGGGCCACATGTGAACTGGGCCCAATATATGAGTCCATAACAGTTGCCCCCAAGCTCGGTAGTTCAGGGCTTTAAGCTGCCGAGATTGATTAAGCCCTTAAACCAAACTTTTTATCTGCTTTGCTTTCACTGTCCTCCATGAATTTTTCTTGCCTGATTTCGGACAATCACCGAGATTGACTGACTCATTCGTGGCTTGCCCCTAGACATGTTGTTGGTCAATTTCCTTGATGGCAAGTGAACCAGTCGAACAAGTAATAAAGAGTAAGTAGAGTATCGTCCCCATAGAGACTGGAATACCAAATGATGACACTGAATTGCAAACTTAGTTGTGTTTGAAAAGAAAATAAATTTGATTAGTTTGGGAGTTTTGATAGCTATACTAATAAACAAGAAAATAACTAGATGATCGTAGTCGTAAGAAGATATCAGTAAGAGAATAAACTGAACTCGGAATCCTTTCTAACCATATCATTCCCCCAGTTGCCCATACACAATGCTATAGCATTTATACTGTACAACTCTCGCAATTGCTACAGCATGAACACTCTAAGCAAAGTTATTTAGGTGACCACACCACGCTAATCTACCGAAGCCCTCGCGTCCGATACGTACAATCTTATTCTGTACTTCTCCCATATGTCTATGGCAATTTTTCTAGTTGGATTATCAATACTAATCAAGGTGTATGGTCATGAGCGGCACACCCATTCCTAAAGTTTACAATAATAGGTCAAGCCTTGCACCAGCCTGCCTAGCAATCACTGCTTCTCATATGTCTAACCCCGACTCCCTCTCAGTAAGCCGAGACCACTGATCTAGCCCTTAGCTCTCGCTAATCGATAAGAAATTAAATCACTGATAGGCAACTGAATATATTAAATTAAGAACTAGCCACTGGGTTCATTCTATACTTAGCAACTAGCTATTCTGTAGTACTCTATTTTGTGATTCCCTCATTCAGCCTCAAGAAGTTAGTTCATGACTGACGAGGGAATCACAAAATAGAGTACTACAGAATAGCCCATGATAAAAGATTAAAATAAAGAAACTGAAAGCTTGATGGAGGTTCTGACGGCGTGGAAGAAGCCCTGTCACGTCACAACTCCACGTCTTCTTCACTCCGTCTTACTGCAAGGAAGGATGCTGGGTTCTCTTGAGTCCTCATGCTCTGCAATTCTCTCACTCTTCTTTCGAGTCTAGCTGTATATGATTGGTCTCTGACTCTCGACGACTTCTTCCCCTCTTAGGGTTGGCTGTTGTCTCCTTAAATAGTCTGGTCTTACTTGTAGCGTACGTTCAATGATCTGGGCCTTTCCTAACCTGTTGAGGTCCAATCGTATCTTTCTTTCCAATCTCGGTAGATTGATTCTGTTGATACTGCGGGATTCTTCAAATCTTTAGTTTCGATCCTCCGCTTCTTCTATTTCAATACATCAGCAATCTAACTGTTATTCTCGCCCTACAATATATTTCCTGAAACAACCTTGACAAAATATCAGGACATATGCCGCATAGCACTATGTCATTTACTCTGCTATAGCTTCAGGGATGCATTGTATTGCACTTCGGTAAAGCTCTCCTAATGCTATAGCATAGCATCGGCTATGTTATGCGACTTTCTCATAAAACCTTAAAACTTGCTCTTTCTTAGCACATGTTTAGGATGTAAGTGGAATTTATCCTTAAGTTCCTTGTACCATGAATTAATGCCTTTTTTCTTAGATTGACTGCAGTTAAGCTCATATTCACCATACAATTCAGTTATAAAATACAAGAAAAGTATGTCATAATTAGTGCTCATCAAATACCCCCATACTTAGCTTTTTGCACTCCTAAGCAAAATAAAAGATAGAGATAATATAGCAGAATGTCAACTAACCACAGTAGCATGCATATCCACATAACTATGCCTGCACTAATACTCTCAGGTTACGTCCCCGTGCAGACAATCCCACTGCCCAGTACTAGCAGCTCGTGATGCAAAATAGCGTTTAGATAAGGAAGTGTCAAGAGACTCTCAGGTTTAGTGTTTACTTCTCTTACATTGGGGATTTATCTTTCTCTCTTGCCACGCTAACCTAGAAGTTCTATAGCCTTGTCAAAATTCTAAGATTACTTCCTAGCTGTCTGAGCTTTCATTCGTCAAAAGGGCTTTTTGGGTTGTAATGGTGTGGATGACTATATATGTGTGAGATAAAAATGAAGGTCAATGCTATAACAGGGTATTTAGACAGGTTTCCTAACTTAGCCGAATGCCTCCAATGAACTTTGTGTCACTTTGCTGTTTATTCTAAATCTTCTTTCTTTCTTTCTTTCATTCTTCTCTATATTTTTTTTAATATATGTATGTAAAACAAACTGAGCAAAACAACTTCTTTTGCAGCATTTTTAGCGGAGGCACACCGTCGTAGCATTTATTCAGTTTTCTTCATACTCGCCTGTCTAACGAAGTCTACTATAGCATATTCGAACAGGCTCAAAGGGGTAGCAAAATGGATATTGATGTTCTATGGTTTGTGTATAGGAATGAGGGGTATGACATGAATGCCTTTATCCTACAAATTAGTGGCTCAGAAACCAAATAGTTTATCAAAGAATCAAGACAAAGCAAAGATCATACATCGTTTAGCTGACATGCACATTAGAATATAAACAATTAGGCTCAAATAAATCCTTCCATAGTGGGTTTTCTCTCTATTCTTCCTCACCGTCACTTTACCACTCACCACGTTAACCAGCACTGTCAATTTCCCAAGCCTAACGGTTCAGTTTCCATCAAGCAATCATGCTATGCTTAATTCTATAGATATTCATCCTACTGCTATAGGTTTCTGTTCACGCTCTAGTAGAGAAAAAGATTAAAATTCTGCCCGTTTGCATATAGGCTAAGTCTAGGTTACTTGAGCATATTTAAACATGAATTAGCGAATTGTGAGCACAGATTAGGGCACAGATTAAATTATCCCTCCCCCACACTTAATCGATGCAATGCCCTCATTGCAGTAGCAAAGAATCGTTAAAAGTGAGCGCACGGGGTGGTGGGAGGGGAAAGCAATATCAAGAAACCAGATTGATCAACAGTATCATCCACAAAAATGGCCCTGGGGCAAACGTCCAAGGCAGCAGCAGATTGTCATTTAAAATGAAATTAAAAATATAATAACATAGGAAAAATGTAAACTAAAGGGCAGGAGGGGCGAGAGCACTAGTGGCCATGTCCTCATCGGCAGACGTGTCGCCCAAGCCATTGACGACCGGATTCGCTTGACTCTGGGCATGGTTGAACAGTACGGGAGGTAGAGAAAGAGAATCGTAGGGAGATGAAAGGACGCAGGACTAAGGGATGTAGAGAGGAGATGGGATAAAGGTGAATTTTGAATGTAAAGTGTCACGACTCTTAAGCGATGTGTTGAAGTGATTTGGCGCGTAATGGGCCCAGTGAGGGTGGCCTGCTTTGTGAAAAAACTCATGCACATAATATTCTTTCAAAATGATGACACCGAATTGAAAACTTAGTTGTGTTTGAAAAGAAAATAAATTTGATTGGTTTGAGAGTTTTGATAGCTATACTAATAAACAATAAAATAACTAGATGATCATAGTCGTAAGAAGATATCAGTAAGAGAATAGACTGAACTCGGAATCCTTTCTAACCATATCATTCCCCTAGTTGCCCATACGCAATGCAATAGCATTTATACTGTACAGCTCTCGCAATTGCTACAGCATGAACACTCTAAGCAAAGTTATTCAGTTGACCACATCATGTTAATCTACCGAAGCTCTCGCGTCCAATACATACAATCCTATTCTGTACTTCTCCCTTCCACAAAGCTCTCCACCCTCTCGTACCTCCTAACTTTCTTCAATCTTTCAATAGCCAGGTATTTTCACTGCTTCCATTTCTTCTTTTGTTTCTATCTTACTCTGTCTATCATCTCCCTCCTCTTTCAACTGCATTCGCCGAAAAACATTTTTCTGGTTTTCTAGGTAGGCTTTCAAGATCTTCTAGGTTTCGAATTGCCAGTGTTAGAACACTTGCCTCCACCCCAAAAATTTCTTCCTTTTACCTTGACTCTTTCCTCTAAAGTGCCCATGGATAGAAATAGCCCTCCCCCTCTAGATATGTATCATAATCCAATTCTAGAAGAGGATAGAGAAATACTTAAAACACTCTCTGGTCGGACAAAATACTGGCTATGGTCAATACCTCACATTGAGAAAGAAAAACAAGAAGCATTACTCCGCAAACCCTGAGGGAGTGGGAATAGATCCAGAACTCACACTCATCCAGATGTGTCTCATGATTCAAACACTTCCATCCCTGAATCTTTTGCCCAGCCATCTTCAAGTCGGGGCTGGGCTCATAACATTCCTATCTCGGATGCTCATATTCATGCCGCAGATCTCAATCGGGCTAGACCGAGCTCTTATCCGGGAAACGTCGTTGATCCCTATGATGAGTGCTGCTACCAAAATATTAGTCTCGTCAAATAGGGTCACGATAGAGAAGCTCAAGAGGTTCTAGCCACGTGCCGGCACAAATATATTGCACAAGCTATCCCGGCCCATAGTAATTTAAATCATCCCAACCAGAGGCCTTTCAATTTCCTGCATAGTAACTCTTTTAGCTCAGGTATACTTTCTATTTTTGACTTTTTATCTTTTTGTTCATAGGTATAAATGGGTTCCCCTTTGCGCCATATCGAACGATCCATGACGAAAAAAGCAAGTTCTACAGGTCCTTCCAAAGCCTCAGAAATTTTGGATCTGTGGGTCACGGAAGAGGTGTCAAATATTAGAAACTCAATGACCATCGAGGAACTCATCGAAACAAGTCTGTGTAGTGGAGACGATTATTCCATCCACTTGCCCATGTCTGAAGAGTCAGTATCCAGCAGCCAAGCTAGGAACGATGACTCCCATTTCTTTTTCTTCTACCCAGACTGCATTTCCCAGCTCGGTGTTCCTTTCCGTTCACCGAGTTCCAGATAAACCTCCTTAATCATTTGCATCTTGCTCCTTCCCAACTTCATCCTGATGGTTGGGCATTTGCCGTTGCTTTTAAGAATCTCTACAAAGCCAAAAAGCTGGCTTGCACCATCCTAGTTTTCTTTTACTTCTATGGGGTGCATGAAGCCAATACTGACGAGAATGCCAACAAGGATACCAGTAGCAATGCCCCATCTAGGAAAGGTTGGACCTCCCTCCGAAATGCTCATGGCCACAGCCTTTTCAAGCCTTTCAATGGCTCGTTTGGGAATTTCGAGTCTGCCTTTTTCAAAGTAGTTGTCGAGCCTGGGCAACTACCTTGGTTTCTTCTGACCACTAAATCCAGGGAGGTGGAAGAGAAATTTCCCTTGTATTGGACTTATGATCATTACAAACTCTCTTCTCTCGAATTCGATTTTCATGCCGATAACCTTTCTGATGCGGAACACAAGACCATATCCATTCTAGAGCATCATATTATAGAATATGGCCCATTGGACTCAGCCGACCATATCCCAAAACCCCAAGCCATGAGATGACTTGCGGTGAGTATGGATATCTATTGACCATGTCGTATTGCCTGCCTTTTGATTTATACTACGCGAATAACTAATCGTTTGCTGTTGTTTTATAAGTCAAACTATGGCACCACGACCCTTCTTTACTGAAGCCTTGGCCAACACTGGTCTTATACAACCCGGGGCCAGCAAGAAAATGACTGCATCGGCATCTGAGGCCGCTGGTGCTAATGAGGGTAGCTAGGTGACTTCGGCTAAAAAAATCAAGAGATAGCCCATCCAACTCCTCCCAAAAATCCAAAGAAACTACCGCCACCAAAACGCCTGTCGCAAAGATTCCTGTCCTTCCTCCTTCTACAAGTCTTCCTCCTCCTCCTATTCCAACCCCGAGGTTCCCTCGTGGAGTTGTATGGATTCATATTGTCCCCTCTGAGCTTAGTAATGCTCTTTGTCCCCCAGCGTACTTCTTTGAGCTGAAAAGATATGGCAATTTCGAGTTGCAAAAGATCGCCAACTTAGAGCGATGCGCCTTGCAATTCGTCGGCTTGGGCCAAACTCTAGTTGCTGTGAATACACAGTATGCTGAACAAGAGGCCAAATTGCAGAAATTGAAGTCAGAGGCAAAGAAGCACAAACTTCTGATAGAAGCAATCAAGTCCGATACTCTAGGGCAAGTAAAGGCTGCTGAGGCAACAAGGGACAAGGTGAAGCAAGAAGCGGAGATGGTTAAGGCGGATTTTAACGAGGCGATCTCCAACCTACGCCAATTTCAAGAGGCTCAAGCCAAGGACTAGTCCACTATAGGGCTGCTACAACAGGAGCAATAAGAACTCGAGCTCAACTAGGTGCTTGCCGAGATGCCTTCGATGATGCTAATGCCGCGATTGAGATGAAGAACGTGACTATAGAGAAGGCGGTTGGGGATTCTTTTGAGAATGCCCTGGCTCAAATCTGACTTTTGAATCCCGATGTTAATTTCAACACCTCCGGGATGGATTGCATGTCTTTTATCAAGGGAGACAGAATAGTCCCGCTCTTTCCCTCTGCCGGGATTGCTTCCGTAAGCCAATTTGAAAGGATCCAAGGTGAAGATGGCGAGGAAGAAGTCCAACATGATGTTGGGCTCCTTCCTGCTAGCCTCCGAATTCAGATATATTTGCCAGTCTTCATCTGCATGGCTCAAAACTTTGCTGGGAGTTCAGATATATTTTCTAGTCTTCAGATGCATCTATAGTTCCCATGATGACCATCTAGAGCTTACCTGGCATTAGGGAGTTCAGTTGCCTTGTAAATTCTGCCTAATTGCTGTACTTTCGCTTCTGATTCTCTCTTACCCTTTAAATTCTGATGTATTTGTCTAGCTCCATTTTTATCTTGTCATTTCGGGATATCAGAGCCCCTTTCATTATTTCTTCTCAATTTGATGACCCGGTTTATTTTCCTACAAGGAAATCATGTAAGCAACTCAACTATTAATGGAGAAATACTTACTTTGTCGTAAATTTGCTTGCTAGTCCGAGCTTTATCACCATTGCATTCATTGAATTCGAACTTTGCCTTCAAAGTGTTCAGGTGGCTGGGCCAGAGTCAAAAATTTATTGCACAAAATTTATGTCTGGGACCACCCATGAATTGAACGCTCTGGTGTGGTTGACCAGAATCTAAACCGAAGTAAGAGAAATCCACCATATGTTTAGATTTAGTGTTGCAACCAAACTCTATCATTTTGACTTGTTCATGGTCATTTTGATGGTTTACTTCATTACTCTGAGTTTTGATATATCATAGCCGTAATGGCTTTTCGGCTTTACATTGTCCCAAGGGAAGCACATTTTAACCGTTATTTCGGCTTTACCATGTCCCAAAGGGAGCACGTTCCAACCACTATTTCAGTTTTATCGGGTTTCAACCGAAACACGTTTTAACTGTTGATTCAGCTTTACTGGGTTTCGACCGGAGCTCATTTTAACTGTTAATTCTACTTGAGCTGGTTCCGACCGGAACACATTTTAACTGTCGATCCGGGTTTCGTAGCCTGAATTAATTCCTCTTGTGACCCCTCATTTGAAGTTGCATGACAAAATTTGATTAGTTAAAAAGACTATCGACCTTATAAAACTTCCCACATATAAAATGAAATTATAAGCTCATATTCGTTTAAACCTATTTGCACTCAAAGTTGGCTTCCAGAAACTCGTCCTCATCATTAGTTGCTTTCTTCCTTTTCTCATTCGTCTTCTTCTGCTGTCGGACCGGGCTTCTACTCCGGCCAGACTGTTTGTGTTTACTCTTGACCGGATTATTCTTTGCCGGCTCTCGGTAAGATGGAGGCTTTCTCTCTTCCAGACGTTTATTGTGGGAGAAGATCCAATATTTCATCAAGTTGCGGCTAGGCGGGAGTGTAGTAACCGACTACACGCCTTTTTAGGTATGTAGCCCGGTTGCTACATGATCGAATCTCGTTTATCTCGTGATCGAAATAGAAAAAAAATATAGAATTAGAATTCAAAATTTTAATAGAAGATTTTGATTTATTATCAAAATCCAATTTAAATTTCAAAATTTATTAATTAATATTAATATGAAATATGAAATATATTTTTAAATATATAAATAATAAATCTTATTTAATATATTTTCTATTTTATTAAATTAAAATAATAATATAAATTTTGAATATACATATACAATACAAATAAAAAAAAGAAGTTCTTTTTGAATCTACATTTTCAAAGTGACTCGATTTAGAGATGAATCATTAAAAAAAGAAGAATCACATTCTACCCAATATTATATACTCTTAAACAAAGGGTTTCTCAAAAAAGGGCAATCTTTATTATGATATATAACTTGTATTCAGATATGATATATATCATGAATGGATATGCTCTGGGACGGGAGGATTCAAACCTCCGAATAGCGGGACCAAAACCCGTTGCCTTACCGCTTGGCCACGCCCCATTTTTATTTCTATTCGACACTACTAAACACTATTATTGATATTGGTTGTTCGTCAATTCCAGTCCAAATATCTAAATATCTATAGAATAAATTGTTGCTAGAATTTTGATATGTCTAGATATAGAATGAAACTTAAATTATTGATCATTACATATAATTCAATTAAGATATTGCATGAAAGTCTGATTTCTTCTATTTTTTATTTCTTTTTATTTCAGAATGGAAAGATTTTGAATTTGATAAGTTCAAATCAAAGAAGGATTTTTTTGGTCTACTTTTTTTTTTGTTATTTGATTCATCATTTTATTCGTAATTAATTCGATTTTTTTTATTATTTTATTATTTTTTTTTTTCTTATTAACTTATTAATATTAATTAAATAAAAAATTCATTATTCTTTTTTTTATTAATATTAATAAGAATTAATAGTATAAATTTTAAATGAAATAAAAAAAGAAATGAAATTGAAAATCCATTTATTAGAAAATTCAGAATATAATATATTAATAATAATATAAACTTAAAAATAGAAACTTAAAATATAAACTGAATCTTAATACTTAATAATATTAACTTAATTTGTATTTTTTTTTTTAATTGAATTCAAAAAAAAAAGAAAAAATACAATTATCTTAAAGAACAAAATATTTGTTATGCTTAATATCTTTAGTTTGGTCTGTATTTGTATTAACTCTGCTCTTTATTCAAGTAGTTTTTTCTTCGCGAAATTACCTGAAGCCTATGCTTTTTTGAATCCGATTGTAGATATTATGCCAGTAATACCTCTACTCTTTTTTCTCTTAGCTTTTGTTTGGCAAGCTGCTGTAAGTTTTCGATGAGATCCTTAATTTGAACACTAATACTGTCCTAGAAAAATTCATAATTTATTCGAAGAGTCGAACATTTTAATAATCTTGATTTATAAGATCAGATAAGTTTTACAGTGTGAATCCTCATGTGTACTATAGGAGAATCTATTCTCTTTCTTTTTTTTTATGATCTTGGAGATTGTGTAATGCTTACTCTAAAACTTTTTGTTTACACGGTAGTGATATTCTTTGTTTCTCTTTTCATCTTCGGATTCCTATCTAACGATCCAGGACGTAATCCGGGACGTGAAGAATAAAAAATCATATTTTTTATTCTTTTGTTTTCTGTGTTTTCCTTGCTTGTGCTTGATTTTGAAATATTCTTATTATCCATTTTTCATCTATCAATTTTAACTTTTATAAATTAGAAATTCTAAATATAAATTAGAAATCTATTTTATAAATAGATTTCTAAATCTATTAAATATAAAAATTAGAAATAAAAATGAAATATAAATCAATTAGAAATCAATATTTATATTCTATTTTCAATATTTCAAAAATGAAAAAGAAATAAAAAAAAATAATTAATAATTATATAATTATATTCTATTTATATTTATTTTATATTTTATTATAATAATAATAAATATTGTTAATAAAAAAATTCAAACAAAGAAAAGAAACAAAAGAGACTTTGTTCTATAAATTCAAAAAAAAGGTAAATAAGATACCAAATCATTGATGAAAACGGAAAGAGAGGGATTCGAACCCTCGGTACGAAAAATTTGTACAACGGATTAGCAATCCGACGCTTTAGTCCACTCAGCCATCTCTCCCCAATTGAAAACCAATTGAAAAGGGCCTTTCTTTTTTATTTATTTAATTTGATGTTTCTATCTTATCTCTAAATTTGATATTTCTATCTTATCTCTATTTATATAATATATATAATATAGAATTCGAATATTCTATATTCTAATAAAATTAGAATACTCTATATAATAAATAATCTAACTAATAACTAATAAAGAATCTAAAAAAAAAAAAGAAATAGAATTCTAATTCTAATAGAAATTTGAGATTTTGAAATTCAAAAATTTAAATAAAAAAATGAATTTAATTTAATAATTAAAATTTAGAATAAAAAAAAGAATATAATAAAAAACATAAACAAATAATAAAATAATAAATATATGTTTAATTAAAAGATTTAAAAGATTATTAAAATAAAATTAGTATAAATTATTCTAATAAATTAGTATAATTCTAATATATTCTAATAAATATATTAGAATATTATTATTTATAGTTTATAGAATAATATTCATTTATTAAATTATTAAACAATAAACAATAGATTTATAGATTATAGAATTTATAGAATTAGAATTCTATATATATTCTATTATATAACATATTCTATTATATATAGAAATCTATTATATATATTATATATAGAAAATTATAGAATAAATTTAAAGAATAAAAAAAACTTGTTTTTTTCAGCCCGGCCAGGTTAGTACCTAGCCGGGCCTTTTTTGTTCCCATGAATTCTGGATAAAAAAGATTTATTTGATCTGAAAAAAATACTTGTTATTGAAACAAGATCAAACATAAGAATGTCATTTATTATCACTCTTTCTTTTTTTCCCTTAAAGTATCTAAAAAAAAAAAAAAAAAGAATGGAACTAAGGATTTTTGCACAATGGATTTTTATGTTATGGCTTAAGTAGTTTTGTCGAGATGTATCTGTCAAAACACCTTTAGCAAAACAAAATCAAAAAATCCAATGGGTCCTCTTTTCTTAATTCCATTAGATCCCCTTACGAAACACGTCAACACTATAAATCTTATGATTCTTTTATGATCCTATTTTTGATTCCCTTGTTGGACAAAAGTTCCATTTATATACAATAATCGCATTGAAGCGGGTATAGTTTAGTGGTAAAAGTGCGATTCGTTCTATGGATCCCTTACTAGTTAAGGGATCCCTCGTTTGATTCATATTCCGATCAAAAACTTTATTTCTTATCTTAAAAGGGTTTAATCCTTTACCTCTCAACGAAGAATTCGAGGAATAATATACATTATCGTAATTTATATTCAAAAAGAATCAATTCGAAATTGACAAATTGAATTATGAAATTACAAAAACATAAGTTTTTTGAATTGGATCAATACTCCCAATTTTTTGAGTATGAGTAAAGGATCCATGGAAAAAGATATAGAAAGTTTTTTTTATCGTAACTAAATCTTCCATTTTTTTATTTATATAGGAGAGATTGAAGCAAAATAGCTATTAAACGATTACTTTAGTTTACTAGAGATATCGACATATTTCTATTTTTTTAGCTCGATGAAAATCAAATGCTTTTCCTAAGGATTCTCTTAAATAGAAATAGAGAACGAAGTAACTAGAAAAAAAAAGATTGTTAGAATCCCCTCTTCTAGATTCTAGAGGGATCATCTAAAAAGCGGGATGTTTTGAATGCATTCGAGATACATTCAGAGAGAGGGGCTGACATAGATGTTATGGATGGCATTTTTTTACGTCTTCCATTTGTATTTGTTAATCTGTTCCATAAAGGAGCCGAATGAAACCAAAGTTTCACGTTCGGTTTTGAATTAGAGACGTTAAAAATGATGAATCAACGTCGACTATAACCCCTAGCCTTCCAAGCCGACGATGCGGGTTCGATTCCGCTACCCGCTTCTATTAGATCTCTATATTCTATTCGAAGCTCAATTTGTGTATTATAGAATATAGAATATCCTTTGATAGCGGGCTCTTCCTTCTTTCTTTCGTCTCCGCATTGGTGAGTTCCACTTGCTCTATGTTCCAAGTATTTTTTTTTCACCTGTTCCCCAAAAGTCTCCAAGTCATCAACGCGCTCCTTAATGAGCTAATCTTTATGCTATGTTTGGATGGGAAGAAAAGTTTAAACAAATAATGAAGTTGTTCATTATATTATTATTATTTAGGAATACTACGTTGGGATTTATTTTAATAAGTTTTAAGCATAAACAATGCAAGAATTATATTTTTTCCAGTCAAGTCTCCAAAATTATATGAACAATTTCAGTGAAGCTTCTCCAAAGCTCACCAAAATTGAATGGAAAAATAATTATACAGTGTGACGCATATTTGTGCATGAATGCATGTATTCCATACATTGAGCAAAAAAGGGGTCAAACAGAGCTGATGGCCATTGACGTAACACTTACCAACTACTTCAAAAATTCCTTGAAATCTTAATTATTAACAAACCCAATGATAAATTTAAGATTTACTATCACAATAAATTAATTAATTATTTGATCTGTAACTTAATCCTTGACTTATCACTCTTTTCAGTCTTTTGCTAGTACGGTATAGTATGTTAGGTTCAAACATGTGACATCCCTCAAACCAACATATCCCTCAAACATTCTTAATGTTGCATATATTAACTCTCCATCACGAAATGTGGTAAACAATTGTAAAAAACGTGTAGACCAATTAAAGAGCTTGTCTTTGTTTGAATTTAAAAAAAAATTATTTTTTCAATTTTCTCCATAATTAAATAGGAGTAATTTTGAAAAAAGAAATTATTTATTAAGATTGTAAAAAAAAAAAATTTAAATAGGAATTGTTTTTAGAAAACCCTTTTAAAAATATCAGAACTTTGTACTATAATAAAAAAAGATAAAAACAAAATTTCAAAATTGAACCCAACAATGCTTAAGTTTAACTCAATTAGGTAACCATAACAACAACAACAACAACAAAAACAAGTATGAACTCGAACCAACTACAATTAGCTAGATATATAAAAAAAAAAAAATTATTTAATATTCTTAACATGTTTCTTTATACACAATATTCTTAACATATTATTCCTATAGAAATAATCTTCCATCAAAACATTTGTTACTTGTAGACTTCCGAAGGAAAACTAATTTGGTTGAGAAAAAAATATTTAGAATCGAATTAATTGACAGGTTTTAAATATTAACTTAAACTATTTATTAGGGCAAAACCATATTGCTGAAAAATAACTCACTGTTGTAAAAGAGAAATGAAGGAGATGATTAAAAAAAAAAAAAAAAGTCATTGAAAAGACAAAATATTACATTTTATACTTATAATTCACAAACCATATAAGTGACTCTTCCCGTCCTAATTACAGCTAGATATAAGAACTCAATTCAAGACTTGGGGTGATCATGAGCACACGCCAGGCAGTTGCACATTTTAAAGCTTAAGCTAAAGTGTACTTTTAGTCCTTTAAGTTTGTATGAAGTATACTTTTGGTCCCTTAACTTTATTAAGTATACTTTTAGTCCTATAATTCTAACACCGTTAATTTTGCTAATGGAAAATGTTAACTCAAGTGATAACGGTGTAAATTTAAGTTATGATTTTGTAATTAAATGCTATTAAGCTTATGGGTAAATTAAAAAATATATAAAATTTGTATAGTTAAATGCTATTAGTCATCATTTAAGTTCGCTACGTCATCATTTTCCGTTAGCAACATTAACGGTGTTAAAATTTTAGGACCAAAAGTATACCTTATGTAAAACTTAAAGGACCAAAAGTATACTTTAGTCTAAATCATATTATAATGTTTATTTATAGGGGTTTATATTTCTCATGTTACATGAGAAGAAGAAGATTCTTACACACACATGAAATAGTGGGACCCACATATATATAATTATATATATATGTGAGTCCCACCATTTTATGTGTATGTGACATGAGAAAAGACTTCTCCTACAACGTGAGAAGTGTTTTTCCCTTATTTATATTATAGTAACATTTTATAAGATATTATATCTTAGAGATTTGGGGGGATTCAAATCCGATTCTAAGAGGATCCAGATAGTGTTTTGATTTGATTACTTGGACTTCAACAAGTGTGACAATCGTTTTTAGTTTCTTTTTTTGCCAGCACTATAAATCGTTTCATTTAATGTAAATAATTTTAATTCATGAATATATGATTAGGAAAAATTAGGAAGAAGGGCGTAAGTACGTAAATGATTTTTATGAGAGAAGATTATAAATTTGTAATTAATTAGGATTTGATGATACAGAATGAATAATGAGTCTTTATTTTTCCCTAGAACAGTTGATTCACCATTTGTAATATAACAAAATATATTTTAAATAATTTCATTTTAGGGTTTAGGAGCAAAAATACACATGTGCTTTATCCTCGGGAGCGCTCAACACCATATGCTTTTTTTGGGAGTAAAAATACACATATGGTTACATTTTAGGAGCAAAAGTCACACCACCATTAAAATTTTGTTGTAAATACAGCACTTTCTATTATAAATCTAGCATGTTATAAATATGGCTTTTTCTGTTGTAAATGGTCAGATTTTAAATTTTGTTGTAAATCTGACACTTTATGTTGTAAATCTAATCTTTTTCTGTTGTAAATGACCTTTCTATGTTCAAAATCTAGATGTTCTTGTTGTAAATATGGCCAGATTTTAAATTTTGTTGTAAATACAGCACTTCCTGTTGTAAATATAGCTTTTTGTTGTTGTTGTAAATGACCTTTCTATGTTCAAAATCCAGGTATTTAAATGTTGTTGTAAATATATCATTTTCTGTTGTAAATATGACATTTTCTGTTGCAAATTCACCGTTAAATTAGATTTTAACGATGACATCATTTTTGCTCCTAAAATGTAGCCACATGCAAGGTTGTCAAATTCACGAGTCTAAGCAAACTCGTACGCGGTGGCGTAAACTCAGATCGTAAACTCTAATAATTTCGTAAGAGTTTACCTTTATTATTAAATAGGTATTACTAGTATATAATAAAGTAATTAAAATATAAAAATGGCAACAATTTGATTTAAATATATTTTAAATCCAAATAATTAAATTAAATCCACCAACATTCATCATTTATCATATTTAATAAAGAAATTTCTATAAAATTTCTATATAAAAGTCACGCGAAAGCATGATCAAATCAAAAAAGTTAACACGAGTTTAAGAGTAAGTTACCACGGTTTTGTAAGCTATAATCGTAAAAAGCGTAAGCTTCGGTACATAAACTCGTGAGTTTAAGCGAGTTTACAACTAGCTTCAGTTTACCACTGACTCGACTCGTTTTTAAGCTAGAAGCGTAAAAACGTAAACTCGTCAAGTCAATTTCGCGAGTTTGACAACAACGGGCCACATGTGTATTTTTGCTTAGAAAAAATCATATGGTTTTGAAGCGCTCACGAGAAGATAAAACACATGTGTATTTTTGCTCATTTACCCTTCATTTTATCATCTTCTTCTAGACTCTCTCTGTGTGTGACAGTTGGCACAATGGTAAATTGTTGCCTTAATATTACAGATTCAAATCTTGAAAATACTCCTAACGAGTGGTCTTCTTTTGATCTCTGGTCTTCTTTTGATCTCTGCATAAGTCAAAATATATACAGAATCTTTCAATCAAAAAAATATAAACAGAATCATACACACAGACCAAGACGCAGGAAATTAAATCACATAACATTTTAATTTATTAAATTGGTCGACCAATAAATCACGTGAAGTTGAAGGCTAACATATAGTCTCTTCTCCCCATTGTGTCGACATTATGTCCTCATTCTTCCTTCACCTTAACGCCATTTATGTCATATGTATCCCTTCTTTCGTTTTCTCAAACTCAGTTATTAGAGAGTCATTTTCTTTTGTATAAACCAAATTAAGATATACTTCATATATTCTTCTGTAGTTGCTAAAGGTAAGTTAGTAGAAGAATTTGTTTTAGTCTTAAATATAAAAGCTTAATCTACTTTTGAGAAAGAATGAGTGTCTCCTCACATTCACATGCGTGTGGTGTTAATTACATTTTTCAATATGTAATTCATGATTTTAAAATAAGGATATTTTTGTGTGTGTATCAAATAAATTAGGACATTTTTTAAAAAAAAATCGTTTTCCCAAAAAAAAATAAAGATTTAACCAAGTTGATGAAGTAGTTGAAAATGTCTTGTAATAAGTAAAACGGGAAAACCCAATTAATGCATTAGACATTAGCCAGGGAAAAAAACCACATATTTTGAAATTAAAAAGCTTCTACATTATGAAATTAGCTTCTACATTATTATTATTTTACCAAAAGGGTTTTTTTTTTTTTTTTTTTTTTTTTTTGGGGCTTCTACATTATTATTATTATACCAAAAGAGGTTTTTTTTTTTTTTGGGGGGGGGGATCAGTGAAAAGTCCATTAACAAAAATTTTCTTGATACCATGAGGATTTGGATTCAACTGTCCATATTTTCTATGGGTATAACCCTAAAGAGTACATACCAATATTTTTTGTGTATTAAAACATATAACATTATTCAAGTCAATAGATTTTATTTTAGATAACTATTTGAAGCCATTTGATGTTTGGCATTTTTTTCAGATCCTATTACCAATTATCCAAGCAATAAACTAATCTAAATTCAGGATTTGTGATTAAGACGCCTCTTCCTATGGATTATTTTGAACAAGGTCCCACCTTGTGATCTAGTAGATCCACCACTAGACCAAGTACCCATAGTTCTAACCACTAATCTTTTTTTTTTGATAAGATAACCACTAATACTTCTAAACAGTGAGTTTTCAGTGATTTTCCTTCTTTTTTTTTAACCCTTTTTTATTTATTTGAAAATGGAACACTTTTTTTTTTTTTTTTTTTTGATGAAAATGGAACACTTATTATTCTAGATGAATCTCTTTTTGTTTTTTGGGGCAAAATTCTAGATGAATCTATTTGAGGATCGATGCGAATTCTGACACCATTATTTCTCCCCATGACCCAGGAGCTGTCAATTTGACAAATGAATAATTAATATATCATTGTCTGGGAGACTATGATTTAGTCATAAATCATAATCAAATCTTCCAACTTCCAAGTGTCGACCTCATCAGCACAATACCATTCCACATTACCTCCAGATGACAACATCCCTCTATTTTGGATAATTACAAAGTTAACCACTTCGTCTTAATTCTAGTGTAATGGTTAAAAATGAGTTAGATTTTTTTTCCTGTTTTTGAGAGTAAAGTTAGTAAACTTCTTCATCATTCTTGGCGAATCTCTTTTTTATATGCAACGTTTTGGTATGAAGATTTTTTCAATAAGGTTTTGCTTGTTCATACTCCCTCTAGATTTAATTATAAGATCACTTTTATAGTATAATTTGTACTACAAAAATGATCTTATAATTAGAACAAGAGGTAGTATCAGGGGCGGAATCAGGGGGCTAGGGTGGCCCCCACTCCCTAGCTAAAACTATAGAATTGGACCCAAAATGTTAGGAAATTAAGTTTAAGCCTCATAAAAATTTCAATATTTTCAATTTAATCCCTATTAAAAGTTTTATGGAATGAGTAAAATGAAAATATTGAAATTTTTATCAGGCTTAAACATAATTCTTAAAATTTTGGTCCAATTCTATAATTTTCACCCCCTAATTTCAAGTGTTAACTCCTAGCTATGATAGTATCTTTCTATTATGTAATTTTATTATGTAAGCATCCCCTAATTTCAAATCCTAGCTCCGCCGTTGGGTAGTATCTTCTTCCTAATTTCAAATGTTAACTCCACTATGTTTTATTATATAATTTTCGCCTCCCATAATTTCAAATCCTAGCTCCACCCTTACCTACCTAGTATCTTCTTGTTGAATCATCCACTTTGTGCTTGTGGCTCAACATGGTTTTAATCATGCTGATGAAAAGTAGATTGTCGTACCCTTCTAATTAGGCTGCCAATCAGAGTGGTTGTACGTAGTAGCTGAATTAACAGTTTTTAGATTTAGTCTGTGTACTTGTCCGATGTGTGAAGCCGTATTATGTACTTTATGTATGTGGTTCTTTTGCGTTAAACTAACGTTTTTATTAAGGGAGGCCATTCTTGAGAACTTGTAGTTTCCTTCGACTTCTAATTTTGTATCTTTCTATTTGTTCTCTATATTAAATCTTATAATTTTATTCTTTTACTACTGTTAATTCCTGTCACTTTCTTCTGTTTCTGTTAGCATTATTTTCTTACGTATAAATGTCAATTGTGCTAACAGGGTAAAATTAAAGAACTTAACAAGGAGAAAAAATATATGTAGGTATTAAATTTAAAATTAAAGAAAATTATATGTACTCAAATAGTGGGTCAAGTCATGTGAAATTGATCACGATAACGAGAGTCCGTGTCTTTCTTTTTTCTTTTCTTTTTTTTGTTTTTTTTTTTTGGAAAATATCATTTAGATCTCAATAAAAAAATATTAAAAAAAATCTATTGATAAGTGAAGAGCTATAATTGACAAATAAAAGAAATATTATATCAGCAAGTTTGAGACTTGTTATGATTTTTTTTTTTTTTTATTGGGACCTCAATGATATTCTCCCTAATTTTTTTAAAAAAAGTAATAATTCAAATTATATAAAAACTGTTACTCTCAATTAGACACTTAGACTCCACAACATCTGAATTTTATCATAATATGATAATTGAAAAAAAAAATAGGGAAAGTTCTAAATAAATAACATTTGGACTTGGAAAACCCCAAAAAGTTTGGGAGCACATAGAAATAACAAATAGGTCTCAAAGGACTATTTTAGCATTTTGAAATTTTTTGCTTTTACCAAAATGCCTTTCAAGTTTTTTAAAAAAAGAAGAAAGAACCCTCGCCAGCGTCAGAGGCGCCACCCCACCGGTGGGACTCCGGCTACCAAAACTACGTGCGCGCGGCCAGAGATCTAATGATAACTTGAGTAATGTAGATTATTTTAGTATAGATGGAGATTGACTACTTGTGCTCTATAAACCCTATCCGGCGTTGTTAATAAGTTGAAGAAATACAATAACAACTTGAGTATAGCGATTGACAAATTACGCTCCTGATTGAAGTTATTAATAGCTAAACTCAAATATGTCTTATACTTGTTGATTTTTTTATTCATAAATATAAGATAAATTTGATTTTTTGGAGATATAAAAAAACTAATTAAATTACTTTAAATATTATATTTATCATTTTTTCTTTAAACTATTTTGTCTAATCTATAAACTGATACACACACATACAATGTAAAGATACACAATACCATTGATGATTTAAGACAGATAATAATGATAATTGTGCAGTGGATCATTGATGATTGGAGTGATATAAAGTGGAGGAGATAATGGGATGGGAGAATATTGGGGAGGAGGAAACACGTCACGTGTAATTGGGTAAAGCGCAAGGAGGAACGTGGAAGGCAAAAGGGGAATAGGAAGGGACACACTTCCTTTCGGGACTCACTACATTCCAAGGTGTAGGGCCGTGTGACAAGTGACAACCACATGGTCCTCTGCTCTCTGTCCTCTGCCTACGTCAAATTTGAATCAAGGGCGGCTGCGGCTATGCTATATATCCCTCTATACAAATTTTTTTTTTTTTTTTTTCAAAGGTTGATAAAGTATTTTTCTATGTGCGTAAACATTCTGAATTTTTTTTGTATAGTACTACTATAATTTTATCCTTAGAGTGTTAATTTTTTAGAAAAATTTTGTCCTTAAGTATTTCTTTTTCATAAACAATTTTAACTTCACTCTTAACTCCTCAAAAAGTTATTAAGTGAAGGCGTATCAAGCACCTTAAAATATTTGTTCTTGTATTTTTTATTTATTGTTATTAAGATGTACTTAAAAAAAATATTTCAGTGTGTTAGGTGAAATATTATTATTTGTGTAAGGAAAAAAAAGAAATAAAATAAAACAAATGCTAATAATTAAGTTGCATAAAATTTCTCTGAACTAATGGGTAGATAATGTACAAATAACCTCATCAACCTTTGAAACTTAATACTGAACTTTCAAACTATGAAGATATATGAATTATCAATTTTATACCACTTAAACTTTATTTTTATAGGCATAGAAACTCCTTAAAGTTTAAATCATACAAACAAAACTAATAGTACAAGAATTATACATATAAATGTAAGGGAAAAACACTTCTTAGGAGGCGTGTTTTTCACCGTATTATCATATATAAAATGGTGGGGTATATATATATATATATATATAATTAGTATTATATATACGTATGTGTGTAAGAATCTTCTTCTTCTCATGCAACATGAGAAGTTTAAACCCCATAAATGTAAAAGTTTAGGAGGTTTATTATAAGGGAAAAACACTTCTCATGTTGTAGGAGAAGTGTTTTCTTATGTCATACACACATGAAATGGTGGGACCCACATATATATAAAATGCATTATATATATATGTGGGTCCTACCATTTCATGTGTGTGTAGGAATCTTCTTCTTCTCATACAACATGAGAAGTTTAAACCCCTTATTATAAAGTTATAAAAGTTAAGAAAGTTATTTACATATTGCATAAAAGTTAGGGAAGTTTTGTACGTAGAATTTAATCTATTTAAAACAAAATCAAAAAATAACTATCCTAACATTTAAAATTATTATGCATAAGTATGTTACCAAAAAAAATCCAAATTGGAATTACTTCATTATGCATGCTTTAAATTCGTAGCCATTCACGTGCGAAATCGATTCTTAAGGCAGTCAATAATGTTTAGAAACTGAAAGTCGAAAAAACAATTTTTCGTATTATTGTAAAGCTCTCTTATGCTCTGGATCTTTGCTTTCGTTCAGATAAGGATAAAATATTATAGTACCATAAAACTTTTCCAGCTTAGCAGGCCCTATATGCTTCAAATAAAGGCACACACATCAAGGTGAACATGTGTCGTTTAAACATTTATTAGCGTTATACGACAAATAAATTATTAGGTACTGACCAGTAAAATATTTTAAATCTAATTAAATAATTATTTTTTCCCAATCATACAGAGACAGTCTGTAGTTATCCAGATAAGTAGGAATATTTGCTTTTAGATCTTGTTTTATTCATAATTGATATTATAGGGTAATTAGGATAGATTATAGGGAAAATCAAAATAGAAGACATAGGAAAAATAATATTTTCTGTAATTTTAATTATTTAAAAGACCGGATATTATAATATAAATTACAAAATTTTCTCTAACGAAAATTTTCCTACTTTATCTCTTCCATTCATAGTTAAAAAAGTTAACTAAAACTGCCTATTATGTTATGACTATATCTTTTTTTAAAAAAAAAAATTCAATATATTATCTATTTTAATTTAACAATCGTTAAACTCACTTTTTTATTTTTTATTTTTTACCAATATATATCATCAAGTTGTCCTATTTATATTATCAACATTGATTTCAATTAAGTTGTTTTTATAAAAAGGGTTAAGTACCAAATTTGCCCGGAAGTTTCGTGAGGAGCAATTTTTGCCGAAAGTTTTTTTGAAGAATGTTGCCGGAAGTTTTTTTTTTTTGAGCAATTTTGCCCCTCCGTCAATTGTCAACTAATGGTCAACGGTTAGTTGACCGGATTGTGAAGGAGGGGCAAAATTGCTCCAAAAAAACTTTTCGGCAAAATTGCTCCCAAAAAAAACTTCCCGGGCAAAAAATTGTTAAAAAATGTTAGAAATGTTTTTTATTTTTATTTTTGGATCGGGTAGCCACTTTAATAAATAGTTTCTTGTTCAACTAAGTTGTCCTTGCACTTCAAAATGAATTTTATATTAGGTATCGATCGTATTAAATGTTTTTGAAAAAATGTAGGGCGACTCAAACTTTTCATACTTTAAAAATATAGTAATGTTTTGGAAAAAATAAAAAATTAATTTACCATGAATTTTATAGTATGGGTAAATTTAATATATTGATTTTATATTATAGACAGTATAAATTACAATTCGGCCTTACTTTATCTTGAAAATATATTAGCCAGCAAACCAATAAATCGTAATTCATGGTAAATTACTTTTTTATTTTTGCTAAAACATTACTATATTTTTAAGGTATGAAAAGTTTAAGTCGCCTTACATTTTTTCAAAAACATTTAATACGATCGATACATAATATAAAATTCATTTTGTAGTGTAAGGACAACCTAGTTGAACAAGAAACTATTTATTAAAGTGGCTACCTGTATCCAAAGAAAAAAAAAATTTAAACATTTTTTTGGGTTAAGTAGCAATTTTGCCCCGAAAGTTTTTTTTTTTGAGCAATTTTACCCCCGAAGTTTTTCTTTAGGAGCAATTTTACCCCTCCGTTAACAACCCTAACGGTCAACGGTTAGTTGACAGTTGACCGTTGATGGAGGGGCAAAATTGCTCCAAAAAAACTTTACGAGGCAACATTGCTCCAAGAAAAACTTTCGGGCAAAATTGCTCTGGAGAAACTTAGGGGCAAATTTGGTACTTAACCCTTATAAAAACAACAAATAAATTTATTTCATATTTTTCAAGATATAATAGATTATTTATATTTTTAAAATTTTATTAATATTAAATAAATTTTTAACTGACATAAATTTCTCCTAAAATAAAAATAAATCATATAAACTTTCTTGCTTTAACATATAGAATAAATTATAAGAGACTTTGAGTTTTATTAAAATTATATAATTTTATTTTTAATTAATCTTTTTGTTGATTTTAAAATTTATAATTTTTTACAAAA
Source organism: Acacia acuminata (assembly GCA_019022655.1). Classification (NCBI taxonomy): domain Eukaryota; kingdom Viridiplantae; phylum Streptophyta; class Magnoliopsida; order Fabales; family Fabaceae; genus Acacia; species Acacia acuminata. The sequence continues at coordinate 811,820 of JAFJYI010000223.1, forward strand.
TTGAAGAATGTGTAATTTTTATCCATAGATATCTATACAAGTTGTGAAAAATGAAAATTAAGAAAACTGTTATTTAATTTATTGAAATTTAGAATTTTGTATTAATTTAAAAAATAGTATGAGAGAGAAAATGTAGAAGGGAATACATAAAAATTACTTAGAGGCATTTTAATATTTTTAATTTTATATTTTTGTCTTTGGTGCTTCTAAATAATTCTAATTTTTAATTTTTCTTAATAAATATATTTTCCTCTAGTTCTTTCATTCTAATTTTCCCCAGATTATAATACCTATTTTATTTTAATCTCTCTACGTGGCATTCTAATAATAGGTAATAGTTTCTCCATCCTTTTAAATCAAACTTTCAGCTTTTTCCTATATTTTACAAAACTGAATCATATGTCAATTCCATATTAGTTTTTGTCTATTACGTGTAATGCATTAATCCGGAGATTCCGTATTATTACTACTTTTGTATTTGTTGCATGAATGAATGATTCGCATATGTTGAATAGGATATGGAATCAATATAAATTTATGACATCTGGCCAAAAAAAAAAAAAAATTTATGGCAGTAGTAAATGTGATGATTTAATTAATTGATAATGAGTTTTTTTTTGGACATTCATTGACAAATAAATATATTAAATATATAATTTTTTAAGACATGTATTAATATTAAATAAATAAGCTTTTTGTTTGCTTCTACTCAACGATAAAAAGTACTGGTATCCCAGTAATGCACTGAGCACATGCACGCACATGAAGACATTTTTGCATTAAAAAAAAAATTCACAGATTCCGTTCAGAAAAGAGATAGCAAGTAAAACAAGACAAAATACTAAAATCATGGTATAATTTTTTTTCTTCTGAAAAATAAACTAATGGGCGCCTATACGCTATGTAATAAATTAGAATAATATATAGTACTGTAGAAATAGGGGCAGTTGGTAAATAATGTATATTAGTAGTAGTACTTTATAGAATGGTTGGTATTTTAGTAAATTAAAGCAGAATATATTTTCTTGATCTAAAATGAGAATTTGACACAGCAATTTATGAAACTTCCTTGATAATTAATGGTTGATATTCATTTATATTTTTTTTTCTTAAGAAAAAAAATCGACATGTCATTATATTTTACCTCTATTTTGAATGAGGGAAAATCCTATATAAATCCAGCTGAAATATCAAAATTTAAATTCAAGCTTATACTTTTAACAAATTACTAACTAGGCCTAGAGGCCTAATAAAGGATTTCTAAATATTGTTAAAAGCTCATTATGCCCCTGCATAATTAAAAGGGGAAATCTCATATAAAGCTAATTAAAATAGAAAAATTGTAAATTGGGTTGGTAAATTCAATAAATCTTTAATTGAGTCATTAATCCAATTTAAGATTTTAAAATATGGGTAAAATAACTTTAATACCCTCTCCTCTTTCCTCATAAATGAGTTTTATTACTCCCTAACTTATATTTCCCATGTATATATCAAAATTAATTTTAATACAACAAAATATGATTCTTTCAAATATATTAAGTATAGAGTAAAATATATCAACCTCCCCTCTATTACTTTAAATTACGAGACTTTCCGCTATTTTGAAAATCTATATGAACCTCCCTCAAAATCAAAATATATGTTACATAAACTTCCCTTTTAGTTTTGAGATTCAACTTCCATCCATCTAAACGTTAGATGACCGTTAAATCACAATATGAACTCATTATTTTGACAAAAATGCCCCTCCTTAGAATAAATGTTACTACTTATCAAGTAATCTTTTCGTAAAAAAAATAATCATTTAATTATATATCTTTATCAAAGTTTAATAAAATTAGTATATATTTTTATATTTTTGACATACTTTTAAATTTATCATATTATAAATTTAGTTATTTTATCATTATAAATTTTAATTTTTAATCTCTTTTATTTATTAAACTTATCATATAATTTTAAATACGCATGTTTTGCAATAATACATACATACATATATTTAATTAAGTTATATAATTATAATAATATCTATTAATATCTAACAATTTAAAATTTTTAAGAATATTTCATTAAATATATATTCTTAAAAATAATTACCAGAACAAGTTATTAATATTTACCATATAAACAGATTATTAAAACTTATTCTAAATTAAATTTATTAAAAATATTAAATAGATCATTAATGAACATTAATATTAAGAGATAAATTAGGGAATTGGTATAATCAGGGGTAAATTAGTAAACAACATTTATTTTAATCAGGTTTTTAATTTAAAAATATATTTTTAGAATATTCTTTAACGGTGTGAATGATTTGGACTAAAGTGTGTGTTTTCAAAATAGATGGGAGGTCCGTGTAATTAAGGCAAAACGAAGGGTGGTTAGAGTATTTTACTTTTAAGTATATCATCATAAGAATAAAAATCTACAATATTCTCAGCAAAGAGTTCATTTTATTAGCATGAACAATTTTTTTTAAGAAAACTTATAATATATGTCACTATAAAAGGACATATTTTGGTAAATATATTAATTAAGTATGAATTTTTCTATATTTTTCACACACACATATATATAGGTTTTTTTGGGAAATTTTTATATTGATGTAAACCATTTTATGAAATTTTAAGTGCATTTTACATCTTTTTTCTGAAATATCCATAGAAGTATATGAAATTTAAACATCGTTTTTTTAAAAAAAGATAAATAATATTACTGATTTATATTAAAAAATTAAAATTGAAATATTAACTAAATTACTATCTAAAACTCACATTTATGTGTTAAGGAAAATTACGATTTAGGTTAATATTGGTAAAAATGACTTTTATTTCAATTCTATTTTGTAAAGGGTGAAGTTGGCATGTGATATTCTTTTTTTTTTTTTTTAATATATCTCACCCGATAAAAATAACAACTTTCTTTTTTCTTAAAAAAAACTCACATTTATTTTTTTATCATTAATACAATTAATTGACTTTCAATTAAAATATATTTAATTGATATCAATGATACTATTATGACATGTCATACTTGAATTATTCTTGATTATCCTTTTATAGAAAGTCATAAAGCAATAATACTCTTTTAAGAGGGGAGAAAAGAAAGGCTGGAAGAAAAGAGAGGAGGGCATTAAAGTTATTTTACACAGATTTTGAAATTCTAAATTGGGTTGATGACTTAATTAATGATTTGTTGAATTTACCAACCAGATGTATAATTTTTCTATTTTAAGTAGCTTTATATGAGATTTTCCCTAATTAAAAAAAGGAAAATTGAATATAGATGTATGCATAATTTCAGTTTTAATTTTATATTTTATTTATAAATAAAAATATTTTTCAATATATATCATAAAGTATTTAAATATATATACACGCACATATCTTAATCACGATATAACAAATAAATATATGGATTCTCTCGCTAGCCATCTAATGCTGCAGTACAAAAATATAACGTATAAATGACTATAAGAATATAGTGGGTGGTTCATCGAGCCACTCCCATTCTCCAACCGAGATATTTGACACACAAAATAAATGAATAAAGATAAAAGCCACAATTAAAAAGCAGTTTGTTTGGGGAAAGAAGATGCAAACCGCGAAAAGGCAATTGCAGACAAACTTTTCCATAGACTTCGATGAACTAAAAAAAAAAAAAAAAAGTGAAAATAATACTACGTACTATTGAACGAAAAGGGAATGCATATTGAAAATTGAAACCAAACGGTGCGGGGGAAGAGATAATTAGCGAGTAGAAGTGATTTGGGGGCAAAAAAAAGATGGCTGAGGGGTTAGTATGGTCATCTAAACGTATTAAGAAATCCCTTATTAGGTCTTTAGGCTTGATGAAGAATTGGTTAAAAATGTATACCTAATTTGAATTTTGATATTTTAGCTAGATTTATATAGGATTCTCCCTTTGAATTAAGTCCATATAGTTTATATTCATTTTTTTCATGTCATGTATGTTTGCAAATAAGCATATATTGGAAGTCGGGATGAGTTGAAGGATATGGAATTAACACTAAATATATTATTTATAACATACTTTGTATAGCCATTTACAAGTGCTTGAAGGGCTTTGACGGGTGCCTTTAAGTGTATTTACAAGTCATTCGGGATTTTTAGTCATTTTCATTACCAGGGTTCACTTTTTACTTCTTCAATCAGTGTATGGCCATTCAGGTTTTGTAAAAGATCAATTTTTTTTATGTTTTTACAAGACATGCTTCATGTAAAAAAATTGAACCTTGGCGAAAACAATGGTAATTGTCACTTGTGGAATGGTAATTGTCACTTGTGGAATGGTAATTGTCACTTAGGTTTTGTAAAAGATCAATTTTTTTTATGTTTTTACAAGACATGCTTCATGTAACAAAATTGAACCTTAGGCGAAAACAATGGTAATTGTCACTTGTGGAATGGTAATTGTCACTTGTGGAATGGTAATTGTCACTTCAGGTTTTGTAAAAGTACAATTTTTTTTAATGTTTTTACAAGACATGCTTCATGTAACAAAATTGAACCTTGGCGAAAACAATGGTAATTGTCACTTGTGGAATGGTAATTGTCACTTGTGGAATGGTAATTGTCACCAGGTTTTGTAAAAGATCAATTTTTTTATGTTTTTACAAGACATGCTTCATGTAACAAAATTGAACCTTGGCGAAAGCGATTGGTAATTGTCACTTGTGGAATGGTAATTGTCACTTGTGGAATTGTAATTGTCACTTCAGGTTTTGTAAAAGTACAATTTTTTTTAATGTTTTTACAAGACATGCTTCATGTAACAAAATTGAACCTTGGCCCGAAAACAATGGTAATTGTCACTTGTGGAATGGTAATTGTCACTTGTGGAATTGTAATTGTCACTTCAGGTTTTGTAAAGTACAATTTTTTTTTATGTTTTTACAAGACATGCTTCATGTCTTGAAAATTGAACCTTGGCTAGAAAACAATGGTAATTGTCACTTGTGGAATTGTAATTGTCTTTCCAGGTTTTGTAAAAGTACAATTTTTTTAATGTTTTACAAGACATGTCATGTAACAAAATTGAACCTTGGCGAAAACAATGGTAATTGTCACTTGTGGAATGGTAATTGTCACTTGTGGAATTGTAATTGTCACTTCAGGTTTTGTAAAAGTACAATTTTTTTTATGTTTTTACAAGACATGCTTCATGTCTTGAAAATTGAACCTTGGCGAAAACAATGGTAATTGTCACTTGTGGAATTGTAATTGTCGCCAGGGTTTTGTAAAAGTACAATTTTTTTTTAATGTTTTTACAAGACATGCTTCATGTAACAAAATTGAACCTTGGCGAAAACAATGGTAATTGTCACTTGTGGAATGGTAATTGTCACTTGTGGGTGTAATTGTCACAGGTTTTGTAAAGTACAATTTTTTTATGTTTTTACAAGACATGCTTCATGTCTTGAAAATTGAATCTTGCGAAAACAATGGTAATTGTCACTTGTGGAATTGTAATTGTCCTTGAGGGTTTTGTAAAAGTTCAATTTTTTTTTTTAATGTTTTTACAAGACATGCTTCATGTAACAAAATTGAACCTTGGCGAAAACAATGGTAATTGTCACTTGTGGAATGGTAATTGTCACTTGTGGAATGGTAATTGTCACTTGTGGAATTAAACAATGGTAAAAACAATGGTAATTTTTTTTAGCAAGGTTCAATTTTCAAGACATGAAGCATGTCTTGTAAAAACATAAAAAAATTGAACTTTTTACAAAACTGGTAGTGACAATTACCATTCCCAAGTGACAATTACCATTCCCAATGACAATTACCATTGTTTTAAGCGAGTTCAATTTTTTGTTACATGAAGCATGTCTTGTAAAAACATAAAAAAAATTGTACTTTTACAAAACCTGGAAGTGACAATTACCGTTCCCGCTTGGTGACAATACCATTCCACAGTGACAATTACCATTGTTTTAAAAGGTTCAATTTTGTTACATGAAGCATGTCTTGTAAAAACATAAAAAAATTGAACTTTTACAAAACTGAAGTGACAATTACCATTCCGCAGTGACAATTTACCATTCCACAAGTGACAATTACCATTGTTTTTAAGTTTCAATTTTGTTACATGAAGCATGTCTTGTAAAAACATAAAAAAAAATTGTACTTTTACAAAACTGAAGTGACAATTACCATTCCAGTGCCAATTACCATTCCACAAGTGACAATTACCATTGTTTTAGCCAAGGTTCAATTTTGTTACATGAAGCATGTCTTGTAAAAACATAAAAAATTGTACTTTTACAAAACACGAAGTGACAATTACCATTCAAAGTGACAATTACCATTCCACTAAGTGACAATTACCCAGCCAAATTCAATTTTGTTACATGAAGCATGTCTTGTAAAAACATAAAAAATTGTACTTTTACAAACTGAAGTGACAATTACCATTCCGCAGTGGACAATTACAAATTCCCACAGTGACAATTACCATTGTTTTAGCCAAGGTTCGAATTTTGTTACATGAAGCATGTCTTGTAAAAACATAAAAAAAAATTGTACTTTTACAAAACCACGAGTGACAATTACCATTCCACAGTGACAATTACCGTTCCCAAGTGACGATTACCATTGTTTTAAGCCAGGTTCAATTTTGTTACATGAAGCATGTCTTGTAAACTATAAAAAAAATTGTACTTTTACAAGGCACGAAGTGACAATTACCGTTCTAATTGACGATTACCATTCCACAAGTGACAATTACCATTGTTTTCGCCAAAGGTTCAATTTTTTTGTTACATGAAGTGCATGTCTTACAGTACCATTGTTTTCGCCAAGGTTGATTTTGTTACATGTCTTGTAAAAAAAAAAAATTGTACTTTTATAAAACTTCAAGTGACAATTACCATTCCTGAAGTGACAATTACCATTCCCTAGTGACAATTGCCATTGTTTTCGCCCAAGGTTCAATTTTGTTACATGAAGCATGTCTTGTAAAAACATAAAAAAAAATTGTACTTTTTACAAAACACGAAGTGACAATTACCATTCCACAGTGACAATTACCATTCCCGCAGAAGTGACAATTACCATTGTTTTCGCGAGTTCAATTTTGTTACATGAAGCATGTCTTGTAAAAACATAAAAAAAATTGTACTTTTTCAATTACCATTTTGTTACCATGAAGTGACAATTACCATGTCAATTTTGTTACATGAAGCATGTCATTAAAAAAATTGTACTTTTACAAAACTTTGAAGTGACAATTACCATTCCGCAGTGACAATTTACCATTCCACAAGTGACAATTACCATTGTTTTTCATTGAGTTTCAATTTTGTTACATGAAGCATGTCTTGTAAAAACATAAAAAAAAATTGTACTTTTACAAAACTGAAGTGACAATTACCATTCCAGTGCCAATTACCATTCCACAAGTGACAATTACCATTGTTTTGCCAAGTTCAATTTTGTTACATGAAGCATGTCTTGTAAAAACATAAAAAAAAATTGTACTTTTACAAAACACAGTGACAATTACCATTCCTGACAATTACCATTCCACTAAGTGACAATTACCATTGTTTTACGCGGAGTTCAATTTTGTTACATGAAGCATGTCTTGTAAAAACATAAAAAATTGTACTTTTACACGGTGACAATTACCATTCCGCAGTATTACACAAGTGACAATTACCATTGTTTTAGCCAAGGTTCGAATTTTGTTACATGAAGCATGTCTTGTAAAAACATAAAAAAAAATTGTACTTTTACAAAACCACGAGTGACAATTACCATTCCACAGTGACAATTACCGTTCCCACAGTGACGATTACCATTGTTTTCGCCATGGGTTCAATTTTGTTACATGTATGACATGTCAAAAACATAAAAAAAAATTGTACTTTTACAAAGCACGAAGTGACAATTACCGTTCTAATTGACGATTACCATTCACAAGTGACAATTACCATTGTTTTCGCCAAAGGTTCAATTTTGTTACATGAAGCATGTCTTGACAAAAACATAAAAAAAAAAATTGTACTTTTACAAAACTTTGAAAGTGACAATTACCATTCCCAAGTGACAATTACCATTCCACAGTGACAATTACCATTGTTTTCGCCAAGGTTGATTTTGTTACATGAAGCATGTCTTGTAAAAACATAAAAAAAATTGTACTTTTACAAAACTTGAAGTGACAATTACCATTCCTGAAGTGACAATTACCATTCCCACCAGTGACAATTACCATTGTTTTCGCCAAGGTTCAATTTTGTTATGGTATGCATGTCTTGTAAAAACATAAAAAAATTTACTTTTATAAAACTTTGAAGTGACAATTACCATTCCACAAGTGACAATTACCATTCCAGAAGTGACAATTACCATTGTTTTCGCCAAGGTTCAATTTTGTTACATGAAGCATGTCTTGTAAAAACATAAAAAAAAAATTGTACTTTTACAAAACACAGTGACAATTACCATTCCACAGTGACAATTACCATTCCTGAGTGACAATTACCATTGTTTTAGCGAGTTCAATTTTGTTACATGAAGCATGTCTTGTAAAAACATTAAAAAATTGTACTTTTACAAAACGACACAACATTTGATAATGATGCTTCCCATAAATGTAACTACCATTACATAGTCTCCACCAACAGAGATAGTCATTTCTTTGCGACTAAGTACACAATTACAAATAGTTATAATGGGATAATGACATTCACAAAATAAAGTAAAATGACGAGAGAACATTACGATCCACATTACGTAATGTTTCAGTGTCATTCCCATGGAAAGAACATATTGTACGCCATTTACAATAATTACATTTTGAGTGATTATATAAATATTATGGCCCTTAGCCAAAAAGATGTGAAGGGATCCAAGTCATTGTATATATACCAAAAGATGACTTGTACAATATTTACCCCAGCGAACCCAGCGCTCACTAGTTAACTTGGGTTTGGATTTTTACGGAGTTCTTCTTGTGTGTCCTTCTTTGTGGCATGAGGCTGCAATGGTAAATCTTCTTGTTGCTAAATTGTGACTACGTCCTTTCAACTCTTGGCCTTCCGGTGGGCTAGTCTTGGGGTGCCGGGAACACTTGACTTCCTATGTCATATAGGCGGAAGTCATTTGGATTTGGCATGTCTATTGTGTGACAACGAAGTCGTAGTTCGACTATAAATCTTTTTTTGGGGGGCATTAATGTAAAGGGATTCATCAACATAATTGTACACATACCATGAACACCCTTGATGGCGCACACGCATGAGGACAAGAATACGACATTTGCCATGCTTTACATGTGCACTCGCGCAAGTTCAACTCAATCCTTAGCGCCCACTTGTTGTACGGACTGCACCCTTCCTCCTCCATAGATGCGAACATCCATGTATTCGGCCCTTGCCACATTTTCTTTTGTTGTTCGATGTTGGGGCCAACACCATTTTTCCCTTACTCATTGCCATGCTTGCTGCATACATCTTCTTTGCAACTTTGTCACGGTGCTCATGTATAAGTTGAGCAACATTATGATGTCTCTCCTTGACCATCCAAGCGTTGAAGGACTGCTAGGTTTGTGGTAATTTTATCCACAGTTTAAATGGGAACTTGCTCATAGCCCATCTATCAATATCTCCATCATGGATTAGCCACTCAAATGCTTCCTTATGACGCCTCATTTGTTCCATTGCGAGTCGAAGTCACAATCAAGTCTTGCATATGCATCCATCAAGTAATTGAAGTGCGGTTTACTGTGTTGCACATATCTTCCTCTTTCCTTTATTCGGTTTAATCATTTAGGCGCTAAAGTTCTCCTTAATGTGCCTATAGCGATACATGTCTCTCGGACCCGAAAACTCCGCGAATGACGATAATTGCATTGTGTCGGTCGGACACGGTTGTAATCGCAACCTCCCAGTGTCCTCTCGCCATTTCGAGGAACCATGTCCAGTCCTCAATTGTCTCTCCATGGACAATAGCAAGGGCAAACGGTAACAACTCATTGCACGCCCGAAGGCGAGAAGGCGATAGGAGAGTCCCTATATGGTCCACTTAAGTGACTTCCGTCGATGTACAAAAGCGAATTACGGCACCGGCGATGAACCCCTACATGCAACAACCATACGCTATAAATACACGCTCAAAGGTGTTGCTCCCGCTAGCCACCCGTTGACCACGGTCTTGTCATCGGTATCCTTCAACCTATCACATATCCATGGTATCAACATGTATGTCTGTTCAGGTCTACCGTGAATTTCCTCCATGGCCTTCTCCCTTTGCAGAATATGCTTGCTTATATGTCAAGTGCACACAGTACTCTCTTGCCAAACCATTCTTTATATCATTCGGCTTGTACGTAGTGATTTCTAACCTCTTGATAATAATTGCACTTGTCAAGCCGGCACTTCGAGCATGTGTAATGCTGAAGATTGTCTTGTCTTGTATGATCATGGTCTTCGGTGTATTTTGTGACACGTAAGAAATCATTGCTCTTCCCAATTGCCCTTGCAGTTATCCTCATGGACATGATCTTCAACCTTGCATTTAACATACACACAGTCCCTTGCATTCTTCACATATGTGTACTCAAAGTTGTGGGCAATGCGAACTTGTGCAACACCTTCTTGAACTTCATCGGAATTTGCAAATGTTTGATTAAAATTAATGATTTTAAAGGAAATTACAAATAATGATTTTTACACTCAAGGATGAATGCCGGTAATAAATCAAATTATAAGGACATAATTTAAACAAAATAAATTATCAAAACTTGATTCAAAATTGTGGTAAACTATAAAGTTTTAAGGATTAATTTTTTCTATTTTTCATATAAAATATTTTCCTTTTTTTAATACTTGGTTGGTTTTGTAAAGTCTTTTTTGACCGACCTTCTCAAAGTTTTCATTGTATAGTCTTTGAAGGGGGAAAACAACACAATTCTACCGTATAGAGTTCGACCTAATAAATATAGTTAGTCTCTCATAATGTAGTGAACCTGTATTCGAATCCTTACAAGAAGATTTGCTTACATTTTAGTGTATGACAAACATTGAATATGATTACCTCTAATAAAAGGATAACTATACTCAAGGTTGTCAAACTTACGAGTTTAAATAAACTCGTGATAGCGTGAATTCGAATTATAAACTCATAAGAGTTTATTTTTATAATTAAATATGTATCAATAGCGTGTAAATTAAATAATTAAAATAAAAAATAAAACAATTTAATTTAAATATATTTTTAATTAAATAATTGAAATTAAAATCCAACAACATTAATAATTTTTCATACTAAACAAAGATATTTCAAAAATTCATATCTAAAGCCACTGAGCATAAAAAATTTTATGCAAGTTTAAGAGTGAGTTAATATGGTTTTGTAAGCTAAAAACATAAAAACGGTAAACTTAGTGTATAAACTCTCGAGTTTATAACTGAATGCGAGTTTACCAAGTAACTTAACACGATTTCGTAAGTTAGAAACGTAAAATGATAAACTTGGAGAATCAACTAGCAAAGTTGATAATAATATCTATGCTTATTAAAAAAAAAAAAAAACAATACAATCCATTCAATCACCTCAACCAATTAAGGGATAGTTGTAATCTACTTTAAGGGAAAATAGTTAATGGGGCATTAATTCTAGAAGTTAATGATATCTCAATGTTGGATGAAAAGATATGATTTTTCATTAAAATACAAATGTTTAATTCATTGCATCGTTTACCACATTACATTAGTTTTTTTTTTTTTGTTTTTTTTATTTTCTGTTCTAAGCAAAAAATAATTAAATAACTTAAATCAAGGAAAAATGACAGAAAAATACAATTGAAACTTCAAAATCCTGTTAACAACAACAGTAATAAGATTAACAAGAACAATAAAACAATTGCCAAATGTAGTTGGCATAGATGGTAAGAGATTTGTTCAAGTGCCAAAGGGATGTGTATTCGATCCCTTACTACCGTCATTGGGGACTCTTTTGGTAAGCGATCTCGTAAGTTCCCATTAAGCTCTCAAAGAGCTGGGGGCGTCCCTGGCGCAGTGGGACCGATGTCGAACCCTCCAAAACTTTTGTTTATATATAAAAAAAAAAGAACAACAATTGACAACTCATTTTATTGTGAAATTACTTATCTAGAATTTTGAAATCTAAATGATATTTTTCTTTAAATTAATCAACGCTTAAGAATTTATTTAAATACATGTTTTCATCTCTTTAAATGAATTGATGAATATCTATTATCATTACAAAATAGTATCTTTTAACATTTACTACCTGATTTTCTCTAGTCATCATGCTCTACCCAATTTCAGTATCGTTTCAATTATATTAAGAACGTTTCAATTTAAACAATGTGAATATTTTTCATTATTTTCATTAATTGCGGGGGCCCACATCTTATGTTTTTGCCAGGGAACCAAACCAGTCGACACACTAATTCATGGCATGACTCCTATGTAAATTTTAAAAACATAGTTAGAAAATAAAAAAGAAACGTATTTCTATTTATTTTGAGAAGCTAATTTGAAATATGATAAATGAAAGAAAATGTTTTAAAACCACAAGGATGCCCATAAATATTACTCTATGAAATTTAAAAATAAGTAAATAATAAATTATTTATAAATGAAACATCCCCGAAGATATGATAAGATCAATCATGCCACTAATTACTTCCAAATTCTAATTCAACTATGTTTGGCTTTAAATTATAATTATGCTATTTTTTTAATTAATAAATAATTATTCTAATAATCTTATAGATCATAATTATAATAAGGAAAATACTTAGGTTAAGTTACTTATATCCATTTCGTCAAATTCTCCAATCACATATGAAAAAAATCAAGGACTTATTATCCTTATAATAATTATGCTATTTTGATTCAATGAACAAAAAGAATAATTTTAAATTAGTATTATTTAATTATAAACCCGTATGAAAAAATCAAGGACTTATTATCCTTATAATAGTTGTGCTATTTTGATTCAATGAACCGAAAACTAATTTTGAAAGTTTGTGGCATGGATACAGAATAAATTTATAAATATTACAAAAAATGATGCATTTATTTATTCGTTGATTTAAAATAAAAAATTTCCTTTTTTTTTTTAAGAACAATTATTATAATCATGAATCACGATCAATAAAAATATTAGAATAATTAAAAAATGATACGTAAAAAGGGAGAAATAGGAAAATTATGTTATACTGGATTAAATTTAAATCGAAATAAAATTTTTCCTTCTTTTTTTTGTCCCTTACTCCATCCAACGAACATTGACATAGTTTTTTGTTACAAATATTCAAATGCATATTATTAAAAATAATTATAATACTTGTCAGATACATATCAGCTTCAAAATTGTAGCAGTTCCTAAAAAGACTAAAGTTCATATTACAAAGATTATAAGAAAAGCTAACTTACTTAAAAATAAAATGATGGAATATCCTGATAAATCATATTAGATGACACTCTGTTAAATTCACTAAGAGAAACAACTTAGTTAAGAAAAATGATCTGCACGAATTGCGTATGGGATTCTTGAAAAAACAATGAGGTTGTGATTAAAAAAAACCATGCTTTGAGATATAAAAGAATAAATAATGGAAATCGCCAGAACGTTGACATAGTTATCTCTTTGATGAGTGCAGTGTCACTGTAAAAAAGTCTGGCCAAAAAAGAAAAAAGAAGTGTGTAAACTGTAAAGTAAAATATTCCCGAATCCTCCTCCTCCTCATTATTACAATTTCCTTTTCAATTTTACTTCTCTTCTCTAAAACATCCTCTATATTCCCAAGAGCCCAGATTTCTCACACTAGAAAAACGAAGGAAGCATCCAATTTGGCACGCATTGAAGCCTCACTCTTCTTCACTCTTCACCTCCGTCCTTCCTTGTTTCCGCCATTAATCTTCTTTTCCTAATCCCACGTGCTTTCTTCTTCTTCTTCATACCTGCACTCACTGGTCACTGCCTAACCTGTACATCTTTTGTTTGTTTGTTTTGTTTTTACTGTCTTTATTGTCATATTCGTATGCTGATTCTCTCTCTGTCTTGTTTGTCCTTACCTTTTCTTTGGCCCCCTTTCTGGCTTTTTCCTTTGGCGAAGAACAAATCATTGTAATGTTCTCTGAGTCTTACTGACTCTCATTGTTTCATCCATGGCTCTTGCTGTTGATACTCCATTGGGTATTCTCAATGCTGCTTTCTTCATCGCTTTATTGTTGTGGATTTTGATTGATAGTTTGAGAGAAAGCAGGCGTAGCGATGTTGTATATTTGAAACACGTACCAAAACGATTCGCCGTTTTCTCCGCAATCACGCTTTTAGTTCATGCTGTTCTTTCGGTTTTGAACTTGGCTTTCGCGTTTCATGAGTATTGGAGCGAGAAAATCGTATCGTATTGCTCTGTTTCTTTGGCTTTCACTTGGGTTTTAGCGACTTTGGTTTCGTTGTACTCCGTGAACAGAATACGCCGCCACAACAAAACGTGGCCTCTCGTTTTGATTCTCTGGTGGTTCTTCGCCACAGTATTGGGTTCAATCTTCGTTTCTGTGAAACTCGTCAAGAATTTCAAATCCTTGCATTTGTCTTTCTTTCTGTCAGAGGAAAACTTGGTGGATTTCGTTTCCTTTCCTCTGTTGTTACTTCTCTGGTTGAATGCTCTGCCTTCTGTATGGACGAGAAAATCCAGTGAATCTGAACAAGTGTTGCTTCAAAAGGAGGAAGACGAAGATGATGAAGAAGAAGACAAGGAAGCATTTATAAATGCTGGAATATGGAGCAAGCTCACGTTTCAATGGCTGAATCCTATTTTCAGGAGAGGTCAGATGCAGAAACTTGACCTTCCTCATATACCTTCAGTTCCTCAATCTGAAACTGCAGAATATGCTTCTTCCATGCTCGAAGAATCACTGCGAAAACGAAAACTCGAAAAGGGTTCACTGGCAAAAGCTATGGCTCATTTTATCCGGAAATCCTTGGCCTTGAATGCAGTATTTGCAGGTAAATTTGATTCTAGCTGGAAGTATAAATTTTTCGTTTCTGAATTATATATGTTTTTAACTTTTCTTGTATTGGATCTAAAAAATATAATTTAATCCATAACCACACGTTAGTCCCACAAGGATTAAAAAACTGGGGAAAAAAGAATAAAAAATAAGACAAATCCACATACTATACAGTACATGTAGAACTAATGACAAGGCATAGGGAAAAATTTAAAAAACAATCTTCATCCTAATTTCAGTGTAAGAATTTCTCAGAATCATTACTGGATTATTTTCCAAATGATCGATGATATTTATTTATGTGGGGGCAGGTATTAACACAATGGCCTCTTATATGGGTCCCTTGTTGATCACAAACTTTGTGAATTTGTTGTCTGGAAATTATAACGATTCAAACATCCACTACGGGCTAATTCTTGCTTTCATCTTCTTCCTGGCGAAGACTGTGGAATCACTAACTCAAAGACAATGGTACTTTGGAGCCCAACGAATAGGAATCCGAGTCCGTGCAGCTCTCACGGGTCTAATATATATCAAATCACTATCAATCAAGTGTGGGGGACCAACACAAGGCAAAATCACAAACTTCATAAATGTGGATGTTGAAAGGATCGGAGATTTCTGCTGGTACATTCATGGAGTATGGTTGCTTCCGGTTCAGGTTGTTTTGGCCTTGGTTATCTTGTACAGGAATTTAGGATTCACACCCTCCATTGCTGCATTTGCTGTAACTGTTTTGGTCATGGTTTGCAACACTCCCATGGCTAACATGCAGGAAACTCTTCACTCCAAGATTATGGAAGCTAAGGATTCGAGGATTAAGGCTACTTCGGAGATACTAAAGAACGTAAGGATTCTGAAATTGCATTCTTGGGAATCCACATTTCTGAAGAAGCTGTATCAGCTTAGGGAAACTGAGAAGAGCTGGCTTAAGAAGTATCTTTATACTTCCTCAGCAGTGACATTTCTGTTTTGGACTGCACCAACTCTGGTTTCTGTGGTCACTTTTGGTGTCTGTATAATGGTGAAAACTGAATTAACTGCAGCCACAGTGCTCTCAGCCTTGGCAACTTTTCGTATCTTACAAGAACCAATCTATAACTTACCTGAGCTTGTGTCCATGATAGCTCAAACAAAAGTGTCCATTGATAGAATCCAAGAGTTCATTAAAGAAGAGGATCAAACGCAGTTCATGACTAAGCCTACATTGAAACCTTCTGATGTTGCCATTGAGATTAAAGCAGGTGAATACTCATGGGAAGCTGATGATCAATACAATAAGAAACCAACTATTCAAATTACAGAGAAGTTGAAGATAGAGAAAGGTCATAAGGTTGCAATATGTGGGACCGTGGGGTCTGGCAAATCCAGTCTGCTATGCTGTATGCTTGGTGAGATTCCGAAGAGTTCAGGGGTAGGAATTGAAGTATATGGAAATAAAAGTTATGTGCCCCAAAGTCCTTGGATTCAATCAGGGTCTGTAAGAGAAAATATACTCTTTGGCAGGAAAATGAACTTGGAATTGTATGACAAAGTCCTGGAATGTTGTGCACTGCATCAGGATATCAAACAGTGGGAAGATGGAGATTTGACCATGGTGGGGGAGAGGGGTATAAACTTAAGTGGAGGCCAAAAACAGAGAATTCAACTGGCAAGGGCTGTTTACAATGATTCAGATATTTATTTCCTAGATGACCCTTTCAGTGCTGTTGATGCTCATACTGGGACTCATTTATTTAAGGTAACTACTATTTACTTTCCACCAAAAAACAATACTTATAATTTTAGAGCTTCTTTTTTCATTTGTATTTTCTTAGACACACCATACACAGACTTCCATGGACTTGACTGAATATGCGATGTTGTGCAGAAATGTCTCTTAGAACTTCTATCTGAGAAAACTGTTGTTTATGCTACCCATCAACTGGAATTTTTGGAAGCTGCTGACCTTGTCTTGGTAAGCTACTTTGTATTTCCCCGAAGAATGTATTATATGTTTACGGCCTCTCAACGTCCATATACTTTTTATTGCAGGTAATGAAAGATGGGAAAATAGTTGGGTCAGGAAAGTATAAAGATCTTATAGCTTGTCACAGTTGTGAACTTGTTGATCAAATGGCTGCTCATAAGGAAACAATAAAGCAAATCAGACCATGCTGCGAGGATAATTCCTTATCCAAGAACTGTACGCCATTTCAAACGCCCCAAATTGAAGTAGCTGAAACAAACCTTGCCATGTACCTTGAAAAAAACAAGAATTTGGAGAGAAACAAAGAAGAGAAAGAGGAGACGGGTCGAGTTGATTTGAGTGTTTACTCAACTTTTGTCACCTTTGCTTATAAAGGTGCATTAGTTCCCGTTATTCTCCTATGCCAAATTGTCTTTCAAGGAATGCAAATGGGAAGCAATTATTGGATTGCTTGGGCTGCAGAACAAAGAAACAATGTTAGTAAAGGGGCGCTTATGGGGACCTTTGTTTTGCTATCTGGTGGCAGTTCCGTCTTTATATTGGGAAGGGCTTTGTTCATGGCAAAAATTGCTGTAGAGACAGCTCAGCTTCTATATCACGAAATGATTACATCAGTTTTCAGAGCTCCTATTTCTTTTTTTGATACTACTCCTTCAAGCAGGATCTTGAATAGGGTCAGTTCCCATTAATATTCTCGATTAGGTAGTTATTTACTTTCTTTTACGTAAATTAGTTCTTGTAATTTATTTTAATATTGCTCTTTTTTTATTGCAGTGTTCCACAGATCAAAGTACAGTAGATACAGATATACCATACAGACTAGCTGGACTTGTATTTGCACTCATCCAGTTATTGAGTATCATCATTCTAATGTCCCAAGTTGCTTGGCAAGTCATTATTTTCTTCATTGTGGTGCTTTCAATCTCCATCTGGTATCAGGTAAAATATATCTACCCTTGATATGAATCCAAAATAGATCATGAGGAAGCCACCTCTATAGTTAAATTCTCTTTATGAACGAGATATGTATCTTTGCAGGCTTATTACATTACTACAGCTAGAGAATTGGCCAGGATGGTAGGGATCAGGAAGGCTCCAATCTTGCATCACTTTTCAGAATCAATTGCCGGGGTGGCCACAATTCGTTGTTTCAATCAACAGCAAAGATTTTATACGAAAGTTATGGCTCTAGCTGATGATTATTCTCGTGTGGCATTTCATAATTATGCCACCATGGAATGGTTGTCTGTTAGGATAAACTTTCTCTTTAATCTAGTCTTCTTTTTCGTGCTTATCATCTTGGTTACACTCCCAAGGCCTGCCATTGATCCCAGTAAGCTCCTCCCCCTCCCCCTTAGCAGTTTCATGTATCTGATAAACAATCTATGATCTGAATTCTCAGTAGTTAACTCTTCGGCAGAACAATAACTTGCATTTCACGTTTAACTTGTGCTACTATGATGTTTGTTACAAAACGAATTGCTTTGTGTAATTTTCAGGCTTGGCAGGTCTGGTAGCTACTTATGGTTTGAACTTAAGTGTTCTTCAGGCTTGGGTAATATGGAACCTCTGCAATGTGGAGAACAAAATGATATCAGTAGAGAGGATACTACAATTCACTAAGACACCAAGTGAAGCTCCACTGATAATCGAAGATTGTAGGCCTCAACTAGAGTGGCCCAGGGAGGGAAAAATTGAGCTTCACAATCTTCACATACAGTATGATCCTGCAGCTCCTATGGTTCTTAAAGGTGTCACTTGCACCTTTCCAGGACACGAGAAGATTGGAGTTGTAGGGAGGACAGGAAGTGGAAAATCCACCTTAGTGCAAGCTCTCTTCCGAGTAGTGGAACCTTCAGCAGGACGTGTACTTATCGACAGCGTAGATATTTGCAAGATTGGCCTCAAGGACTTAAGATCTAGGCTTGGTATTATCCCTCAAGATCCTACCTTGTTTCAAGGTACCGTAAGGAACAACTTGGATCCTTTAGAACAACACTCAGATCAAGAACTTTGGGAGGTTAGTATCAAAAGAACTCTCTTAATCTTATTATCTATATATCTCAGTACTGAAAATACTTCAATGTCCAGGTGCTCCGTAAGTGCCATCTTGGTGATATAGTTAGGAAGGATCCAAGGCTTTTAGAGGCATCAGGTATAAATGTATCCTCATAAGAGTAAATATATATATTTATATATGTAATATCTATATATAACATGAAAATATACACAATTATCAGTTTGAAAGTTACTTGAATTTGAACAATTCTGCAGTGGCTGAGAACGGAGAGAATTGGAGTGTCGGACAAAGGCAGCTTGTTTGTCTTGCCAGGCTGCTATTGAAGAAAAGAAGAATTTTGGTTCTTGATGAAGCTACTGCTTCGATTGACACAGCGACCGATAATTTAATTCAGAAGACTATCAGGGAAGAGACAAGTGAATGCACAGTCATTACAGTGGCTCATAGGATTCCTACAGTTATTGATAATGATCGTGTATTGGTCCTCGATGAAGGTATTTGAAGATTCATTCATTGTGTCCAAAGAAGGAATTAGTGAAGAACATGTACTATCTTTACATACATACATACATACATACATACATACATACATATGTATATATTTATATCATATCATTTCATGAGTGCTAATAATCTGATATATATATATATATATACAGGGAGGATTGCTGAGTTTGATCAACCGGTTAAATTGCTAGAGAACAATTCATCATCATTCTCAAAGCTAGTATCAGAATTTTTGAGGAGATCAACTGAAAGTGATTGCCAAAAGGACACAATGTGTAGATTCTGAAGAAGTCACTGATCAAAACTCAACCGCACATAACAAAAAAGGGTAGATTGCTAAGAAACTTTAATTATGGCAACAGATTGGTGCTCCATGTTACTTGTTTGATTCATGACATTAGGGAATTTAGGATGACTACCTCAATTAGGAATCCTGACCTTTGACACAAGTCAATTACTTTTCTTGTGTCTCAATTCTAATAAATATCATAACTTAGTGAAATTTTGGTGTTTGTAACAGTCTCTTTTTATTTATTAATTTCAGTTGAAGTTGTCAATAATCTTATTGATAGATTAAGATTGAGGATATAATTTTCTTTACTTTGATCAAATAATGACAAGCATGCACTAAGTAGGGCATTTTCACCAAGATACCAACATTCCTTGTAGCTATCCAAAAAGAAACGAGGGTCAGTACATTAAGACGATAACTATTAGTATTTCTTTATTTGATATATAACAATCCAGGTTCTTGGTAAGTGCCATCTTGCTGATTGATGAAGCACCGAATTTAGGGTTTAATTTAGGAGGGGAAGGGAAGGGAAATAGAAATACTCTGTTATAGAGAGATAGTAAGTATCTCACTAACTCTCAAAGAACAACCCAAGAGAATTTCCTAAACCAATTTAATCTTTAAAATATTCGATGATCTTATTGATGAGATAATATGCCAATTTATAATAATTTATAGAGAGAAAAACTCTAATTCAAAATTCAAAATCGAAATCCAAATAACTCATAGTCCTAGATTATAGCAACTAAATCTATCTAGTGGGATATTCCACTTATTTCCTAAAGATAATAATAAAAATAAACTCAATTAATTAAATAATAATTAAATAGCAAGCAAATAATAATTGATATTATTCTTCTCTGAAACACTTTTCTTTTCTTGAATAAATCAACCGATAGCAAGGATCAGGATCGCTATTATATCTTCCCCTTGGAAAAATGACTTGTCCTCAAGTCGAAAATGAGGGAATTGTTCAGCAACTAGGTTATATTCCTCCCAAATGGCATCTTCAACAGGACGGTGCTCCCATTCAACAAGCAACTCAATCTTTTGCCCTTGGTTCCAGTGATGTTTCAAGACTCGGCAAGATGAGAGAATGAGCTCCATATCTGTTGAGAGTGAAAGCGAAGGCGGAGGGTTAAGTGGTTGTTGTCCAAGGGCCTTGTGAAGTAAGGATACATGAAATACGGGATAGATTTTGGTATTGGAAGGAAGCTCTAGTTCATATCCACCTTACCTACCCTCTTGAGAACCTTGAAAGGTCTAAAGAACCTAGGAGAAAGTTTGTCAAACCTCTTCTTGGCCACAGAATGTTGGTGGTATGGCTGAATTCTTAACCAAACTGCTTCTCCGTGTGTAAACTCAAGGTCTCTTCAGTGTTGGTCAGCATGAACTTTCATTTGGTGTTGTGCTTTAAGGAGGTTGTCCCTTAAGACCTTGATCATGGCGTCACACGTTTCGAATTGTTCTTCCAACTCCGCTACCAATGTTTCACCCTTCACATAAGGGAGTAAAAGCGGAGGGTCACATCCGTAAACTATCTTGAAAGGAGTGTCCTTTGATGACAGCCCGGCACAAGAACTTACTCCATTGTTTTGGTTGATCATGAGGGAAACAACAAAGATAGGCTTCCAAACAATGGTTGACCACTTCTGTTTGCCCTTTAGTATGTGGATGATAAGCGGTGCTCATATTTCTTGCCAGAATTTGCTTAAGAAGAGTGAGTCCCTATCAAAAACAATGGATCTAGGCATCTCGTGTAACCTGTTATCTCTTGATAGAACAGAGCAGCTACTGTTTTGGTGGTGTATGGGTGAGATAAAGCTATAAAATGGCAATATTTGCTAAGTTGGTCAACTATTACTAGAATCACATCAAATCCTTTAGATTTGGGCAGTCGTGTAATGAAATCAAGCGAGATGTGTTCCTATATGCATTACAGTATGGGAAGAGGTTGTAAAAGTCTTGAGGGTACCAAGGTTTAGTATTTGTTTTGTTGACATATTAAACAGCGTTGGATGTAGTGTTTAACATCATTCTTCATTCCCTTCCAATAAAGTTGATCACCAAGCCTCTTTAGTGTTTTAAGATACCTGTTGTGTCCCCATTTGGGAGTGTCATGTGCTTTAGCCATTAATGTGTCCTTAATCTCGGGGAGATAAGGTATGACTAATCTGGTTTTGTAGAACAAGTGCTGGATTCACAAAGTGATACTGAGACTGGCTATCCAGATTTGATTCTAGTTCGTCAATTTTGACTTTGGTTTCGAGGTCTTCTGACAATGCTTGAGGTAGCATTTGAAGTTCATTGCCCATAGGGATGACCATTTGAAAAAAAATCAGCCTGTTGGGGCCTTCTAGAAAGGGCTGTGGTCTCTTTCCTAGGTTTATAAATAATGGTGAAAGCACAAGGAAGAAGTTTCACCAAGAGCCTTTGTTGTGAAGTAGTCACCAGCTTTTGTACTAGCACATGTTTTAAACTGTGATGGTCTGTTTGCACATAAAAGTGGTGACCCAGTAAGTAGTGATGCCATTTTTGGAGGTAAAGCACTAAGGCAAGAAGTTCCCAATCTCGAGCACATTTGTAATGATTAGAGAAAGAGAATCCCTTGCTGAATTAGGCTATTGGGTGCCCACGTTGCATGAGAACTACCCCAAATCCATTCATGGAGGCATCACACTCAATAACAGTTGCTCGAAGTCTGGTAATTGAAGAACCAGTGTGGTGGTTGTTAAAGCTATCTTTAAATCATCAAATGCCCCTTGAGCCGTTTTAGACCATTGAAAAGCATCTTTCTTTGTCAGATCGGTTAGTGGACGAGCAATAATTCCATAATTTTTTCAAACCTATGATAGTAACTGGTGAGACCCAGAAATCCACGTAAATGCTTTATGGATGACGGAGTGGGCCAATGATCAACGACCCTGATTTTCTCTAGAACAAGCTCAACACCTCCACTAGTGACTATGTGTCCCAAGTAATCAATTTGTGCTTGTCCCAAGAAGCACTTTTTGGTGTTAGCATAGTAGGATTGTTGATGCAAAATTTGAAAAATTATTCGAAGGTGGTCTAAATGGTCTTGAGTAGATGGGCTATATACTAGAATGTTGTCAAAGAATACTAAAACAAATTTTCACAGATATGGGCAAAATAGTTATTCATGATTGCCTGGAAGGTAGCTGGGGCGTTGGTTAATCCAAAGGGCATTACCACAAACTCATAATGGCCCGAATGTGTTTGGAAAGTAGTTTTCTAAATATCTGTAGGAAAAACATGGATCTGATGGTATCCCGACCTTAGATCGATTTCGGAGAAATACCTTGCTCCATGTAACTCATCCAATAACTCATCAATGTTTGGAATTGGGTACTTGTCGGGTATATTAATTTGACTGAGCCTTCAGTAATCCACACAAAGTCTCCATGTCCCATCCTTTTTGCTTACTAGCAGAAGTAGACTTGCAAAAGGACTTGAACTAGGACGAATACAACCCCTATCCAATAGAGCAGCAACCTGAGATTCAATCTCATCTTTTTGATAGTGCGGGTAGCGATATGGTCTCAAATTGGGAGGTGAACAATTTATCATGTGATAATGACCCCATGGAGGGGGTAAAAAGGTAGGCTCGTCAAAAAATGAAGTAAATTCTGTTGGGATCCATACAACGCAGCGGATTAAAAAACTTATGAATCCCGTCCCGAGGATCACTCAGGTGCGTTTAAACAAGGCTAGGGAATCCGAAATTACCTTAGGAGAATTTGTTTGCGGCTTGTTCTTCGTTGAACGGGTGGGCTACCTCCTTGATCGCGAAGACAACTCGTAGGATCGTCTTCCTCCACCGTATCCACACGAACAACTCCCGAACACGACTACGGCGGCGTTTAGCGCCTCTTGTGCGTGTATCTTGATTTTCCACTCTAGGGTTTTTCTCGCGGCTTTCGAATGTGCTCGACAAAATGTCCCGTGAGTTTTCCAAACCCAATTCAGCGCATTATATAAAATTAATCCTCATTAATTTTGAAATTCAAATTTTAAATATGGATTAAAATACATTAATTACATCAATCAAATCGATGTAACGTATTTAATCCGCATTAAAAGCGATTTGAAATTCGAATATGGAATTTGGATTAAAATAAATGTATTAATTAAATCCATCTAATAGATCTAATCAAATCCATTTATTTAATCCAAATTAAAAGCCTTCGATTTAATTTATCTATATAAATTAAATCGAGAAATAATATCTATCTATTTAATTTAAATTTGAGATACCATATCTCAATTTAATATTAAACAGATATACGATATCTTTTATTCGAAAATTAAATGAGATACAATATCTCAATTTGTTTTAGATATTTAATTTATCAAATAAATTAAATACAAAACAAATATATTAATATTATAATCTCTATTAATAATATTAACATATATTAATTTCGAATTTAATATATATATATATATATATATATATATATATATATATATATATCCTAGATTAAATTCACTATTCATTAAATCTTAGACGTATCTAAGATTCAATGAATCTGGACACATTTGCTCGTGTTGAGTTATTCTTGTGTGCGACCCTGCAGGCCCATATGAGATTGGCAGTGGGCCAACACTGTGTTAGCCCACAAATCGCAAGCGGACTCTAGCAAGACATTGCGACTATCCAATTCACATGGGGATCGATGACACGATACAACCTATCGTACAACCATGTCACGTCCCTTTTGTCACGCAATAATTTGGTCAAGGATGAGGCATGGATAATGTCAACTTCCTTTTCTTGACCATTACTTTCTCGATTCTCGAGTAGTCTAATAAGTGAAATGGAAACTCCTTTCTATCACAAGTATGGCCATACATTTCTTAGACTCACTCATCGAGGGGCCCAAGATTATCTCTCTACAAATGTGAGGGACAAATTCCATCTTGACCATTCACATCCTCTCGCATGAAAACCACCGATCCCGATCCGGCCTTTATCATCACCCGGTCAAAGGTGACTTTTGACTAGGTCAAAGACAGTGATTCATCATGTAGGAATCCATGATGATCTCAGTCATAGGGCGTCGTGACGCGGTTATACATGAGATAAGCTTATGACTAGATCCATGCGGCTTTCTCATAGTGGGTCGGTCCAAAGACCTTGTACTCTTACAAGTTCCCATGACTTTGATTCGTATCTCCATACCTCATCAAAGTCATGCGGTCTTATCTCATCTTCGCTCCCGCGTTGAGATGACCGACCGAGGGACATTTAGGATAATCTATAAGATGTATCCGGGGATGCGTTATCAATACGAACATGCAAACGAAAATGATAACAAAAGAGAATACTTTAAATAACTTAAATATCCAAAGTACAATGAATTGCCCCTAGGGCATAATTTCCAACAAATTCCTGAAAAACCTAAGATATATCAAGCATAGCTTGCTATGCCATGACCATTTGACAAAATTCGAGACTTCGTAAACATATGGTAGATGTCAATGCTTTCCCAAGAATGGCATGTAAGGAAATTTTGACATTAGCTTCTACATTCTCATCGGGTAGAGGCTCAACCACATCTTCATCTTCCTCGTTAATTTCCATTTAGTATAGAGAGCTCGCACAATGATGTCCGAGAGGAAATTGCTTGTCACAACGAAAACAAAGCCCTTTTTTGCATCTCTATTGAAATTCTAGCAAGGTCGCGGGCAAATATAGTTGGGATCTGTACACTCAACGGAATTATAAAACTTTTACGAATCCCAAAGAGGATCGTTCAACAACGTTTAAATCAAGGTTCGTTAGAAAAACCATACCTATGCGAAGGGTTGAGTGTTTTGTTCAATTCGATCTGGCGCACATCTCCTCTCATCTTGATATTTTCCAATAGAGAAATGAGACTAACACTTGCTTAGTTATACACGCACCTCCACTATCATTGAGCTACTAAAGAGTATATGGCTTAGGATGTTGTAAGGTAGGGAGATTTAAATTTTCAACAAGCAAGGTATTAGCTATATTGGTGAAACTTCCTCCATCAATGATCACATTACATATTTTATTTTGAAAAACACATCTAGTGTGAAAAATGTGTCGTCTTTGCTCTTTTTTAGGATATTCTTTTGGTTGCACATGTAAAGCACGCATTTTGATCTATAAACTACCTTGTGATGCTGATATTATGTCACCATCTTCAATAGAATGATCTTTTAATGAGGGAACATCATCATCGTCACTTTCACTTGAGCACTTACATTCAGGACCATTGTCTTCAAGACTGATCATGGTCTTCTTATGTGTGAAAGACAGAATATCCCTTAATAGTGGGTGAATTGGGTGATTTAAAAAACTTTTTCGCAAATAACCAGATAAGGATAAAACAGAGCAATGGAAGAAGAATAAATGACACAAGAGATTTATACTGGTTTGTTCTAAGTCCTTAACCTACATCCAGTCCCCAGACACTCTGGGTTTTTCACTAACTCTTTCGAACTGATTACACACTCTGTAACTCATGAGTAATCCTCTCTCTAGGATTTACTTCCCCTTACAAGTTGTAATCAATACACCCACTCTCAAGGTCCCTCTACCTTGAGTTTCTTACAAAGATATCGATCAGAAAATTAACTCTCTTACAGAGTAGATTAAGAAACACTGAAGTTTAGATATATGAAGATATTACATAGTAAATGAATGAAACAATATCCGCAATAAATTCGTTTGAGCGTAAATGTTTCGGTTGTTTAACTGAATTGAATGCCTCGGCTTATATTTGATGGTTGAAATTAATGATCGTTGAGAAGCTTCAATGAATCCATTGTGAGTAATAAATATAGCCGTTAGATGTTGCTCGTCCATTACTTATAACTTCGATGTTGCAACTAATTGTCGTAATTCTGCCGCTTGACATTCCTTCTATTCTGATCGTTGAATGTTGTAGCATTTAATAAAGGAAATAGAACATGAATGCCTTCTGGGTTGCTTAGAGAATGGTTACCCAGTTCGTGCTTGGCTCTGCAACTACATTAAATGCTTTTTGAGATTTCTAAGTTAATCACCCACATAATCATCTGAAACTCATTAATACACTGATTAAACATAGTTAGGAACAATAATGAGTGATGATAAAAAGATATGAAATCACAATCAATATTTAAACTTTACGAACACAGTGATTTACAAAAACAGAAAAGTCAACTCGAATTAATTACTAACTGACTCGAGTTGAACATTCAACACTCGAGTCACAGTTTTATCTTCTATAGAAACTTTTTTGAAAAACCAAAAGTTAAAGAAAGAAGATAACATAGCAAGAACATAACTCGAGTCTAAAATACTCACTTCAAGTTGGTCACTCGAGTCATGTATTTATAACTCGAGTCAATATCATTTTCGCAAATGTCTTCAAGCTATGTGAAAGTGATTTGAACAAGAGATGACACTCAAGTCATTAAGTGATGAGTCTAACACGTGACTCAAGTCATTTAAGTCTTACCTTGAGTTGTCACAATATGTTCATAAATAAATTTGAGACTATTTTTCAAAGTGACACTCGAGTCACAGAAAATTAACTCGAGGCAATATCTTGACTTTTAGAAAATATTTGAACGAGGGACTTAGGATTTAAAAGATAAGTTTAAGTCCGCACAAGGTCAACTCGAGTCTAACAATGTTAACTCGAGTTGATGCTTTTTATTGAAAGCATTTCACAAAGTCTTAACTCAAGTCACAAAAGCATAACTCGAGTAAGTCACTAAAGTTACAAAACACTTATTCGAGTTGATTAAACCTTAAATTAAGTCAATTTTGACAAATATATTAAACCACTCACTGATTCAAGATAAAATATTTTCACTTGAATCATTAAGTCTGTTTTATTTATAATTGTCTGTTATCATCAAAACAAACGTAAAGAACTAACATTCTACCCATTTTTGATGATGACAACACTTGTAAACAAAATGATTTTTTTTTTGAGAAAACCAAATAACAAATATAGTATATAAGAAACTCAGAGAAACATATTCATTTCATTCTACTTCATTCAGGAATATTCAAAGTACATAAAACTCAAAAGCAACAGTAATACACTTGTGAATGAAATACATAGGAAAATAGTCAAAAATAAGGGAACAAACTACACAGTCTGACTCTCTACTTCTTTCCCCCTTTGTCATCAGGAAAAATGGGGTTTGAAGGATCAGAGGAAGAGGAAGGAGGTGGAATAAGTAAGGGAGAATATATAGATAAGGTCAGACAGGGAGGAGCAGAGATAGGGGACTCTGGTCTGGGTGAGGGAGAGTAATGAGAGGGAAGGGTTTCTGTGGAAGAAGAGGGTGAGAGTTTGGTGGTGGTTGGTTGGGAAGCAGGAACCAGGATGGTAGTAGGAGTGGTGGAGATGATAGGGGTAGTGAAAGCATGTATAGGAGAGGAGAAGGTGATATGAGAGTGAGATAGAGGTGAGGCAGGCCTAGAAGGAAAAGTGCAAGAGGGACCAGCTTGAACAGTATAAGGCTTCAGAAACTGTTCAAGCATGGAGTTTATGATGTGGAGCATGGTATGAATGCTAGTGAATTTCTTAGCATAGTCCTCAAGGGTGCCAGCCATGTTCTCCATATTTTGTCCTATATCTCCAAGTGTCTCAGCTTGTTCTTCTTGAACCTCTACCAATTTATCATGGCTCTTGGTTACCTCAGAAACCAACTTTTCAATCTCTATCTCAAGTTTGGCAGTGAGCTCATGGTATTGAGCAATCATAATAGTTTGCAAAGGACCTACACTTTCAGCAATGGCCTTCTCACCAATGGCCTTGATAGAAGCACCAAGCATAGAAGGAGGAGGCTGAGAAAATGTAGATTGAGCACCAGTAGCGGGAGAAGACTAAGCCTTATTGACTCTGGATTGAGTGGCTCTAGACTTGGTAGGTGCTCTGGATTGACCTGACCCTTCTCTAAAAGAGATCCTCATGTGATTTAAGTGAAACTGACCAAATAACAGAGGTTTCACTGGTTTCTCATTCAATTCTAGATACCATATCTATTCTTGAAAGAGAAGCAAGGAAACTAAGTTGGGGAAAGGAATAGTGGCTATTGGTTTGGAGTCAAACCTAAACCTTTTCATCTCATTGTAAACCCATTGGCCAATGTTATGAGGGACTTCATCAATAACAGAAGCAAAAAAAGAGTAGTCCCTTTGAGCAAAATGGGTAAAGTTTTTCCCTTTTCGCATAAGGTTTCTGGAATAGATATACCAGAGAGCCTTATGAATGGGAGGCGTAGCAACTGGAGGAAAGTTAGGGACCCTAATGGTTCACCTAGCCTGATAATTTTGAAGATTTCCTCTTCATCATAAGAGATGACAGGAACAGGAGGAGGATCAATGATCCTTAAGAAAGAATTTATATATTTAGCAGTTATGACAATTCTTTTCCCCCTAACATAAGTAATCATTCTCTCTTCCAAAAGATCACCATTATCATATAAGACATTGGCTATTGAGAAATTAAAGTTGAATGATTTAACTATTGAAGGACAGTAAGGAGTGTTAATGGCTAATAGATTTTCAAAGGGTTTTATCCACGGGGATAAGCCAAGATTACACTCATCCCTTTGCTTAGCCAAATTAACATACATTGTAGGACAAGAACCATGATTTGCATAATGTTCAAGAAAGAGTTTCAGGTCAGACTCAGAGTATACTATGGGATTACAGAGAAAACTAGGAAGTGGTTTACCATGATTTGAGGATTCTATCAAGAGGGAGTAGATCCAGATACCTTTGACGTTGACTAGCCTTGAGCAGTAGATTGACCTCAAAAATCAGAAGAAGGTACATGAGCTTTTCTGGGCTTCTTTGGAATAACAGTTACTACTCCTTTTGCTTCACAGCAGCAGGATCAATCTTCTTAGGAGACTGTTCAGAAGGCTCCTTGATCACTACGCTCTTGGCCCTTGTTTTTGGAGATGTTGTTGCATTAGAAGAAACCTTAGGATGATACCTCTTAGAAGGTTGCTTTTCCCTTCTAGGTCGCTTCAAAGGTGGAGGAGATGAAGATTGGGTAGCTTCAAAATCTGAAGATGAAGCTTTGAAGCTGTTTTTCGAACGCATGATGGAGGGTTTGGCTTGATTAGGGTTTCGAGTTGAGAGGATTTGCAGAGAGAAATGTGAGAAGACTCGAGGTTTTGAGAAAAGTGAAGAGAGACAGACTGTACAGGTATATATATATAAAAGCACTTTACTCGAGTTACAACTTAATGACTCGAGTTACCACATTGAGTTACCATGAGATGACTCGAATGTTCATATAATCTTACTTACCTGGACTTCAAGTGTGTATTTGAGAACACTTGAAAATGCTTTTGACTTGAGTTCACCAAGCCTTGACTTGAGTTAACAGCTCATTCCAAACTCGCTTTGTCTTTGTTTGATATTGACTCGAGTTTACCATGACTTCACTCGAGTTAAGAGTCATCTCAAACTTGTTTGCACTCTGTCTTCGATTGACTCGAGCTACCCATCAGTCTACTCGAGTTAAGAAAGTACTCCAAACTTGGTTTGCTCTTTGTCTGCCATTGACTTGAGTTACCTAAGCCTTACTTGAGTTAACTACTTGTTCTAAACTTGTTATGCTTTCTGTCTTTGTTTGACTCGAGTCAGTCATTAGCCCACTCGAGTTAGCATCTTCTCACTTCCAGTGAATGATATACCTACAAAAATTTGACAAGAGTCAGATACTTGGTTTGGAGCAAACTGGAGTCACTTACCTTTGACTTGAGTTGCCAACTCGAGTTAGCCAATTATCACTTGCAGTGAGGTACTTCAGATAAGAATGGCTTTGAACTTAGAGAAGTTCAACTCTTCAGTGACTTGAGTGAGCTTTCTTGCACTCAAGTTAATGAAAATCTATGCACAGAAATGTTAGAGCCATAGAGTATTGGAGATAAGAGATAATAGTTCACTTTTAGTACAAAATCCTTGACTCGAGTTACCTGCTCGAGTTAAGAAGTGCACACTCGAGTTATATGTGGAATTAAGCTATTTTACACAAGTATAAAACAAGGTAAACATATCATACTCGAGTTAAAGGGATGCCAACTTGAGTTGTCACTTAACCACTTGAAGTGAAGTCCAATTTCTCCTGTACTTCAGTAGCTTGCCCGATATAACTCGAGTTATCTTAGCTTGACTCTGTTAATCTTTACTTGTTTTCTTTTCCACAGAGTCCTGCAAAAACAAAGTCTAGATACTCTGAAGCTTAAGTTAGTGACTATTTATCATCAAAAACATATTCAAACTAAATAGAGATACCTTACAACTCATTAGAATCTACCATTCTGAATTCTCTTCTGATGAACATGAATTGCTCCTTGTCTAATGGCTTTATGAAGATACCAGAAAGTTGAAGGTTAGTAGGGATGAACAACACCTTGACATCCTTCTTTTGAACATGATCTTTAATGAAGTGCTGTCTAACATGAAGATGGAATATCACCTAGAGGGGGGGTGAATAGATGATTACAAATTTTTTCAATAAGTAATCAAGAATACCAAAGATAAAGACTGAGAGATGAACAAAAAGACACAAGCGATTATCCTGGTTCAGTCTAACTTTTTGACCTACGTCCAGTCCCCAGAACACTTGGGATTTCCACTATCTTTCAAAGACAATTACTATTACACACTGTACTCGGATGATCCTCTCACTAGGACTCACTCCCCCTTACAAGTTGTAATCTTACACCTACACTTAAGGTTCCACAACCTTAAGATTTAACAACTAAATGAAATAAGTGTTTAATAAGTCCTCACGAGTGAATAAATGATAATCAGTGAAGTGCAAAATATCTGACGATATTAATGAAACAATTGGAATAGTAGATTGCAATAAGTTCGAATTGAATGCGCAGAGTTTTGGTAGTTGGTGGAATTGAATATGGTGAGTTTTTATAGCAATTTCCATTAATGTCATTGTAAAGCTTTGAATGTAGCCGTTGAGTCTCTTCAAAACTTCCGTTAGGCACAGTGATTTCCGTTGAGCATATTCGACCGTTGCTTCATTAAGTGCATTTGCCATCGATTGTACTTGTGCAGAGGGTGACTCAAAATGATAGCCGGAATAAGTATGCCTCGAAAGAATGTTTTCGTCTACCACGAGGTTTAGTTCCGATTGTTGGCTTTGTTTTTGAGAAGCATTTAATGCTACTGACACGACGAACAACTTTTTGGCTAATCTTAATTTGAACAAGATTAATCCTCTCGCAAATCACTTGTAGAGATTATTAGAAATATTATAAATAAGATTTAAAAGTAGATATGAATGATAACTCAAATAAATTTTATTCACGATTTCATGATTACTGTGCGTTCTGATAGAAGATGAACCATGCTCGAGTAGATGGTCTTGGTTGCTTGAGCAGACATGAGAAAATAGCCTTTGCAGAAGAAAAAGTCACTCATGCTCAAGCAACATCGAGCTCTTGTTCGAGCACCATGCTTGGGCACTGAATTCTTATTGCTCGAGTAACATCAAATTCCTTACTGATATGAAGAGTTTGTTGCTAGTGCTCGAGTAGCAATTATGTTATGCTTGAGCAGATTGCTCGAGTAGACCTTAGAACTTGCTTGAGCATTAGTCAGACAGAGAAGAAACAATGAGAAGAAATACGAATGCTCGAGCACCAAATTTACTATTCTCGAGAAGCATGCTCAAGCAACTCTTAGACTTTGCTCGAGAATACCTTAGACATAGAGTATTAAAGATGTAGGTTTGTGATTGCTCGAGCAAGCTGATAGTTCTGCTTGAGCACCTTGCTCGAGCAACATATAATCCTTGCTCAAGAATCAAGCAAGCAGAAAGGAAGAATGATACTTTAGCGATGGTGCTCGAGAATAAACTTACCTTTACTCGGGCAATATGCTCGAGCGTTACTTACCTATCGCTTGAGCAGTAGCTTGATAGAGAGTATTTTTCATTCTAGCTCAACCATGCTCGGGCACAAAGAATGTCTTGCTCGAGTAGGCTGCTCGAGCGTTACTAATCTGATGCTTGAGCAAGCTTCTGTAAACTACTTAATACATTGTTAGATGGAGTATGCTTGAGCAGCGATAGACTCATGCTCGAGTACACTTCTTACTTGGGCAGCAATTATTGAATCAAAACCTTAGTATTTGTTATCATCAAAACACCGAGAACTAACATAACATCAATGTGCTTGGTTCTTGTATGTTGAAATTGATTCTTCGCCAACTTAATTGTGTTGGTGTTGTCACAAAGAATCGAGACTTCTTTAAGGTGGATTCCCAAATCTTGAAGTTGTTGCTTAAGCCACAATACTTGAGCACAACAGCTTGATGCAGCAATGTATTCAGCTTCGGTCGAGGATAATGAGACAATTTTTTGCTTCTTGCTAAACCAGGAGACAAGTGAACCTCCAAGAAACTCACATTGGTCACTTGTACTCATTTTGTCTGTCTTATATCCAGCGTCATCCGAATCTGAATATGCCACAAGATACTCTGGTCGTCCTTTTGGGAAACCACAATCCAATATCTTCGGTGTCGGCAAGGTATCTGAAAATTCTCTTCACATGTTCAGCATGAGACTCCTTTGGGGCAGATTGATACCTTGCACACATTCCCACACTAAATTGGATGTCAGGACGACTGGCAGTCAAGTATATCAGAGATCCAATCATTCCTCTATACTTGGTTATGTTGAAGTCTTTGCCCTTTTGCATCAGCATCCAAAGAAGTATTTGAGCTCATTGGAGTGTCAGCTCCATTGTATTGGTCCATTCCATACTTCTTTAGGAGATCTCGGAGATACATGGTCTGGGAGATGAAAATTTCATTCTTTCGTTGTTTGATTTGCAGACCAAGGAAATAATTAAGTTCTCCCGTCATAGACATCTCAAATTCTCCCTGCATTATCTTAGAGAAATCATCACACAAAGCATCATTAGTGGCACCAAATATAATAGCATTGACATATATTTGAACAATTAATAAATCATTCCTCTTATTACTTTTAATGAAGAGAGTTGTATCTACTTTTCCTCTAACAAATCCTTGATCGAGAAGGAATTTTATTAGTCTCTCATACCAGAGGTCTTGGTCAAGAACGTCAACAACCTTGGGAATTGTGTTCAGGTGATCAGCTGTAATCTTGAGTACTTTTCCTCCAATTAAGGTCACCAGAACATCCTCGTCATCCTCGTGCTCTTTCTCCTCAACTCTCATATTGAAGTAGAATAACTTCATGTTGGTTGGACAATACAGAGAACGAATACAAAGCAATGGCTCATATTGTTGAAGCCACGATGATAAGTCCAGATTGCACGTAGTACGAAAATGCTCCATATCCAAATAAATAGTGGGGCAGAAAGGGCGGTTCCCATAATATTGATCAAATGAAGGACGATCAAGGATGGAGATTGGAGAATTGTGCATACCCAGGGGACATACTTGAGGCTAACCAAGAAATTGAGACGTAGTTGGCCTATTGAAACCAGGAGGTCTGTCGATTGAAGCTCCGTCAGGTAGGATTCCGTCCATAATGATTCTTCTCGGGGTATTAATCCTTTTAGAGAAGTTTTAGCTTTGATACCATATGAAAGACGGAAAATCACCTAAGAGGGGGGTGAGTTGGGGATTTAAAATTTTCTCTCGAAAGACACCAGTAAACTTCACTAAAATAAAGGAGAGAAAAAGAAAGATTGACACAAGAGAATTATGTTGGTTTGATCTAAACTCTTGACTTACGTCCTGTCCCCAAACTCTCTGGGTATTTCACTATCTCTTTCAATTGATTACACACTCTGTAACTCTAAGTAATCCTCTCTCTAGGATTACTCCCCTTACAAATTGTAATCAATAACCCACTCTCAAGGTCCCACTACCTTGAGATTCTTACAAAGATATTGATTAGAAATTTAACTCTCTAATAGAGTAGATTGTTAGTTCTCTATGTGTTTTGATGATAACTGACATTTGTAAATTGAAAAGGTTCTAAGTTTGAAAAATAACTTGGCTTGATAACATGAAAAATTCTCTACATTGATATTACTTGAGTCAGAGTTAAGTAACTCGAGTCATACGTCTCTGTGTCAAAAGCTAAAGTGATATTTGAACACAGTGACTCGAGTCAGTGATATATGACTCGAGTTACTTCATTGCAAAATTATTCTTTAAAATGCTTTTGACTCGAGTCAAGTGAAAATGACTCGAGTCAAATGTCTCTGTCTTGAAAAATAAAGAATTGTGTTCAAAGATGACTCGAGTCAAGTCATGTTTTCATGTTTTCTCTCACCTTAGCCCGATATCAGATTATTGCTGATATCTGAGATGACTCGAGTCATACACAAGTTAACTCGAGTCATACGAGTTATAGAGAGCTCCAAAGTTATTTCTAAGAAGAATGACTCAAGTTAAGTCCATGTGACTCGAGTCATACTATTGCAAATTCACTTCACTAATTTAAAATTATATCTGTGACTAGAGTCAATTTTAGATGACTTGAGTTGAGTAACTCGAGTTAGCCTCGAATGACTTGAGTTAGATATGTCAGTTTTTGAAATCATCGTTCTCGTAATCTGTAAACTATTGATTATACTTTGGGTAAGTCATTTTATTGATTATATCTATTCCTAACCAAGTTTAATCAATTTGCTAGTGATTTTCAGATATGATTAACATTGATTAACCATCAAAATCATCATAAAGCAAATTTGTGTCAAATGCATTAAATGCTTAACAGAGTTAAAGCATGAAAATGGAAAATGAACTTCTGAGCAATGATAAAGCATTCCAGCCATTTCCAGTCAATGTTCTACCTAAGTCTCAACGGACAAATCGAATGAAGAATGTCAACGGAGAATAATGACTAACTTCAGAAGAATACAAAGAGACAAAGTAGTGCTCAACTCAACGGATATATTCATTAGTCTCAATGGCTCATTAATCTCTCTTAAACAGTCATTAAATGCAACCATCTATAAAAGTCAGAAGCATTCAATTCTCTAACCACCTCGAAACTCTGCGCATTCAATTAGTGATATAAGCATTTACTGTTTCTACTCTTAAAGGGATATTTAATCTTCAGTGTTTATTAATTTGCTCTTTTAGAGAGTTCATTGTTGATTATCATTTCTTGTAAGAATATGAAAGTATTGGGACTTTGGGATTGGGTTATTTGAGTACAACTTGTAAAGGGGAGTAAGTTCTAGTAAGAGAATTACTCTAAGAGTTACAGAGTGTGTAATCATTTGAGTTAGTGAAATCCCAGAGAGTCTGGGGACTAGACGTAGGTCAAGGATTTGGACCGAACCAGTATAAATCTCGTGTGTATAATCTTTCTCCTCTTTCACTATTCTACCCTGTTTTTAGTATCCAGTTTCAGAGCATTTTCGAAAAGAATTTTATAATCACCTATTCACCCCCTCTAAGTGATATTCCACCTTCATTTGGTATCAGAGCCTGTTTTCTCATAAGAGCTTAACATCTTGAGAAGGATCACGATGGACGGTATTCTACCTGATGGAGCTTCGATCAACATAGAACCAAGTTTCAACGGTGAACATTACTCCTTCTGGAAGGCTAAATTCAAGGTCTTTGTATTGGCTACTGAGTGTGGCCTATGGAGGGTGTTCGAAAGAGGAGACTACGCTCCATCAGTACTCAAAAATGGTCTTAGAGTTCCAAAGCTAGAAGAAGACTATGATGAAAATGACCGGAAAAATGTCACACTCAACAGTAAAGCTGTTCTCATGCTCCAAAGTGCTATAAGTCAACAAGAGTACTTTCGTATTTGTACTTTA
The DNA here is from genome assembly GCA_019022655.1 of Acacia acuminata. Taxonomy (NCBI): domain Eukaryota; kingdom Viridiplantae; phylum Streptophyta; class Magnoliopsida; order Fabales; family Fabaceae; genus Acacia; species Acacia acuminata. The sequence continues at coordinate 848,448 of JAFJYI010000223.1, forward strand.
TCCTCTGCTAAAGCAATGTGGGATGCATTGAAGATAGCTCATGAAGGAACAGTTGGAATCAAGGAAAATAGAGTTAATACCCTCATGACAGAGTACGATCTTCTTTGTATGAAGTTTGGGGAATCCATTGGCGAATTCCAACTGAGATTCACTCATATGTGAAAGTGGAGCTTAATCACCAAGAGGGGGGTGAATTGGGGATTTTAAAAACTTTACAAATTAGCTCTGTTTTGGGCAGCGAAAACAGAGGTAAACAGAGAGTAAAGAAGAAGAGGGAAAACACAAGAGTTTATACTGGTTCGGTCTAACTCCTTGACCTATGTCCAGTCCCCAGACTCTCTGGGTTTTTCACTACCACAATTGATTACACACTCCGTACTCAAGAGTAATTCTCTCACTAGAACTCACTCCCCGTTACAAGTTGTAATCAATGAACTCCCAAATCACCAAGTCCCCTTAACTTGTGATTCTTTACAATAAATGATTTACAAGTAAGAACTCTCTCTAAGAGTAGATAATGATAAACACTGAAGCTTATGTATCAAAAGATACTACACAGTTGAAAACAGAGAGAATAAATGCAAGACTTGAATGATTTTCATTTTCAGCAGTTGTAGTTGTTGTGAAGAATTGAATGCAACTCTATTTATACTAAGAGTGCATTAAATGACCATTGCAATCTTGATTATAACCGTTGCCTTCATTAGACAAGGTTCTTGTTCAGTTTAGGCCTTCTTCTCTCTCTAAACTTCACTTAATCCAGCTGGCAGAAGTTCAGAGTTGACTCTCTGTGAATTTGTCCGTTGGAATAGCAGCTGATGGATGTGGAAAACATTCTTTAATGCTCTGTAAACGTGTGCAGGTGGATTACCCAAAAGTATGCAACTTTCTCGGGTTTTGCATTTAATGTCGACATCACTTTTTGCTTTTGCTTTAAACCTTCAATAAACATTCTCAAATCATTCGAAACTCACTAACAAAGTGGTTAAACATAGCTAGGAATGTATAAGAATAATTATAGGAAGTATTGAAATCAAACATGAAGGATTTACAAATTCGATGATTTGAATTTTCGTCATCGCGATGGAAACTCGAGTTTGTTTATCAAAACTCGAGTTTTCTTGTGCACTTAAGGCAAAACTCGAGTTTCAAAATCAAGACTCGAGTTTCCTCCATCCGAGAGAGGAAAGTCGCAATTTGAGCTTTTGGACATAGTTTTGGTTAAAACTCAAAACTCGAGTTTTCAAAACAAAAACTCAAGTTTTGGACTTTTAATGAAAAACAAGTACACTTAAGTCCAAAACATCAAAGTTGGAGTTTTCAAAACACCGAAAAAGTTCAAAGCTCGGCTTGGCCAAAACTCGAGTTTCCAAATCAAAACTCGAGTTTTCATTTAAGTATGAAAACATTGAGAAATCTGAGCCAGCCCAAAACTCGAGTTTCCAGTTGGAAACTTGAGTTTTCAATTCTTAGAAAAATGCATTGCTCTCTGCTTGGCTCAAAACTTGAGTTTTAAAATCAAAACTCGAGTTTTCATATATTTATGAAAACGTTGAGAAATTGTGCCAAGTCAAAACTTGAGTTTTCTCTGAAGACTCGAGTTTTCAAAGACTAAGTGAAAAATGTGAAAACTCTCTGTTAAGTCAAAACTCAAATTTTGAAACCAAAACTCGAGTTTTCTCTTAGCTTAGAGAAAACTCACGAAAGCTCAGAGCAAAGCAAGATTCTGCGCTTGTAGCGCGAAACTTAGTTCAGAAAGTTCAAGACTCTCTGTCTGACCAAAACTCGAGTTTTGAAATCAAAACTCGAGTTTTGTCTTTAAGTGAAAACTGAGTGCTCTCTATAAGTCCCAAAACTCGAGTTTTCATCTGAAAACTCAAGTTTTGCTTTGATTATTGAAAAGGAGCAACTCTTTGCCAAGTCCAAAACTCGAGTTTTGAAACCAAAACTCGAGTTTTGTCTTGACAGTAAGTTTTCAACTCACCAAAGACAAAACTACATCTTTTGTTTACAATTGTCAGTTATCATCAAAACACATAGAGAATTAACAATATGATCAATCAACTTGTTGCCTTGAGCAAACATTATGAACAACGTGTCCAAGTAAGGAAAATTCTCAATATCCTTAGCAAGGAATGGGAAGCTAAAGTTGCGGCCATCGAAGAAGCTCGTGGAGAGTCGATGGCCTCTTAGCAGCCTTGTTTGGCAGCTTGTCGAAGTATGAAGGAAAGATCAAGTTCAGAAAAGGACTTGATGAGATCATTGGCAAGAACAAAGGAATTGCTCTCAAAGCTATTAAAGAAACAAAGGATTCAGATGATGATGATGAAGATGAAGATGAAGATGAAGAGCTAGGAATGATGGTCCGAAGATTCAAAAAATTCTACAAGAAGGACCATGGATTCAGAAAGTTCAACAAAGGTAGCTCCAGTGCTGAGCCTAAGGCGCCAATCATCTTCTACAAGTGTGAAAAACATGGCCACATCAGATTCAAATGCCCCAGCTGAAGAACAAGGATAAAGACAAGAAAAGATTCAACAAATTCAATAAGAAGGCCTATGTATCTGCCATATGGGGAGATGGCTTCTCAGATAAAGAAAGTGAGGAAGGAGAGATACTGCAAATGTTTGTCTAGTTGCAGAAGAAGAGCAATGTGACAACAATAATGAGGTATATGACTCGCAACCTACATATGATGAATTATTTGCTGAGTACAATGTTTTACAATCTAAATTTGAAAAGGTTGCTGAGAAATATATATATATTTTTTGATACAAATGGGTAACCACCATCAACTACTATGACTTATCTTTCACAAGCACCCCTTCAAGTGCCAGATCAACATGAGAGATGACCTGTAGTCCTGGCATCAAGGAAAGGCCCGTTTTAGCCAATAAATCTACTGCACTATTTGCCCAGCGGCTCACATGCTGCACTTCAACGTTCCAATTATGAGAAACCATACTCTTTATTTTAGCAAAAAGCATCTTGTCTTCATGTGTTTCAACTAGCGGCTTAGTAATTCCTTCAACTGCTTCAATAGAGTCAGCTTCTAAAATCACTTTGAGGAAGCCCATATCCCACGCCAGCTTGAGACTGCGTAGACACCCCCACAATTCAGCTGTCAAGATGTCTCCTTTGTCACCTTTAAATACGAATGCTCTCAAAAAATTACCATACTCGTCTCGCAAGATCCCTCCGCTAGCTATCCCCAGCGATAAGGAGAGAAAGCCCCATCGGTATTGATTTTGACCCAGCCCTCCGGAGGTAGTCACCACTTCTCTCCATTAATCTTGTTCCTCATGTACGAGCCCTGATCTTTTAGAAAAAATCTCGAGCCTCCTTCAAGCTGCCCATGGTAGCAGAAACATTAGTTAAAATCATGTGAGTTGACGTCCGTTTGCCTTCAAATATTGCAAGATTGCGTCACCGCCATAGCCACCAGCACACGACAGCAAAGGTATGCTTCCATTCTTCATCCTTCTTATTGGCTCCCTGGAGTTTAAATTCCAGCGAATCCAGTGATCGAAACTCAAATCATAGAATTTCTTCCACAACTGCATTGGGACGATCTACTTCCATATCGTTAGAATTTCTGGGCAATCACGAAGCACATGTTGCACAGATTCTAATTCTTCATTGCAAATCAGACAACTAGCGTTAGCTGTTAGTCCTCTTTTACTCCTTGCTACATTAGTTGAGAGTCTTCCATGAACAGCGAGCCACAAATGCATTTTACATCTCTCAGGGACCTTTAACTTCCAAATCCTGCCCCATACCAGATCTGGTGTTAGATTGACATTGCTGAGTGCATGGTATGCCAACTTAACAATAAACACCCCCGTCTTCATCCACCTCCATCTCAACTGCCCATTCGCCAATACCTCCGTGCCCTCCTGGACTTTATCCCAAGATCACTTGATTCCACTCCATAAATTAGATCCAGGCCTTTCCATTTCGATCTTCAAGAGTAAATCAGACCCACAGTTGTATTTACTCTGAAGAACCTGGGCCCAAAAGTCATCCTTTCTAGATGCTAAATTCCACCCTATCTTCATGAAATATGCCTGGTTGGAGAGCCTTGTATGGTGAAGTCCCAGCCCCCCATGCGCTTTTGGTTTACAAATGTTATCCCATGCAACTAATGGGAGCTTGCGCTGATTCTCAGTCTGGCCCCACAGGAACTTTCTGTTGCATTGATCCAAGGTATCATAAGTGCTAGCTGGGAGAAGGGATGTTTGCATAACATACCCAGGAATCGCTGAAGTCACTGAAACAACAAGTGTTGTTCTCCCTGCTGAAGAGAGCGTTTTTGCCTTCCAATTTGATAATCGAGTCTGGACTTTATCAACCACATAGTTAAAAAACTGCTTAGTCACACGTTTATGATGAAGAGGAACACCGAGGTACTTACCCAAGTCATTGGTGATCTGAAAGCCCAGGGAATCACACATTTCACTTCTTCTCACATGATTAACATTTTGTGAAAAGAAAACTCTGGTTTTTTGTTGATTAATTTTCAGCCCAGAACTACCACAAAACTCCTGCAGACATTTATTTATCATTACTACTTGTTCCATATTTGCTTCCGCAAATAGAAAAATATCATCCGCAAAGAAGAGATGCGAAATAGGAGGCCCAGTCCTAGTGAGGTGAATGGGTTTCCAACTTCCTTCGTTCATAGCGGCTTGAATCATATGAGCTAACTTCTCCATACATATAACAAATAAATAAGGCGAGAGCGGATCTCCTTGTTTCACACCCCTAGATGGTTCAAAGGTGTCAGCTTTATCCCCATTCCATAATAACTGCATGCTAGATGAGGATACACATTGGGAGATGACCTCGAGAGATTTCTAGGCACATTAATTTCTTGGAGACAATTTAAAAGAAAACTCCAATTCACCCGGTCGTAGACTTTTTCCAAGTCTAATTTAATGGCCAAAAAACCCTTCTTCTTCTTCATAGTTCTCATAGAGTGAATGACCTCTTGCGCCATGATAATGTTATCACTACTATGCCTACCGGGCACAAAGCTGCATTGATTCGGAGATATGATCTTGGGAAGGATTGGTTTCAATCGTGAAACGATAATTCTAGAGAGACTTTGTATATGACATTGCACAAGCTAATTGGCCGCAAATCCCCCATAGTTTCCGGATGCTCTTTCTTGGGAATTAACACCATCAACGTACCATTTATTCTTTTAATCGCCTGCGGGTTAGCAAATAAAAACTTAACATGGTTTATCACTGATGTATGTACCGTGTTCCATTGGTTTTGATAGAAAAGTGCATTAAAACCATCAGGCCCTGGTGCTTTAAGTGCGCCCATACTAAAAATTGCGTCTTTGATCTCATATCCGAGACATCTCTATTGCACCAGCGGAGAGATTCCTCCTCAAGACAAGGGTATGACACCGGGCATTGGATTTTAGGACGTTCCATAACCTCCTCAGTGAGAAGATCAGAGAAGAAAGATGTGGCCATACCTTTAATTCGAGAAGGATCAAAGACCCAGGATCCCTCGCCATCCTTAATCGCCTCAATTCTTTTAGTTTTCCGACGACGACTAGCACGAGCATGGAAATAACGAGTATTTCGATCACCATAAATCGACCAATCTGCCCTAGCCTTTTGCGCCCAGATAAGAGACTCTTGAAGGAGGACATCCTCCAGTTCCTTCCAAATAGAAAATTGTAAGTCTTCATACTTCGACTGCATCCCATATGAGGCGATCGCCCTGTTTAGGCCATCCAGTCTTCTCATGAGGTGTTTTTTCCTACCCTCAGTATGCTTAAAGACTTCTCTATTCCAGGAGGAGCAAGCCTCAGCAAATTGACAGACATTATGATTCCAAGGGATATCTTGCAACCAGTTTTGTCTTACGAACTCCCCAAACTTCTCATGAAGCACCCATGCGGCAACAAACTTAAAAGGTCTATTCGGCTTTGAGGAAGGCCTTGCAGTATTAAACCTGAGTAACAACGGTCTATGATCAGACTTGAAGAAAGGGAGATGCACCACTGATGCAAGGGGGAACATATCCAGCCATTGATCATTTGCTAACAACCGATCAAGCCGTGCTTCCGAAGCACCTCTTTTCCATGTAAGCTCGGGTCCAACAAAGCCCATATCTCTCATGTCATGATCCTCCACCCACCTTAGAAGGTCATGGTCAGGGGAAGATTGGACTTTAGTAGAAGAGCGACGTTCCCAAAACGCAACATCCTATTGAGATCGCCTTCTACTAACCATGCCCCTTGTACCGAGGGCGCTAACGAGCTAGCTAGTCCCACAAGACCCTACGAGGGCCACACGATGGGCTGGCATATACAACCGTCAAGGTCCAGGTAGTCCCTGCTGTGTTGGTTATCATCAAGTGCATAAATTGGTGGTGACGCTCTACAATGGATATCAATGAAATGGAATCATCCCACAAGTACTAGATCCCACCGCTATATCCTTCACAATTCACTAGCTCCGTATTAGGAAAGCCAAATTGATTAGCTCGGCCAACAGAGATCTCAGCAGAACATCTTGTTTCCAAAATGGCAAGGAAGTCTAGTTTAAAGTGAGCTTTCATGTCCCGAATAAGAGTAGGAAAGCTTCTCGCCCCGGTCCCTCTAGAGTTTCAGATCAAAAAGTTCATAGGTAAACAATAGCAGTTTTGAGGGTATAGCAACCGCCCCCACGGTTTGATCCTGCTCGCTGATAGGTGCAATTCCATGAACTGAGTCGTCCATTCGAAACTCAGGTACCTGGTCAAAGCTCCCTTTTACATCCAACGCGAAATAATCTGTTCGTTAGCCTTCCCAGACCCATGCGGAGGTGCTACATCACACCTAGAATTTGGGTCCAATGCATTCAAATCCAGGCCCTTGTCCCATTCTTTGTCCATAAAAAGCCCATCCAATCCTCCTTAACCCGTAATAATTGAACGGGTTGCTTTGATTGGGCTCCACGTCATGGCCCACTAATATCCCCTTCCTAATTCTGGGCTATGATGGTGGCCTATTCTCCTTCCCCTTAGCTTTCCCTTTCCCCACATTTTTTCTTTTAACACCCACTTTAACCCATTCTACTTTACACGTACCACTGCCAACTGTCCCATCTCCTTTATTATCACTTGTACTTATCCTGATTTCCTGCTTTGAATTCATCCTTCGTGTATCACTCTTACCTTCTGAAACTTGCTGCCCAATCGTCTCCTTTAATATCTCATTTAAATCACCCTTTGATTTCGTTACATCATGATTCCCCCGAAATTCTCGTTTCAATATCCTGATTTTCCTAAAATGGTTCTCATCCCCTTCAACCTCGCCAAAAACATTGGCTGGGCCGTCGGTCCCTATCTCCAACGATGTTTGCTGCCCACTAGCGGCGTCACCTTCGTGATTGACCGATTCCTGACGTTTGCTCTCTACTTCAACTTCATCTTGTCAAACGGAACACCTTTCCTTTTTATGGCCCTATTAACCACATTCAAAACACACTTGATGCAGGCCTTCGTAAATTATAGGACGCTCCTCACCGAACACCATGTACGAAGGAAGCAATGGTTTTTTCAAATCAATCTCAACACAAATTCGCGCAAATCCCCCTTTATCATATACGGATGTAGACCAATCCACTTTGATCATTTTCCCTACCATATTCCCAATCCGACGTAGAGATTCAACGTTATAAAACTCAAATGGGACATCCGGTAAGCGAATCCAAGCCGCAATATTGCACTGAAGATCCGCCTTCCATGGATTAAAGTTGGGGCACCAGCGTTGCACTATCAGGTAATGATCCTCTATCATCCATGGTCCCCCTGGAACCCGTACTCTTTATCATCCTTGTTCGAGAAGGAAACAATGTAATAACCATTACTTAACGGGATCAGCTTCAAAGGGTCCTTCGGGCGCCACATCCAGTTTATACGATCTCAAATAACGTACAGGGGAAAGTGAGCTCCGAGAACCTTGATGATGAGCAAATTCATCCATGGTAAGCACCACGCTGCATATTCATCAGATGTGAATTTCAAAGTCCCCGGTTTACCTTCCATACGTTCTGCCATTATGTCATCCTCTTCCTCTGAATCCCATGGTTCCTCCTGAAACTCCTTTGCATTCATTTGCCAAAAGTAAGTCTTCCACCCCTTCACGATATCATCGTCTCCGAGTGTTGAACCAGAAATCCAGCGCAGCCCGGAGAAATAAGCTTATCCCGATACGACAGCTTAGCTGCTCCACTCCCTACGATAGTGCTAGACCCGTGGGGTGTTACAACACCGCTCCCCTTCGTCTCCGTCTTACGCCCAATTGGAACATCCTTGCGCCCAAAGGAGAAACCCTTCCCCCTGTACTCATCGACCCCTTCGCCGTATTTGTCTCCTCCTTTGACAACCTCTTCAGATTAGATTTGCCTCCATCACCGTCATCATCTCCTCCTCCCAAACCCTCCGTTCCGCCTTTCACCTCGCCTCGCTCTCGGTTTCTCTCAACTTCCATCATAAAAGTTTTTTCAATACCAAATCTTTTTAATTCTAGAAATATATAGTTTTGAAAAAGAAGAACATAGTTCTCGAACAGTAAGTTAAGAATGTTTCTTGTGAAAACGTTCTTTGTGAAGAATGCCTTGATTTAGAGAAAAAGAATTTGTATCTCACAAAAATGCTTGAGAAATTCACTAAAGGTAGTGAAATGCTCAACGTAATTTTGAAAGCTCAGAGATTTACAAATGACAAATCGGGCATAGGTTACAATCCCATTTTTGGTAAAAGGAAAGGGAAAAAGAAGACGTGAGAAAAATCTTATTTGAACTTTTTTCAAAAATCCGTTTATTCTTCAAACCCCTTTGCTCATTGTAACTACTGCAATCGTAAGGGACATAACACTTCATCCTGTTTTCATAAGAAAGAAAGAAGAGATAAACTTGTTGGCAACTATCAGTGGGTACCTAAGGGAACCTATGTTCCTAAGGCCCGAACTAACCCCAAAGGACCTAAGAAAAGATGGGTACCTAAAACTTAATCTCTTATAATCTGCAGGTTTGTTTGAGAGCATCAAAATCCAACAAGTGGTATATTGACAGTGGATGCTCTAACACATGATAGGAAATCATACCAAATTTGCTACTCTTAAAACCAAGGATGGTGGCTAGGTAAACTTTGGTGGAAGTCAATATGGAAGGATTTCTGGAATTGGTGAAGTTGGCAATAATGATGGACCTCAAATCAAAGACGTCTACCTTGTGGAAGGCCTTTGCCACAACCTCCTCAGTGTGGCCAAAGCACAGACAAAGGTAACTTGGTTATCTTCGACTCTGAGGAATGCTTGATTGTGAGCAAGAATGATCTACCCTTGGTCAATATCAAATCAAAAGCCTTATTTAGGGCTCCTAGAGAAGATAACTGTTACACTCTAAACCTCTCTAGTAATTGCAATAGAATTACTTCTAAAAATTGCTTTATTATTAACTTGGAAGAAAGTTGGCTATAACACAAGCGTTTAGCTCATGTCAATATGTTTCAACTTGACAAGTTGCTAAGAAAGGATTTAGTCATTGGTTTACCAAAACTCAATTTCAAAAATGACATGATTTGTGATGCTTGTTAGAAAGGTAAATGATAATCTTTAAATTCATATTATTTTAAATGCAAAAAGGAGCTAAAAACTTTGTCATTGTCATGCTTTAATGGAAAAATTAGTTAAATATGTGATTTCATCTTCATAATGAGTTTTTAGACTTCATTTGCATTAATCTTGGTCATATTTGGAATTTGGTTCAAAATTGGGCTCAAATCACATCTCCTTTACAATTGGGTAATGAACACTGTTTGGTATTTTGATCATAACTTGAGTTCTAGACCTCCAATTGATCCGAAGTTTATCTTTTAGGAAAGCTGAAACAAATCCCTACAACGTATATGAAGAGCCCATAAGCTAAATAAGACGTTTCAAGGACCAAATTGGGCTTGGAAGACAAGACAATGCGCTGTGACGGACTCTGGAACAACATGTACTGTTTGATCCATAACTGGAGCTACAGATATTCAAATTAGGTCCGGTTTGCGCGAATGGAAAGCTGACATCTGGGGCTACATTTCATATGAAGACAACGTCACCGAAAGCCACCGAAATCTGGGTGAAAACCAGGCTGTAAATTGGACGCGTTTTTGGAACACAAAAGTCAAGAATTGTGGCTCAATAGTTCTTCCAAGTCTTCTATAAATACATGCACGTTTTGAAGTTGTAGACACACCTTGGAGAGACCAAGATCTCTCCCATTCTAGCTTCCTTCTTGTATTTCTTGCCTCCTACTTGGAATGGCTTAGTTTTGCTTTATTGGTTTCATATTTTGCCTTTAATTCTTGTCTTTAATTTCTTGCCTCCTTCTTGGTATGGCTTAGTTTTAATCATTAGTTTCATGTATTGTTTTTCTTTTGTATTTCTTGCCTCCTTCTTGGTATGGCTTAGTTTTAATCTTTCCTTTTAATTGTTTTAGTTTGATTTTATGTTTTTCATCTTTTACCTTTTGTATGCTTGGTCATGAGTAGCATGAACTAAGTATCTTTCTAAGGTCATGTATGGATTCTTTATGAAGTTTAATTGAAATTCTGTTTTTAATTACATAATGCTTGTCTTGGATATGTTTCTTTAATCCATGCTTAATGCCTTAGTTAGTTTGATTATCTAATTAAGGAATTGAAAGATTAATTAGACCTTGGGAAAGGCTAGTTAATACTAGGTTCAATTGATTCAAGAACATAAGGTACTAGCAAGGGAACTTGACATAGGCTTTATGCAATCATAAAGAATTCTGGACTTAATGCAAGAATTAATTCTAATGGGCATGGGAACATGACTTTAGGATTAAGGATTATGCTAATTGACTTAGGAATAAGCAATTAGATTAAAATCTAAAATTCGATTGACATACTCCAATTCAAGGGTTTAGTAATTAAATTCTACCTTAAAAGAAGATTAGGTCTTAATCTAGCTTTTGGTAAGGAAGAACAATTAAATGGATTATTGATGATATACATGACCCTAGGCTTTTGTTAATTTCATTCTACAAAGTTTAATTCAATTTCTTTGTCACTTTACTTTCTTTAAATATTTTCATCAAAAATTCATATGGTTGCATCAACTTTAAATCAAAGTAAATTGGGTTGGTAGTTGGAACTTTGGTCCCTGTGGGAACGATATTTTATTACCTTGGGATACTTGCCGGTATTACACCGATAGTGTATACTTGCACTGGTTACCCCTCATCAGTAAATAGACTAAATCATCTTTTAAATATAAAAATGAGATGTCATCTAACAGACCACTCCAACTTATGGATTTAGTTGGACCAGCAAGAGTAAGAAGCCTTGGTGGCAATCTCTACACTCTGGTCATTGTTGATGACTTCTCGAGATTTTTTTGGACTATATTCTTATCATCGAAAGATGAAACCTTTGATTAGTTTGTTGTGTTTGCCAAGAAGGTCCAAAACGAGAAAGGTATCTCTATTTCAGGTATAAGAACTGATCATGGTGGAGAATTTGAGAATTATGCCTTTGAAGAATTTTGTGATGCTCATGGGATAGATCACAATTTCTTTGCTCTGAGGACTCCTCAACAGTGGAAAGAAAGAATTGTGTCCTTACTGAGATGGCAAGAGCAATGCTGAATGAAAATCAAACATCTCAAGTCTTCTGGACTGATGCAATGAGCACTGCTTGCTGCATATCAAATCGTGCATACATCCGAAAGAATTTGAAGAAGACATCTTATGAGCTTTACAAAGGGAGAAAGCCCAACCTTGCCCATCTGCACATCTTTGGATGTAAGTGCTTTGTGCACAATAATGGTAAGGATAATCTGGGTAAGTTTGATTCAAAATCTGATGAAGGTATATTTCTTGGTTATTCTAATAGAAGTAAGGCTTATAGAGTTTTCAATACTTGTACTCGTATTGTTGAAGAATCTATTCATGTTGTGTTTAGTAAAACGGAATTTGATAAGCCTTTGGATGATGATGAAGAAAATGCTTATAGAAATCAATTCTTTTCAAAAACTACTCCTGCCTCCCTTGAAAATTCTAAAAATGTTTTTGAAACTTCTTCTGAAAATGTTTGCAAAAACAATGTTCAATCTCAACCTAAAGCTTAGAGGTTTATTAGGAATCTTCCTTTAGACTGAGTGATAGGTGATGTAAATCAAGGAGTGAGAACCAGAAAAAGTACTTTGAAGGAAGTTACTTTCTCTGCTTTATCTCTCAGATTGAACCCTCTAAGGTTAAAGAAGCCCTTTCAGACAATGATTGGGTTATCGCAATGCAAAAGGAATTGCATTAATTTGATAGAAATCAAGTTCGGGACTTAGTACCTCGACCTAAAGACCATTCGGTTATTGGGACTAAATGCGTATTTAAGAACAAACGTGATGAAATAGCAATCATTGTTTGTAACAAGGCAAGATTGGTTGCTAAAGGCTATAATCAAGAAGAAGGAATTGATTATGTATAAACTTATGCTCCAGTGGCAAGATTGGAAGTTATAAGAGTTCTTCTAGCCTTTGCTTGTATCAAGGGATTCAAGCTCTATCAAATGGATGTCAAAAGTGTTTTTCTAAATGATTTTATATAAGTTTATGTTGAACAACCTCTTGGTTTTGAAAATAATCATCATCCAGATCATGTTTATCATCTCAATAAAGCTTTATATAGCCTAAAGTAAGCTCCTAGAGCTTGGTATGAGCGATTAAGCAAGTTTCTTCTTGATCAAGGTTTTATTAGATGCAAAGCTGACACAACATTCTTCATAAAGAGTAACGAGTTAAATGAAATTTTAATTGTTCAAATTTATGTGGATGATATCATTTTTTGTGCTTCTAATGAATCTATGTGTGAAGAATTTTCTAAGACAATGCAGGGAGAATTTGAGATGTCCAAGATGGGAGAACTCAACTATTTCCTTGGTGTGCAAATCAAGCAAAAGAATAATGGAATCTTCATATCTTAGACCAAGTATCTCAATTATCTGTTGAAGAAGTTTGGGATGGACCAATGAGTTGATCTTCAATGAGCTCAACTACTTCATTGGATACTGATGAAGAGGGCAAGGACTTCAACATTACAAGATATAGAGGAATGATTGGATCATTGCTCTATCTCACTGCAAGTCGCCCTGACATCCAATTCAGTGTGGGGATGTGTGCAAGGTTTTAGTCTGCTCCCAAGGAATCTCATGCTGAGAATGTAAAAAGGATCTTCAGATACCTTGCTGACACAAAACCTCTTGGTTTGTGGTTTCCCAAAGGCCAACCTGAACATCTAGTAGCGTATTCAAACTCAGATCATGCTAGATACAAGACGGATAGGAAGAGCACAAGTGGCCAATGTCAATTTCTTGGTGGTTCACTTGTCTCATGGTTCAGCAAGAAGCAAACAACCATTTCAGTATCATCAACTGAAGCTAAATATATTGCTACATCAAGTTGTTGTGCACAAGTGTTGTGGCTCAAGTAGCAACTTCAAGATTTGGGAATTCATCTCAAGGAAATCCCAATCCTCTGTGACAACACAAGCACAATTAGCTTGGCAAAGAATCTAGTACAACATACTCGAACCAAGCATATTGATGTTAGACATCACTTCATAAGGGATCATGTTTAGAAGAAGTATGTCAAAGTTATGTTAATCCCAAATTATCTGCAACTTGATGATATTTTCGCCAAGGCTTTGGCCAAAGAGCAGTTCATGTTTATCAGGAGAGAATTGGGAATGGTAAATCCCAATGAACTGTAAGTTAATCATACTCAATGTTAGTAATATGTTTTTGATGATTCACAGTCACTGACTTAAGCTTCGGAGTCTCTAGATGTTGTTTTGCAGGACTGTGTCAACGTATATCAGTATTTGTTTGAGTGAGCCTAACTCGAGTCACACATGCTCAACTCGGGTTCTTCTATGTTTCTCTATGAAAATGAAAGTAAATTTTTGAAGCACCTTGAGTTAACCATGGGTAACTCAAGTTATATTGGGCCTCTTAAATGATGATTGTCTTTTGAATTGAAGTAACTCGAGTTGTTTAATGATAACTCGAGTCATTTCTTATCTCTGTCGCTAACATGTTTTGCGAAGTGTTGATAACTCGAGTCAGGTACACTTAACTCAATTCGACAATCAAACAGAGAGCAATTGAAGTTTTCAGTGACTCGAGTCACTCTACCGCAACTCGAGTCAATAGCAGATAGAGAGCAATTGGCATTTAAATAACTCGAGTCACGATGCATTAACTCGAGTCAAAGGTATATGAATCGCACTTCCAGGTCAGTTGTTCTTATCTTTGACTCGAGTCATTTAGTAAACAACTTGAGTCATGCTTGCTGTATATATATCTTCCTCGCTGATTGCTCGTCAGTTTCGACGCTTCACTAAACCCTAACTCGAGTCCCTATCCTCTCTCTCTAAAATCTCTCCTTCCCTATCTCTGAATCTTCTTCCAATGGCTCCTAAAAACTCTAAACCTAAGAAGGGATCATCTTCTAAATATGAAGCTACTATCTCAGCATCTCCTCCTGCTTCATCGAGACTAACGAGGAAGCGAAAGCCTACATCTAAGGTTTCTGAGTCACCTTCCAAGAATCCCAGAAAATTGAGGGTCGAGGAACCTTCAACTATTCTTGTTCACAAAGAAATTGGCCCTGCTACTGCAACTCGAAAAGATAAAGAACCAGTAGTGACTCCTCAAGAGAAGAAGAAGAAGGCAGTCACCATTTCTGAAGCCCATACCTATGCTTTTAATGCTCAATCTGGTTCTAAACCAAGTGCTTCTGGTTTATCTGGACTCCCAAAATATGTTTTTAATCCTCCTGTTTTGGTCAAACCTCCCAATCATGAATTTATTTGCAATCCTACCCCTATGACTAATGCTCAATTGAAAGATTTTAAAGAAAAGTATTTTTCTTGTGGTTTCTGTCCCACAGTATATGTGGATTTGATCAAGTTAAAGGATGAGTGTAATCTTGAGTTATCTCCTTAGCTAGATCAATTTAAGAACCTGTTAGCCATAAATACTCCTTATTGTCCCTCTCTTGCCAAGCATTTCTATTTCAATATGTCTATGGCTATGTGGTAGATAGTAAGGGTAACACAATTGAGGATAAGTGTATTACTTCTGTTAAGGGCAAACAGATTATTGTCTTTGCTAATGTGATAAACTCACTTCTATTCATAGAAAATCCTCCACCTGTGCCTGACATTGTCTATGATAAAGATTTTTTTTAAAAAAAATTCTTACCCTGGTGAACTTTTAGGGGAACTCAAGTTTTCTCCTATTTCTATGTCTCCTACTTATAGAGCTCTATGGTATATATATACTAGAAATCTAGTTCGAAAAGGCAAAAATTTCACCCATTTCAACTCTACTGATTATGGTCTTTTTGCTTCTCTGATATACAAAGTACCTTTCAACATAGGTTACTGGGTCTATCAGGAGATAAAGAGGTTCAGATTTGAGCCTTCTCCTTTAGCTACAATTCCTTTTCCCAATTTTGTGTCCCTTCTGCTGTACACCAATAAAATCTGGTATCTTGACCTCTATGAAAAACCTATCAAACCTCACATGTTTGGTCAATCTCACTTAAATTATATGAAAATTTCTTTTAAAGAAGGTTCAGGGCAGTCCAGAGCCCCTTCTAGATCTAGAGCATCTATCTCTAGACCACATGAAGCTCAATCATCTCCTGCATCATCTCAGTCTTAGCTTGAACCTTAGTCTTCAACCTCAATGCTACAATTGAGAGCATTGTAGAGAAAGCTATGCAGGAGACTTTTAGCACTCTTCAAACAACTCTAACTACACAACACTATGAGTTATCTTAGAGACTAGAATTAGAGATGGGTAAGCTGATAGACAAGGTCACTTCAAGTCAGGATGGGCAGAGTATGAAGATTAATTCATTGGATGAAAGAATGAAGAACATAAAAGGTCACTTTGAAGACCTTGGAGCAAGATTTGACAGCATGCATTCATTGTACCAGATGTTGGATTCTAAGCTCTCTAAGGTATTGAAGCATGAGGATAATGCTGGTCCATCGGGGGTGGTACCTTCTCCCAATCATTCCCCCATTCCTTCTCCACCTCACTACTCTCCACCTCCACCTTCATCCACTCCTATTTTGCCTATTCCATCCTTCACTACTCCATATATTCCATCAGCACCACCCACTGCTCCCATGCCTACCTCTCAGGCTTCTACTGTGAGGTTATTTGTCTCTGGAGATACTGCTGACCTCTTTGATGAGCATTCCTCTGCTTCATCAATTTCCCCTCCTCACTCACCCAGACCCTCCTCTCCAATTCCTATCATTTCACCACCTGCACCTCCATCTCTCTCTCTCTCTCTCTCTCACCTTAAACTCTCCTTTACCCATTATTCAGGCCTTGCGTGCTTCCCTGGCCTCTGATCCTCCCATTTTGCCTAATTACTAAGGGGGAGAGAAAGAGCAAAGTAAAGTTGCAAAGAATGAAGAAGATGTGAAGAAATGAAATGCAACAGTTGGTAGTCTCTATGTTTTATTCAATTGGCAGTCTTTGTGTTTTTTTTTGGCATTATCTATATCCTTTGGTTTATGAACTTTATTCTCACTGCTATGTATGACTTCTGTATGCAACGAATGAGAATTTTATCATATGTCATCTATTCTTCATTTCTGTTCTTAATTTTTGAAAAGTCATTCTTTCTATTTGATTTACAAGTGTTGTCATCATCAAAAAGGGGGAGAAAATTATACATTGCAGATCAAATATCTAAATATATTACACAGAAATGAATGAAACAGTAAATGCTACTAGTTCGTTTGAGCGTTTGTGTTTCTGGTTGTTGTATCGTATTGAATGTTTCTGCTTATATTTGGTAAAGGCAATTAATGACCGTTGAGAAGCTTTCAATGAGCCGTTGTGAGTAATCAATACAGCTGTTAATCAATCAAGCTCATTTGTTACTCACATTCTTCAATTCTACAAATGATTGCCATCATTCGCTGCTTTGACATTCTTTCTATTTTGCCCATTGAATGGTGTAGCATTTAACAAGGGAAAGGGAATAGAAGTGCCTTCAGTTTGCTCAAAGAATGGTTGCCAAAAACATGTTTGGTTTTCTGTAACTTCATTAAATGCATCTGACGTAATCAAATGGTTTTTGATTAATATGCATTTAATCTCTCATTTAATCCTCTAAAACTCATTAATAAATTGATTAAACATAGTTAGGAATAGTAATGCGTGATGATAAAAAATAAACAAATCACAAGTAAAGATTTAAGATTTATGAACACGGTGATTTGCAAAACAGAGATAAATTAACTTGAGTTGATTTCAAGCACACTCGAGTTGCGGACTCGAGTTGGTCATTCCACAATTGAGTCACAGTTATATCTTCTTTGAAAAACAATGTTTGAAAGTAAGGGGAAGATGTCTCTATATGAAATTAACTTGAGTCTAAAATGTTCACTTCAAGTTGGTGACTAAAGTCACACAAGTCTCACTTGAGTCAATATCATTTTCACATATGTTCTTCGAGTTAAGTTTTGAAAATGATTTGAATACAAGCCACACTCGAATCATTAAGTGATGGCTCGAGTTATCAAAATACATTTTGAGAATAAGTTTCAAAGCTACACTCAAGTTAATCAGTACTAACTCGAGACAATATTTTAGTATTTTGACAAATAAATTTAAGTTCACAAGAGTTAACTCGAGGTATATAAAGATCACTCAAGTTAATGCTTTTCATAAAACATTTCACAAAGTCTTTTAACTTGAGTTAGTCAAAGTTAAAGCATATTTTGACTGAGGTTTCAAAAGCACTGGACTTGAGTCTGTCAACCTCTAACTCGAGTCAATTTGACAAATACTCAAAATAGTTACTGATTTAAGTTTGATCAAGTTAAAAAACATTTTTACTTGAATCATTAATTTCCTTTTATTTACAATTGTCTATTATCACCAAAACACACATAGAGACCTAACATACTCTTGGTTAATTGACAAACCAATTAGGCATGGACAAGTAGTATTAAGGGACACCTAATCACTAATTTTTGTCATCAAAATTACTTTATAATAAGCCCCAAAAGTCCACTAATCCAGCTCAGCCTCGTTGGATGAACAATAGCCAAGTCTTTAAGATACTATCCCATGGAAAATAAAGTCTTAATCCTCTTGAAAGTAATTGAACCAATGGGGAACTTCAACCCTGAGATTTGGACACATGGAAAGCAATCCAATGGTATAAAAGTGAGCATGTATTTCGACCATGTCTTGAAGGAGAGGGATTAAATATTGAAAAGTGAAGATTGAGATCAACGGAGGAGAAGAAAGAAGAAGATTTGGAAGTCTTGGCTTGTAGGATCCACAAGGTCTTGAATTTTTCCTACAAATAGGAATTTTCTCCTCTTCATTCTTCACACCAAAACTCAATCAAATTGATTGAGAGTAAGAGAGAAGGCGAAATGGTGAAGAGAGAAGGGAAGGAGGAAGAAACTCAAGAAACACAAGGTAAGTGTACTTGGTTTTTTTGGTTTATTTTCTTTTAGGCTTTCCATTAATATTTAGGTTTAGTAAGAACACTCTTGTATGGTTTAAGAACATGTATAAAGGTCAAATAAGGAAGTAGGAGATGATTTTATACCTAAAATCATAAGATTTGTGAAAACTAGAAAACTGCCAATGTAAGTTCTAAGTTGGCAGTGAATATTGTGGTCATTATTTTATGTATCAAATGAAATCATAAAATCATGAAGTTTTACAGGAGTAAATTAGACATGTAGGGATTTCCTTTGATATAAACTTTGTAATGTTTAGAGCTCTGGACAAGGAGTTCTGAATTTTTGAAGTTAGGCCTTGTTTCTGGAGTTGTAATCTGAACAGTGTTGGAAAAAGATAAAACTAGGAATGATTCATGTTGTTTTGGCTTTTGGGAATATCTTTCCATGAAACTAGTCATGGCAAGGGTCATGTAGAGTTTTGTAGCACATCAATTTGAATTTTGTGCATTTAGTTATGATTTTTCAAAGTTGCTGAAAAATCCTGCCAAAAAATCCATAAAATCGAATTTAAGGAAATGTAAGGGTACAAATGGAATAATTTATCCACCAAGGGTAGAAAATTCAAAATAGATGAAAGTAACCCTTTAGGATATCATCCTAAGTAATATGATATTTATTAAAATATCATATAAAATATGGAAAAGGAGATAATACGATGATAATATGTTAGGATATTCGAGAACACTACGAGAAAAAAAAACCACCATTTGCAGTGGTTTATCCATAGCGGTAAAAAATAATTGCTACAAATACTTGAATTTGTACCAGTTTTAGACAAAACCGCAACACATTTGTAGTGGACACAATGGCACAAAAGCGCGGGCTTGTTTGCGACGATCTTTGTAGCAATTTCCATAAAATAAACCACTACAAATGTGGCGTGAGTTTGGCACATAATGGCTCGAAGGTTTGTGGCGTATATCTGTAGCTGTTAATTGGAAATAACCGCTACAAAGTTGGTGACAGCTTTGGTTCTTAATGGTGTGAATGTTGTCACGGTGAAATTGTTAGTGGCTATATGAAAATAACCGCTACAGAATGTGAAACGTCACCATATTTGTTGCGCTCAGGTGAAAGCGACACATTAACCATAACAAATGTTATCAATTTGTAGTGGTTTTTAGAGAAACCACTACAAATATCCATGCTATATATACTCACTCAATCCGTTAGTTGCACGTGTGACTCAATCTGTACGTTATATAAAAATAGTTAGATCTGCATTATCACTGAGGAACTATCTCAGTTTGGTAGTTGAAGACATGTAGATATCTGCAGCTCTCATCCTTGAAGCCGAGATGAGAGATAAGAGCTACAGATATTTGCATCTCTCATCGTTGAAGCCGCAGTAGTTCCTTCAATAATAATGCAGATTTAATTATTTCTTTGACGTAAAGACTTCTACTTTTCTAAAGATAGTCCAACATGCAACTGAAGATTAAGTTCCAATAGAGATGCCTTTCTCTCAGGAAAATATCTCTAATCAAAATGAGTCAGGAGGTTTTTGTGGGAGATCGGCATCTATACTGAATCGAATCTTTTGTGTGCCATGCTGGAATTTTTTTAACTAAAAAATGATATGTGTAGCAGTTATAAGAGAAACTGCTACAAATGGTAGATGTCCAGTCAATTTGTAGTGGTTAGTCACAATAATCACTATAGAATGGCAAAGGTGAATTAATATGTAGAAGTTTTATAATCGCTACAAAATGTCACAACGAACGAGGCAGATTTGTAGCGGCTGATGCAATGGTTTTGGACAACAGAAGGCAAAACTTTGCAGCGGTTATACTTGAAAACCGCTACAAAATGACACGATTTTTAAACAACGCCTCCTCTCATTTTGAATCACGCAAGGTTTGATTTATTTCCTTTTTAACTTTTGATTTTCTTACTTGTAACGGTAAAACTACGACATTATGGTTAAGGGAGAGGGAAAGAGGTTGTACGGGGTAGAGTACCTAAAAGGGGCAGTAGTAGTAGAGGGGGCTGTACGACAGGGCGCGGGCCTCGAAATGTCCCTTCGCCTTAGGGGTGGAAATAGGCCAGGCCCCTATCAAGTGGCCTACAGCTGGGCTATTTAGGGTTTGGCCTGGCCTGTTTACTAAAAAGGCCAGGCCAAACCTATTTAAAGGCCTAAATGTGTAAATAGGCCAAGCCTATTTTGTTAAGGTTTGGCCTTAAGCCTTAGGCCTGGCCTGTTTACACACAAAAATATAATTTTAATTTTTTTTCAAATCATTATTTTATGTAATTTGTACCTTAAAGTTATAATGATAGTTACTATATTAACCTTTGATTTTTATTCAACGTTTTCTACTCAGGCGCGTACTCAACTCACATGCTTGATATTCTTTTTTTGGGGGGGTCAAAGACGCTTGCTATTTCACCACTATTCTTATTGACTTTTTTTTGTTTTTTTTATTCAACATTTTCTACTTAGAGTCACTCATACTCAGACGCTTGCTATTCTTGATTTAATATATTCTTCTCATCATCTCGTGTGTGCTTGCTATTCCAGTATTCTCTTGCGCATTGCTATTCCAGTACTCAGCCATGAGACGTCATCTCATCCTCTCTTTTCCAATATTCTTGTGGTGTTGCAACTCAAATCAAGTATCTCGATGTTGGCCATTTGAACTAATACCGTTGTCATGTTTGGAGTTCTGCTTCTTATTTTCTTCTCGATTGTTCTTATGGATTGAGGGGTGTGGATATATATCATCAAGTTTGGTTTTTTTGATATAATGTTATGTTTTAAGTAAATCGTTTGCTGCTTATAATAGGAAGACTTAAGTTGCTGAACAAAATAGTTGTCACCGACTCCCTTACAGATTGGTCCTGGCTGTCCTTTTCTTTTTTAGTATTTTGCTTCCAATTTGCCTTCCATTGTAGGGTGAAGGGTTGAAGCCATTGACGTGAGTGGTGAAATTGGGGGAAGATTTGCTCAAACTAAGAGGAGCTATTGTTGTCCTGTAATGATATCAGAAAACAGAGGACTTCAAGATAGTATGAAGATCAACAACTTATGGTGACTGGGATAGGAGGGTATAATTATATATAGATAGATGAAGAAAAGATCAGAGGGATAGTGAAGAAGGCTAAAAATAATTAGTGGGGTATTTAAGAGGAGAATCAGAGAAGGTGAATGATATATACAAATCAAGGATTTTGAGAAGATTGAGAAAAGCGTGATTGGTGTTGGGGTGAATCAAAAGTTGCCTATTTTGTGGATGCTGTGTTTAGAGGGTGAAGTGGGGTATTTATAGAAGGAAGTGGGGCCATGGAGAATGTAAAAAGTATTGGTCTCATTAGTTATGAGTGGAGGGTAAGGAACAGGAATATGTCGATATGGTTTGAAAATTTTGTTTCCTATTTTATATGTTTTTTTAATGGTATCTTGGTCTCTTCTTACTTTGAATGTGAAATTTCGTGAAAAATGTTACTCCCTCCTGTGTGGCTGTCATAGTGCTTGTCTGTATCACAGTATCTTACCTGATTTTGCACTTATTAAATATCGTGTAAGAAACTTCAAACTTTAAATTCAATCCCTTGCTTATCTAATAAACAAATTTCGTGAAACAAATTTCTCCCTCCTGTGTGGCTTCTATAGTACTTGTGAAAGATTTGAAGTTTGACCATCTTAAATAAACAAATTACACTTGATCTAATATATCAAATTTTGCACTCAAAAAATTGTTAAATTTTGTTTGACCATCTTAAATAAAATTTGTTTGACCATCAAGGAATTGATTTGTCTAACGCATTAGATTGTTTGTTTCTTTGACTATCAGGGAATTTATTTTGAACTGTTTGTTTGTTATTTTATCGAATCGATCTATTTTATTCTAGGTTCAATATTAACAATGAAGGTCTGAGACATTTTTTAAGTAGTATTACAGTTGTATGTCACATGTTTCTACTGCTTTCTAATATTAATTTAATTAATGGCAGTATCCACTATGCAGTTTTTGTGGCTTGAATTTTATGTAGTCTATAATTAATTTGGTTTGTTATTTTTTTTTATATAGAACAAGTCCCTGTAATGGATAGTAACAACAACATAAGTGAATATGTTATTCCTCAACCTCAAGGTCTTCAAACTGAACAACAAAGTAGTAAGCATGTGGCAACTCCTTCAAATGATGCAATGAACATTGACAATAATGCCTCTGAACCGGTAGTAACGGGGGTGAAGAAGATTCTATTATCACAAAAAAGCGGTAAAAAACTTCACTGGTATGGAAAGATTTTGAAGAAGTTCAACTTGCTGATAGTGTCAAAAAAGCAATGTGTTTGTATTGTAAAGAAAAGCTAGCTACTGCTGGAAGGGGAGCTAGCACTAGCCATCTTAAGAGGCATTTAGTGGGTTGCTTTAAATGTAGGTTGTTTGTCTCTTGACAAAATAAGCAAACCACTATACAATTTCCACCAAGTGAATCAAGAATTAGTCCTTTTATTGTTCCTGGAACTAAGTACTCTAATGAAAAGATGAGAGAAATCTTAGCTACTGCTATTAAGGTACACAAGCGTACCTTTAGCATGGTGTAAGATGATCTTTTGATGTGGGCATTTGAATATGCAAATCTAGATTTTAGAAAAGTTTCTTGTAAGACTGTTCGAAGTGATTGCCTCAAATTGTATGAAGATGAAAAGAATACTTTAAAAAAAATATTGCAAAAAAGTGAGCAAGGTAAGCATTACAATAGACATGTGGAAGTCAAGTCACCAAGTAGCTGAATATATGGTTGTTACTGCCCTTTTGTTGATGATATGTGGAATCTTCAAAAGAGAGTTTTGAGTTTTGTTAAAGTGCCTGCTCCAAGACGAGGAGTAGATATAGCAAATGCAATTTTCAAGTGTTTGATATCATGGGGGTATCGAGAACAAAATATTCTCAGTTTCTGTTGATAATGCTAGCTACAGTGACACTTGCTTAAAAACTTTGAAACATAATTTGTCATTAAACAATAAGTTGGTACTTGGTGGCACTACAAAAAAAAGGACCATTAGTAGCGGTTAAAATAGCATATTAGTAGCGGTTTTTGGCGCTACTAGCGACATTTGTAGCGGTTATACAAACCGCTACAAAATCTACCGTGGCAAGCACATTTGTCACGGTTGAAGAAAACCGCTACACCAGAAAAACTAACCGCTACTGTAGCTGTAGCGGTTCACATGACCGCCACTAGATGAGGCTGTGCTCAGTTCTTGTTTGGACATTAGTCGTGGTGACAAAACCACTACAAAATGAATCTACTCATATTTGTAGCGGTTCCCTAACCGCGACTAATTACATACAAAAATAGAACCAACTTTTCCAACTTTTTTAGTAGCAGTTACATAACCGCTACTAAATTTTCCCGCCCAAATTTGGGAAAAAATATTTTGCCGCCAATTCCTTAGAATACTAGTAGCGGTTTGTAACCGGTACAAATAGATCCCACCACTTTTTTGGAAAAAGTTTTCCCGCTTGTCAATATTTTATTTTGTAGCGGTGCTAAACCGCCACAATATATTTCCCATATTTGTAGCGGTTAGAGAACCGCTACAAATGGATGAAATTGTAAAAAAAAAAAATCTGTTAGTTGTTGCATTATTAATAGTTTATCTTTTTATTGAAAATAAATGATATTAAAATATAATATTTGATTAGATAAGATTATTATATAGTTAAACCAATGAGAATATGTAAGTGTAATAACAACTAGATATGAATTAATTAAAAAATTAATTCGACAAAAATGTGTGTGAAAGTGGATCGAATAATGTATGTGAAAGTAGAAGGAAAGATGAAAAATAATTAGTTAGTATCAGCAAGCTAGAAGAAAAATAATATATTTCGATAATAAGTAAATTAGATCCGGTTGAACAACACTTACCCCCTTCAAACACTTAACCTCTTTTAGAAAACATACAAAAAAGATAGAAAACGGAGAGAAATCATTGGTAGAAACGGAAACTGAATCATATTATGAGGTTTGGTGGGGGTATTTATTTTGATACCTGCGCATACTTTTGTAGCGTTGAGGTGTCGCTTTTTGTAGCGGTTTTCATTTAGTAGCTGTTACGGTGTCGGCTTTTGTTGCGGTTTGTGATTTGTAGCGTTTTTGGTTATTTTGTAGCGGTTTGGAAACCACTACGATAATCTCGATGGTCTTTTTTTAAAAAATAATAATAATAATAGAAATATCACAGATTACATCGTAGCATAATTTTTTTGTCTCAATCTTCGTCACCATCCCTACAAAGAAAGTTATAATTAAAATGTTACGTGTGAGTTAAATATGATTGAACACAAATAAAACTTTAGTTAAACGTTATAATTAATTCATAAAGCGTATATTAAAAAACATGCCGAACAATAGGTAAATTGTCATTGCCATCTGGGAAGAAGTTTTTGAAACCGGCGGGCTCGAACGGCTCACAATCATAGGCGACGTTATTACCATCGCCCATGTCGTAAAGGTCCCGAGGCTTTAAGTGAACCACCATATTCCAATCTTTGTGCCTCTCATCGGTGACATAATAAACCTGATGGGCCTCTGAGGCAAGAATATACGGCTCGTCATCTTCAGACTGACTGGTGTGAATAGGTCGGGAGAAATTCACGGATGTGATGCCTAAGTCGTCATTCGTGAGTCCCCGGGACGTTGTCGTATTCGCCCACAAAAACTTGAACAGCGTCAAGGAGAAAAAGCCTTGGTAAGTTATCCTGACCACATCAACCAGCTTTCCATAATACGGAACGTCACCGAACTGCATGTTCCAATCACTGCTGCTCGCATAACTCCTCGTCCCAAACGTGCCATATACACCCGAGTTTTGGGTCATCAATCCTTGATCTCGTGAAACGGTGCAAAACTTGAAACCATTGACATTGTATGTCGTAAATCTTTGGGTGTGGTCAAGCGGGCCCAATGCGAGAGCTGTGAATTTTGCTGAGTGCGGGTTATGGCCATTCATTATTCTCCTCCTAAACCAACTCGGGAATTCTCTATGGACCTTTCTATCAATTTCAGAGGATGTATGTGTACGGATCCACAGTTGCCGCTTCACATGACTCCTGAATTCCCTGCAATTAAACATGTGATGATGAGCAAGAAATGTGAGTATAAAATGTATGAAAATATATAGGATAACATATATATATGTTTACAATCCTTACTGAAGGTACGGTTCAACTTTAGTGCAATTAATCAAGACATGTCTATGTGTTTGAATCTTCTCAAGTGCCGCGAGTTTGAAGTTTTCAATTTCTCCAACTGGTTTACCAACACGAGGGATTAACAACTCTGTTGCTGATGGCTCTGGCTCTGGGTCAGGACAATCATCCACACGAGGAGGTCGGTTGAAGGACATCTCAATGTCATCAAAGTACCTGGAACAAAAATACAAGACCTCATCCCCAATATAACCTTCTGCGATTGAACCTTCAGGCCACGCCTTATTCCTTACGTAAGATTTTAGTTTCTCAAGAAACCTATAAAGTAATGAAGAAAAAATGGTGATACATTAATGCTTAAATGTGTGACTAGGAAGTAATCGTAAAGTAATTAATTTTAAATGAATACCTCTCATTAGGATACATTCATCGGTAGTGAACTGGGCCAGCAAGCTTGATTTCGTGAACAAGGTGTACTGTCAGGTGAACCATGACCGTGAAAAATGACGGAGGAAAGATCATCTCCAAATGACACAGCGTAAGAATGATTTTCTACTGTAGCTGGTCGAGCTCCTCCACGATCAAAACCTTAGAACACAACTTCCGAAAGAAAGTACAAAGCTCAACTAAAACGATCAACACATCAAGAGGAAGCGTATTTTTTTATGGCCAGTGGAAGTAACTGTTGCATAAGCACATGTTGAAAGTGGAGCTAAATCACCAAGAGGGGGTGAATTGGGGATTTTAAAATCTTTTCGAAATCCTCTATTTTGAACAGCAAAAACAGAGATGAACAGAGTAGAGAGGAGAAGAACAAGACACAGGAATTTATACTGGTTCGGTCCAATCTCTTGACCTACGTCCAGTCCCCAGACACTCTGGGTTTTTCACTATCTCAATTGATTACACACTCTGTACTCAAAAGTAATTCCCTCACTAGAACTTATTCTCCCTTACAAGTTGTAATCAGTAAACCCAATCACCAAGTCCCCAGACTTGTGATTCTTTACAATAAATGATTTACAAGTAGAAACTCTCTCTAAGAGTAGATAAAGATAAACATCGAAGCTTTGTGTATCAAAAGATACAATAGAGGTGAAAACGAAGAAAATAAATGTAGACTTGAATGCAATTCATTTTCAGAGATGTGTTAGTTGAGAAGACTTGAATGCTGCTCTATTTATACTAAGAGAGCATTAAATGACCGTTGTAATATTCAATATAACCGTTGCCTTCATTAGACAAAGTTCTGGTTAAGCTTTGGTCTTCTTCTCTCTCTAATCTTCACTTAATCCAGCTGGGCAGAAGTTCAGAGTTGACTTCCTGCGAATTAATCCGTTGGAATTACAGCTGCTGGATGTGGAAAACATTCTTTAATTATTTCCAAACATGTGCAGACGGATTACCCAAAAGTATGCAACTTTCTGGGTTTAGCATTTAATGTGCTGACATCACTTTTTTCTTTTGCTTTAAACGTTCAATAAACATTCTTTAAAGTATCTGAAACACACTAACAAAGTGGTTAAACATAGCTAGGAATATATAAGAATGATTGTAGGAAGTATTGAAATCAAACATGAAGGTTTTACAAATTCGACAGATTTGAATTTCTGACCTCGCGATGGAAACTCGAGTTTGTTCATCTAAACTCGAGTTTTCAACTGTGCACTTAAGGCAAAACTCGATTTTTAATATCAAGACTCGAGTTTCCTCCATCCAGAGAGGAAAGTCGCGATTTGAGCTCTGGAGCACATTTTTGAGAGAAACTCAAAACTCGAGTTTTCAGAACAAAACTCGAGTTTTGAGAACAAAACTCGAGTTTTGGACTTTTAATGAAAAACATGTGTCTTAGTCCAAAACATCAAAACCACGAGTTTTCATTCAAAACTAGAGTTTTCAAAATGTTGAAAATGCTAAAAGCTCTCGGGTTGCCCAAAACTCGAGTTTTCAAGACAAAACTCGAGTTTTCAATTAAGTATGAAAACGTTGAAACATCTTAGCCAAATCAAAACTCAAGTTTCTTGAGAGAAACTTGAGTTTTCAAAACACCGAAAAATGTATTGATCTCGGCTTGGCCAAAACTCGAGTTTTCATTTAAATATGAAAACATTGAGGAAACTTAGAGAGCTCATAACAAAGTAAGATTCGGAGTTTTAAGTCGAAACTGAGTTTGCATATGTTCAAAATGTTGGAGACTCTATCCGGCCAAAACTCAAGTTTCCAATCCAAGACTCGAGTTTTGTCCTCATTTGAAAATAATGTGAAGTCTCGTGTAAGGCAAAACTCGAGTTTTCTTATCAAAACTCGAGTTTGTCTTTAAGTGAAAAAGCGAGTACTCTCTATAAGTCCCAAAACTCTCTCGCAAAGCCAAAACTCGAAGTTTTGAAACCAAAACTCGAGTTTTGAAACCAAAACTCGAGTTTTGTCTTGACAAGTAAGTTTTTCAACTTACCAAAGACAAAATTGTAACTTGTGTTTACAATTGTCGTTATCATCAAAACACATAGAGAACTAACACATGTGAGTCATGACTCTTCAGGCCAGTAACCTTTCGAGCCTGCACATCAACACATTGTGAAATATTGCTTGAATACCCGTTAGGAACTTTTATATTCTTCAACGTCGCGAGGAAGATTTCCTTATTCGGTTTTGTCGTGTGAATTTTTCGGATTGAAATCTGTCATGCTCATCCGGTCACGCATCTGCACGAACTCCCATCACCCGTAAATCTTTCCTTGCTTGAAGATGATCTTTTGACTTGTCTGGTTCGTTCAAAATCATGTACAACACATTGTCACACACATTCTTTTCAATGTGCATGACATCCAGACTGTATCGAAGTAAATTATCTTTCCAATACGGAAGAGTGAAGAAGATTGCTGGGTCGCAGAACCAGAAGCCTTTGCCGTCTTTGTCCCGACCTTTGCTGGATCGTCTTTTTTCCCATACTCAAATTCAACATCCACAAGCTGCTCTATGATTTCTGCACCGGATAAATTCCGAGGAGGTCCTCTTTTTTCCTGTTTCCCGTTTAAACGATTGCGTTGCAACCTAAACCTGTGCATACCATCAAGAAACCTCTGATGACCCATAAGCACCACTTACGACTGTGGGGAAGGCGCACTGAGTCAGAGCCAAAATTGCAAGCCGGACACGCAAGGCCAGTATGCACATTCCACCCAGATAATGTTCCCAGTCCAGGGAAGTCACTGATAATCCACATCAACGCCACACACAAGTTGAATAGTGTCTTCTCATGCGCGTCATACGTCTGAACGCCGTCATTCCACAACTCCACCAACTCCTTGATAAGCCGTTGTAGATACACATCGATGTCATTTCCCAATGCCTTTTTGCCTGGAATGATCATGGACATAATGAAGGAGCTTTGTTTCATACACATCCAAGGGGGCAAGTTGTAAGGTATCAAAACAACTGGCCATATACTATAACTTGTGCTAAGATTCCCAAACGGATTAAAACCATCGGTCGCCAAAGCAAGACGAACATTTCTAGGGTCCGTCGTGAAATCAGGAAAGTCTGAGTCGAACGCTTTCCACGTTCACCATCCCGTGGATGTCTAAGTTTACCATCTTTGTTCTTGTCGGCTTCATGCCACCTCATATGCTCAGCTATCTTAGACGACATAAATAATCTTTGTAAGCGAGGTTTTAAAGGAAAGCACCTTAGAATCTTTGCGGGTTTCTTCTTCTGCTTTTTTCCCTTCCGAACTGTCCTGAACCTTAAAGTATGACATTTCTTACAAGTCTCCCTCTGAGCGTCCTCCCCCCAAAAAAGCATGCAATCGTTGGGACATGCATCGATTTTTTCGTAGTTCAAGCCTAATCTGTTGATTATCTTCTTGGCCTTGTAGAAGGTTGTGGGAATGTCCACGTCAGGGAAAGCATCTCGTAGTAATTCCAGCAACATCGACATTGCCTTATCAGTGATCCCACACAAGCACTTGATATGGTACAATTTGATCAGAAAGGATAATTTTGAGTATTTCTGACAACCTTGATATAAAGGACGATCGCTTTCATCCATGAGGTTGAAAATTCCCGAGCTGCTTCATTCCTGAAGAAAACAGGTTCTGGACCCTGAACTTCTACGGTGAAGTTGTCGCCTTGAACACCAAAAGCATCCCGATCAGCTTCATTAATCGGACCATCTTGATCAACTTGATTTCCCACTTGTGAGGTTCGAGGAAGAAGATCCCCATATCTCATACCACGTTCCTCACCATGAACTTCCAGAATGTATATGCTTCTGGGAAAGGTTTCACAAGAAGATGTTCCATAGCACCTTCTCGTGTTTGCCACTTCCTAAATTTGCAACGACAACAAGGACACACGATTTTGCCATTAACACTAGCATGAGAGAAGGCGAAATCTAAGAAAGTTTTCAATCCGGCTAAATATACGGGAGAACTGCGCGGCAACTTGATCCATGACTTATCCATTTGCAATAAACAAAGCTAGGAGAGAATATAAATGTAGAGATAATGGTTAAATTACTTTTGTAGAAGCACTTGAGATCTTTAAATGCAACATGGTATCATGGTGTATGTTGTAGCGGTTACGCGATAGATAAAAAGAAATTTAGTAGCGGTTTCCTAACCGCTACAAATTTGAATTAAAATTCCCGCCTGAAATTAGTAGTGGTTCTCCCACCGATACAACAACCGCAACAAATTGTATTTTAGTTGCAGTTATCTCATATATACCGTGACAAATATTGGCGCCCTTTTGTTCGGTTAAAAATTCAACTTTGTAGAGGTTTTACCATAAACCGCAACAAAATTTATGTCAGTTGCGGTTAATCATTTGAATCGCGAGAAATATTTTTAAATTTGTAGCGGTTTCATTATAAACCGCTACAAATGTTAAGAAATTTTTCTATTTACTCACTAATTATAGATTAATTAATTATTTTCAATAACATAATATATAAGTAAAATCAATAATAACACAATAAATATGAAATGAGTAATGAAATAATACTCCAATTAACATAAAAAACAGAATAAATATCTAGCAGTAAATAATTGTATGTGAAAATAAAAACTAACTATCAGGAGCCTGATCATCAGGTCCTCTCTCAGGGGGGCTCTCATAGGGGGTGTGTGTAAGACCCGAGGTAACAACGCCCTCGTCTTCACCAGCAACAGGACTCGGACGGGGATCCTCGTAGACAGACGGCTGGGGAGGCGGGGGAGGGGGAATCCTCGTAGATGAACGGAGGGGGAGGCTCGGGAGATGGAAACCGTCTCGTGAGGTAACAACTTTGTCAAGGCCCCAAGAATGCGGGCCCGGCGCCTAGCCCAAAGCCCCTAACGCGCCAGGATGCTCGACTGGACCCACAGCAGCTTTCAATGGAGCGGTAGGATCCACAGACCCTTGTGACTCTGGGGTCTACGACGCTCGTAGTTTTGTCTGGGTCTACTCAATCCGGGCCTGACGCAAAGATTTCATAAAACAGTAATCAAACAACTTAATTCTATTTAAATGAAGTGCATTAACTATATAAAAAATGTTTTTGTAATTTACTATTATCTCCTCTGCTGCCTCAGAGGTCGGCGTCCCATCACGGTATCTATGGGTGCGTGTGAACAGCTCCCCATAGTCTGTCTAACGGTTCTCCGCCCGAGCCTTCTCTTGCTGAAAGAGTTAAAAGAATAAAAAATTTGTTATTTCAAAAACAAAACAATCACCATTTCAACCTAAAATTAATTTAACTTTCAACATACCATCTCACTGTAAGTCACAGCAAATGTCTTGGTTCCTGTCGTGTGATGGACCTTCTGCTATGTGCTGTTTCTGGTGTTCCTCCGCGACAGAGCTGGCAAGGAGGGGCAAAGAAAAAGTTAAGTGAAATTAATTATTAATTTGATATCTTGTAAACTATATTTCAAGTACATTTAAACTATAAATTAAGTTAACCATTAATTAATTTAATCCGAATGTAAACAATAAATTAATTTAATCTATATTTATATTTTTATACTACATTTAAACAAAAATTAAGTTAAATAAATTTTAAACTATATATTAACACATACTTAAACAAAACCCTAATCTATGATTAATTAAAAAATGTACCTGTCCCTCTGCACTCCTCCTATAGTGGACAAAAGCGGCCCAGTCATTTGGGTCCACGCCATCCAGGATGTTCTCGATCGATTCTTTGCAGAGGCATAGTCGCATCTCCATTCTCATTTGGTTGTAGAGATGACCCTTCCGGCTCTTCCACGCTTCCCCCATTTTCAGCGACGTACCTCTTCTTGTCAACTCGCAGTTAAACTTTTTCTCGTATCATAATTTAATTAGAAATTAAGTAATAATTAATTAAGAAATAAATAAATCAACCACAACTTATAATTAATAAGATGTAAAATTTAATTAAACAACATAACTTACCTGCACAATTTTTTCAAATGCTTTGTCCTTGTTCTCTGGCGGAATCTTTTTCCAATCGTGGAAAAAGATTGGGAACCATGCCCAATTCCCCCCAAATTCGGACAGGAATCGGTTCAACAAGTGACTACCGTTGTCAATCGATTGGTCCGTGTCCGTGTTCCAGGGGACTATGACGCGATACCCGTCCATCTGATGAGTGATTGTGGCAACATCCACCATCCTTCTGCTGATGTTCCCATGTTCATCTGCACAATTAAAAAAAATATTGTGTTTAAATAAATTTTAATTACACGTAAGGAATTTAAAATTATTTTTCGCCAAAAAACTAATTTTATTTACCTTGGACATCCACCAAAAATCCGGTTGAACGCGAAGCCGACGGTCGGGGGTTCCTATGGTCCCGCGCGTTTTCCTGGTTGATAAACTGCTCCACCTCCGTTATAGGAATGCCAATATGGATCTTGTCATCTTCGATGTCCTCGAATGACAGACTTGTGCCTCATGATCCCCCTACGGTCTCTAGGGCCTCTGGGTTTGGGATCGGCTCATTGGCGAAGAGGTGTTCAAACTCGTTCCCCACCTCAGGGTGCGGAGGGGGAATATTTATAGGTCCATGCCCTCTCGTCCGGCCCCCTCTGCTACTACTGCCCCTTATTGGCCTTTTCTCCCGTTCAACAGCTTTTCCTTTTCCTTTATCGTTCGAAACCATGATGTTCAAAGGTAAAAGTTGAAAGGAACAAGTTGGAAAGGTTAAAA
Source organism: Acacia acuminata (assembly GCA_019022655.1). NCBI lineage: Eukaryota > Viridiplantae > Streptophyta > Magnoliopsida > Fabales > Fabaceae > Acacia > Acacia acuminata. The sequence goes on from JAFJYI010000223.1 coordinate 881,381, forward strand.
GATGAAAAATTAAAACTTTTGCACGCATTTATTTTGAAAATGATGTGGGAGTTAAAAAACCGCTACATTTTGTAGCGGTTATACAAATTAACCGCGACAAAGTGAAAACATTTGTAGCGGTTTGCCATGAACCGCTTCAACAACCGCGACAAATATGCCTCGTTCTTCGTGATATTTTATAGCGGTTACATAACCGCTACAAAATATCAGACCTTTGCTATTCTGTCGCGGTTTTATGAGTAACCGCTACAAAATTGTTGTCTTTTCCCATTCTGTAGCGGTTATTTTATCCAACCGCTACAAACTGAAATTTTTTGCAAATTTTTTTTTCCCAAACTAATAACTTTATAGAGTCTGTAAACTTATTAGTTTGGTGAAAAAAAATTAGAATAAGTTTCTCAATCAATTTAATTGATTTTTTTAAATTTTCCCAAATGTGTTGAGAGTAATAAGATTATTGAAAATAATCCAACATGCCCAGAAGATTCGGATTCATTATAGCCACAAATCTCCCAAGAAAAATTCACTAACTCATTTTGATCGAGAGATATTTTCCACGAGAGAAAGGTGGCTATAACGAAACCCAATATTCGATCGCATGTTGACCTGTCTTGAAGAGTAGAAGTCTTCAAGTCAAAGGAATCGTAAAGATGGATTGTCTTTGAAGGAACATCCTCGGCTTCAACGATGAAAAGAGAGGCAAATATCTACAGCGCTCATCTCCTAAGATCAGCGCTGCAGGTATTTACATGTCTTTGACAACCAAGCAGAGAATGTTCATTTAGTGACAATCTAGATTTACTAATTTTTTGATTATTTGTCATTGATGTACAGTCTGACATACTATAAATAGAGTTAATATTTGTAGCGGTTGTTCTATAACCACGACAAAATTACAAATTTGACGCGGTTAATGTGTCGCTGAACTTGAACCGCGATAAAACTGTGTCGTTTCGCTTTTCTGTGGTGGTTTTTTTACATAACCGCTACAAATTAGCCGACACAAAGTTTGTGCCATTTCCCACCAACGCTTGCGCCAATTTTGTGGCAGTTTTTCTTAATTAACCGCAATAAAATTCGCGCCACAAACTACGCGCCATTACGAGCCAAGCTGGCGCCAAATTTGTAGTAGTTTTATTTTGTCTAACCGCTACAAAGTTCACGACAAACATGCCCGCCTTGTGGTGTGAATGTTTCGCTACTAATTTTTTGCGGTTTAGGCTAAAACCGCTACAATTTTATGATTTTGTAACGGTTTTGTAACCGCTACAGAATAACCGTGACTAATGATGATTTTTTTGTAGTGTGGGCAACTATTTCATGTTAGATGTTGCACACATATCCTAAATTTGTTGGTGCAGGATGGCCTTTGCACTATTAAAGATGTTGTTCACAAAATTCGTGAAAGTGTCAAGTTTATAAATGCCTCAGACGCAAGGCTAAAATCTTTTTGTAAAGTTGTGAAGTTAAAGGGTTTGAAAGAAAGGAAGCTTATTCTTGATTGTCCTACAATATGGAACTCTACATTCTTGATGTTGACGACTGCAATAAAATTCAAGCATGCATTTGCCGCCTATAATGAAAAAGAAACCCATTATACTTATGCACCTGATCCTAAGCACTGGGAAAATATTGAGAAGATTTGTCATCGCTTAGAAGTTTTTAATGATGCCACTCATGTAATCTTAGGTAGTGAATACCCTACTTCTAATTTATATCTTGCTGAAGTTCATTGGGTAAAACAAGTGATTGATGATGCAATAGAGTCTCTTGACTTGTTCATGTATGAGATGGCAAAAACAATGAAAGAAAAATTTGATAAATATTGGGGGGAATGCAACTTGTTGATGGCTATTGCAACTGTTTTGGATCCAAGGATCAGATTCCTGGCTATAGAGATAAGCTTCCCTTTAATATACAAATCAGAAAGTGAGGCTATACAAAATGTGGAAAAGGTTAAAAATGCATTAGAGGAATTATATCTTGAGTATGTGGAGTTGCATTCCTCATCTTTTGCATCTGATGAAGTCAATATTGATAGTGTTCCCTTAGCAGATACTAGTGCACAACAAAAAGATAAAGGAATGCAACGACTGTGGAACATGATTCGTCAAAGGCATTCGATTCCTCCTATTAAATCAGAGTTGGAAACTTATCTTGCTGATGATCCTTATATTCCTTCTTTTGAATCTTCATCTTTTTGTGCTTTTAAGTGGTGGAAGAACAATAGTGCAAAATTTAAAGTTTTATTGAGGATGGCATCTACTATATTAGATGTCCCTATCTCAACTATGGCATCAGAATCCACATTTAGTGCTGGGGGAAGCGTGATTGATGAATATCGTGCTAGATTGAATGAAGAATATGTTGAAGTTCTTTTATGTGGTGGGGATTGGCTTCGTCACAAATATGGGTTGAAGAGAAAATTGAAGGTATGAATATTGTATACTTAATTATTTTTATATTTGTTGCATGTTTGTTAGGACTAGTTATTTATTTTAAATTATTCTTTTATTGTGTAGGAGCCATCGGAACAGGAGGAGATTATACTGAAGCCTTGATGTTGATGTTATTGTGTTGTTTAATTGATCTTTTGCACAATTTTCATTATGGTGATATTATATTTTTATGATATTTTTATATATTGCATCATGGATGTTGAGTTTTTGGCTTTATCACTATATTGATATGAGTATATTCAGTGCTAGACTACCGATGGCTACATTTTTCTATTATTAGTAATTATGATTATTTTAATTTTATGTCAAAACATACAATTTGTAAATATGTTGGCTTTGAAACTTGCCAAATTAAGCCTACATTTATTTAGGTTATAGTAGATCCAAAGCCTAATTATGGTTTTCAAGGCCTATAATATGAGGCCTTTTTAGAGGCCTACATTGTAAATAGGTCTGTAAAAAGGCTTCAGGCTTACCTAGGCCTCATGTAGGCTTAGACCTCAGCCTAAAAAAAGGTCTAGACGTAGGCTCAGGCTCCAATTTCCATTACAAGCTCAGGCTTATTTAGCCAAAGCATGGCTTGGCCTGGCCTATTTCCATCCCTACTTTGCCCCCTTTGGTGGGGAGCGAGTTTAATCAGCTCTTCACCGATGAGCCAATCCCAACACCAAAGACCCTAGAAACCATAGGGGGAGAACGGGGCACAAGTCTGTCCATCAGCAACCTTGATGAAAATGCTGAGATAGATATTAACTTTCCCATCTGCAATGCGGAGCGATTTGTTGACCGGGAGATCAAGCGGGACCAAGGGAACCCCCGACCGTCATCTTCGCATTCCACCAATTTTGAGGTGGATGCCAACGGTAAATGTACTTATTTTTGTGACAAAATTTAAATTTAAATTCCTTATGTTTAATTAAATTATATTTAAATCTAATACAAACATGTTTTTATAATTGTGCAGATACACAGGGGAAGATCAACAGGAGGAAGCTGAATGTTCATGGGGTCAATCTGTTGGAGAGGCATCGCGTCGTAGTCCCCTGGAACAAGGACACGGACCAGCCGATCGGCAATGGTGGTTACCTCTTCAAGTAATTCCAATAGGAATTAGGCAGGAATCGGGCATGGTTCCCCCTCGACTTCATGGATTATAAGCATGTTCCGAAAGGGAACAAGGACAAAGCGTTTGAGGACATTGTGTAGGTAAGTTATGTTGTTTAGTTATAATTTATGATTTATTTATTACATACTTAATTAATTAATAATTAAATTATGATACAAAAGAAGTTTAAAGTGCGAGGCAACACGAAGAGGTACACACTGCTGAAGATAGGGGACAGCTGGAAGAGCCAAAGAGGTCGTTTCTACACCAAAAGGGATGGAGATGAGATGACTTCTTTGTAGCGGTGATTGAGAACATCCCAGTGGTCGACCCAAATGATTTCAGGCGGGTTTTGTCCAATACGGGAGGAGTCCAGCGGGATAGGTAGGTTTTTTTTTTTAATAATTGTAGTTTAAAATTTGTTTAAATTATAAATTTAATTTACAAAAAGTTTAAATTAATTTATAGTTTAGATATAGTTTAACTTAATTTAAAGTTTAAATTTTGTTTAATTGCAGTTTAAAAATAAAAATATAGTTTAAATTAATTTATAGTTTACATTTTGTTTAAATTAATTAATAGTTTAAATTTAGTTTAAATTAATATTTCGTTTAAATATAGTTTAAATTAATTTAATTTACATTTTGTTTGCTCCTTCTTGCGGGCTCGTGTCCCAGTTGAACACCAAAAGTCGGGCACGATAGAGGATCCATCACACGGCGGGATCCAAGACGTTTTGTGACCTACATTGAGAGGATATGTTGAAAGTTAAATTAATTTTAGGTTTAAATGATTGATTTTTTTATTTTTGAGATAACAAACTTTATATTCTTTTAATTCTTTTAGCAAACGAAGGCTCGGCAGGAAAACCGTCAGACGGACTATGGGGAGCTGTTCACATACACCCATAGACACCGTGATGGGACGGCAACATCTGAGGCGACAAAGGAGATGATAGTAAGTTACAAAATATTATTTATTTAGTTAATTTAATATATTTAAATTAAATTAAATTGTTTGATTAATGTTTTATGAAATTTGTGCGCCAGGGGCAGAATGAGCAGACCTAGCAAGAGCTGCAAGCGTCGCAGACCCAAAAGTCTCAGGGTCTGTGGATCTTACGTCGCCATTGAAAGCTGTCATGGGCCCAGTCGAACATCCTGGCCGTGTTAGGGGTACGAGGCTAGGAGCCAGGCCTAGCATGGTCTATGGCAAGAGCTCCGCCTCTGAGGCCTAACCCTCTAGCTCGAGAAGGCCGCCACCAGAGGCGGTGCAAGCGATGATTGTCGAGCAGGTTGGCACCAAGACTCAGGAGATTAGTAGGCAAATGTAGGACCATGCAGACAGTTGGTACGCTCAGCAGAGACAAAGCGGGATGTCATATCGGGTGCCTTGATGAGATATTTCCTAACGGGCGGTTTCCACCTCCCCGCCTCCCGCTCCCCCTATGTTCAACTACGAGCCTCCCCCTCCACGTCTTCTTGCTACGATGATGATGGAGTTGTTACCTTTGCTCGTACGCACGTTGATCCTGCCCCCTGAGACAGGATCTGATCATCAGGCTCCTGATGTTAGTTTTTATTTTCACACGCCTTTTTGTAACTTAAAATGTTTGTTATCTTTTTATTTTATTTGGTTTAGGAACAATTTTATTTCTTTAAATTTTTTGTTATCTTTTATTTTAGTTGGTTTTTGATATTTGAGTACTATTTTATTACTTATATTTCATTTATATTAGTTTATTATTGTTACTTATAGTATATAACAATTGTTATTGAAAAATATATTTAGCGAAATAAATTTATTACAATTAAATAAAATAGATATTGTAAAATGAATAATGGAATTAATATTTAGTGAATAATAATATATTTTTTAAAACTAAAACAAGTAAATTAACATTTGTAGCAGTTATATGGAAACGAACCGCTACAAATTTGAATTTCAAACTGAAAAAAATACCGTCAAATATTTGTAGTAGTGTATATCGATGAGCACAAATCATCCAATGTTTTCCTATATTTTATGACCGAATTGAATGGTAAATACGAGCTTAGCTGCAGATAATCTAAGCAAAAAGGCATATATTCATGATATAGGAAGCTGAAGGACGGAAACGATTTACATGTGCTAAGAAGAACAATTTACATGGTTTTTAAGAAAGAACGTATAGCAAAGCGATACGATGCTATAGCATTCTGACAGCAACTAGAAGTGCAATGCAAGCATCACGAAAGCTATAGCAAAGTAGAGGACACAATGCTATGCGGCATGTTTTCTGACCTTTTTATCTAGGTGATTTTAGGAATAAAAGAAAAGGGGGATAACGATAGGTAGATTGCTGACATAACACAATAGAAGATGCGGAGGATCGAAACTAAGAGATTTGAAGAATCCCGCAGGATTAGCAGAAGCAATCTACTCGGATCGAGAGATATGATAGATCTCGATAGTTTAGGAAAGGCCCAACTTGTTGTAACTTGTGCCGCAAGAAAGCCTGATTATATAAGGAGACAGCAGAGCCAACCCTAGGAGAGTCGGAGAGCCCAGAACAAGATTACACATTTGGCAGACTCAAGAGAAGAGTGAGAGATTTCACAAAGCACGAGATTTCCAGGACAACCCAGCATCCTTCGTTGCAATACGACAGAGAGAAGAAGACGTGGAGTGGTGACGTGACAGGGCTTCATCCACGCCGTTGAAACTTCGTCAAGCTTTCTGTTTTCTCTTTTATTTTAGTATTCAGATCATGGTTCATTCTGTTATTGTCTGTTTTGTATTTCCCTCGTCAATCATGAACTGATTTTCATATGGCTGGACGAGGATGATTCCTTAAAGTGTTAAATGAACCCAGTTGCAAGTTCTTAATTTAATAAATTTGGTTTGCTTATCAGTGCATTAATTACTAGTCGATTAAAGAAAGCTAGGGGCTAGATTTGTGGCCTCGGCTTACTGGCAAGGAGTTGAGGTTAGACCTTTGAGAAAAGCTTGAGGTGTTTGCTAGGCAGCCCGTGCACGGCTTGACCTATTATTGTAGGCTTCAGGAATGGGTCTACCTCTCATAACCATGGCACCCTAAGTGTAAAGCAAATCTAACTAGAAAGTTGCCATAGGAATATGGAAGGAGTATAGTTAGCATCATATGTATCGAACGCGGAAGCTTCGGTAGACTATAGCGGTGGGTTAACCAAATAGCTTTGTAGTTAGTAGCTATGTTGTAGCATTGCGGAAGCTGTGCAGTATAGATGCTATAGCAATGGGTAGAGCAACTGGGGGATTGATGCACTTAAGGGTGATTCTGAGTCCAGCCTAACTTTTTACTGATATCTTCTCAAGTTTAGTTCACTCTGTTTATTTCTGTTATTAGCATAACCACAAAAACCTCTCAAACCAATCATATTTACTTTCTGTTTGCACGACTATCATAGCAATCGAGCGTCACTCCTTGGTATCTCAGTCTCTGTGGGACGATACTCTACTTACACCTTTTACTTGTTCGACTAGTTCACTTGCCATCGAGGAAATCGACCAACAATATCATAAACCGCTACAAATGTCCAACGGCTTACATTTAGTAGCGGTTAATTAACCGCTACTAAACTCTAGCGGGATTTTATTCAGTTTTCAAATTTATATTTGTTGCAATTACTGTAGCGGTTTTTTTAACCGCTACTAATAGTATTTTATATTTGTAGTGGTTAGGGTAGTGGTTTTTTAACCGTTACAAAGTTTCCAGTGTTGCATTTAAAGATCTCAAGTGCTTTGAAGATAATTAACCATTCTCTCTTCATTTATATTTTATCCTTGCTTTGTTTACTACATGTGAATAAGTCATGGATCAAATTGCTGCGTAATTCTCCCATATATTTAGCGGGATTGAAAACTTTCTTAGATTTCGCCTTCTCTCACGCTTGCATTAATGGCAAGATTGTGTGTCCATGTTGTCGATGCAATTTTAAAAAGTGGAAAACACGAGAAAGTGCTATGGAACATCTTCTTCTGAAGCCTTTCGCAAGAATATACATTCTGAGGAGTTCTTGGTGAGAAACGTGGTATGAGATATGGGGATCATCTTCCTCGAAGCTCACAAGTAGGAAATCAAGTAGATCAAGATGATCCAGTTTATGAAGCTATTCGCAATGCTTTTGGTTTTCAAGCTGACAACTTCACAGCAGAAGTTCAGGGTGCAGAACCTGTTTTCTTCAGGAATGATGCAAAGTGATCGTCCTTTGTATCAAGGCCGTCGCAAATACTCAAAATTATCTTTCCTGATCAAATTGTACCATAGCAAGTGCTTGTGTGGGATCACTGATAAGGCAATATCAATGTTGCTAGAATTACTATGAGATGCTTTCCTTGACGCAGGCATTCCCACAACCTTCTACGAAGCCAAGAAGATAATTAACAGATTAGGCTTGAACTATGAAAAAATCGATGCGTGCCCCAACGACTGTATGCTTTATTAGGGAGAGGATGCTCGCTGGGAGACTTGTAAGAAGTGTCACACATCGAGGTTCAGGACAATTCGGAAGGGCAAAAAGAAGAAGTAGAAACCCGCAAAGATTCTTAGGTACTTTCCTTTAAAACCTTGCTAGTAAAGATTGTTTATGTCATCTAAGACAGTTGAGCATATGAGGTGGCATGAAGCTGACAAGAACAAAGATGGTAAACTCAGACATCCACAAGATGCTGAAGCGTGGAAAGCGTTTGACTCAGACTTTCCAGATTTCACAGCAGACCCTAGAAATGTTCGTCTTGCATTCATGATTGACGGTTTTATTCTGTTTAGGAATCTTAGCACAAGCTATAGTATATGGCTAGTTGTGTTGATACCTTACAACTTCCCCCTTGGATGTGTATGAAACAAAGCTCCTTCATTATGTTCATGATCATTCCAGGCAAAAAAGCATCGGGAAATAACATCGATGTGTATCTCCAACCGCTTATCGCGGAGGTGGTAGAGTTGTCAAATGTAGGCATCAAGACGTATGATGCGCACGAGAAGACACTATTGAACTTGCGTGCAGCCTTGATGTAGACGATAAGTGACTTTCCTGGCCTGAGAACATTATCCGGGTAGAATGTGCATACTGGCCTTGCATGTCCAGTTTGCAATTTTGACTCTGACTCAGTGCATCTTCCCCACAGTCGTTAGTGGTGCTTCAAAGGTCATCGAAGGTTTCTCGATGGTACGAACAGGTTTAGGTTGTAACGCAATCGTTTCAATGGGCAACAGGAAAAAAGAGGACTTCCTCAGGATTTATCTGGTACAAAAATCATAGAGCAGCTTTAGGATGTTGAATTTGAGTATGGGAAAAGAGATGATCCAACAAAGGCCGGGACAAAGACTGCCAGGGCTTCTAGTTTTATGCCCCAGCAATGGTGGAGGATAAGCGTCTTCTTCACTCTTCCGTATTGGAACGATAATTTGCTCCGACACAGTCTGGATGTCATGCATATTGAAAAGAATGTGTGCGACAATGTGTTATACACGATTCTAAATGAACCAGGAAAGTAAAAAGATCATCTTCAAACGAGGAAAAATTTACGGGAGATGGGAGTTCTTGGAGACGCGTGGCCAGATGAGCATGACAAATTTCAACCAACAAAATTGACCCTAACAAAAACGAATAAGGAAATCTTCCTCACAGCTTTGAAGAAAATAAAAGTTCTTGACAAGTATTCAAGCAACATTTCACAATGTGTTGACGTGCAGGCTCGAAAGGTTACTGGGCTGAAAAGTCATGACTCACATGTGCTTATGCAATAGTTACTTCCGTTGGCCATCAAAAATATGTTGTCTCTCGATGTGTCGATTGTTTTAGTTGAGCTGTGTTCTTTCTTTTGGAAGTTGTGTTCCAAGGTTTTGATCGTGGAGGAACTCGACCAGCTGTAACAGAAAATCATTCTTATGCTGTGTCATTTAGAGATGATCTTTCCTCCATCATTTTTCATGGTGATAATTTACCTGACAGTACACCTTGTTCACGAAACAAAGCTTGCTAGCCAGTTCACTACCAATGGATGTATCCCATTGAGAGGTACTCATTTATAATTAATTACTTTAGTATTACTTCCTAGTCGCACATTTTAGCATTGATTTATCGGCATTTTTCCTTCATTACGTTATAGGTTTCTTATGAAACTGAAATCTTACGTAAGGAATAAGGCATGCCTAAAGGTTCAATAGCAGAAGGTTATATTAGGGATGAGGTCTTGTATTTTTGTTCAAAGTACTTTGATGATATTGAGACGTCACTCAACCAATCGCCTCGTGTAGACGATTATCTTGAGCCTGAGCTTGAGCCATCAGCAACAAAGTTGTTAATCCCTCATGTTGGTAAACCAGTTAGCGGAAGTGAGAACTTCAAACTGACGGCACTTGATAAGTTTCAAGCACATCGACATGTCTTGATTAATTGCACTAAAGTTGAACCGTACCTTTATTAAGGATTCCACACAAATATATGTTATTATATATATTTCCTTACATTTTATACTCACATTTCATGATCATCATCGCATGTTTAATTGCAGGGAATTTAGGATTCATGTGAAGCGTTAGTTGAGGATCCGTATACAGTCATCCTTCGAAATTGATAGAAAGGTCCACAAAAAATTCTCGGGTTGGTTTACGAGGAAAATAATGAATGACCACAACCCACACTCACCAGAATTCAAAGCTCTTGCACTTGGCCCGCTTGACCACGCCCAAAGATTTATGTCATACAATGTCAATGGTTTCAAGTTTTGCACCATTTTCACATGATCAGGGATTGTTGACCCAAAACTTGGGTGTTTATGGCATGTTTGGGATGAGGATTATGCGAGTAGTAGTGATGGGAACATGCAGTTCGGTGACATCCCGTATTATGAAAAGCTGCTTGATGTGGTCAAGATAAATTACTAAGGCCGTTTCACCATGACGTTGTTCAAGTGTTTGTGGGTGAATATGACAACGTCCCAGGGACTCACGACTGACGACTTAGGCATCACATCAGTGAATTTCTCTCGGCCTATTCACACTGGTCAGTCTGAAGATGATGAGCCGTATATTCTTTCCTCAGAGGCACATCAGGTTTATTATGTCTTTGATGAGAGGCACAGGGATTGGAATATGGTGGTTTACTTAAAGCCTCGGGACCTTTAAGACATGGGCGATGGTGATAATGTCGACTACAAGAGTAAGCCGTTCCAGCCCGCCAGTTTTGAAAACTTCTTCATAGACGGCGATGACAATTTACCTATAGTTCGGTACGTTTTGTTTAATTTACGCTTTATGAAATAATAACATTTAACTAAAGTTTTATTTGTGTTCAAACATATTCAACTCACAAGTAACATTTTCTCCATACTCTTTTTGTAGGGATGGCAACGGAGATTGAGACAAAAAATTATGCTTATAGTTTAATCTGTAATCTTCTAATTGTTTTTGTTAAAAAAAAACCATAATAGGATTAATAACCGCTACAAAGACCGAAGACCTAATTGCTACTAAATGAAACCGCTATAAAAACTTCACCTTAACCGCTACAAAGTGGTGCGCAGATATCAATATAAATATCTCCACTAAACCTCATTTAATATGCTTCAGTTTCGTTTTCTACACCCGTTTTCTCTTATATTTCTACATTTTCTCAAAGAGGTTAAGTGTTTGAAGCGGGTAAGTGCTGTTTAACCGGATCAAATATGATGATTATCAAAATATTTCTTTTTTATTTCTACGTTTGTGATACATTTTTTTTTACTTACAATAGTATTGATATTTTCCAACTTTCTTTCCACTTTCACATACATTATTCCATCTACTTTCACACACATTATTTTAGAATTAAATATTATTTAAATCAACTCATAATTAGTTGTTATTATACCTACACATTCTCACTATTTTACACCTATATAATAACCATATATAATCAAATATCATATTTGAATATCATTATTTTACTAAAAATATAAATTATTGATAATACAATATTTAGTTAATGGGTAATATGGAGATAAGTTATCTTAACCCCCACAACTATGTCGTTTTGGATTAATGAAAAATTTTGCACCCTTCATTAATTCATTTGGAGTTACTAAAGATAATTTATCTTCAAATGGATCGGAGAAATACTTTTCCCTTAGTTAATTAATATAACGATTAAAAAATTTTAAATTTCTTTTAATTTAATTCATCTGTACCAGTTAATAAACCGCTACAAATATTAAAAAAAAAAACTTTGAAAGACGCGGCAAAAGTTTTTCCCAAAAAAAATGACGGGAAACTTTTGTAGCGGTTTAAAATCGCTACAAATATGAAAAAAAATTTGAAAAAGGCGCAAAAACCTTTTTCCAAAAAATGGCGGGAATTGTTTGTAGTGGTTTAAAACCGCTACAAATATGAAAAATAATTAAAACTGGCGGCAAAACTTTTTCCCAAAAAAATGGCCGGAATATTTTGTAGTGGTTACATAACTGCTATAGAATACTTTGAAAGATTGGCACAATTTGTTGATATAATTAGTAGTGGTTAAGTAACCACTACAATGTTGGTCAATTTCACTGTGTAGCGGTTTTCTAACCGCTACTAATGTCTCACTCACGACATCAGTGGAGCCTCATATAGTGCGGTCATTGGAAACCGCTATAGATACAGTAGCGGTTATGGCATATGTAGTAGCGGTTTAGGTTAACCACTACAAAGTTTCTTGCAATGGTGTATTTTGTAGCTATTTTTATAACTGCTACTAATGCTAATTGTAGCATCTAAAACCGCTACAAATACACCATTTTAATTGCTACAAAAGGTCTTTTTTTTTGTAGTGGAAGTCTGGGGTCAGAATCCAAAGGATAGACATATTACTAAATACGTGGTGAAAGTTACGTTTGCGTATAGTAACTTTAACTCCCCTTTGTCTTGCATGGCTTTGATATGATTGATTGAATCATGAATTGTGGACTCGTGAACAAGACTGGGTTTTGGGGTCATGTGTGTTTACATTCGGTTGGTTTTGGATTGTTGTATTTATATGATAATTCTACATGCTTGTTTTCCTATCATTGAGGAACCCATGACAGGGTCACAAGGCACTGGTGAGTGCTAGTAACGATACATGTATTGTAGGCCATTGTAGTCAGGTACCGATGTGTTTGCTGAATGTTTGTTGTTTAGAATGAAAACTCTAGTTTTGATGTTTTGGACTAAAACTCATTTTACATGTGAAGAGTCTAAAACTCGAGTTTCGAAAAGGAAACTCAAGTTTTGAGTTCCCTTCAAAACTATGGTCCAAAGCTCAAATCGCAACGTTCCTCTCTGGAAGAAGGAAACTCGAGTTTCGCTATTAGTGCACAGTGACAAACTCCAATTTTGGTGAACAAACTCGAGTTTGTGTCGTAGAGTTTGAAATTCAAAGTTTGCTATGAAAGAGCAACTTGGATGTGTCATTGCACAGAACAATGAGCTGCAAGAAAAGATTGCTGGTCTTGCTGGTCAACATGGTGAACTATCTGATCACATGATTGACCTTGATGCAAAATTGTCTACCCAAATGGTCACCAATGCGCTCATAAGTGAAAAAGTGGACAAGATTCTGAAGCATCTCAATCTTGTCTCACCTACTAATCCTAGTCAGTCTGGTGATCCTGATCCATCCTCCTCCTCACCTCTTCACCTAAACCATCCACTCCCATTTTCCCCTCTCCAATTCTCGCATCCACACTTGCCATAGTAGTCTTATCGTCCTCCTCTCCAATTACCTCAACCACTGAGATTCTTCCCTCCTCTCACACTCCCACTACTGAGGTCCTACCACAGTCACCTCCATCTACTCCTCTCATTGACCCTCTCCATGAATCCTCTATCTTAGCTCCTTCCCAGTTTAAAGATGACAAAGGGGAGAGAAAAGCCAAGAGTAGAATTTGAGTTTGCAAAGGAGTTGTGTAGTGTAATAGAGTCTTATGTGTTGAATCTTTGTGCACTTTGAAACTGATGTAATATTTTGCACTTTAATGAATGAATTTTCTTTTTTGCTTCACTACTTCTATGCTTCTACCGCTTATCTCCGATACATAATATTTGTACCTAATGGTTTGATTGCTTAGTAGTGTTAAGTGCAAAAACATTCCCAAAATGACTAAGTATTTTGAAGCTTAAGGGACTTTCAACTGCCAAATCAATTTCAAATTGCAAATCTTGTCAAACTCTTGAAATTTCAGTTTACAAGTGTTGTCATCATCAAAAAAGGGGAGAATGTTAGTTCTCTATGTGTTTTGATGATAACTGACAATTGCAAACACAAGTTGAAGTTTGTCTTTGGTAAGTTGAAAAACTTACTGTCAAAGGCAAACTCGAGTTTCAGTTTGGAAACTCAAGTTTTGACTTTGATAGAGAGTAGCTCAATTTTAATGAACTAAGCAAAACTCCAGTTTTCATAGGAAACTCGAGTTTTGGTCTTACAGATAGCACTCCAAGTTTTTCATCTTGAGTCGAGTTTTGACTTGCAAACTCAAGTTTGCATCATACAGAGACTCTTCAATATTTTCTGAAGAAGACAACTCTAGTTTTCATTTGGAAACTTGAGTTTTGGTCATACAGAGAGTCTCCAACATTTTGAGCTTATGCAAACTCCATTTTTGATATGGAAACTCCAGTTTTCAGTTTGCCATGAGTTTTCCAAAGTTTTGAGAAAACTCGAGTTTAGATTTGGAAACTCGAGTTTACACTTGGCAGAGAGTTTTCAAGTTTTACCCAGTTTTTAAAAACTCCAGTTTTCATAGAAAACTCCAGTTTTGACTTGGCATAAATTTCTCAAGGTTTTCATACTTAAATGAAAACTCGAGTTTAGTTTTGGAAAATCGAGTTTTGGCCAAGCCGAGAGCTTTGCCCTTTTTCAATGTTTTGAAAACTCCGGTTTTGATGTTTTGGACTAAAACTCATTTTACATGTTAAGAGTCCAAAACTCGAGTTTGGAAAAGGAAACTCGAGTTTTAAGTTCCCTTCAAAACTATGGTCCAAAGCTCAAATCGCGACGTTCCTCTCTGGAAGAAGGAAACTCGAGTTTTGCTATTAGTGCACAGTGACAAACTCCAGTTTTGGTGAACAAACTCGAGTTTGTGTCGCTGATAATTGAATATTTTATACACTTCTTTTTATCTCTTGATTAATAATTTAGGACTCTTTAGTTAATAAATAATGGCTTTTATACTTATTTGGGCCTTGAGCCTTTTATTATATTTTAGCCATTATTTAATAATAAATTCTAGTTTTACATTGCTTCACCATTTTTACTATAACTCTTGAACCAGACATCGAATTTGCCTCATTTTTGTCTCATATTTCAGATGATTCAGAGAGCTACAATTGTTATGAAGACATGAAGAGCAAATTTGGACAAGAGAGCGGTCGATTTTGGAGCCGAAGTCATATGTATTTTTGGGCTCGAATTTTTAATTAAAGCCCATTTTATTTTATTTTCGTTATGGGCCTGAATTGTGGATTGGAGCCCCATTTCGTTTTGCCATTTTAGGTTAAGTAAGGCAGCAGCCACAAACTCATTCTCATTCACGTTTTTACATTTCAGTGGATCAAAATAGTAGTTTTCAAATTCTCTGCAATGTTCTTCACGTTCTTCATCTGTTTTTCATCTTTCTTAATTATGTTCGGCTAAATTTCTGAGATTAACCCAACGATGAGGATTCCATCCACTATCCAGAGGACTCGCACTTAATTGGTAACCGTCTAACTCATTTCTGAATTCTTTAATCGAATTCGATTTTTGGATTTGGATTGGGTTTTTGATTAAAAACCTAGATCGACATTTCCCAAGGACGTAGTTCGGACTAGGTTAAAGTATCACTGTGCGATCGTACAGAGGTGTGCCACTGATTCGAAAAAATTTTGAACGATTGTTCAGTTGAGGGAATTTCTGGACAAATGCAGAGATTTCGGTTTGTCAGTCGATCACGAGTTCGGTTATAAACTGTTTTCGTCCAGGAAGGAAGTGGTGGAATCGAATCCTGGGTTAATCCTTTAATCCCTGTTTTCTGTTTAATCTTTGTTATTTCATTTTGTTTCTGCATATTTCCATTTTCAATCTCTTCCGAATAAAAAACCCCGATTTTTCAAGTTTTGTTTTATTCTTTGTTCAAATTAAACCGATTGCGAATTCGTTGGGAAACGACCCAGGTTACATTATACTGCAAATCCTTTTCTAATCTGATTATTTTGGGAGATTATGGAAAATCTCTATCAAAATATGGCACCGCTGCCGGGAATTTGCATCGGTTTGATTAGTAACAGTAGTGTAAATAGCTTCATTTTTCGGTAGTTTAGGTGGTTCGGGTGGCTGGACAGAAATATTTATGACCCAGATCACTCAAACCAGGTCTTATTCACAAGGAATTGGGCATTCTAAGAAAGAGTCACTCCTTTAAGAGTGAGGTATACCCTATTTTCCCCAAATTCCAACGTTTAGACCACTTTTTCGCTGTTTTAAGTTTTGATTTTTTGATTTCTACTAGTCGGTTTTTTCGGAGTATCTACGAATGGGCTAAAATTTGGTACGGTGATAGAAAATGGCCTATCTCACATGACACATCGAAAATCTTTGATTTTCCATGTGCTAAGCTCTGTTTTGCCAAATTCCATCGTTTAGACTACTTTTTCAATTTTTGAAGTTTTTTTATTCCATTTTTGGGTTCCCCAATGGTCTAGGAGTTGGCTTTTGTCCAAGTCCCAAAAAATTTAAAAATCATTTGATAGTGTTTCTGGACTTGTTTAGGTCAATTTCTACCATAAGTTTTTGTTTTTGTGTTTGCTTTTGTGTGTCTTAGTGTTTTCCTACTTTTTACCACTTTTAGTGGCATTTTTAAATTCTGCTTGGCTGGTGGCATTTTTGTAATTCTGATTTTCTGCAAATTCTGCCTTGTGATTATCGCATGAGTACTAGGAGCACTATCAATCCAAAAGACTTGTTGCCATTTGATCACGAAATAGAAAGAACAATTCTTCTTGCTAGAAGAGTTGTTAGGCTAAGTCGTGGGATTAATACCGAATTGGACATTGAACTTGAGTCGATTGTGGCCATTCGATTGTGTCCATCTGTTGATCTTTCGATTATGTTTCGATAGTACTTGATAGTCTTGTTGTTTTCATTGATTCTAGTAGCAATTTTCCTAACTCGAAATTATGGCGGAAGAACGGGAAAATTGTCCTACGTTAAAGGAATTGAATGAAACGATGTTAATTATCAACCTTTGTGCATCCAATATCTTGCCCTTCGCTAACTTTGAGCTTAAATCTGGTCTAATACACTTCTTTTGCCTAAGTTTCATGGTCTTTCAAGTGAGTGTGCCATTAAGCATTTGAAGGAATTCCATCTAGTGTGCAGCACAATGAAACCACATGCCATTG
Organism: Acacia acuminata; assembly: GCA_019022655.1. Classification (NCBI taxonomy): domain Eukaryota; kingdom Viridiplantae; phylum Streptophyta; class Magnoliopsida; order Fabales; family Fabaceae; genus Acacia; species Acacia acuminata. Next base: position 898,344 of record JAFJYI010000223.1, read on the forward strand.
ATGAAGATCAAATCAAGCTGAGAGCTTTTCCTTTCTCATTGGAAGGTGGAGCCAAAGACTGGTTGTTCACTAGTGCAAAAAAGGGCTTTAAGACCGCCTCATTTAGAGCGGAGAATCGACACCCGGTCTTAAAGGAATGACCGTGGCAGTTCCGTAAATATAAAGAACTTCTTGCTCACCGGACCAATTTCTCACCTGTTCTTAAAAACATTATTGAGACCGACTAAAAAACAACCGGTCTTAAAAATTGAATTGAAATTTCAATTACTTACTAAATATATCTCATAGCCGTACTTATATTTTCTGCGGTAAAACATAATAAGGAAAAATTTAAATATAAAAAGTCTAAATTTTTAAGACCGAACTTATCAAAAAGACGGTCTTAAAAGTTTTCTTTAAGACTAGGACATATGATACTTCCGGTACGAAAAAAGTTCATTAATATTAAGACCGGCGTTTTATAAGGAACGATCTTAAAGGTTAAACTTTTAAGATCGGACTTTTAATATGACCGGGATTAATGTAAATATTAAGACCGTCTCTTTTGCATCCGGTCTTAAAAATCAACGCAAGATATACATTTCTTCGCGTGAAAGCTTTTGTTACTCTGTGGAGAACCTCTGTTCACATTCCGAAACCCTTCCTGTTGCATTACCTCTCTTCCTCGCCCACGTACCATCAGCCCCTGTTACTCTCTCATTTGCTCAGGCATTCCTCTCTTCTTGTCTCGAAAATGGACGGTGAAAACGATTCTATTCGTGTTCCGGCAACGCCGGTTCAGTGTGGACTGGTGTGAGTGAGAACGAACCCTCTTCATCTCACAATGAGGCTCGTAATCGCCCGCACGCCGTGGTAGAAGAGGCACACGAATGATGGATGTGACCCTAAGTCGGACTTCTGGGTCAAAGCTCGAGATTCAGTTTAATGCAAGGTTGGAACCTGTCGGTCCTAATAAAAGCAAATATAATAGTTTTGTCGGCTATCTAGCACGCAGCAAGGTTAGCATCTTGACGGATGAGTGGAAAAGTGTGGACTATAAGAATGTAAAGGATCCTATTTGGGAGACTATCCAGGGTTACATACACTTGTCCCGATTTGTCGGAAGTTGAAAGACAAGACATTGTCTTATTGTGCTGATCGGTGGAGGAAGTTTAAGACCTTTCTCGCTAACACGTATATTTTCTCCGATGTTCCGCTTGCCAAACATCCTTGGGAAGTTTACACATTTATTGATGAACGAATTTGGCGACAATTTGTTCTTCTGCGGACCACTCGAAGCTCGGTGAGTTTATATTTAGTTTTGTTTTCCCTTTTGTTTGCTTATTAACTTTGTGCGGATATGTGAATGTTATTGTGTTCATCTAATCCTGTTAGTTATATAATGGTTCGGTGTGTGAATAGAAGTATACATTTCCTGCCTTTGTCTATGCAAGTCTGATATGTCAACCCTGAAAAGGTAAATTTGCGATGAGAAGGTATTAATTGTGTAATGGTTTGTCTTGCAAAGGAGGAAATGAATAGTCTTAAAAGGGGGAAACTTTATATACCCAATTGTTACTATCTAATGGGACTGCTGATCCTTTGGATGCCTTAAAAAGGATCAAGTTTATATTATTACGTAAGCATAATTCTCTTTTGTTTCTTAACCTATCTATCTAGCTAGCACTACAAAACATAGCTCCAATTTCTTCTACAATTCTACATCTTCCTTAAATAAAATGTTGAAACTTGATGAAGTGAAGAATTTGACTCTTGTTTGATTGACGTTCATATGAAAGCGAAGTTCTCTAATTTGTTAGTGACATGCATGGTGGAATTCATAATTAATAGATGTTTTCCATCTGATTCACATAAAAGAAGGGAACAAGCACGGGAGATAGGTAGAAAGAATGATTGCCCTCATAGGGCTTCTCAAGGCGGATATCAAAAGGCCGAAAAAGATTTGATGGCGGCCAAGCGGAAGAGATTGGATGATGAAGCAGAATCCAATCCTTCTGTGATACATGCTCCTCCATCTCCAATACGTCGCGAGGAGTTGTGGTTGCATATTCGGCAAAAGCCAAGCAGCGCCTACATGAGTGAACAAACTCGTCTAGTTCTTTGAAAGAATTGTAAGTATCGTTATTGTTATTTTTTAGTTACTAAACATGTTTCATTACTAAGCTTCTCGTTATACGTATCTTACGGGAAGATCTTAAAAAGAAAGAAGCGAGAGGGATCTTTTGTGTCGAACGGGAGGAATGATGTTCGACCGTTGCGGCCGGAAAAACCGGATCACCGGGCGTGTAAGGGGGATTGGAGGACGGGTAGGCATAAAGCAAGTCTTTGGTACATCCAAACGCCATAGACAAAGTATGGTTACCCAGGAGGAGATGGACCAGACGCTGGCTGCTAAAGAAGCTTCAATGACTGCAATGTTTCAATCCCAGATGAGCCAAAGGAGGGAGGAACTGAGTCAGATGAGGCTGCTTTTCAGCAATCGTCCGAGACCGGTGTTCCCTTCACACACTCACTTTTCGCGTGCGGTAGAGCACTAGAGGGAGCTGCATTGTTGGACGGATCGAGCAACCTTGTGACCTTTATGTGGAGGATCCCGATCATCATGATGGACGATTATTGATTGCAAAAGGGACTGTTCACAACTTGGGATCAACTGTACACCACCAACAAATGCCTGATGATGAAGTCAGAGTGTCAGTTGAAAAGGTGATCATTGATGCACCGCTCCCTCTCCAAACCGATGAGTGAAGCTTGTGAGTGATGTCAAGGGAACCTTCATCCCTTGGCCAGTGATGCTTGTGCATGTCTCTACTGCTCCTGAAGCTTCAACCCCTCCTCCTCAAGTTCCATCCCCTCGTCAAGCTCCATCCCCTCCTCAAGCTCTATCCCCCTTTCGCTAAGTTGGGCTTTTGCCGGGGAAAAAATATCCGATCGATGAAGAGTGGATATTTTAAGGATAAATCATGGCACGCCAATGAAGTAGTAGGCGTCCCTCATCCTCGGCCGTTCAAGTTGACACCGTTGATGTTGAGTCCCCTTGCTTCCTCGACGGGGAGCTTACTGCGATGCGGTTGTTCATATTTTTATGAAGTAAGTATCTTTTCGTCTATGAGTACATAATTTAAATGCATCGTTTAGACATACATACATATATGCTAATTCCTTTTCGATCGATGTCATTATTGTAGGTTCTTGCATCATGAATTGGTTCAAAATGGCAGGATCAACGATTTTGGATTCTTGTGCCCTGTCTATTCAAGTCAAACATCCATGGAGGAGAGACAGGAGTACATATCAAAGAGGTTGTGTGAAGTGAGAAGAAATTTGTACTTTTTTCCATTCTTCCACAGGTACATATCAAAAATCTTGTCCGCAATTCACTTAATTCTGCTACATATATCACTGAGTATAGTTTACTCTTTGTGAATTTTCAGCCGCACTGGTAGTTGGTCCTCATGTGCATGGAGGAGCATAAAGTTATCTTCTTATGCTCCACTCACGGTGAGCCATTGCCTACGTTGGTGCGAGACCATCAACGAGTAAGCATGCCATTTTGATTCTCTTGTCGAAATCTCTGAATTTGTGAATTTTCGGTGAATCATTGATAAATTTGTGATTTTGATGATAGTGCCATGAGGACCTTCCAAAGAGTAGAAAAGAAAAGGCGTGGTACTCGGGACAAAGACCCCATATGGTGGACCGGAGGTTGGTACAATATTTGTAGCACACTTTGCCTTGTGAACTTGGTCATTAAGCTATATATATGCTCTTATATATATTTCTTGTTCTTTTTAGACCCGTCGGCAACCACCGGCGTCCAACTTATGTGGCCAGTACATCATGAAACACATGTATGATATTACCACGCGAGGGGATACTAAATTAACTGCAAAGGTAAATGTATTTGATGTTACATATTATGCAAGTTAATTCAGTTTAAAGCTTCTTGTTACAAATGAAATATGCACGCAAGTTAATTCGATTCTTTGTCTTTGATGTTACGAGATGTTTCAATGCAAAACTCCCTTTTCTCATGATGAACTGGAGCACATACGCAATGTGTTTTGTGAATATCTGTATGGTCTGATCTTAGAGTCACAAAAAGGACAATAATTAATGTCCTAAATTCATTTGTAAGTATATTACGTAGCAATAATAATCGATATTCGTAAATTTGTTTATTTTTTTGAACAATTCATTTGTAAATATACATAGGCAATGTAAAATTCAATAAATAAATTTAGTTAATTTTTCAAACAATTTTCTTGTGCCCATTTTGGGTTTCCGAATGTATTATTGGATGGTGGATATAACTATTTAATTTAGTGTTTGAAATTTGAGACTTTTAGGACCGTTCATTAACAGCATGTCGTCTTAAAGGTCTACAAAAGTCTTTGGTGTAAAAAGTATGAGACTTTTAGGACCGTATATTACTTTAGTGTCCGCTCTAAAAGCTTAAAAGTCGCATGAACTTTTAGGTCCGGACGTATTATAAAGGTCGGTCTTAAAAGTCACTCTCAAAAGCCATCTTAACTTTTAGGACCGTATTATTATAAATAATCGGTCTTAAAAGTCCTTTGCTTACTAGTCTGCTTAACTTTTAGGACCGTCTTTTTTTATTTGTGCGATCTTAAAAGTCAATCACCTTTAAATACCTCTTTTCGGACAAATTAAATGGATAGGGTTGAAGACAACCGAGGTTCGGCGTTACGCTCAAGCTAGGTCCTTCATTATCGTCGTTTTACCTTTCCATGTGTAAAGCGGCATTATCGGTGTCCCTTTTATTTTGTCTTTTGTCTTTTTATTGGAAAAAGAAGGAAGATAATGAAAAGGACACTTTGTTTCTAACATGGGGAGGTAAAACCGACGATAACGAAGGTCCAACCTTGAGAAGAATAGTCACTTTGTTTGTTCTTATCCGAATAAGGTAAAAGATCTTTTTTTTTTTGTATGTTCTTAACTGTATTCTGCGAATTTTTGTTGTTGGATTTACACGAGGACAATGTTTTGTTTGTTTCCTTTTTGTCGGAAAAAGAAAGACGATAATAAAAAGAACAAGAGGCAATCGAGATATGGAAACCAAAGCGACAAAAATGGTAGTGTTTTTAGGACCGTCGATTTACTAACTAAAGTCTTCGTTCTTTTATTTTAGGTTTTTTAGTCGCCATTATCCATCCTTCATAGTTGCCTTGTCTATTGCTTTCCAAGTTCAGATAATGGATAAAGTACTAAACTCGCACGAGAACAAAATTTAAAAATATTTTATTTACTAATTTTTTTGCCCAATAGGGGCGCGATCACAAAAAAAAATGCAACAAAAAAAAAACTAATCCTCTCGTAGTCGGAGAGGGAGGGGGCGTCGAAGTCATCGGAGTTGTCGAGTCGTCGGAGTCGTGTTGCGGGATCGTACTTCACGTCATTGGCGTGGAGTACCATGTTCAGCTTGTTGTTCATGGTATGAGCAAGCTGAACCAATTGGCCCAAGTGTCGATCAATTTGATCGACGGGCCACCTGATGTACACCAACTACTTCACGGTCGGATTTGGAGGAGGCGGTGGCGGAGGGGGCTGAGGTTGAAGAGGAAGAGGAGGAAATGGAGGACCTGGGGGAGCAGCCATTATAGTGGGGGCTGAGGTTGAAGAGGAGGAGGAGGAAACGGAGGACCTTGGGGAGAAGAATGTGAAGAACGTACAGTAACAACGGGTTTAAATAGAGAACCCATCCTGAACAATGTGAAACGCCGGAAACTTTAATGAGGAGACGCATTGTTCATCGAATACGAGGAGACGCCTAGTTGGGAAGTTTATCGGAAGCCGAAGAGACTCGCATCATTCATTTGAACAAAGTGTGTAAGTACTTAGGGTAAATGATAAAAGGTCGGTCTTAAAAGTAAGACTTTTAGGACCGGACTTATTATAAAAGATCGGTCTTAAAAAAATAAATAATAGAATTTTATACCGCATACCTATAAGCACCGGATTAATGATAAAAGGTCGGTCTTAAAATAAAATGAATTGCAAAAATATTAAATAATGGAATTTTATACCGCGTACCTATAACTCCTTATTAATTCCTCACTACCTCGTAACTCCAAACTACGTACGTGGCTATCGAGAATAGCTCTGCCTTTATTAATTAACTCCTCATACCTCTCTCGCCCTAATTTGCTCAAACCATGGTTAGATACAAGAGAACCGCTTGTAGGGGTGCTCTTAGTCGTGATGCTCGTGCCTTCCGTCGATCGTTATACGGTGCGCCTCCTCCATCGAGTCCGTCCTATTGTGACGAGAAGAGTCTCGGGTCGTTGGACCCATTGTTATTTCTTCGGATGATGAAGAGGTTCCCGCTCCCCTCTCCAACCTCTTGGCCCCACCGCGACTACTACGACCCCTCTCCTCTTTCCTCTAATGAAGCATTGTGGCTGATTCGAGTAAGACAGAAACTTGCGATCTCCGTGGGAAATTAATGTTGTTCACGCCGAAATCGCCAAGTCTTTGGAGGATAATAAGCTTTAGGAGATGTTTAGTCAGATTCTTGTTTTTGATAATTTTCTGTTTGTTTTTCTTTTGTATTTTTTCTTGTATACGTGCATATGCAAGTAATATATGTAATTAAAGAAACTCCAGTTTTCCTTTAATTTTTATGGGATAAGGGTCTTAAATGCCATGGAAGTTTTCGCTCAGGAGCACCGGTAAGACGGAAGTTTTTTTGGACCAAAAATGCCACGGAAGTTCACAAGACGTAGCAATTTTGCCCCGGAAGTATCCTTTTTGCCACAAAAGTTTTCGCTGATGAACAATTTTGCCCCGAAAGTTTACACTAAGGAGCGATTTTGCTCGGAAGTTTACAAAACGTAGCAATTTTTCCCTTCGTCCCCAAATATTAAATTTGACTATTAAATCGTCAAAGACCACACATGTCATGCCTTGAAAATGTCGAACTTGGAGTCGAGAAGGAGATCCTTCGATGTTGAAATCAAGGCGCGTAATTCGTGAAGCCGGCTGGTCAAAGGGATGAAAGGTCTATCACAAAACGTAAATGAAACGCAAAACGAGAAATGAATTGTTCCGAAAATTGGTTCAAGTAAAACAAATCAATAGTGATAATATTTACGTTTGTATAGACGATCATTTGCTTAGATCATAAGTGATGCTTCCTTTGGGTTTTGTGAAGTCGACCTTTCAGTCCCTTTTGAAGGTGGAATATCACCTAGAGGGGGGTGAATAGGTGATTATGAAAATTCTTTCGCTAATTGCTCAAGAACACTTAAAACAGAGATAGAGAGAAGAGCAATGAACACAAGAGGTTATCTTGGTTCGGTCCAATTCTTGACCTACGTCCGGTCCCCGAAACACTCGGGATTTCACTATCTCAATCCTTGATTACACACTCGTAACTCTCAAGTAATCCTCTCACTAGGACTTACCCCTCTTTACAAGTTGTAACCAAATAACTCGGACACAATTACACACTCGTCAAACGAAGGATGATCCTTTTGCTCTCGAGACTCACTCCCCCTTACAAGTTGTAATTGTACACCCACACTCAAGATACCTCTATCTTGAGATTTGAATGAATTGTAATACAAATGATAAGACTCTCTCACGAGTTGATAAATGATAAACACCGAAGCTCAATGATATCCTAAGATATATACGGAATAGAGATTGAACACTTTGTAAGCTTTGTCTGTGTATATGTTGGTTTTTGTAGATGAACTCTCTTCTTCGTGAATTTATAATAGTTGGGGAAATAGCCGTTGGTAGGATTTGAATTCGTCTGTTTGATTTTGACCGTTGGTAGCATTTAACCATTCGCGCTAATCTCGCCTCAATTGGATTCAATCCGTTGTCTCTGGTCGTCTCTTGTTTTACGGAGCTATTGCTGACCGTTGCTAAATCATCTGAAAATCACTCAACATTATGATTAATGATATCACAATAAATGTTGAATGATGTTTAGAAGTAGTATAAGATCTTTTGGGATTCATTTGGATGTTCTTCAAGAGAATCATAATTGCAAGTATGAATTCTTTAAAACGAGAGGAAGAGATAACTCGAGGTAGCATACTAACGAGACTCGAGTTAATGAATCTTTAATATCCAAAATGCACAAACGAGGAGGCTTTTTAACTCGAGGTGAACTTATGGAAACTTGAGGTAGGCTTTTGACTGGAGGCAGACTGACTTGACTCGAGATTCTGTAATAAAAATGTATTTCAGTAAATGACCGAGACTCGAGGTTGGGGAAACTTGACTCGAGTTAATCCATCGTTGAAATTGATTTCTACATTATCTGACTCGAGGCAACACTTCTGACTCGAGTTAAAAACTGCTCTCTATTGTTCAAACTCTGCCATTTGACTCGAGGTGGAGCTTCTGACTCGAGGTAAAAACCTTTCTCCATTGTTCAATCTTTCTGTCTGCTCTAAAAACTCGAGGTACACCTTCTAACTCGAGGTAAAAACTCTTCTCAAAGTGTGATATAGGCAGAAACCCGAGGCTATGCTGAATTGTTTCCAGAATCACGTGTGTCAACTTTCAAGGACCATATATCTCTGTTCTGAGATCCTTTTTGGTTGATTCAACTCTTGATGGAAAGTTCTGTGTGTCAGCTTTCCAATGGCACCGAGTTTAGCTCAATTGGATTTCTAGTTTGTGAGATACAAGCAAAACATGGAAGCTTGGTTCTGACTGTGACGGTGATGTTTGTATCAACTTGTAAAACTCATATCTCTCTCATCTGAGCTCATGTGGACTTATATTATATATCAAAATGACGTGTTGGATGTTTAGTTTCATATGCCACTGGTTTCATATCAATCCGATATCTGGTTTGAGAGATATCATCAAATTACCAGAGGTCGCCAGAAGCTGAACGTGGAACAGAGTGCACCAGAGTTGTTGTAAGTGGCTGAAACTCGAGGTACATGAAGCCTGCCTCGAGGTAATCATCCCGAAAGCCAAAACTCCAGGTAAACAGGTCCTGACTCGAGGTAAACATCCCAGAGACCAAAAACTCGAGGCAAATAGGTCTGACTCGAGGTAAAACATGTCCGGGAGCGAAAATCACTTGGAAATCACCCAAACTCGAGGTGGGGATGTTTTTGACTCGAGGTAATCATCCGGATGCCCAAAAACACGTAGCTAGATGTTCTAACTCGAGGTAAATTGCCTGGCTCGAGTTAGCTCATTGAAATTGCTTATTTTCACTCCGATTTGAGCCGTTCCAACTTCCATATCATCGTGGAGACTTCTAGAATCAATCTAGGAACTTGTATGATGATTTTCTCATTCTATAGAGCAAGTTCTTCCTTCTTCAATCTCTCATCTTGATTAATCTCCATAATTCATCTTGGACTAATCTACATCAAATATATTGTAGTTTAGTCAATATACAAGATAAGTATGATATAAAATCTTTTTGCTCTTAATGGCATCTATATAAGACATCATCAAAACTAATCATAACCAACACCTTTGACTATTTCGGCTTCACAAATTCTGGCCGCCTTGAGCTCAACATCTCAAGGATCTCCTTCTCTAGCTCCAAGTTTGACCTTTTCAATAGTCAAATTTAATATTTGGGGATAGAAGGGCAAAATTGCTCCTTAGTGAAAACTTCCGGGGCAAAATTGCTCCTTAGTGAAAACTTTTGAGGCAAAATTGCTCCTCAGCGAAAACTTCCGTGGCATTTTTGGTCCAAAAAAAACTTCCGTCTTACCAGTGCTCCTGAGTAAAAACTTTCATGGCATTTAAGACCCTTATCCCAATTTTTATTCATTCAGTTGTTGCGCTCGCCAAATCCTTTTTTAGAAATCACAAAAACGAGGAATTTTAGGACCGGAGTATTATAAAATGGCGGTCTTAAAAAATTTTATATATAGAACCGTCTACTTTTTAATGAACTGGTTTAATTGTCTCAATTTAGGTCCGGAGTATTATAAAACTCCGGTCTTAATAAAATCAAAATATAAAACATGTCTCGCTACGTCGCGCGGAATATTAAATTTCCTCTCGAACTTCTCTTGTCGCGCCTAAAGTGTTACTCGGGTTACGTCGCCACTTCGTCACTTTGGTTCGCGTTGCTCTCTCGACAATCACTTTACGGTTCCTTAGCTAAACGTCTATAGACCAAGCTGTAAGAGGTGTTTCGGTTATATAACTTTATGATTTTCCTGCTCATCGTTCTGGGTTTTTAAGGTTGAGCGAAATCGATCAAATGTTCTTGTGGGTTTTTACGTGTTGTTAATGGATATTGTATTTTGAAGATTATAATTGCACTTTAGACCTACCCAACTGACCAATAAATGTTTTTAGGTTACTCTTTTTGTCGCAACATCAACGTTCGTGGCGGGAGAAGAAAGACTAAGCAAACGCATTTGAATTTATATGCTACAGGTGAGTCCACAAGACCTTCACGCGATGCATTTAATTTCCTCATCATGCATTTATTTTGGTTCTTGGATTCACTGCGATACATTTATGACCAAAAGTGATTCTTCGTTCTGCATTTAATGAGCAAGTTTATCCGGAAATAAAAAAAGAAAAAAAAAAGACATAACCGACATTTGAGCATATATATGTATGTTAAATCTTTCCGTCTATATATATAGGAATTCTACTATGGATCACGGTTGGATAAATGCTAAACGGACGAGTGTTGAATATCGAGAATGGGGTGAGGGACTTTATAAAATTTGCTAAACAAAATGCCCATGCGAGGGTGGGAAGATTTATTGCCCTTGTGTAAAATGTTTGAATGAGAGGCGACTAAGTCCGAAGTTATACACACACATTTAATTTGTGAAGGAATTTGTAAGACTTATACGGTATGGGTATGGCATGGTGAAAAAATACCAAGTGGGTCTCAACATAGGGAAGTGGCCTTTGATGATAATGACACGGATATGGATGATCACATAGAGGACATTATCCGTGATGTAGGAGAAGAGGCTTTTCATCAATCACATGCATATGGTAATATGTGCGGTGATGCGAGACCCCTCTATACCGTGGGTGTAAAAAATACCAATTGTTGAATCTTTGTATTGAAATTGGTAAGCTTGAAGGCACGTCATGGATGGAGCGACAAGAGTTTTTCGAGAAATGCTTGAGGCTTTTAAGGACATGCTTCCGGATGATAATGTGTTGCCGCATCGATACTATGATGCTAAGAAAATACTTTATCCACTTTGGGGATGGAGTACAAAAAGATCCATGCATGCCGAATGATTGCGTATTGTATAAAAAAGAGTTTGAAGAGGAGTAGAATTGTCCGAAATGTGAAACCCCAAGGTACAAGTCAAATAAGGGGCTGCAAAAGTGTTGTGGTATCTTCCAATCATACCAAGGTTCAAGCGGTTGTTTGCGAATGAAAATGATGCAAAAAATTTGAGGTGGCATGCGAGATGAGAGGATTTCGATGGAAAGCTTCGACATCCCTGATTCTTCTCAATGGAAGAAAATCGATCAATTATTTCCGAACTTCGGCGAAGAACCTAGGAACCTTATGCTTGCCCTTAGCACGGATGGCATGAATCCATATGGAAGCCTTAGCAAAGCATACATAGTTCATGGCCTGTACTGCGATTATTTACAACTTATCTCCAATGTTATGCATGAAACGAAAGTACATCATGCTTTGTCTATGTTGATTTCGGGACCGAAACAACCGGAAATGACATTGATGTTTACCTTCAGCCCTTGATCGAAGACTTGAAGGAGTTGTGGGCGAGAAGGTGTTGATGTTTTTGACTCTTTCAAGAAGGAGGTGTTTAAAATGCGAGCCATGATATTTTGCACTATAAACGACTTCCAAAGCATATGGGAACTTGTCAGGGTATAGTGTAAAAGGCCATAAAGCATGTCCGGTTTGTGAAGAAGGCACACGCTACCATCAACTTCAACATGGAAGAAAGACGGTTTATCTTGGACATAGGAGATTTCTTAGATGGGGCCACCCATATCGTCGATTAAAGAAAGCCTTTTTTGGTGGCCAAGAGTATGAAGATGCTCCGGTGGCATTGATCGGGAGCAAGTTTATGAAAAGGTGAAAAATATCAATGTCGTCTTCGGTAAGACTACAAAGAGTAGAAAAGAAACAAATATATGGAAAAAGAGATCTGTATTCTTCAATCTTCCATATTGGCGCAATCTTGATGTGAGACGCAAGTATTGATGTCATGCATGTGGAGAAAAACGTATGTGATAGTATTGTCGGCACGCTTCTCAACATACAAGGTAGTTCCAAGGATGGTGTGAAGGCAAGATTGGATCTGATAGCAATGGGAATATGCGAAGAGTTACATCCAAGGCCAGATGGGAAGAGAACTTATTGTCCCCCGGCTTCTCATACCAATCTAAGGATGAGAAACGAAGTTTTTGTGAGTATTTACATGGCACAAAAGTTCCCACGGGGTATTCTTCAAATTTGAAGAGGCTTGTATCGATGAAGGACTTGAAATTAGTAGGCCAAAAGTCTCATGATTGTCATGTCTTGATGCAACGGCTACTCCCAATAGCTATTCGAGGCATCGCCGAATATGATCTTCGGGTCGTTTTGACTAGACTTTGTGTCTTCTTCAATGCGCTTTGTGGTAAAGTTTTTGAGATTGAAAAGTTGGATGAATTGGAGAATGAAGGATATCTTATCTTGTGCCACCTTGAGAAGCTTTTTGTTCCTACATTTTTTGACATCATGGTTCATCTAATTGTTCATCTAGTGAGGGAGATAAAGATGTGCGGCCCTATCCATTTACGATGGATGTACCCAATTGAAAGATCTATGAAATTCCTAAAAGGGTACGTGAAGAACGCATACCGGCGAAGCATCGATTGTTCGAAATATGTTTCGAAGAAGCCATGGAATTTTGTCAAAATTATTTGGCCAAAGTAAGACATTGGGCTTCCAAAACGTCAAGCATGCGATGGGGGTAGACGAGGGGCTTCCGTAAAGAGTGTGGATCCTGATGAATTGTCACAAGTCCACTTATGCATTTCTGGAGGTGGATGAACAATTTCCAGTCATTGTGGAAAATAATCTTCTTCCTGACCAAGAAGAGAAGTTTGCTAAGCTTATTGAGGGCGAACAAGAAAGCCATTGGGTGGACATTAGGCGACATCGTTGGCATTAGCCCTTCCATGTGTATGCATCGAATTACGTTGGAAGAGGACTCTAAGCCGATGAGGTAGCCCGGAGAGATGCCTTAATCCTCTTATCCTTGATGTGGTGAAGAAGGAGGTCACTAAGCTTCTACAAGCTGGTATCATCTATCCTATTTCTGACAGCCAATGGGTTAGTCCGGTCCAGGTGGTTCCTAAGAAATCCGGAGTCACTGTGGTAGCCAATCAGAAGAATGAGCTCATTCCTACTCAAGTTCAGAATAGTTGGAGAGTTTGCATCGACTATAGGAGACTCAACCAAGCCACTCGCAAGGATCATTACCCTCTACCTTTAATTGATCGGATGTTAGAGCGATTGGTGGCAAGTCCCATTCGCTTCTTGGATGGCTACTCCGGATACTTCCAGATCCATATTGCTCCGAGGATCGGGAGAAGACGACCTTCACATGCCCCTTTGGAACATATGCCTACCGAAGGATGCCTTTTGGCCTTTGCAACGCACCGGCACCTTTCGGCGTTGTATGGTAAGCATTTTCTCGAATTTCTAGAGGACCGCATGGAGGTTTTTATGGATGATTTCACTTTGTATATGGGTCTAATTTTGATGCATGCTTAGCTAATTTGTCTAGAGTTTTGCATAGGCGTATTGAGTCTAATCTTGTCTTGAATTATGAGAAGTGTCACTTTATGGTTGAGTCGGGTATAGTCTTGGGACACATAGTGTCTAGGAAAGGGATTGAGGTAGATCCGCTAAGATAGATGTAATTCTTGCTTTGCCTTACCCCGCACGTGCGGGAAGTTCGCTCTTTTCTTGGTCATGCGCAGGTTTCTATCGGCGTTTCATTCGGGATTTCGGCAAAGCTGCCCGACCCTTGTCCAACCTTCTGCATAAGGACACTGACTTTGTATTTGATGATGCTTGCAAGGCGGCCTTCGATCATTTGAAGCGTTGCCTGACTATAGCCCCAGTGATCCAAGCCCCTGATTGGTGCCTCCCCTTCGAGTTGATGTGTGATGCTTCCAACTATGCGGTTGGTGCTATCTTGGCACAGTGAGTTGAAAGAGCATCTCATGTGATTGCATGTGCCTCCAAGACTTTGGATCGCTTGATCCAATTACACCACTGCGAGAAGGAGTTGTTGGCTATTGTATTTTCTTTTGATAAGTTTGGGTCATATCGCTAGCAAGTAGAGTAGTTGTTTTCTCGACCATCGCGCTTTGAAGTTTCTTTTGAAAAAGGCATATGCTAAGCCATGACTCATCCGGTGGATGTTGCTTTGCTCCAAGAGTTTGATGTTGAGATTCGAGACAGAAGTGGAGCACAAAAGCGGTTAGTGACCACTTGAGTCGCATCACTCATTCTCCCTCTCACCCTCTTCTATTCGGGATGATTTCCACGATGAGCGACTTCTACGGTTGCAAGGTAAGCTTCCATGGTATCTTTGATCCGGTTAACTACTTGGTAGCTGGTGTTTTTCTTGTAGATTCCACTAGGGCCCAAACCCTTAAATTAAAAAGTGAGTCTAAATATTATGTTTGGGATGACCCTTATCTGTGGAAATTTTGTAGTGACCAAGTAGTTAGGAGATGTGTGCCTGATCATGAGTTTCACTCTATATTGCATTTTGCTCATGCTTCTACCTGTGGTGGTCACTTTGGACCACAAAGAACTGCTAGGAAAGTATTAGACGGTGGATTATTTTGGCCTTCCTTGTTTCGTGATTCTCATCTGTTTTGTAAGTCATGTGATAACTGTCAGAGAGTAGGGAGTATTTCCCGTAGGCATGAGATGCCCTAGAACCCTATATTGTTTTGTGAGATCATTGATGTTTGGGGTATTGATTTTATGGGTCCATTTCTTGCTTCATATGGTTATACTTACACACTGCTGGCTGTTGATTATGTCTCGAAATGGGTTGATGCGAAAGCCACCCGGACTAATGATTCTTCGTGGTGGTGGATTTTGTTAGGTCTAACATTTTCTGCGTAGGTTTGGCATTCCTAGAGCTATTATCGGTGACCAAGGCTCCCATTTTTGCAAGCGAAGCATGGGTGCCTTGTTACGCAAATATGGAGTGCTTCACAAGGTCTCTACAAGATACCATCCTCGGACCAACGGTCAAGTCGAAGTCTCAAATAGAGAGATTAAGCAAATCCTTGAAGACCGTTAACTCTACCCGGAAAGTTTGGAGTAAGCGATTAGAGGATGCTTTGTGGGCATATTGCACCACCTACAAGACTCTGATTGGGATGTCTCTCTATTGGCTTGTCTTTGGTAAGGCATGTCATCTTCCGGTTGAGTTGGAACATCAAGCCTATTGGGCCATTAAGCAGTGTAACATGGATTTGGCTAAGTCTGGGATGGAGAGGAAGCTACAATTGCAAGAGTTGGATGAGCTTAGATTGGATGCCTATGAGAGTTCGCGGTTGTACAAGGAAAAGAATAAGGCATTCCATGATAAGCATATTCTGAGGAAAGAATTTTCTGTGGGCCAGAAAGTTCTTCTATTTAACTCTCGTTTGAGGTTTATGTCTGGTAAGCTTCGATCTAAATGGGATGGCCCTTTTGAGATCACTAACATTTTTCCATTTGGTGCTGTTGAGCTATGTGATTCACCCACAGGACGAACCTTTAAGGTCAATGGGCATCGCCTCAAGCCATTTCATGAGGGATCCCGGCGGCGAGGAAGCGAGATTCTCCTCATTGATGCCACTTATCCTCCATAAACCCCTTGGGGAGTATTCTTCTTTCTTTCTCCCTCTTTCTTCTATTTGTTTTCCTTTTTCTACTTTGCTTTTTGAAAATAAATACAGTCTCTCATTCTATGATTGCTACATATTATAAACTAGGACATTTTGGTTTTAAAGGATCATTCTGTTGGGTCTACCATTCTTGACTCTTCGATTACATATCTTGATAGTTGATTTGGTGATGTTGGTTGCTTAAGTTGGTGTTGACCTTGTGAGATTTTGGGCCTGCATAAATGGAATTCATCTTTTGCCATTATTTCTTTCATGTGTGCATCCGCGCTCATGATTTGTGTTCTCTAGAACTTGCTCCTTTTCTTTTTGAAACTACATTTTTCACTTACGTGCATAAGTATGATGGAAGCTTGTTTTCTTTCTTTTATTTTCCCTACTTTGGCCAAATAGCCTTTCCCTTGCATTATGATCCCTTTGCTAGCCCTTTGTGCCTTTTTGAATCATTCTTTTCTAAGCCACATTACAAGCCTAAGCGAAAAACCATTTTATTCCGCACCTTGAAAATTTATTGAGCATTGGTTTCACCTTGGTTTTGTGTTTAAGTGTGGGGGTTGCTCAGGAGTGCAACAATTTAAGTGTGGGGGGGATGTTTGCTTTTGTCATTGTGATTATGTATATAGTATAGTTTTATTTTCAACAACAACAAAAAAAAAAAAAAAAAGAAAGAAAAGCGAGAAAGGAAAAAAAAGACAAAAAAGAAAAAAAAAAAGCAAAAAAAAAAAATACATAGAAAGAAAGAAGATATATAAGTAAAATATAAATTTTCTTACATAGAGAATGATTGTGTTAATTAGTGCTCTTTTTAATTTCTTTGGTGCTTAGCCTCTCATTCCATACTATTACCTACCTTGATCCTAACCCCATTACAACCTTTCATAACAAGCTCTCTTGATTTGTGCATGCATGTGTTATGAGTAGTGGAGACATAGAAATTGAGCAAGCTTAAGGTAGAGCAAATTTCTTGAGTAGAATTTGAGCGATACACTTATTTACCTTAAACACTTGAGAGATTGATTGATTGATTGAGCGCGTCATTTGAGAGATCATCTTATGTGATTAGCATCATTGATGAGATTGCCATGAATTGTAATTTGAGATGAAGGGATTTTGGTCTTGATTGATTGGTCTTTTGGAGCTTTGTGTCCCTTATTCAATTTTTGCATTGTTAGCAATTGTTAGAAAAGAAGAGTTTCTCTTTTAGGTCTTTTTCTTTGAATTTTGCTCAAGAGTGCAAAAAGATAAGTGTGGGGGAATTTGATAATTGAATATTTTATACACTTCTTTTTATCTCTTGATTAATAATTTAGGACTCTTTAGTTAATAAATAATGGCTTTTATACTTATTTGGGCCTTGAGCCTTTTATTATATTTTAGCCATTATTTAATAATAAATTCCAGTTTTACATTGCTTCATCATTTTTATCATAACTCTTGAACCAGACATCGGATTTGCCTCATATTTGTCTCATATTTCAGATGATTCAGAGAGCTACAATTGTTATGAAGACATGAAGAGCAAATTTGGACAATAGGGCGGTCAATTTTGGAGCTGAAGTCATATGTATTTTTGGGCTCGAATTTTGTAATTAAAGCCCATTTTATTTTATTTTCGTTCTGGGCCTGAATTGTGGATTGGAGCCCCATTTCATTTTGCCATTTTAGGTTAAGTGAGGCAGCAACCACAAACACATTCTCATTCACGTTTTTACATTTCAGTGGATCAAAATAGTAGTTTTCAAATTCTCTGCAATGTTCTTCACGTTCTTCATCTGTTTTTCGTCTTTCTTAATTATGTTCGGCTAAATTTCTAAGATTAACCCAACAATGAGGATTCCATCCACTATCCAGAGGACTCGCGCTTAATCGATAACCGTCTAACTCGTTTCTGCATTCTTTAATCGGATTCGATTTTTGGATTTGGATTGGGTTTTTGATTAAAAACCCAGATCGACATTTCCCAAGGACGTAGTTCGGACTAGGTTAAAGTATCTTTGTGCGATCGTACATGCAGGTGCGCCACTTGATTCGAACAAATTCTGAATGATTGTTCGGTTGAGGGAATTTCTCGGACAAACGCAGAGATTTCGGTTTGTCAGTCGATCACGAGTTTGGTTATAAACTGTTTTCGTCCGAGGAAGGGAAGTGGTGGAATCGAATCCTGGGTTAATCCTTTAATCCTCGTTTTTTCTGTTTAATCTGTGTTATTTCGTTTTGTTTCGCATATTTCCGTTTTCAATCTCTTGAATCAAAAACCCCGATTTTTTGTTTTGTTTTATTCTTTGTTCAAATTAAACCGATTGCGAATTCGTTGGGAAACGACCCAGGTTACATTATCGCAAATCCTTTTCTAATCTGGTTATTTTGGGAGATTACGGCAAATCTCTGTCAGTCGCAGAGTTTGAAATTCAAATCTGACGAATTTGTGAAACCTTCTTGATTGATCTTAATATTTCCTATCATCATTCATTAATATTCCTAGCTATATTTAATCACTTTGTTAGTGAGTTTCAGATTATTTAGAGGATATTAAATGAAGATTTGAGCAAAAGCAAAAAGTGATGTCAACACATTAAATGCAAAGTTCAGAAAACTTGCATCCTTTTTGTTACACCCCTACCGGCCTCGCCCTTTCGGGTGGCGGGTTAGAGGGATCCTCATCGCTTATTATCATTCCTTTGTTAATTTATCACTTGAAACATATATCAGAGTATGCGCGGCAGAGCATTGGATCAGTTTGGACAACTCACAATATACTGGTAAAAATACAAACAGTTACATAAAATATTCCCCGTAGGGTTAAGGGTACAATTGTCCAAAATAAATACAATACAGCAAGTGTAGAACATACATCGTCCCAATTATAGAAGTACAAGAAGCAACCGGGCATCCTCTGCTACTTTGTCTTTCCGCACCAAGCCCTACCTTCTTCAAGCCTTCCAGCCGCTACTACCTTACACCTGTATCCTTTTGATCCAGACTGGAGTTCAAAGTTGAACCCCAGAGTAACTGTTAGACTCATATACAATATGTATACAGTGCATGCAATGCCAATCACAACCAGAAAGTACAAATGCACTCGCCTCTCGTCACAACAACCTGACATGTAGCAACTCCGCAGGACCGCCTGGTCAAGACAAGCCCCTCGGAACAGCGCGCAAAGGGCCTCAGTAGCTAGGGCGGCCGACCCTAACTACCTACCCTAGGGCCTCAGTGGACACCTATAAACACACACGGTCATATAGGCTCCACCTACCCCACATACCTCGATCGCAACAACACCCTAAGGACACACAGTCCAATCGGTACCGTAGCCCGATCCTACATGCCCTTGGTACTGTAGCTAAAACCCTAAGGACATACAGTCCAATAGGTACTACAGCCCGATCTTGGTACTGTAGCAGAGGCACTACAGCCCGACCTCCTACATCATGATAAAACATACATGCGAAAGCAACATAGAGTATGCAAGTCAACAGTTACTAACTGGCACGCCTCGCAAAATAATAACTCTTCCTTGACATTGAAAATAGGGTCCACACATGCGAACACCCTAGATACACCAAACATCATGCTTTTGGTCATAGGAACACACTTTGGTTCAAGTTCCATAAAATTCGCACAGCACCAGAATTTTCCAGAAACGCTGACCCAACTTCTCCGATTTTTAATAAATTCTAGAAAACTCATATCGACATGAAATCATTGGCCATTGAACCCTTAGAATGTCTAGTTTACCTAAAAATAACTACCAATATCTTTTGGGTTCATATCCTTTTCTTATTTGCAAAACCGAGCCACTGGTCCAGAGAAAAGTCCAGGTTTGTAGGTCAATTTCAATTTAACATATCTCTTGGTTAAAAAATCCAAATGACACAAAATATTATATAAAAATAATCCTCAGGATGTGTAATTTCACTGGGTAAAATTTCAGATCAAACGGAGTTCATTTACTATTTTAAAACCACCGATTAATACACGCTGCCCAGAAACCGTAAGAACCGACAGATTTTCGTATAAGAAGATTTAGGGTTTTCAGAGTTCCAAACGAAGTGATCCAACTTAACCCTGCACAAAAACACCTTCTGAACTCAATGGAAACCTCAAAGATACCAAAATACTACAGCAAATCCACGAAAACCACCATAGGGCAGAGATGAAGATAGCTTAGTTGCCGATTTAGGGACTTACCTCCGGATGTCGGTTGCGGGTGCCTTCTTCCTCCCTTGGACCAAAGCCTTCAGCTGGACCTTCCTCTCCCTCACCTTGATCACGAAATAGGCTGATCCAAATGGAGGGAGGAGTGTCCTATTTATAGGCTCCAAAGGTTATGGCTTGTCCCGTAATTAAAATAACACCTTAGGGGTAAAATAGTCATCTTCCGCTAGATTTTTCCAAAGATGCTCTAGAATATTCTTTTCTAGGGTTCTATAGAGTCTTCTTGGTCTAGGACATGTGGCACCATCTGAACCCTCCAAATCCAAATTCCAAGATTGCCCCTGATGGTGACTTTGGGTAGGTTTTAGGTCCAGGGGTAAAACGGTCATTTCACACCGCTCATCTTCCAAAGCCATGGGACCCACAAAATCTGCCTTAGATATGTCATAATTACTTGTCCTTCACCTTGTCATATCAGATTCAAATATGTGGTCCAGATTAATCCGGATTATTTTATTCTTTCTCTCTCATCATAATGACTTGATGTAACATTCTCTCTCTTCATAATTACATGACAAGATATTTTCTCTCTCTTCTGGGCCCACTAGAATTTTTCCCCTATCAGTTTCCTGGGCCTGGGCCCGACTCCGGAAAATCCTAACCGACCCTGCTCAGCTCCCGGTTGCCGTCCCACCTTACCTCGTAATGTGTGCCCTTCAACGGGACTTGTGTGGGCCTGGATCATCAGTCACTTTTACCGGGCCACAAGTGGACGGGGCATACTACCTTGGGGATCAAGAAACCTTTATTCTAGCCCCCATATCCACCTCGTAATGCGTGCTACCCGATAATCCAACTTCTGGCCCCGAAATGCCACGTGTCCGTCGTAGCACTACTATTACTAACTTTTCCTTCCCTTCTGGGTCCAGATACACCTTTTCTCTCTTCCCCTCTTGTTTCCTCCAAAAACACAGGGCTCCCATGACTACCCTGAAATTGCTGTATACTCACTCGTACTGTCATATTTTCGCTCAACTAAGTGTCCTACACCTCAGGACATAGTTGGGCGGCGTCTTTTCCGACCAGACTTACACTGTATACATCTTCTGTGCCCATTTTACCTTAGCACCTTAATCCCATGACTTGCACATACTAGGTCCACTGACCCGTATGGCCGAGTTGCTTAGTTTCAGAGAGGCTTCCAATGCCTCGACCTTCTTGGGACTCTTCCCGAATTGGGCCTAGTCGTCCGCCTATTTCAGGCTTATTTTCACTTCTCAGGGTCCGAAATTTGGGGTATTACACTTTTGGACAATCATTCTATACACGTTGCAAAAAGATTAATGTTTCCTTTCCACATCCAGTAGCTGCTCTTCCAACTGAGTAAAAGTCAAACACAAACATCTGTGCAACTGGATTAAGCAAATGTAGTAAGAGAAGAAGACCTAAGCTCACCCTAATCCTTGCTGAATGTCTCCAATGGTTATAGGGATTTCAATGGTCATTTAATACTCTCTTTGTATAAATAGAGTTACATTCAATTCTTCTCAACAACCAATCTGCTGAAAACAAATTGCATTCAAGTTTACCAACTACTCTTTCTGTTTTCACTTGTAAAGTATCTTTTGATACATTGATCTTCAGTGTTTATTCTTATATACTTTTAGAGAGATTTCATTGATTGTAAATCATTTATTGTGAGTATATCAAGTCTGGGGACTTAGAGATTGGGTTATTGATTGCAACTTGTAAAGGGGAGTAAGTTCTAGTGAGAGAATTACTCTTGAGTTACAGAGTGTGTAATCAATTGAGATAGTGAAAAACCCAGTGAGTCTGGGGACTGGACGTAAGTCATAGGTTGAACCCAACCAGCATAAATCCTTGTGTCTTGATCTTCTTAGGTTGGACCCAACCAGTATAAATCCTTGTGTCTTGATCTTCTTAGGTTGGACCCAACCAGTATAAATCCTTGTGTCTTGATCTTCTTTCCTATACTCTGTTTAGCTCTGTTTTAGTGTTCAAAAATAGAGCACTTCGAAAAGATTTTTAAAATCCCCAATTCACCCACCCTCTTGGTGATTAAGCTCCACTTTCAGCAAGGACTTCATTTTGTTAATATTATAAAGGGTTAAGGTGTAGATTTGCTAACGAACTATTACCCGAAGAGCATCTGGCACAAAAAACAATTGAGGGTACCAAATTGGCCAATGAACTATGAAAAAGTGAAAAAAAAACACACACACACACACAATTTGGTGCAGATTCGGCAATGAACTATTACCTTGTCACTGTCTTGGTGTCTCCATCTTCCATTGACTGTCACAGTGTCGGAGACGTCAGCGTCTCCAAAGCTTCCATTATTGCTGGGTGTTCCACTCACCCTCTTGAACTCATCCAGAAGTCCACAACTTTTGACCGGCACCCTGGTTGCATCCCTCCGATGCCACAAGCAGCAACCGCCACTACCACAGTGATGGTTAATTTTGCCTATTACATGACTTTCATGAGGTTGAAAACAAAATTTTGTTTAATCGATGCGGAAACCCGTAACTCTTTACGGTCCTCATGAATTATTAACCTTAACTCATTACGCTAGTTAGTTGATAATTATTAATCCGTAACTCTTTACGGTACCCATGAGAATTCATAACAATTTATAATATTCATGAGTTTTAGGATTACTCATTAAAACAACTATTGGGGTTTAGGATAATTTGATGAAACGATTATTGGAGATTAGAATACCTTAGATCACTCGAAGACTTCAAGGTTGTTGATGTCCTCTAACGATGATTCACACAGCTATCCCCCGATTGCAATGAGAACTCCTTCTCTTGAAACCTCCCACTCCTTGGATGCTTGCTAGGCGAAGACAAGGTTGAGTTGTGGTTTCCTTGGGTTTTTATCTTTTCAATAAGATGATGGTTTCTTAGCATTAAGTTAAAGATAGGAGGGGCAAGATCATTGGAACATTGCCTTTCTATGGATGGTGTCTTTTTCTCTCTAAACCTTTGGTAAAGACCAAAATTTAGAGAGCATAAGGATCTTGTTTTTCTCTCAAAAAAACGTATAGGAAAAAGCACACCAAAAATCAGCACTTTATATGAGTCTAACCCCAATTTAAGTGCTCACAAGAAAGGCCCAATTCAAGCTTGAATTGGAAAATCCAAATCACAATGAATTGAATTCATATATTGATTGATTGATTAAATTTAAGATGATGAATCACATTTATATCTTAATTGATTGTTTGAATCAATCATTTAAGATGATGGATTACATTTATTTCCTTTTTTCTTCAAAAAAAACGTCCATAAAAAGGGCACATAAAAAATCAGCACTTTATAAGAGTCTAACCCTAATTTAAGTGCTCACAAGAAAGGCCCAATCCAAACTTGATTTGGAAAATCCAAATCATAATGAATTAAATCCATATCTTGATTGAATAATAATTTAAGATGATGAATCACATTCATCTCTTAAATTAAAATTCAAAATCATTACAATCAATCCTCATTTATTATTTCTCCTATCTTCATCCCATCATTATATTGGATCTTAGATAATTCAAAATTATCTTTTATAACCTAACCTTTTGAATTCAAATTCAAATTCAAATTTTAAACTTAAATTCAAAATTCGAATTCCAAAATTCAACTTGGCCTAAGACCCTGTTGGGTCTTCCAACACATTTGCGCTCTTTTGTAGAGAAATTGATTTCCCATTGGGGATACCATATATGACGCCATTTTCTCCTCATTGGGCTTGGAGTCTCACTGCAACCCAATTCACCTTTACTCTTGATAATGCCCAATAACAATTATTGGCCCAAGTTTGCTAAATTTAAACAATCGAGAATAACCTTTTGTGTGTGACCCATTAGGCCCAATTAGTCACTGACATAAGTAAACTTAGACCAATTAAAACCCCTTTAACGGGCCCAATTATTTAATGACCTCATAAGACACTAGCAATACTCTACGGCCCCAGAACTAATTGAGTTGATCAAGTGATTTACCTTTCAATTTGGATACCGTGTAAGCATCATTCCTCACATCGTCATTCACATTTAGTCGAGAGAAAAGATAGAGTATCATCTCTCTTAATTGACTAGATGTAGCTATTTCACAAAACTAGGAATCTTCTTATATTAACTCTATAACAGATCATGACTCTTCATGATCACTTGTGTGCCTGAGACTCTCGAGTTAATTAGAAGCTATCCAAGCTCTACCGGTCTTGTGAATGACTAATCCCTTGTAGGGATTTGTGAGTCCTCTCGGCATATCCATCTATACTCATGCATTCGAGTTACACCCAAGAGTACACTGTTCTCCTCATTTTCAGGTGGATAGAGTTGCACGGTCAAAGTATAACCCTAGGACATAGTGTTCGATGACATCCTTAAGTCCAAGACGATCCGCACTACCAAACGATGAGAGACTTTACATATCCAATGATACTCTCTACAATGAATCTTTGTGGAGTCTCTCAGAGGGTCAGTTCGATGCTATATGTTCTCCAACATATCCACCCACGACATCAGCTAAGACATCTCCATGCCTGTATTCCATGAGGTCCCTACCTTGTATCCCTATACAAGTAGACAATGTCGTACTAGTCTTATTGAGATCATCAATGCCCTTTCTTGGTGATTCAAGACTAGGAACAAGTTTTAGGCAATAGATATCCAATGTTCTCAAGTCCTCATGGTCATGATCTTTATCATTGATCCTCAAGAATAACACATGTTCTATTCCTAGGGCTTTTATCTTCAAACACATATTTACCTTAAAATAAAGGCGAGACATAGATATGATAAAGATAAATTATGCTCATTTATTAATAATGAAATATTATAATGTAGAAATGGTGCTGATCTGTCCTTACAGATTGTCTCTAGGACACCTAAATACTAACACAAAGCACCTACTCGCATGGGTCCTATCTCTGTTGGTGTTTGCCTTATCCAACAAGAAGGCTTAACTGTTCTTTTCTCCAGCGTCTTCGCCACCGTCTTACGTCAGTGCCTCATATTTTAATGTAATTGTGATAGTTTTTTTTTTTAATAGTTATTTGTTACTTTTTTCAGTTTTTAATAGTTCGTTGGCCAATTTGGTACCCTCAATTGTTTTTTGTGCCAAATGCTCCTCGAGTAATAGTTTGTTGGCAAATCTGCACCTTAACCCTATTATAAATGTTCTCTGGGAGGGAAGGGAGAGCTTTTTGGAAAAGGAAAATTGTTATAAAGGAGAGAAGTGTATATGAGTCCATATTTTTTAAAAAGGATAAAAATACCAGAGATGTATACTCAACTTAAATGAGGGATAGTAAAGTAAAATTATCAAATTCTAAAATCTTATTTTTTGTTATATAACCTGATTTAGAATTTGTTGAATTTAACAACTCAAATTAGAATTTGAATAATTCAACTATCTTTTAAAAGGATTTTCCCTTTTTTTGTCTTGGTACTGAGAAAATATATACTAGTATGGTAGCTTATATAGAGTTCAAAATAAGTATTGTGCATTGCATTTATGAACAAATTTTTAAAATTCAATTGTACTTCCAATTGTTATACTCTACCAAATCTTATTTACTTCTCAAAGTGAAACGAAATAAAAGGATTAAATTTTTGTTTAAATATAAAAACAAAAATGAAAGGATAATTATCGTTTAAATAAATAATTTGATCGTGGATCTGAATTTGAATTTTGGTCAAAAGTATCTTCAATTTTTCCTTTTAAAAATAGAGGAGTAATGTGGCCTTTTAACAATATTTATAAATCCCTAATGAGGCTGCGAATTTGTTGAAAGTGTACACCTAAATTTATGTGATGGATAGGAATTGAAAGCATATTTGACATTATAAATTTGACATTAGATGGGATTTGGCTTAGTGCAAAGATATATAGCTTTTTTTTTTTTTTTTTTTTTTTTTTTGGGTCTCAGTACTGAGAAAAGATATACTAGTATAGAAGCTGATAGTGTTAAAAATAAGTAAAATAAGTATTGGGCATTGCATTTATGGACAAATTTTTTAAATTAGGCTAAAATATATTTTTAGTCCCTTAAATTTACATGAGGTGTTATTTTTGTCCCTCATATTTATAAAGTGCACTTTTGGTCCTTAAAATTTACCACTGTTAAACAGATTTCGATTAAAATGATAATAATTAAAAAAACGTAGGTTTTAATCTATTGTTAGCCAAAAAAAACTTAGATTTTGAAATTAAAAATATTCTACATTTTTTTTTAATCAAAAGAGGTTTTTTTTTTTTTTTTTTTTTTTTTGGGGGGGGAGGAATTAGTGAAAAATCCCTCAATATAAATTTTATTGACCATGAGGATTGGGATTCAAGTGTCCATACTTTCTATGTGTATAACCCTACAGAGTACATGTCAATATTTTCTGTGTATAAAAACATATAACCTTATCCATGTCAATACATTTTATTTTAGATAACCATTTGAAGCCATTCGATGTCTGACACTTTTTTCAAATTCAATTACCAAGTATCCGAGCAACTAACTAATCTAAATTGAGGATTTGTGACCAAGACACCTCTTCCCATGGATCATTTTGAACAAAGTGGGATTTGAACTCAGTTCATCCATTGTGATCTAGCAGGTCTACCACTAAATCAAATACCCATAGTTCGGACCACGAATACTTTTAAACAGTGAGTTTTGAGTGATTTTCCTATTTCTTTTATCCTTTTTTATTTATTTTAAAATGGAACACTTATTATTCTAGATGAATCTCTTTTTGTTTTTTGGGGCAAAATTCTAGATGAATCTATTTGAGGATCGATGCGAATTCTGACACTATTATTTCTCCCCATGACCCAGGAGCTGTCAATTTGACAAATGAATAATTAATATATCATTGTCTGGGAAACTATGATTTAGTCATAAATCATAATCAAATCTTCCAACTTCCAAGTGTCGACCTCATCAGCACAATACCATTCCACATTACCTCCAGATGACAACATCCTTCTATTTTGGATAATTACAAAGTTAACCACTTCGTCTTAATTCTAGTGTAATGGTTAAAAATGAGTTAGATTTTTTTCCTGTTTTTGAGAGTAAAGTTAGTAAACTTCTTCATCATTCTTGGCGAATCTCTTTTTATATGCAACGTTTTGGTATGAAGATTTTTTCAATAAGGTTTTGCTTGTTCATACTCCCTCCGGATTTAATTATAAGATCACTTTTATAGTATAATTTGTATTATAAAAATAATATTATAATTAGGACCAGAAGTAGTATCAAGGGGCTAGGGGTGGCCCTACCCCCAAAATTATAGAATTGGACCCAAATGTTAGGAAATTATATTTAAGCCTCATAAAAATTTTAATATTTTCAATTGAGTCCCCATTAAAAGTTTTATAGAAGGACTAAAATGAAAATATTCAAATTTTTTACGAGGCTTAAGCATAGTTTCTTAAAATTTTGGGTCCATTTCTGTAATTTTCTCCCCTAATTTTAAATGTTGACTCCACTATTGTTCTAAAATGTAATTTTCGTCCGTCTTAATTTCAACTTTGTGTTTGTGGCTCAACATGGTTTTAATCATGCTGATGAAAAGTAGATTGTCGTACCCTTCTAATTATCTGCCAATCAGAGTGGTTGTACGTAGTAGCTGAATTTACAGTCTTTAGATTTTGTCTGTGTACTTGTCCGATGTGTGAAGCCGTATTATGTACTTTAAGAATATGGTTCTTTTGCGTTAAACTAACGTTTTTATTAAGGGAAACCATTCTTGAGAACTTGTGGTTTCCTTCGACTTTTAATTTTGTATCTTTGTATTTGTTCTCTATATTAGATCTTATAATTTTATTCTTTTTTGATACACATAGATAATTTTATTCTTTTATTACCGTTAATTCCTAAAACTTTGTTCTGTTAACATTATTTTCTCAGTTACAAATGTCAATTGCGCTAACACCAAAATTCAAGGACTTAATAAGGAGAGAAAAATATATAGGTATTAAATTTAAAATTAAAGAAAATTATATGTACTCAAGAATAGCTTTTCCCTTATACATACATATAAAAGAACACATGATAATGCCATCGCATCAAGCCGTTCACGGAAGCACATAAGGTGTTTGTCCCTTATGTGTTTCTTAATTGGAGAGACAAGCAATTTATATATATATATATATATATATGATTAAATTATATACTACTTTTTTGAAAAAATAAAAATAAAAAATTCGCACCCAATATCTCAAATTAATTAGTTTTTAGGGCCGTTCACGGAACATATTAGGTGCTTGTCCCTTATGTGTTTCTTAATTAGAGAGACAAGCAAATTTTTTTATTATATATATATATATATATATATTATATTTTGATTAAATTATATGCTACTTTTCAAAACTTTTTCGCACACAATATCTCAAATTAATTAGTTTTTAGGGCCGTTCACGGAAGCACATAAGGTGTTTGTCCCTTATGTGCTTTTTAATTAAAGAGACAAACAAAAACATTTTTATATATATATATATATATATATTGATTAAATTATATGCTACTTTCTCGAAAAAAAAAAAAAAAAAATTCACACCCAATATCTCAAATTAATTGGTTTCCAGTTCTGCATACTGAGAAATATTTTTGTTGTAACACCGTATCCTAAAAACTAATTAATTTGAAATACTTTGGATGCGAAAAAAAATTTCAAAAAATAATATATAATTTTATCTAAATAAATAAAATATATAAAAAAAATAAAATAAAAATAAAATGTGCTCGTTCCTTTAATTAAAGGAACAAACATATAAGAAACACTTTAAGACAAGTACCTAATAAACCCCAAGTTCACGTGGCTTAATCAAATAGTGGGTCAAGTCATGTGAAATTGATCACGATAATGAGAGTCCGCGTCTTTCTTTTTTTCTTTTCTTTTTTAAGTTTTTGGGAGAATCTCATTGAGATCCCAATAAAAAAAATATTAAAAAAAGTCAATTGATAAGTGAAGAATTGATAAATAAAAGAGCTATTATATTACTATGAGATTTGTCATGATACTTTTTTTTTTTTTTTTTTGACCTCAACGATATTCTCCCTAATTTTTTAAAAAGCATTTAAAAAAATTAACAGTTCAAATTTTATGAATTCAAAATTATATAAAAACTATTACTCTCAATTAGACACTTAGACTCCACAATATCTGAATTTTATCATAATATGATAATTGAAAAGAAAAAAATTGGGAAAGTTCTAAATAAATACCATTTGAACATGAAAACCCCCAAAAGTTTGTGAGCACATGGAAACAACAAATAGGTCTCAAAGGACTATTCGGCATTTTGAAATGTTGTGCTCTTACCAAAATGTCTTTCAAGTTTTTTTTAAAAAAAGAAAGAACCCTCGCCGGTGTCTCTCTGACACCACCCTGCCGGCAGGACTTTGGCTACCAAAGCTCCGGTGACCACGGCCGGAGCTCTAATGACTACTTGAGTAACGTTGACTATTTTAGTATAAAGATTGACTACTTGTGCTCTATACACCCTATCCGACGTTGTTAACAAGTTAAATAAGTACAATGACAACTTGAGTATAGTGATTGACAAATTGAGCTTCTGAGGTTATTAATGGCTAAACTTAAATATATCTTATACTTAGGACTAAGATCGGTTCTACAACTATGTCTTTTTTTTATATAAAAATTATAGGAAAGGGGGGGCCACCCACGCTTAAAATTTGAAGTCTATGTCTTATATTAATGACAAGATGGAGTACAACTTTCCCTCTCTTTTTTTTTTTTTTTTTTTTGGGCCCACTAGTACAAATTTACTTGTATGTAAACGCATCAATTTTAACGTCCTCTGTCTTATACCCCAAAAAAAAAAAAAAAAAAAAAAAAAAAAAAAAAAAAAAAAAAAAAAAAAAAAAAAAAAAAAAAAAAGACGTCCTCTGTCCATCAATAGAAGATCCTACAACAAAGGTAAATTGTACTTCTTAGTCATTACACCAAGTTTTATTTTAAGATACCCTCACGAATTTAAATTAATGATTTTTTAAAATTCAATTATGGATTTACAACGGATTATTAACGACCTTCAATGTTTGATGCCAAATGTTTTAAAAGCGAAATCGAACCGTAAAAGACTAGGAAGCCTCGACTTTCATGATTCAACGGGTTAGATAGATGGTCAAACCGATGACACAATAATCTATCAATTTTTTTTGGAAGAGGATTCTCTCATTAGTAAACTTTCTCCTCATCTCTCATTATCCAATCTAAGCCATTGATTTGACTTAATGAGGTTGTTGGTATGGACAATTTTATCAAATGTATGGTCCAAATTTAAAGCCAATGAGGGACAATGAGAAAATGCCAATGAGAGGATCCAGACCCTTTTTTTTTTTAAGGTTTGATGGATTTCTTTAGGCCTATTTTTTTAAAAAAAAAGTTTTATAAAAGGGTAAAGGTACAAAAATGCACATGTGATTTGCTTTCAGGAGCGCCCAACATCAAATGCTTTTTAGAGATACAAAAGTACCCATAAACTTTCAAAATCAGATCAAAAATACCATCTCCATTAAAAGTTGGTAACTTCTATTTATTATCATTTGAAAGTACCAAAATACCATTCGCTCAACCTCAATGTTCATCAATGATTATCAATACATGATGGTCATCAACGATTAAAAAATAGGCAATTATCAATGCAATGAAATTTTGTCATCAACGATGACACTATTATAGAAATTGTAATACATGATGGTTATTAACTGTCAAACTTTACAGTTTTGAACTGTCATATATTCATGCGCTGTATTTGTTCTGCACAGATAAATTACGATTCTTAACCGTTATTTTTTCTTGACCTATTATAATGGTTATAAGATAACTACCATTATATATTGAAGTCTGGTAAGGCTATGATATGCTCATTACCGTGATAATAATTGACGGGCACAAGTGAAAATCAGTCTGTTGTGCATGCCACATACAACATTCTTCCATTTGAGGAAGCAAAAGATGTGGAGGTGTAGGAGATGGTGGCGGAGGTAAGGCTGCGGTGACAAAGGAGGCGAATATTGGGGAGGAGAAGTGTTGGTTAGATTTCCTAATGAAAAATAAACCAATCGAAAAAGTAATAAAGTGATAAGTAGAGTATCATCCCACAGAGATTATAATACTAACTTAAGCTGCAAGAAAGTGATCAAAAGTTGCTTGATTTTGGTAAAAATATTATAGATGTGAGTGTTGATGTGAAATACTAATATATAAAATGAATGAAACATATCGAGATTGAATATAATTGAGAGATATCAGGATTTAAATAGGCAAAGCTTATATTTCCCCTTAATTTGCAACTCCTACACAGATTGTTACTGCAATGCTATAGCAAAACTTCAGCAGCTTCCGCAATGCTTCAACGATGTTATAGCAAAGTTGTTCAGTTAACCTATCTCTTATGTATATATAAGTTTTCCAACATCCTGTATTTTTATTCCTTACTCAAATTCTCTCATATTCCTATGCAAATTTTCAAGCTTGTGTGCTATCCTGTAGCATATGATTTAGATAGAATTATACACTAACTCTACTAACACATATTGTTTAATGAAAGTCTAACCTTAACTTTTTTCCAATAAGTTAAGGCTACAACTCTTGCTTATTAGTAGCCATCTAACGCACAAGACCGATGTTAACATATACACATTAAACAAACGGAATTATATTAATTAAAATTTAGCAATAAAGCTAGAAATTAAGGATCCATCATTATGTAGCCAAAAAAAAAGTTAGCTCATGGCGTGCGAACATAATGCAACTTAAACGGTCATAATGATATCCATGAAAGTACAAAGAAAGAAACTAAGAAGAAGAAGATCAGTTGAAGGATTTTGACAACATAGGGTAGTGTCTCAAGCTTCTATCCAAGGGTCCGTGTGTGTCTGTCTCTTAATTTTGTGGACTCTCTTTTAGGGTTAATTTTGTGGACTCTCTTTTAGGGTTGACTGTCTTTCTTTTTTATCGTTAGGATTCTTATGCCGCACGTCCAATTTGTCTATTAATGAGCTGGGCTTTTCCTTTTCAGTTAGGCCTAGTGAAAAGATTATGTTCAAATTGATTCCGTTGTAATCAGTGGGATTCTATTAAGATATCTTTCTAAATTCCCGCCACCTTTGATTTCTTTCCTCCTCAAGCAGGCGGCCTCCTTTCGTCTATCTTTAGCTTCCAAGCCCATAGCATCTGGCCCAAGTTCCTTTAATTATCTTCTGTATTCTTCTTCAGATATTAATCCAAACAATGTTGTAGCATCGTGACAACATTGATCTAACAATTCAGTAATACATTAGTTTCAAACCCTTTTTCAACCTTGATTAAGGATAACTTATAGAATGCATCAATTCAACTCTTATAATCCTTATTTCCACTAATGCATGAAATCAATCATAATTGGTCACATCAAACATGTTTTACACACAGAAATAATTCAGTTCAAATTAGTCATAACATAGTGGAAATATATATAGAATTAAGACTTATCAAGAAGCAGGAGGTGGAGGTTGAGGAGGAGGACAAAGAGGAAGTGGAGGATTACGCCAAGAGTTTTCTGGCATGTCTTCCACATGTTTTATCTTGGCGATTGAGCTAGAGAACAAAGAGGAGGACGATGAAGAAAATGTAGGAAAAACATAGGAAAATGTGGATTTTAAATAATATACATATGGAAGGGACATGAAAAAACCATCATTGCATGTGTTGGAAATTGAACAGGTAGGGCATAAAGAAATGGTACTTGGTTCATTTTCAAGATGACAATCCTCGGATGATATTGAGGAGGCATACATAGTCAACACAGGGAAGAGGACAAGTTTCGAAAGTAAGTATTAACCACATGAGCAAAACAAGAAAAAGAGTATTAATTAAATTGAAGATGACTTATATTCTAAACCTTTTTTTTTTCTAGAAGTCCCTTGTATTCAGAGGAAGTATACTTTATTGTAGACATATGTTAAATGAACGAATTTCCTTATTCGCACTGCATGGGTGATAGTAATTATTATAAAGGCGTGTATTCGATGAGGGTAAAGTGGAAAGACAAATTTTCATTTTTTTGACAAAATGGATTTGTTGCTTATAAAAAAGGCCCATACTTAAGAGAGGTTGAGAGAATGTAACTTATAAAAACAACCGAATGGAGCCATTGAAAACGGTTTCCAAATTCAAATTAAGCCGCTAATGAGAGTCCAATCATCGGGTCAACCAATGTGCTCAGATCTCAAAAACAATGGATTTGATATTTCTTACCAAATACTGCAATATCTCATCCCATTAGTGTTTGTAAAGCTCAGCAAGATTTTTTTTCGGTCATAAATATAAGATAGGGTTGATTTTTCTAAAGATATTAAAAAAAAACTAATTAAATTACTTTAAAATACTCTCTTTATCATTTTTTTTCTCGAAACTATTTTGTCTAACTTATAAACTGATATATACACAATCTAAAGATGCACAATATATGATATGATTAAGTAACTATTTAATTTTCTTAATCTTTTAAAATTTTAAAAAGTCAAATCTTTCTTATATTTAACACTGATAATAATAATAATTGTGCAATTGATGATTGATGATTGGAGTGATATAAAGTGGAGGAGATAATGGGATGGGAGAATATTGGGGAGGAGGAAACACGTCACGGGTAATTGTGTAAAGCGCAAGAGGAAAGTGGAAGGCAAAAGGGGAATAGGAACGTAGTAAAATCATAAAAAATCGTAAAAATTTAAAAGCGTTTGAAAAATTAGTAAAATCGTTGTAATGAAAAAAAATCGTAAAAACGTAAAATCGCAGTGATAAAATGAGTTTTTAACTACCATGGAAGGGACACACTTCCTTTCGGGACTCACTACATTCCAAGCCGTAGGGCCGTGTGACAACCACATGCAGAGGCGAGCTTCTTAATGGTCAGGGAGGGCCATAGCCCCATAAAAAAAAAAAAATTGTCATAAATATTTAATATAAAATAGATTTTTTTTTTATACAAAATTTATAAATTTGTTCCAAAAATTTATTCATTTGACCCCAAATATATCTTTTCTTAATTAGTTAATAAGTATATATTTAATCCCCTCAAACATTTATCCCAAGATCCACCACTAAACACGTGTTTCTCTGCCCTCTGCCCACTCCACAGCCCACAGTCCACAGCATCATCCAACATATTTCTCCCTAACTTCTACGTCAAATTGGAATCAAGGGCGGCTAGGCAATATATCACTCTCTCTATAACTCCCCCCCCCCCCCCCCCCCCAAAAAAAAAAAAAAAAAAAAAGCACCTTAAAATACTTTTTTCAGTATTTTTTATATTGTTAATTAGATGTACTTGAAAAAAAAAAAAATCAGTGTCTTAGGTGAAGGAGAAAATACCAGATATTATTATTTGTGCAAGGACAAAAAAGAAATAAAATAAAACAAATGCTAATAATTAAGTTACATAAAGTTCTCTGAACTAATGGGTAGATAACGTACAAATAACCGCATCAACCTTTGAAACTTAATCATAAACCCTACTGAACTTTCAAACTCAGCTATATGAATTATCAATTTTATACCACTTAAACTTTATTTTTATTGGCACAGAAACTCCTGAAAGTTTAAATCATATAAACAAAACTAAGAGTACAAGAATATATATATATATATATGGGAAAAACACTTCTCACGTCGTAGGAGAAATGTTTCCATATCACACACACGTAAAATGGTAGGGACCCACATATATATATAAAATTAGCATTATATATATATGTGGGTCCCACTATTTCATGTGTGTGTAGGAATCTTCTTCTTCTCATGCAACATGAGAAGTTTAAACCCCTATATATATATAGGAAAACACTTTATTTGTTGTAGGAGAAGTATTTTTCATGTCACACACACATAAAATAGTGGGACCCATATATATATACAATTAGTATTATATATATATGTGGGTCCCACTATTTCATGTGTGTGTAGGAATCTTCTTCTCATACAAAATGAGAAATATAAACCCATATATATATATATATATAAATGTAAAAGTTTATAGGAGGTTTATTATAAAGTTATAAAAGTTTAAGTTATTTACATATGACATAAAAGTCAGGGAAGTTTTGTAAGTAGAATCTAATCTATTTAAAACAAATTGAAAAAATAACTATCCTAATATTTAAAATTATACATAAGTAGGTTACCAAAAAAATTCCAAATTGGTTTGTACTTCATTATTCATGCTTTAAATTCCTTGCAGTTCACGTGCGAAATCGATTCTTAAGGTAATAATTAATGTTTATAAAGCTCTCTTATGTTCTGGATCTTTTGCTTTCCTTCAGATAAGGATAAAATATTACGGTCCCATAAAACTTTTCCAGCTTAGCAGGCCCCATATATGCTTCAAATAAAGGCACACACACAAAGGTGAACATGTGTCCTTTAAAGATTTATTAGCATTATACGACAAACAAATTATTAGGTGCTGACCAGTAAAATATTTTAAATCTAATTAAATAATTATTTTTTCCCAATATACAGAGACAGTCTGTAGTTATCCAGATAAGTAGGCATATTTGCCTTTATATCTTTTTTTATTCATAATTTGATGTTATAGGGTAATTACTAATTAGGATAGATTATAGGGAAAATTGAAATAAAACACATAGAGAAAATAATATTTTCTATAAATGACCATAAAAATTTTAATTATTTAAAAGGACTGGACATTATAATATAAATTTAAAATTACTAAATTTCCCCCGACCAAAAATTTCCTACTTTATCTCTTGTATTCATAGTTAAAAATAGTTAACATACTAAAACTGCCTATGATATTATGACTGTATCTTTTTTTTAAAAAAAAATCAATATATTATCTATTTTAATTTAACAATGGTTAAACTCACATTTTTAATATTTAATTTTCACCAATATATATCATCAAATTGTCCTATTTATATTGATATCAATTAAGTTGTTTTTATTAAGAAAAACTAAATTTATTTCATATTTTTCAAAATATAATAGATTATTTATATTTTAAAATTTTATTAACATTAAATGAATTTTTAACTGACATAAATTTCTTCTAAAATAAAAATAAATCATATAAACTTTCTTGCTTTAACATATAGAATAAATTATAAGAGACTTTGAGTTTTATTAAAATTATATTTTTTTAATTAAATTTTTTTGTTGATTCTAAAAATTATATTTTTACAAGATTGAAGAATGTGTAATTTTTATCCACCGATATATGTGTAAGTTGTGGAAAATGAAAATTAAGAAAACTGTTATTTAATTTATTGAAATTTAGAATTTTGTTTTAATTTAAAAAATAGTATGCGGGAGAAAATGTAGGACGGAATGCATGAGAATTTATTAGGGACATTTTAATATTTTTGTATTTGGTGATTCTAAATAAGTATAATTTTTAAGGTTTCTTAATAAATATCTTTCCCTTAGGTTCTTTCATTCTAATTTTCCCTAGATTATAATACCTACTTTATTATTATTATTATTTATTTTTTTTTTTTGCTTAGAGCATTCGGTGTAACAGGGCAAGCCATCTTTCAGACACATCAACGGCCTCAGACTAATCCAAACCAAGACCAGGTTGGCCCTTTTCGGGGGGAAGCCTCTACCACACACGCACGCTGCATTCCCACGTCTCGAACTCAATACCTACTTTATGTTAATCTCTCTACGTGGCATTCTAATAATAAGTAGGAGTAATAGTTTCTCCATCCTTTTAAATTAAACTTTTGGCTTGTTGCTATATTTTACAAAACTGAATCATAGCTCAATTCCATATTAGTTTTTGTCCATCACGGGTAATGCATTAATCCGTAAATTCCGTATTATTACTATTTAATTAATTGATTTAATAAGATACTATTGCCCAAAAGGGATATATGTTTTGCCAATTTGGGTTGCATGATTGAGTGAATAGGATATGGAATCAATATAAATATATGACATCTGGCAGCAACAACAGGAAAAAAAAAAAACAAAAAAAAAAAAAAAAAAAAAAAGACAGTACGTAGTAAATCTGATGATTTAATTAATTGATAATATGATCTAGACAAAGATAAAATTCATTGACAAATTAATATATTAAATATATAAACTTTTAAGACATGTATATATATATATTAAATAAATCGGCTTTTTGTTTGCTTCTACTCAACGATAAAAAGTACTGGGTTCCCAGTAACGCACTGAGCACATGCATACACATGAAGACATTTTTGCATTAAAAAAATTTCACAGATTCAGTTCAGCAAAGAGATAGCACATAGAACGAGACAACAATACTAAAATAGTATAATTTTTTTCTTTAAAAAAACAAACTTGGGGGTCTATACGCTATGCAATAAATTAGAATAATATATAAGTACTGTAGACGTAGGGGCAGTTGGTAAATAATGTATATTATAAGTGGATTAGTAGTAGTACTTTATAGAATGGTTAGTATTTTAGTAAATTAAAGCAGAATATATCTTCTCGATCTCAAATGAGAATTTGACACAGCAATTTATGAAACTTCCTTGATAATAATTGTTGATATTCATTTATATATATTTTTTTTAAAAAAATCTACATGTCATTATAGTTTACCTCTATTTTGAATTAGGGAAAATCCTGGGGTTGAAATGTCAAAATTCAAATTCATCTATACACTTTCAAAAATTACTGATCAGGCCTAGAGGCTTAATGAAGGATTTCTAAATTTTGTTAAAAGATCATGATACCCCTACATAATCAAAAAAAGGAAAATTGAATGTAGATGTAGGAATAATTTCAGTTTAAATTTCGTATTTTACTTATAAGTATATATTTATTTTTTAAAAAAAAAACTGTAATATTGATCTATATATAAAATTATTTAAATTTATATATATACACATATCTTAATCATAATATAACAAATAAATATATGGATTCTCTCGCTAGCCATCTAATGCAGCAATACAAAATATACTTTTTAAGACTAAGATGAATTTTTTTGAGAAATTAAAGAAGCTAATTAAATTACTTTTGAGTATTTTTTAGGGTGAAAGAGCAAAAATACACATAACATTTTCTCAGGAACGCCCAAAGACCACGACCTTTAACTAGAACAAAAATACACACGACGTTACGTTTTGGGAGCGCCCAAGACCATTTGTTAGTCAGCGTTAGTCAACCGTTAGTTGACCGTCAGATTAGATGGAATCCGACGTCGCAATGACGTGGCGCTTAGCCTTGCATGATTGACATGCGACGTGGAATAAAAAATTTTCAAAAAATTAGGAAAAAATTAAAATAATTAAAAAAATTTCAAAAAATTCAATAAATTAGAAAAAAAAATCAAAAAATGAGGAAAAAATTAAAATAATTATAAAAAATTCAAATAATTAGAAAAAAAAATTCAATAAACTAGAAAAAAAAAATTCAAAAAAATGAGGAAAAAATTAAAATAATTAGCAAAAAATTAAAAAAAATTAGGAAAAAATTCAAATAATTAAAATAATTAGAAAGAAATTAAAATACTCCCTCCAAGTGGGCCCCACCACCGGCCACCCTACCCCGCGACCAAAATAAGAAACTAACAAAATTTTAAGACACTTTTGAATACCTTTACAATTTATTATATAATCCCTCCGGTCCTAATTATAAGACAATATTTGAGAGTTTGTTTTGGTCCTAATTATAATACAACATTCTAATTTTTGTCAATTTCTTCCTAAAAGATGCATATTGATATAAATGAGGGATTATGTGAAATCATTAAGGTAGTTGAGGTACAAAATTTATATAAGGGCATTTTAGAAAAATAAGTAAAATCAACTAATTCGACCGCTGGCGAGTGAGTGGCGGCCACCGGCAATTGATTGCCGCCGCCGGCCGTAGGGTGGCTGGTGGTGGGGCCCACTGGCGGGGTATTTTAATTTCTTTCCAATTATTTTAATTTTTTGAATTTTTTCCTAATTTTTTGAATTTTTTTCTAATTATTTGAATTTTTTTCTACTTATTTTATTTTTTTCTAATTATTTTAATTTTTTTTGAATTTTCTAGTTTATTGAATTTTTTTCCTAATTATTTGAATTTTTTTTTAATTTTTTCCTCATTTTTTGAATTTTTTCTAATTTATTTTATTTATTTCTAATTTTTTAAATTTTTTTCAAACTATTTTAATTTTTTTTCCTTTTTTTTAAATTTTTTTCCTAATTTTTTGAATTTTTTTCCACGTCAAGCATGTCGGTCAAGGCGTCATCACCACGTCATCGCCATGTCGGCGTTCCATCCAATCGACGGTCAACTAACGGTTGACTAACGTGTGTGGTCTTTGGACGCTCCCAAAACGTAACGTCGTGTGTATTTTTGTTTCAGTTGAAAGGTCGTGGTGCTAGGCGCTCCTGGGAAAAAAGGTTATGTGTATTTTTGCTCCTTCACCCTATTTTTTATTTATATTTTTTTTCTCCAAATGAATTAGTTCGAATAATAAACTAATATACAATTTAAGGATACACAACATATGATATAATTAAATAACTTATTTAACTTTCTTAATCTTTCTCAAAAAATTCAATCCAGTCTTAAAATAAGGACCGGAGGGAGTAACATATAAAATGACTATAAGAATAAAATGGGTGGATTCATTGAGCTACTCCAATTCCACAACCTGACCAATATCCATTCTGATGTTTTCATATTCAATAGTAATAATTGTATATTTTGAAATTATGTTTTTATTTTTCAATTTAATGATAGATTAAAACATGTCATCCGTGACTTCTAAAAGTTTTTTTTTTTTTTTTTTTTGCTTCTTTAATAAATTTACATACTTATGTACTTAAAGAAATAAAATTAGATATAATATTTTCAGAAAAGTCTCAAGAAAACCAATATGTATTTTTTTTAACTGAAATTGAAAATAAAATATTACTTTAATAAGTAAATCAATTTGGCTTCATGAAGTCATGTAAGCATATTATTTTAAGTAAACTGACAATATATTAAAGGAGGAAAATTCTTACTTCATTTTAAAATTTTAAAACTAAAAATAATTTAATAAAATAGCGGATTAAATTGTAATTTAATTAAATTGAGAGAAAATAAAGGGTTAAGGTGCAACTAGCATCCTAAGTATTTTTTTCAGGTGCATCGAAGCTATAAAGTATTTTGTGATACACCCAATACCCTCAAGTATTTTTTTGGTGCGAGCACCTTGAAGTATTATTTCAATTGCGTCCAATACCATAAACTATTTTTTCGGTACATCTAATACCTAAATTATTTTTTAGGTGCATCTATAACCCTAAATTATCTAAATTAAGTGCAAAATTAAACAAAAAAGTATTTCGGGGTGATGGAAACTCTGAAAAAATATTTCATGGTGATGGGTGCACTACAAATTACTTTATGGCACGAAATGCACATGAATAAAAATACTTCGGGATGTTAGTTGCATCTTAACTTTTTTATTTTTTTCTCAATTTACACTAAATTACAATTTAATAATTTATTTTATTAAATTATTGTTATTTTTAAAATTGTAAAATAAAATAAAAATTTTCCTCCTTTAATATATTATCAATTTACTTAAAAAAAATGCTTACATGATTTCATGAAGCCAAATTTATTTACTTATTAAAATTAATATGTTTTTCAATTTCAGTTAAAAAATACATATTGGTTTTCTAGAGATTATTCTGAAAAATATTATATCTAATTTTATTTGCTTAAGTAAATAAGTATGTAAATTTATTAAAGAAGCATAAAAAATTGGGAAAATCTACTTGATTGCCCAAACTAACAAAAAATCTAAAAAAATGCCCAAGAAAAAGTCACATGTTAAAAAAGGCCCCAGGACCTTTTTTGGTATTATTTCATAAACGTTAACAACTAAATCAGTACCATTAACAACTAAATCAGTACCGTTAACAACTAAATTAGTAGCATTAACAACAATATCCTAATAACTAAATCAATAACATTAACGACTAAATCAGTACCTATTAACAACTATATCAGTAGGCGTTAACAACTAACGTTTTATGAAATAATACCAGAAAAGGCCACGACATTTGTTTTGTAACTTTTTTGACATGTAACTTTTTTTGGGCCTTTTTTGACATTTGTTTTGCTAATTGAGGCCCTGAGATGGATTTTCTCTAAAAAATTGAAAATGTTAGAAGTAGATGACACCTTTTACTTTATCATTAAATTGAAAAATAAAAACACAAATTCAAAATATACAATTAGTACTATTATCTATGGAAACATCAGGATGGATATTGGTTAGGATTGTGGGGATAAGAATGAAAATTCTAAATGCCACTCTGCACATAAAAGATTAAACCACGTCATTGGAGAGCAACGGATGGCAGCGGATATAACCCGCTGCGGAGAGAAGCCAATCCTGGAAAAAAGATGCAAACCGCGAAAAGGCAATTGCAGACAAACTCTTCCATAGACTTCGATGAACTTGTTAGTTCTCTACGTGTTTTGATAATAAATGGCAATTGTAAATCCAAAAGTTTGTTATTGATTTAAGCCAAAGTGTTTTAATTTGAAAGATAACTTGGTTCAATAACAATATAACTTTTTGTACTGAAGAGTCAGAGTTTAGTAACTCGAGTCATAACTCTCTAAGTCAAAAACCAAATGATCTTTGAATGAAGTGACTCGAGTCAAGGTCATATGCTCAAGTTATAGTTTTTGTAAAATCAATTTGTGAAAAGCTTTTGACTCAAGTCAAGCATGTGTAACTCGAGTCAGTTGTCTCAGCTTTTCAAATAATATTCATTGTTTAAAGATGACTCGAGTCAGTCATTTAATGACTCGAGTCATGGTCTGTTTTCAAGTTTCTCTAAGTCCAAAACCCAATAGCAGCTTTTTGAGAAACTGATATAACTCGAGTCAGATATGATTTAACTCGAGTCAAGTGAGTTACAGAGAGCTCTAAATGAATTTTTGAAAAGGATGACTCAGGTTAAGTCAGTATGGCTCGAGTAAAGTTATTTCTAAAAATTTGAAAATGAATCAGTGACTTGAGTCAAATGAGTATGACTTGAGTCAACAATGGATGACTCGAGTCAGTATTCTCAGCTTTTGAAATCCTTGTTCTTGTAATCTGTAAATCTCTTTATTATACTTTGGGTACTTCATATTATTGATTATTGCTATTCCTAACAAAGTTTAATCAGTTTGCTAATGAGTTTCAGATAAGTTTAACATTGTTTAAACATCAAATTACTCTAAAGCAATTTTGTGTCAGAGGTGCATTAAATGCTTAATAGAGACGAAGCATGAAAGTGGAAATTGATTTCCTGAGCAACCATAAAGTATTCCGACCATTTCCATTCAACATTCTAACTGAGTCTCAACGGACAAATGGAATGAAGAATGTCACAATGAATAACGGCTAACATCGGAAGAATACGAAGAGACGGAGTAACGTTCGACTTCAACAGATATATTCATTACACTCAACAGCTTATTAATCTCTCTTCAACAGTCATTAATGCCATCAACTATAAAAGCTAGAAGCATTCAATTCTTCAACTACCAAAAATCTGCGCATTCAATTAGCAATTTAAGCATTTACTATTTCTACTCTTATATGTAATATCTCAAACTTTGGACCCTGAAAATTGAAAATAAGCCTAAATTAGGCAAACTACTAAGCCCTGTTTAGGAAGTATGACATTTCCTGGACAGATAAATATTCTCTGCATGTTTGAGGAAAATGGGAAGAGAAAACTAGGTGATTTAAGTCATGTTCAGACTCAAATTCAAAATACGGGTCCCACAGTGATTAATCGGTAGAAAAAGGACCAATAGGGACCAGTTAGGGGCTTCTTTTGCACTGAATGAGACAAATATGGGGCCATATTAGAAATTAAAAAGGTGCCACATATGTATATCCAATCAGGGGAAAATATCTCAAAAATATGAAGAAAATTGCAAAGGGTAACACCCTGTTGGCCAGCAGGACCCACGCGGACCGGTAGACTGAGAACTGGATTAATTAAGTGGGAAAAATGAAATTAAATGTAGGGGATCAGATTTGTGGGCCCCATTATGTGCCACATAGCCATCTAATTATTAAAATATTTTCTTGGGGAAAAGAAAAGAAAGTCGGTGTAAAAGTCAAAA
Organism: Acacia acuminata; assembly: GCA_019022655.1. Taxonomy (NCBI): domain Eukaryota; kingdom Viridiplantae; phylum Streptophyta; class Magnoliopsida; order Fabales; family Fabaceae; genus Acacia; species Acacia acuminata. Next base: position 941,545 of record JAFJYI010000223.1, read on the forward strand.
CCGGGTCCCACGTTTCAGATAAAAGGACAAAACAGGAATAATTGTGCAAAAATTAATTGGAGCAGGTATGTGGGCCCTAAATGGCGCCACATATGTACTTTTGGGCTGACCAAAGTACATGGGAAAATTTAGGAATAATTAATCAGTTTTGGGCCACAAGTGTAATTTATAAAAGTTTCGGGTTAAAATGGGTAATTTGCCCCCAAAAAAGAAAATATCTAGATATTTTGGAAAGAGTTTTTGACACTTGGCAGCAGCTGGACACCTCTGTAATTCTCTAGATTTTCTTGGGGAGAAAGTCAAAAAAAAGCCAGATGAATTCCATTAATTACTGGACAGGGTTTTACCACAGTTTTTTAGGACAGATCGGTTACTTTTCCTATTATTAAATATGTATGTTTTCTCTCTCCTAAAGCAAGGGGAGCATGAAATTTGCAGAGGAAGGAGAGAGTGTCTAGCCAACCTCCATAGCCAAGATCAAGCTCCAAGCACCTAGGATCATCAATCAAGCTTCCAAATCAGGTAAACACCGAAAACCCGCACCTTTGGAACTTAAACTTGTAGTTTTCGTCCAACTGGTTGGGGCTTGGTGTAGGGGTCTGATTTTTGAGTTTTTGATGGTCCCAAACTATTTAAAACGTGATTTTGTGTGGGGTTAATCTATGGTTTAAGTTTCCGAACTCGAAAACCCTGAAAACTCAAAAAAAAGCTTGCTGCCAGTAATCTGGGATTCTGGGCAGTGAAGCTTCAAATATGTTTTCAAAATAGTACACGACGTTTTTTTGAGCTGAAATTTTACAGGTGAAAATTAGACATCTGGGGCATCATTTTGATATATAATTCAATATATTTTTGATTTACCAACCGAGAGAAAATAATTTTTGAAAACGACTCTGGAAGCACCAGGATTTTTCTGACTAGAGGCTAAAGATTGAGCTCCACGATAAGATATGGAATGTTTTGGACTCTGAAACTATTTTTACTCCAAAATAGACATCCTAATGGTTCAAACCCCACTGATTTCATACAAATATTATTTTTTTGGAATTTATTAAAAATCATTGAAGTTGGCCCTGATGCACTGGATTTTCTGCCTAGGCTCGGATTTTGTGCTAAATGTAAGGGTATTTTGGTAAATACTAAAAATAGGGTATTTTGGTGTTATTTAGGACAAGGGCATAATTGGAAAGGTGATCAGGCACGATAAAAATATTAAGACGGTACAGTGCATACCCCACCAGGTAGTAACCGCCTTACTCAGATATCTTTATGTGTTTTGTTGTATGTTAGTGTTTGCCATGTGTGTTTTTCTTTGTATATGTTTGTGCCAAATATGCATACAGAGTTATATGATTCCTAGCGCTGAGGACGTTCAGTCCGAGGCCGGCCTTAATATGCGGCTGTACGGGTTGAGTTTTCAGTCCGGGGCTGGCTTAGTAAGGGCAGCTTTACAGGTTGAGAGTCCAGTGAGACCGAGGCTTGCCTTGGTAAGGCAGCTGTATGGGTTCTATGGATTGTGATGTATGTTTTACTGTGGTATGATCTAAATGCATATATGGTAAGTGTTTGGCATGCTCTTATATTTTTATCTTGAGTATTGACGGATACTCTGGGGGCCGTTTTCGGACTCCAGACGTTCTTGTAGACACAAGGGAGCGTGCCTGAGATAAAAGAACTTTTTTTGGAAAAGGTAAGGCCCAGCGGTGTGGTGGAGAATAGGGAATGCCCTATCATTTGGTATTCTATTTTTTTTGGGATGACTGTATATTGTTATTGGTATTTCATTTTGGTTAACTGTACCCTCAACCCTTCGGGGACTTTTACTTTAGGTTTGTTTTACTTTTACTAGTATGGTAATTGTCCAAACCGGTCATATGCTCTATCGTGCGCACTCTGATTTATAGCTAAAATGGACTAATAACTAAGGAAAGGTAACAATTTATAAGAAATCCCTCTAACCCGCCACCCAAAAGGGCGAGGTCGGTAGGGGTGTAACATTATAGATAATATCTTTGGATATTTAAATCTTCAATGTTTATACATCTTCTCTTTTAGGGAGTTCATTATTGATTATTAATCTTTGTAAGAATCTCAAAGTATTGAGACTTTGGGATTGAGACATTTGATTATAACTTGTATGGGGGAGTAAGTTCTAATAAGAGAATTACTCCAAGAGTTACAGTGTGTGTAATCATTTGAGTTAGTGAAATCCCGGAGAGTCTGGGGACTGGATGTAGGTCAAGGATTTGGACTGAGTCAATATAAATCCCATGTGTCCAACCTTTCTGTTGGGATCCGTACACGCAGCGGAAGGATTTCATCCATTAAAAACTTATGAATCCCTTGAGAGGATCTATCAACGGCATTTAAATCAAGTTAGAAAAGAACCGTACCTATGCGAATTAATAAGCGTCTCGTTCAATTCGATCTTGTAGGCTACCTACTCGATCAAAAAGAGTTGACTCTGTGAAATAACTCCCCCTACCGGTATTCACATCGAACAGTCTCCAACACCACGACAGCGTGCTAGCGCCTTCAGTATTTTCGCGTCTCTTCTTTTTCTCTAGGGTTTCTCGTGGCTTTTCTAATATGTTTTGCAAAATGTCCCATAGGTTTTTCAAAAACCCAATAGGCGTGTTATATCTTCAAAATTAATCCTTATTAATCTTGAAATTTCAATTTGGATTAAAATAAAATAATATATTAATTAAATCTATCCAATAGATCAATCTAATCTATTTATGTCATCCAAATTAAAAGCCTTTCGATTTAATTTATCTTTATAAATTAAATTTGAGATATGATATCTATCTATTTAATTAAATATGAGATACTATATCTCAATTGAAATCAAATCAAATATATGATATCTCTATTTGAAAATTAAATCGAGATACAATATCTCTATTTGTTTTAGATATTTAATTTATCAAATAAATTAAATACAAAATAAATAATATTATAATCTATATCAACAATATTATTATTATTTAATTTATAATTTATATTATAATATATATATATATATATATATCCTAAATTAAAGTTGTATTCATTAAATCTTGAGTCAATACCCTTTTTGGTCCCTGACAAAAAACGCGATCCCCATTTTGGTCCCTTACAAAACAAATGTCCTTTTTAGTCCATAAAAAGGAAGAATAAGGGTCGATTGGTAGATATTTTGATCCTCACAAATTTCCAAAAGGTCCTTTTTAGTCCCTTAAAAAGTACGAATAAGGGTCGATTTTTTTGTAAGGGACAAAATGGGTCCGTGTTTTTTGTCAAGGACCAGAAAGGGTATTTACTCTTAAATCTTAGACATATTTAAGATTCAATGAATCTAGACACTATTGCTCGTGTTGGGCTATTCTTGTGTGCGACCCTACAAGCCCATATGAGATTGGCAGCGGGTCAATACTGTATTAGCCCACTAGTCACAAGTGGACTCTAGCAAGACATTGCGACTACCCAATTCATATGGGGATCAATGATACGATACTACCTATTGTACAACCATGTCACGCCCCTTTTGTCACGCGATAATTTGGTCAAGGATGAGGCATGGATAATGTCAACTTCTTGTTCTTGACCATTACTTTCTCGATTCTTGAGTAGTCTAATAATTGAAATGGAAACTCCTTTCCATCGTAGTATGGCCATACATTTCTCAGACTCACTCATCGAGGGCCCAGTATTATGTTAGTTCTCTATGTGTTTTGATGATAACTGACCATTGTAAACATATGTTGAAGTTTGTCTTTGGTAAGTTGAAAAACTTAGTGTCAAAGACAAACTCGACTTTTGGATGCAAAACTCGAGTTTTGGACTTGACAGATAGTAGCTCAATTTTAATGAACTAAGAAAACTCTAGTTTGTGTATACAAACTCGAGTTTCGACATACGAGAGAGCACTCTAAGTTTTTCACATTAAGACAAACTTGAGTTTAGTTTTACAAACTCGATTTTGCATCATACAGAGACTCTCCAATATTTTCTAAAGTAATCAAAACTCCAGTTTGCAATTGGAAACTCGAGTTTTGGGCATACAGAGAGCCTCCAATGTTTTAAGCCAAAGAAAACTCCAGTTTTGATATGAAAACTCCAGTTTTCACTTGGATAGAGTTTTCAAAGGTTTTCATCTTTAAATGAAAACTTGAGTTTATATTTGGAAACTCGAGTTTATATTTGAAAGCTCGAGTTTTGGCCAAGCCGAGAGCTTTGCTCATTTCAGTGTTTTTGGAAACTCCAGTTTACATTGAAAACTCCAGTTTTGAGCTTTTGGACTTAAACATTTTTTTCACTATAAAAGTCCAAAACTCGAGTTTGTCATTAATCAACTCGAGTTTTGCTCATGTTCCAAAATGTGCTTCAAAGACAAAAATCGCGACGTTTGTCTGGAAGAAGAAAACTCGTGTTTCAGATGGAAACTCCAGTTTTGCTTCTGAGCACAGTTACAAACTCCAGTTTGGATAAACAAACTCGAGTTTATGTCGCTGAGTTTGAAAATCAAATTGCTCAACTTTGTGAAATCTTCCCGTTTGATCTTAATACTTCTTATCATCACTCATTACTATTCCTAGCTATGTTTAATTAGTTTGCTAATGAGTTTCAGATGGTTTAGAGAACTTTAAATGAAGATTTGAGCAAAAGCAAAAAGTGATGTTAGCACATTAAATGCAAAGTTCAGAAAACTTGCATCCTTTTGGACAATCATTTTACACACGTTGCAAAGGGATTAATGTTTCCTTTCCACATCCAGTAGCTGCTCTTCCAACGGATTAAAAGTCAAGAAGTCAAGCATAAACATCTGTGCAACTGGATTAACCAAAGAGTAGAGAGAGAAGAAGACCTAAGCTCATCCTAATCTTTTTGAATGTCTCCAACAGTTACATTAGGGATTTCAACGATCATTTGATGCTCTCTTAGTATATATAGAGTAGCATTCAATTCTTCTCAACAACTAATATGCTAAAAACGAATTGCATTCAAGTTTACCAACTACTCTTTCAGTTTTCACTTGTGAAGTATCTTTTGATACATTGATTTTCAGTTATTATATTTATCCACTCTTAGAGAGAGTTCATTTATTGTAAGAATCTCAAGTCTGGGGACTTGAAGATTGGGATATTGATTGCAACTTGTAAGGGGGAGTAAGTTCTAGTGAGAGAATTACTCTAGAGTTACATAGTGTGTAATCAATTGAATAGTGAAATCCTAAAGTGTCTAAGGACTGGACGTAGGTCAAGAGGTTGGACCGAACCAGTATAAATTCTCTATGTCTTGCTTATTCTTTCATACCCTGCTCTACTCTGTTTTAGTATTCATAAACAAAGTAATTAGAAAAGAATTTTAAAATCCCCAATTCACCCCCTCTTGGTGATTAAGCTCCACTTTCATATTATCTCTCTATAAATATGAGAGACAAATTTCATCTTGACCATTCACATTCCTCTGCATGAAAACCACTGATCCCGATCAAAGCCTTTATCATCACTCGGTCAAAGGTGACTTTTGACTAGGTCAAAGATCAGTGACTCATCTTATAGGAATCCATGATAATCTTAGGTCAAAGGGCATTGTGACGTGGTTATACATGAGAAAAGCTTATGACTAAATCCATGCAGCTTTCTCATAGTGGGTCGGTCCAGCACCTTGTACTCTTACAAGTGCCTATGACTTTGATTCGTATCTCCACACCTCATCAAAGTCATACTGGTCTTATTTCACCTTCGCTCCCGCATAGATGACCGACCAGAGACATTTAGGATAATCTATAAGATATATCTAAGGATACAGTTATCACTATAAACATGCAAACAAAATGATAACTAAATGGAGAATAATTTAAATGACATTAACATTTAAAGTACAATGACTTGCCCCTAGGGCGTAATTTCCAACACTTTCTCCATCGCTCTCTGTTATACTTTGTTTTGTTAGTCAATTTCAGAGGTTTCAAAGAAAATTTTAAACCACCCAATTCATCCCCCCTCTTGGTGATATTCCATGTTTCAGAGCTATAATTTTTTTAAAAATGAAAATAATAGTATTGAATGAAAAGGGAATGCATATTGAAAATTGAAACCAAACGATGCAGGGGAAGGACATACGAATTGAACCCCATATTGGTGGAATGATCCTTGTAAAGAGATAATTAGCGAGTAGAGGTGATTTAGGGAAAAAGAGATGGCTTGAGGGGGCAATATAGTCATTTAACAACATTATATAAAAAAATCCCTTATTAGGCCTCTAGGCTTGATAAATAATTTGTTAAAATTGTAGACCTGAATTTAAATTTTAGTATTTTAACAAGATTTATATAGGATTCTCCCTTTGAATTAAGTCCGTATAATTTATGTTGTTTAAATATTGAAGGACATATCATTAAAGTCCATTAACATTCTATAAATTAAAATCAATGATTTTAAAAGAAATTACAAATAATGATTTTTACACTCAAGGATGAATGCTGGTAATGGATCAAATTATAAGGACATAATTTAAACAAAATAAATTGTAAAAGCTTGATTCAAAATTGTGGTAAACTATAAAGTTTTAAGGATTAATTTTTTGGACAATGATACAAAAATACACATGTGGTTTTTTCAAAAGTGCGTCTAGCACCAAGTGCTTTTTTTAACTGCAAAAGTGACTACTTAGTTATAAGAGTGGAGCAAAAGTCACAGATTCTGTTAAACGTAGATGACGGAGTTAACTTCAATCTAATGGACGTCAGTTATATTTAACAGAATTAGTGAGTTTTGACCCATTTTTGTAACCACTTAGTCACTTTTGCACCTAAAAAAACACTTGGTGTTGGGCGCATTTTTGAAAAAACCACATGTGTATTTTTGCACCTTAACCCTTAATTTTCTTCCTTCTATTTTTCATATAAAAGATTTTCTTTTTTTAATACTTGGGTGGTTTTGTAAAGTCTTTTTTGATCCACCTTGTAAAAGTCTTCATTCTATAGTCTTTGAAGGGGGAAAACAACTCAATTCTACGAGATAGAGTTCGATCTAACAAATATGGGTAGTCTCTCATAATGTAGTGAACCTATATTTGAATCCTTACAAGGAGATTTGCTTACATTTTAGTGCACAAAAATGCATCGAATATAATTACCTCTAATAAAAGGATAACTACACTCAAAGTTGTCAAACTAGCAAGTTTAAATAAACTCATCAGTGACATGAACTCAAATTATAAATTTGTAAGAGTTTATTTTTATAATTAAATATGCATCAATAGTGTATAATTAAATAATTAAAATAAAAATGACAACAATTTAATTTAAATGTATTTTTAATCCAAATAATTGAAATTAAATCCATCAACATTAATAATTTTTCATACTTAACAAAGAAATTTCAATAAAATTCATATATAAAGTCATTGAGCATAATCAGATCGAAAAAGTTAACGTGAGTTTAAGAATGAGTTAATATGATTTTGTAAGCTAGAAACGTAAAAACGGTGAACTCAGTGCATAAACTCGCGAGTTTAACGAATTTACAACGGCACGAGTTTACTAGTGACTTGACACGATTTCGTAAGCTAGAAACGTAAAATGTTTAACTTAAAGAATCAACTTGCGAGTTTGACAACAATATCTATATTTATTAAAAACACAATACAATCTATTCAATCACATCAACCAATTAAGGGATAGTTGTAATATATTTTAAGGGAAAAGAGTTAGTGGGGCATTAATTCTAGAAGTTAATGATATCTCAATGTTGGATGAAAAGATATGATCTTTCATTAAAATACAAATGTTTAATTCATTGCATAGTTTACCACATTACATTATTTTTTTTGTGATTAACAAAAAATAATTAAATAACTTAAATTAAGGAAAAATCACAAAACATACAACTTGAACTTCAAAATTTAGTTTACAACAATAGTGATGAGACTAAAAAGAACAGTAAAGTAATTGACAACTCATTTTATTGTAAAATAACCTATTTGAGATTTTGAAATCCAAATAACATTTCCCTTAAACTAATCAACGCTTAAAAATTTAGGGAAAATTATGAAGGTGGAATATCACCTAGAGGGGGGTGAATAGGTGATTATGAAATTCTTTCGCTAATTGCTCAAGAACACTTAAGAGAGAAGCAGAGAGAAGAGCAATGAACACAAGAGGTTATACTGGTTCGGTCCAACTCTTGACCTACGTCCAGTCCCCAAAAACACTCTGGGATTTTACTATCTCCAAACTTGATTACAGACTCTGCAACTCTTGAGTAACCCTTTCACTAGGACTTACTCCTCTTTACAAGTTGTAATCAAATGACTGTGGACACAATTACACACTTTGTAAACAAAGGATGATCCTTTCACTCTCGGACTCACTCCCCCTTACAAGTTGTAATTGATACACCCACACTCAAGATACCTCTATCTTGAGATTTGAAGGAATTGTAAAACAAATGATAAAACTTTCTCACAGAGTAGATGAGTGATAAACACTGAAGCTCAATAATATCCACAGATATATACAGAAAATAAATTGAACGCTTTGAATGCTTTGTCTGTGTATGCGTCAGTTCTCATCTTGGTGAATTCAAACCTTCGGGCTTTTATACTAGTTGAAGCTTGAGGACCATTGAAGCATTTGATTCTGTCTGTTTGAATGTTTGAATATGTCCGTTGAGAGTCTTGAATGTATCCGTTAGACAGATGATGCATTCGTTGAGGATTTCGTCGTCTGAGTACTTAGGTGGAATGCACAGAGTTGACATTCTCTTTCATTCTTTTTGTTATGCCCGTTGTGAAATGGCATTTAATGCGAAGTCGAAGAATATCAGAGTCGGCTTAACTTCATTCAAAATATCGGTATCCGAGAATATCACGGTTTAGGTAGTAGCATTTAATGCCTCTGACAGATGAGATTGCTTTACTCAAATCCGCCGGTGATCTATGCCTGAGTAATCTGAAACTTATGAACAAATTGATTAAAAGCATTTGATAATCATAATAAGTAATAATCAGAAGAGATATTGATCCAATCAATGATTCCTGAATCTCGTAGACGATGATTTGAAAACAGGGATGGATATGCTCGAGCAATGATCTATGCTTGCTTGAGCAAGCCTCTTTGAATTGCTCAGAGATTGGTCTTTGGTCGCTGATGCTCGAGCAACAAAATTCCTTTGCTCGAGCACGTTGCTCATGCTCGGGAAAACTTCACTTGTATTAGGTGAAAGTGCCTCAGAGATGCTGATGCTCGAGTAAGAATTCTTGTCTGCTCGAGCATGGTGCTCGAGCATGAATTAGATCATGCTCAGGCAAGCTTCATTTAACAATGAAATCACATGTTGCTCGACCTTGCTTTGGGCAACCTTTTTCTTCTGCTTGGACAAGAGTCTTCCAGAGGCTAAGAATCAGAATACGATTGATATTGCTCGAGCATGCATTTACCTTTGCTCGAACATGGTGCTCGAGCAAGCCATTTTCATGCTCGGGCAAGCGACTTTCAGAGATAGAGAATGAAGAGTCGATCGATGTTGCTCGGGCACGTTTTTCCTCTGCTCGAGCATGCTGCTCGAGCAAGCCTTTGTTTCTACTCGAGCAAGACTTCCCAACTCAGTGAAAATGTTGTTGCTCACGCTGTTGCTCGAGCAAGCTCCATTCTCTGCTCGAGCATGACTGTCCATCTTGCATTTTTCTGCTATGCGCTCAAGATGCTCAAGCATTACAAATACCTTGCTCAAGCATGATTCTAGTTATAATGATGTTGCTTGAGCATGCTTTTACCATCTACTCGGGCATGACTCTTCAACTTGCAATTTTGCCATTTCCACGATGATGCTCGGGCATGCCAATTGTTCTACTCGAGCATGACTGGATAATTGTGAGATTATGCTTGGGCATCATGTTCTTTGAAGCTTCTGATCATATGTGAATAAGCATAATACTCTCCAGTACAAAGCTTCAACTTCCAGAGTATAGAGACTTTCAAGAAGCAATCACACTGACAGCAATTTCCAGCGAGCATCACGTCTTCGGTAAAAATCCAAATTTAGAAAATCATCCCATCTCAGAAATCTCTTCAAATATTCCTTCTATTTCAATAAGAATCAACTCCAAACTAGTTTTATTTCGTCCATTAACATCAGATGAATGGAGGTTGTTCTTGATCAATGTTGATTGCAACATCCTGAACATACTGTCAACTTCAAAACATCATAAATCCTTCAATTGATCTTGGTTTTCTATGTTCTTGATGTTTTTGAAAAGGTATTTGAGTCTAGTTTCCAATGCCACCAATTTCAGCTTAATCGGATTTGTAGTTTGTGAGATACACTCAAATTACCGAAGATTGGTCTGGACTATGACGGTGATTCTTATTGCAACTTCAAAACTTCATAGATATTTGATCTGAACTCTTTTGGGCTTGAATTTTATATCACAATGACGCATTGGAAGTCTAGTTTCATATGTCACTGATTTCACGTCAATATGATTCCTAATTTGGGAGATATCGTTGAATTACCAAAGGTCGCCAGAAACAGAGCTGAACAGAGTAGCTGAAAAATGATGTTACTCGAGCAAGCCTCTTCTTTGTGCTCGAGCAAGAACGGATTTTGGCTAAAAAATGATATTGCTCGAGCATGGCTCCTCTTGTTGCTCGAGCAAGGTACTGTTTAGGTGAAAAATGATGTTGCTCGAGCAAGGAACTGTTCATGCTTCAACTTGCTTATTTAACTTTGAATTGATCCGTTCCAACTTCTATTTGATCATAGGAGCTTGAATATTGATATTCTCATAATATTTAACATGTTCTTCTTTCTTCAAACTCCATTTTTTATCATTCTTCATTGTATTAAACTTTACATCTGCATTAAATATAAAAATTAGTCAAAGTAGAAGATAAATGTAGTATGCAAACTTTTTGCTTTGATAATGACATCAATATAAGACATCATCAAAATTAATCATAACTAACAAATTATAATAAAGGACCTAAGAAAAATAATATTTATTAAGAAGGACCAAAAAATGGTAATAGGACCGAGAAATTAAAACGTTAAAATAAAAATACAAAATTTCCCTTTTTCTAATTTTCTATATTCTCTAATTAAATCAATCTGGATCGATTGATGGATAATTATACATAGAGACAAAATCGAATCTACTAATTAAATCAGAATTTGGTCTCTATGTGTGATTATTCATCAATCATTCTAGATTCTAATTTAATTAGAGAAAATATAGGAAATTTGCTAAGGGCAATTTAGTCTTTCTATTTTAATGTTTTAATTTTTAGTCCTTCAAAATAAGATATTATTTTTCTTAGGTCCTTTATTATAATTTTCTCAAAAATTTATTTAAATACATATTTTCATCTCTTTAAATGAATTGAATATCTATTATCATTATAAATAATATCTTTTAACATTTACTACCTGATTTTCTCTAGTCATTATGCTCTACTCAATTTTAGTATTGTTTCAATTATATCAAGAAGGTATGAATTTAAACAATGTGAACATTCTTCATTATTTTCATTAATTGCAGAGGCCCACATCTTATGTTTTTGCCAAGGAAACAAACCAGTCAATACACTAATTCATGGCAAGACTCCTATATAAATTTTAAAAAGATATTTAGAAAATAAAAAAGAAACGTATTTCTGTTTATTTTGAGAAGCTATTTTGAAATATGATAAATGAAAGAAAATGTTTTAAAACCACAAGGATGCCCATAAATATTACGGTACTCTATAAAATTTAAAAATAAGTAAATAATAAATTATTTATAAATGAAACATCCCCGAAGATATGATAAAATCAATCATGCCACTAAATAATGGAAATCCCGAGAACGTTGACACAGTTAACTCTTTGATGAGTGTAGTGCAACCGTAAAGACTGGCAAAAAAACTTTCCTAATCCGTTTAGACTTCAAATTCGAGACAGACCATTATCTTTCTTCATCACACTATAAAAGGGAAAGAAGCATCCAATTTGGCACGCAGTGAAGCCACACTCATCTTAACTCTTCACCTTCCTCCTTCATTGTTTCAGCCATTAATCCTCTTTTCCTAATCCCACGTGCTTTCTTCTTCTTCATACCTGCACTCACTGGTCACTGCCTAACCTGTGTCTCTTTTTTCATGTTTCTGTTTTTACTGTCTTCATTGTCATATTCGTATGCTGATTCTCTCTCTGTCTTGTTCGTCCTTACCTTTTTTTTGGTCCCCTTTCTGGCTTTTTCCTTTGGCCAAGAACAAATCATTGTAATGTTCTCTGAATCTTACTGACTCTCATTGTTTCATCCATGGCTCTTGCTGTTGATACTACATTGGGTATTCTCAATGCTGCTTTCTTCATCGCTTTATTGTTATGGATTTTGATTGATAGTTTGAGAGAAAGCAGGCGTAGCGATGTTGTGTTTTTGAAACACGTACCAGAACGATTCGCCGTTTTCTCTGCAATCACGCTTTCCATTCATGCTGTTCTTTCGGTTTTGAACTTGGCTTTTGCGTTTCATGAGTATTGGAGCGAGAAAATCGTGTCGTATTGCTCTGTTTCTTTGGCTTTCACTTGGGTTTTAGCGACTTTGGTTTCGGTATACTCCGTGAAGAGAATACGCCGCCACAGCAAAACGTGGCCTCTCGTTTTGATTCTCTGGTGGTTCTTCGCCACAGTATGGGATTCAATCTTCGTTTCTGTGAAACTCGTCAAGAATTTCAAATCCTTGGATTTGTCTTTCTTTCTGTCAGAGGAAAACTTGGTGGATTTCGTTTCCTTTCCTCTGTTGTTACTTCTCTGGTTGAATGCTCTGCCTTCTGTATGGACTTCCAGTGAATCTGAACAAGTGTTGCTTCAAAAGGAGGAAGACGAAGATGAAGAAGAAGATAAGGAAGCATTTATAAAGGCTGGAACATGGAGCAAGCTCACGTTTCAATGGCTGAATCCTATTTTCAGGAGAGGTCAGATGCAGAAACTTGAACTTCCTCATATACCTTCAGTTCCTCAATCTGAAACTGCAGAATACGCTTCTTCCATGCTCCAAGAATCACTGCGAAAACGAAAACTCGAAAAGGGTTCATTGGCAAAAGCTATGGCTTATTTTATCCGGAAATCCTTGGCCTTGAATGCAGTATTTGCAGGTAAGTTTGGTTCTAGCTGGGAAATATAAATTTTTCGTTCCTGAGTTATATATGTTTTTAACTTTTCTTGTATTGGATCTAAAAAACAATAATATAATTTAATCCATAACCACACATTAGTCCCACAAGGATTAAAATATTGGGAAAAAAAGAATTAAAAAAATAAGGCAAATCCACATACTATACAGTACACGTAGAACTAATGACAAGGCATAGGAATTTTTTTTTTTTTTTAAAAAAAATCTTCATCCTAGTTTCATTGTAAGAATTTCTCAGAATCATTATTGGATTATTTTCCAAATGATCAATGATATTTATTTATGTGGGGCAGGTATTAACACAATGGCCTCTTATATGGGTCCCTTGTTGATCACAAACTTTGTGAATTTGTTGTCTGAAAATAATAACGATTCAAACATCCACTACGGGCTAATTCTTGCTTTCATCTTCTTCCTGGCGAAGACTGTGGAATCACTAACTCAAAGACAATGGTACTTTGGAGCCCAACGAATAGGAATCCGAGTCCGTGCAGCTCTCACTGGTCTAATATATATCAAATCACTATCAATCAAGTGTGGGGGACCAACACAAGGCAAAATCACAAACTTCATAAACGTGGATGTTGAAAGGATCGGAGATTTCTGCTGGTACATTCATGGAGTATGGTTGCTTCCGGTTCAGGTTGTTTTGGCCTTGGTTATCTTGTACAGGAATTTAGGATTCACACCCTCCATTGCTGCATTTGCTGTAACTGTTTTGATCATGGTTTGCAACACTCCCATGGCCAATATGCAGGAAAGTCTTCACTCCAAGATTATGGAAGCTAAGGATTCGAGGATTAAGGCTACTTCGGAGATACTAAAGAACGTAAGGATTCTGAAATTGCATTCTTGGGAATCCACATTTCTGAAGAAGCTGTATCAGCTCAGGGAAACTGAGAAGAGCTGGCTTAAGAAGTATCTTTATACTTCCTCAGCAGTGACATTTCTGTTTTGGACCGCACCAACTCTGGTTTCTGTGGTCACTTTTGGTGTCTGTATAATGGTGAAAACTGAATTAACTGCAGCCACAGTGCTCTCAGCTTTAGCAACTTTTCGTATCTTGCAAGAACCAATCTATAACTTACCTGAGCTTGTGTCCATGATAGCTCAAACAAAAGTGTCCATTGATAGAATCCAAGAGTTCATTAAAGAAGATGATCAAATGCAGTTCATGACTAAGCCTACATTGAAACCTTCTGATGTTGCCATTGAGATTAAAGAAGGTGAATACTCATGGGAAGCTGATGATCAATACAATAAGAAACCAACAATTCAAATTACAGAGAAGTTGAAGATAGAGAAAGGTCAAAAGGTTGCAATATGTGGGTCCGTGGGGTCTGGCAAATCAAGCCTGCTATGCTGTATGCTTGGTGAGATTCCGAAGAGTTCAGGGGTAGGAATTGAAGTATATGGAAATAAAAGTTATGTGCCCCAAAGTCCTTGGATTCAATCAGGGTCTGTAAGAGAAAATATACTCTTTGGCAGGAAAATGAACATGGAATTGTATGACAAAGTCCTGGAATGTTGTGCATTGCATCAGGATATCAAACAGTGGGAAGATGGAGATTTGACCATGGTGGGGGAGAGGGGTATAAACTTAAGTGGAGGCCAAAAACAGAGAATTCAACTGGCAAGGGCTGTTTACAATGATTCAGATATTTGTTTCCTAGATGACCCTTTCAGTGCTGTTGATGCTCATACTGGGACTCATTTATTTAAGGTAACTACTATTTACTTTCCACCAAAAAAACAATACTTATAATTTTAGAGCTTCTTTTTTCATTTGTGTTTTCTTGGACACACCATACACAGACTTCCATGGACTTGACTGAATATGCGATGTTGTGCAGAAATGTCTCTTAGAACTTCTATCTGAGAAAACTGTTGTTTATGCTACCCATCAACTGGAATTTTTGGAAGCTGCTGATCTTGTCTTGGTAAGCTACTTTGTATTTCCCTGAAGAATGTATTATATGTTTACGGCCTCTCAACGTCCATATACTTTTTATTGCAGGTAATGAAAGATGGGAAAATAGTTGGGTCAGGAAAGTATAAAGATCTGATAGCTTGTCACAGTTGTGAACTTGTTGATCAAATGGCTGCTCATAAGGAAACAATAAAGCAAATCAGACCATGCTGCGAGGATAATTCCTTATCCAAGAACTGTAAACCATTTCAAACGCCCCAAATTGAAGTAGCTCAAACAAACCTTGCCATGTACCTTGAAGAAAACAAGAATTTGGAGAGAAATAAAGAAGAGAAAGCGGAGACGGGTCGAGTTAATTGGAGTGTTTACTCAACTTTTGTCACCTTTGCTTATAAAGGTGCATTAGTTCCCGTTATTCTCCTATGCCAAATTGTCTTTCAAGGAATGCAAATGGGAAGCAATTATTGGATTGCTTGGGCTGCAGAACAAAGAAACAATGTTAGTAAAGGGGCGCTTATGGGGACCTTTGTTTTGCTATCTGGTGGCAGTTCCGTCTTTATATTGGGAAGGGCTTTGTTCATGGCAAAAATTGCTGTAGAGACAGCTCATCGTCTTTATCACGAAATGATTACATCAGTTTTCAGAGCTCCTATTTCTTTTTTTGATACTACTCCTTCAAGCAGGATCTTGAATAGGGTCAGTTCCCACTAATATTCTCGATTAGGTGGTCATTTACTTTCTTTTACGTAAATAGTTCTTGTAATTTATTTTTATATTGCTCTATTTTTATTGCAGTGTTCCACAGATCAAAGTACAGTAGATACAGATATACCATACAGACTAGCTGGACTTGTATTTGCACTCATCCAGTTATTGAGTATCATCATTCTAATGTCCCAAGTTGCTTGGCAAGTCATTATTTTCTTCATTGTGGTGCTTTCAATCTCCATCTGGTATCAGGTAAAATATATCTACCCTTGATATGAACCCAAAATAAATCACGAGGAAGCCAACTCTATAGTTAAATTCTCTTTATGAACGAAATATGTATCTTTGCAGGCTTATTACATTACTACAGCTAGAGAATTGGCCAGGCTGGTAGGGATCAGGAAGGCTCCAATCTTGCATCACTTTTCAGAATCAATTGCCGGGGTGGCCACAATTCGTTGTTTCAATCAAAAACAAAGATTTTATACGAAAGTTATGGCTCTAGCTGATGATTATTCTCGTGTGGCGTTTCATAATTATGCCACCATGGAATGGTTGTCTGTTAGGATAAACTTTCTCTTTAATCTAGTCTTCTTTTTCGTGCTTATCATCTTGGTTACACTCCCAAGGCCTGCCATTGATCCCAGTGAGCTCCTGCCCCTCCCCCTTCATCTTCTTAGCAGTTTCATGTATCTGATAAACAATCTATTTTCTGAATTCTCAGAAGTTAACTCTTCGGCAGAACAATAACTTGCATTTCATGTTTAATCTTGTGCTACTGTGATGTTTGTTACATGACGAATTGCTTTGTGTAATTTTCAGGCTTGGCGGGTCTGGTAGCTACTTATGGTTTGAACTTAAGTGTTCTTCAGGCTTGGGTAATATGGAACCTCTGCAATGTGGAGAACAAAATGATATCAGTAGAGAGGATACTACAATTCACTAAGATACCAAGTGAAGCTCCACTGATAATCCAAGATTGTAGGCCCCAACTAGAGTGGCCCAGGGAGGGAAAAATTGAGCTTCACAATCTTCACATACAGTATGATCCTGCAGCTCCTATGGTTCTTAAAGGTGTCACTTGCACCTTTCCGGGAGGCGAGAAGATTGGAGTTGTAGGGAGGACAGGAAGTGGAAAATCCACCTTAGTGCAAGCTCTCTTCCGAGTGGTGGAACCTTCAGCAGGACGTGTACTTATAGACAGCGTAGATATTTGCAAGATTGGCCTCAAGGACTTAAGATCTAGGCTTGGTATTATCCCTCAAGATCCTACCTTGTTTGAAGGTACTGTAAGGAGCAACTTGGATCCTTTAGAACAACACTCAGATCAAGAACTTAGGGAGGTTAGTATCAAAAGAACTCTCTTAATCTTATTATCTATATATCTCAGTACTGAAAAGACTTCAATGTACAGGTGCTCGATAAGTGCCATCTTGGTGATATAGTTAGGAAGAATCCAAGGCTTCTAGAGGCATCAGGTATAAATGTATACTCATAAGAGTAAATATATATATATTTATATATGTAATATCTATATATAACATGAAAATATACACGATTAACAGTTTGGAAGTTACTTGAATTTGAACAATTCTGCAGTGGCTGAGAACGGAGAGAATTGGAGTGTCGGACAAAGGCAGCTTGTTTGTCTTGCCAGGCTGCTATTGAAGAAAAGAAGAATTTTGGTTCTTGATGAAGCTACTGCTTCGATTGACACAGCGACCGATAATTTAATTCAGAAGACTATTAGGGAAGAGACAAGTGAATGCACAGTCATTACAGTGGCTCATAGGATTCCTACAGTTGTTGATAATGATCGTGTATTGGTCCTCGATGAAGGTATTTGAAGATTCATTGTGTCCAAAGAAGGAATTAGTGAAGAACATGTACTATCTTTATATATATATATATATATATTCATATCATATCATCTTATGAGTGCTAATAATCGGATATATATATATATATATATACAGGGAGGATTGCTGAGTTTGATCAACCCGCTAAATTGCTAGAGAACAATTCATCATCATTCTCAAAGCTAGTATCAGAATTTTTGAGGAGATCAACTGAAAGTGATTGCCAAAAGGACACATTGTGTAGATTCTGAAGAAGTCACTGACCAAAACTCAACCGCACATAACAAGAAGGGTAGATTGCTAAGAAACTTTAATTATGGCAACAGATTGGTGCTCCACGTTACTTGTTTGATTCATGACATTAGGGAATTTAGGATGACTACCTCAATTAGGAATCCTGACCTTTGACACAAGTCAATTACTTTTCTTGTGTCTCAATTATGATAAATATCATAACTTAGTGAAATTTTGGTGTTTGTAATAGTCTCTTTAGTTATTTACAATGTGAAACTTGGATTTTGTAACAGTCTCTTTAGTTATTTACATTGATTTCAATTGAAGTTGTCAATAATCTTATTGATAGATTAAGATTGAGGATATAATTTTCTTTACTTCGATCAAATAATGACAAGCATGCACTAAGTAGGGCATTTTCACCAAGATACAACCATTCCTTGTAGCTATCCAAAAAGAAATGAGGGTCAGTACATTAAGGCGATAACTATTATTTATTTATTTGATATATAACAATCCAGGTTCTTGGTAAGTGCCATCTTGCTGATTGATGAAGCACCGAATTTTGGGTTTAATTTAGGAAGGGAAGGGAACTAGAAATACTCTGTTATAGAGAGATAGTAAGTATCTCACTAATTAGGAGGATAGTCTGAGATAGATTCATGTTTTCAGGTCTAGTTAGAGGATGGTCTGAGGTTGTATTATTGTGTCATATGAATATTCCTCCAGGAATTTAAATTATCCACTATATGCCTAGGCATTTTATATCAGTCACTCATCATTTAAATGTTAATGTCAACACCGTCAACTCTGTTGATATTCCTAATACTATATGTCATCGGACATTACAAGTAGTAAGGAACTTGGGGTGTTATAGTTAGTTTACAACTAGTAAGTGAGAGTGAGTCCTGGTGAGGATTACTCTGTAAAGGTGCCAAGAAACTGGTTAATCTTGGAACGATAGTGAAAATCTTAGAGACGTTCTGGGGACTAAAAGTATGTCAAGATCTTAAGGCCGAACCAGGAGAAACCATTGCACACTTCAGTGATATTTCTCTAACTCTTTCTCTTTGATTTAATTGATTGTTATCTTCGGATTAAAAATTTTAATATCACCCAATTCACCCCCCCTCTTAGGTGAAACATTAGCACTAACAGTATGGCCTTGCGACAGTGGCAAAATTCTTTGTATGAAATGTTGATGACGCCTCTTTGACAAGAACTTTAGTTTTGTTAATATTATAAATGTTCTCTGGGAGGGAAGGGAGAGCTTTTTGGAAAAGGAAAATTGTTACAAAGGAGAGAAGTGTATATGACTCCATATTTTTTAAAAAGGATAAAAATACCAGAGATGTATACTCAACTTAAATGAGGGATAGTAAAGTAAAATTATCGAATTCTAAAATCTTATTTTTGGTTATATGACCTGATTTAGAATTTGTTGAATTTAACAACTCAAATTAGAATTTGAATAATTCAACTATCTTTTAAAGGGATTTTCCCTTTTTTGTCTTGGTACTGAGAAAATATATACTAGTATAGTAGCTGATATAGAGTTCAAAATAAGTATTGTGCGTTGCATTTATGGACAAATTTTTAAAATTCAATTGTACTTCCAATTGTTATACTTTACCAAATCTTATTTACTTCTCAAAATGAAAGGAAATAAAAGGATTAAATTTTTGTTTAAATATAAAAACAAAAATGAAAGGATAATTATCGTTTAAATAAATAATTTGATTGTGGATCTGAATTTGAATTTTGGTCGAAAGTATCTTCAATTTTTCCTTTTAAAAATAGAGGAGTAATGTGGCCTTTTAACAATATTTATAAATCCCTAATAAGGCGTCCCGGCCTTATTAAGAATTTGTTGAAAGTGTACACCTAAATTTATGTGATAGATAGGAATTGGAAGCATAGTTGACATTATAAATTTGACATTAGATGGGATTTGGCATAGTGCAAAGATATATAGCTTTTTTTGGTCTCTGAGAAAAGATATACTAGTATAGAAGCTGATATAGTGTTCAAAATAAGTATTGGGCATTGCATTTATGGACAAATTTTTTAAATTAGGCTAAAATATATTTTTAGTCCCTTAAATTTACATAAGGTGTTATTTTTGTCCCTCATATTTATAAAGTGCACTTTTAGTCTTTAAAATTTAACACCGTTACTATTATTAACAGAAAATGCTAATTGAGCGAAATTAAATAGTGACGAAACAAGCTTAAATTCTCTTTTGAAAAAAAAAAAAAAAAACCAGATTTCAATTAAAATGATAATAATTAAAAAAACTTAGGTTTTAATCTATTGTCTTATTTGACTATGAAGAAGGCTTCTTCATCTTCATTTCGCTCTCAGACGCAGAAAGCTCCGAGATTTTGCTGTCCTCTCTATGCTCATGTCATTGCATATTGTAATCTCAGAAAGAATGTGAGGAAGAATTCCCTAAATATATTGTTCAAGCAAGGCATCATTCGAAACATTAAACCCTAAGTTTTTTTTTTCAATTATTATTATCATTTTAATTGAAATCTGATATATATATATATTATAAAGTATGCTTGTTTCATACCATTACATAATCACCATTTAACTTGCTTAGTTAGTATTTTCGGTTAGTAACATTAACGATATTAAATTTTAAAGATAAACTAAAATAATATCTCATGTAAATTTAAAGGACTAAAAGTATACTTTAACTATAAAATTCAATTGTGCTTCCAATTCTTTCACTATATCACATCTTATTTACTTTTCAAAATGAAACCAAATAAAAGGATTAAATTTTTGTTTAAATATAAAAACAAAAATGATTAATTATCATTTAAATAAATAAATTGATTAGGAATTTTTTAATTAAAATTTAGAACCGAATTTGAATTTTGGTTGAAAGTATCTTCAATTCTTCCTTTTAAATATAGAGGAGCAACGTGGTATTTTAACAACATTCATAAATCTTTAATCAGACCAAGAATTTGTTAAAAGTGTATATCTAAATTTAGATTTTAACATGGATTTAAAAAGGATTTTCCTAAAGAGAAATGCTATTAACATTTTTTTATATCAATTTTCCATATAGATTGGAACATAACAGTCTACATTCACTAAACACCCGTAAGGTCATGATACTTTTGCTTTTGACAAGCATATTGCGCCTACCTCGAAATTAAGAATAGACAAAATGAAAATGTTCTTTTTTTGTTTTTTTATAATCCTAATGAAGTCCAATATTACATCTTCTAAGCATCTAGCTAAAGCCAACAAAAACTGTAAATATAAATTTATACAAACAACAAAATAAGCAGATCTCTAAACTAAATCACATCCGTCCAATCAATACAATACTACTTTTACTTTTATCTCATTTTCTCAATCAACGGCCCAGATTAAGCCAACGAGAGAAAATGAGAAAAGAGATATGGAGAGAATCTCCTTCACAAAAGTTGACCAAAAAAAATCAAAGAAAAATCAACGTGTGTTTATGAAAGTCATTGGCTAATGCAAAGCATATCAATATATTATTCAACAAATCAGCTGTGTGCCAACCAGATGCAAATTGCAAAACACAACCCCGACATATTTCATTTGTAGAAAAATAATTATGATCAATAATTCAGAGGTCCTTTTCCTCAATTCATAAAATCAAAATAAATCCAGAAACTAGTCCCCAGGGTCCATTTTGTAGGCCGGAGGGGAAGCTTTTGGGAATTGTATCAGTTTGGATCAGAGAAGAACTTGTTGATGGATGGCATGATCTCAGGGGACTTGTTGCGAACAAACCTCCTCAGGAAGTGTTGTGAGTATCTCTCACCCTCTGCGAAGTTCTCAAGCACTCCTGCAGCTCTTTTCTCTTTGGTTACCCTGAAATCAAATTGAAATTGAAATTCAACATTACTTCTTATTTAGGGCAAACATCTCCACAATTGCTATAAAAATTTTATTCCGCTTTATTGTTTTTGCTGGTAGTTTACCTACAAAACTCCATTGCAATTCGATTCAGTTTGGAATAGACCCATTCTCTGTTTTCTATACCAGGAAATAGAGCCGAAGCTAGGTTTCTATACATAATATGAGCATAGATACAATTCAAAAGGATTAAAATTATCTAACGGCGACCTAAAATGTCAATAAATTACAAGCAGTGGTAACCTAAGACCTGTTCAGGACTGATGAAAGAAAAATAAGAGAGAGAAATACCTGACTTCGGGATTGATACTGATATTTCTCACCAGTTGCATACCGCAGATCCCAACGGCGACACCAACTGCAGCAAAAAGAGGCCAGACCTGTTCACAATTGAAAAGAAAACAGGTTATAGTTAGATATGCAAATAAAAATCTCAGGAAGTGAAATACTAGATTCAAAAGCAGAACGCAATACAACAGTAGATCTGTCGACATCTAGTTCGATGCTTGGATCAGTAGAACAGATACATAAATATTAGCCGTATGTTTCGTGAAATAATCAGAAAAAATTTATCGAACGAAAAAACAAATAAAATAAAATAGCAGCGAAATTACAGAATAGCTTTAGATTAGTATTCGAACCAAAACAATCTATCCACAACAACAACAGAGACGGAGAAAAGCAGATCTCAGTACAATTGTAACAACAGAGACAGGAGAGATCAGATCTCAGTACAATTCTTCAATAATAGATCTATGGAGTTGCAATAGCAATAACTTGTCATGAAGTTGGTGTTGATATTTCTACGGATTCAAGGAAAACCAGGAGAAGAAAAGGAAAGAAGGAATACCTCAGGCCTGATCCACTTATTGCCACCACCCATGGCTGAGAGAACAGAGGAGCGCCGAAAGGGAAGAGAGAAGAAGGAAGGTAGGAGGAGGCAAACTGAAGAATAATATTGGGAGGTTAAATATGAATGTGGGCGCAAATTGCGAATATGCCCATACCTTTTGTTTTTTGCTCAAGAATATGCCCATGCCTAGATTATGGGGTCAATGGAATAAATAATTAACTATCACAGTCAACAATGTTGAAGAAATTATTACTCCTTTTTTCTATTATTCAATTCAATATATATCTTTAATAAATACTCGTATGATATAACTTAAATATTTAGGCTTTCTGAGGAAAAAAAATGCTATACTCGGTGAAAAAACTACCCAAAAGAAGTTATTTACGAGTAACATGATACAAGTAAATTGGTTGTGAAGGGGAGATTTGTAAGGGTTCAACTTGTTTTTCGATGATACGGCATTTTTATTATTTTTTTTTTTATTAGATCGTTGTAGTTTCATATAATTTTGCGTTTTTTTTTTTTTGGGATTTTGTTAGGCTTTAAATCTTTAAACAATGATTCGAGACATGTTTTTGCTTCTATTTCTAAAGAATTAGTACGTTACAGTTCACTGATTGTCCCTGCCACCTATTGATTTTTCAATAATTTGGATGTTCTTCATATATTGTCCTATTTGATTTCAAGTTCACTTCCTATAGAATTGTTATGCCTGTGCTCGATATCATTTGAATCGCCCTTCAGAATCTTGCAATTGCAATCACAACCATCAGTCAAGGATCCCCCAACAAACGCAAATGATGACAGAAAAAATGCCTCGGCGAAATGGGCACTGAATGCAAAATCAAACGAATCGTTAAAGAAGGGTAAGTTATGCAGATCAGCTCGACTCACCAATGGCGGCAATTCGATCAATTCGACTCTGGTAACGTCTAGCAAGCCCATTACGGTCAGAGCCATGACCTCATGTTCAACATCGGTGGAAACACAAAGAGATCTGGAATTCTTCTAGAGAAGACCCAGATCTCACTAAAAATGCTCTAAGAATGACCATTGATACATCTTAACTCTGCTTTTCACTTTTAAGACCAATTGTTTCGCATAATCGGTCTTAAAAGTCTTATAATTCTCACTTTTAAAATCAGTTATTTTACGCAACCAGTCTTAAAAATTTTACCTTTAAGACTTTATATCTTGAAAAATCGGTTTAAATTTTTTTCAAGACTCGTTTCTCAACCGATCTTAAAAGTAACAGACTTTTAAGACCTATTTGTATTAAGACTTGAATCGAGAACTAGTCTAAAAAGCGATTTTCACCTGACCTAAAAACCGATTTTTGCACAAGTGTAAAAGTCTGAATTTTTAGACCT
The DNA here is from genome assembly GCA_019022655.1 of Acacia acuminata. Classification (NCBI taxonomy): domain Eukaryota; kingdom Viridiplantae; phylum Streptophyta; class Magnoliopsida; order Fabales; family Fabaceae; genus Acacia; species Acacia acuminata. The sequence goes on from JAFJYI010000223.1 coordinate 965,575, forward strand.
AATATTTGAATAATCGGCCGAAAAAGTATTTTTTAAGACCGGTTGTTCAACCAATCTAAAAAATAACATACTTTTAAAACCAGGTGTATCGAAACCAAATCTAAATCTAGTCTAAAAAACTATTTTTACCTGATCTAAAAAACTATTTTTACACTAGTGTTAAGTGTATTAACAAAGACTCTCCTCCAAATGATTGGAGGCAGGGGCAGATCTTCATTGTAACAATGGGGTCATGGGCCCCCCAAAAAAAATTGTCCAAATATCTAATGTAAATTAGATTATATATATATATTTATATATATATTTATATTTATATTTAACCCAAAAATTTATACATTTGGCCCTCAAATATTTTTTTAAAAAAATTAGTTAATGAATATATATTTAGCCTCCCCATATATTTATCCTATGATCCGCCATTGATTAAGGTGTATAAATATCCTTGATAATATCCAAGAATCAAGGACACCATTCTTGTAATTGGATTTTCAAGAAGGCGAATTTAGTGGCCGACTTGATTTCCTTAGCTTCATACAGGGGAGATTACTAGACAATGTCTTACAACCATTTTTGAGAGAACCTGACTGATAGATCTTCAGTTGTATTGCTTTTGGTTTAGACTAGATGTGTTGTTTATTTCCTTATCTGTGATCAGTTTTAATTTAGGTGTAATATGCTCTGGACTTTGTGTGCTTGATGAAAGGCTCTAGGCTCTTTTACTAGCAAAAGAAAAAAGACGACAAGTCAGCGGCAACACCGCAACATGCAAGCCCCCCCTAGGTGCTGAAGTATGCGGCCTCCGATTTGTTGGGCTTCTGTGGTGGGACCCGCTATAGGGCCAAAAATGGTACAAAAAATAATCAGGGCCCCGCGGATCGAATATTCTGGGAATTCTCAGATGTCAAAGATTACTTTTAATGAATTTTTAATTATTCAAGTGCTTGCGTGGGAAATAATTCAATTGTGAACAGCCTGTCTGCATCTTTTTTTTGAAACTGAAACTGAAAAGTTTTGGAGGCTTTGACATCGGGTCCCTCAAAAGACGGGCCTTGCGTCTATGGAAGACTTACTGGCGATTTCTAGATTAACGCAATATAATCAACAATGTCCTTTGACCAAAAAAGAAAAAGAAAAAGAACAATGAAAGGCCCATCATTCGAGCCTTGTTTTCATTGGATCTGGAGGGCATGCCTCAGGCCTTGTTTGGTTATAGCATTTTTTAGTAATATCTATTATAATTATATTGAGAATTTACTGAAGCATGTCTAAGGTATATATAGTTTGATGGTTATGCAGATTCAACAGCTAATGAAGAGATCATGGGATGTAAAGTGCTCGCATATCTCAAGAGATTAAAACCAACTTGCAGATTCTCTAGAAAAGATGGGGGACTCTCAAGGTCCTCTCTCTTCTTGACTCATGCCCTTCTCATTTGCTGGCTTTGGTAAATAATGAGTGTATGGGATCTAATCCCCTTAGTTTAGATGCTATTAGCTAATTGAGGTCTAACTCTCTTTTTCACAAAAAATAATATTGAGAATTCATTTGCCATATGGGACATGAAATCATTTAAAGGGGAGTTCCTCGAGTGTCAATATTTATGAACGTATGAAGACAAAAAAATACCCTTAATGAAAACATATATGAGAAAGATTATCTAACGTTTAATAGGTAAGAAAAGGGGGGGAAACAAAAAATCATGACCATTCCTCTCCTCTCATGCGTGCTGTGCATTATCCTTTACTGCCATCGATCACTGTGGTTTCTGATAAGCTTCGATATGTCAGTGAAAGCTAGGGAGGTAAATTGTCATAGGGTCTTACCGGTATTTCAGTATTTGGTGGAGGTTATGGTAGCTATATTTGTTTTTGACCTAGCTACATGAGCAAGTTCTTGTGGCCTCATTAGGTGTTACGATTTTCTCCATTATCTTCATGTTGATATATACTTGTTGCTCCATTATCTTCATGTGTCAGTGAAAGCTAGTCTCAAAGTCTTTTTGGTATTTCAGTACTTGGTGCAGGTTATGATAGCTATATTCGTTTTTGACCTAGCTATTTTCATTGCTCTGTACGTGAGCAAGGAGCTATTGAATATACTTGTGACTTCACTAGGTTTTATGATTTTCAACATTACCTACATGTTTAGGCTTAATTTCTTACCAGATACATTTTCACTCTTGATTGTAACTACTTCTGGATGGCACACACTGTAACTACTTGTTATAGCGTCACACACAAAAATTCAAAACGTTTTCATCATCAAAGTTTCTCCTAAGATAAATTAATCATTTGGTAATTATAGTTTTGATTTGGCTAATTGAACTCACTTTATGAACTTTAGATAATTACTACGCCCCTATAATTTTGACTTGGTTTAAGCTTAGTACTTGAATATTGATTGAGTGCAGCTCATCATTTCCTATGGTTTTAATCATTTAACTTAGCCAAAGTTCTGTAGGAAACTGATCAGAAACGCGGAAGCGTATCGTACCACGCGATGTAGGAAAAGATGAAACCTTTTATCGTTTTGCTTACCTGGATATTGAAGAGTTATCTGAGAGATTCTCCACGAGCAAACCTTGTCTACGAACAGTCCTCGTATACGAACAGTCCTCGTGCGATGATTGATCTTCCAGACTATCTCTCGAGGGGGATGAGATGGTTGTGTGGGCAACCGTTCGGATGATGAACGTCGCCTGTAGGGTTTTTGTTTCGATGAGAGCCTCCTAACTATTTGTGCGGCCGTATCTTTTCAAGCGGCGAAAGTTAGTTTATATGCTACTACACCCAAGGCCTAACCCTAATCCACATGGGCCTTAGAGTTCTTGGGTTGTAGTCTCAATTAAGCCTTATTGGGCTTAAGTGACCTAAGAGCACATTAACCCAACAAGTTCAAGAATTGAGAACCGAGTCAAAAATTTAGAGAACTATTACTTGTGTGGATAAGGTCTTATGTTGTGAATATTGAAGTGCCCAATGACTGATGAGTATTGCATGATGCATTCTTCTCGATCATGGCCACATAGAAGAGGTTTTGTATCATTGTTTGTAGTGCTTGCAGATAATACTAGGATGTTATTTATCAACTAATTTAAAATTTAAAGAAGATCAAAATATATTGTATGAACTCTTGAAATAAATAATTGAGAAAAGAATGAAATATGATTGAAAGATTGAAGTGGAAAATCCTAATCCGGATAAACGGGTCCTAATTACACTTTTATAAGGTATATGTTTATCTTTCATGAAAGAAAAATATAAAATTAAAAGCAGTAGATATTTTTTGAAATTGACTTGAGTTAATGAGATTATCTCTTAATAATTAGTATTTACCATGCAATTATTTGAGTAAGGAGAATTTAATCAAAAATAAATTTAATCGAAGTATCTAGATCTTTTGTTATATAGAAATATGATTGAAATTGAGTTATAATAGTAAATTGAGAATTTTGAGGTTGTGTTAAAGTGAATAATTTGAAGGTCATATAAAAATTTGAAATAAGGTTTGATTTATAGTATATTTTGAGTTGGTAGTTGATAATGTGATTAATGGAAATAAATTTTGGTATGTAACTGGGTTTATTGGGAATGGTCGAAGATGATAGTTGGGACTTTTAGAGAGACTTTAGTCTCTAAATTGTTTTTGTTAACCGTTCAATTAGTTTGAATGTTAAATTGTGGTTCCAATTCATTATTATAGATTTCTTTATGAATTGTGATTGAGCTTGGAGCTTGGATTCACTTGTTCAATTTAGTTTTGGCGAGAGGTAACCACTTTTCACTTATTGTGTGTGGTCTGCTGTTTTTGAGTATTTTGTGATATGAGAATGAAAATGGTATATTAATATTGACTAGATATTTTGATAGGTACTTTGAAATGTTTATCGAGATTGATAAAGTTATCATGATGTTGATGAGTATTTTAATAGAAATTGCTTTCTGGGGAACTTTATGGTTAGAATTGTGGTATGTATATGTGTACTAAGAATTGAGATATTATGGCTTGTATATGAAAATGATTTTATTAGTTCTCAGATTATAGGTTTTAATGATAATAAACACTTGTAATGAGTTATAAACTTGATGATTCAAGTCACTCGAGTGTGTATTAAACAGCACTCGAGTGTACAACAATCATTGAAACCAAAAATTGAATCAGAAAGCCAGTTTCAAAGTGTCTGGTATGGAGACACTCGAGTGTTACTTTGAACACTTGAGTGTTGGCTTCAAAATCACAGGAAAAGGGCTTGACACTCGCTTCCATTATGGAAGTACTGTGTTGGACGCTCGAGTGTTACTCGTAACACTCGAGTGTTGGCTCAACACTTCGAAAGAATGCATGACACTCACTTCTGTCATGGAGATATTGTTGGGAACTCAAGTGTTTAAGGGAAAACTTGAATTTTGCCCCATAATAATTGCAATATCAATGCCTAACACTCATATTCATTATGGAATCAACAAGGCTAACACTTGAGTATTCTTGTCAACACTTGTTCTTCAACCTTATTCTCCATTCTTCCATACTCCCCACTAAAGTAAATGCCAAGGTAATCTTTCCTATTTTCATTAATCAAGGTCATTTGTGCATGATTCTTCTAGTTGATGATGAACTAAGGCTTTGTGGCATACTTTAAAAGTCATTCAATGATAATAGAAATTTAGTAATTTTGTAGACTCTCATTGAGAGTGGCACTAAGCTTGGATGTAAGGTAACTCGAATATTCTTCCATATACTTGTGAATTATGTGATTGTGACCATCTTTTATTTAAAAAATTGACTGAATTTATGTATATGTGTATGTATAAATTGATATTTTATATGAATTCATGATTTAATGTACCTTGACATTTAATTATATTATTGGCGGAATTAAAATATATTTGATGGCGGATGCATATGTGAATGTGTATTGAACAATCTCACTCTGGTACGGTGGATGACACTTGTCGTGGCCCCTTCTTCCATGTTTTCCTTTGCGGGATTGCAAGCACCAACACTCGAGTTTTGTGGAAAAAGGGCATTTGATCGAGGATGGACGGGGATATAAGGGAGGTTGCATGTGACACTCGATATGGATTTCTAATACTCGGGTGTCTAGAAGAAAATATTCTTTCAACTAAGCTTCATTTTTTAAAGAGTCTTTGTATTTTATTATGAAATATTTTGAGAGCCCAAGATGAACAACATTTGGATGTGTGACATCCTCAATGAAGAGTGTCACCTATTCTTACACTAACCTTCATCTTTGTAAATTCAAATTCACTATATATCTTCTTATAACTTTTGATTATTACTCATTATTGTTCTCAATACTTTTAAACATGTTTCAATGAGTTTCAGATGATTAGTTAATGGATTACATGCAGATCCTCAAAATGCAAGATTTGTGCAAGAACATTAAATGTCGTAGCAAAAATAGAGCATGCAAACGGAAATTATGAGAAGTAAAAAGGGGTTTTATAGGAGTAGGTTAGGGTTCGGTCTTATTAAAAATAATCATGCTATCTTTTTTTTTTTTTTTTTTTAGAATAGGATTATTTCATGAAGATATTTCTTCTATATATTTTCTTTTCTTTATTATTCTTATCAAGATTTTATTGTTAACTAAAATGGTGTTGACTCTTAATTTTATACTTCTGGAACTTATATGACTTAATCATATCGACTATTTGAAGTGAACATTTTAGAACATTTAGACTCGAGTTAAGTTCATATAGAGACATCTTCCCATTACTTTCAAACATACTTTTTTTCAAAGAAGATGTAATTGTGACTCGAGTGTGTAATGGTCAACTCAAGTCATCAACTCGAGTTAATCTTTCTTCGTTTTACAAATCACCGTGTCCGTAAATCTTAAATCTTAAATCAACTAGAGTTATCAAGGAAATTTTTTTAACTACACTATCTACTGGGTCTTGCCATAGCAGTATACAAAGGCTTAAGGGGGTTGACAATGGGAATGTGATATCAGTGATTTGTGTATAGATTCAAGGTGGAAAAAACAAGTGCCTTAATCACATGCAATCTACTCCGATGCAAAATGGCTTCAACCTAAGAACTAGGACAAATTAAAGAAAGTGCTAGATCTAGAGAGCATACTCACTGCATTTAAAACTTAAAGGTTCAAAAATCCTTCCATGTGGCTTAGTTTTATATTCTCCTAACTATTGCTCTGCCTTATACATTGCTATTGCCATCAATTTTCCAAGTTTACACAGTTCATATTCCTTAAGATAACTCTATTCTACATGATCCTGCAAACAATGACTCTTCTACTAAGTGGTTTCTGCTCAATTTGGCGACGGTACATCAGTTTAAAATTGGCCCATAATTTACAAAAAGGCTAAGTGAGGAACTGGGGAGAGTTAGACATCGCTGATACAACACATACAATCACACACAAATTTAGTTCACATACCTTTCCCACACTTACATTTTGCGATGTCCTCAGTGCAAAAGGAAATCAATCCGAGAGGGAGTATCCAGAAAGGACAAATCAAGTGTAGTGTGTGCGGTGTGTGCGGTCATGAGCATATCGAAGGAAAGGCACAAAGTGAGAGCATATGAGGGACACAGAAAAGGAGTTGGCTCCCATCCACTTCCCTTCCCCTCCTCTTTCTATCCTCTTCTTCATCTCAATAGTTAGATTGAAAGATTAACGGTTCGATTTAATTTTTTATAAAAATAATAATAATAAATTAAATTATTAATAAAATATTTAAAATAATAGTTTCATAAAAGATTAAATGCGAGCGGTTAAGATTTCAATCCAACGGTTGAGATGAAGAAGAGGATGGGAAGAGAACGGGAAGGAAGATGACCATAGCCAACCCCCACAGAAAAATAGGAAAAGACCAATAAAGCGAAGTTGTGTTTTATTTTTAGCCCATGTTGTTTGTCAACAAGGGAATGACACTAACAAGTAACATATCAAAGAAAAAAATAAATAAATAGGGTCAACAGAGAGATACAAAAAACTGGATGTACCACAACATGGGATGAGGCTAATCATTTGCCACGGTGCCAGTGGATGTCGTGCCCCCATCAAAAGTTTTTTGGGGTGCAATGTTGCCCTGACAGTTTCCAAATCGTAGCAATTTTTTCATGGTTGTTATTCCAGTTAAATGAAAATGATGTGGATAAGACATAGACTATAAACTCAATATATTTGATCAACTAACAATTAAACTTAACTCGGAATAACAACCATGAAAAAATTGCTACAATTTAATTGCAAAATTGTCTCACCTTGTCAACTTCTGCTGTAAAATAGCCCTTCATCCCTTGATCTTATTATAATAAATAAAAACAGTTATTCACCATTGTATTGGTTAAAAAACTTAGTAGGGTGCATTTTTAATTTTACTACCTAAAAGACCTTATATCACTTATATTTATAAATTAAAAATTTATATTACAATATTAGTAAAGCGTGAAGACTGATGTCATACATCACTCTCATGTATGACCCACGTAATTATCATTTATAACATTTAATTATATGTGAGTGCATAACTAATTGAATGATACTTGAGTATATGCTACTTCTATTTGCATTATTAGTACTAAGATATGAAAGTCTCTGCTGACTTTTTTTGCTGTTATACTCAGCCTTAATTTAGTTTATTATTTGTGGTAGGTAAGTAATCTTTGTGTTTTAATTATTTTATCTGATACATATTTAATCAATTCTTCTAAAAATGATTTCATAATTGTTTAATCTAGCGGCTTCTGGTTTTCATAGAGTTCGTCAGCTTTGACAATAATTTTGAATTTTTCTTAGAATGTGAGTCAAAAACAAATAGTCAAAAGAAGTATTCAGCTTCATTTTTTGACAGCAAATGTGATTTCCCAATAAAAAAATTGGAGTATGATTCAATTTAAAGATAATTAAAAAGTAACTTTGCCCAAATATTTTTTAAAGAAAAACTTATGTTTGTAATAATGTAATCATTTATCAATTAATTAATTTCTTGTTTTAAAAAAATAAAATATAGTTGTCAGAATCTTCTACAGCCTCTTGAGTTTGAGATGCCATATCTGTTTTACCACAAGCAAATTAATGAAGTTGAGAGGTGAGAGCCAGGGTAAAGAAAGATCTTAGCAAACAAAAATGACTAGAAAGACGTTTTTAAATTATATTTATTAAATTTTTAGTAATTTTCAAATTGTATTTTTCTAAATAAAGTTTTTGCAGGTGAGATAAAATCTTGAAAAAATTGTATTGAATTATCCATATTCTATGTTATTACTAATTAATAAATTATGTCAAAAGCTAATATTTTCAAAAAAAAAAAAAAATTATGATTTGTTTTCAATTTTATAACTTATTATTTTAAATATTACATATATGTCTTTTCAAAAAAAAATTAAAATTAAAATTAATGGCTAATTATGTTACCGTTAACCGTTTAAATAACAAAAAAATAATTTTCTCAAAATTTAACTTTATCTTTTCAGATATTAAAAAATTATTTTCATTTTTCACGATAATAACAAATTTAATCACAGCATATAACGTGAGTATGAATAACGGTATCATGAACGAAAATTATGAGTAACAACTTTTTTTCTTTAATATTTTTTAAGTTTGAAACGTTATTGAGTATTCTCTAGGGTCTTTACTATAAAATATATTTATTAATTTAGTTAGATTAAGAAAATTAGTTAAATTAGTTAATATGACATATATTTTTTAAAATACCTTAATTATCATCTTTAATTCTTTTTTCAGGTTGTTATAATTGAGATAATATCAATATAAGTAAATAAAAAAATGTTAATAAATATAAAACATACGTCTTGCATTCGGTGCCAAATATCAATTCTCCACGTGGAGGAGTATTAATTTTTGAAGCTGGTTTTATCTAGAAATAGAATCGTCAAATTCGTCCCTTGGCTCTTTGGCCGGCTAGAATAATCAAATTCAAATGGCTTCCCCGGCCAAAATAATCAAAGTAGCCTCTGGTTTACGGGTAAATGGACTAAATCTAGAAGCTTCCATGACCAAAGGCCTCCGTCTCTCACCTTCTCCGTCTCGTCTCCTCCGTTTCCTCGCAAATTTCAATTCAGAACTCCACGGGAAACCTCTTCGAACTAACCTGACATTAAATTTAGAGTAGAGAAGCACTCCTTGATTTTATTATAAGGCAAAAAGTCGTAATTGTATTTGGTTATAAGACAAAATACAATTGCGCATTACTTTTTTTTTTTTTTTTTTTAATGTATACCTATAATTAATTAAGATAGTGGATGAGATTAATAATTAATACTCCCTCCACTCCTAATTATAAAGCTTAGTTGACTTTTTTAGAGAGATTAGAGAAGTTAATTAAATTTTTTTCTTTAAACTAATTAGTTTGACTAATAAACTAATATATAATCTAATGATACACAACAAATGAAATAATTAAGTAACTTATTTAGTTTTTTTAATCTCTACCAAAAAAAAAGTCAACTATATTTTATATTTAGGATCGGATGTAGTATAATATTAGAGTTTAATACAATTAGTAGAGGTAATATTGAAAGTTACTTACATTATATGATAACTTTATTAACTTTAATTATTTTTAACTTATAAAAATGATAATATTTAAGACGGTAAAAAAAGTTTTAATTTGCTGAATGTGAATGACAATGACAAGTAATTTCTTGCAAAACTGTTTTTCGCTTCCCTTCTTCAGGTCCGATGAGGAAAACGGAGAAGGGGCTGTTGATTGGATGGGAGGACACCCGTGGGATTGGAAGAAGGAAGCCATTAGGATCAACCATCATCATCTTCTTCATCAAAACAATGAAATGAAAGAGTGAGCGAGGACAATGTTGCGGAAGAAGAGGAAAAAGTTGTTTTAAACAGGAGGGCCAAGCTTGGATAATTTAAAAATAAGCATGGGTAGTTCCGTCAATGTGAGATACATTGTCAGTTTAAATTAGCAGTAAAAGTTGCTTTTCCAATCGATTTGTGATATAAGAAATAAATTTGTGAAATAAATTTTGTGTAAATGTATTTTTCCAATATCAATTCAAATAGGCCTATAATGTTTCTCTCCCCACCAAAACCCCCCACTAATTTTAGATGGTAAAAGAAGGAGGGAAGAGGAGATCCAGAGGACAAAATTTTAACCTCACTTCCCCTCCTCCCCTGCAAAAACCTTGAATCAAACAAAGCCTTAGGGTAATTAAGATATTTCACACAAACACTTAATTCTCTTTTATGTACAATAAAGACTTAATTCCAAACATTAAAGGATTTATAGGAATAAAACCTTTATAGGTATTTTTGTGTATTTTTGTGATTCTTAATATAATATATATTTATTTAATTTAATTATATTAAAGTAATTAATTAAATTAGTTATGACATGTATTTTTTAAAATGCCATAATCATCTTCCTTAAGTTATTTCTTCTCTCTCATTAATAATTATTAAGAGAGTATCAATAAAAATAAATATTTTAAAAAATAACAAATATATATCTTTAAAGTTTATGTATTTAGTTCTCGATCGAGTACTATCATTTTGAAGCTAATATGTTTCTACTGTATTTTTACGTGTTTGTGAGCATTCATTTTTTCTTTCGTTTTTTTTTTTTATTTTAATTTTGGAGGATGTTTTGGTAAAATTAATGATGTTGTAATAAAATCCAATTCATTCTTTTTGGGTTAAAGTCGGAATTAATGAATTCAAAATACTTTTAGGCCCATTTTAGAATGAGCTTAACATAACTTTAGGTTAAGTTACGTAATTTACGAAGAAGTTGTTAAAACGATAAACCTATCTTATAATTACCAACAATATCAATTCTTTAAATATGTATTAAGCACTCGATCGAGTACTATCATTTTGAAGCTAATATGTTTCTACTGTCTTTTTACGTGTTTGTCCCTGCATTCTTTCTTTCTTTCTTTTTTTATTTTTTGGGCCAGGTGCATCGTAATGATGTTCGACAATCACAATCCAATTCATTCTTTCTCTCTCGTAACTTTCAAACCTCTTCACCAAACCCTATTGCTCCTCCAGGATTTAAACCCGGGATATGCTTTCCCCCACAACATTGTCCCCCACTCGCACTCCCATCCTTGTTTCCCACGCGCACCCACTTCTTTTAGACGTTCCAAAAAGTCATGACTAGCGAGTGAGTCCAAATGCCAACTCAGCCCGTCAAGTAACTTCCCTTAACTGTACTGTCCCATTGAATCAGCGGTTAACGCCGGGTTTTGAACGTAATCCAGCTGCTACAAGGCCTTTCTTTTTACCCTAGAAAATCTGAATCTGGTACCCATTGTATTTCTGTCCTTTTTCTTCTTTTTACCCAAGAAATTTGGTCACGTGACTCGCACCATTGTGTTTCTGCCCCTCCCTTTCCCTTTAAATAATCCTTCCATTTCCGCTTCATTTCCAAGCTAAATCACATCTTAAACCCTTTCATCTCAAGTCTAATCACTCTCTCTTAGCGCCGTTTTCATATCCACTACTGATCTTATGGGTACGATATGAAGCTTTTGATCTTTGATTCATTGGTTATATTTAATTTCAATGTTATTACATTAGTCATATTGTGAACTTATGTGTTTGTTGACTTTGCTGAGCAGCATCAGGCAAGAAGATCAAGATCGGAATCAATGGTAACTGATGTTCTTTCGTGTCATGGATCTGTTTTTGGTGAGGTTTCTGTGCTGGATTATTTGTTTTGCTGACGCCTTCTGGAATGTAATGTGGTGGTGTAGGATTTGGAAGGATCGGTCGATTGGTGGCTAGGGTGGCTCTTCAAAGAGACGACGTTGAGCTTGTTGCAGTCAACGACCCTTTCATCACTACCGACTATATGGTAATAGCTTCCTCTATCGAATCTCTGACTTTTTATCGTTGAAGGAGATTTGAAGTTCGCATTCGTGTAATCCTGGTTTTTTTGGTAACAATGTAACTTGTACATGTGATTTCTCTCACAGACATATATGTTCAAGTATGATACTGTTCATGGTCAATGGAAGCACTTTGATGTGAAGGTGAAGGACTCTAAGACCCTTCTCTTTGGAGAGAAGCCCGTCACAGTTTTCGGACTCAGGTATTTGTAGTTTAGGGTTTTGAGTGTGAGACACAGAGAATCATAGATTCGATGCTCTTTGTTCTTGTATGATTCTTTATTGTTATTGCTTATTGATTGAGTAATACTAGGAATCCTGAGGAGATCCCATGGGCTGAGGCCGGTGCCGAATATGTTGTTGAGTCAACTGGTGTCTTCACAGACAAGGAAAAGGCTGCTGCCCACTTGAAGGTTTTTTTCCACTATCACTATTTCTAATTGTTCATGTTGAATTAGTGGTTATAATTCTTGATTTCTAGTAATGAATCGACTCTGTTTTGAGGTTTTTTTGTTCTTAAACTTTTCTGGCTTTGACCTAAGCAATATGATAAAACTATGTTCTGTCCCTGCCTCGTTCAATGGGGACAAAAGTTTTTCCCTAATGTTGAATGTTATTCCCAAATCTGAAGTCTGCAGATCTCATGTTTTAAAAGATCTATGTTTGTTGATATCATTTAAGATCTAATAGAGATTAAATGATTTTGGATCTTGGTGGTGATTAGGGTGGTGCTAAGAAGGTTGTAATTTCCGCACCAAGCAAAGATGCGCCCATGTTTGTGGTCGGAGTTAACGAGAAGGAATACAAGCCAGAGCTTAACATTGTTTCCAATGCTAGCTGTACAACCAATTGCCTTGCTCCCCTCGCTAAGGTCTAAATCTTTTTGAATCCTTCTGATATATTTGTTCATGTTTGCTAATAACAATTTGCCAAATACTATGTGGTAACTTTTATGCATGTCCTGCTATGTTTCCTAACAGTCTTGATTTTATGGCAGGTTATCAACGATAGGTTTGGAATTGTTGAGGGTCTCATGACCACTGTCCATGCCATCACTGGTGAGTTATTCAGCAAAACAAAATTATAGCTGAGTCGCTTTTATGTTTATCTCAGTTTCAAATGATATTAATCAAAGGTTGGTCTGTGTTTGTCATTCAGCCACTCAGAAGACTGTTGATGGTCCATCAAACAAGGACTGGAGAGGTGGAAGAGCTGCTTCCTTTAACATAATTCCCAGCAGCACTGGAGCTGCTAAGGTACATAGCTATGAACAACATTTTCTGTGCTAGCTAGAAGCAGATAAATTTATTTGAATGCTGTAGCAAGTGATTTTTCACTATTGAATTCTCAAAAATCTGAACGGTACATAAATAGGCTGTTGGAAAAGTTCTGCCCCAGCTGAATGGCAAATTGACTGGAATGTCCTTCCGAGTCCCTACTGTTGATGTCTCAGTTGTTGACCTTACTGTCAGGCTAGAGAAAAAAGCAACCTATGAGCAGATCAAAGCTGCCATTAAGTAAGTTCTTAATTCTTAACATTTGAAGCCGACCTTTTACTTATTGAAATGATTGTAGCATATGGGACATCTAGAAATGTTTCCATTCATTCTAAAACATTTTTTGTTGTTGACAATACCCAGAGAGGAATCAGAGGGTAACCTGAAGGGAATCATGGGTTACACTGAAGATGATGTTGTGTCTACTGACTTTGTTGGTGACAGCAGGTAATGTTATTTTAGTTATTTGAATTTAATCTTTCTTTGGATCCTCATACCAGTAAGTGCGGTTACACCTAAGATGATGATTTTCCATTGATGCAGGTCAAGCATATTTGATGCCAAGGCTGGAATTGCTTTGAATGAGAACTTTGTAAAGTTGGTTTCTTGGTATGACAATGAATGGGGTTACAGGTAATTCCTCTATTCCTTGTTTCTTGGTAGTCAGTCACCTTTGAAACTTCTTCAGATTTGCACAGATGAGATATTCATTACAAAATTTTTGTCTCTCTCTTTTTTTTTTTTTGCAGTACCCGCGTTATTGATTTGATTGTCCACATTGCATCTGTTGCTTAAATTTTAATGCAAGCGCATTGTATCAGCCGGCTTTAGATTTTGTCTCATTCAAGGATGTTTCTAATGTTAAAGGGTATTTCAGAATAAGCATTTGTGCTTGTCCTTAGTGTAGGCACAAAACAATCCTGTTTAAATTGAGTCCCTGTTATATTATAGCAGGGCCTTACTTAGGTTTTTCCTTCTCTTGGTCAAGAGAGATGGATCTTATTTTGTCAGAAAAACAAAAACAAAAACAAAACAAAGTGACATTTGATTTCTTTCATACGTGTCTTTAGTTGACAAAAAAAATATATCTGTCTTTGGTTTAATAGTGATTTGCATTTAGTTTTCAATTTGGTGGTTTATTGAGCATTGCGATTTCACCTTCACAAGCTGGGATGAAATCAGAAGTGTTAATATGAAATATTTTAATCCCTATTATGATATACAAGATCCAATTAATATTAATTAAGGGTTAAGGTGAGAAAGTACATGTATAGCATTTTACTATTTGTTGTTGGCATCCTTAACTCAATCATAGTCCTCGTAGTACAATTTTGCCGATTAAACTTAGAAAATGGTGCAAAAATGCTTAACAGTGGATGCCAAACGATCCATTAACATAATTTCAACTATCAACCTTAAAAAACCGTACAAAAATCCTCAATATGTAATGGAGACCAAATATCCATTATGTAAGGGTTTCAAGTCCCACATGCAAACTTTGGGAAAAAAAAAAAAAAAAAAAAAGTCCCACATGCAAACGAGTTAAAGGTAAAAATAAAAAAATGTTCATAAAGTAGTCCACTAAGGTGTAAGTTTGCCCATTAATCAATTATATATATATATATATATATAGAGTATTAGACCTATATGCTCCTCCACCACAACCGGCGGATGAGCAACCACCTTCTAATGTCTCAATTCAAGGAATTAATGATTCTGGAACAATTCCTCATGCAAACTATCAAAGAGAGGATGATCAAAATTCGGTTGACTCTGTCTTAGACCGATTTAGGTGAACCTCCAATTATTGGTTTTCTCGAACATCAATTCCAAATTGATAAACGAGTTTGCAAAAGGAATTTTATTCAAAATCAAATACTTTGCAAAGAAAGCTGGTTTCTAGAACATTTTAAAGGATCATTGCGAGAGCGAGATCCGGAAAAATTCTACGAGTTTCATTGAAAATTATGAGGTGAATATTCCATTTTTTGCTTGGTTTGAAGCTTATGCTTTACAACAAAAAATAGAGTATCCATTTATTCAAACAATAAATATGACCAAAAGAGAATGGAAAACATTTGAAGGCCAAACTATTTCTTCAGAAGTTCCTCCAAAAAGGTCATATCAAATTCCTGGTGTTTTTGACAATAGACAAAACTTTCTTATAGCCTCTCCTTTCAAAACTAGAAACCCGAGAAGATCTGTTTCTCCAAAAGATATCAAAAATCTCATGGAACAAAATAATTACACCAATCAGTATCTTCAAATCATTGGAGATCATGTCATCAAAACTCCTCCCTCTCCATACTCTTCAAAATCTACTATCCCTACGACTCAACCTCTGTTCAAACCTTTCCAACTTGATCCAAGAATTAAGGCAAGTTTGCAGAGAAAGAATAATGCTAATCTTATGAAGCAAATTCATCAAAGTTTACAACATCAAAACCAAGTTACTGCTAATCTTCAAACTCCTCTTACTCGAGTTAAAACAAAAAATTGTTCGACACTCCTTACGCCTCTCATTCGATAGACCAATTATGAATTTTGATAAAATTTCGATCTTGAATCTTCAAAATCTGATTTTAAAATTAACCATCGCATTGGAAAAAATCTTCTTCATTGTTTTTCAAAAATCTTCAAAGTTATACTATCCAAGGGCTAGTCCTTTAGATATTTTAACTGAAGAACGTCAAGATCAAACTTTCAAGTCTTTCAACTCTAACAACATCTATGAATGGAATATAGATGGACAGAGTGAATCAAATATTCTTCAAATCCTTCAACAGATGACTATGGTAAGCACTGCTTATCAAACAACAAGTGATTATTCAGATACAGAAATAACTAATCTTTTAGTTTTAGGTTTTTGGACAACTTAAAGGTTGGTGGGATTATTATCTGTCTTCGAAGAGAAATCAAACATTATTTCTTGTTAAAAGCTGAAACGATGGCACTCCTATTCTTCACAATGGTGAGCCCATTCCAGTTCTGTTAATACTCTTACTTTTTCAATTATTAAACATTTTGTTGGCGATCCAAACATTTGGAAAGATCGCTCTCCGAACTTCTTTCTAACATCGGTGTCGGACTTTGTCGACTTCGGATGGTATAAAGATACTTTTATCTCGGGTCCTCCAAAGGGATGATGCTAATCAAGGATTTTGGAAAGAAAAATTTCTTTGGATTACCAAAATCTTTTGGTGATAAAGTTAGAGATAAACTCGAGACATCATTATGATGGCGGCATACCTTATGAGAACTTGACATATGGAGAATTAGTTTCCCATGTTGAAAAGCGCTTTAAAAAATGTTTGTCAAGATGATGGAATAAAATAGCAACTTGCCAAAGAAAAGAGTATAAAGAGAAAAGAATTGGGATCATTTTGTGAACAATTTGGTCTTCCTTCTTGCAAAAAACCCAAATCCAAGTCTTACAAAACTTCCCGTTTTAATCCCTCCTTTTCAAAGAATAAACGGTTTTACACTAACAAACGTTTTCATCAAAGGGATGATAAACAAATTTCGCCACCAAAATACAGAAGGAATTTTCGTTCTAAACCAAAAAATGATTTTTCTAAAGATTTTCCAAAACATGACAAAGTAACTTGTTTTAGATGTGGTAAGATTGGTCATTATGCTAAATATTGCCGTCTTTCTAGAAAAATCAGGAATATCCAAATTGAGGAACCTCTCCTTGCGCAAATAAACAATCTTCTGATTGAAACCTCTTCTGAGTCCGAAGAAGATCAAATCACTTCTGAAGACATAAATCAAATCCAAGATGATGATCTTTCTTCAACATCGATGATTCTTCTCCTCAAATAAATGTCATCACTAAGGAACAGGACTTACTCCTAGATGTCATAAGTAAACTTCAGATTCGATAGAGGTATGTATCTTTCAAAATTCAAAGATATTATTGTCCAACCTTCGTCTTCATCTGTTCCTTCTTCTTCCAAACTTTCGGTTTTTCATAACAAATATGATCGACCAAAACCTTGGAAAGATTCAAACACTCGTTAAACCTGTCACCATCCAAGATCTTCAATCGAGATAAATAAGCTTAAGGTGGAAATCCAAACCCTTAAAGCAAGTCGAGATACTCATGAATCTGTCTTACTACAAATCCAAGAACTTCTTTCCACAACTCAAAATCCTTCTAATGAGAATATTGATCGAGTTTTGGAAAATGAAAATTTGGATGACAACCCCGACCAAGAAACACCTTTTTTAAATTTCATTTCAAGAATTTTTATACGAAGTTTTATATACAAGCAAAAATCATTATCAATAATGATCTTGTTATAGAACAGATCTGTATTATTTGATCTTGGAGCTCAAGCTAAGCGTATCTTGAAGGTTTGGTTCCCACAAAGTATTTTGAAAAAACAAGCGAGAGATTTAGTTCGAGTTAATAAATCTCCGTTATCATCCCAATACAAAATCTCCAATGTTGTTGTTCAAAATAAAAGTTTACGAATTAAAACTCCATTTATTCTCGTGAAAGACATGGGAACACAAATCATTTTGGGAGCACCATTTGCACAACTTTTAATCCCTTTTGGGATTGAATTTGATGGCCTTTCAAAAGACCATTTGGGCAAAACCATTTTCTTCCTTTTCGAAAAACCTCTATTTAAGGAGTTAAATCCTCTTTTCTTTAAACAAAATCAGATCAATTTTCTCAAAGAAGAAGTCTCTTTCAAACGTATTGAGCAACAGCTCCAACAACCAATGGTTCAACAGAAAATCCAATCTTTGTCTTGATAAGATTCATAAAACGGTTTGTCTTTGATTTACCAAATGCCTTTTGGAACAAAAACAACATTCGAGTAGATCTTCCTTACGAACCAAATTTCTACGAAAAACAAATCCCAACAAAAGCCCTACTATTCAAATGTCCCAAGAACTCCTTGAAACCGTAAAAGGAAATTCAAGATCTTCTTGACAAAAAACTCATCCGTCCGAGCCGTAGTCCTTGGTCTTGTGTCGCTTTCTACGTCAACAAAAATGCGAAATTGAACGAGGAACCCCAAGACTCGTTATCAACTATAAACCATTGAATGAAGCTTTACAATGGATTCGATATCCAATTCCAAACAAGGCTGATCTACTAAAACATTTGCATTCCGCAAAATCTTTTCAAAGCTTGACATGAAATCTGGATTTTGGCAAATTCAAATTTCGAAAAAGATAGGTATAAAAGCGCTTTTCTTGTTCCATTTGGTCGAGTATGAGTGGAATGTTATGCCTTTTGGTTTAAAAAATGCTCCTTCCGAATTTCAAAGGATTATGAACGAGATCTTTAATGATCAAGGTCAATATATCATTGTTTATATAGATGACGTCTTAATCTTTTCAAATTCCCTAGAAGATCATTTTCGACATGTTTCAAAATTTATTGAACTGAGAAACAAATGGTTTAGTGGTTTCAAAACCAAAAATTAGTTTATTCCAAACCAAAGTTCGCTTTCTTGGGCATTGGATTTGTCAAGGAACCATCACTCCCATTGAAAGAGCAATTCGGTTTGCGAGATAAATTTCGATCGATTCTTGATAAAACCCAACTTCAAAGATTTTTGGGATGTTTAAACTATGTTCTTTGAGTTTATCCCTCAACTTAGCAACTTTGTTAAACCTCTTCATCAACGTCTTAACAAAAATCCTTCTCCGGTGGTGATATTCATCGAAGTTGTCAAACAAATCAAACAACGGGTGAAGGAACTTCCGTGCCTCAATCTTTGATCCCATCGCCTTCAAAATCGTCGAAACAAATGCCTCTGAGTTAGGATATGGAGGAATCCTTAAACAATGTTATGACGGAAAAGAACAAATCATTTCTTATACGTCTAAACACTGGAATCCTGCTCAGCAGAATTATTCTACGATCAAAAAAGAAATTCTGGCAATTGTTTTATGTGTCTCAAAATTTCAAGCTGATCTTTTAAATCAAAAGTTTTTAATTCGCATTGATTGCAAATCTGCCAAAGATGTTTTACAAAAGGATGTTAAAAACCTTGCATCAAAACAAATTTTCTTCCCATTGGCAAGCCATTTTGAGTGTTTTTGATTTTGATATTGAATTCATCAAAGGCACTTCTAATTCTCTTCCTGATTTCCTTACCCGTGAGTTCTTACAGGGTAGTTCTTAGGATTGAGAGTAAACTAACCTATACACCCTTTCCTTCTCTCTAGACAATGTCAAGAAAGAAAAAACTTGGTGAATGATCAAAAGATAAACAACCTCTCCAAGAAGAAGATAAGCAAAGCATCTTCCAAGATGCACAAAGCCCAATCTTTGAAACAGACCTCGCAGAAATAATCAAGCAACTGCTGCAGCAGCAACAAACAGCTCCCCAAACACAAGGAGCATCAACCAGTCAGTCAGTTCCCCAAACACAAGGAACTCGGCAGACGCGGTCACAAACAAGATCTGGGTCATCTACCCCCAAACCGGAGTCATCCACTCCAAAAGGGTCTCAAACCCAAGGACTCATTTACATCAAGCCTGGTAGAAAAACAATAGATTCTTATGTTAAGAAACCCCAACACAAACTTGGGAAGAAGTATTAGCAAAAAAGGATCACAAAACCCAGGCCCTTGAATATGATAAACTTGCTTTATCATTAATTGCCTCTTCGTCGCAGGCAATTAGTAAAAAAGAGTATGATTCATCAAACAAAGAATTTGCTCTTCAACTAGCCCAGAAAAAGCCACCTCAGGTATCAAAATCCTTAGTAGCTACTTGACTATTAATCCTATGGATACTCCGTACATCGAAAAAAAAAATGTTGTATTGAATATCCTGATTGAACTGAGTTTTTCCTTGAAACTCCAAACCAGGTAGCATTGAATGTTTTCCCTTCGGATTTCATTTCATACCTACCAATTTCAAGAAAACAAGAGAGTTTTATGAAGTGATATTGGTTGATTCCAAGTCTATTGAGTTAACTCGATATACTTCCAAAGAAGATCAATCACTAACAACTCATTCAACTCTCCAGATATTACAAGTTCTCACACCAAATCAGTGGGGACAAAATTTGAATAAACAAAAATTATTTTCAAAATCATATGATCTGAAGGGTATACTTACTGGGATTATTGTGATGCCTGGTATCATATTTTTTGGGATCAAAACAAAATTTTTAGACATACTTGGTTCATTTATTTTAAACAAAAAATCAAGTATGATTTTCCCCAATGGTTTTTGAGATGGTGGTATGTTTTTGGACCAATATCCGAAATTTTTCCACGAAATCAAAAAAGCATTTGACCATTTCAAAAACAAGTTCCAAATCAATGGAGATCCTTTTCCAATCGATCTTCATTATTTCTCCAAATTATCAGTATCCTGGATTTTTTCTTGGCAATCTGATTCTCTCATATTGTGAGAAAATCCCCGGACTTTACCAATATTGCGAGAGGCAACTCTTTGTAATTTGGTGGGGAAAATATAGACAAACAAATGCAGATTGCAAAGCAAGTAGACCAATGGTTCAAAGATAATCGAGTTCCTTTGTGCCGGTGAACAAAGTCGATTCCTAAACCCCGGAAGAATTTTGTTCAACATACTCTTGCGAAATTTGCATCAAATAAACAAGGCTGTATTAAACAACTCAGTATCTTGCTTCAACAACTCCAGCAAGATGAGCCTGAGACATCAAATCTGCACAACCCAAGTGATGATGATGAAGAGGAAGATTTCATTGTCAACCTCGGAGAAGACTAAAATTTTACAGCTTTTGACGGAAACACTAAACAAAATGGTTTCCATGTATAAAGTTGTAAAACTCATTGTAAAATCTCTTTGTATTGCAGTAGTGCTAGGTATTTTCACTAGAGCACAAAATCACCGCAATATGTAAGAAGCTTGTAGTTAGTTACGGTATATCTTTGTAGCTAATTAGGTATAAATAAACGATCTTAGGTCACCTACGGAGGCTGTAGCAAAAGCTGGCGATATCGGTCCCAAGTAGGGCTGTTCAAAACAGTGCTTCGAACCAGTCTATATAAGCAGACATTTAGCTCTGTTAAGGGACAGGTTCTGAACCACCCCCTCTCTCTCGAGTTCCCTCCTCTTCCTTTTCTCTGCGGTCTCTCTACCTTATCTCTTCTCTTTCTCTTTATTTTCCAGCTTTGTAAGTTCTTTGAGCTTGATAAACTTGTGTTTCTTTATTATGTTGTGCATGCTGCATTTCTCTTCTTCCTCTCTGATGAGATAAGTCTAGCTGCGTGCCTACACCCATTCTTATCTCATCTTCTTTTTATTACTTTTTGCACGTTTAATTCCAAAAAGTGCTCTACATATTACTTTAAAGCATAAAGTAAAGACTGGAATTAAACGTGCAAAAAGTAATAAAAAGAAGATGAGATAAGAATGGGTGTAGGCACGCAGCTAGACTTATCTCATCAGAGAGGAAGAAGAGAAATGCAGATGCACAACATAATAAAGAAACACAAGTTTATTGAAGCTCAAAGAACTTACAAAGCTGGAAAATAAAGAGAAAGAGAAGAGATAAGGTAGAGAGAAGGCAGAGAAAAGGCAAGAGGAGGGAACTAGAGAGAGGGGGTGGTTCGAACCCGTCCCTTAACGTAGCTAAATGTCCGTTTATATAGACCGGTTCGAAGCACTGCTTTTGAACAGCTCCTTGGTGACCCAGATCTAGCTTTGCTAGCAGCCCGTAGGTGACCTAAGATCGTTTATTTATACCTAATTAGCTACGATATACCGTAACTAACTACAAGGTTTTACATATTGCGTTGATTTTGTGCTCTAGTGAAAATACCTAGCACTACCGCAATACAAAGAGATTTTACAATGAGTTTTACAACTTTATACATGGAAACCATTTTGTTTAGTGTTTCCGTCAAAAGTCCGTAAAATTTTAGTCTTCTCCGAGGTTGACAATGAAATCTTCCTCTTCATCATCATCACTTGGGTTGTGCATTTGATGTCTCGTGCTCATCTTGCTGGAGTTGTTGAAGCAAGATACTGAGTTGTTTAATACAGTCTTGTTTATTTGATGCAGCTGCAAGAGTATGTTGAACAAAATTCTTCTGGTTTAGGAATCGACTTTGTTCACTGGCACAAAGGAACTCTGGATATATATATATATATAAAGTGCAAAAAACACCAATTTGTTACATAGGCACATGCTAGTAGATGTTGAACGTGAGTGAAAAATTAATTATTTATTTGGTATTAAATATAAAACCTATTTGATTTTTTTAGATAGATTAAGGAAGTTAGTTAAATTATTTAAAGTATTTATATTTATTTTTAAAAGTAGAATATCATTTAAAAGGGGTGAATAGGGGATTTCAAAAACTTTTTCCAAAATAAATGAGGAACAATTAATACGGAGATAGAAATAGAGAAAATAAACATAGAGAATTTATATTGGTTCAATCCAACTTCTTGACCTACGTCAAGTCTCGGACATTACGAGATTTTCATTAACTCTGAATCATAAATACAATTACATACTTTGTACTTGAAGTGATCCCTTCACACTCGGATCCACTTCCCCTTATAAGTTGTAATTATACACGCACACTCAAGGTCCCTATACCTTGAGATTAAAACGATAAAGAGATAATCAAATAAGGGTTTAATACTCCTCACTGAGTAGATAAATAATAAACACTGAAGTACAAGCATATCCGAATATATTAAATGAAGTGAATGAAACAGTAAATTGCAATAGTGTCGAATTGAATGCGCAGAGTTTTGGTGGTTGGCCGAATTGAATGTGATAGGCTTTTATATCAACTTCCATTAATATCGTTGAAGAGCTTTGAATATAGCCATTGAGACTCTTCAAGCTTCCGTTAGGCACAAATGGTTTCCCTTAGGTACATTCGAACATTGCTTCATTAATTTGCTTGCAGTCGACGTACTTGTGCTTAGAAGTTGACTCAAAACATTTACCGGAATGGGTATGCCTCGAAGGAATGGTTTCGTCTACTATGAAACTTCATTCTATTTGTTGGTTCTGTTTTTTGCACGTATTAAATGCTTCTGGCACACGAAATGGCTTTTCGACTAATCACAATTTTAAACATTCATTAATCATCTAAAATCCACTCAAAAGATAGTAGTAATAGCTTAAACACGTTTGAGTAAGATTCAAATAAAAATGAATAATAACCCAAACGTTTGAGTAAGATTCAAATAAAAATGAATAATAACCCAAAATATTTAAGTTTATGATTAACGTTACAGCAAAAGTTTCTGGTAATTGATGTATCATACTCGAGTAACAATACCATTTTGCTTGAGTAACCATATGAAAATCTTTTTACAGATGCCCAGTGGTTAACCATACTCGAGTAACCCACTTGTGGTACTCGAGTGTCATCGCAACAACACATAACAAAGGGCTCAGTAATAACCGTACTCAAGTAACAATCTTCTTGTACTCAAGTACTTTACTTCTAGTGCTCGAGTACTATATGTTCTTTGCTGAAATCACACATTAAGTGAAGTATTAGTAACTGATGCTTGAGTACCAATCTCCTCATACTTGAGTACCATACTTGAGTAGCAGTAGAACAATGTCGAGTACACCTTAGGCAGAGAGCAAATATAAGATGCAAATATGTATACTCGAGTAATTAATTCCCTTTACTCGAGTACCTTACTCGAGTAACACGTAACCTGTACTTAGGTATACTTTAAACAAAGGGTAGATATGAGATATAAACGATGATACTCGAGTAGCAACATACCTTTACTTGAGTATTGCTTACCATATACGCAAATAACGTTTTGATAGAGGCAATGCTTTGACATGAGACTTCTTGTATTCAGGTAGGCAGGACCCCTTACTCGAGTAGCTTACTCGAGTAAGCCAATATTGTTGCTCGAGTAGTGCCATGAGCATCTCTGAACTTTGCTTTGATTCTTAAATACTTGAGTAACACAATGTGCATACTAGATTAACACTTCTTTTGATATAGGCACAAGGTGTTCCAATTGATATATTACTTGAGTAGTTATGAACCAATACTCGAGTAACATTTTGTGATCACTTAAACACACTGTTAGATTGAGTATGCTCGAGTAAGCAAGATGTCATACTCGGTACACTCTTAACTTAAGCAATATTCACTGATTCAAAAACTTAACCATTTTCAATATAAAACCTTAATCACTTCTAAGTCTTGTTATCATCAAAACTCCGAAAACTAACAATTTTCTCTAAATTTATTTGTCGACTTATGAGCTAATATAAAATCTAATGATATACAACATATAATAAAATTAAGTAACTTAATTAGGTTCCTTTCATTAATCTCTTAAAAAAAGTTAACTAAGTCTTATATTTAAGACTGAAAAGAGTATTTTATTTGACCTGAGTTGTAGACTAAGAAATACATATGTTCAAATTTGTAAAAAATATGGCAGAAACCATAGGTTCAATATTTTGTTTTGTCACATACATCATAATCACATTAAACATGAAGATGGAATATCACCTAGAGGGGGTGAATAGGTGATTACAAAAAAAATTTTTGGCTAAGAAATCAAGAACATCGAATACATAGACAAAGAGAAGAACAGAGAGACATTATCTTGATTTGGTCTAATTCTTTGACCTACATCCAATCCTCAGAACTCCTAGGATTCCCACTATTTTTTAAAGGCAATTACAATTACACACTGTACTCGGATGATCCTCTCACTAGGACTCACTCCCCCTTACAAGTTGTAATTGTACACCCACACTTAAGGTTTCACAACTTTAAGATTTTACAAATCAAATAATCAAATAAGTGTTTAGAAACTCCTCACGAGTAGATAAAAGATAAACACTGAAGTGCACAGAAATATCCGAAGATATTAGCGAAGTTAATGACACAGCAAAATGCAATAAATTTGAATTGAATGCACATTGTTTCGGTAGTTGATGAATTCAATGCTTCTGGTATTTATAGTTGTTGCAATTAATGACCGTTGGTGAAGTACACAGAAATATCCGAAGATTAACTGTTGTGACTCTTGAATATAGCTGTTAGACAGATGAACCTTGGTTAATACTTTCGCCGTTAACAATCTAGGTGGATTTGCCGTCACGACATTCTCTTCATTCCTTTTGTTTTTGCCCGTTGTGAAATAGCATTAATTGTGCAGATGGAATAGCAGCAAAAACTTTAGAATGATCAGAGGATTGATTATTGTGAATATGACTTGATTTGGGAACTGCATTAAATGCTCTCTGACACATAAATTGCTTTATGATAATTTGTTGTTAATCCATGATATAATCACCTGAAACTCATTAGCAAACTTATTAAAAGCATTTAAGAATAGTAATGAGTAATGATCTGAAGAAACAAAATCATAATCAGTTGATTTAGATTTTCCGAAGACAGTGATTTAAAAATTAGAAAGATATGTTCTAGTTAAAAAAGGCATGCCTAGAGGCATATTGACTGGAGGCATTTTAATTGATTCGAGGTAAGAATAAATCATTTGAAATTCATGTTGGAAAGATTTTACCTTGAGTCAAAAATATGATGCCTAGAGTCATGTGTCTAGAGGCAATTATTATTTGACTAGAGGCAAAGTCGATTTTTGCAAGTTAACGTGTTTCTCCGAGTTTGCCTAGAGTCAATTATTTGATGCCTTGAGTCAAGTTGCCTTGAGGCAATTAATAAATGACTTGAGGCATAAAATGAAATTAGCGATATTATTGAGTGAAAGAATGATTTGCCTTGAGTCAAACATTGGGTGCCTTGAGTCATATTGCCTAGAGGCAATTATGGAATGACTAGAGGCAAAAATGTGTAAAAGAGAAATTTGCCTTGAGTCAAATATTGGGTACTTTGAATCATATTACCTTGAGGCAATTATTAAATGACTAGAGGCAAACTATCGAGAGTTTCAAAATCATTTTAATAAGAGAATCAATTAACTCAAGGTAATTAAATAAATGACTCAAGGTATCCCAACACGCAAAAATGGATTTTAAAATATTTGAACAAGATAACTCGAGGTACATATTATTTGACTAGAGGCAAATTAAAACTTCAAATTTTCATTGAAAATTAAGATTCAATTATATTATAATTGTTATCATCAAAACATAAAAAACATGAGAACTAACAAAACACACTTCCATTCAAAACCATATGGAAGCTAGATCGATCCCTGGACCTCTCTTCTCTTTGTAGTCATCAAGCTCGTGGCATACATATAATGGATGAAGTTGAAAGTGTAATTTTCTTAACTAGTTTTCACTTTTCAATGATTTAAAAGTTGTCCTCATTCTTCATGAGCCTCTCTCCCCATAATATACGGTTGAAAAGCCATCTTAATTTTTAATCATTCAAGGATGTTTCTAATGTTAAAGGGTATTTCAGAATGAGCATTTGTGCTTGTCTTTAGTGTAGGCACAAAGCAATCCGGTTTAAATTTAGTCCTGTTATATTATAGCAGGGCCTTACTTAGGTTTTTCCTCCTCTTGTTCAAGAGAGATGGATCTTATGTTGTCAGAAAAACAAAAACAAAAACAAAGTGACATTTGGTTTCTTTCATATGTGTTTTTGGCTGACCGAAAAAAAAAAAAAAAAAGTGTCTTTGTTTTAATAGTAATTTGCATTTAGTTTTCAATTTTGTGGTTTATTGAGCAACGCGCTTTCACCTTCACATGCTTAACATATCAGATGAAATAAAAAGTGTTAATATTAAATATTTTAATTCCTATTATGATATTAGTGCAAGATCCAAATTAATATTTTTTTTAAAATTAATATAAATTAAGGGTTAAGGTGAGAAAGTACATATAAAGCATTTTATTATTGGGTCCTCATTCTTCATGAGTCTCTCTCCCCATAATATGCGGTTGAAAAGCCATCTTAATTTTTAATCCTGAAATATACAAGTCAGTCTAGATAATTAGAAGTAATCATGTGCATTTTATGTTGATTTTAGAGAAACTAATTTAGAGGTCATTATAGTTTTCATGAACTTTGAATCTGGTTCTAAAACTTTTTTTTTTTTTTTTTTTTTTTTTTTTTTTTTTTTTTTTTTATTGGGTCCTTCAATTTTACACAGATCTGCGTTAGTTCTTACCTTCCAATACTGTTAAATAATGACTAAGAAAGTTAAAAATTGCCGTTAGAAACCTATCCCACATTCTGCCGTCTCCTTCCACCATAACGCAGGCATGAAGCTCTCTTTGTGCCCTGAACTGTCTTTTCATAATTTCACCTTGTGTACCCTCTCTAATCGTAATAATTAAGTTGTAAAAGTGACATTTCATTCAAAATACAGGTCATTACTAATTTTTCTTTTAAATTCAATGCAAAATACATAATGTGCATTGACTATTTTCTCGATTATATAGTTAATAAAGGTAAAAGTAAATTTTGAAGACGCCACAATGAAAATATCCTTTATTAGTTAAAAAAGTTGTCTGTCAAGTTTTTTTTTTTTTTGACCGAATGTCTGTCAAGTTCTGATAACTAAACAGAGGCATAGAAAAACCTGCTCAGATACGGTTTAAAATTAAAATACCAAGAGCAAATCAGTTGTTGACTCCATAGACATGAGAAGAAATACTTACATACTCCATATAATAACTCATATTATTTTAATTCTAGTTGGTTGATAACTCATCTAAAACAATTAACATTTTATTTGTTTTCAAGAAAAATAATTCTCTTAATCCTAGTTGGCTAAAATTTTATTTTATGCAAATCAAGAGATTTATTTTTCTTAAACAAAAAAATAAAATTATAATTATTTCAGATGAGTCATCAACTTATGAAGAATAGAATGATTTGAATTGTCATATTTTCATTGAATAAGATAGTATGGTGTAAGTACTTCTCTTCATTTTTTTTTTTCTTTTTCTTTAATCATCCGAATATGCCTCTTTAATTTTTTTTTTTTTTTTTTTTGACTTTTCTTTAATCATCCGAATATGCCACCTGGCTGAATGGGCAAGTCTCTCACTAAGAAAAGTCATGGCTTGATCCAAAACCTGACAAGAATATTCTCGCTGACGAGCAAAGCAAAAGGCATCCAATGTCAAATAAAATGGGAGAATTCCCACTAGCCATAGCACCACTCAGAAAACTGAGCCATTCTTTGATCACAAGATCAGGAGCTTCATCACTTTTCAATCACGGAAGGGATCTAAACCACATGGCTCCAGCAAAAGGACATACAATGAAAATAGGGAAAATTCACATCAGGGCCCTTTTTACAGAAAAAAAACCCAAAAAAACACCCCAAGATCCTGAAAAGCCCAGAAAAGGCCGCCTCATTTTTTTTTTTTTTTTCTGTAAAAAGGTCCATTATGTGAATTTTCGCATGAAGATATGGGTTACAGATTCCATCTTTTATTTTATACTCTCTCTCGTTAAGGTGTATTTACTTAATTTGATTAGATTAATGAAGTTAGTTAACATGACATATATTTTTTAAAGCACTTTAGTCATTTTCCTCAATTTTCTCATCCATCCTCCATCTTGATAATTGTTGAGGAAGCTGGAGTAAATTAGAAAAAAAAATTGATAAATACGAAAACTATGTTTTATATTTAGAACTAAGATTAACTCCCCAAATATATTATGTTTAATGGATTGCATTATGATGCATTAATTTTTTATTTTTGGGTAAAAGATGAAGCATTAACTTATATACGCTAACAAAACTTATTTCTAGAGTGAAACTTGCATTCGTTTTTGCACAGCTCCATGTAACAGTAATATATACATAGGATGGAATTGGCTTCACTTTATTTATCTTTGCCTCCACCATCTTGCGGCTGCATGGGTCAACCGTTAGATCAAATTTTGAACAATCCAGATTTAATATTTTTTCACTGTAGTTCAGAATTGTCCCGTCTTTTAAAGCTGTTATCCATGATATTTTCCACTCTACTTCACCAAGGTGAAATACAGACTCCGGTCCTTAATGTAGGAGTTAGTTGGAGAGTTAATTTTAGTCCTAAATATAAAACTTATTTCCTATATTTATCAATATTTTCTTATTTGTCCCTCTTGAGGCTCCTTTAACAATAATCAAGTGAGAGGGCGAGGAAATTAAGGAAGATAATTAGAACATTTAAAAAAAAAAAAAACATATCGTATTAACTAACTTCATTAATCTAACTAAATTAAGTAAATATGCCTTAGTATATATTAAAGACGGTGAGAGTACTTGATAGGATTCAGATTCACTTATTCCACTAACTTTTTTTTTCTTCTACACAAATCAATTCATTTCAACAAAGTCTGATTGGAAATGGTAATCTCCCAAATAAAAAACCTATCCGATATACAAGTAAGAGAAACAAAAAAAACTTAGTTAAACATTGGAGATCATCAGGCAGTAACTTGGTTAAACAAGTAAGAGCAACTTGCCCAGCTCTGCACACAAGTTAAACAAGTAGGAGCAACTGGCCCAGCCCTGCACACACAGAACCTGAGGCACTAACCCAATAGAGCACCTCACGAAATCTCTCCAATACAGCTATCTGTCTGTTGAAAAAATAAATTCGCTGGGAAATCTACGACTGCAGAAAAGCTCCCTTGTGGAAATTTTTTTCCGTGCACACGAAGAACTTTATGTGGTCCTTGCTTAGAAGAAGCATAATTCCATACTAACACCCAATGAGAAGTAAGCCATGGAAAACCATTCATCATTGGCACTCGTCGCTGCATCATGTAAAGAGATGGTTGGAATCCTGTAATTGTAACCAGAAAAATTTCCCCCAAAGAGATGATGCTTGAATAAGGATAACGCAGCATAATGATCCATGACTTTATTATTGCCATGCACAACCACATTCCATCTGTCCCAAGTTATGTGCAGAATAATAATGATGCCCTTTGTAGTTTGCATTTGTATTGCATCTGTCCCATCCAAACACGCTAACCATCTCATCAGCCATACAATGAGATCATCTTGCAAGATAATATCCGATTTGATAGAAAGAGGCACGGCAAAACCAGAAAGCTCTGCCCCAAGGACAATATAGAAAAACATGATCCGCACCACAACTTAAGCACCTCATATTATTGTTCCAATGATGCCTGCGTACCGGAAGCGCTTCATTTATAATATCTTCCGTGTCCTCACAATCATCCTAAAAGGCAGATCAATTCTCCATAAGGATTCCCATATGTTTGGTGGACCTCCATCCTCTCTTAAATGAGCAAGCATCTGATAAGCCTTCTTCACTGAAAAATCTCTCATCAGATTGGGGAACCATATCAAACTATCAGGTTTACCCAAGTATAAAACAGGAGTTGAGACAATAATTCTACTAACATGAGGATCCCTCATAGGCCGCCATAAAGCTCTTGGATGAGATCCATATTCGGTCCCATAACTTGCTTCATAAAACCCCAATCCTGATCAATCAATCTCCACAAGTTCTTCGGTCCAAGGGTATGCATCTTAAAGCATGGAACGAATTGTTTTTGCCACTTTCAAAAGGGGGTCTTGGGTTTCAGTCCAAAGGGATACGCCTTAAAGCATGGAACAAGTTGTGTTTGCCACTTCTAATCTTTTAAAATTAACACCAATATAACTGTTTTTCAGGTCAAGCTTCATCCCTTGAACAGTAGAAGGAAGCTAGACAGAAAGGCCAACAAAAAGAAGTAACAAGTTCTTATGCACTAAAAGACATGTATACAGGTAAGCTATCATCCATGATCCATGTGCAGTAAATCATAATTCGGGTTTTTTATTGTTACCCAAGAGAAAGTTTAGGATTATCATTTGAGTATGTCAACTTACCATTCTTGGTGAGGACAATCACTTTCTGGCTTCTGGGATGCATCACCAAACAATATAGCCGCAAAGGGATTAGTAAACTCAACAAGATCTATAACTTCTAGCTCAAAACTAAATCACAGATGTGTTAGGAATCATCCCAGTGTTGCAAGTTCATTGTTGGAGGATCACACTCGCATCTGTAGTCTTCCAATTCTGTTAAGAAATATATTTCATTTAATACTTTATAGATCTCTTCAGACTGAGGGTGGGATTCATCAGCCGCCAAAAATTCTAAAAACTCACCCTCTATCTCTACAAGACTACGGCCAGGAATCTTCTTGACACCCTTCTCCCTCATCAAACTTCGCGCCATCTTTACATCACCCCAGCCTTTTTCTTCGGCACAAATATTTGCCAACAAAATATATATTCCACTGTCTTTTGGATCTAAGCTTAAAACATTACCGGCAGACAATTTGGCCAGCTCAACATTGCCATGTATTTTGCAAGCATTTAGAAGGGCACCCCAAGCAGCTTCACATGGTTCCATTGGCATATTTGTTATTAACTTATAAGCTTCTTCTAGAAGCCCATTTCGGCCAAGTAAATCAATCATGCAGGAATAATGCTCTCTTTTGGGTTCTATTCCATAGTTTCTTTCCATGGATTCAAAGTATTCACGACCAGCAGAAACTAATCCACCATGACTGCAAGCTGTTAGTAAACTCACAAATGTTATATCATCTGGCTTGAATCCCAAACATACCATTTGATCAAATAGGTTCATTGCTTGCCTAGCACAACCGTTGGCGGCATATGCTGCAATTATGGAATTCCATGAAACCAAATCTCTCTTTGTCATCGCATTAAAAATTTCTGTAGCTGCATCTATGCATCCACATTTGGCATACATATCTATAAATGCATTTGCTAGAGTAACAGTAAGGTGTGTTCTTCTACTATTGATGAAATATTTGAGTATCCATTGACCCAGATTCAAGAAACTCAATTGACCACAGGCAGAGAGCACACTCACTAAAGTGTGCTCAACCGGAATCATACCCGCCTCCATCATTTCATGGAATAACTTCACTGCTTCCACGGGTTTGTTGTTCTGAGAATAACCTGAAATCAAAGCATTCCAAGTGACCACATTTTTCTCAGGAGTTTGATAAAAGAATTCCCTTGCAGATTCCAAGTCGCCACATTTAGCATACCCATTAACCATGCTGGTCCATGAGAAAACGTCCCTACTTTCCATTTTGTTAAAGAGCTCTCTAGCAGCCGTCAAAGAATTACATTTCACATACATGTCCAACAAGGCATTGTGCAAACTCAGACTGCAATATTTATTCTTCTTTTCTAAGAATTCATGAATGCTTTTCCCCATGCTTAGATGACCCTTCTGCGAGCATGCTGAAAGCAGCGTGATGAATGTTACCTCGTTGGGCTCAATACCACTCGACAACATCAACTTGAAGAGGCTCATAGCCTCTTCTGAATAGTTTCGGGAAGCATAACCATCAATCATTGAGGTCCAAGTAACCACATCTCTAAGAGAACTTTCATCGAACAGCTTGCGTGCAAGCTTCAAGCGACCACGATCAGCATAAAAATGGATCAATCCATTCCGCACAAGCAATTCAGACTCCAATCCCATTTTGCAAACCATGCAATGGACCGATTCGCTTTCAACAACTGTTTCAAACCGCTCACACGACTTGAGCGCGAAAACAAAGCTCCGGCAATCCATTTCAACGTGCTCTCCAACCATTCGGCGAAAGAATGAAAATGCAAAAGTAGGAATTTTAGCTTTACAATAACCCCTGATCATAGTGTTCCACATGTAAGTATTGGGTTTCTCAATCTGGTCGAAAAGCACATGGGCATATCGGATATCTCCGCCATCGGCAAGAGCACAGAATGCTAAAACGCGACTCACCGGGAAAGTGTGGGTAATGAGGCCAGTTCGAGTCATGTGTGCTTGAATCTGCCTCAACTGAGACATGGTAGAACAAGATTCCATGATTACAAGAGTGGGGTTTGTGATAATCACGCTGGTTGTTGAATTCCATTTGAATTGGTTGGTGGAAACAGATGATAATAGTCTCCGTGATTGGAGGAACAAGCCAGAAGAATAACAGAACGAGTTAAGGGCCAAAACAAGCAATTTCATGTGAATTGGATGCAGACCGCATTGAATAATCCGTCAGTGTTTGAGAAAGATTACTTGTTGGCATATTTCCATGGCACGAAAGTGGCGTTTTCTGTGGAGGACTGCGAGGGCGAGGACTGTGAGTGGGTCAAAATCTGAGTTTTCTTCTTGTTTTGCTTTCACTTGCACATCTGCGGCTGATTGGCGCGATCAAGAGATTGAACCTGGTTGTTGTGATGGTAAGCTATCTCACAACAGTACAAAGGAAACACATAAAAATTTTGAAAGTTGTCATGAATATTATATATTATTATTTTCTATCATTCATAGTTTCTATTGTCACCCATTAATTATTATGATTATGAAATTATATAAATTGTAAATTATAGGGTTGTATCTAAAAATAAAAGGTATATGTTATGTATTTGGAACAACACAAAATAGTGAATAAGAATTACTCTTTCTTACTTTCTACTCATTCTTCCTTTCTCTTCTCATCTTTCCCTTTATTTTATAACATGTCATTATTACAAAAGCTCTAACAAATGTATGGTCCTTTCATCATCTCTTTAACGATTTCATCTACCTTCTTTAATCATATGTTAATTTTATTTATCTAGGATAATCTAAATCATTATATGGAATTAGGAATGTATGATTCTCTCATAGTCTCTTGGAGATTATTACTATTTTTATATCTTATTTTGATCTCTTTTAAGAGTTCTGTTACGGACCGGCCCAAAAGCGCCAAGTCCATAGCGCGGCCCAGGCGGAGCCAGGAGGCATAATCCGCTAATCATAGCAGGAGATCCGGAAATCTCGGCCAAACAAGATCCACCCCTATCGTAACGGCCTATCGAGATAATCGCCCCATTAATGACACGTCCCATTAATGGCGTATCCTGGATATCCGCCCCATTAATGGCGTGCCCCGGATATCGCACCACACACCTCTATAAATACAGAGGACAGGTAACAAGGTGCACACATTCTAACCTAGACTATTTACATACAGTCTCACTATGCACACACATCACCCCTTTGCTGTGTACGGTGATCCCACGCTCTCCTGATTATCTTCTCCATAGATACTCAGGCTGGGCCTAATCATCCAAGATTAATTCACCAGCCCTTGGCTAGACATCTGTGTTCTACGACAGAACATTGGTGCCGTCCGTGGGGACCTTAAATTTCTATCCCCGTGACCACTAATGGCGAACACCAGAAGCCACATGCTAAACCAGCGATCGAACCGGCCGAACGATGAAAGCGCTTTACCACCAAATCAACCTCAGGCCGGACCGAGTCAACCGCAGACTCATGATCAACCTTACGAGAAAAGACTCCGGAGGGTCACGTTACTGACACGGAGAGCACAACTCCTTCCAACGACGAACCCTCGCAAGAGGGGCCGCCAAGAGTCCGAGCTCGGACGGCCCCGGCTCCAGACGCTCAGGTACTAGACACCGACGTCCACATTTTAAGGAGAACACAAGAGTCGATGCTTCAGAGGTTCTAAAACAAGGAAAAACTAGATCACCTCCAAAGGCAAGAGGATTTTCATGCTCTGGAATTGATGATTGAGGAAAAGCTTGAAAACATGTTTCAACGCGGAACCCAGAGAAGCCCTCGTAAGGGAAAGGAGGTTGTACGCCTGGACAGCAGTAGTCCGCGTACCAGACCAGAGTCGAATCGGCGGCCCCGCGATAAGAATGAGGGGGAAGCAAGAAAGGAGCGAGAACACCAGCCGACCCCTAGAAGGAACAAGGAGAGACAATTGCGGATCCGGGATGCGGAAGACCGAGGCCGAGAAGACCGCCATGACGGTTATAAAGACCATGAAAACCGAAACCGTGATCAGGACTCAGATGAGCTTCGAGAGGCAATCACGACGCCTCGGACACGAGGGTCCCCGCGGCAGTATAAGATGAAGTACTTGGCTGGCTCAGGGGGGACCCCATTCTCCCGTGCAACGGCCACGGCCCCCTACCCGAAGAATTTTGACCTAGCCGATCTTCCCAAGTACGATGGGACCCAGGATCCACGTCACCACCTGGAGATATTTGAAAAGTTGATGTGGGTGAGGTCAATAGAAGGTCTGGTCATCTTAAGGCTCTTCTCGGCCACGTTAACCGGACCGGCCCACAAATGTTGAGTTCATTACCCAATAATTCCATTCGGAACTTTGAAGACCTCGGGCGTAAGTTTGAATTGCACTTTGCCACCAGCAAGAAACAACCAAAATATCAATTCACGTTGAGTAAGGTAAAACAAAAGAAAGGCGAGACGTTGCAGAAGTACCTGGATCGGTTCAGAGATACGGCAATGCAGGTATGCTCATTGTCCGAAGAGGTCCATGTACATTGCCTCGTCAACGGTCTGGATCCAATGACACGCCTGGCCAGACATCTGTGCAAGAATCGAGTATATTCATTGACTGAATTCTATACCGAAGCAAAGAAGTACCTATATGTCGAGCAAATGGAAATTGCCAATGCCGATGAACCCGAGAAGGCTAGGAATTCATCACCCGAAAGAAGGGATCGACGGACAAGCACAAGCCGGAACCCGCAGACGCGCAGAGAGCCGACCCTGACAAGAGAGGACGGACAATAAGGCGAAATACGGCAACTACACCCCCTTGAATGTTCCGCGTTCGCAGCTGTGGAAGGAGGTAGCCCAGACCGAGATGAAAAGGGTGGCCAAGCCGAGGCCTCTCAGAAACCGGTCCACTACAGATCGGGGAAAATTTTGCACTTTCCACGACTGCTCCGGTCATACTACCGACGAATGTTATGAACTCAGGGATGCTATCGAAAAGTTTGTGAAAGAAGGGAAACTGCGCCAATACGTCATCAAAACTCAAGGCAAAACAAGCAGGCGGAATAGTAGCCGCCGAAGCAGGAGTTCGGCTACGGACGCTCGGGAACCTGAGAAGAAACGAAAAACCGGCCTTGTCGATGGTTTCCCAGAGACTGATCTCCAATGCAACGGGATCAGCGGCGGTTTCGGAGGAGGTGGAGATACTATAAGCCAGCGCAAGAAATACATGCGGGAGGTGCTGACGATAAAAGAAGTACCAAAGTTTAAAGGCAACTCATCGAAACTGAAACCACCCCCATTAGTCTTCACGGACGAGGAGCTCAAGGAGGTTATTCCGGCCACCAAGATGGATTGGTCATCACCGGGATCGTAGTAAATTGCCGGGTCAAATGGATCTTCATGGATGCAAGAAGTTCGGCCGACATCATAAGCTGGGACGCATACCAGAGGATGCACCTCGATGTTGAAGACCTAAAGCCGTGTAAATCCACCCTAATCGGGTTTAATGGAGAGCGTTCCTTCCCAAAAGGATATATTGACCTCAGATTAACGTTGGGAACCAAAGAAGCTTTCAAGTCAGAACGTGTAAGGTTCGTAGTGGCCGACTTCCGCTCTCCCTACAATATTATATTAGGCCGACCCACTATACACAATTGGGACATGTTGGCGTCCACTAAGCACCAGAAATTGAAAATGATCAATGATAAGAATCAGGTGGTTGAAGTGTCCGGAGACCAGAAAGTGTCACGGCAATGTTACTTCGAGACTCTCCGAGTCGAGGAGGAAGGACCATCATCCCTACCGCGACTCCGAACCAACGAGGTTATGACTGATGTCAGAAATGAGGGGCAGCCCCGACAGTCGATTAATATGGTAGAGCTGGATCTCCGTGAACCAGAAAACCCACGCCCAGAGCTGGAAGGGGAGCCGGAGGAATTAATCCGGGACGGATCCCTCCAAGACAACTAAAGTCGGCAGAGACATGGACGCGAGATATAAAAGCACAACCGATCAAGTTCTTAAGACAAAATTAGGACGTCTTCGCCGGACGTCGCCCGAAATACCCGGATCGACCCACACTTTTGCCGCCACAAACTCGCCATATGGCCGAGGTCGAAGCAAGTAGCCCAGAAGAGGAGGAATATCTCAGACGACAGGCAGAAAGCCCTTGAGAGTCACATTGAAGAGCTCCTTTCCGCCGGATTCATCAGAGAGGTACAATACACAACTTGGCTCTCGAATGTGGTCATGGTCTTAAAACAACCGGCAAATGGAGGGTGTGCACCGACTACACCAATCTGAATAAAGCATGTCCAAAAGACTCCTATCCTATGCCCAAAGATTGATCAACTTGTTGATAACTCGGCCGGGTACCGCTTGCTTTCCTTTATGGATGCTTACTCCGGCTACAATCAGATTGCCATGCACCCAGAGGATCAAGAGAAAACCGCCTTCATGATCGACAAGGCTAACTATTGCTACAACGTCATGCCATTTGGATTGAAGAACGCCGGAGCTACGTACCAACAAATGATGAACCGCGACTTTGAGGACCAAATCAGACGAAATGTGGAGGTCTATATAGACGACATGATTGTGAAGTCAAAACAACTAGAGGAGCATATCCGGGACCTAGAGCAGACGTTTGAAAAATCAAGACGCTACCGAATCAGGTTGAACCCGGCCAAATGTGCCTTCGGAGTGCCCGCCGGGAAATTCCTAGGTTTTATGCGGACCAATCGAGGGATTGAGGCCAACCCAGACAAATGTAAGGCCGTGCTAGACATGCAAATCCCAAACTCTAAGAAGGAAGTTCAGCAATTAACAGTCGCTTGGCGGCCCCCGACAAGATTCTTACCGAGATCCACCGAGAAGGCGTTACCTTTCTTTAAATTATTGAAGAAAGAGACTCATGGAGGATGGAATTCGGATTGTGAAACAGCCTTTGAAGAAATTAAGAGATGTTTGGCAACCCGTCCGGTACTAACAAAGCCGGAGCAAGGGGAGACCTTGTTCTTGTACCTATCTGTGGGAGACGAGGCGGTAAGCGCCGCCTTGGTAAGAGAAACCGAGGCCGGACAGACACCCATCTACTTTGTGAGCAAAGCGTTACAAAACGCTGAGCTCAGATACCAGAAGCTGGAAAAAATGGCGTTCGCCATA
Organism: Acacia acuminata; assembly: GCA_019022655.1. Classification (NCBI taxonomy): domain Eukaryota; kingdom Viridiplantae; phylum Streptophyta; class Magnoliopsida; order Fabales; family Fabaceae; genus Acacia; species Acacia acuminata. Next base: position 1,003,607 of record JAFJYI010000223.1, read on the forward strand.
CTTCCAGGGACATCGGATAGTAGTTCGGACTAGTCAGCCAATCCGAAAGATTTTGCACAAACCTGACCTGTTAGGGCGAATGACAAGCTGGGCAATTGAACTGTCCGAGTTCGACATCACTTTTGAAGCCCGACAGGCGATCAAATCACAAGCATTGGCCGATTTCATCAGGGAATTGACTCCAGTAATGGCTAGCGAGGAATTCTGGAAGGTATTTGTTGACGGATCTTCCAATCCAAAAGGTAGTGGAGCAGGAGTCATTGTTGAAAGCCCTGAGGGAGTCGCTACTGAGCATTCCCTCTAGTTGGAATTCTCGACCTCCAATAACCAGGCCGAGTACGAGGCCCTCTTAGCCGGATTGTCTCAAGCAAAAGAGAGCGGAGCGAGGCGAGTTAAGGTGTTCACCGACTCACAACTCGTCGCCGCACAGATTGATGGCAGCTATCAAGCAAAAGGCCCCCTGTTGGCTAAGTACTTGAACAGAGCAAAAGAGGTAATGACGGAGTTCGAAGAGGTGATTGTCTCTCATATCCCGAGAGAAGAGAATGCCCGGGCCGACATTCTCTCCAAACTCGCAAGTACCAAAGGTCCGGGGAGTCATAGAACTGTGATCCAACAGAATTTGGCCAAGCCCACATGCGTCATGACTATCTCGTCCACCACGAACTGGAGAAAGCCAATCGAAGATTACCTGGAAAGGGGGATCATCCCAACAGATTCCATGGAAGCAAAGAAGTTGATGAGAGAAGCCGCCATCTACACTATGGTCGATGATCAGCTCTACAGGAAAGGAGTGCACTGCCCGATGATGCGATGCCTCGGTGAGTCCGAAGCAAGGAACATCTTAACCGAGATACATGAGGGATGCAACGACCAACACATGGGGGGCAAGGCTTTGGCAAGGAAGGCATTACGAGCCGGCTATTATTGGCCCACCATGAAGCATGACGCCATGGAAGCCGCCAAGCGGTGCACAGTTGCCAAAAACACGCCGGGATCTTATGGCCACCACCGACGGAGTTAAAAGGGATGCCGGCCCCCTGGCCCTTCTATAAATGGGGAATGGACATCCTTGGACCGTTCAAACCGGCACTGGATGACTCAAATGGCTCATTGTCGCCGTAGACTACTTCACCAAATGGATTGAAGCGAAGGCATTGACTACGATCACCTCGTCCCGAATTATGAGATTCGTTCGTCATAACATCTTTGCTCGATTTGGGATACCTGCTGAAGTCGTCACTGATAATGGAACCCAGTTCACGGACCATAGATTCCAGGCTTTAATGTCCAACTTGGACATCCAACAACACTTCTCCTCTGTCGAACATCCGTAATCTAACGGCCGGTGCCGAGTCGGCTAATAAGATCATTCTTGACGGATTAAAGAAACGCATTTTAAAGGCCGACTCCAGCTGGACCGAACAACTCCACAGCGTTCTATGGGGCTACAGGACGAGTGTGCAGTCCTCGACCCAGGAAACCCCATTCCGGTTGACCTATGGATGTGAAGCAATGATCCCGGTGGAAATCGGGCAGCCATCATGGAGGAAGATCAGAGCCGGGTAGGAAGGACCGGCGTGAAATGACGATGCCCTAAAGACAGACCTGGACTTAATTGATGAGATCCGAATCACGGCCCATTGCCGGAACTTGCCGCAAGCTTGACTACTCGCGGCAAAATATAATCGGAAGGTTCGACCACGATCCTTTAACCAAGGTAACACGGTACTTCGGCGGGTCGACATCGGAAACAAGAATTCTCGAGACGGAAAACTGGCAGCAAATTGGGAAGGTCCTTATCGTATTAAAGAAAAACTCGATGCCGGGGCCTATGTTCTCGAAACCCTGGCAAGGAAGCCGGTTAAAAGGACATGGAACGCCGATAAGCTAAAGATCTATTACAGCTAGGTCAAGGCTCGGCCCCGTAGACACCAAGGCTCTTTGTTTGGTTATTTCTTACTTTCCCTTATTTTTCTTCCAATTGTTCTCCAATTGTTCTTTATTTTGCATCTGAATAATTCATGACCATTTGTACGCTCTTTAGAGCTACTTTATTTAATGAAGGAATCCATCAAGGAAATGCGTCAATGTGCACAATTACTTGCTTAAGCGTGAAATCGAGGCCATTAAGCCCGGTCCAAAACCCGACACCGAGGTACTTACACCCGGTCATTAACATAAAAACATCTAGATGTATGACACCGGCCGTTGTACTCCAACGTGCATTGGTAAGAGCTCGGCGAAAATGCCATACGTGGCTTTCATGAAATTGACGCGTCAACGCTCGCCCGATTTAAGAAAGCGGTCGTCATTCGACCCTGATCAAGTCAAAATGTCAGATTTGAGGTAATAGACACCTCGGTCGACATGTGACGGCCTCGCCCTTAATTCGGTTCCTATCAACTTTTCCGACTAGTCAAGCCGGAACGAGGTAGTGCGGTTAAGTTAACACCCCAAGAGGTTAAAACATACAACCTTGCCCCATCCTCCCACACATTAGTGTTGGTCGAGTAAATGACTCGTATCTACTACAGTCAAGAAATTTCAAATTTGGAATTTAAAAAATGGCAGAAGGGCGAATAAATAATTCATCCATAGTCATACAAATCGTTACACAATGGCACAAAGGCCGGAAATCTCCAAAATAAAGGGGCACAGACGCCCACCAAAGACCAAAGTCAAACTTAACTAGACGGGCCGGCCTCATGAGAGCCCTTGGTTGCCTCGCTCTCCGCATCCGACTCTCCTCCCTCTTCTCCGGATCGGGACGCATTGGTGGAAGGAGATTGATATGGAACTAAGACTCCGTCCTCAACAAAGGTGCGAAAGTCATACCCGTCCAAGTTAAGCTTCGTCGTCGGATTCAAGAACTGAATCTGCTCTAGGGCATTCTCAAAGCAATCGGCGGCAGTTTGCTTTAAGAGCTCATCGGACTCCAAACACGCTTGCTGTGCTACGGCGAGGGCCTCCTCGGCTATTGTAACCTTAGAGAACAGCGTATCATGTTGCTTCTGAAGGGCTTTCACCACTTCAATACTCTCGCCCAATGCTTTCTGGGCCTGGGCACACTTGGAGGCTGACTTTTCCGCCCCTTCCCGCGCCAGTAGAAGATCTTTCTCCATCTTCACAACCACAGCCTTAGAAGCATCCCGCTCGATCCGGGCGGCATCCCGCTTCTCCTCCAAAATGTGCAGCTTGGCCTCAGCCGCGGCCAAGGCCATTTTCAAAGACACGGCCTCTTCCAGAGCTTTTCGCTGGGCCGCCACCTCTTCCTGAGATGCTCTCAGGCGCTTATTCTCTGCATCCACCAAAGTATACTTCTCCCTCACGAGAACATAAGCTTGGAGCAGCCCAACAGATTTGCATAAATACCGCTGCGCCGCATACACCTCGTTAGTACTAGGCGGGGATAGGGTCCGGCTCTCCATAAATTCCCGGGGAGGAAGGAACGCGACGTCCAGTTCATTGGTCACCCCCTTGTCCCAGATGAAGCTGCGAGGAAGCACGGAAGAAGGACGTGAGGGCCCAGTTGAAGGAGGAGGAGGAGGCGGAGTTGGTAAAGGTGCCGGGAGAACCGATGCCGAAGGAGTAGTCGTGACAACAGTTTCACTCGCAGAGACAACGACCTGTTTCCCCTTCGAAGTATCAGAAACGACTCCCTGAGATGGCCCGGAGGGGATGGATGGAGCCGACTCTTCGCCGCCCGAGACCTTAGCCTTCTTCGTCACAACAGAGGCATTAGCCTCGGGCGCAACATTTTTGACAGGGACGGCCCGTTTCCGAGCCCGACCACTCGGTGATGCCGCGGCCGGATTCACTTTCTTCAAATAACCTGGAAGGGCCTTCATGTCTTGAGCTGAAATGGAAAGGTAAAAGGAAGTCAGGAATAAACACAAATTACTCCAACAATATACAAATATGACCTGAAAGCAAATAACATGGCAAAGGAGGGACTCCTACAAGTAGAAGGGATTGGCCTAGCTCCCTCCCCGGAAATGAAAAAGGCTGCACTTTGGACGCCATACTTCTCCACGTAGGCGTCCAACCTAGGGACATGAGGGGCCATCTCTGGCAGAAGCTCATCTTGCGAAATTTGGAAGGATGAGGGAGTAGCTTTATGGTGATTCTCCATCCAATATAGAGGAAACCGCCACTACACATCGGCAGCCTCAACCCCCTTCAAAAACCAGGTTGGCTTACCAGGCACGGCGACAACCTTGAAAAACGCACTCTTGAACCGCTTAAACGAGTCGGAGAAGGGCTTCATGAGCTTCCGGTCGGGATTAACTCGGAGAGACACCAACCCTTTTAGCTTATCACTTTCTTTAGGAGAGCCAGGGGTAAAGGGGCCAAAGTAATAAAAGAAAAGATTGGTCAAGCAGGGAATCGGAACCGGGTAGGAGCGACACAGTTGCTCAAACGCAACAAGATAAGCCTACCCATTCGGATGAAGTTGAGACGGGGCAAGTCTCAGGTGTAGCAGGGCCAGCATCTGAAAATGGGTGAAAGGAAAGCAAAAACCGAGCCGAGTAAGGTAATCCCGGTAAAAGTAAAACAAATTGGGACTGCCTATTTCCCGTTCCGCACAAACAGGCTCATCGGCCTCCGAGCGGCGTAAGACGCACCCCTCCATGGCGAGTAGATCCAAACGGGCAATATCCGTATCTGACATCAAGGACCGGGTCCTCAACACCTCATAGGACACCCAGGGATACCTACGACACAGAGCCTCGGGTGGACTAGAAGAGTCCGATTCCTCAGCCTCGGTCCTTTTCTTGGAGGGAAGAGATTTCGGAGCCGTTAACCTATATGCAACATAAAATGAAATTAGCAGAGTTGGAAATACCTGATAAAAGAATGTTAGAAGGCAAAACAGATGGCGGACTCGGACGAAAGGGTACGCCAGGAGAGAGGCCCGAAGGTTGCCGATGCCGGCAAGAACCAAGAACCGAGGATGCTCTGGAGTCTTCGCCGTGCGCAATGTGGAATGAACCCTCTGCCAAGCAGTCCCAGTAGGGGCCGAGATAATCATTGGGATAAGGGTCCGAGCTAGTAGAGGGTGGACCCTTACAAAAGTTGAGCGGTTGGGCCAATAAGGCCGGAGACATGGAGCCAACAAAGGAGCCAACCCTGGCCTGTACGGGCGATAAGATAGGAACGTTGTGTGCAGAAGCTCGGACAGGAGAAGGAGAAAGAGCTCTAGCAGGTACGGGTTGGGGCCCGACTCGTCCTGAGTAAACGAACCCGCCTCGGAGTAAAGGGGCTGACCTCTCCGCTTACGGAAGCTCGGTTCCGAGGACCCAATAAGAAGCTCGCGGGTAGCGAGTACGAAGAAACTCCTCTTCCTCAGGGGTTAGCATTGATCTGGGTTTAGGAAAATGCCTATTTCTATCCATCAGAAAGGAACTAGAACCTAAGAACTGAAGGCCTTATGTCAAAAGAGAGGCAAGCACAGATGCGTATATGTCAAAAGCAGGCAAAACCCAGAAAATGGTCTCAAATGGATACTCAGAAAACCAGAAAGAAAAAGGAGTGGGAAATTTAGATAAGAGACCAAAGGATATATAAACGGTACAAAGTACGCCGTAAAAGAGTAAAGAGAAGGACAAAAAATACCTGTGTGAGTAAGAAGGAGGAGACTCGAACGATGGAAATGGAGAACAGTGGAGTTTTGGGCAAAGGAAACTCAGAGCAAGTTCACAACGAAGTTGTAGCGGGAAAAAATGAAATAGGCAAACACGAAACAAATACTTCATATAAGGAAAAGGATAGGGAACACCGGGGGCAGTTCGGTCTTTGAACCTAGACACGATGGGAAATGCACAGAATGACGTAGGAGCATTAAATGTGCACGCAAATCGGCATTCAGAGGGGCGCGACGGCTGCAGACTCTTTCCAATCAGGGCAAGCCAGGTGTAAAGCAGCAATGATGGCGCCTACGGAAAGAAGACCAAACGACTTACCCACAAACAGAGGGCCAACCACGTAAGTCCAAGGCCGTTCGCTACGCCCCGGTCAGGCATGACCCAGGGCACCACCCAGACTGTCATAACAGGGATAAGCCGCGGCGTCAGAAGCCGAATTGGCTGAAGCATAGGCCCCGGACTCAAACCAGGGTCGGGGGAATTATACACCTCGGCCGCCCGAAGCACGAACAGTGCCGAGCGGGGGCAAGCGTTACGGACCGGCCCAAAAGCCCCAAGTCCATAACGCGGCCCAGGCGGAGCCAGGAGGCATAATCCGCTAATCATAGCAGGAGATCCAGAAATCTCGGCTAAGCAAGATCCACCCCTATCGTAACGGCCTACCGAGATAATCGCCCCATTAATGACACGTCCCATTAATGGCGTATCCCGGATATCTACCCCATTAATGGCGCGCCATTAATGGCGTGCCCCGGATATCGCACCAGACACCTCTATAAATACAGAGGACAGGTAACAAGGTGCACACATTCTAACCTAGACTATTTACATACAGTCTCACTGTGCACACACACCACCCCTTTGCTGTGTACGGTGATCCCATGCTCTCCTGATTATCTTCTCCATAGATACTCAGGCTGGGCCTAATCATCCAAGATCAATTCACCAGCCCTTGGCTGGACATCTGTGTTTTACGACAGAACAAGTTCTTTTATATTATTGTTATTGTTATTTTAGTATGGTTAGAAGTCATACATCTCTAATTTTATATTCTAAAATTATATGGCCAGAAACCACATTGCTTTACTTTCTTATTCAGAAATATATGACCAAAAGTCGTATTGATTTGATTTCCTATTCTATGGCAAAAAGCCATATTCCTTTTATTTCTATTTTGAAATTATATAACCAAAAGTCATATCACTCTGATTTCTTATTTTGAAATAATATAGCTAGAAGCCATATTTCTTTGATCCAGAATTATATGGTTAGAAGTCATATTACTTTAATTTCATATTCGGGATTGGAGATTATAGTTATTTTTCTTTTCATTTTTTTTATATTATGTGTTATACTAGTTTATTTTATTTAGGTTTTATTATTTTATTTTTTTTCTGTTGATATATATATATATATATATATATATATTTTTATTATTCATTTGTTTATTTGTTCATCATCATTTAATTTATTTGCCATTTTATTTTTATTATTGCTATCTTTATGTTAAATTTTGCTATTTTTTATTTGTTTACACTTAATCTTATTTATATTTTTATTGTTATTTTATTATAGTATTATATATGATGTGACAAGTATGATTGTGGATTTTCTCATCGGTATATATATACATCATTTAGATTCTACCTCCTCTTTTTATATTTCTTCTTTATATATATTGTTATACTCCATCCGATCCTAATTATAAAACATATTTAACCGATTTTCGGGAGATTAAGAAGATGAGTTAAATTAGTTAATTTTACTCATTTTCCAAAAATATCCTTATATAAATTTAAAATGACATACCTAAAAGTGAATTAACTGTTGGAAATTATGCCCTAGGGGCAAGTCATTGTACTTTAAACATTAATGTCATTTAAAGTATTCTCTATTTCGTTATCATTTCATTTGCATGTTTATAGTGATAACAATATCCTTGGATATATCTTATAGATTATTCTAAATGTCCCTAGTCGATCATCCATGCGAGAGCAAAGATAAAATAAGACCAGTATGACTTTGATGAGGTATGGAGATGTGAATCAAACTCATAGGCACTTGTAAGAGTACAAGGTGCTGGACCGACCCACTATGAGAAAGCTGCATGGATTTAGTCATAAGCTTATCTCATAGATAGCCACGTTACAACGCCCTTTGACCTGAGATCATCATAGATTCCTACATGATGAGCCCCGATCTTTGACCTAGTCAAAAGTCACCTTTGACAGGGTGATGATAAAGGCTTGGATCAGGATCAATAGTTTTCATGCAGAGGAATGTGAATGGTCAAGATGGGATTTGTTCCTCACATTTGTAGAGAGATAATACTGGGTCCCTCGATGAGTGAGTCTAGGAAATGTATGGCCATACTACGATGGAAAGGAGTTTCCATTTCAATGGTTAAACTACTCAAGAATCGAGAAAGTAATGGTCAAGAATAGGAAGTTGACATTATCCATGCCTCATCCTTGACCAAATTATCGCGTGACAAAGGAATGTGACATGGTTATATGATAGGTTGTATCGTATCATCGATCCCATATGAATTGGGTAGTCACAATGTCTTGCTAGAGGCCGCTTGCGACTTGTGGTCTGGTACAGTATTGGCCCGCTGCCAATCTCATGTGGGCCTGTAAGGTTGCACACAAGAATAGCTCAACACGAGCAATAGTGTCCAGATTTATTGAATCTTAGATATGTCTAAGATTTAATGAATACTGTATTTAATCTAGAATGGATATATATATATATATATATATATTATTAAATTCGAAAATAATATAATAATATTATTTAATAGAGATTATGATATTATTATATAATATTTGTTTTGTATTTAATTTATTTGATAAATTAAATATCTAAAACAAATAGAGATATTGTATCTTAGATTTAATTTTTGAATAAAGATATCATATATCTTATTTAATTTGAATTGAGATATAGTATCTCGATTTAATTTATAGAGATAAATTAAATCGCGGGTTTTTAATTCGGATTAAATAAATATATTAGATTAGATCTATTGGATAGATTTAATTAATATATTATTTTAATCCAAATTCATATTTCAAAATTAATAAGGTATAATACGCCTATTGGGTTTTGGAAAACCTACGGGACATTTTGCAAGACGTATTTAGAAAAGCCGCGAGAAACCTTAGAGAGAAAAAGAGAGAGAAGCGAAAATACTGAAGGCACTAGCACGCTGCCGTCGGTGTTGGAGGTTGTTCATGTGGATATTGGTAGAGGGAGTGGATTTGCAGAGTTGGCTCCTGTTTGATTGAACAAGATTGCAAGACGTTCGAGACGCACACGAGTTTGCATAGGTACGGTTTCTAACGAATCATATTTAAACACCGTTGATAGATCCTCTCTTAGGGATTCATAAGTTATTTTTAAATGGATGAAATCCTTCCGCTGCGTGTAAAGATCCCAACATTAACAACCCCTACCATATACCTCTCCGACCTAGAATTTTATTTTCCACACACTTTCTAATTGAAATAATGGTCTTGCTATATATAAATATATGTGTGTGTGTATGTGTGTGCGCCCACACACATACATATGCATACACACACACAAATGTATATATGTGTGTGTACACACATAGATATGCATATATGTACACACACATACACAAATATATTTGTGTACACACACACACATACATATACATACATATATATATAGACACACACATATACATAGATACATGTGTGTGTAGACACACACATCTATACATACACACACACACACACGCACGCACGCACAAACACACACATATAGGCACATACATATATACAAAGACACACACACACACACACACATGTATAGACACACATAGGTACACACACACACACACATATATAGGCACATACATATATACACAGACACAGACACACATATATATAGGCACATACGTATATACAAAGACACACACACACACACATGTGTAGACACACATAGGTACACACACACACACACACACACACACACACATATATAGGCACATACATATATACAAAGACACACACACACACACATATATAGGCACACACACACACACACACACACATATAGACACATAGGTACACACACACACACACACACACACACACACACATATATGTATGTGTGTGTGTGTTAGCTGTTACACCCCTACCAGCCTCACCCTTTCGGGTGGCGGGTTAGAGGGATTCCTTTCATAAGTTAACTTTCCATTGTTGTTTGTTCTATTTTAACTTATATCAGAGTGAGCGCAACAGAGCATTGTACCGGTTTGGACGACCTACTGTACTGGTAAAAGTGTGATAACCAAAAACTAAAAGTCCCCGAAGGGTTAAGGGTACAGTCATCGAATCAGAAAATACCAAAATAATATACATTCATCCCATGAATAAATACAAGGATAATACGACATTCCCTATTCTTCAATCATCGCTGATATGCCCTACAATTTTGGTCCCTTTAATCATGTTGTTTATTAAATATGTCAATTATGATTTATGAATTCTAATGTTTTAATTCACGACGATGCTTTATGTTTTATTAATCTTACCATGATTCTAATTGTTATCATTATTTTTAGTTTGAATCATGGCCAACCTCACCAAATGCGAGTGTATATAATAATTATCATGCTAATAATCACAGTCGTGATCGTGGGTCGTGGTATGAGACATAATAATTACCGTTATCATAGTGGTAGAAGTAATGATTATAATCCTAATATCCACCAGAAGAGGAAATATGATGAAGGGCAGAAAAACGACGACAGTAGTCCTTGAAAATTTGTTGAGAATAAATGTCTTTGGTGTGGTATGAAGGGGTTATTGTATGCCTGAGAATCTAACAAAACTTTATCAAGCCTCCATTGAAAGGAGTACGACTAATGTGGAAGCAAATTTGATTTTTCAAGATGATAATGTTGAGGCACACAAGAATGATGATGTAAATGAGCTAGATGGTATTAATGGTAGTAATGCTATGATTTAAACTAATATGTTATGGAAATTGAAAAATTTACGATTGGTTGAGACATATGTTACAGTAAACTAGAAGTTTACTAATCCAAACAAATTTATTGTTGGCATGACTTATTTGATCATCCGAGTCATATATATATAATGCAACAAACTATAAAAGGATTAAGTACTTGCATCCATTGAAGACCCAGAAGATACTTCATGACTAGCCGCATATTATTCAAGAATTCTTATGTGGTGCTTGTTTTTAAATAAAATTGACTATGAGAATATGATTAGCAATGGATTTCTGCATTTCCGGAAATATATGAAACAAAATCATATGGGCCCAATGAAATAACATGTAAACCATATAATTGTTCGATAAATTTGAAAAGTGCATCTATAAAATGGTTACATGTGATATTATTATTAGCTTGCAACATGAAGTTTACAATAATGTTTGAATAAATTAATCGTGCAATTTCACAATTTTCAGATTATACAATCCAGAAATCATGTAGCCTCCATAGATAGCTATATCAATTTTTATGGGAACAAAATTTTGTGTTTCAATGTTGGTATATTTGATCTTATATATTGCAGCATTTATACAAGACAACAAAATTCACCTAGTAAAATTGGCTTTTGGTCTGGAGCCAGACAAATTCCATATTAAAAGGTTTGAATGTGCAATGCATATAAATTCATCACAATGAACATTGATGGATATAGAAAGAAAGTTGAGATAAATATAGGGTAAGGACCTCCTTCTTCTTGTTTGTCTCTAAATGAAACACAAGAATGTTTCTAAAGGAAATAAATGGATTTAGGAGATTTATACTGCATAATTAGTCAATTGTCATTTAACATTGCTTTCTTAACATGAGCGGAGAAATTGAATAGCTGGAAAAGAGAATATATGAAATGCATTATTACTATTAATTATATATCCTCGAATATAAAAGTATGAACCAAAAGTTCATAAGACTAGACACTCATGAAGTATTGTAAAATATTTGCTAGATGAAATTATTGACATAAATGAGATTTACTAAATCTCATAATCCAGCTAAAAATGCTCCAATCAGTATAAATACAAGTGTGACATGCTCGAAACATGAGAAACTATTCGGTTTCAAATATAAATATTATGGATAAAATAGAGGCATATAATTAAGATGATCATATTAAGGAGGCAGGTACTCCAGAAGAGTGCCAAGACTGAAAACTAATTGCAAAAAAACCTCAAGAAAGGTTCAAGTACCTGAAGAGTACTATAGATCTTGTTGAGTTATGTCACAACTAGAAAAACCGGGAGTTAGATTTAATTTCCTTTATCAACTCAAATTAGTAGTGGGTATTCTTGCCTGTCATACGAGTAACTCAAATAGTCTGTTGTAAATGAATACATAAGTCTCTTAAAAACGACTAGACTCATGCATCAAGTCCTGTGAGTTTTCTCTTAATTCCATTAAGTTAGCTTCCTTATATATAGGTGGAGGTGGATTATTAGAGTATTATGTCAATTAAACAATATGTATAAAATATATAATCTAATTAATTTCAAAATATTTTAAAATACATTTTTTCTTTAGTTATGTATTGCCTTAAATTAAACTTAAATATCTCATTGAGATTCAACATATGACCTTGTTAGGTACAAAGCATTGAATTTTGATGGATGACATTGAGATTGGAATCGAGGCTTTAAAATTATGTTTGCTATAAAGTAATCTTTGGAAGGAGTGCTTAAATTGATCTTATTTCATAATTAGTCATAAATTATTCGCTCTTCTATGTGAAAGCCTCTCTTTCTTTCTAAACTTCCCTCCATATTTGCTTCTTCATCATTCTCGCTGGACTTTCACTAAAAGCTACGATGATGGAGATCTTATGTGTATTATATATTTTGCTCAAGATAATTAGCCGTAATAGATTAATGAAACTTATGTTGGGTTAATGTGCTCTTTAGTCACTTAAGCCCAATAAGGCTTAATTGAGACTACAGCCCAAGAACTCTATGGCCCATGTGGTTTAGGGTTAGGTCTTGGGTGTATTAGCATATAAACCTACTTTCACCTGCTTGGAAAAAAGATAGACGCATAAGGAGGCTCTCATCAGAAACAAACCCTAGAGGCAGACGTTCATCATCTGAACGGTTGCCCACACAACCATCCTATTCCATGGTAGTTATTCATTTATAATTCATATTTGATATTAGTTTTAATTTTAATCGGTTAATCGCTTTAATCCATGGTTAGATTCTCTCGTGTTTTTCTTGATTTGTAACAAGGAGGCTAATCCCATATGATTAGGTTTCCTCCTTGCTGTTTTTTTTTTTTTTTTTGGAATTTCTATGTATTTTTTTGAATTTCTTTAAAAGTTGGAGATCAAGAAACTGCGAAGAAGATGACTTCGGTTGATGGCATGACAGAAGTGGTGGCCAGGGTTCCTCTTTTGTGTCCTAGGGTTTCTAGCCAAGGATTAGGTTTTTGGCCTTTTGGGCCCATAGATACCCTAAAGGGGCTTGAGACAAATGCTATGGGTAAATTTTGGACGAAAGAGAAATTCCAAAGTTGTAAATTTTATTTTTAAAATTTTATAGGAAAGCCATGGATTAAAGTCATTTGTTTAATTATTTAATGCTTTTATTGAATTGTATGAATTATATTTATGATTAACATGATGTTTGTAATAACATGCCATATAGAATAGGAAGATGCCACATTGTTGCATAATCACATGTCATAATAGCATAATAACTATTATGTTTTCAATCGATTAGTATGATAGTTATTATGCGAGATTATTTAGATTGTCCACTACATTAATTATCATTTATTATGATTTTGAAATCTAGAATAATAATTGGATTAATTAATTGTGGAATTAAAATCTCTATATTAATTATCATTTATTATGATTTTGAAATGTAGAATAATAATTGGATTAATTAATTGTGAAATTAAAATCTAGACAATTAATTATCATTTATTATAATTTTGAAATCTAGAATAATAATTGGATTAATTAATTGTGGAATTAAAATCTCTACATTAATTATCATTTATTATGATTTTGAAATCTAGAATAATAATTGGATTAATTAATTTTGGAATTAGAATTCTCTACATTAATTATCATTTATTATGATTTTGAAATCTAGAATAATAATTGGATTAATTAATTGTGAAATTAAAATCTAGACAATTAATTATCATTTATTATGATTTGAAAATCTAGAATAATAATTGGATTAATTAATTGTGGAATTAAAATCTCTACATTAATTATCATTTATTATGATTTTGAAATCTAGAATAATAATTGGATTAATTAATTGTGGAATTAGAATCTCTATATTAATTATCATTTATTATGATTTTGAAATCTAGAATAATAATTGGATTAATTAATTGTGGAATTAAAATCTAGACATTAATTATCAATTATTATGATTTTAAATTAAAATTTAGAATAATAATTGTCGAATTAAGATCTAGACAAATAATCCAGGAAATTTCCTAAGAGAATTGTACCTTTTAGAGTAATTTGTGGGTTATTTAAAATGGTCATGTGACGCACACTCGCCAATCATGACTAGATTTTAGATACCTAATAATTTACTCTAAATTGAACAAATTCTTGGAAATTGAAAATTCTAAATTTAAAATATTGAATGGGTGAAGGTTTTAAATTAAGCATTTAATTTTAAAACTTACGGGCCCCAATTGTGAGTTTATTAGTGAAATGGTTATCATTTGAAGCCCCATCGTATAAGGATAATCGGATTTCGCTAGATTAAACCCTAATATTTTCAAAATTTTAGTAAAGTTTTTGTACGGCCCATCGTTGGTAACACTTAGACACTAAAGATAATTTTGAAAGTAAACAATGGTTAAATACATTCAACTTTGGTAAAATTATTAACCCTCCCACGAGGCTCTGGCAATGGAACTGAAGGCCCAAACTAATAATATTAGTTTTACAAGAATCTTCCCCATCGTAAGCCTTGTAAAGATAACTAATGGATTGTTAAACAATAAACGAATAGTAGTTGTTAGAAACTACTAGCGATATATCTGTTTGTTGTTAATTATAAGTTTGTAATTAGTGTGTTTTTTCTTTTTCCTTATTTTCAGAAAAATGTCTTTATTCAATCCTTTAGCTACAATCTTGAGCCAAAAACCTATGGATGGTACAAACTACAAACTACAAACAATGGAAACTAATTTGGATATTGTTCTTCAATATGAAAAGCTCAACTTTGTTATCACTACCCCTATGCGCGTGCCGCTGTGACGTCGATGCGTCGATGCAATTCGGACTCGATTTCGGCGGGAGAAGGAAAGATGGGAGAAGGCGAATATGTCGTTCATTTGCTACATTTTGGTCGATCTCGCCAATCACCTTCGGGAGCAAGTGAGCATGATTGAGAGTGGAGCAACATTGCTCCAGACTCTTGATGACATGTTTGCTACGCCTAGTAGCTCCGCTAGGCAAAATGCTATGGGTAATTTAAATGTGATTGAGGCTTGTTTAGTGGAGAATCATGATGATAATTGGATCGTTGATTCAGAAGCCACGAACCATGTTTGTTACTCTTTGCAGTGGTTCAAACATAGCTTGCCTGTAAGTAAAGGACAAAGAGATTTGAAGCTTGGAACTAGGGATCTTGTATCTGCACTAGCAGTGGGACAAGTTATTTTATCTTTTGATAATTACAGAACTTTGGTTTTAGAAAAGACTGTTTATTTATTCCAGATTTTAAGAGGAATTTAATTTCTGTTAGTTGTTTGGATAAACATGGTTTGACAGTTCAGTTTAATTCCTCGGTTTCAATAAGAAGTTCATCTTCTTTTATTTGTTCTCGGTGTAAAGTATAATGGTCTTTATTTCCTTAGTCCCGTTCCTCGTGAAGTTAATCATGTTGAATTAAAAGATGTTGAGCATATTAATTCATCAAAGAAAAGAAAAGTTTCCAATGAAACTTATCTTTGGCATTTGAGATTGGGTCATATTAACTCTAACGGGATACAAGGTTTGGTCAAAAGTGGGATTTTAAAATCCTTGAACTTTGAACCGATACCAGTATATGAATCCTGTTTAAAGGGTAAAATGACCAAGAGATCTTTCAAGGCCAAGGGAAAACGTGCCACACTTCAGCTGGAATTGGTACATACTGATGTATGTGGACCGATAAATGTCCAAGCCGAGGTGGGTATCGTATTTCATCACATTTACTCGATGATTACTCTAGATTTGGACATGTGTACTTGATGCGTCACAAGTCCGAAGCTTTTGGAAAATTCCAAGAGTTCAAGGTGAGACGAGAAAAACATCTTGGTGTTCAAATTAAGACTCTTTGATCGATCGAGAAGGTGAATACCTATCTGGAGAGTTCAGGTCTTACCCGACCAAAGAGGGGATAGTTTCACGTTATCTTCTCCAAGGACACCCTAGCCGAATGGAGTTGCTGAAAGGATAAATAGAACCCTTTTAGAAATGACAAGATCTATGCTCAGTTATTCATCTCTTTCTGATTCATTCTGGGGATATGCCTTAGAAATAGCCATGTATCTATTGAACTTAGCTCCGTCCAAGTCGGTTTCGAAGACACCAATAGAATTGTGGAAAGGGTGTAAGCCCACCATGAACCATATTCGGATTTGGGGTGTTCCGGCACATGTCTTGCAACAGAAACCAGATAAGATGGACTCGCGTACTGAAGTATGCATATTTATAGGCTATCCTAAAGGAACCAAAGGTTGGTTGTTTTATAGTCCAAAAGAAAAGAAGGTCATAGTGAGCACTCATGCGACTTTCTTAGAGGAGGACTATATGACAAATTATAAGCCAAAGAGTAAGGTTATTCTTGATGAGCTAGTCTCAGAACAAGTTTCACCACAACCTCAAGGGGTTCCAGCTTTTATTCCTGTGGTTGTTCAAAGAGGGGAAAATGTACCTGAACATACACAGGAACCAGAGACAGAACCAAAAGTTCAGCATGATGACGAACTTAATGAAGAAAAAAAATCATGAATTGGTTGATCCACTTAATGAGGGTCCTCATCTAGAAATAGTTAACCCACAAAATGTGGACCCCCTGTAGATGCACAACATCAAGTGCGACAAAGTCGTAGTGGGAGATTGATTCATAAACCCGCAAGATATCTCTTGTTTGGTGAGTCAAATCGGGATGACATCATTGCGAGAAGATGGTGATCCTACGAGTTATGACAAAGCACTAGGAGATGTTGATGCTCGGGAATGGCTTGAGGCTATGAATCGTGAAATGGATTCTATGTATACCAACTCAGTTTGGTCTCTTATAGATGCACCTAAAGGGGTAAGACCCATTGGGTGTAAGTGGATTTACAAAAGAAAGAGAGGATTGGACGGGAAGGTTGAAACCTTCAAAGCTAGATTGGTGGCGAAAGGGTACTCCCAAAAGGAAGGTGTGGATTATGATGAAACTTTTTTGCCGGTTGCCATGCTCAAGTCCATCCGGATTGTCTTAGTTTGTAAAGCAAATCTTGATTATGAGATTTGGCAAATGGATGTCAAAACTGCTTTTCTAAATGGAAATTTGGAAGAGGAAATCTATATGTAGCAACCAAAAGGGTTTATAGCCAAAGGGCAAGAAGAAATGGTATGCAAGTTGCAAAGGTCCATTTATGGACTTAAGCAAGCGTCCGATCATGGAACATCGATTTGGTCAAGCCATTGAGTCTTATGGCTTTAAGAAAAGTCCCGATGAGCCGTGTGTGTATAAAAGGATCCAAGGTAATGCGGTATCTTTCCGGTACTTTATGTGGATGATATACTCCTTATCGGAAATGATACGAAGTATTGTTAGGCATAAAAACCTGGGCCGAGCAAGCATTTTGAGATGAAGGACCTGGGGGAAGCCAATTATATTCTTGGTATTAAACTCTTGTGAGACCAGGAAGAATAGGGTTTGGGCATTGTCCCAGGCTAAATATATTGACAAAATACTTGCCAGGTTTAGCATGGAGAATTCCAAGAGGGGAATTATACCCTTCAGGCAAGGAATTCATCTATCTAAGAAGCAATCTCCTAAAACTCCTGAGCAAAGAGAACACATGAGTAGGATACCTTATGCTTCAGTAGTAGGTAGTCTCATGTATGCTATGCTATGTACCGGACAGATATACGTTATGCGGTGGGAGTAGTAAGTCGGTACCAATTGGACCCGGAGAGAAACACTGGGTAGCGGTTAAACATATACTCAAGTACCTATGGAGAACGAGAGATTATATGTTGGTCTACTCAAGTGGGAGTCTTGAAACCATTGGTTATACGGACTCAAATTTCCAAGGAGATATTGACTCAAGAAAGTCCACCTCGGGATATGTGTACAACCTTAATGGCGGTGCCATTTGTTGGAGAAGTGTAAAACAATCATGTGTGGTGGCTGACTCGCCACGTAGGCTGAATATGTAGCTGCTTCTGAGGCTGCAAAGGAAGCTGCATGGTTAAATAAGTTCCCAACGGACCTTCAGGTGATACTAGGTGTTAATTGTCCTATCACACTTTACTGTGACAACAGTGAGGCGGTAGCACAGTCCAAGGAACCAAGGTATCACAAGAGACAAAAACACATAAAGAAGAAGTACCACTTGATCCAAGAGATAATTAAAAGATGAGATACATTGGTAGCAAAGATAGCATCAGACGAGAACCTTGCTAACCCCTTTTACTAAGAGTTTGCCTGAACGTGTGTTCGAGAGGCATGGTTCATCTATGGGTCTTAGGAGGATTCCAGATTTGCTATAGCTTTAGGTAGTTGTTATTTCACTTTGTTATTTTGTGCCTTTTGAGCAAGACATTATGACATTGCATTTTTTCGAATGTTAATAAATGAGGTGTTTTTCATTTATTTCGCACACTATTTACAAACTCTAAGGTTCGGATCAATTGTGGAGTATATGATCATATGAATACGTTCATAGAGGACATGGTCATAGGTTCTCACAATTGATGAATTGGTTCTGACTATTAAATTAAGTTGGGCACTTTATTTAGGCTGCAATATTTTATGAAATGGTTTTGTCCAAATCATTATAAAATATTGGTGTGAGTTATTACTTACATTGAATGGATCAAGAAGAGATTTGATTAAGGTTGTTCTTTTGTCATAAGGAATCAAATCTCCGGATAACTATAGTCATGTAGTTGCTCTTAATCCGAGTTTATTTTAAATAGGTAGTCGAATAGTTTTCATTCTTTGATTTACCAATGGGTGAGGTTTGATCTATATGACGGCCAATAACTTGGTATTTTGGGATTGAGACTGTTTGGTTATCGGTGTTTATGAGATAACAACATGGAATTTATAGGAAATGTCCCCTTGATATGTTTCGGTACCTGGATATTGAAGACACTGGCCAGTGCATGTAATCCATTAGAGAAACTATTAAAGTCAAGGGAATAAATAATTGATTGGGTTACGAGAAAAACTAATCAATCAAGTTATAGACATTCTATAAAGGGGTAATGCATATTCGTTATAAGTGTCATTATTCTTGGAGATCACGTTCGGGCTTTTAGTGGAGTAGCATCGAACTAGATAATCTTCGTAGATTATCATGAGCCTTGATGAATGACAAATGGTAGATCCCGGAGTGCTAGCTCGAGACAAGGGATGAGGTATATTATCGATGATGATGGCTTATGGGCTACATGGTCTTGGGTTTACGAACTCAAGTTTGTATCTTAAAGAGCAAGTGGGAGATTGTTGGGTTAATGTGCTCTTTAGTCACTTAAGCCCAATAAGGCTTAATTGAGACTACAACCCAAGAACTCGATGGCCCATGTGGTTTAGGGTTAGGTCTTGGGTGTAGTAGCATATAAACCTACTTTCACCTGCTTGGAAAAAAGATAGACACATAAGGAGGCTCTCATCAGAAACAAACCCTAGAGGCAGACGTTCATCATCTGCACGGTTGCCCACACAACCATCCTATTCCCCTCGAGAGATAGTCTGGAAGATCGATCATAAAGCGGACGAGGACTGTTCGTAGAGAGGCTTTCAGATCGCTGCTTTAGATCGCTGCATCTTTCCAGGTAATCAAAACGATGACGGTTTTAACTTTTCCTATATTACGTGGTACGATACGCTTCCGCGTTTCTGATTAGTTTCCTACAACTTATAGTAAATTAGTTTTTGCCGATAAATTGCCAGAGACATGAATAATTTATAAGAAAATATCAAGTAAACCAGTTGCTCTTTTTCGGAAAATTTGATTGGAAGAATCCATCGATCTCAATTTTATTCACATTCTCAAACAATTGAAACTCTTCTAGAAGCTTCCTCTTGCAGGAAACACCACCTCAAGAACCCTTTCCTCCTTAGATGTCAAAGTTCGGCAAGTCTAATCCTTTGCAGCCTCCACGGTGTGTCAACGTGATTGGAGTGGTGGAGATCGGGAAGCTCAATTTTGATAATGGAAGCGGTGGAGGAGAGTCGGGGTTTGGGGAGATCATGGAGGAGATGGAGATCAATGGACAAAGGTGTTGGAATTGTGAGGGAGAGAAAGTGTGTGTTGTATGGTGAGGAAATTAAGTGAGAAAATGAAAATAAAAAGATTGACTTTTGATGAGGTGAAAATGGTGGGAAGGTGATGAGGTGAGCATTGAATTTTGGTTCAGATAATAACATTAAGGGTTGAATATTTAATCGACATATGTAATTGATGAACATAGTGGAAAGAGTTGCGACTTTAGTGAGGGTAGCGATGGTAGGGATGCAGTGATAAAGACGAAGCTAGCTGACTTGCTGTATCAGGCAGAGCCGATCGGCAATGCTCTTGCATAGTGCACTGCAGCTTAGCTTGCTTATTACACCTTGAATACACCTTAATCTACTTATCAGCCTCTTGGTCCAAAGTCTTTCATTTTCTGGATGGAATTTTAGAGGGACAATTCTGTCCAAAATTTATTTTAAATAGGAATAATTGTCTAAAAAATTTTCCATCCTAGAATAACTTTTTCAATATTAGGGTGTGGCTAGTTTTCCAATAATTCCACTTTCATGGTACTTTCAATCCCATATTATTATCAGTCCCTCGTGCCAAATATTATAAAATGGTCAATAACAATGCAAGCTCAATACTAACCTCTCCAATAGCACGTATCAAACTGGGTATAGTATTCCTTGTTTGCTTTAAAGTTGTAATATCTCGATACAAAATCCGATACTAGTTGATTGAATTTTGTAAGCTAAGACTCTTGCTTGAGCTGTTTGGATGTTGTAATGCATCAATATACTATCCATAGGGGTGGGGATAGGTCAAGCCCTTATCAGACAGCTTGCAGCTTGGTCTATTTAGGGCCTAATCTGGCCTGGCCTATTTGTTAAAAAGGTCAGGCTAATGCTTAATAAAGACTTAAATGTGTAAATAGGCCAGGCCTATTTTGTTAAGGCCTGACTTGTTTACACTAATTCTTATATTCTAATTTCAAAATACACAAACTCTATTTATGGCCTTTAAGGCCTACAATATATATGAGGCCTTTTTAAAGGCCTACATTGTAAGTAGGCCTTTAAAAATGCTTCAAGCTCAGTGAGGCCTCGTGAAGGCTTAGGCCTGAGCTTAAAAAAAGAGCGCATTCAGGCCTAGGCCCAAGCTCGGCCCTTTTGCCCCTATTACAGGCTTAGGCCTGTTTAGCCAAAGCCTAGCCTGCCCTAGCCTATCCTATTTCCAGTTAGTATTTAGGTGTCTTAAAGACAATCTGTAAGGACATATCAGTACCATTTCTACATTCTAGTATTTCATTATAAATAAATAAGCACATTTTTTCTTTATCATATTTATGCTCGCCTTTTATTTTAAGGTAAATATGAGTTTGAAGATAAAAGCCCTAGGAATAAAACATGTGTTAATCTTGAGGATCAATGATAAGGATCATGATCATGATCATGAGGACTCGAGAACACTGGATATCTATTGCCTAAAACTTGTTTCTAGTCTTGAATCACCAATAAAGGGCATTGATGATCTCAATAAGACTAGTACGATATCATCTACGTATATAAGATACAAGGTAGGGACATCATGGAATACATGTATGGTGATACCTTAGCTAATGTTATGGGTAAATCTGTTGGAAAACAGATAGCACCGAGCAAACCCGCCGAGAGACTCTATAAAGATTCATTGTAAAGAGTATCTGTTGGTCGATTTCCTTGATGGCAAGTGAGCCAATCGAACAAGTAATAAAGAGTAAGTAGAGTATCGTCCCACAGAGACTGGATACCAAATGAGGACACCAAAGTGCAACATAGTTGTGTTTGAAAAGAGGATAAATTTGGTTTGGTTGGGAGTTCTTATGGCTATACTAATAAACAAGAAAGAAAACAAAGTGTCGTAGTCGTAAAAAGATATCAGTAGGAAAATAGGCTGAGCTCGGAATATCCTTGAGCCTATCAATCCCCCAGTTGCTTCACACATTGCTATAGCATTTATACTGCACAGCTTTCACAATGCTACAGCATAGATACTAATTACAATGCTATTCAGCTAACCCACTACTAGAGTCTCTCGAAGCTTCCGCGTCCGATACATATAATACTAACTTTACTTCTCCAATATGCTTATGGCAATTTTCTAGTTAGATCAACATTACAAAGTAAAGTGTTATGGTTATTAGCGGTAGACGCATTCATGAAGCCTACAATAATAGGTCAAGCTTTGCACCAGCTTGCCTAACAATCACTGTTTCTCTTAGAGGTTTAACCCTCGACTCCCTTCTAGTAAGCCGAGGCCACTGATCTAGCCCTTAGCTTTCGCTAATCGACAAGGTAATTAATTTACTGATAAGCAAACTGAATTTATTGAATTAAGAACAAGCAATTGGGTTCATTCCAAACTTAAGAAATCATCCTCGCTCAGCCATAGGAAATTTAGTTCATGACTGACGAGGGAAACACAAAATAGATAATAACAAAATGACCCATGATCAAAAGATTAAAATGAAAGAAAAACAGAAAGCTTGACGAAGTTCCGACGGGGTGGAAGAAGCCTTGTCATGTCACCACTCCACGTCTTCTTCTCTCCGTCTTACTGCAAGGAAGGATGCTGGGTTCTCCTAGAGTTTTCGTGCCTTGTGAACTCTCTCTCTCTCTCTTCTTTCGAGTCTGGTCGTATGAATAGGATTAGACTCTCAACGACTTGACTTTCTTTAGGGTTGGCTGTTGTTCCTTTAAATAGGCTGGTCTTATTTGCAGCGTACGTTCAATGATCTGGGCCTTTCCTAATCTGTTGAGGTCCAATCATATATTCTTTTCCAATCTCGGTAGATTGATTCTGTTGATACTGTGGGATTCTTCAAATATTTAGTTTCAATCCTCTACATCTTCTATTTCAATACGTAAACAATCTAACCGTTATTCTCGCCCTGCAATATATTTCCTGAAACAACCTTGACACAAGATTAGAACATATGCCGCATAGCATTGCGTCTTTTACTTTGCTATAGCTTCAAAGATGCCTTGTATTGCACTTCGATAAGCTGTCATGACTCATGATGCTATAGCATAGTATCAGCTTTGCTATACGTTCTTCTCATAAAACCCCAAAACTTGTTCTTTTCTTAGCACATTTTTAGGATGTAAATGATTTTTATCCTTCAGTTCCTTATATCATGAATTAATTCCTTTTTGCTTACATTGATTGCAGTTAAGCTTGTTTTTACCATTCAATTCAGTCATAAAATATAGGGAAAACATGGCATAATTAGTGCTCATCAATATCCTTGGATATGTAAAGTATCTTATCATTTGGTAGTGTGCTTAGACTTAAGGATGTCATCTAACACAATTTCCTTGGGTTATACTTTAACTGTACAACTCTATCCACCTAAATAAGGGGAGAACAATGTACTCTTGGATATAACTCGAATACATGAGTATAAATGGACATGCCGAGAGGACTCATCTACAAGGGATTAGTCATTGACAAGATCGGTAGAGCTTGGATAGCTTTTATTAACTTGGGAGTTTGTGCGCACAATAAATGATCATGAAGAGTCATGATTTGTTATAAAGTTAAAATAAGAATATTCCTAGTTCTATGAATTAGCTACATTTAGTCAATTAAGAGAGATGATACTCTATCTTTGCTCTCAACTGAATGTGAATGACGATATGAGCGATGATGTTGGTATGGTATCCAAATATGAAAGGTAGATCACTTGATCAACTTAAAGTATTTGAAGTTAAGAATGAGTCATATTTGTTTCTGAAGGTTGTTCTTGGTTCATAACTTCCTTATTTGTAGATGTTGAAGATTAAGGATTTTCAGGAATAGTTGTCTGATGGAGTTGACTAATTTGTTGATCAATTCTTTGTATCAGATCCAATTTGGTCTTGATTTAAAGATTTGACCTCATTGTAGGATTTATTTAAAAAGGTTTGAAGAGAGGTTGCTCCTTTGTTATTACCTCTACTCTTTATGATGTTATTGATGTATGAACAACATGATCTCCATGTATTTGAAGATACTGATTGGTATAATCATTTTGTTCAATGATATTATTAATATCTTGAGGGTTTACAAGGTTGTTGTTGGTCAATTTCATTGATGACAAATGAACCATTCGAACAAGTAATAAAGTGTAAGTAGAGTATCATCCCACAGAGACTGAGATACCAAGGAGTGACGCTCGATTGCTATGATAGTCGTGCAAACAGAAAGTAAATATGATTGGTTTGAGAGGTTTTTGTGGTTATGCTAATAATAGAAATAAACAAAGTGAATTAAACTTGAGAAGATATCGTAAGAGGTTATTTGGACTCGAATCACCCTTAAGTGCATCAATCCCCCAGTTGCTCCACCCATTGCTATAGCATCTATACTGAACAGCTTCTGCAATGCTATAGCATAGCTACAACTACAAAGCTATTTGGTTAACCCACCGCTATATTCTACCGAAGCTTCCGCGTCCGATACATATGATATTAATTATACTCCTTCCATATTCCTATGACAACTTTCTCGTTAGATCTGCTTTACACTCAGGGTGTCATGGTTATGAAAGGTAAACCCATTCCTGAAGCCTACAATAATAGGTCAAGCCGTGCATGGGCTGCCTAGCAAACACTTTCTCAGATGTCTAACCTCAACTTCTTGCCAGTAAGCCGACGCCACAAATCTAGCCCCTAGCTTCCGCTAATCGACTAGTAATTAATGCACTGATAAGCAAACCAAATTTATTAAATTAAGAACTTGTAACTGGGTTCATTTAACACTTTAAGGAATCATCCTCATCCCGCCATATGAAAATCAGTTCATGACTGACGAGGGAAACACAAAACAGACAATAACAGAATGACCCCTGATCTGAATACTAAAATAAAAGGGAAAACAGAAAGCTTGACGAAGTTTCGACAGCGTGGATGAAGCCCTGTCACGTCACCACTCCACGTCTTCTTCTCTCCGTCGTACTGCAAAGAAGGATGCTGGGTTGTCTTGGAAATCTCGTGCTTTGTGAAATCTCTCACTCTTCTCTTGAGTCTGCCGAATGTGGAATCACACTCTGGGCTCTCCGACTCTCTTAGGGTTGGCTCTGCTGTCTCCTTATATAATCAGGCTTTCTTGCGGCGCAAGTTACAGTGAGTTGGGCCTTTCCTAAATTGTCGAGATCTATCATATCTCTAGATCCAAGTAGATTGCTTCTGCTAATCCTATGAGATTTTTCAAATCTCTTAGTTTCGATCCTCCGCATCTTCTATTCCGTTATGTCAGCAATCTACCTATCGTTATCCCACTTTTCTTTTATTCCGAAATCACCTAGATAAAAAGGTCAGAAAACATGCCGCATAGCATTGTGTCCTCTACTTTGCTATAGCGTTCGTGATGCCTTGTATTGCACTTCTAGTTGCTGTCAGAATGCTATAGCATCGTATCAGCTTTGCTATACGTTCTTCCTTAAAAACCATGTAAATTGTTCTTCTTAGCACATTTAAATCGTTTCTGTCCTTCAGTTCCCTATATCATGAATATATGCCTTTTTGCTTAGATTATTTGTAGTTAAGCTCGTATTCACCATTCAATTCAGTCATAAAATATAGGAAAAACATGGTATGATTTGTGCTCATCAAATACCCCACACTTAGCTTTTTGCACTCCTGGGCAAAATAAGATGAAGCGAACAACGACTCATAGCCATAGTACTCTTGTCTGTATAACCTTGCTTACACGATTGCTTTCAGTTCTCATTCCCCCTTCGGCAATCCCACTGCCCAGCACCAGTGGCTCACAATGCGTGGTATTGTTTAGATGAAGAAGTCTCCAGAGGCTCTCAAGTTCAGTGTTTACGCTCTCTTACTAGGGTATTTTGGTTTCTCTCATGTCGTACGGGCCCAAAAGATCTATAGCCTTGTCAAAGTTCTAAGATTGCTTCATATCATCTGAATGTTCATTCATCCAAAGGGCTTCTTGGGTTACAGTGTGAGGATGGTCAAGTGTTTGAGGTGGAGAATGATGGGAGTGCTATAGTAGATTAGGTAGACAATTCTTCTTGGCCTCGGCCAAGTGCTCTTTCTTGAACTTTGTTTTTCTTGTTGCTTTCTACTCTAGGTCTTTTCCTTTCTTTTTCTTTTCTTATCTAAGAATTTTTTTTAAGCACAACAGTAGCTCTTTCTGAAGTATTTCCTGGGAGCACTCTACCGTAGCATTTTTCACAGTTTTTCTTCTTGTTTTGGTTAAGCTTTGGTCTTCTTCTCTCTCTAATCTGCACTTAATCCAATTGGGCAGAAGTTCAGAGTTGACTCTCTGCAAATTTGTCCATTGGAATAGCAGCTGCTGGATGTAGAAATCATTCTTTAATTCTTTGTAAGCGTGTGCAGATAGATTACCCAAAAGTATGCAACTTTTGGGTTTGCATTTAATGTCGACATCACTTTTGCTTTTGCTTCAAACCTTCAATGTACATTCTCTAATCTGTGTGAAACTCAGCAATAAAGTGGTTAAACATGTCTAGGAACATTAGAAAATAATCATAGAAAGTATTAAGATCAAACAAGAAGGTATTACAAATTCGTTAGATTTGAATTCCTAAAGACGCTGAGAAACCTGGAGGTTTCTTCCACAAACCTTGAGGTTTACAAAGTGGCAGAAAAGCGTCACTCTCTCTGAGTGTCAAAACCTCGAGGTTTTCTCGAAACCTCGAGGTTTCACTTTGAAAGTGAAACTTTCCAAAAACGCGATGAAAGAAAAACCGGAGGTTTTTCGGAAACCGGAGGTTTTCAAAGTCGATGAAAAGCGTTTTCTCTCGGGAAGCCGAAACCTCAAGGTTTTCAACAATACTCGAGGTTTCACTTTAAATTTCAAATTCTCGTTTTACGCCAAAACAAAACGGAGGTTTGAGTAAGCCCGGAGGTTTTGAAAACTTGGAAAGATTGCAGAACCTCTCGCCAAGACAAACCTCGAGGTTTTCGAAACCTCGAGGTTTCTCATAATTTTGAGAAACTTAAGAAAACACCATTTGAGCTCAAACGTGGAGGTTTCTCCAAAACCTGGAGGTTCTGTAAACTAGGAAAAGCGCAGAACCTCTCTGCCTTGATAAACCTCGAGGTTTCCCAGAAACCTCGAGGTTTCTCACAATTTTGAGAAACCTGAGAAACATTGTTTGAGTTCAAACCTGGAGGTTTAGAAAACTGGCGATAAACTGAGTTTTCTCTGGAAGGGCAAAACCTCGAGGTTTCTTGCCAAACCTCGAGGTTTCACATAACTTTGTGAAACCCAGATTTTTCAAGTTAAAACACAGAACCTTGAGGACTCCTTTGTAATACCAAACCTCGAGGTTCTTGGCAAACCTTGAGGTTTGCTCTTATAGTGAGTTTTACACAAATTAAGAGCAAAACCTCATGCTTTGTTTACAATCATTGGAAATCATCAAAACCTTTAGAGAACTAACAAGTGTCAATTTTTTCGGATTACGTATGTTAAATCTTTCCGTCTATAGGAATTCTACTATGGATCACAGTTGGATAAATGCTTTACGGACGAGTGTTGAATATCAGAATGGGGTGAGGGACTTTATAGAATTTGCTAAATAAAATGCCCATGATGATAGTGGGAAGTTTTATTGCCCTTGTGTAAAATGTTTGAATGAGAGGCGACTAAGTCCTGAAGTTATACACATACATTTAATTTGTGAAGGATTTTGTAAGACTTATATAGTATGGGTATGGCATGGTGAAAAAATACCAAGTGGGTCTCAACATGGGGAAGTGGCCTTTGATGATAATGACATGGATATAGATGATTGCATAGAGGACATTAATCGTGATGTAAGAGAAGAGGCTTTTCATCAATCACATGCATATGGTAATATGTGCAGTGATGCAGAGACCCGTTATACCATGGGTGTAAAAAATACCAATTGTTGAACGCTGTATTGAAATTGGTAAGCTTGAAGGCACATCATGGATGGAGCGACAAGAGTTTTTCTGAAATGCTTGAGGCTTTTAAGGACATGCTTCTGAATGATAATGTGTTGCCGCATCGATACTATGATGTTAAGAAAATACTTTGTCCACTGGGGATGAAGTACAAAAAGATTCATGCATGCCCGAATGATTGCGTATTGTATAGAAAAGAGTTTGAAGAGAAGCAGAATTGTCCGATATGTGAAATCCCAAGGTATAAGTCAAATAAGGGGCCTGCAAAAGTGTTGTGGTATCTTCCAATCATACCAAGGTTCAAGTGGTTGTTTGCGAATGAAAATAATGCAAAAAATTTGAGGTGGAATACAGATGAGAGGATTTCTGATGGAAAGCTTCAACATCCAGCCGATTCTTCTCAATGGAAGAAAATCGATCAATTATTTTTGAACTTCGGCGAAGAATCTAGGAACCTTAGGCTTGCCCTTAGCACGGATGGCATGAATCCATATGGAAGCCTTAGCAGCATACATAGTTCATGGCCTATACTCCTGATTATTTACAACTTATCTCCTATGTTATGCATGAAACGAAAGTACATCATGCTGTCTATATTGATTTCGAGACCAAAACAACCCGGAAATGACATTGATGTTTACCTTCAGCCCTTAATCGAAGACTTGAAGGAGTTGTGGGAAGAAGGTGTCGATGTTTTTGACTCTTTCAAGAAGGAGGTGTTTAAAATGCAAGCCATGATATTTTGTACTTTAAACAACTTCCCAGCATATGAGAACTTGTCAGGGTATAGTGTAAAAGGCCATAAAGCATGTCCGGTTTGTGAAGAAGGCACACGCTACCATCAACTTCAACAAGGAAGAAAGACGATTTATCTTGGACATAGGAGATTTCTTAGACGGGGCCACCCATATCATCGATTGAAGAAAGCCTTTTATGGTGGCCAAGAGTATGAAGATGCTCCGGTGGCATTGACTGGGTAGGAAGTTTATGAAAAGGTGAAAAATATCAATGTCATCTTTGGTAAGACTACAAAGAGTAGAAAAGAAACAAATATATGGAAAAAGAGATCTGTATTTTTTAATCTTTCCTATTGGCGCAATCTTGATGTGAGGCACTGTATTGATGTCATGTATGTGGAGAAAAATGTATGTGATAGTATTGTTGGCACGCATTTTTCTCAACATACAAGGTAGTTCCAAGGATGGTGTGAAGGTAAGATTGGATCGATAGCAATGGGAATACGCGAAGAGTTACATCCAAGGCCACATAGTAACAGAACTTATTGTTCCCGGCTTCTCATACTTTGTCTAAGGATGAGAAACAAAGTTTTTGTGAGTGTTTACATGGCACAAAAGTTCCCTCAGGGTATTCTTCAAATTTTAAGAGGCTTGTATCGATGAAGGACTTGAAATTAGTAGGCCAAAAGTCTCACGATTGTCATGTCTTGATGCAACAACTACTCCCAATAGCTATTCGAGGCATCGCCGAATATGATCTTCGGGTCGTTTTGACTAGACTTTGTGTCTTCTTCAATGCGGTTTGTAGTAAAGTTTTCGAGATTGAAAAGTTGGATGAATTGGAGAATGAAGGATATCTTATCTTGTGCCACCTTGAGAAGCTTTTTGTTCCTATATTTTTTGACATCATGGTTCATCTAATTGTTTATCTAGTGAAGGAGATAAAGTTGTGCAGCCCTATTCATTTACGATGGATGTACCCAATTGAAAGATCTATGAAATTTCTAAAATGGTATGTGAAGAACACATACCAGCCAGAAGCATCGATTGTTCAAAAATATGTTTCTGAAGAAGCCATAAAATTTTGTCTAAATTATTTGGCCAAAGTAAGACATATTGGGCTTCCAAAACGTCAGCATGCTAAAGGGGGTAGACGAGGGGCTTCCATAAAGAGTATGGATCCTGATGAATTGTCACAAGTCCACTTATACATCTTGAATAATGTTGATGAAGTTCAAGCCAGCATAGCTGCACATAAAGAAGCTCTAAGGAAAGAAAATCATAGAATGACTAAACAAAGGTTGATTAGGGAGCATAATAGAACTTTTGCAAACTGGTTCAAACAAAAGGTCGAGGGAGAGGAATGTGTTTCTAATACAATCAAATGGTTAGCACGTAGCCTTGAGGTTGATGTCATAAGTTGGAATTTGTATGTGATCAATGGTTATACATTTTACCTGAAGTCCCTAGATGATACGAGCACAGTCGAGAACAGTGGTGCTATGTTAGAGGCTGAATCTATACACTTCTCTAGTTCGAAAGACAAGAGGCCTTTATTGGCAGTCATGCCATATTATGGGGTTATTGAAGAGATTTGGGAGGTGGACTATGTGAAAATTAGATTTCCCATTTTCAAATGCAAGTGGGTTAATGTCAATAATGGTGTTCAGATCGATCGGCTAGGATTTACATTAGTCGATGTCAATGGTAGAAGTTTTGAAGATGAACCTTTTATTATGGCAGACGGGCGAAACAAGTGTTCTATATCACCGATCAAGAAAATAAAATGTGGTCTGTAGCTCTCCAAGGAAAAAGGGTCATTGATATTGATGAGGAAAGTCATTCAAATTATGGTCTTCCTGAGAAGATGAAGTGGATAATGAACCTGGCATAAGAAATGATCATCAAGAAGGGATATGGGAAGATATCACTTTATAAAAGAGTCAATTCATAAGGTAATATTCATATGCAGAATTCTTTGAGAACTTTAAGGTTTTAACTATATTATATTCCTTCTATGTTCATAAACAATGTCACTGACTATGAAGTTTGTTCTTGTTTTACTTTGTGCCAGGATCCGATCCAAAGGGGCATGTTATAAAAGAGGATGTTACATTGTTGGGTGGGAATCAGATGAAGACATGGTGAATATTATATTGGGCATGTATGTTGTATTTGTAACTTATTTTATTTGTAAGTAAGTCATCTTATTGTATAAATTAATTTAGATGTTGTAGTCATAGTATAATCATTAATTAAGAGGCCACATAACTCATGGTGAATAATATTTGTATTCTTTTTCCCAATTCAATTTATTCATAATTGTGTATAGCTTGTAGCTTAAAGTATCGACTTTTATGTGCTGGATTGGGTGGTGGATTTGTGTATATATATGATCATGAAGAACAAACAGGGAACGAATTCGGGAAAATTTAGACCGAAAATAAATACGCCGGTCTTAAATGTTCAACTGTTAAGATCGGATGTATTTATATGTCCGGTCTTAAAGGTCAGTTGTACATATATTAAGCCGGTCTTAAAAGTTGGTCTTTTAAGACCGGTGTATTTATACGTCCGGTCTAAAAATTCAATTTTTAAGACCGGATGTATTTATCATCCAGTCTTGAAAGTCAGTCTTTTAAGACCGCGTAGTTTTAGTTGTCTAGTCTTAGAAGCCGCTATTTTTTAGACCGGATTTATTTTTGTTCGGTCTTAAAATTCCAATCTTTTAAGAGTAGCCTAGTTTTTGTCTGGTCTTAAAAGTTGAGTTTTAGGACCGAACAAAAAATATTTCAGGTTTATTTAGTATGACTTTTAAGACCTAATGTTTTAAATCTTCGGTCTAAAAGAGTTTCTTTAAGACTGGTCCTAGTCCGGTCTTAAATGTTAGACTTTTAATACTAGCTGGAACAAGACCGGTTGTGGGTCCGGTCTTACGATGCCTCTTTTGTCCGGTCTTAAAACCCTTTTTTGCACTAGTGGCTGCTTCAAGTTGAAGACGGAATACAACCTAAGAGAAATTGGGTGATTAAAAAAAATGCAATTGACCCCAAGAATTAAAATGAAAAAGTAAGGATAAAATAATGATGGACACAGAGAATTTATACTGATTCGGTCCAAACTCTTGACCTACATCTAGTCCTCAGACACTCTGAAATTTTCACTATCACTTTCACGATTACACACTGTGTTTCTCGAAGTAATCCTCTCACTAGGATTCACTCCCCCTTACAAGTTGTAATCAATCTACCCACACTCAAGGTCCCTCTACCTTAAGATTTTCATAGAAAGAATGATTGAAGTAAGAAAGTCTCTCACATAGTATATATTGAAACACTGAAGTACATAATCTCCAAGAATGGACCAAGTTACAACCTAACAGCTACGTTAATGTCTCCAACAGTTACATTAATGATTCCAATGGTCATTTAATGCTTCCAATATATATAAGCTGAAGTATTTAAGGCTCTAAAACAACTAGAATATAGAAAAGAAAAAGCCATCAAGTTTCAACTGCATTTAGTGTTTTCTACTTACTTGTAAAGCATCTTTTGATACATTGTACTTCAGTGATTATTTTATCTGCTCTTTTAGAGAGTATATCATTGAATATCATTTATTGTAAGAATCTCAAAGTTGTGGGACTTTGAGGTTGGGTTTATCAGTTTACAACTTGTAAGGAGGAGTGTATCCTAGTGAGAGGATAACTTTCGAGTGCAAAGTGTGTAACTGATTTGAGGTGTAGTGAAAATCTCAGAGTGTCTGGGGACTGGACGTAGGTTGAACCAGTATAAATTTTGCCATGTCAAGCTTCTCTTCATCTCCTTTGTTTTACCTATTTTGCTGTCTGTGTTTGGGTGTCTGCAAAAGAATTTTTAAAATCCCCAATTTACCCCCGCTTAGTGATTTCCGCCATTTACAGAATGCTTTGCCTTTTATTGCTGGTTGCAATTAATGACCGTTGGGAAGCTTTAATGAATCTGTTGTGAGTATTGAATGTATCCATTAGACAGTGAAGTATGTTCGTTACTCATAATTTAGATTTTGCAGTGCTTTCGCCATTTTTTGCCGGTTTGACATTCCTTTTGATTTTCCCATTGATTTGCCATAATACTCATAGGAATGGGTATAACAGAATTTGGTCTGCTCAGAGTTGATTGTTGTGTTGGTTCTTGCTTTCTGCAACTGCATTTAATGCTCTAACCTAATCATTTGCTTTTTGGTAATTGTTGGTCGATTTCCTTGATGGCAAGTGAACCAGTCGAACAAGTAATAAAGTGTAAGTAGAGTATCGTCCCACAGAGACTGAGATACCAAAGAGTGACGCGATTGTTATGATAGTTGTGCAAGCGAAAGTAAATATATTGGGATGAGAGGTTGTTGTGATTATGCTACTAGCAAAAGTAAACAAAATGACTTTAAACGTGAGAAGATATCAGTAGGAGGTTAGGCTGGACTCAGAATCACCCTTAAGTGCATCAATCCCCCAGTTGCTCTACCCAATGCTATAGCATCTATCCGCATGCCTTCGCAATTGCTACAGCATAGCTACTACTTACAAAGTTATTTGGTTAACCCACCACCTCTATAGTCTACCAAAGCTTCCGCGTTCGATACATACATATGATGCTAACTATACTCCTTCCATATTCTTATGGCAACTTTCTAGTCAGATCTGCGCTACGCTCAGGGTGTTATGGTTATGAGAGGTAGACCCATTCTTGAAGCCTACAACAATAGGTCAAGCCGTGCATGGGCTGCCTAGCAAACACTGTTTCTCAAAGGTCTAACCCAACTCCTTGCCAGTAAGCTGAGGCCACAAATCTAGCCCTTAACTTCCATTAATCGACTAGTAATTAAAACATTGATAAGCAAACCAAAATTATTTAATTAAGAACTGCAACTGGGTTCATTCAACAACTTAAGGACTCATCCTCATCCAGCCATATGAAAATCAGTTCATGACTGACGAGGGACACACAAAACAGACACTAACAGAATAACCCATGATCAGAAAACTAAATTAAAAGAAGGAAAATAGAAAGCTTTGATGGAGTTTCCAACAACGTGGTTGAGGTCCTGTCACGTCACCACTCCACGTCTTCTTCATTCCATCGTACTGCAGGGAAGGATGATGGGTTGTCCTGGAAATCTCGTGCTCTTGTGAAATCTCTCATTCTTCTCTTGAGTCTGTCGAAAGATAGAATCTTGTTCTAGGGCTCTCCGATTCTCCTAGGGTTGGCTCCACTGTTTCCTTTTATAACCAGGCCTTTCTTGCGGTGTAAGTTACAGCGAGCTGGGCCTTTCCTAATCCATCGGGATTTATTGTATCTTTACATCCGAGTAGATTGCTTCTGTGGGATTCTCCAAATCTGTTAGTTCCGATCCTCCGCATCTTCTATTCCGTTATATCAGCAACCTAATTGTCATTAGCGCCCTTTTCTTTTATTCTTGAAATCATCTGGGTAAAAAGGTCAGAAAACATACCGCATAGCATTGCGTCCTTTACTTTGCTATAGCATTCGTGATGCCTTGTATTGCACTTCGACTCGCTGTCAGAATGCTATAGCATCGTATAAGCTTTGCTATACGTTCTTCTTTAAAAACCCTGCAAGTTGTTTCATTCTTAGCACATGCAAATGATTTCTACTCTTCAATCCCTATGTCATGAATGTATGTCTTTTTGCTTAGATTATCTGTAGTTACGCTTGCATTTAACATTCAATTCAGTTAATAAGTATAGGGAAAACATGGTACGATTTGTGCTCATCAGTAATCTGCTGTTAATCCTTCACATTGTTGGTTCTCGAAGAGATTTTGATGATTGTAAACAATTGTGAACGAAGAATGAGGATTTGCTCTCAGATGTTGGAAAACCCTGAGTGAGAGCAAACCTCGAGGTTTATGGGAAAACCTCGAGGTTTGGCCTTATGAGGGAAGTATCGAGGTTCTGTATTCTAACTTGAGAAAACTTGGTTTCACAAAAATATGTGAAACCTAGAGGTTTATTAAGAAACCTCGAGGTTTTGATCTTCCGAGAAAACTTGGTTTCACACCAAGTTGTGAAACCTCGAGGTTTACATCAAAACCTCGAGGTTATGCCTTGGCGCCAAACTAAGGATTTTAAAATTATATGAGAAACCTCGAGTATTATCGAAACCTCCGGGTTTCGGCTTCCCGAAGAGCTAATGGTTTTTCGGCGAATTTGAAAACCTCGAGATTTCCATAGAAACCTCCGGTTTGTGTTTTGGGTCAAAACAAACAACCTTGTCATTTGGGCAAAACCTCGAGTATTTCTGGAAACCTCGAGTATTGTGGCAACCCCGAGCAAATGAACTTGCACTCATTCTAAAACCTCAAGGTTCCTTGAGAAACCTCCAGTTTGGTTTCATCGCGTCTTTCTTGGTTTTCACACACGATGTGAAACCTCGAGGTTTCTGAGCAAACCTCGAGGTTTGGAGTAAACCCAAGAAACCTTCGTGATAGCAACATTATAAACCTCCAGGTTTAATGATAAACCTCCAGGTTTAAGGTTTTGATGTAAAAACGTGTTCAAGCTTAAATGATAAAACCTCGAGGTTTGTGAACAAACCTCCAGGTTTCTGGACGTTGTTTGAAATTCGAACTTAACGATTTTGCTATACCTTCGTGTTTGATCTCAATGCTTTACATGATTATTCCTTATTGGTACTAGATATGTTTAATCATCCTTTTAGTGAGTTTCAGACAGATCAAGGAAGTTTTACGAAGGTTTAAAGCAAAAGTGATTGAACATTAAATGCTCAACCCGAAACTTGCATCCTTTTGGTTAATCCATCTCGTACACGGTTGCAAAGCATTAAAGAATGATTTCTACATTAAGCAACATCCTCTCCAATGGATTAATTTGCAGAGAGTCAATTCTGACCATCCAACCAGCTGGACTAAGTGAGTTTCATAAAGAGAAGAAGACCTAAGTAGCTCACAACTTCGTGGATCATCTCCAACCGTCGATTATCAATGCAACGGTCAATTAATGCTTTGTCTAGCTATAAATAGAGCTGCATTCAATTCTTCTCAACAACTACAACAACTGAAAACCCACAAGCATTCAAGTTTCTTAACTACCTTTCAGTTTTCACTTGTATTCCGTCTTTTGATATTATAAGCTTTAGTGTTTATTATCATCTACTCTTAGAGAGAGTTTTTATCTCGTAAATCATTTATTGAAAAGAATCACAAGTCAAGGGGACTTGGTGATTTGGGAGTTCATTGATTACAACTTGTAAGGGGGAGTGAGTTCTAGAGAGAGAACTACTCTTTGAGTACATAGTGTGTAATCTTTGTGATAGTGAAAACCTAGAGAGTCTGGGGATTTGGATGTAGGTCAAGTTGTTAAGACCGAACCAAGTATAAATTCTCCGTGTTCAGCTATTCTTCTCTCTACTGTTCATCTCTGTTTTTGTTATCTAAAAACAGAGCAGATTTGAAAAGTTTTTTAAATACCCAATTCACCCCCCTCTTTGGTATATAGCTCCACTTTCACACATAATCATTTGAAACTTATTAATACACAGGTTAAATATAGTTAAGAATTGTTAGTTCTCAATATGTTTTGATGATTAACAACAAATGTAAAACATGTTTTGAAGTTTGCAAAGTTGTTTTAAAAACACTCGAAAGTTGCAACCGCAGTTTGCATCGCAAACTCGAGTATTGGACACCAATATCTGCGGTTGCATTTGCAAACTCGAGTATTGGACGCCAATCTTGCAGGTTGCTTGGTAAACTCGAGTATAGGCCATACGAAAGGAACCAAGTTTTCAGCCAAAGTCCATATCGCAGTTTGCTCTTGCAAACTCGAGTATGGGACAGCCAATCTTGTAGGTTGCTTGGCAAACTCGAGTATAGGCCACACGAAAGAAACCAAGTTTTCGGCCAAAGTCGATCTGCGGTTTGCATAGGCAAACTCGAGTATTGAATGGTCAACACCGCAGGTTACATGGGTAAACTCGAGTATCGAACTTCTTGTGAATCAAAGGATTTTTCCAACTTAGTCAATACCGGTTTGCATTTGCAAACTCGAGTATTGGACAGCCAATATCCGCAGGTTGCTTGGCAAACTCGAGTATTGGACTTCGAGAAGCAAAACAAGTTTTTCAAACAAAGTCAAAACCTGCGGTTTCCAAAACCAAACTCGAGTATTGACCTTCCGGAGAGCAAAGGATTTTTCAAGATAAATCAATACTGCAGTTTGCATTG
The DNA here is from genome assembly GCA_019022655.1 of Acacia acuminata. Taxonomy (NCBI): domain Eukaryota; kingdom Viridiplantae; phylum Streptophyta; class Magnoliopsida; order Fabales; family Fabaceae; genus Acacia; species Acacia acuminata. Next base: position 1,040,640 of record JAFJYI010000223.1, read on the forward strand.
GCAAACTCGAGTATTGAATGGTCAATCTTGCGGTTGCGTTGCCAAACTCGAGTATTGGACTTCCGTGAGAGCAAATGGATTTTTCAAGTTAAACCCATCTGCAGTTTGCCTAGGCAAACTCGAGTATAGGTCTTGTCTTTCAAATACAAGACACGATGGCTTGCCTCGAAAAGTGGAAACTCGAGTATCCAATTGGATCTTGCAGTTTGGTCACTTGTGAACAAAGTGCCATACTCGAGTTTACAAGAACAAACCGCAAGTATGCAACGTAAAAACTAAGTTTTGAATTATACGAATTCGTGAATCACTCTTGTTTGTTCCAAATGCTTTCATGAATCATTCACTTATGATCCCAGATATGTTTAACAAGTTTGTTTAGTGGATTTATTTATACAGATGAAAATTAATGAAGATCAAGGGAAAAAGCATAAAGTGGTCGAGCATTTATTGCACTTGATAAATTAACATCCTTTTGGTTAATCCATCGAGCACGAACTCTCAACGTTCAAAAACACTTTCTTCATCAAGCAAATTCTTCTCCAACGGGCAAATCCTCGAGTTCCACATCGACCATATCGCATCGGATTAGTTAGAGCTTAGAGAGAAGATGACTAGACTTAATGCTAATCACCTACAACGGTTGGATTCATCATTCAACGGTCATTTAATGTTCTCTACCTATAAATAGAGTTCATTAACTTCTTCTCAAGCCGATACACCTACCGAGAGCGAAAATTTACTAAGTGTCATTTATTGTGTTCGGCTTTCACTTGTATTGTATCAATCGATACTTGCACTTCGGTGTTCATTTTATCTCGCTTTCTCGTAAGAGAGTTATATCTGTAAATCATTTATTGATTGAGATAACCACAAGTCGGGGACTTGGTGGTTGGGTGTATTGATTACAACTTGTAAGGGGGAGTGAGTTCTAGAGAGAGAACTACTCTTGAGTACGAGTGTGTAATCGGTTTGTGAGTATAGTGGATTGAAAATCTCAAGTGTGGCTTGGGATTTGGATGTAGGTCAAAGATAAGACTGAACCAGGATAATTTCTATTGTGCAAGCTTTCCTTCCCTTCCTCCTCTGTCTATCTCTCGGTTTCATTACTTCAAAACGGGACATATTTCTAAAAGTTTTTAAAATACCCAATTCACCCCCTCTTGGGTATATAGCTTCATTTACATTTGGTATCGGAGCAAGGTCTTCTCTTAAGAGCTTAACAACTCGAGAAGGATCATTATGGAAGGTATCTTACCCGATGGAGCATCTATCAACAGAGACCACCTGGTTTCAATGGAGAGCACTACTCCTTCGGAAGGCCAAATTCAAAGTGTTTGTTATGGCAAGCGAGTATGGTCTTTGGAGAGTATTTGAAAGAGGAGATTATGAGCCATCAACCGTGGAAGATGGAGTCGAGTTCCCAAGCTAGAAGAGGAATATGATGAGAACGACGAAGAAACATCACCCTCAACAAAGAAGGCGGTTACGCTTCTTCAAAGTGCACCGAGTCAACAAGAATACTTTCGTATTTGCACCTTATCATCTGCTAAGGCCATGTGGGATGCTCGGAGATAGCTCATGAAGGAACAGCTGGAGTAAAGCAAAACGAGTCAATACTCTTATGACCGAGTATGATCTTCTCGCGAATGAAGCATGGCGAATCCATTGGTGAGTTCCAGTGAGGTTCACGCATCTCATCAATCAACTTGTGCCTTGGGAAAAGAATATGACCAACCGGTCAAGTAAGGAAGATCTTGAATATCCTTAACAAGGAATGGGAAGCAAAGGTCACAACTATTGAAGAGGCTCGAGGAGAGTCAATGACGTCGCAGGCATTGCTCTATTCGGGTCTCTCCGAGTATGAGGCTAAACTCAAATTCAAGAAGGACTTGATGAAGCTCATGGCAAAAACAAGGGAATTGCCCTCAAGTCTACAAGAGAAGTTAAAGATTCAGATGAAGAAAATGAAAATGTAGACGAAGATGAGGAAATAGGCATGATGGTTCGTAGATTCAAGAAATTCTACAAGAAGGACCAAGGCTTCAAGAAATTTCACAAGGGTAGCTCCGGCTATGAGGCAAAGAAGCCAGTCATCCGCTACGAATGTCAAAAGCCTGGTCACATCAAGTCCGAATGCCCACAACTGAACAACAAAGACAAAGAAAAGAAGAAGTTCAAGCAAATACAAGAAGAAAGCTTATGTCTCCGGCATTTGGGGTGACTCATCCGATGAAGATGATGAGGATGAGGAAGAAAAAGCAAATATATGCCTAGTTGCTTTGAAGAAGAAGAGCAACGTGCTAAACTTGAAGAGGTATATGATTGCAAACCTCCTTATGATGATCTGTTTGATGAATATATGATCGTGCAATTTGAATTTGAAAAACTTGCTGAAAAATATTTCAAACTGAAAAACCGAAATCTTACTCTTGAATCTCAAGTTGAAATGTTGTCTTCTTCTAAAAATACCATTTGTAAAGATTGTCCCGATCTGAAGAAAAAGAATTCATATCTTACAAAGGCACTTGAGAAATTCACTAGAGGAAGTGAAATGCTCAATGTCATTTTGAAACAACAACATTTTATAAATGATAGATCGGCATTGGTTACGACAGGACATTGATAAGAAGAAAGGCAAGAAGAAGAGTGGTCGAGAAAACATACATGAACTATTTTACAAAATCAGTTCACTCTTCAAATCCCTTTGCACATTGCAATTCTTGTAATAAGAAGGGTCATTCTACTTCATCTTGCTTTCATAAAAAGGAAAGAAAAAATTAAACCAAAAGTAGGAAATTATCAATGGGTACCGAAAGGAACTTATGTTCCTAAGGTCAAAACTAACTCCAAAGGACCCAAGAAAAGATGGGTACCTAAGGCTTGATCCCTTGAAAATTGCAGGTTTGTCTTAGAGCATCAAGACCCAACAAGTGGTACATTGATAGTGGGTGCTCAAGACACATGACCGGAGATGAATCCAAATTTCTTTCAATCAAACCAAAGGATGGTGGTAGAGTCACATTTGGAGGAGACCAATCGGGAAAAATTGCTGGAATTGGTGAGATAGGAAACAATGAAGGTCCTCTCATCAAAGATGTCTACCTAGTAGAAGGATTGTGTCACAACTTCCTAAGTGTGAGCCAAAGCACCGACAAGGGTAACCTAGTTATCTTTGACTCAAATGAATGCTTGATTGTTAGAAAAGATTTAGTCCCCATTGATGATTTGAAAACTAAAGCCTTATTTAGAGCACCTAGAGATGGAAATTGTTATACTCTTAACCTCTCTAGCAATGCTTCAGTTTCTTAAAATTGTTTTGTTAGTAACTTGAATGAGAGTTGGCTATGGCATAAGCGATTAGCTCATGTTAATATGTTTCAACTTGACAAGTTGCTGAAAAAGGATTTGGTCATTGGTATTCCTAAATTGAATTTCAAAAATGACATAGTCTGTGATGCTTGTCAAAAAGGAAAACAAACCAAATCTTCTTTTAAAGCAAAAAATGAGATTTCAACTAGTAGACCTCTTCAATTACTTCATATGGATCTAGTTGGACCGGCTAGAGTAAAAAGTCTTGGTGGAAATCTTTACACCTTGGTCATAGTTGATGATTACTCTAGATTTGCTTGGACGATATTTTTGTCATCTAAAGATGAAACATTTGATCGTTTGTTACCTTTGCCAAAAAGGTCCGAACGAGAAAGGCTTTGCAATTTCGGTATATAAGGACCGATCATGGTGGCGAATTTGAAAACAACGCCTTCGCGAGTTTACGTGACAATGTGGGGATTGATCACAACTTCTCAGCTCCAAGGACTCCTCAACAAAACGGTGTGGTTGAGAGGAAGAATAGAGTCCTCACTGAGATGGCAAGGGCAATGTTAAATGAAAACAACACTTCTCAAGTGTTTTGGGCTGATGCGATGAGTACGGCTTGCTACATCTCCAACCGAGCCTATTTGAGGAAGAAACTGAACAAGACCCCATATGAACTCTACAAGGAAAGGAAGCCAAATCTCAGCCACCTACATGTCTTTGGATGCAAGTGCTATGTGCACAACAATGGTAAAGAAAATCTTGGTAAATTCGATTCCAAAGCCGATATAGGTATCTTCATTGGTTATTCAAATAGGAGTAGAGCCTATAGAGTCTTTAATACTCGCACACGTATTGTTGAAGAGTCAATACATGTTGTTTTTCTGTGAATCCAAATCGATAAAGCCTTGGACAATGAAGAAGAAAATGTTTTCAAGAATCAATTCTTTTCGAAAACTACTCCTACTTCTACCGAAAATTCTGAAAATGTTTTTGAGGGTGATCCCCAAAATAATATTGAAAATCCTGATCGACTCAACCTAGAGCTTGGAAATTTATTAGAAATCATCCTTTAGACCAAGTTATAGGTGATATTAATCGGGAGTAAGAACCGAGAAATAGTACTTTGAATGAAGTAACATTCTCGCATTTATATCTCATATAGAACCCTCTAAGATTGATGAAGCCCTTTCGGATAATGATTGGGTGTTAGCAATGCAAGAGGAGTTACATCAATTTGATAGAAATCAAGTTTGGGATTTGGTACCTAGGCCCAAAGACCATCCGGTCATTGGCACCAAATGGGTATTCAAGAACAAACATGATGAGTCGCAATCATTGTCCGCAACAAGGCAAGATTGGTTGCCAAAGGCTATAATCAAGAAGAAGGAATTGATTATGAGGAAACTTATGCTCGGTGGCAAGATTGGAAGCCATAAGAGTACTTCTAGCCTTTACTGTGTAAAAGGTTTTAAACTATATCAAATGGATGTGAAAAGTGCTTTTCGAATGGTTTTATACAAGAGGAAGTTTATGTAGAACAACCTCCTGGTTTTGAAAATGAACATTGTCCGACCATGTGTATCGTCTCAAGAAGGCTCTATATGGCCTGAAACAAGCTCCTAGAGCTTGGTATGAGCGATTAAGCAAATTCCTTCTAAATCAAGGCTTTGTTAGAGGAAAAGCAGACACAACTCTTTTCATAAAGAGTAATAAGCTAAATGAAATTTTAATGGTTCAAATATATGTGGATGATATTATATTTGGTGCTTCTAATGATGCTTTGTGTGAAGAGTTTTCAAAGACTATGCGGGGAGAGTTTGAGATGTCCATGATGGGAGAGCTCAACTACTTTCTTGGACTGCAAATCAAGCAAAGAAAAGATGGGATATTTATTTCCCAAACCAAATATCGAATGATTTGTGAAGAAATTTGGGATGAACCAGTGCAATGGTGCTGACACTCCTATGAGCTCAACTGCTTCACTAGATGCTGATGAGGAGGGCAAAGATTTCAACATCACAAAGTATAGAGGAATGATTGGATCACTTCTCTATCTTACATTGATCGCCCGGACATCCAATTCGGTGTTGGGATGTGTGCAAGGTTCCAATCCGCTCCAAAAGAGTCCCATCTTGAACAAGTAAAGAGGATATTCAGATATCTCTCGGACACAAAGACTCTTGGACCGTGGTTTCCCAAAGGTCAACCGAAACACTTGGTGGCATACTCGATTCGGATCATGCCGGCTACAAGACGAGATAGAAAGAGCACAAGTGGCCAATGCGAATTCTTTGGCAACTCACTTGTCTCTTGGTTCAAGAAGAAGCAAACATCTCGTGGCCGTGTCCTCTACCGAAGCTGAATATGTAGCGCTTCAAGTTGTTGTGCTCAAGTGCTATGGTTGAAGCAACAACTTGCTGACTTGGGAGTTCACTTGAAAGAAATCCCAATTTTGTGTGACAACACAAGCACAATAAGCTTGGCCAAGAATCCGGTGCAACATACAAGAACCAAGCATATTGATGTGAGGCATCACTTCATTCAGGATCATGTCTAGAAAAGAGATGTCAAAGTGATGTTCATCCCAACTCATCTTCAACTTGCTGACATCTTCACAAAGCCTCTAGCCAAAGAACCTTTCAACTTCATAAGAAGAGAATTGGGAATGGTAAATCCCAATGAATTGTAAGAATTTTTCATTCAATCTAATGTTAGTTATGTCTTTGATGATTAATCTTTACTAACTTGAGCATCGGAGTGTTTAGATATGCCTCTTGCAGGATAACTCAATGCTTCAGAAGTTCCATACTGCAAGTATAGGATGGCTTACTCGAGTTTAGGACCGCGAAGCCAAACCCGACATTCATCAATAGCTTGACTCGAGTATGGGGAACCAAAACCGAGTTTAGGACCAGACAAACTGCAGTTTGTAAGTGCAAGTATGCTAAACTCGAGTAAGGAAAAGCTAAACTCGAGTATGTTCATCGTGGGTTCAAAAAATTCACGCTACATTTTTTGAAGTCCAGGTTAGTATACTTTCACCTTTACCGCAGTATGTAAATGAAAGTTTGCTAAACTCGAGTAAGGAGAAGCTAAACTCGAGTATGTCACTGTGAATTCCAAACGTTACACTATTTTAAATCAACGATGTGGCATACTTCCATTTGTACTCGAGTTTATTAGTGACGGTTTACTAAACTTCCATTTGTACTCGAGTTTGTTAGTGACAGTTTCCTAAACTTCCATTTGTACTCGAGTTTGTTAGTGACAGTTTGCTAGACTCAAGTAAGAAATAGATAAACTCGAGTAAGGAGGCATTTGTCTATATATATATGTGAACAGTGGTGTTCTTCCAAACTCGCGTCTTCACTCCAGTAAACCCTAGAGTTTCAACTTTCTCTCTTCTTCTCCTTCTGAAAACATCACAATCCCTCATCACCCCCTCAAATCTTCACCAAACTTCATCTAATCCTTCCTATCTTCTCTCTTTCCGAAACCCTAAGCACTCAAATGTCTAAGGAAGTCTCTCAATCCTCTCGACCGATTCCTCCACGAGCTCCAAGGAGCAAATCGATCCACGAAGTTGCGAGAGGCATTGATACAAGAATCCCGGAGTGGGTATTGTGATTAAGGATAATCCATCCTCGAATCCCAAGAGAGGGGATTCGTCTTCAAAGGATCGAGAACCTTCATCGGCCCACAAAAAGGAAGAGAGGCGGCTGAGTCGAGCAAAGCAAAGGGAAAAGAACCGTCGTTCACCGAAAGACAAGGTCCAAGAATGCCACCCCCCGGCCGGCTCTCGCTCCACCGTCGAGGTTACCGGCTCTTCGTCGATTATGAGACTGAAGAAGATGAGCACGAAGGAGCCTCCCCATTTATCGACAATGCGGTAGAGGAGATTAAGCTTCACAAGACTCGCCTCCGGATTCAAAGTCACCCCGGTTCCTCTTCCTCCTGGTCTCAATGCCAAGTTCAAGGACCAGTATTCATCTCGTGGCTTCTGTGCGGTTGTCTCAGTTGACTTGGAGCAACTTTATCGCGAATGCAATGTGGATCTCTCACCTTGGTTTGGGGCCTATCGGTCATTCATCTCCATCGAAGTCGCTTACTACCCGGAGTTGGTCAAGATGTTCTATTTCAATATGACAACCAACAATCTATTGGACTCGAAGGCTATACCTACTGAGGAGAGGATCACCACGTGTGTCGGGGAGTCAATTCACCTTGTCCGCCGCTATTATCAACAAGATTCTAAAGGTTGCTCATCCTCCACCGGCGTCCACACCACAATACACCAATCCGAGGTGTATAGGACCCTATGCGCACCCGGGACGTGCCGAATGATCGGCTTGCTCATCCGTCTATCAAGCCCTCGGACATGCCACCACCGCACCGAGTGATATGGTACATCTACACTCGGAATTTTGTGCAGAAAGGAGGGAGCTATACTCACTTTGCTCGGAAGGATTATCGTTTCTTCACGGCCTTCATCCAGAAGAATCCTCTCAACATTGGGCAATGGATCTTCAAAGAAATCAGCGCCTTCAAGTTTACATCCCGAAAGGGATCATACATGCCCTTTGCCTCACTTTGGTGTCCCTCATTATGTTCTACTACAAGATATGGTATGTGGGGCCACTGAGCGGAGATGAAGTTCATCCCATCCTTCGGCAAGACTCGTTGAACTTTATGAAGATCTCATTCGAGCCGGAAGGATCGGGCCGATCAAGGGCTCCTCCGAGGTCACAAGCCCGTGGATCACGGTCTTATGCGCACGAGGCTCGTTGCATCCTCCTCCATCATTGGACCTCGAAGAACGGTTGAGAGAGATGATCGATGCGCCCTCTCATCTCATAGACCGATTATGAAAGCCGAGTTGGACATCTTTCGAGCCGAGTTCAAAATGGGTCTCATGGATGTGAAGACCGACTTGGAGAAGTGAAGGATGCCACGACCGAAGCGAGCGAGATTTTTGATCGGGGATTGATCTAGACTCCGGTTATCCATGACATATGAGCTTGCTTGAAGCCCGGAATAAGATTGATCGTCGATTGACCATTTTGGTCTTGGTGCTTCTTCGTCCTCCACATTTGGTTTCACGCGGGTCCATCCTCATCCTCTCCTATACCCGAGACCCGGCCACGAGTCACACATTTCCCCACCTTCCTCACCTCCCTTCTCATTTCCTAGTCCACCTCACACCACTTCCCGGCCTCCACTTCCACTCCTACCCCGTGATTCCCTCATCTCCTATTACCCCTTCCAGAGATTCTACCCGATCGCCCTCCATCTCTATCTACCCCGTCTCATCGAGAAATTCCCACACCCTTTCCTCACCTTGACCCTACCTTTGATCCATCCACTGCCATGGTCCTCGGTCCCCTCCTTTTGTTATCCTTGATCCCGAGTATGTTGATGAAGACAAAGGGGGAGAAGGAGAGAAAGATGTAGATGTATAGGTCTATTGGTTCTAGGTAGTCTGTTATTCTAGATGTTTGGTTTTTGTCATCTCGTACTCTGCTATTTCGAACTTGTTATGATTATCGAATGATATCGTAGTTATCGAATATCTATCTTGTCTCGATATTGTTCATTGTTTGCTTAATTGAATATAGTTCAGCTTGTTTACGTTTTTGAATTCCACTTTTTGCTATCTCTCGAACCTCAAATGTTGAAATGACAAATTAGATGGTTTTTCGATAACTCAAACCTTGAACTTTGAAAACTTCACTCAAAACAAACTACATCTTTCAAATTCTTTGCAAAATAATTTACAAGTGTTGTCATCATCAAAAAGGGGAGAATGTTAGTTCTCAATATGTTTTGATGATTAACAACAAATGTAAAACATGTTTTGAAGTTTGCAAAGTTGTTTTAAAAACACTCACGAAAGTTGCAAACTGCAGTTTGCATCTGCAAACTCGAGTATTGGACGACCAATACGCAGTTTGCATTTGCAAACTCGAGTATTGACGACCAATCTGCGTTTGCTTGGTAAACTCGAGTATAGGCCATACGAAAGGAACCAAGTTTTCGGCCAAAGTCCATACCGCAGTTGCTCTTGCAAACTCGAGTATGGGACGAGCCAATCGCAGTTTGCTTGGCAAACTCGAGTATAGGCCACACGTAAAGAAACCAAGTTTTCGGCCAAAGTCGATCTTCTGCGTTTGCATAGGCAAACTCGAGTATTGAATGGTCAACACTGCAGTTACATGGGTAAACTCGAGTATCGAACTTCTTGTGAATCAAAGGATTTTTCCAACTTAGTCAATACCGGTTTGCATTTGCAAACTCGAGTATTGGATGCCAATACTGCAGTTTGCTTGGCAAACTCGAGTATTGGACTTTAAGCAAAACAAGTTTTTCAAACAAAGTCAAAACCGCGGTTTCCAAAACCAAACTCGAGTATTGACCTTCCAGGAGAGCAAAGGATTTTTCAAGATAAATCAATATTTGCAGTTTGCATTGGCAAACTCGAGTATTGAATGGTCAATCTTTGCGGTTTGCGTTGCCAAACTCGAGTATTGGACTTCCAGAGAGCAAATGGATTTTTCAAGTTAAACCCATATGCTTTTGCAGTTTGCCTAGGCAAACTCGAGTATAGGTCTTGTCTTTCAAATACAAGACACGATGGCTTGCCTCTGAAAAGTGGAAACTCGAGTATCCAATTGGATACTGCAGTTTGGTCACTTGTGAACAGTGCCATACTCGAGTTTACAAGAACAAACCGCAGTATGCAACGTAAAAACTAAGTTTTGAATTATACGAATTCGTGAATCACTCTTGTTTGTTCCAAATGCTTTCATGAATCATTCACTTATGATCCCAGATATGTTTAACAAGTTTGTTTAGTGGATTTCAGCTAGCACAGATGAAAATTAATGAAGATCAAGGGAAAAAGCATAAAGTGGTCAGAGCATTTATTGCACTTCAGTAAATTAACATCCTTTTGGTTAATCCATCTGAGCACGAACTCTCAACGTTCAAAAACACTTTCTTCATCAAGCAAATTCTTCTCCAACGGGCAAATCCTCAGAGTTCCACATCAGACCATATCAGCATCGGATTAGTTGGAGCTTAGAGAGAGAAGATGACCGAGACTTAATGCTAATCACCTACAACGGTTGGATTCATCATTCAACGGTCATTTAATGTTCTCTACCTATAAATAGAGTTCATTAACTTCTTCTCAAGCTGATACACCTACGAGAGCGAAAATTTACTAAGTGTCATTTATTGTGTTCGGCTTTCACTTGTATTGTATCAATCGATACTTGCACTTCAGTGTTCATTTTATCTGCTCCGTAAGAGAGTTATATCTGTAAATCATTTATTGATTGAGATAACCACAAGTCGGGGACTTGGTGGTTGGGTGTATTGATTACAACTTGTAAGGGGGAGTGAGTTCTAGAGAGAGAACTACTCTTGAGTACAGAGTGTGTAATCAGTTTGTGAGTATAGTGGATTGAAAATCCCAAGTGTGGCTTGGGGACTGGATGTAGGTCAAAGATAAGACTGAACCAGGATAATTTCTATTGTGCAAGCTTTCCTTCCCTTCCTCCTCAGTCTATCTCTGGTTTCATTACTTCAAAACAGGACATATTTCTAAAAGTTTTTAAAATACCCAATTCACCCCCCCTCTTGGGTATATAGCTTCATTTACAAGAATAATAATGAGTAATGATAAGAAGATAAAAAATCATAACAATGCTTTTAACTTTATGAACACAGTGATTTACTGAGGCACAGATGGAAACTCAAGTTTTCATTAACTAACTTGAGTTGATGACTCGAGTTTCACTTCCAACACTCGAGTTGAGATGATTTTCTTTTCAAAAGTAAGGTTGTTTGAAAATGGAGTTGAACTGAAAAGATAGATTTGCAAAGCATAACTCGAGTCTTAAATTGCTGACTTGAGTTGTAAACTCAAGTCAAGTTTTCACAACTCAAGTTGTGAAGTTTTGTTCTAAACATGAAGACTGAGAGTTATGTTGCAAAATGAGTTTGATCAAAAGACACTTGAGTTTTGTAAAGACAACTCTAACGAATGACTCAAGTGCACAAAATCATAACTCGAGTTTTGAAGATTTGCTCTTTTAAAAAAAGAAAACTGAGTTAAATTGTTAGAGAGGTAAACTCGAGTCTTGAAATGTCAACTCCAACAAGTGGCTCAAGTTGTAAGATCATAACTTGAGTTCTGGTAATGCTAGAGAGTTTTGGTTGAAAATATAAAGATGTGAGAGCCACTAAAACTCGAGTTTCATTTATTCAACTCGAGTTGTAAACTCGAGTTTCATGAGAAGAAACTTCAAGAGTGCCGGAAGCTTACGTAAAAGAATTGAGGTTTGAGCTTTACCATGTCAACTTGAGTTTTGTGCAAGCAACTCGAGTTGTCATTACTGTAAACAATTTTGTCAATGATTTGTAAAGCATTGACTCGAGTTGTTAAACTACAACTCGAGTGTAACTACAACAATTACATTAAAAATGACTTTCTGATGCAAGTTTTGCTTGCAACAAATGTTATTCACTCAAGTGTCATTTAACACACACTTGAGTGACTTGAATCATCAAGTCTATATTCTTTACGAGTGTTTGTTATCATCAAAACATATTGAATCCGAGAGCTAACACAAGTTGTTGTGCTCAAATGCAAACAATTTCAAGACTTGGGCATTCTTCTCAAAGAAATTTCAATTCTCTGTGACAATACAAGTACAATAAGCTTAGCTAAAAATCATATACAACAATCAAGGACCAAGTATATTGATGGATATCACTTTTATCAGAGATTGTGTTCAAAGAGAGACGTTAAAGTGATGTTCTTTCCTACTTATGTTTAACTTGCTGATATATTCACAAAGCGGTTAGCAAAAGATCAATTCCTCTATATAAGGAGAAGTGGGAATGGAAAATCCCAATGAACTGTGAATAATCTTCTTCATACTATTTATTTTAAATATACTTTGATGATTTAATGACTAACTTAAGCATTTGAGTTCTTAATCTTTTGAACCTTTGGACAAACATACCGAGTTCATAACTTTCTTTATCTTCATCTTTCTCTTTTTTCTCTTTGTATTTTAAAGTATTGAAAACAATACCTTTGCTTTTATTGTGGATTTTATCTAGTCCCTTTTTGAACTTTAGTTTTCCTTCATATTCAGATAGGCTTTCGAATAGAGCAGCTACTAATCTCATTGATTCTACTCAAGATTCTTTGATGGTTGTGACTGTAGCCTCTCATTCCTTTGGGAGGATGTTTAGAATTTTCCTTACTTGAGAGTTTTGATCATACGTTTTACCCAAGCTAATAGCTGATTAATTAGATGAGTGAAACGTAGTTCAGATTCTACTATAGATTCGCCAAACTTCATACAAAGTAAATCGTATTTAGTCGTGAGAGTGTTTATCCTATTCTCATGTATGCTAGAGGTTCCTTCATGAGCTATCTCTAGAGCTTTCCACATATTTTTAGCAGTTGATAAGTTGCATATACGGAAATATTCCTTTTGGCTTACTGCACTTTGAATCATCAGGATAGCTTTACTATTTAGTGTTATTTATCTCTTGTCATCCTCATCAAGATATTCTCCTTGTTCGATCATTTGCCATAGACCATTTTTAGTGGCCAAAATAAAGACTCTGAATTTTGCTTTCCAGAATGAGTAGTGTTCACTGTTGAAGCTTGGTGTTATGTTGATAGATCGATGCACCGTCAGGTAGTATTCCTTTCATGGATCCTTCTCGAGATGTTAAGCATGTACAAAGAAGACCTTGCTTTGATACCAAATGTTAGTTGTGGCGAATTGGGTAATTTATAAAAATTGAAATGATCTTAACCAATAATTAAATCTGCAAAGAAATGTTAGAAAGATATCACTTCACAGAGATTTATACTGGTTCGGCCTTAACCTCTATACCTACTTCTAGTCCTCAGAGTGCCTCTGAGATTTCCACTATCTTTCAATGATTACACAAGCTTAGAGTAATCCTTACCAGGACTCACTCCCCGTTACAATTGTAATCAGACAACCACACTCAAGGTCCCACTACGTTAAAATTTTACAACAATCAATTGAATGATAAGAACTCTCTCACAAACTAGATATATGACCACTAAAGAATTGAATATCAAAAGATATTTCTAAAAATATTAGTAAGAAATAACTGAGCAATGGATGATATCGTCATTGGTTCGTAGCTCTGAATTGAATGCTCTTCGTATTTATAGTTGAACTTCTTTAATGGCCGTTGGTGAAGCTTTAAACTATTGGTTATGAAGCTTTAACCTTCTCGTTAGACTCAGAAGCTTTCTTTTAGACAGAAACCGGAATCGTCAGAAAATTTTAGGATATGTCTTCATACGACATGCCTTTGGTCTCTGTATTTGACTTAGGAAGAGTTGTTATTGCTTTCGTCATACTAGGTATTTGAGACCATGATCATTTGACCTGCTCTGAATTGCATTCCATGTGTGTGCTCTTTTTCTGCTACGCATTTAATGCTCTAACACGATCTTCACTTTTTGAGGATTTGCACGTAATCCTTTAGCTAATCATCTGAAACTTACTAGCAAATATGTTTAGAAGCATTGAGAACAATAATGAGTATTAATCATATGTTATGAAATGTTAACCAGAGAATTTGAATTTACAAAGAAGAAGAATTGCTAGAATTGTAAGATCATTACTCAAGTATCAACTTGGCTTACTTGAGTACCATACTCGAGTAACACACTATTATACTCAGGTAACCTTGCGAGAGATACACAAAAAAAGTTTAACAGACATGCTTACTCAAGTAAGCATATACCCTTACTCGAGTATAGCCTCTGCATACTCGAGTAACAATCTTGAAAGAAACTAGAGTATTGTGAACAAATAGACCTTACTCAAGTATCATGATTCTCGACTCGAATAAGTCTTTTATGTGCTAGAGTAATTACTTAAAAGAAACTTAGTGTAGCGATTTTAAACGATCATACTCGAGTATTATGATCTCCTACTCGAGTATGTTACTCGAGTAAGATATTCTAATACTCGAGTTTCATTTAGTAAGAAAGCATAAATTCTGATCAAGCATATGTACTTGAGAAATCACTCCCTAACTCAAGTAAGAATCATACTAGAGTAATATTATAATGTCCAGAAGAATCACATGTTTTGATGAATAAACTTTAATACTTGAGTAACACATACAAATATTTGAGTAACAATTCCAATTCCTCAGATCACATTGAATTAATACCTTTTCCCTTTTACAAGTTTGTTATCATCAAAACATAAATCCAAGAACTAACAGCCACAAATCAGCAAAATTTCACAAACACAAACTAGGATTGTTGAATTAACTTTTGTTAGATCTAGGCATTCTAATTACATATCCAGATCGGGATCTTCAAGATATGAAGATTTTAGATCTGTAAACTCTGAATTGCCAAGACATTCTTACTCTTCAGAACAAATTCTTCCACCAGCATCAACAAACCCTCTACCTACAAACATCTCAATTCAAGGAATTGATAATTCTTCAAATATTTCTCATGCAAACTACCAAAAAGAGGAAGACCTAAGATCAATAGAGTCTCTGACCTAGTCACCTTTAGGAGAACATCATTTTATAGATGTTTTAGAAAAACAATTTCAAATTGACAAACAAAGTTTGCAAAAGGAATTTTAGTATGACAAATACACCTTTCAAAGAAATTGGTTGCTTGGCAGATTTGAAGGATCTAAAAGAAAACAAATTCAAGAAATGTTTTACAAATTTCTTGAGCAAATTGAAGTCAATATTCCATTCCTTGATTGGTTTGAAACTTAAGCTCAACAACAAAAGTTGGAAGATCCATTTTTTCAAATAATAAATATGACAAAGAAACATTGGAAAACCTCTGAAGGAGAAACCATCTCTTTAGAAATTCCTCCAACCATATCTTTTCAAATTCCTCAAATTAGAGCGATAAATGTCAACCTATTTTGGCAACACCATTCAAATTCAAGAATATTGACAACTGATGAGCACAAATCATACCATGTTTTCCCTATATTTTATGACTAAATTGAATGGTGAATACGAGCTGAACTGCAGATAATCTAAATAAAAAGGCATATATTCATGATATAGGGAACTGAAGGACAGAAACGATTTACATGTGCTAAGAAGAACAATTTACATGGTTTTTTAGGAAGAATGTATAGCAAAGCTGATACAATGCTATAGCATTCTGACAGCAACTAGAAGTGCAATGCAAGGCATCACGAATGCTATAGCAAAGTAGAGGACGCAATGCTATGCGACATGTTTTCTGACCTTGTTATCTAGGTGATTTCAGGAATAAAAGAAAAGGGGGATAACGACAAGTAGATTTCTGACATAACGGAATAGAAGATGCGGAGGATCGAAACTAAGAGATTTGAAGAATCCCGCAGGATTAGTAGAAGCAATCTACTCGGATCGAGAGATATGATAGATCTCAACAGTTTAGGAAAGACCCAACTCGCTGTAACTCTCGCCACAAGAAAGCCTGATTATATAAGGAGACAGCAGAGCCAACCCTAGGAGAGTCAGAGAGCCTAGAGCGCGATTCCACATTCGGCGAGACTCAAGAGAAGAGTGAGAGATTTCACAAAGCATGAGATTTCCAGACAACCCAAAGATCCTTCTTTGTAGTACGACGGAGAGAAGAAGACTTGGAGTGCGACGTTGAGGGGGGCTTCATCCACGCCATCGGAACTTCGTCAAGCTTTCTGTTTTCCCTTTTATTTTAGTATTCAGATCATGGGCCATTCTGTTATTGTCTATTTTGTGTTTCCCTCGTCAGTCATGAACTGATTTTCATATGGCTGGATGAGGATGATTCCTTAAAGTGTTAAATGAACCCAGTTGCAAGTTCTTAATTTAATAAATTTGGTTTGCTTATCAGTGCATTAATTACTAGTCGATTAGCGGAAGCTAGGGGCTAGATTTGTGGCCTCGGCCATCGGCAAGGAAGGTTAGACCTCGAGAAATAGTGTTTGCTAGGCAGCCCGTGCACGGCTTGACCTATTATTGTAGGCTTCAGGAATGGGTCTACCTCTCATAACCATGACACCCTGAGTGTAAAGCAGATCTAACCAGAAAGTTGCCATAGGAATATGGAAGGAGTATAGTTAGTATCATATGCATCGGACGCGGAAGCTTTAGTAGAATATAGCGGTGGGTTAACCAAATAGCTTTGTAGTTGGTAGCTATGCTGTAGCATTGCAGAAGTTGTGTAGTATAGATGCTATACCAATGGGTTGAGCAACTGGGGGATTGATGTACTTAAGGGTGATTCTGAGTCCAGCCTAACCTCTTACTGATATCTTCTCAAGTTTAATTAACTTTGTTTATTTCTGTTATCTTCTCAAACCAATCATATTTACTTTCTGTTTGCACGACTATCATAGCAATCGATCGTCACTCCTTGGTATCTCAGTCTCTGTGGGATGATACTCTACTTACACTTTATTACTTGTTCCACGGTTCACTTGCCATCAAGGAAATCGACCAACAAACACCTCTTACAGCTTGGTCTATAGACGTTTAGCTAAGTAACCAGAAAGTGATTGTCGAGAGAGCAACGCAAACCAGCGATGAAGCAACACACAAACAGTGGAGACAGAACTTGAGTAATCACTTTAGGCGCGACAAGAGAAGTTCAAAGAGGGAAATTTAATATTCCGCGCGACAGAGACATGTTTTAGTATTTTGGATTTTATTAAGACCGGTTAATTATAAAGTAGCCGGTCCTAAATATATAATTAAATTTTTAAGACCGGAGTTTAGAAGACACCGGACCTAAATTTTTATTATTCATTTAATATTCCGCGCACATGTGTTTTGGATTTTATTAAGACCGGTTAATTAAAAAGTAGCCGGTCCTAAATATATAACTTTTTAAGACCGAAGTTTTAGAAGACTTCGGTCCTAAATGTTTATTATTCATTTAATTTTAAGACCGTAGTTTTATAAAACATCCAGTCTTAAAAGTCCTCATTTTTTTTGTAAAAAAAAAAAGGATTGGCTTTGGCGAGTGCAACAACTGAATTAATAAAAATTTAAGGAAAACTTGAGTTTCTTTAATTAATGGAGAATATGAAAAAAAAAAGACACAAGCTTAGTTTTTAATGCTATATATATTACTTGAATATGCACGTACACAAGAAAAAATACAAAAGAAAAACAAGCAGAAAATTATCAAAAACAAGAATCTGACTAAACATCATAAAGCTTATAATCTCCAAAGCCTTGGCGATATCGGCATGAGAAGCATTAACTTCCCCATGGGAGATCGCAAGTTCTGTCTTATTCACATCAGAGCATCATGGTCTAAAGGCTGGGGGTGCGGCAATCTCTTCGTCATCCGAAGAAATAACAATGGGTCCAACGACCTGAGACTCTCTGTCACAATAGAACGCACTCTTGCTGGAGGAGGCACACCGTATAACGATCTACGGAAGGCACGAGCATCACCAGTAAGTCTACCCCTACGAGTGGTTCTCTTGTATCTAACCATGGTTTGAGCTGTTGGGGCATAGAGGTATGAGGAGTTAATAAAGGCAGAGAGCAGTTCTCAGATAGCCACATACGTAGTTTAGATTTACGAGGTAGTAAGGAGTTAATAAGGACAGAGAGGTATGAGGAGTTAACAAAGGCAGAGAGCAGGAGACGCGTTAAGAGCGGATTTTATAAATATGCGGTCTAAAATTCTATTATTTAATTTTTTTCAATTCAATTGATTTTAAGACCGACCTTTTATAATATATCCGGTCCTAAAAGTCTAGTATTTATTTATTTTTAATCAATTCAATTACTTTTAAGACCAACCTTTTATCATTTATCTGGTCCTAAAATTCATTTATTTTTTTCAATTCAATTTTTTTAAAGCACGATTTTTTTCTTAAAAAATATTAGTTTTAAGAACGGATCTTTTATAATATTCGGTATTAAATCAGATAGCATAGTTGTATCCTTTCACACTGTTCAAATGAATGATTCAGAGTCTCTTCGGCTTCTAGATAAACTTCCCAACTAGTCATCTCCTCGTATTTTGATGAACTATGCGTCTCCTCATTAAAGTTTCCGGCGTTTCACATTGTTCAGGATGTGGTCTCTATTTAAACCCGTTGTTACTTTACTTTCTTTACATTCTTCTCCATCACTTCTACAACCTCCACCGTAATGGCTGCTCCACCACCACGAGGTCCTCCTTTTCCTCTTAATTATCTTCCTCTTCCGTACCCTCCTCCTCCGCTGCCTCTGGACCCGACCTTCAAACAGATGATGCACCACCTCCTGGCCGTGTTTCACATATAGACCGACGATTGGGCTAGCTTTTTTAGGTCTACAACGCCGTCAACAACAAGCTCAACGTGATACTCGACGCCTAGGATGTTGAGTACAATCCTTTAGATGACGACGTCTTTGACTGTTAGTTATGATTAGTTTTGATGATGTCTTATATAGATGTCATTATTAAAAGCAAAAAGATTGAGTAATATATTGAGTAATATAGTTATCTCCTACATTGACTAACTACTATGCTTAATGTAGATTAGTCCAAGTTGAATCATGAAGAATAATCAAGAAGAAGATAAGGTATTAAAGAAAAAAGCACTTGCAGAGGTTGTCAAGGAAGCAAGATGTTATCAATGGATTTTGGAGGATAACTAAGAAGAAGAGAAGAGACTAGAGAAAGATGTTATCAAAAGAACTTGCACAATATAATAGGAATATCAACATTCAAGTTCTTGTGATATTGGAAGTCTCTATGATAACCAGAAGTTGGAATGAAGCTTCATCACTTTATGGATATTGAAGAAGGTAGAAGCTATAAAGAATGATGAGCCCAAGTTAAATGAAGAAGAATGATCAAGTTGGGAGATGGAAGATGGAAGAACTTGTTGAATGGAATGAAGATATCATTATTCAAGTTCTTATATTGATGTTAGAAGTCTACAAGATCATGTGGAAGTTGGAATGGCTCAATTCAGAGTTAAAACAAGCAAATATGAGGTTCAGGAGGAGAAAACTCGAGTTTAGGACACAAAACTCGAGTTTGGAACTAAAACCTCGAGGTTTGGAACTCAAACCTTGAGTTTAGAAGAACTGGACTAAGAAACCTCGAGGCAGCCATCAAACCTCAAGTTTTCAAGTGTCTTCAACATCTCTGGTGTTTCTGGACTAGCAAACCTCGAGGTTTCAGTCAAAACCTCAAGGTTCCAGCTATCATCAGCTCTTCAGCTCCACACTGTTTCACGTATAGCACGGGCGAAGTTTGGTAATTCGATGATGTCTCCCAAACCAGAGATTGGATTGAGGTAAAACTAGTTGCATATGACAATAGACTTCCAATGCGTCATTTTGATATAAAATTCAAGCCCAAAGGAGCTCAGATTAAGAAGCTATGAATTATGGAAGTTGACAGTGAAACCCACGCCACACAGCAAACCAAGCTTCAATATTTTGAGTGTATCTCACAGACTACAAATTTGATTGATCGGAAATCAGTGGCATATGAAAGTAGACTCACATAGATTTCCATCAAGATTTGAATGGACCAAAACGGAGTTCAGACCCGGGAGATATGACCTTTGAAAGTTGAGAGTCAGTTCAGGACGTTGCAAAAACGCTGGTTAAGAACAACCTTCATTCATCGGATCATAACGGACATAACACAATGAATTTGGAGCTGATTCTTCTTGCATTGGATTCTTACCTCAAGCTTGGACATGTAAACTTGAGTTTGAAATTGGCCAAGAATTTTCCAAGTTTTTTGAACAAAGCAAAACCTCCAGTTTTTGTCTGAAACCTCCAGGTTCTGTCTCAACATGAAAATTCCAGGTTTCACAAATTTTGTGAAACCTCGAGGTTTGGTAAGAAACCTCGAGGTTTTGACCTGCGAGAAAGTCCATGTTTTAGCGTTTTTCAAAACCTCCAGTTTTACCTTAAACCTCCAGGTTTCTATTTTGGCCCAAAACTCAGAATTTCAACGTTTAAGTAAAACCTCGAGTTTTGGTGAAAACCTCGACGTTTCTGGCATCCAGAGAGAAAACGACTTTTCACCGATTTTGAAAACCTCCAAGTTTCAGAAAACCTTCGGGTTTGTTCTTGGCGCGATTTTGCAAGGTTTCACATTCAAACTAAAACCTCGAGGTTTCCGATAAAACCTCGAGGTTTTCGTCAAACGTAAAGGCCGACGCTTTTGCTATTTTGAAAACCTCCAGTTTTGGATGAAAACCTCCAGTTTTGATGTTTTGGACTTAAATCGATTTTACATGCTACGTACAAAACCTCGAGGTTTGAGAACAAACCTCAAGGTTTCATCGCTGGTTCAAAATTTCAAATTCTACGAATTTGTAAAACCTTCTTGTTTGATCTTAATACTTTCTATGATTATTCTCTAATGTTCCTAGATATGTTTAACCACTTTTTTAGTGAGTTTCAGATGAATTAGAGAATGCTTATTGAAGGTTTAAAGCAAAAGCAAAAGTGATGTCAACACATTAAATGCAAAACCCAGAAAGTTACAATGGTCATATATTGATCTCTACCTATAAAAGAAGACAGATTCAAGCCAGAAGAGGCAAGACACAAGCCTACATCTTCAAAATGCTCATACTCTGATTTTCATACTACTCACACTCTGTTTTTCAATGTTTACATAGTTTATCATAGAGAGTGAGATAATTTGTATTGCACTTCAGTGTTTATCTTATTCACTTCTGAGAGAGAAGATTCATTATAAACATTCTATCTCGTTTATTTGAGAGTTACTCAAGATTGGGTAATCTTGAGAGGGAAACAGATTGTAACCTTGCATTGTGTAAGGGGGAGTATCTCGGTGAGAGATTTGGCTTCACAAGTGCCTGAGTGAACTTGTGGGATTGTAAAGGCTTCTCTTGTGCCCGAATTAAACAAGAGGATAGTGGATTGAAAATCTCAAGTAGAGCTTGAGGATTTGGACGTAGGTCAAGGATAGGACCAAACCGGGATAAATCTCGGTTTGCATATTCTCTTCCCTTATCTCTTATATTTCCTGCATATATGTTTGAATGATTGTCTATTGCTTTAGAACTCTTTACTGTCATACAAACTGGTTTTACTAAGTTGCAAAAATATTTTCAAAGTTCCTAAGTTTTTATTCTTCACGCAATTCACCACCCTCTTGGGTTCAGCCGGTTCTTACACCGACCTCTCCGATGACTCCCTCCCCTCCGACAACGATGGGGAGGAGTAGATGTTTTTATGTTTTTTTTGTCTGTACTGCTGCTGCCCTGTGAGGGCAACATTTAAAAAAATATAATAAATTTCTTTTTGGTTTCCATATTCGATTGCCTTGTTCTTTTCATTATCGTCTTTCTTTTTCCGACAAAAAGGAAAAAAAAAACATTGTCCTCGTGTAAATCAACAATAAAAATTTGCAGAATACAGTTAATAACATACAAAAAACAAAAAAAATCGTTTACCTTATTCGAATAAAAACAAACAAAGTGACTATTCTTCTCAAGGTTGGACCGTCGTTGTCGTCGGTTTTATCTCGCCCTAATTTGAAACAAAGTGTCCTTTTCATTATCTTCCTTCTTTTTCCGACAAAAAGAAAAAAGACAAAGAAAAGGGACAACGATAATGCTGCTCAAAACTAAGAGAGGTAAAAACAACGACAACGAAGGACCTAGCTTGAGCCAAACGCCAGAACCTCGGTTTTCTTGAACCCTAATGATTTGTCTGAAAAGCGAGTCAACATTTCTATTTAAAGGAAGACTATTAAGACCGGAGATTTAACAAATACACGGTCCTAAAGGTTAAACAATATTTTCCAAATAAAGAATTTTAGGAGCGGACACAAAAAGTGTACGGTCCAAAAAGTCACACGAATACTTTTAAGACCGGTCATTCAACAAACACACGGTCCTAGAAGTCTTTAAAATTAAATGAAGACTTTTAGGGCCGGACGTATAATAAATATGCGGTCCTAAAAGTTACGCCATATTTTTAAAATAAACGAACACTTTTAAGACCGGACTTTAAACAAACATACGGTCCTAAAAGTCTAGCCTTTTTTTAGGACTTTTAGGATTGAACTTTTATCAAATATATGGTCCTAAAAGTCTAGCCAAATTTTTAGAATTAAACGAGGACTTTTAGGACCGGATCTTTAAAAAATACGCGGTCCTAAAAGTCACGAATACTTTTCAGGTTTAGTCTCTTATTGCTTATTGGCAACATCCTGTACCTCAAATTTCAAACACTAAATAGCTAGAATGAATGAATGAATTCTTCAAAAAAATAAACAAATTTATTATTGAATTACACATTGCGTGTATATTTACAAATGAATGAATTGTTCGAAAAAATAAAAAAATTTACAGAAAATTATTGTTGCTACAACATATATTTACAAATGAATTTAGGACATTAATTATTGTCGATCAGTAAATCAGTCATACAGATATTCACAAAACAAATTGCGTATGTGCTCCAATTCATCATCAAGAAAGGGATCAAGACAGGCAAACCTCTGTAACATCAAAGACAGAAACTGAATTAACTTGCGTGCATATTTCATATGTAACATTAAGCCAAAAACTGAATTCAGCCATAATGCCAAAAACTGAATTCAGCCATAATATGTAACATCAAATACATTTACCTTTGTAGTTAATTTAGTCTTTCCTTGCTTGATAATATCATATATGTGTTTCATGACGTACTGGCCACATAAGTTGGACTCCTTTGGTTGTCGACGGGCCTAAAAAGAACAAGAAATAGATATAAGAGCATATATAGCTTACTAACCAAGTTCACAAGGCAGTGTATCAGTGTCCAAATATGTATCAACCTTTGGTGTGTGCCATTTAGGATGGTTGGGGGGTCCGGGCAAGGATTTGAGATGGTCGGATTTGGGTGGTTTTGCCCACGGACTTGCCCGGGCGAGTCCCGGGCAAGTTCCAAGCATACCACCCTTACTAAAAATGAAATCTACTCGATAAGTGGCCTGATACCCACGCTTTTTGTTTACCTTAATTTTGAAGGTCCTCATGGCACTATCATCAAAATCACAAATTTATCAATAATGTTCACTGAAAATTCACAGCAGAGATTTCAGGCAAGAGAATCAAAATAACATGCTTACTCATTGATGGTCTAAGTCAACGTAGTTCCCGGATCGCTATGAGTGGAGCATAAGAAGATAACTTTATGAGCCTCCATGCACATGAGGACCAACTGTTGGAAATTATGCCCTAGGGCAAGTCATTGTACTTTAGACATTCATGTTTTAAAGTATTCTCTTTTAAGTTATCATTCAATTTGCGTGTTTATATTGATAACTGTATCCCTAGATATATCTTATAGATTATCCTAAATGTCCCTGGTCGGTCATCTACGCGGGAGCGAAGATGAGGAAAGACCAGTATGACTTTGTTGTGGTATGGAGATACGAATCAAAGTCATGGGCACTTGTAAGAGTACAAGGTGCTGGACCGACCCACTATGAGAAGGCTGCATGGACCAAGTCATAAGCTTATCTCATGTATAACCGCGTCACGACACCCTATGACCTGAGATCATCATGGATTCCTACATGATGAGTCACTGGTTTTTGACCTAGTCAACTTTGACCGGGTGATGATAAAGGCTGGGATCGGGATCAATGGTTTTCATGTGGAGGAATGTGAATGGTCAAGATGGAATTTGTCCCTCACATTTGTAGAGAGATAATACTGGGCCCCTCATGAGTGAGTCTAAGAAATGTATGGCCATACTGTGATGGAAAGGAGTTTCCATTTCACTAATTAGACTACTCGATAATCGAGAAAGCAGTGATCAAGAAAAGGAAGTTGACATTATCCATGCCTCATCCTTGACCAAATTATCGCGTGACAAAAGGGACGTGACATGGTTGTACGATAGGTTGTATCGTGTCATCGATCCCCATGTGAATTGGGTAGTCGCAATGTCTTGCTAGAGGCCACTTGCGACTTGTGGGTTGACACAGTGTTGGTTGTACGATAGGTTATATATATGTTGAATTCGAAATTGATATATACATATTATTAATGGAGATTATAATATTATATATAATATTTGTTTTGTATTTAATTTATTTGATAAATTAAATATCTGAAATAAATAAAGATATTGTATCTCATTTAATTTTGAATAAAGATATCGTATATCATTTTAATATTAAATTGAGATATAGTATCTCAAATTTAAATTAAATAGATAGATATTATTTCTCGGATTTAATTTATAGAGATAAATTAAATCAGAAGGCCTTTAATTTGGATTAAATAAATGGATTTGATTAGATCTATTAGATGGATTTAATTAATATATTTATTTTAATCAGATTCAAAATTCGAATTTCAAATCGTTATTAATGCGGATTAAATACGTTACATCGATCGATTGATTTAATTAATGTATTTTAATCCATATTTGAAATTTGAATTTCAAAATTAATGAGGATTAATTTTATATAATACGCTAAGTTGGTTTACAAAAACCCACGGGAGTTTTATTCGAGTGTATTCAGAAAGCCGCGAGAAAAGAAAAACCCTAGAGTGGAAAAATTGAGAGAGACGCACAAGAGGCGCTAGCACGCTGCCGTAGCCGTGTTCGAGGATTGTTCGTGTGGATACCAATAGAGGAAGACGATTCTAAGAGTCGCCTTCTTCTGATCGAGGAGGTAGCCCACTTGTTCAAGGAAGAACGAGACGCGGACGAATTCTCCAAAGGTAATATCCGGATTCCCTAGCCTTGGTTTAAACGCATCTGAGTGATCCTCGGGACTGGATCCGTAAGTTTTTAATCCGCTGCATTGTACGGATCCCAACACCAACTGCCAATGGCGGCTAAAAATTCACAGCAGTAAAGTACTCAGTGATATATGTAGCAGAATTAAGTGAATTGTAGACAAGAATTGTGATATGTACCCGTGGTAGTATGGAAACAAGTATACCTTTCTTCTCACTTCACACACCCTCTTTGATATGTATTCTTGTCTCTCCACCAAGGGTGTTGTACTTGCATAGACTGGGCACAAGAATCTAAAATCATTGATTTTGCCCTATTTCACCAATTCTTGATGCATGAAACCACAATAATGACATCGATCATGGAATTAGTATATATGTATGTGTGTCTAAACGATGCATTTAAATTATGTACTCATAGAATGAG
The DNA here is from genome assembly GCA_019022655.1 of Acacia acuminata. Taxonomy (NCBI): domain Eukaryota; kingdom Viridiplantae; phylum Streptophyta; class Magnoliopsida; order Fabales; family Fabaceae; genus Acacia; species Acacia acuminata. The sequence goes on from JAFJYI010000223.1 coordinate 1,066,170, forward strand.
ATACTTACTTCATAAACATTTGAAAAATTGCATTGGTAAGCTCTTGTCCAGGAAGCAGTAGGGACGTTACATTAACGGAGTCAACGTAAACCGGTTGAGGTTTACGGAGGCCTACTACTTCATTGGCAAGCCACGATTTATCTTTAAAATATCCACTCTTCACCATATTGGATATTTTTTCCTTGGCAGTCAACTTAGCAGTAAGGGATAGAGCTTGAGGAGGGGATGGAGCTTGACGAGGGGATGAAACTTGAGGAGGAGGGGGTGGAGCTTGACGAGGGGATGGAACTTGAGGAGGAGGGGATGAAGCTTCAAGAGGAGTAGAGACATTTACAAGCTTCACTAACCAAGAGATGAAGGTTCCCTTGACATCACTCACAAGCTTCAGCTGATCAGTTGGGAGAGGGAGAGGTGCATCAATGATCACCTTTTTAACTGACACTCTGACTTCATCATCAGCCATTGGTTGGTGGTGTACAATTGATCCCAAGTTGTGGACAGTCCCTTTTGCAACTAATCATCTATGACTATCAGGATCCTCCACATACAGGTCACAAGGTTACTCTGACTGTCCAACAATGTAGCTCCCTCTAGTGCTCTGCTGCATAGGTGCAAGTGAATGTGTGAAGGGAACACTGGTCTCTGGATGAGAGCTCAAAAATAGCCTCATCTGATTCAATTCCTCCTTCATCAATCCTATCTGGGATTGAAACATTGCTTCTTTAGCCGCTGCTTCCTCACTTAATTTGGCTAGCGTATGATCCATCTCTCTCCGGGTAACCATACTTTGTTTATGGCGTTTGGATTTACCAAAGTATTGCTTTAGGCCTACCCGTCCTCCAATCCCCCTTACACGCCCCAAGTGATCCAATTTTCCGGTCACAACGTTCAGAACATCATTCCTCCTGTCCAACACAAAAGATCCCTCTGCTTCTTTCTTTTTAAGATCTTCCTATAAGATACAGATAATGAGAAGCTTAGTAATGAAACATGTTTAGTAACTAAAAAATAACAATAACGATACTTACAATTCTTTTAGGAACTAGATGGGTTTGTTCACTCGTGTAGGCGCTGCTTGGCTTTTGCCGAATATGCAACCAAACTCCTCGTGATGTATTGGAGATGGCTGATCAACTATCGCAGAAGGATTGGATTCAACTTCATCTTCCAATCTCTTCCGCTTGGCCACCATAAATTCTTTTTCGGCCTTTTCATATTTGCCGCGAGAAGCCCTATGCGGGCAATCATTCTTTCTCCCTATCTCCTGTGTTTGTTCCCTTCTTTTCGTGAATCGAATTGAAAACAACTATCAATTATGAATTCCGCCATGTCACTAACAAAAATTAGAGAACTTCTCGCTTCATATGAACGTCAAACATTAGTCAAATTCACTTCATCAAGTTTCAAAATTTTATTTAAGGAAGATGTAGAATTATAGAAGAAATTGGGAGAAACAAAGGAAAAGAAGTTGCAGAATTGCTGCCAACTCAGTCAATTCATTCATTCATCATAACTGGTTCCTACACATATTATACTAACCTCTTAAATATTGTTAGAGGATTAACTCTTAAGGCCCAATAATAGCTTGCACCGAAACCATTATACAGTTAACATACTAACTAACTAACAGCAATGTCTAACCACTATGTACTATAACAGAACTAAGACTATAATAACGGCTTGACTCTTATGCCATTATTATTTCCCTAATTACCTTCTTAGTATTTTACCTTTTCAGGGTTTACATATCAGACTTGTATAGACAAAGGCAGGAAATGTATACTTCTATTCACACACCAAACCATTTAACTAACAGGATTAGATGAACATAATAACATTCACATATCCAAACAGGTTAATAAGCAAACCAAAGGGCAAACAAAACTAAATATAAACTCACCAGAGCTTCAGAGTGGTCCATGACTGAACAAATTGTTGCCAAGTTTGTTCATCAATAAATGTGTACTTGTCCCAAGGATTTTAGTCGAAATTTGAACCTCGGTAAAAATATACTTGTTAGCTAGAAAGGCCTTAAACTTCCTCCACCGATCAGCACAATAAGACAATGTCTTGTCTTTCAACTTTTGACAGTCAGGGACAGTGTATTTAAGTTGGATAGTGTCCTAAATAGGATCCTTTATTGTGCCAAAGTCCACATTTTTCCACTCCTCTGTCAAGATGCTAACCTTGCTGCATGCTAGATAGCCAACAAAACTAGTATATTTGCTTTTATTAGGACCGAAAGGTTCCAACTTTTCATCAAATTGAATCTCGAGCCTTGACCCAGAAGTCCGACTTAGGGTTACATCCATCATTTGTGTGCCTCTTCTACCATGGCGTGCAGGGCGGTTACGAGACTCATTGTGAGATGAAAAGGGTTCGTTCCGACCACACCAGTAACGGCGTTCCCGGAACACGAATAGAATCATTTTCACCATTCATTTTCGAGATAGGAAGAGAGGAATGTCTGAGCAAATGAGATACTAACAGAGGCTATCGTACGTGGGCGAGGAAAGAGGTAATGCAATAGGAAGGGTTTCAACACGTGAACAGAGGTTCTTCAGTGAGAGTAACAAAAGCTTTCACGCGAAGAAATGTATATTAGGCGCTTCATTTTTAAGACCAGATTAAAAATGAAGTCCGATCTTAATATTCAAAATTCAAGACCGGTCTTATTGAAGTACGGTCTTAAAAGTAATTAATTATTTGTTTAATTTTCTTCAATATTGAGGTACTAGCCACAATTTAAGTCCGGTCTTAAAATATTTAACTTTACAACTGGAAAAATTATAAGATGGTCTTAAAAGTTAACCTTTAAGACCGGTCCTTATGAACCTCCGGTCTTAAAATTAATTAATTTTTTGTGTACCGGCCGTATTATATGTCTGGTCTTAAAAGAATAACTTTTAAGGCTGGCTATTAAATATGTGTGGTCTTAAAACTTTTAGACTTTTATATTTCAATTTTTCCTTATTATGTTGGAACACAGAAAATATAAGTATGACTGTATGAGATTTCTCTATAAAGTAATTGAAATTTCAATTTTCTTAATAACATTTTTAAGACCGGTTGTTTTTTTGTCCGGTCTGAATAATATATTTAAGACCAACAAAAAAATGATCTGGTCCTACAAGTTCTTTATATTTATGAAACTGCCACCGGTCATTCCTTTAAGACCGGGGCGTCGATTCTCCGGTCTAAATGAGGTTGTCTTAAAGCCCTTTTTTGCACTAGTGAGCTATATACTCAGCTTTCATAAATGATAATGACATGGTGTTTTGGTTCTTAATGAACCAAGATACAATAAAGCTACCGAGGAACTGACATTGTCCACTAGTACTCTTTCTATTTGTTTTGTAGTCATTGTGATCAGAATCGGAGTAAGCAATGAGATATTCATTTTCTCCCTTAGGATACCAAATTCCAAGTGTTAGTTCCCTTGTTTTGATTATAACAATTATAATTAAAGTCAAGGCAAATTCATTGTGAATTTTCTGTTTTTAAGTAACTTGAAGTCATGGCAAAAGAACCTCAAGTTAATGCCTTGAATAAGTTTTTAAATAAAATCTTAACTTCAAGTCAGTTATGTCTTACCTCAAGTTAATTATGTCCAAAGATTTAAATTCTTTGTTTCGCGCCTGTAATCTATGTTAACTTGAAGTTAAAACATATTTGACTCAAGGAAAATATGTTTAACTTGAAGTTAAAAGTGATTTGACTCAAGTTAATGTCTTTCTGAACTATTTTTGAAAGTGAGTATCGTTTTTAACTTCAAGTCAATTAGTAAATGACTCAAAGCCATTTGAGATTTTAACTTGAAGTTAAAACTAATCTGACTCAAGTTAACTTTCCTCTCAAATGTTTTGAAAGAGAGCATCGGGTTTAACTTGGAGTCAATTAGTGAGTAACTCAAGGCAACCCTCTCTGAACATCTCATCGTTTGTTTTTAACTTGAAGTTAAAAACTAAATGCCTCAAGTCAATAACGATACACTGCACTAATTTCGAAATGAAAGCTTTTAAAGTGAAGTCAATGACTCAAGGCAAAGAGTTATTAACTTAAAGTTAAAAAGTGTTTTCCTTCTTCCAACTCTGCGTTTCTAACTTTTAAAGGAAAAACTTTTTAACTTGAAGTTTAACTTGGAGTTTATCTTAAAATTTAAAGTTTAACTTGAAGTCAAAATTACTAATTGCCAGTCAACAACTGTGTGTATCAAGTTAAATGTTCCCTTTTTTATACTTATCGGTTTTGACTTTCACATATATCAAGTTAACTTTCAAGTCATATTTCAAGTTAAGTTTTTCTTTTTCAACTTGCGTGTTTGACTTTCTTCAATACCAAGTTAACTTTCAAACCAATATCAAGTTAACTTCTTATTTCAAGTTAACACTATTTTTAACTTGAAGTTAACTATATCAGATTTCAAAATCACCGTCTTTGTGAACTGAAAATCATTCTCTGTGATTTCATTAATCCTTATCATCACTCATTACTATTCCTAACTATCATTAATCAGTTTGCTAATGAGTTTCAGATGATTATATCATGGATTAACTGCAGATTATTGTAAAGCAATTTGTGTGTCAAAATGCATTAAATGCTCTTACCTTATCAAGACACAATCACAGCAACCATACCTCTGAACATTCGAAAGACATTCCTGCTATTCCTATCTCGCAATAAATGCTATTTCACTATGGGCAAAACAGAAGGAATAAAAGAATGTCGTGATGGCACAATTTCACCTGAATCATTAATGGCGAAAGTATTAACAAAGCTTCATCTGTCTAACGGCTATCTCCAAGAGTCTCAACGGATAATCTTCAAGCTTCTCCAACGGTCATTAATGGCATCAACTATAAATTCCAGAAGCATTGAATTCACCAACAACCGAAATGCTATGCATTAAATTTGTACTTCAAGGTTTATTATTTATCTACTCAGTGAGGAGTTAAACACTATTTGATTATTTTAGTTGTTAAATCTTAAGGTTTTGGAACCTTAAGTGTGGGTGTATGATTACAACTTGTAAGGGGGAGTGAATCCTAAAGTGAGAGGATTACTTTGAGTACAGAGTGTGTAATTGTATTTGTTTTTGAAAGTTAGTGAAAATCCCAGAGGTTCTGGGGTTAGTGAAAATCCCAGAGGTTCTGGGGACTGGATGTAAGTCGAAGAGTTAGACCAAACCAGGATAATTTCTTGTGTCTTTCTATCCTTCTCGCGGTCTCTGTTTTAAGTGTTCTTGAGCAATTTGTGAAAGAATTTCATAATCACCTATTCACCCCCTCCCTCTAGGTGATATTCCACTTTCACCAAGTTCTGCAATATCTACAAGGTATCTAAATATCCTTTTGACCGTCTAAGCGTGTGATTCTTTTGGAGCGGATTGATATCTTACACACATTCCTATGCTGAATTGTTTGTCAGGTCTACTAGTTGTTAGATATAGCAGTGAACCAATCATTCCTCTATACTTGGTTACATTGAATTCTGGCCCCATTTATATCAGCATCCAGTAGTGTCGTTGAGCTCATAGGATTATTAGCTCCATTGCAGTTATCCATTCCATATTTCTTGGGAAGCTCTCACAGATATTTGATTTGGAAAATAAATATCTCATTCTTCTTTTGCTTGATTTGAAGTCCTAGGAAGGAATTTAATTCTCCAATCATAGACATTTCAAATTCACCTTGCACAACCTTAGAGAACTCTTAACAGAATCATAAATTTGCACAATTGATAAGTCATTCTTCTTGTGCTTGATAGAAAGTGTTGTGTCAACCTTTCCTCTATGAGGAAGTTGCTCAGTCTTTTATCCCAAGCACTAGGAGCTTGTTTGAGACCATAAAGAACCTTTTTAAGTTTAAAAACATGGTCAGTTTTGGACACATCTTCAAAATTGGGAGGTTGTTCAATATAGACTTCTTCCATAATATAATCATTTAGGAAGGCACTCTGTTTTGGGATCCGTACAACGCAGCGGATTAAAATTTCTACGAATCCCGTCCCGAGGATCACTCGGGTGCGTTTAAATCAAGGCTAAGGAAACCGGATATTACCTTTTAAGAACTCGTTCGTGGTTTCTTCTTCGTTGAGCAAAGGTGGGCTACCTCCTCGATCGGCGAAGACGACTCTTAGAATCCTCTTCCTCTACCGGTATCCACACGAACAATCCTCGTACACGGCTACAGCGTGCTAGCGCCTCTTGTGCGTCTCTCTCAATTTTCACTCTAGGGTTTCTCGCGGCTTTTCGGAATACGCTCGATCGAAAGTCCCGTAGGTTTTCTAAAACACGTTTTGGCGTATTTAATGCAAAATTAATCGTATTAATTTTTAAATTCAAACTTTAGATCTGGATTAAATATATATTAATTAAATCTATCCGATAGATCTAATATAATAATATTTATTTAATCGAATTAAAAGCCAGATCTGAAATTTCGAATTCGAATCTAGATTAAAAAAATAATTAATTAAATCTATCGATAGATTTAATCCAACCTATTTATTTAATCCAAATTTAAAAGCCTTCGATTTAATTTATCTCAATAAATTAAATCGGAGAAATGATATCTATCTATTTATTTAAATCGAGATACCAATATCTCAATTTAAATTAAATAGACAATAATATCTTTATTCGAAAATTATATGAGATACAATATCTCTGTTTTGTTTTAGATATTTAATTTATCAAATAAATTAAACATAAAACAAATAATATAATAATAATATTTTAATCTCAATTAAATAATATCATTATATTATTTTCGAATTTAAATATATATATATACATATATATATATTTACCCCAGCATTAAACTCATTAATCATTAATCTCATATTAATCGAGATTCAATGAACCTGGACACTTTTACCCGTGTTGGATTATTCTTGTGTGCGACCTATGGCCCATGTGAGATTGGCGGTGGGCCAACACTTTGTGTCAGCCCACAAATCGCAAGCGGCCTCTAGCAAGACATTGCGACTACCCAACTCACATGGGGATCGATGACACGATACACCTATCGTACAACCATGTCACGTCCCTTTTGTCACGCGATAATTTGGTCAAGGATGAGGCATGGATAATGTCAACTTCCTTTTCTTGACCATTACTTTCTCGATTCTCGAGTAGTCTAATAAGTGAAATGGAAACTCCTTTCCATCACGGTATGGCCATACATTTCTTAGACTCACTCATCGAGGGGCCCAAAGATATTATCTCTCTACGAATGTGAGGGACAAATTCCATCTTGACCATTCACGTCCCTCCGCATGAAAACCACCGATCCCGATCCTAGCCTTTATCATCACCCGGTCAAAGGTGACTTTTGACTAGGTCAAAGGTCGATGACTCATCATGTAGGAATCCATGATGATCTCGAGGTCATAGGGGCGTCGTGACGCGGTTATACATGAGATAAGCTTATGACTTGATCCATGCAGCTTTCTCATAGTGGGTCGGTCCAGCACCTTGTACTCTTACAAGTGCCCATGACTTTGATTCGTATCTCCATACCTCATCAAAGTCATACTGGTCTTATTTCATCTTCGCTCCTGCGCAGATGACCGACCAAGGACATTTAGGATATCATCTTTAAGATATATCCAGGGATTAGTTATCACTGTAAACATGCGAATGAAGTGATAACTCAATTTGAGAACAATGACTTGCCCTAGGGCATAATTTCCAACACTCTGAACATCCATCTGATAGGGTTTGAACCCTTTGGTGCAAGCAAAGACTAGGAGTGTTCATATGGCTTCCAATCTGGCTACTAGAGCATAGGTTTGCTCATAATAAATTCCTTCTTCTTGATTATAGCCTTTGACCACCAATCTTGCCTTGTTTCTGACAATAATTGCGAATTCAACTTGTTTGTTCTTGAGTACCTATTTAATGCTAATGACCAAATGGTCTTTAGGCCTTGATACCAAGTCCCAAACTTGATTTCTCTCAAATTGGTTTAGTCCCTCTTACATTGCTATTACCCAATCATTGCCTGAAAAGGCTTATTCAATGTTAGAAGGTTCTATTTTAGAAATAAAGGCAGAGAAACTTACTTCATTCAAAACTATTTTCTGTTTTTCACACCCTCATTTACATCACCTATTACTTGGTCTATAGGATAACTCTTGTTATATCTCCAAGCTCTAGGTTGGTTTTGATCAGAAGATTCAAAATCCTTTTCAGGCTCTTTTTTAAGGAAGCATGTGCTTTCAAAATGATTTAACTTTCGGCTTAATGAAGTGATAATTGAATATTATTTCACTTATTTATATCTCTTGGTTAATAATTTATGAATGTTTAATTGATAAATAATAGGTTTTATTACTTAATTGGGCTTTGAACTTTTAATTATATTTAATTCATTTTTGTAATAAAATTCCAGATTTACAGTGCTTCACTATTTTTACCATAACTTTTGATCTAGATATCGGATTAGCCTCATTCTTCTTTTGTTTTTGTAGATGATTCAAAGAGCTACAATTGTTATGGAGACTCAAAAGGCTGATTCAGACAAGAAGATGGACGAAATTGGAGCTAAAGGCATACACATGTTTCTGGATTTTTATTTTGCCCAAATTTTGTAATAAAAGACCATGTATTAGAGGTTTCCTATTTTTGGGCCAATCTTGTAGCCCTAGCATTTCCCATTTTAGGTTAAATTAGATGGCTGCTAAAAACATATTCTCAGTTACGTTGTATGAGATTTTTGGATTAAATTAGAAGCTTATTATTTTCTCTAAATTATCTCATGGATTAAGGATTCCACGAATCCATAGGACTCGTGCTTCAATCGGTAACGTAATTTGTTCTGTTTATTTTAATCAAATCCAATTATGATTGTAGATTGGGTATTAGATTTAATATCCAGATTGATATCCCAAGGACATAGGTCGGACCGGGTTGCAAGAGAGCGTTATGTGATCGCATAGCGAGCTCACCACATGTTCGATCAGATGCTAGGTGATCATTCAGTCGAGGGAGTTTCTGAACAAACATAGAGATTCGGTTTGTCCAGAATCAATCATGAGTTTGGTTATTATGTTTTTGTCTGAAAAGGTTATGGAATCCCAATTCTGGGTTAAACATTTTTAATCGATTAATCTCATTTTCTTGCATTCTTTTCTTCGTTTTAATTACATTGAAAAACTCCCCCATTTTGGTTTTGTTTTACTGCGTTTACTGTTGATTTTAGACTCGTTGTGAATTCATTGAGAGAAACGATCCAGGTTCTCTATACGTAATTTATTAAACTTGGTTATTTTGTGAGGGCTCGACAACTCTCATCATGAAGTTGCTCAGGTTCATCATCTAAAGGTCTAACACAAGGTTCATTTTCGGAAAACACAACACGAACAAATTCTTCAACAACACAAGTTCGTTTGTTATAAATTATATATGCTTTGTTTCTATTGGAATAGCCCAGAAATATACCTTCATTTGATTTAGGATCAAATTTTCCTAAATTCTCCTTACCATTGTTGTGAACAAAGCATTTGCAGACAAATATATGTAGATGAGCAAGGTTCAATTTTCTTCCTTTGTACAGCTCATTGGGAGTTTTATCAAGCTTCTTTCTGATATAGGCTTTGTTAGAAATGTAGCATGCCATGCTCATTGCGTTTGCCCAGAATACTTGTCATACATTATTTTCATTTGGCATTTATCTTGCCATCACTGTGAGAATTCTATTCTTTCTTTCTACAACTCCATTTTGTTGAGGGGTTCTTGGGGCTAAGAAATTGTGGTTTATACCATATATATCACAGTATTCTCTAAAAGCTTGATTTTCAAACTCTCCTCCATGAACATTCCTTATTCCTGAAATACATATACCTTTCTCATTTTGCACCTTGTTGGAAAAAACAAGAAATTGATCAAAGGTTTCAGCTTTTGAAGAAAGGAAGATTGTCCAAGAAAATCTAGAGAAATCATCGACGATCACTAAAGTATAAAGATTGCCATTAAGACTTTTAACTCCTACTGGTCCAACTAAATCCATATGGAGAAGTAGAAGTGGTCGATCAGTCGTGACTTCACTTTTTGATTTGAAAGATGATTTAGTTTTTGTTTACCCTTTTGAATTGCATCACAGACCAAATCATTTTTTAATTGAAGATTTGGTAAACCGAGAACTAATTCGTTTTTAAGCAACTTGCCTAGTTGGACATGTGTCAGTCTTTTATGCCACAACCAGCTTTCATCAAAGTTGCTAAGAAAACAATTTTTCAGAAATAGAGTTGTTGCTAGGCATATTTATAGTATAGTAGTTAGCTTCTTTTGAGGTTCTAATCATAAGGTCCAACTGATCTTTGTTTATTTGGAGATCCTTTTTGTTCGCAATAAGGCATTTTTCTAAATCGAAGATGATCTAGTTGTCTTTGTTTGCACTCTGGCTAACACTAAGGAGGTTATGGTAAAGACCTTCTATATAGTAGACATCTTTGATTTGAACTCCATCTTTCTTGCTAATTTCACCAATGCTAGCTATTTTGCTAGACTGATTTCCTCCAAATCTTATTTTGCCCCCAGATTTTGATTTTATTGTACAAATTTAGACTGATCTCCAGTCATGTGTCTAAAGCATTCACTATCAATGTATCACTTACTTTTCTTTGATGCTCGTAGACATATCTGCAAACAATGACATTTAAGTTTTATGTGCTCATCTTTTCTTGGGTCCCTTTTTGTTAGTTCGGACAGTAGGAAATACATATGATCCCTTTTGTACCCATTTATAGGTACCTACTGGTTTATCTTTCCTTTCCTTCCTATGATAACATGAAGAAGTACTATGCCCTTTTCTGTTGTAATAATTACAATAAGCAAAAGGATTAGATGAATGAACAAATTTTTGAAAACAGTTTAAATATGTTCTTCCTCCTCTTTTCTTCTTACCCGTTTTCTTATTCAGTTCTAGACAATATCCTATTCCAAATTTGTCGTTTGTAAATCTCTGAGTTTTCAATGTAACCTTGAGCATTTACCTGCCTTTAGTGAATTTTTCAAGAGTTTTATTGAGATAAACATTTCGTTTCTCTAACTCAAGGCAGTTGCTACAACGAGTCGGAGGACTATCTTTAATCTATTGCTCAAGGATTTTAATCTTTTTCTTTGAGGTAATAAAATCTTTAACTACTTTCCGCCAGCGCCTTAGTAGCGCAGTGGCATGGAGCTTGGCTCTCCTCCCCCATGTCTAGGGTTCGAACCCTGCCCCCCTCCCCCTACTATGTGTATCAAAAAAAAAAAAAAATCTTTAACTACTTTCCTAAATTTTGAATGTAAAGCATGAATCTGGTTTTTTTTTTTTTTTTTTTTTGATATAAAATCTGGTTTGTTACGAAGGCACTTCAGGGACAGAGAATTAGCTAGCGTGGTGTGGAATGGGCCTATTAATGCCCTCTCATAATCTAAGCCCACTTTTTTTATATTAATCTGGTTTGTCACAAAGGCACTTCGTGGTCTTCATTTCTATCTTGAACAACAAGCATGAAAAATCTAAAGAGAAATACTTAAATATATTTCATGAAAAAAATGAATTATTTCAAACGAGTTATCTTCCAGCTAGGATGTAAATAATCTGAATTGTTTAGAATATATATAGTAGGATCATTTTTTATAATTAAGTCCAAAAATATCTATTAGCATCCATATGAAGATGTTGTTTTTTTTTTTTTTTTTTTTTTTTTTTTTGGCTCCTTCTTTAACTAATCCTGGATCTGTTTTGTGGAGAGGCTGATTATTTAAAAATGAAGAGAGTATACCTTCGTTCCACTCATATATCAATATACAATATTTAACGAACATACACAACGTGGCACATGATAATATACTACTCTTATTACTACTCCTACTACTATTATTATTATTATTATTATTATTATGTTACACTTTATAATATTGTCCATTAGATTTTTAATTTAAAACGTACACAGGGATGGCACATGGAAAAATCGTCCCTTTTAGATCGTTAAAGAGTGTGGAGAGAATCAAATCTCGTGATCCAATGACTAATTAATAGTCTAATGTTCGAACAACTTCATTAAATATTTGTGCTTCTTTTAACTCAATTTAGATGGGGATCTAATGTACAAGTAGCTTGTAAATATAGGGTGGTCGGTTTGATTAAAATAAAGGGGAAAATGAAACATAAATGTCTCTACCGCAGAGTACAACTTTGTTAGTTCCTCCGGTCCTTCATATTAATTTACTTGACTTATAAATTGATATATAATGTAATGATATAAATAATTATTTCAAAATATATCATGTTTTCTGGCAAAAAAAAAAAAAAGAATATATCATATCACATATCACTAGTGCAAAAAAGGCTTTTAAGACTGGACAAAAGAGGCATCATAAGACCGGACCCGCGACCGGTCTTATTCCAGCCGGTATTAAAAGTATAGCATTTAAGGCCGGACTTGAACCGGTCTTAAAGAAAATCTTTTAGACCGAACATTTAAAACATTAGGTTTTAAAAGTCGTAGTAAATAAACCTGAAATATTTTTTGTGCGGTCCTAAAACTCAACTTTTTAGATCGGACAAAAACTAGTCCGCTCTTAAAAAATAAACTTTTAAGACCGAACAAAAATATATCCGGTCTAAAAAATGGCGGCTTCTAGGACCAAACGACTAATTATATGCGGTCTTAAAAGACCGACTTTCAAGACTGGATTATAAATACATCCGGTCTTAAAAATTGAATATTTAGACCGGACGTAAAATTACACCTTTGGTCTTAAAAGACCAACTTTTAAGACCGGCTTAATATATCAAATACCTTTAAGACCGGACATATAAATACATCTGGTCTTAACAGTTGAACATTTAAGACCGGTGTATTTATTTCCGGTCTAAATTTTCCCGAATTTGTTACATGTTCTGTTCTTCCTGATCAATATATATATACACAAATCCACCACCCAATTTAGCACATAAAAGTCGAAACTTTAAGCTACAAGCTATGAACAATTATGAATAAATTGAATTGGGAAAAAGAATACAAATATTATTCACCATGATTTATGTGGCCTCTTAATTAATGATTATACTATGACTACAACACCTAAATTAATTTATACAATAAGATAACTTACTTACAAGCTAACAAATACAATTACAAATACAACATACATGTCCAATATAATATTCACCATGCCTTCATTTGATTCCCACCCAACAATGTAACATCCTCTTTTATAACATGCCCTTTTGGATCGGATCCTGCCACAAAAATAAAACAAGAACAAACTTCATAGTCAGTGAAATTAAATTGGTTATGAACATAGAAGGAATATAATATAGTTAAAACCTAAAAGTTTTTAAAGAATTCTGCATATGAATATTACCTTTGAATTGACTCTTTTATAAAGCGATATCCTCCCATATCCCTTCTTGATGATCATTTCTTATGCCAGGTTCATTATCCGCTTCACCTTCTTCGTTCATGTCCGCTAGACCCCTTGAAAAAGGAGTACTCTCAGGAAGACCATAATTTGAATGATTTTCCCCATCAATATCAATGACCCTTTTTTCTTGGAGAGCTACACACCACATTTTATTTTCTTGATCGATGATATAGAACACTTGTTTCGCCTAGATCGCCATAATAAAAGGTTTATCTCCAAAACTTCTACCATTGACATCGACTAATGTAAATCCTAGCCGATCGATCTGAACATCATTATTGACATTAACCCACTTGCATTTGAAAATGGGAAATATAATTTTCACATAGTCCACCTCCCAAATCTCTTCAATAACCCCATAATATGGCATGACTGCCAATTTAGGCCTCTTGTCTTTCGAAATGGAGAAGTGCATAGATTCAGCCTCTAACATAACACCACTGTTCTGGACTGTGCTCCTATCATCTAGGGACTTCGTGTAAAATGTATAACCATTGATCACATACGAATTCCAACTTATGACATCAACCTCGGGACCACGTGCTAACCATTTGATTGTATCATAAACATGTTCCTCTCCCTCGACCTTTTGTTTGAACCAGTTTGCAAAAGTTCGTTATGCTCCCTAATCAACCTTTGTTGGTCATTCGATGATTTTCTTTCCTTTGACTTCTTTATGTGCAGCTATGCTGGCTTGAACTTCATCAACATTATTCAAGATGTATAAGTGGACTTGTGACAATTCATCAGGATCCACATAGAAAATGGGAAATATAATTTTCACATAGTCCACCTCCCAAATCTCTTCAATAACCCCATAATATGGCATGACTGCCAATTTAGGCCTCTTGTCTTTCAAACTAGAGAAGTGCATAGATTCAGCCTCTAACATAACACCACTGTTCTGGACTGTGCTCCTATCATCTAGGGACTCCATGTAAAATGTATAACCATTGATCACATACGAATTCCAACTTATGACATCAACCTCGGGACCACGTGCTAACCATTTGATTGTATCATAAACATGTTCCTCTCCCTCGACCTTTTGTTTGAACCGTTTGCAAAAGTTCTCGTTATGCTCCCTAATCAACCTTGTTCGATCATTCGATGATTTTCTTTCCTTACAGCTTCTTTATGTGCAGCTATGCTGGCTTGAACTTCATCAACATTATTCAAGATGTATAAGTGGACTTGTGACAATTCATCAAGATCCACACTCTTTATTGAAGCCCCTCGTCTACCCCCTTCGGCATGCTGACGTTTTGGAAGCCTAATATGTCTTACTTTGGCCAAATAATTTTAACAAAATTCCATGGCTTCTTCAGAAACATATTTCTGAACAATAGATGCTTTTGGCCGGTATGCGTTCTTCACATACCCTTTTAGGAATTTCATAGATCTTTCAATTGGGTACATCCACCATAAATGGATAGGGCCGCACAACTTTATCTCCCTCACTAGATGAACAATTAGATGAACCATGATGTCAAAAAATGTAGGAACAAAAAGCTTCTCAAGGTGGCACAAGATAAGATATCCTTCATTCTCCAATTCATCCAACTTTTCAATGTCGAAAAGTTTACCACAAACCGCATTGAAGAAGATACAAAGTCTAGTCAAAACGACCCGAAGATCATATTCGACGATACCTCGAATAGCTATTAAGAGTAGCTGTTGCATCAAGACATGACAATCATGAGATTTTTGGCCTACTAATTTCAAGTCCTTCATCGATACAAGTCTCTTAAAATTTGAGGAATATCCCGAGGGAACTTTGTGCCACGTAAACACTCACAAAAACTTCGTTTCTCATCCTTAGACAAAGTATGAGAAGCCGGGGGGACAATAAGTTCTCTTCCCATGTGGCGTTGGATGTAACTCTTCGTGTATTCCCATTGCTTGCAAATCCAATATTGCCTTCACACCATCCTTGGAACTACCTTGTACGTTGAGAAAGCGTGCCAACAATACTATCACATACATTTTTCTCTACATGCATGACATCAATACAGTGTCTCACATCAAGATTGCGTAAATATGGAAGATCGAAGAATACAGATCTCTTTTTCCATGTATTTGTTTCTTTTCTACTCTTTGCAGTCTTACCGAAGATGACATTGATAATTTTCACCTTTTCATAAACTTGCTCCCCAGTCAATGCCACCGGAGCATCTTTATACTCTTGGCCACCAAAAAAGGCTTTCTTTAATCGAAGATATGGGTGGCCCCGTCTAAGAAATCTCATATGTCCAAGATAAACCGTCTTTCTTCCATGTTGAAGTTGGTGGTAGCGTGTGCCTTCTTCACAAACCGGACATGCTTTATGGCCTTTTACACCTCCTTCTTGAAAGAGTCATAAACGTCGACACCTTCTTCCCACAACTCCTTCAAGTCTTCGATCAAGGGTGAAGGTAAACATCAATGTCATTTCCAGGTTGTTTTGGTCCGAAATAAACATAGACAAACATGGTGTACTTTTGTTTCATGCATAACATAGGAGATAAGTTGTAAATAATCGAGTACAGGTCATGAACTATGTATCTTTGCTAAGGCTTCCATATGGATTTATGTCATCCGTGCTAAGGGCAAGCCTAAGGTTCCTAGGTTCTTCGCCGAAGTTGGGAAATAATTGATCGATTTTCTTCCATTGAGAAGAATCGGCTGGATGACGAAGCTTTCCATCAGAAATCATCTCATATGCATGCCACCGTAAATTTTTTGCATCATTTTCATTCGCAAAGCAAAACAATTAAGTTTTAGATTAAGAACCAGAAGTATTATTATTCTTAGCAAAGCAAAACATCCAATATTTGACTGATCTAAATTTGAACTAAGTTGAGCAGTTTAATGCAGTAACTTTTACAAAAACGTTTTCTACATTTATATAAACTGGAATCCATAATGTCTCACATAGTGTTTGGTTAAAATCTTTTTGAAAGAGAGAGACGGGACTCCCTCTTGTTTGATTTATAACTTATAGTTTGTGCTACAATTTGCAATACAAATTATGTCTTTTATTTAGGACTGGAGGAGTAATATATATTGATTTTATTTCAAATATATATATATTATCGTGTAAATTGAAAATATTGAAATTATTAACATAAAAAATAAATTCTTTCTTTCTTTTTACAGAGCCATTGACAACTTTATTAAGAAAATTGGAAAAAGAAAAGTTGCCTTATATTTCATTTGGATGGAAAGAAAAGTTGGAAAGATAGAACATAGGGAAATAAAAAATGGAGAGACTCCAATTTTCCTTCCCCTCACTTTTCTTTTTAATCCAAATATGAGAAAACCTACCTCCCCCCCCCCAAAAAAAACGGTAACAAGGTTTATGTTTACATAACCATTGACCAAGACGCACCACGAGCAAAATTAGCAAAAAGAATCTTTAAAGTCCAGAAAAAAATATTTGGTTGCTTATTACAACTGGGTCCTAATTATATGACAAAGTTGCACTACAAACTTTATCGTATAATTAGGATTGGAGAAAATATAAGTCAAGTTGGTCAAAAAATTTGGTCTTAAATATAATTTCATTTTAAGAGTTATTAATTATTATTTTCAATTTTACCCCTATTAAATAAAATTAATGTGAGAGAAATGTATAAAAATATGTTTTTTAATACTCATTAAATAATGATAAATTTAAAAAATCAATCAATTCAACAAATACTCCCTTTGGTCTTAATTATAAGACCTAATTAACTTTTTGGAGAGATTAAGGAAGCTAATTAAATTACTTTAGAGTATTTTTATTTTTATTTTTTTCTTCAAACTAATTAGTTTAACTAATAAACTAATATATAATCTAAGGATATATAACAAATGAAATGATTAAGTAACTTATTTAGCTTCCTTAATCTTTCTAAAGAAAGTCAACTAGATCTTATAATTATGACCGAAGGTAGTATTAAATATTTAACTTCCATTTTTTTTTTTTTGGGATATGAGATTTCGCCTAACTGGATTTATAACAAGATCGTCGTGTTATGAAATATGAATATGCAAGTCAGGAAACTTATACAGGAGCATCAAAAATAATATTAGCCATTAGGCCCCATTAAATATCATGGTGCTTGTTCTTTGTTCCCATTTAAGGCCATCGGACCAGTGTCTGTTTTTAATGTTGCATTCACTATATTTTTAAAGAAATATATATACTTTTGCTGAAACCAAAAGCCGAAACATAAATGTATTGACTTTTATTTAGGGAAAGTGACACTTAAATACCATCTGAATTTCCTAAATCCAAAGAAACTCATTGAACTTGTGAAATGATAGAAAATGGATAAGGAGCAATCAGGGATATGGAAATTTTAGAAAAAAGTCCAAACTGCCCTTCACATTTTTGTGCTTCTTGTAATTTTTCCTCATCTTCTCTCTCGCTCATTCAATCTTCCTATAATTCCATGGTTGTTTTGTCGCCATGGAGAAGAAGCCCTCCCCATCGTCGCCTCCCTTGTCGTCGCCCCGAAAGCCAGCTTGGCCACCATAGAAGATTATGAACAAGCTCGGCATTCTGATGTGACGGAACCAAGAAAGGTTCGGATTTGGCGGAATCAAGTTCTCCAGATTGATGGTGGCAACCACATTAAGATGGGGGCAAACACAAAGCCGATGGAGGTGGGGCTTTGCTTTGATTTTGGGTTGTGCTTCTAAATTTCACAAAAATCCCAAAGAAGTTTGTTTCTAGTTTTATTTTCTAAAATTTTAATCGTTTAGGATGTGGCAGTTGTTGATGTTGGACTCCATTTTAATGGTGCTTAGATTTTGGTTTCAGTAGAGTGATATGTGTTCCCTTGAAGAATGAACTTGTCATTCCTATTACTGAGCTTGTTAATCCAATTAGTGAAATGTTATTTCCACTTTGTTAATGGTGCTCAGATTTTGGTTTCATCATAGTGACATGTGTTACCCTTGAAGAATGAACTTGTTATTCTCATTACAAAACTTGTTAAACTCATTCATGAACTTGTTAATCCCATTACAACCTTTGTAAAATGGCAAGGTTACTATTCACCTTCTTCTTCATCTTTCATTCCTTCCCTTTCTTGCAATGGAGTCCAACCCTAACAACCACCATATCCAAAACGAAAATTGCAAAAAATCAAACCAGAAACAAACTTCTTTGGATTTTTTTTTTTGAAACCCAAAATTATAGCACAACCCAAAATCAAAGCAAAGCCCCACCTCCATCGACTTTGTATTTTCCCTGATCTCAACGTTGTTGCCACCTTCAAGCTGAAGAACCTGATTTCACCGAATTTGAACCTTTCTTGGTTCCATTGAATCGGATTGCCGAGCTTGTTCAGAATCTTCTGTGGAGGCCGAGCTAGCTTTCATTGGTGGTGATGGCAGGTGATGAGGACATAGGAGGCGGCATGACCAAGGCAAGAAACTTGGAGGACATACAAGGTCTTGGAGGCCCAATGACAAGAGCAAAAGCTAAAAAGGCTAAAGAGGCCCTAAATCTCATGGTGACCAACTTACTCGAGACAAGCCCAAGTCTAAAGGAAGAAGAGGCCGGAATGATACACTTAATTCAGATTGAAGACCTTGAAGAATAAGCCTCAATGGATATGCATGAAGGCTTCAATTTACTTGGCCCAAATTCTGCACTTAGTTTTATCTTTCTTACATTTAGTGAAACTTTTGTAATAAGGCTTATTGGGCTTTGTGTGTAAGCATATTTAGGTTAAACTTAATATGGATGTTGTCCACTATATAAGGGAACACCATAGCTTTTGGGGGCAGATTTGAATTCGAGTTAACCTTTTTGGTGAGAGACAAGCTTCTCTAGGGTTCTTTTGAGAATCTTTGAACTTATCAAGGGCATCAATCCTTGTGGCGTTCTTGGGCTTATCAATTCTTTGGAATTGTGGGCGCCTACCTATAATCCATAAACTTCGGTTTTTCGTTCGAAATTTCTTGGTTTCGTATCTCCAGATTCCCTTATCCTTTTTCGGTGTTTCTTGAGTCAAAATCGTGTTTCGAGAAAGCCATCTTTCACCTCGTTTTGGAAGCACTTGAATCCGAGGTGCGTAGCGTTAGATACGTTCTATTCTTTCGGGACGCTATTTGGATTTGAATTTCGGTGCGAAATTCCTTTCCTAGTTGATCCAATCATCCTTTTCTTTCGGGATCATATCATCGGTATCAAAGCAAAGGTTCTAGGATTGGAATTGGGTTATCTTTTCTCGATTGTTTGCATCCAATCTGGTCACACATTTGGTAACCCTAGTCCCTAAAATTTGTGTCTTTGATTTTGAATTGTGCAATTTGTTTTAGCCGTTGTTGTTTGTTCCTAATTTGTTCTTTCAATCTTCGGTTGTTTTTCTTTCAATTTCTTGTTCAGTTCACATATTTATGCACTTGGTTCTTGGTGTTCATCCCTTGTTCATCATTGTTCTTGAATTGTAATCCTTTCAATTCATGTTTCTTGAATAGTGTGTTGTTAGTGTGTTAAGTAATAGCTCGGTTTGTGGCGAATTCTATCTAAAAAAGTTCTGAATTAATATAATTTCAAAGTTAGATTCCACAATCACAAATTCTTTTTGTTGAAGAATCAGGTGTTATAAAAAAAAGAGCAAAAAAAAAAAAAGGAAAAAAAATACTATACAGCACCTTGCTATTCAATTACACACACTACTACTTGTGAATCAAGTCCAAAGTGTCTTCCTTGAATAATTCCTCCAAATTGTTTTGGGTTTTCTTTGTCTTGTCTTCTTTGACATCTCTTCCAATTTGTATTGAGTCACCACCAATTCGAGAGTTTGGGATTGTACTCTTGAGTGTTCTTGGAGATTCGTTAAGAACTTAAAGAGAGCTATTGAGTGGTAAAAGGCAAGAGAGCACACCACACAAAAGCCTTATAGAGAGCAACAAACACGAGTGATACATTTTTAAGAGTGTAAACACGTGAGCGAGTGGTGAGGTCCTATTACTTTTGTTCTTTTCCTTGAATTATGGCGGTACGGGTGGTGAAGGTGTTCCTCCTCCTATAGGAGATAATAGATTGCTAATTGAAGCCATTACAACTCAAATGCAAAGGATGATGAGGGAACACACAGAGGAGTTATATGAAAGAAGGAGAAGAAGAGATAATGAGAATGATGCTATAAAGGATAGAATTAAGGGAGTGAAGCTTAATATACCAACTTTTAAAGGAAAAAGTGATCCGGAGGCCTATTTAGAGTGGGAAATGAAGATTGAGCACTTATTTGCATGTCACAATTATACTGAAGAGAAGAAAATGAAGGTGGCAGCCATGAAGATTAGTGATTATGCTCTCATTTGGTGGGACAATTGCAAAAGGAGAGGGTAAGATATGAAGAACCATTGGTGGATAGTTGGGTGGAGATGAAAAGGCTAATGAGAAGAAGATTTGTTCCTTCCCATTATCATCGAGACCTTCACAATAAACTTCAAAGACTCACACAAGGTAACAAGAGTGTAGATGAGTATTATAAAGAGATGGAGGTGTCCTTGATTAGAGCAAATATTAGTGAAGAACGAGAGGCTGCTATGGCACGTTTCTTGCATGGGCTGAATAGTGATATAAGGGATGTTGTGGAGTTGCAAAATTATGTGGAGTTGGAGGATTTAGTGCAACAAGCTAGTAAGGTAGAACAACAACTCAAGAGAAAGGTGTCATGAGGAAAAACTCTTCAAATTTTAATTCTTCAAGCTGGAAGGATAGAAATAAGAAGGAGGGAGGTTCTTCATCAAGCAATCCCACTACTACACCTCAAAGGACTCAAACTAAATCCAATGAGATCCCTAAAAAGACAAGGAGTAGTGAAATAAAATGCTTCAAGTGTTTGGGGAGAGGTCACATAGCTTCAGAATGTCCAACTAAGAAGACTATGTTACTTAAAGAGGATGGAGAGCTTATTAGTGAGTCTTCTTCAGATTCTACCTCACATGATGATGAAGATGAGTATATTGAAGGAATAATTCCAGAAGGAGATTTGTTTATGGTAAGAAGGATGTTGGGAAGCCAAGCAAAAGACATGGATGATAGTCAAAGAGAGAACATCTTTCATACTAGATGCCTTATCCAAGGAAAGGTATGTTCTTTAATTATTGATGGAGGAGTTGTACCAATGTTTCAAGTGCTAGAATGGTGTCTAAATTGGGCATGGAAACCAAACCTCACTCGCTGCCATACAAGCTTCAATGGCTTAGTGAGGATGGTGAAGTGATTTGTAAGCAAACAAGTGGAGGTGAACTTCTCCGTAGGAAAGTATGATGATACAGTTTTATGTGATGTGGTACCAATGGAGACTTGTCATTTGCTTCTTGGGAGACCTTGGCAATATGATAAGAAAGTTATGCATGATGGTTGCACCAACAAGTTCTCTTTTGTACATAAAGAACGCAAGACTACTCTTGCACCTTTGACACCAAGAGAAGTTAGTGAGGATAATTTAAAAATGAGAGAAAAAAGAAAGCAAGAGAGTGGAAGAGAGCAAGAGAAAAAAAGAGAAAAAGAGAGAAAAGCACCAAACTTGTTTATAAAAGAAAAAGAAGTGAAAAAGGCAAAGCATTTGAAAAAGGCAATGCTCTTACTTTTGAGTAAAGAGAATAATCTTACAGATGCAAGTCCTACTAACTCTCTTCCAAATGAGGTTTCTAATTTGTTGCAGGAATTTAAAGATGTCTTTCCTACAGAGGTACCTCACGGACTACCACTTCTAAGAGGCATAGAACATCAAATTGATCTCATTCCAGGAGCTTCATTGCCTAACAGGCCAGCCTATAGGAGTAACCCCCAAGATACCAAGCGGTTCCCTATGTGATCAAGCACAAGAAAGGTACGTCTAATGTGGTTGCGAGATGCACTCTCAAGAAGGTATGCTTTGTTCTCTACTCTTGAAACTAAGTTCATTGGCTTTGATCATATTAAGGCATTGTATGAGCATGATCCGGACTTTGCACAAATCTATAAAACTTGTGTGCATGCTGCTCAAAATGGATTTTTTAGGCATAATGATTACTTGTTTAAAGAAAAGAGATTGTGTGTTCCTAAAGGTTCCATTAGGGAATTACTTGTGAGGGAGGCACACGAGGGGGACTAATGGGACATTTTGGGATCCAAAAGACTCTAGACATACTGCATGAACATTTTTATTGGCCACACATGAAGTGTGATGTACATAAATTGTGTGAAAGATGCATTGTATGTAAGGATCTAAGTCTAAATTATTGCCTCATGGGTTGTATACTCCTTGGCCTATTCCAGATTGCCCTTGGATTGATATTTCTATGGATTTTGTGTTAGGGCTACCTCGGTCTAAAAATGGCAAAGATTCTATTTTTGTTGTGGTGGGCAGGTTTTCTAAGATGGCACATTTTATCCTGTGCAAAAAGATTGATGATGCAATCCACATTGCTGATTTGTTCTTCAAGGAAGTGCATAAAGATGGTAAGAGTAAGGCTGAACATGTGTGGAAACTACATGAAAAGGTGAAGGCAAACATTGAAAAAAAGGTAGAGAGTTACGTCAAGCAAGCGAACAAAGGAAGGAAAAAGGTAGTGTTTGACCCAGGTGATTGGGTTTGGGTTCATTTGAGAAAAGAGAGGTTTCCTGCCCAAAGGAAATCTAAGCTTCAACAAAGGGGAGACGGTCCTTTCGAAGTGCTATCCAAGATTAATGATAATTCCTATAAAATAGATCTCCCTGGTGAGTATGGTGTAAGCGCTACTTTTAATGTGGTTGATTTGTCCCTTTTTGATGCGGGGAGAAGGGGATTATAATTTGAGGACAAATTCTTCGAAGAAGGAGGGAATGATGAGGACATAGGAGGCGGCATGACCAAGGCAAGAAACTTGGAGGACATACAAGGTCTTGGAGGCCCAATGACAAGAGCAAAAGCTAAAAAGGCTAAAGAGGCCCTAAATCTCATGGTGACCAACTTACTCGAGACAAGCCCAAGTCTAAAGGAAGAAGAGGCCGGAATGATACACTTAATTCAGATTGAAGACCTTGAAGAATAAGCCTCAATGGATATGCATGAAGGCTTCAATTTACTTGGCCCAAATTCTGCACTTAGTTTTATCTTTCTTACATTTAGTGAAACTTTTGTAATAAGGCTTATTGGGCTTTGTGTGTAAGCATATTTAGGTTAAACTTAATATGGATGTTGTCCACTATATAAGGGAACACCATAGCTTTTGGGACGACAGATTTGAATTCGAGTTAACCTTTTTGGTGAGAGACAAGCTTCTCTAGGGTTCTTTTGAGAATCTTTGAACTTATCAAGGGCATCAATCCTTGTGGCGTTCTTGGGCTTATCAATTCTTTGGAATTGTGGCGCCTACCTATAATCCATAAACTTCAGTTTTCGTTCGAAATTTCTTGGTTTCGTATCTCCAGATTCCCTTATCCTTTTTCGGTGTTTCTTGAGTCAAAATCGTGTTTCAGAAAGCCATCTTTCACCTCGTTTTAGAAGCGCTTGAATCCGAGGTCTGTAGCGTTAGATACGTTCTATTCTTTCAGGACGCGCTGGAGGCTGAATTTCTGGTGCGAAATTCCTTTCCTAGTTGATCCAATCATCCTTTTCTTTCGGGAATCATATCAGTGGGGTGGGCATCATCTCCATAGTGACACAACGGCCATGGAATTACAAGAAGATCAAATGAGGGAGAGAAGGGATGAGGAAGAATTACATGAAGCACAAAGTGTGAATGGCAGTTTGGATTTTGCTCCAAAATTTCCATACCCCTGACAATCCCTTATCCCTTCTCTGTCATTTCACAAGTTCAATGGGCTTCTCTGGGTTTAGGAAATTCAGATGGTATTTTAGTGTCATTTTCTCTTTTATTTATTAGTTGCCACTTCACGGAGCCCTAAGAGTTGGTACTTCTTGACACCTGTTCCCTTAATTAGTTCATGGGTTGAAGTAGAATTTACTTCAAAAAAATTTATGTGATGAGAGCTCTAGGCATCCTTTTAAAAAAAAATTTAATATCACTAAAAAAAAAAAATTATAAAGTGAGTAATATCGTCGTCGTTAAAAATATTGACTATTAACGTTTAGTTTTTCATAATAAATGTTAGCTTTTCAACAAGTTAGGATGATTTAACTCCTTTTTTAACACTTTTCGGAGAAATATTGGCTGGTATAATAAAGGCTTCTCGATACACATCTATGCAAAAATTTCGAGACAAAATTCAACCGTAGTCCTTCATTGATTGGAGTTCTTGTGTTGTATGCGTTAATGTCTTGTGGTTGTGGACTACTCCCTTTGCTCTTAATATAAGACATATTTATCTAATTCGATTAATTTAAGAAAGTTAAAATCTCTAGAAGGCTAATTCCCAAAGATAAGATTTTGTGTTTTGTGTTCCCTAGACCAAGTTCCTCAATCCTCAAAGATTTGTCCTTCTGATTCTAATTTCATAAGGTTTGGTTCTCTTTATCCCCTCCTTGTCATCATATTGGAGCTAGAGGTCATGAGGAGTGCTCTGACAGCCCCAAAGAAGTTTGAAGGAGAAAGATGTACGCCAGCCGTTGATGAAGTAAAAAAGCAAATATTTTTACATAAAAGAAGAAAATGATATAGCATGAAGTCCACCTAGATCATCCTCATCTAATGTATCTTTGTCAAGGATTAAGTTACAATGAGTCAAACTATAATGAAGAATTACAAACTAGGTAAAATTCTAAGGATTAAATAATTAATTAATTTGCCCTAATCATTATATAATATATATATATGGCTTCATATGACCCTTAACACACACCAAAAGTTACGTGTAATTGAGATGATAAGAAGTTTGTTATGCATGCATTATCTTTAATATAAGATTTCATCCGTAATATAAATCACACTAAGGTACAAAAGCCAGAGGTAGTATGTATAATCGCCAATTGTAGTAATATGTACTTATGATGCCTTTTGATCTCTCTGTTGGGCCAACAAAATTTGTTAATTAAAGCGACCTCCTACTCCATGGAAAATGGCCTGACTTTTTTTGTAACAAAACTGATTTTTTTTTTTAAATAAAAGGAGAATTTCACTTAAAAAGAGTAGTATAAATATAAGAGTCACTGTGAAAGACAATTTATAAAATCAATATAATAAACAGAAAAATTCTTAAAAATATGATCAATAAAAAACCAAATATGCTAAAATACCTGATTTTTTAAGAAAAGGCTCAAGTAGTTTTGTCATGAAAAACTATATTAAGAAAGCTGTTGCAAAACTTGAGAATATAGCTCTATATCATAACACACACACACACATAAATATGATTAATTAATTCTAACCAATTTTATTATTTATAAAAGGGTAAAGGTACAATGAACATCCCAAATTATTTTTGGAGGTACAGTTTACACCCTTAAATATTTATTGGTACAATTTAACTCGGATGTATTAATAATAGGGCAATTCTATCCCTCTCCTAACATAACATTAACGCTGTCATTTATTTTATTGGCTAAAATAACTTCCTTTTTTCCCTGTCATGGACCACACCCAACGACCCTTGACTCCATGTTGAGTCCCCGATGCCATGTTGCAACTCGGCCGAGCAGTGGCGGAACCAGGATATATTTTTAGTCCGGGTTAAAAAATAAACATATTGAACTATTTACTAAATAGTATGACTTAACATTGAAAATATAAATAAATAATAACCGACAATTATAAATTAAAACAAGATATATAATGATACTAACATTTTCATTAGGTATCTCAAACATGAATTTTATTTTCCTCTCATAGTCCAATGAGTAATGAAATAAACATTGTCCTAAAGATATCACAAACACAAACATAATAATTATATGTATAATGAAATTTAATAAAATTATTTAAATATAATCAAAGAAAAAATGCATACCTAAAATTGTAGACGACGCTCTTTTAAATTGACAAAATCTTCAAGGATAGAATCAGTAGTAAATGTTTCTTAAAGCAATCCGAGAACAATCCAAATATCCAATATAGTTATTAAACCAATCGAACAATCCATTCAAACACAAAATAACGTTTAAATTCTTAATTGAATCCATTAAGTTCAGAAATTAATCACCAATCCAGAACATTTTTATCACCCAGACATACAACAAAATCGAAATAGAAATTAAAAATTGATGGAATGAAGCCTTTCAAAGTTGGCATAATGGCATTCAAATAATCAAATACCTGGTCGGCGGTCGCAATGGCAGAACTGAAGCCTGAAGTGCTTAAGTTAAGGTTCTTCGAAAGGTGGTCGCTGGTCAGTGGTCGGCGTCGCCACTCGCTACGCTCGTCGTCGTCGGAGACTCGGAAGTCGGTGACTGAGGAGATGGAGAGCAGAGCACTCAGAGCAGAGAAGGGGGTTAGGGGAGCCGTGTGGACGTCGTCGCCGGTCATCGCCTCGTCGGACATTGGACCTCGTCGGAGGAAGAGGGAGACTGACGGTGGAGTGGACGGTTGGCATGGAGAGCCGTGGATCGTGAGAGGGAGTCGGAGGAGCGAGCAAAGTAGCGGGACGTGGGAGAGAAGAAATGAAGAATAGAACCATCACTGCGTCGGACTCACGTGTGGAGGAAGCCAAGCCGGGAAAAAGAAAAGAGGAAGATAGTGAAATTATAGAGAACATAAGAGATTAATTAGGCTAAATTATTGGGCATAATAAAATATCATATAATAAATACATATATTTTAAAATATTTTAGAAGGCAAGTTGGGACCTTACTAAATAATTAGCTGGGGCAAAATTAGTGGTCAAAATAAAATATCATATAATTAATACATCTACTTTAGAAAATTTTAGAAGGCCAGCTGGGGCCATGGCACCAATAGGCCATAAGGTGCTTTTGCCACTGCGGCCGAGCCTGTTTGATGGGGCTGACCAATCACATTGAGGTCTAAGTGTCCAACTAAGAAAATTAATATTAAAAAAGTCTCATAACTTATCAATAATAAATGAAAGAGTCACTATTAGATGGAAGGATTATCATTAACAAATCATGAGACGAAGGTTGTCAAACTCACGAGTTTAAGTAAACTCGTGACAGAGACGTAAACTCGTATCGTGAACTCGAATTGTAAACTTGCAAGGGTTTACTTGTATTATTAAATAAGTATTACAAGTGTATAATTAAATAATTAAAATATAAAAATTATAATAATTTTATTTAAATATATTTTAAAGCCAAATAATTGAAATTAAATCCATTAACATTCATTATTTATCATATTTAATAAAGAAATTTCTACAAAATTTCTATATAATGATCAAATCAAAAAAGTTAACATGAGTTTAAGAGTAAGTTAACCTGGCTTTGTAAGTTAAAAGCGTAAAAACAATAAGTTCGGGATATAAATTCGTGAGTTTAATTGAGTTTATGACTAACAATAATTTACTACTAACTTGACTCGTTTTTCTAAAAGTAGAAATGTAAAAACGGTAAACTTAGAAAGTCAACTCACGAGTTTAACAACAATATATAAGGTTTTTCTGATATTTTTTTATTTTATTATGTAGTAGTGCGATTCTCCCATTTTATGAGCACAATATTTGGGTGGAAAATGAAGATCAACTTAAAGGTATGGCCCTTTCTTACTTCCAAAAATTGTTTTCGAGATGGGGAAACTAACCGTAGGTGGTGACCTCTACTTGGCCGAGTGTACCGCATGTTTTATTGGATGAGTTGCATCGGATTCCCTCATGTGAGGAGGTCGGAGTCTGTTTGTTTAGTATGGGAAGTCATAAAGCCCCTGGTATTGATGGTTTCCCTGCGGTGTTCTTCCGCCGACAATGGAGTGTGCTTCGGCATCAAATTATGAGATTGATTGTTGATGTGTGGCATAATCCTTCTCATATTCGCTTTTTAAACGCTACTTTGATTGCTTTGATCCCTAAAGTGCAGGTACCAACATCTATGTCTCAGTTTCGGCCAATATCATTATGCTCAGTCTTGTATAAACCGATCACTAAGCGATTGTGAGGCGTTTGCAACCGGTAATGGAGATTGTTATTTCGCCATTTCAATCTAGTTTTGTACCCAAGAGGCGTGATTCATGACAACATTGTCATTGCTCAAGAATTGATACACTCAATGAACAAAATGCGAGGAAGACAATTTATGGCAATTAAGGTTGATTTAGAAAAGGCGTATGATCGTGTGAACTGGAAGTTTTTACATAACACCCTTGAGGAAGTTGGATTGCCACGTGGTACAGTTGACTTGATTATGCAAGCTGTTTCCACTTCGTCCTTCAATATCTTATGGAATGGGAGTAAAACATCATCGTTTTTGCCTTCTAGGGGAATCCGACAAGGGGATCCCATATCCCCCTATCTATTTACACTAGCTATGGAAAAACTGTCCCATATTATTTCCGCATGTTGTTAATGGTGGTCTTTGGACTTATAAAGGTGGCCAAGGTGGCCCCCTTGTTTCTCATTTGATGTTTGCCGATGATTTAATCTTTGTTTGCGTGAGGCAAAGCCCGATCGCTAGAGATTGTTATGAAGTGTCTGTCTTTGTTTGAGCATTTCGGGTTTAAAGGTAAGCATTGAGAAAAGCTGTCATTTATTTCTCCAAGCACATATCGAAGATCCATTTGGTTCTTTGGCGGCTA
This sequence comes from Acacia acuminata, assembly GCA_019022655.1. Classification (NCBI taxonomy): domain Eukaryota; kingdom Viridiplantae; phylum Streptophyta; class Magnoliopsida; order Fabales; family Fabaceae; genus Acacia; species Acacia acuminata. Next base: position 1,095,187 of record JAFJYI010000223.1, read on the forward strand.
AAAGTGGCTTTAAGAGAGTTCGAAATGTGGGAAGATATTTGGGGGCTTGGGTGGTTCATGGGCGTGCAACAAAGCAGTGTTACCAACATATAGTAGAAAAGTTACGAAGAAAGTTAGGTGGGTGGCAGCAGCAGTGTCTGTCTCAAGCAGGTAGAATAACTCTTGCCAAATCAGTATTATCTACCATTCCTTTATTTCATATGCAATATGCTAGGATTCCCTAAATATATGCAATGAGATTGATAAAATTCAAAGAAATTTCATTTGGGGAGATTCACACCTTCGTAAAGCTCATCATGCTCTAAGTTGGAATGTGTTGACTAGCCCAAAATCTATGGGTGGGCTTGGATTAAAATCGGCTGCAATTATGAATGATGCTCTCCTTATGAAGTGTGCTTGGAGGTTCCAAAACGAGCAGGATGCCTTATGGGTTAGATTTTTACGGGGTAAGTACAAGGTACAAAGTGCACACTTGCCAATCCTTAAAAATTTGGTTGTTCAACGTTCTGGAGCTCCTTATGTAACATTTTAATCAATATGAAGGATGAGGTGGTGTGGGAAATTGGAGATGGGGCTTCTATTTCTTTTTGGAAAGATAAATGGGTGTCCTCTTCCATCTGTCTTCAAGATTACGTGGTGAGCCCCCTTCCTACTGAGATGCGAGAGTGTGTGGTTAATAGATTTGTTGATCAATATGGCGGTGGGATCTGCCTTTATTAAACACACCTGTTGCTTCCCCACAATGTGGTTGATTTAATCAAAGGTATGCTTCCTCCTTCTTCTGATGATGGGTCAGATCGTTCCTTTTGGTTGGCTGGAAACTTAACTGGTGTTAGTGTCAAAAGTTGTTATCTTTATTTAGCCAAATCTGGATTTCAACAGTCCATTATGAATGATGACATATGGATGAAGTTATGGAAGTGGGTGGGACCACACGGGAGTGCAGATATTTGGGTGGAAACTATTCCATCGAGGCTCCCGTTGAGGTCATGGATCGGTGCTTGGTCTGACAACGATGGCCTTTGTCCACTGTGTCACCAAGAAGCAGAGACTAGTCTACATGCGTTTAGGGACTGTCATGTGGTCAGTGCTTTTTGGTATGAGGTGGTACCTGTTGATCATTCCTCTCTTTCTTTAGTGAGTGGATTGAATGGATAATGGAGAATTGGAAGAGTGATGAAATTACGCTTGCGATTTTATTGGCATGAGTTATTTATTGTCTCTTGTTGGTTTATTTGGAAATGGCGAAATGAATTCATTCATAACTCGCAAGATGCAAATTTTAAGTATTGCCTGAGGCCCATTCTTGAGATATTGGGAGAATTAAAAAATGAAAGTGATGTGGGGGGGCTTCAACGAGTAGCACAGAACCATACATTGGTTAGATGGTCCTTCCCAGAAGTGCCATTTGTGAAGCTTAATTCAGATGGGGCATCAAAGGGTACTGAACAGGTGGCGGCTTGTGGGGGTTTGTTGCGAGACTTCTCTGGTAAGTGGCTTGGAGGCTTTGCTGTACGTCTTGGAAGGTGCTCAGCAATGTTAGCTGAGTTGTGGGGAATTTTGAGAGGATTAGAGATGGCATGGGAGGCAGGTTGTAGGCATGTAGTTGTTGAAAGTGACTGTCAATCAGTCATTGCATTACTATCTAAACAAGGTAATGCAGCTCGTGAGTCCCATCTGGTGTCTCGGATACGAGCAACCACCCACTGACAGTGGGTTATACGATATAGCCATGTTAAGGGAAGGAAATCGGTGTGCAGATTGGTTGGCTAATTTTGCTTTGACGCATGTGGAGTCTCGGATGAATCTCATTTCTCCGATCCCCCCTGTGGGTCTACATTGCTACCTTGTTGCGATCGCGGGAGTACGGCATGATAGGAGGGGCCCGAGACCTTAACCTATTTTAGTTCTTGGTTTGTTTAAATTCCGTTTGTTTATCTTTCCTTGTATCAAAAAAAAAAAAAATAGCATAGTTATTTCATTTAGAGTAAATACCCTATTTGGTCCCTAAAAAAAACACGGACCCCATTTTGGTCCCTCAAACAACGAAAACCCCTTTTTAGTCCTTAAAAAGGACCAATTTCCTAAAAACGGACCCCATTTTGGTCCCTAAAAAATTTCCAAAAATCCCTTTTAAGTTCATAAAAATGTCATATTTTAGTCCCTAAAGACGAAAAAGGGATCCGTGTTTTTTTCCAGGGACCAAATAAGTATTTACTCTATTATTTTTCTTCCTAAGTGGGAGACCCCACTATTTATTGAAAAAGTAAAGAGAAAAGTAACTTTACTTTGTTCCTTAGATCTTTCTCAAATCATAGGCCTATCTATATAGTCTATAAATACGGGCAGCCCAGAAAAAGTTATAACTCATCCTCGTAATGGCGAACAGCGCAGATTTTTATGCCCTTTTAATGTTCTACATGAGCTTTGCAGCTCAAGCCATGCAAACTTATGAAAGCCACCTAGAACCATTCTTCAAACTTCAAAGCTAATATACCAAAAAAACTAAAAACTAAAATCAGTGTGCCTTCAATTTCTCCTTTTGTTTTTTGTTTCGTTGTTGTTGGAATCTTGGTAATGGTGGGTCATAAGAAACACAATCCATGAAAATTTCAAGTGATAAATCTCCTAATCTTGATTGTGGGGTCTGAGAAAATCGTAATTATCAATTTATCATCCTGTGGAGTGGCTGCTCACGGACCAGAGAATCTCAATCTTTCTATGCTTTCCTCTTGACTCTTTGCTCCTCCCCATAGAAAATAGAAATTGCCCATTTTCGCTTTTGTTATGGTGGTGCGCATATTGTGTTTTTCCACCAACTTCTGCCGCGAAAATCACGTACCTTCTTCTTCTACCTCTCGCAGCTTTGTGATTTTTCCCTCTCCCTTGTTTCGTAGCTTCCCTCTCATTTGACTGTTCACAGTAATCTCATACTTTCATTGATATAAATTTCTAGTTCATTAGCAGCATTTTGGGGGAAGAAGAAGCTATAAAATGCCTCCCTCCTATTTTCCGCTTCGTTGGGAGAGCACCGGAGATCAATGGTGGTACGCGTCGCCGATTGATTGGGCGGCGGCGAACGGTCTCTACGATCTGGTAGCGGAGCTTCTCCACCTGGACACCAATTTGCTCATTAAGCTCACCTCACTTCGTAGAATACGCCGCCTTGAAACCGTTTGGGACGACGAATCTCAATTCGACGACGTCGCTAAATGTCGGTGTCACGTCGCGAGGAATCTTCTTCGCGAATGCGAAACGGAGAAGGGGCATAACTCTCTTATTCGTGCCGGCTACGGCGGATGGCTGCTTTACACCGCGGCGTCCGCCGGAGATGTGGATTTTGTTCAGGATTTGTTGCGGAAAGACCCATTTCTGGTGTTCGGAGAAGGAGAGTACGGAGTCACTGATATACTGTATGCTGCTGCTAGAAGCAAGAACTGTGAGGTCTTCAGGATTCTTCTTGATTCTGCACTTTCGCCTAGAGATTGCAGCGTCACTGAGGCCGAATTGGATGAGAGTGGTAGGATTTTCAAGGAGGACATGATAATTAGGGCAATTCATGCGGCGGCGAGAGGAGGGAATTGGGAGGTGTTGAAGCAGCTTCTTAGTAGTGGTTCTGACATTTTAGCTCTAAGAGATGGACAAGGATCCACAGTTTTGCACGCAGCAGCTGGTAGAGGGCAAATTGAGGTATGGAATTTTACTTCAACTTTGTCAAATTCCAGCACCTCGTTCTATTGCCCCTCATGTTTTAGTGCTGGATGTTACAAATATATTCTATTTTGCAGTGTATCTGCGGTCGTACTTGTTCTTTTTATGTTATTCTGATGCGTGAGACTGGAATTAGTTGAGATCTATCTTAAAATTTTAAGGTTCTTAGTAGAGATTTAAGAAATTTGCAGTCCTACCCTGGGATAATTTTTTCTCATTTGCCTATTGAGGACGACAACTTTAATGATAAAGAGGGAATTGTATTGAATTATCAGAAAAACATTAAAGGGCAAATGAATTGATACCCGCTTAGCATGCTAACCCCAGGAATTATGGTAATGAGACAATGGAACTTTTAGGTGAAGCTTGTCCCTCTGACTTAATCATATGATGTATCTCAAACACTCTGTTTAATTGGATTATCTGAAACTTGCACATATACATAATGCTTATGAATTGCTTTATTTTAATACCACAAACTTTTTAGTGCTTCTTCAGAAATCTTTATAGATGCTACAGAACATCATGTTCTCAGTGGTATTCAGCTTCACAGTCCATAATAAATCAGATTGATCTAAAAACTTCTAATATCAAACATGTTTGTTGAATTCCTTGTACATTGTCTCCTGGTCCTGGTCCTTTATTCCAACTAGCATTTCCTTGTGGTCCATATTTAAGTGGACTCCAAATTGGGTTCATGCTATATATTCCAAGAAAATACTTATCTGATCCTTAATATAAGATATATTTACCTAATTTGTTGGATTAAGGAAGTTGGTTAAGTTAATATAAAATGTATTTTCTAAAATATCCTAGTTACCGTCCTTAATTCCCTTATTCTCTCTCCTCCTTCAGTATTATTGAAAGAGTACCAATAGGGGTAAATTAGAATGAGATTGATAAATATGAAAACTATGTCTTATATTTAGGATCTAAATCAACTCCCCAAATATGTCTTGTATTAAGGATAGGAAGAGTAGCTTCTCATCTTCATATATATTTGATACTTTTAGGGACTGTAAATGCTCCAGAAGTTGAATTTTGTGGAGATTTACTGATTGCAACAAAAGCTTTCACTTATTCTGACTGTTTTAGCGATGCAGGTGGTGAGAAATCTACTAGAATCATCAGAGATTATCGCCTCAACTGATGCACAAGGAAACACAGCCTTACACGTGGCTTCTTACAGGGGTTACTTGCCCGTGGTACAGATCTTGATCCTTGCCTCTCCCGAATCAGCAAAGGTAACCAATAGCTATGGAGACACCTTTCTTCACATGGCAGTGGCTGGTTTTAGAAGCCCAGGTTTTCAAAGACTGGACAAGCACAGTGAGCTAATGAAGCAAGTTGTTAGTGGGAAGATTGTGAACATACAGGACATCATTAATGTCAGGAACAATGAAGGAAGAACAGTTCTTCATGTAGCTGTCATTGATAACATCCATTGTGATGTGGTGGAAATGTTAATGTCCATCCCATCCATCGATTTGAACATCCAGGACACCGATGGGATGACTCCACTGGATCATCTGAAGCGAAGGCCTCGATCAGCTTCATCCAAGATTTTGATCAAGCAGTTGATTTCAGCTGGAGGAATATCTAACTACCCTGATTATTTGGCTAGAAATGTCCTTCGTTCCCATCTGAAATCCCACGGCATTGGAAGGAGTCCTGGAACTTCTTTTAGAATCCCAGACGCAGAGATATTTCTTTACACTGGCGTTGATAATGCATCATCAGAAATCAACTATGATCAAGCAAGTGTAATAAAATCTAATTCTTACTCAGGTGAACTCAGCACTTGTGGCTCAGCCAGCTCCCCTCCATATAGCAAGTCTGGTTCTGTTAAGTTCGCTACAAGGCGCTTAAAGTTTTTTCTGAGGTGGCCTAAAAAGAAAGATAGAGAAACCGGCGTCAGTGCCTTAAAGCTGGAAGATGAAGAAGATAATCTTTCATTATATTCTCTTAGTTCAAGGAAAAACATGGAAAACAATATCCCAATCCCATTACGGCAAAAATACTCAAATTTCTCTTCTCTTCCAAACAACAAAAGAACACTATCTATTAGGACTTATCTCCCTAGTCGATCCACCAAAGAGAAATTCACTGCTGGCCTAACACATGGTGTAATTCAGGTAAATCCTCTTCTGGCACTTGATGGTCCTTTTCTCCAACCATCATCTATGGCTTCACTTACTTCCATTGATAAGCCAAGAGACGTTAATATCATGGGACCCTCTTGCTCTAACCGATTGGTTGATGAAGGCACACTACAACCCAACCATAGACAGGGTTCGTTCGGAAAGAGATTGATGAATAGGTATCTTTCTTTTGGAGCAGCACAAGGTCTGGGCATGGAAGATTCAAATCGTTTCAGTTCTTTAGTTGCGTAAATGTTAATACACTAGTGCCAACGCTATACAGTGGATTGTCGCTTAGCTAATACTTGCTTGTTTGTGTCGGTTCATGTAAAATTTGTATTCTAGTAACGTTGTTTGCATCATCTTCTTGTTTGTTATTGATGGTTTAGTTTTCTTAGCTTAACCAGAAACAGTCTGCCTGAAATTTACTTTGTATACTTGAAAAACCTAGTAATCAAGATTCTCTACTCCTTTCCCTTTTCTTTATCATCATGCTTTTGGTATTAAATTAGTTATCCAAATCAAATCTTTATGCCCTCTAGATTAAACGTTTGGCAATTAACTGAGATTTTCATTCTGATTTTCTTTCCCCAATCAATCTGTAGTTAGTTAATTTAGGTAGCATCTATATGATTTTTGATATTACCGATTATTTTTTATTTAAAAGATTTCAAGTCCTAAGAGAGTGTTTTCTGGATCCAAATTGGAGAATTTTTTTAAGGGTAAAAAGGGCTTCTTTTAATGAAATTAGTAATTTTATGGCAAAGTAAGCTCCCAAAAAAATCAAGTGACATAAAATTGGTCATTTCAAGGCAAAGTACTTTTTTTCCCCAAATGACCAGAAATTAGTGATTTTATTTCAATAAATCCAAAAAAAAAAAAAAAACAAAGAGAAGAGATTTAAAAAAGAAAGAAAAAAGGGAAAAAGACAAAAAATGAACCTTGAAATTGCAAAATTCTAAATCAGATATTTCCACACAAAAAAAAAAAAAAAAAAGAGTTATGAATTGCTGATCAAGTTTTGTCATTCCCTAATCTACTAACTACTATTGGTAATAAATTTGATTTGTGATTTTGTAATTTTAAAATTCTTTTTCTTTTTCTTTTTTAAAAAGGTGACAAAGTCATTACAGTTTTTTCAATTGACGATTCTCACCGTAAACTTGAAAAATAAATTAGCCTAGTGGGAATTTAAATCCCATATTTTCATGCTCTACTAAGGTCCATGGACACATTCTTGATAGTTCATCATTTGCTAGAGCATCAGCAATTTTGTTCTTTTTTTTTTCTTAGATGTGAAATAATTTTAGGTTCCAACAAAACATCATCATGCTCTTGACATGAGTGAATACCAAGCTACATGTTCCTTGCCAAAAAAATAAATAAATAAAAGGAAAAAAAATGAATAACAAGCTACATGTCCTGTAGTTGTCTTTGTTGTTGTTATGTTTTTCTTATTTGACCGCTTGTCGGATATTAAATGTTATGAGAGATTAGTCCTTTTTGCCAAACCCAACCCTCGTTAGTGTATTTGTTGTTATACTTTTTCTTTATATAAAGAAATTTTAGGAAAGGGTTGGGTTCACCTACGATCCAAGGGCGGGGCGAAATCTTCATTCCTCCTAGATAGTACCGATGTTGGGTAAGGCGAGCCGTTTATTGCCCTTAGCCGTTAATCTAAACACCTAGGAGTTAGGATGCCTCTCCTAACGCCTTGACCAACTCCAGGATCAAACCCCCTCCCTTTGATGAGAGTATCCGACCCTTTTGCTAGTTGAGCCCAATGACAAGGGTTGTTGTTATACTTGTTGTAGTATGTATTTGTATTGTTGGCCATGTACTTGTTGGGTTTCAAATACTACTATTAACTAGGTCCTAAACTAACTCCAATTTTTTTTGCTCAGAAAAACTCACTTCAATTTAGGCCCAATATGATGTGATTTTTTTTTTTTTTTGTTAATTCAAATCTTTGGTCCACTAACCCTTAGGCTGTGGGTGAGACCAACCCCTTTCCTAAAATTCCAAAAAAAAAAAAACTGTAGGTTGAGGTGGTAAGTAATTTCACCCTTATAGGAAGGAGCGAAAACCCTTTGCGCTCTAAACATCAAAAGGGATTATACCCTTGACCAAATAAAAACACAAATATTTAGTCTCTTAAGTTTGGTCCGTAAATTTTAATAAAAACCTGGACCATTTTACGTTTTGAAAGACTAAAATTTATGGTTTGAAATTTAAGGGACGATTAAGTCCCCCCTCTAGTGGAGGGGGAGGAGTTTGATCGAGCAATGTAACTTCTTGCATTAACTTTGTAACACAATATCTAATTAGTTCTAAATTTAATGTGATTTTCAAAAATTCTTTAAAGATGACCTCAATAGAAAAAACAAACTCCAATACATGTCTACCAAGATTATAATCCTATATTAAATTCTCAAACACTACTTGAATTCCATAATTTCATGCCCTTGTAACAAGTATTGTCGATGAGGTCCACGTGCACTCAAGAATCCTAATAAGCAATTCATATCATAAATTCTAAACTGAATGTGCTCAAGTTCAACAGTAGTTAAACAATTATCACCACAGGCCTTCGTCCATCCATTATGAAATCTGAAATCTATTAACCAAGAAAATAATGAAAGTCAGATTAATTCAGATGCAACATAATGCAATAAATAAAAATTCCTAATGTGGCAGTAAAATGAAATCAACAAATAACCAAGGGCTACTCATAACTGCAGCCTCAAGTCTTAGCTGCCTTCCCAGATATGCCTCCCCTCAAGCTTTCACCTGAAAAATATGAGAAGTAACAGGATGAGACCACTTTCTCAGTAACACAATTACTACCCACCCTAACTACGGGCACCATGTAACATCTTTCTATAAGTACCATTTAAATAATTAGTTTATACCCAAACATATTTAAGCCCGGCCAAAATAAATTATTCCACATTAACAATTAATGTCAACCCGCACCACACACTTGTTATTGACAACTAAATTAGCTATATTAACAAGAACTAATGTCACTTAGAGCTCGTTTAGATGGGCTTTTTGTTTTTTTAAATGAAAAAAGTGATTTTTCTATATATATATATATATATATAAATAAAGAGAGTACTTTTTCTATTAATAAATACGTTTAGATGAGAGCTTTAAAAAAAAAAAAAAAAAAGCAAAAGCAACAAAAAAAGTCTAAATTCTTTTTTTAAAAAAAAAAAAAAAAGCAAGTGCCAAAGAAGAGAGAGAATGAAAAAGAAAATGACTGGCTCTTTTTTAGTGATTTATTTTGATATCAATTACCCTTGATTTTCAAAGAATAATTTTGTTATGCCCATTTCAGTAATTTTATTAATAAAAAATTACTTCTCTATTTTAACATCTAAACAACTTTTTTATTTAAAAGTATTTCTTAAATGGTGTATCCAAACATAAAATAGCTTTTACTTCTAATTAAAGTACTTGTTTAAAAAGCAATATAAAAAAAAAAAGTCTTTTTTTTAAAGCCCATCCGGGCTCTTTTTACTTTTTTTCTTTTACATGAACAAGGTCAAATTGAATAGTAAGACTCAAATTTTTTTAAAGATTTGTTGATTTTCTTATATAATCTAATATAAGAGTATCTATTATGTTAGCTATCATTTGTGCTCTCTTACATGTCGAGAGTGGAACCTTAAATCGTTGATGAATTCATTCTCACTTGTTAGTACACATGAATCATATGGAAAGAACAATCGCTTTACAAATTCAATTTTATCATTATGTTAACTTTACTGTATTTATAGTCCTCACAATTCTTTACAGGAGAGTGGCAATAACAAAAGACATAATTACAAATCCAATCGTTCATTACATAAAGCCAATACTAATACTAAGAAGTATTAACTAAATGCAAAAACATTGGCTTGCTCCTACTTTTAACATCACCATCAGCATCATTTCATCATGGCGCTTGGTGGACTGCCCTGCTCATTCTTTAGCATAATGTCTTTTGTCACGCCCGTCCTAAATGCGCCTTTATTTATTAGAGTTATAACGCATAGGCATGGAAATAATTTGGACGACTTAATTACGGAATAAAGCTTTTATAAAATAACTTAGTTTGAAAATATGAAGATAATTTTTTTTTTGCGATTCAGATCCATCCCATAGTGGGATGTTAATACAGTAATCCAAAATAGACAAATAATAAACGTTAAAGTACATTCTAACTACTCATTTCTCTTTTTTCCAAAGAGTTCTATCTTCTGTAACCTTTACAGTTGCATCTTGCCTCTTGATCCCGAACCACTACCTGTCTCTTTCATGCGGTCTGGAGTTCAAATGAATGAACCTCAGAGGTAACAGTTAATCTTATATGCAAATATGAAACATATATATAAGCATAGAATAATTCACAGTAAACAAGTCGCACCGTAACCGCAATTATCGGCCAAGGACCGCAGCCCCGCAGCCCTATTTTAGGACACGCAGCCTTAATCCATAGCTAGGATACACATATGCAAATTATCTAGCAACCATGATCAGTCATACATGAATACATACATACAGCCTAATAAGATAACAATTATCCACCTCAAATTTGAATCCTTAACTGGTCCGAAGGTGCTAAGATCAGTAGAGGTGTCAAGATATGCCTATAAATGTTCATCATTGTCATTAGTCACTTCTTACATCGCAAAGTAACCAACTATGCGAATTATTTTTAGAGGATTAAAAGTGATTATTAACTCCTAAAAATTCCCTTAGTAATAATACCCTTTTTAATAAATAATAATAATATTTATTATTATTTATTTATCTATTTTATTAAGAGTTATGTCCTTTAAAAAATGTTAAGAAGGGTTGTCATTGTCACTCTAGAGTCTTTATAACCCTTAATAAACAAGTTATCCAGAAAAACCTTTATTTTGAAGGTTATGCCGAGTTAACAACTTGCATGACTATTTTAAGATCTATCGAAATTGAGCCTTTAACATTTTCGAGAATTTAGAAAAATTCATAAGCTGGACCGATACAACTCCAAATAGAGTGATTCCAATTTCTACTTAAACCTTGATAATTCTATTTTCATAAATTAAAGTTATCAAGTTGATTTATAGCTAAGAAAATTCCTCACTTTCGAAAAACACAAGTATCCAAAATTTTCCAGATTTCTTGACCAATCTTTGAAGAATCATAACTCCTTCAATACTTATCAGAATTCGACAAATTACCTATCAAATTAAACCTCTATGTATCTAATATTTATCTGGAAAATTTCATGGAAAAAATTAATCATTTACCATTTCAAAATTGAACCCGAAAACAACTGTGCATTTCTGGAAACTGACAGTTTTCAGTTTTTCTATCAAACTTTGGAAATTCATAATTCTCATTGTACACATCAGATTTGGGTGTTCTTTCGTTATTTTAAAGATCATGATGTGTACTAAATCTCCACAAAATTTTAGGGTCAAAGATGGTCGTTTACCCTAGTTTTACCTTGCGGAAAGATCACTGTTTCAGCACCAAGTTCAGTTTTCCAGCAAATGATGATGACGCTACAGCACGTAAACAATGGCGTTAGCTGCTACAGTTAAACATGCACGATTCATTTAAGATTTTATTGTGGAATACGCCCTTTGACTTTGTTTCTGCACTCAAAAACAGAATAATCAATGTGCATGCAGCGACGGACCTACGTTGGCGCAGGTGCACGCAGGTGCGTACATAGATTTTCAGTTTTTCTTTTTTAAAAAAAAGCCAAATATGATGAAAAGTTCGAAGAAGCAGCTTGTTAGTCATCCACGATCTGATTTCGGTGAAGTTCAGACCATCGGGGGATTCGTTTCTTCTAGATCTGTAGTTCTTCGCTGGTTACAGCCAGTTTTCTTCACTGTCTTCTTGATTCAGTAAGCTCTTCATCGTGTTCTCTTCTTTATTTCTGGTTTTTGGATCAAGTCTTCAACCAGAGCTTCTTCACTGATTGCTGCTGCCTTGTTATTTACTGATCTACTTTTTCTGGAAGAAGGATTTTCCTATCTGTAAGTCTTTTGATTTAGGTTTTAATTTGGTCTGTTCTGTGTGCTTTGACGGAGGTAGTCCGCCCTTTCATTCTTGTTTCCGATCTGGTGGGTCGCTGCAAGGCAGGAGGACGAGTTTTGTGTTTTACCGTTGCTGATCCTATTCCTTTCCTTATTTATATTCTTTTGTTTTTTTAATGCGTTTAAAACTTTCCTTAAAATTTTTTTCCTGGGGCGCTGCCCTCGAACCCTATTACTAATTGTGCACCCACAAACCCAAAATTTTGGGTCCTCCACTACGTGCATGCAACCCCAAATGGTATTTACGGTCATCACCAAAAACAAAACCATAAACTGCATGCATACAACTCTCTTAATCTTTCCCTTTAACACCTTCACTAATTGAAACAAAGAAAGTAAATTCACAGCACCCATGCTTCGTTAATCAACATCCATCATCACTGCCAATTCAAACTCAAGACATGAATGATGAAAGCAAAACGCTCTAACCAACCGGTTCACTTGACTTCACAGTACCCATAAAAAAATATCAATGACCAAAAACTTAGAAGGATGGAAGCTCAAAGAACTCACCTTAGTTTGTGAGTTTCCAGTGTTTCATTCTTCCTCCGACAATTCCTCTCACTTTCTTTGCTTCTTGCTCTCTTGGTGTTTTCTCAGATCGTTTCTACGTCTCAGTTTCGTTTTCTATTTTTCTGTCTCGCGGTCACTCTCCCCCACGATCATAGCTTCTTTCTCGGCCTCTTACTCTTGTTCTCCAGTTTCAAAAACAGAGTACACACTTACTTCTTTTTCTCTTAGCCTCTTACTCTCGATCTCTCTCTTTCTTGGTCGCTTCAAATGTTTATAATGAGAGGGGAGGGTGGCGTTTGGCTCAAGAAGTATGGGGAGGTCTGAGGTCACGTGTACAGTGAACGCCGAAAGCAATATATGCTGACGAGAACGGCGCTGTGATTTCTCACTTCTTTGATGGCGTGATTGACCGAGAGATTATGAATTGCTTTATGCTTTATGTCTTTGTTAAAAGGTTCTGCGTATATCTATGTGGCTTGTTGCTACCATGTTGGGTCGAGATGAATCAAATGAATTGGATGATGAACAAATGAGAAGGGGGTATTGATGAGCTTCTTTTTATCGCTAAAGTAATCAATTAAACTAGGTCCTAATTAATTATGCAGTTTAGGGTCAACCTAGGTCATTCTCCCAACGAGCAATATGTGGGTTTTTCTTTAGGTGATAAAAATGCAATGAAATAAAACTAAACTAACTAAATGCAAGATGAAAATGACTCTAAAACCTATATGAGAATGGAATTAATCTAGATGCGGATGCAAATTTGGGGGGGTTTTTTATGATGAGAGAATAATTAAAATCCTAAGAAAATAAATTAACTAAGGGTTAAATACCAAATTTACCCCCGAAGTTTTGATAAGGGGGCGCTCAGCACCCGGAAGTTTTTTTGGTACCAAATTTGCCCGGAAGTATTTAAAAGGTATCAAATTTACCCAAACGTGACGGAAGTCCACGTAGATCGTTAAAATGTGACGTGGCATGCCACCTCATCACATGTGGCATGCCACCTCATCAATCAAAAAGTATCATTTTTTCCCTGGAAGTTTTCATTAAGGAGCAATTTTGCCCCGTAAGTTTTTACAAAAGTAGCAATTTTGCCCTTCTTTCTCCCAATATTAAATTTGACTATTAAATCAGTCAAAGACCACACATGTCATGCCTTGAAAAGGTCAAACTTGGAGTCGAGAGAAGGAGATCCTTGAGATGTTGAGCTCAAGACGACGCCGAATTTGTGAAGTTCGAACCGGTCACGGGGTGAAAGGTCATCGCAACACTCAGAGGAAGCATCACTTATGATCTAAGCAAATGAAACGCAAAACGAGAAATGAATTGTTCCAAAAATTGGTTCAATAAAACTAATCAATAGTGATAATATTTACATTTGTATAGACTGATCATTTGCTCAAATCATAAGTGATGCTTCCTGTGATCAGTTTGGCTTCACAAATTCTGACTGCCTTGAGCTCAACATCTCAAGGATCTCCTTCTCTGACTCCAAGTTTGACCTTTTCAAGGCATGACATCCGTGGTCTTTGTGATTTAATAGTCAAATTTAATATTGGGAGAAAGAAGGGCAAAATTGCTACTTTTGTAAACTTCGGGGCAAAATTGCTCCTCAATGAAAACTTAGGGGCAAAATTGCTCCTTAATGAAAACTTCCAGGGCAAAAATGATATTTAATTCTTATTGGTTGATGAGGTGGCATGCCACGTGGACGATTAGTCAAACTTAACGGTCAAAATTCACGGATGGGCAAATTTGCTACCTTTTTCATACCAGGGGAAAATTTGGTTCCTTTTGAATACTTCCAGGGTAAATTTGGTACAAAAAAAACTTCCGGGTGCTGAGTGCCCCCTTATCAAAACTTAGGGTAAATTTGGTATTTAACCCATTAACTAACTATTAAGAAAATCAAATAAGAAAAGACATAAAAGGTTTACTTGTGCGGTGAAGGGGACAACTCGGGATTTACATGGAGTTAACTTTCTTAGCCCAAATTAATTAGTTAGACCAAAGGGGGTTGATGAAAGATTGGAAGTAATGAATTTAATTGCCGATTAAATATGAGAAACCCTCAAGTTTAATAACACATATTACACCAGAAAACTCATAGTGAAATAAACGGTGGCTAATTAAACTCATTAAAAACCAACACAATTAATTTATAATTAATTTTAAAATCTTATTTACAATCATCCAATTAAACAACTAGATAATTTATCAACTTAATTAAACAATTAAATTAATAACTAAAAACTCAATTATTAATTCAATTGACAATCCAAAGGTTGCAAAGAAGAATCCAACAATAAGCATAAAAACTTGAATTATCAATCCAATCCAATCCAAAAGAAATAAGTTTACAATCTAAAACTAGATTGTTCTCAATTAATATAACTCTCGAAATCCTTTAAAACTAAATAATCTCAAGTTTGAATTAAAAAGATAAAAAAGAAGATACTCTCTTATGATCTTCAAGTGTAAGTTCTAGGCTCTAACTTCTCTACGCTCCTCCCAAATTGTCTCCCAAAAGATCTCAAGCTACCATGAAAACGCTTCCTCCTCCAAATATTATGCAGCTTGTCACAGTCATTCAAAGAATTGGTGGAATATTGATGAATAGGAGAATTAGTTGATACGCAGGAGATATGTAATGGTGGGTCCCGTACGTGAGTGGAAGAATGAGAGGAATTGATGATCAATTCACTTGCCTTGGTTACTGCGCATCACCCACTGGACAAGGTTTCAATTGAATTAATTGATGGAGATGAAAGATGTGATCTATGGCTGCGTCTCCCCAGCGTGCGTGAATCTCTGCGGCTCTCTAAGAGAGCGTATCTATTCTCTTGGTGGCTGCTAGGTTAAATAATAAGGATGAAGAGAGGGATTTTTTGGTACCAATCTAAACCCATTAAAATATAAGAAGCCCACTAAAATTCTACAATTGGATTTCCTTTTAGCTTCCTGAAAAATTCTGCATCATAGGATCTTCTAATGTGATAAAATCATAATCTATCATATCTTAAGAAATATTATTTAATCACAAGATAACAATTAGGATATTAATAATTTAGGCACAGTAATATCATAATTAATTCATATTTATATTATTTCCTAAAATTGGCTAACAATCCAAATATTATCTAATATATCCAAATTAGTCTAAAATAATCCCCAAAATAAATAAATATGGCGGATAAAATATATGAAAATTGGGATTTATCGGGTATTATATTGGGCTGATTTGTTGTTAACAAGTGCATGGCAAGAAGAAGAATAAGGAAAGAAATGAATGAGTAGTATATAAAATCATGTGACTTGCACATGCTACGTGGGAATAATGGGTAATAAAGAATAGGTTAAAGTATACTTTTAGTCCTTTAAGTTTACATCAGGTATACTTTTGGTCCTTTAACTTTATAAACTATACTTTTGGTCCCCATAATTCTAACACCGTTAGTGTTGCTAACGGAAAACGCTGACACAACAAGCTCAAATGATGATTGTGAAAAATTAAATGATGATTGTGAAATTAAATATTATTAATATTAAATTTAAAATATGTGTAAATTTAAAAATTCTGAAAACTTCAAACCCGAGATATCAAAACCTTGATTGTTATAAAGTTATGAAAAAAGAACAAGAAAAACCTCTCTCGACTATGAATTATTCTTCGGCTTCAACATATCACATCTGCCCATAGTTCTTCGGCTTCAACCTATCACATCTGCAGTCAGGTCCTGTGCATATCTCCTTCGCAACCAAAAATCTGGTACGTATTTCACTTTCACTGCAGATTGGCTCCTTGTTTTTGCTTGCAACATTACTGCAATGATTTTCCCTTTATCACAAAATCGAAGTGATTTCTTTTCAGTGATTAAATTCTTAAAAATCACTTCTCCACGCGAAAATTGCAACCCGAATAATGTATTTTATTTTTACCAATATGATATGAATAGTTCAGTAATTAGTGATCTTGTAATTCGTTAGATCAGATAAACATGGTCAGCATCCATATACACTAGACAGCAACATTGCCGCTAAATATGTCACCACTCAACTACTAAAACAATCACACGCGCATTTTATTATTGGAGCTTCAAAATACCATAATACATATTCGTAAGGATACGATATCCGGGATATACCCATCTTCGTTCCAAACTACCCTCAAACTAACAGAAAACTACAACACAACCAAACACCCGTAACATATCACATCTGCCCATAGTTCTTCGGCTTCAACCTATCACATCTGCAGTCAGGTCCGGTGCATATCTCCTTTGCAGCCAAAAATTTGGTACGTATTTCACTTTCACTGCAGGTTGGCTACTTTGTTTTTGCTTTCTTGTATCTTTTCTCCTGCAAATATTTTTTGTTTAAACCATCGAGCAAGTACAAAAATTATAAACGAAAAGGCGAAACCCTTCCATAGTTATCAAGCAAGTATTTCACTATCATCACACCTTTGTTCATGTTTCCGATCTCTCAAGCAAAACCCATCCATAGTTATAACATATTGATCCTCAAATCAAAGTTGCCGTCTACATGATGTTTCCCATTATAAACCAAAAGGCTTCCAACATCAACAATAATGAACCATTCATAGACAAGGCACAATATACAAATATCAAATTCTTCAAAGTTGCCGTCTACATGCCCTGTTCTTTTTGTGGAGGTGTTTTTGAAGGAACCAGGTTATGACCAATTTAATAGAATTAGAATTTCCTTGGGAAGCCTGATTATACTACACCAAACAAAACAATACAAAAATTCTACCTCCCACACATCGAAATCCCAATGTTATAAACAAGGCAGCGCTACTTAAGATAGGTAGATGAAACCCATAACAAAACATACGATATCAAGGATGACATATAGCAGTAATACAATTATCATACTGCAATTATTTATATCAACATGGAGATGATAGATGTGCATAAAAAGAATTGCAGAACCATGTTTTAACTGGGAATACACCATAGTTATGCATATTCAGCCGATCATAGTAATTTAGAGAAATGCAAAATGTCATCCTTTACATACCCATAAAGAAAGGTCCGGAGCCTGCACTTCAGCCGATCGTGTATAAAATACGTTGTAGCTATCAGAGATATTAAAACCTGAAGTGTTGGCCCTTCCTCGGTTGGAAAGAGAACAATAAGAGCTCAAAGCAACAAGAATGTGACCGAGTTTTGACAATGAACTTCGTGGATGGAGTTTGAAATCTGCTTCTCACAAACTGAACAACCTGAGATTGATTTACTTCCCTAATTTTCTACTTCAAGTCAATTTTTGGGTTCCTCCGCTCAGAACTTTTCCATGATAATTTTGTCATGTGCTGATTCAATTGCATCCACACTTGGCTTGTGCCCTGCATATTTTTGAATTAAGAAGTTCCTTGCTCCTTGAATTTCATCTTCAGAAGCTTCCTTGCTAATTCCAAGTCGTTTGTATGGGTCGCTCACATTTATTCATGGAAAGACAGCTCAATGAGCAGCCAATGAGGTGAGAACGAAGGTTGTCTGCTCTGATCTGTGCTCTCACGATGCTCCTACAGTCCTACTGCAACTTTGGAACCCTCCTCCTCATGTCGCCGATGACGATGGAGGTGAGAATGGAGGTGAAGGGAGTGAAAGATGAAGATCTGAAAGTCGCCGTGCTGAAAGGTACCTTTTTTTATAGTCTGTGTGTTGCCAAAGTTGAAGAAGGCTGCAGCTGTTTGCAGGTAAATGAGGAATGGAAGAAGACGCGAAGTGGCTGGGTTTGGATAAGCATGTTGAAGAAGAGAAGACAATTGCTCAGTTGTTTATTTCTTTTTTACGCAGATTTATTTTTATTTTAAAATATAAATATATTAAATTAAAAAAGTAACATGTAAGCATGCTTTGTCAACATTTACTTGCACAGTCGTCATTTAAAATTACTGAGTTAGTATTTTCCGTTAAGCCAGTCTAACGGTGTTAACATTAAGGGACCAAAAGTGTGCTTTATAAAGTTAAGGGACTAAAAGTATACTTGATGCAAACTTAAAGGATCAAAAATATACTTTAGCCTAAGGAATATATATAATTCAACACGTACTAACCAATTCCGTATTCTCCTCTTCTTCCTATTATTGGGCCATAATTTATTGCTTGTAAATATTCTGTCTTTATTCTTTCCTCAATTAAATTTCTTCAGGCCTTAAAATATTATCTATAAAATATTTATGTAAAAAATTATTCCTTATTTATTTGTCTTTAATTTATGGGAAAATATACCTTAAATTCCAATAATTAATTCCATAATTATTTTAGGGCAAATTTCACAATTTAATTTCCCATAAAATATTCAAATTCCAAATCCCAAAATTTGGGATGTTACATCTTCTGCCTATGCAGCTTTGGATTCAATCTATAACATATCATTCGTCATTATTAGCTACATCACAAGCAAATTAAATATGTAGTTGAAAGGATTGTGTTTATATCATAAAATGCTGAAAAAATGTGAGAAGGATATGACTTACTCTATTGATCAAAATAAAAGAATATAAGTTGAACTCTTGAGATCTATGTGAATAGAAAACCCAACAAAGATTAAAGATATCAGTAACCTGATAAAGGCGGGATGTTGGAATAAAGTATTTTCCAAAGTATAAATTCTATCCCTGAAATCAAACACTTGGCTGTGTCTTTTTATTAATTAAGATTCCTATTAAAAATAGTCTTAAGAAAACAGCCAGTAAAACAAATCAAGGGTCGAAACAGAGTAATGCAAGGTTCAAGCTATTGCCGTCCATATGGTTTAAAGAGAACCAATAATCCTAATGCCTAGTGATATGCAGGACAAATAACCTGTCAATCCAAACTACAACCACTAACCATTGGTTGTACACTTCGAATAAATTTTAAACTTTCAACATCAACTTACTTCATATTGCAATTGCCCCAAGCTTCTGATGCAATTCTATCGATGCCATAAGAAAATTGGGATTCATGTTCATGAAGTTGCAAGAAATTATCCATGTCTACTGAAAGATGAAGTGCAGACCACAGTAAAATTTGAACAATGGATCATATATGCAACAACGCAAGAAAAATTGGCATCGAAAAAGAAATAATTATAGGCATGAAAGGCTGACATGGAAGATAAGGATACTCAAGGGTTCACAGCGATGCACGAATTAAACACATTTGGAAACACATTTGAAAATAATTATGGGCACAACGGTTCAATGAGCCATCCACCACTATGATGAGGTTAGGCGAAGGTGAAGGTTACGAGACGGTCAACAAGTTCACCCGATGGGAGAGAGAAGTAAATGAGAGTGATGAGAGGAGAGAGTCGTTGAATAGAGTCGACTTAATGGGGAAGAGCGTCGGAAAAACCTACACTTCAATGAACATGTTAGAATATAAGGGAATAGTTGATTAGAGTTAGGTAGTTAGGCCTAGTCTATAAATAGAAGGTCTTGACTATTGAGATAAGGGTGTTGGGTGTGGAGCTCTCATCAAAGTGTGTAGAGTGTGGAGCTCTCACCATATGTGTGGGATGTGGAGTTTCACAAGAGAGGGAGTTAACATGGTCTCCTTCTAGGTTTAAAATTAACTTAAGAGGGTTACTCATTGTAAGGGAATGTTCCTCTTTTGATGATAATTAGAGCTGGGAATCAGGGCCGACCCAGCCCTACAGGGCCTGAGATAAGGAAAACATCTGTTTTTCAAGCCCGACCCGATAGTACCAGAGCCTGGAAATTACTATTCCAACTTTTAACTATTTTTCTTCTGGGTTTTTTTCAAAGAAATATAATTAGTAAATTGCAACTATTAAAGTTCTAATCTATCAAATAAATATTATCAACATTAATATTTAAACAATACAAATCATCCCACAAATAAACACATTCATTAATTCGTAATAAAAAAACAAACCATTGTCCACAATTGTCTCACATAAAATGTAAGAAGTATTAAACTAAGCAACATTAAATAACTCACATAAAATATAAAAGTATACCACTATCATTGTCAATTGTCACCTTCTTCATCACTATCATCAATTTCATAGATATTTGATTGTGCTTCACTTTGAGCAGAAGGTTGTGCTTCACTCGTTGACTAATTTAAAAAAAAATGAAAATGCTACAGTAACAAGGCCTAACGGGCCGGCCCAATTAAGCCCGAGGCCCTACAGGGCCAATTTCAAAATTTAGGCCTATTTTTCAAGCCCAAGCCCTACAGGGCCAAGGCTTAAACGATCGGGCCGGCCCGATTTCCGGCTCTAATGATAATACAAGAATCTTCATCTTCTTCATATTATTTCTCTAATTGCTTCTTCAATTATACTTGTTAACATGGTATCATAAACCAGGTTGTTTTTTTCAAGATTAGCAGCCTAGTAATCAAGATTCAATCAAAAACAGAGCCCAAAATAAAGAATAGGCCCAAGATACATCAAAAGAACCCAAGATCTGTCAGGGAGATCCGACCGACATCCAAGAACTGGTGTAGGCAGAAGTGGAGCTCGTCTGGTACGATTGAGACCCGAATCGTAATCCTTTTTACCCAATCTGAAGAAAGATTCAACGTCGGTGCTTCAAGAATCTCTACCTTGAAGGCATCGTAGATCGAAAATTGAATGAAGAATTCAAAGACCCGACGTTTTCACTGCAGAAACAAACGCAATTTGTGGTTTGAAGTGCCATTCGCCATTTCGTTGCAAGATCGGCCTTCAAGATCGCGACTCACACCACAATCATGGAGGTCCACCGTTGCTCGTCGCTCGTTGCCGATTGAGTCGTGCCTTCCTCTTTTTTGGCACCTATTTGGAGATCCGTCGTTGTGAGGCCGTGATCTGTCATGGTACCTCGTTGCTGTGATTTGCTGTGGTCACCATTCCTCGTTGCTACTTGGATCGTCGCTGAAGCTGTTTCACCGTCCAAGATTGTTGCTTCTTGAGGAACACCACCGTTTATCTCAGCGTCATTGCAGATTTGCCAGAATAAAGAATCTTGTTAATTTCCAGATTGATTTCTCCGATTCGAATATGGTTGAAGCGGCGCCATACCAAGATTCAAAACCAAAACCAGCAGATTGGGATTTCCTCGCTTTTGGATTGGCATGGGAAAATGAGATGATCGGTGGCGGGTTGTGATTGGTCGCAGCTGGATTTTCTATGGTTTATTTCTACGGCCCAAGATGGATCTACCCCGAGGTGAACTTCTGCGTCAATGACTTGGCGTGCGCTGGGGGGAATAAGGGAATCCATGCTCCATTTCTTATAATTGTTCATGGTTTTTAATTGGTATAACAAGGAAGCAGTTAGTGATTATCATTTGGTGTTCTTTCATTCGTTCTCATGGGCATGCTTTTGGGCTTTCTTGCTTCCGCCATGGGTAGTGGCTCTGATTTAATTTCCCACATTGATGCTTCATTTTATAATGTCAATCGAGTTTGAAGTGGCAGAGAAGACTAATGGTTATGCACAACCCGATTTGGAACATACGCAGACTTGAGAGCAGAGAAAAGTCGCCTCCTCACTACTGTCTTGCGATTCTGACTATCCCGATTTGGAACATATGCAGAGTTGAGAGCAGAGTTGAGAGCTGGGAATTGTCGCCTCCTTGCTCCTGTCTTACGATTCCGACTATCAGGGAACATTGATGGGTGTGCTCATTTTGTGCTTATAAAGCATATTGGGAATTATCTCTTACATTTGGTTCTCTTGGATTGTTGAGAAGCCATGGATATATGGGAGCTTGCTTAATGGATGCAGTGGCTAACATGGATAGTAGGTGGCTAATAGTAATCTTTATTGATGCGGTTTGCTACTCTCTTGATTCATTGTTGGGTTTTAATTGATTCCCTTTAACCAATGAAGTCAACGTTTTTCGTTGTTGTTTGTACTTTTCTGCATTGGTGGTATTTTGAGACAGTAGGTAAAAGAACTTACGTTTTTTTTGATGGAATATTGTTATGTTTCCTTCACAATTGTTGATGAAAGTCTTGGAAACTCTGGAGTTCTTCGTGTTTTGGAGCATGGTGGAGATGAGTTCAGAAATTTAACCAAAAAAAAAAAAAGGATTCAAGTTTGGATTGTTTACTGAGTCCTTGGGTGGCACTACAATTTGTGAGGCAATGGTTGCAGTAGCTTACAGAGTTCAGAAGCTGTTCAAAGGAGAAGTCAGCAAGTTTAGATATGGAGAAGAGTGTATTGAAGAAATTGTTGTATTATTTTTGTTGATTGAAAACTAGTCAATATAATTCACCTTATCCCTTTATTTTTGTGTTGTTCAAGTTGAGCACTTTGTTAAGTAGTATTCAACTTGAGGGGACGTGTTAGAATATAAGGGAATAGTTTATTAGAGTTAGGTAGTTAGGCCTAGTCTATAAATAGAAGGTCTTGACTATTGAGATAAGGGTGTTGGGTGTGGAGCCCTCACCAAAGTGTGTAGAGTGTGGAGCTCTCACCATATGTGTGGGATGTGGAGTCTCACAAGAGAGGGAGTTAACAAGGTCTCCTTCTAGGTTTAGAGTTAACCCAAGAGGGTTACTCATTGTAAGGGGATGTTCCTCTTTTGATGATAATACAAGAATCTTCGTCTTCTTCATATTATTTCTCTAATTGCTTCTCCAATTATACTTGTTAACAGAACTGACGGGAGTAATGGTCAGTCGATGGCAACGAACACGTTACAACCACAGATCTTCAGCGAATTAACGAGATGCGCGGGATTTGGGCTCGTGGGTGACATGTATTACTTAGATTTTGGGGAAGTTTGAATTTTGTCCATTCTCCCTGTTTTACAAGGGTAAGTGGGTTTTTTCCAAGGTTATCATTGAACTGATTGGGGTATTGGGTCAAAGGTCGGTGGGTCAGATCAGAGTTAAACCAGAGCCAAACCGGTGAGAAAGTAAAGATTTTAAGGTTATTAATACATAATTATAATGAAAATAATTTTCTTTAATAGCTATTACCCTCTAGTTAAAAAGATGATGTACGATTAACTAAATGTCCATTGAATAAAAGGAAGTGATAAGTGAATTGTCTTTTCACTTCTTCCACAAGGCTTGCAGTCACGTCATTATTGTCCTTCTTTGATTAAATTTCAGTCACCTCCTTCCCTCTTTCTATTTCCTTATGTTTCTTTCTTTTCTCTCTCTTTGTTTTCTCTTTGTACATCACGTTCAGCGTTCTACGATGGCTTCTCCATTGGTTTCGCTCCTTTTTTCTCTCGCTTGTTTGTTCTACGGTCTCACCCGGTTATGCATCATCAATTAGCACCTCGGGCATCTACCATCGTCAATATCCGGTAGGCTCCCTCCTTGTCGATATCCGTCAATTTCTAAGGGGAAAGAAGTAGCGATTGCTATCATTCCTGTGACCTCTGTACTTCATTGCTCCTCTATTTTTCGCCAATATGAGCCTAGAAATGTCATCGATCTGAGCCTTGAAGGACGCTGATCTGGCTGCCAGGCTCTGTCCATCTCTCTCTCTCTCTCTCTATTCATCTCTCTCTCTTTACACCTTTGTCTTTCCATATCAGCGTTGTTGAATAGTGGAGCTTCAATCGACATTAACAAAAAAAGATGACCCCAGTTTCTATGGTAAACCGAACTAGTTTCATGGCTGGTTCGCGGTTCGGGTTTCACAACCATGGTCTTTTTAGTATTCGATATGTCTCGCGGGACTTGCCAACAAAATTGAGAGTTCAAGGGACCTTAGATTAACGCTTCTATCTTTTTGGTTTATGCTGGATTATTGTATATTGCCACATTA
Source organism: Acacia acuminata (assembly GCA_019022655.1). Classification (NCBI taxonomy): domain Eukaryota; kingdom Viridiplantae; phylum Streptophyta; class Magnoliopsida; order Fabales; family Fabaceae; genus Acacia; species Acacia acuminata. Next base: position 1,119,401 of record JAFJYI010000223.1, read on the forward strand.
CAGCAGATCTTACATACTCTGTAATTTATTTTGAAGATTTGATACGTTAACTATATAGTTTTGATTTTTAATTTTGGATAACTCTTGATGTTATGATTGTCATAGAGGTTTTTGGATATTTTGATATGTGATGAAATATTATTCAGTTAAAGAGTTTGAATTTAGTAATGATTATTTATTTTGGGCCTTGTAACGTCCATAGCCCAATTGTGTATATGATAAAGTTTAGATGGATGGTTTAATCATACCTTTAATTAATTATTGTTTTAAAGAAATGATTTTACAATGATGCAAGAGTATCACAACGACAATTCAATAATATAGTTTTCAAAATTGAGCAGTCAGGCATATGAAAATTATAATAAACAGGTAATTATAATTAACTACAACAAATGTAACAATATCAAAATCATGATCGAGAGAAGAAGGCAATGAATAAATCAATATCAATAAATCAACAAATAGCAAGGAAAGAAATTAATCAATAAATTAGGATCACCAATGGAAGGGGAAATGACACAGTAAACTTAACATATAATGAATAAAAAGAAAAACCAGCGGATCGAAGAAGACACAAGGAATTGTATATACATATATAATCAAATAAAGAGATATAACTAGGTGTGTCCTAGAGACAATCTGTAAGGACAGATCAGCACCATTTCTACTCTATAGTATTTCGTTATTAATAAATGAGTATATTTTATCTTTATCATATTTATGTCTAGTCTCTATTTTAAGGTAAATATGTGTTTGAAGATAAAAGCCCTAGGAATAGAACATATGTTTTTCATGAGGATCAATGATAGAGATCATGATCATAAGGACTCGAGAACACTGATATCTATTGCCTAAAACTTGTTTCTAGTCTTGAATCACCAAGAAAGGGCATTGATGATCTCAATAAGACTAGTACGACATCATCTACTTGTATAGGGATACAAGGTAGGGACCTTATGGAATACAGGCATGGAGATGTCTTAGCTGATGTCGTGGGTGGATCTGTTGGAGAACAGATAGCACCGAACTGACCTGTCGAGAGACTCCACAAAGATTCATTGTAGAGAGTATCATTGGATATGTAAAGTCTCTCATCATTTGGTAATGCGGATCATCTTGGACTTAAGGATGTCATCAAACACTATGTCCTAGGGTTATACTTTGACCGTACAACTCTATCCACCTGAAAATGGGGAGAACAGTGTACTCTTGGATGTAACTCAAATACATGAGTATAGATGGACATGTCAAGAGGAATCACAATCCCCTACAAGGGATTAGTTATTCACAAGACCGATAGAGCTTGAAAAGCTTCCAATTAACTCGAGAGTTTGTGTGTACAACAAGTGATCATGAAGAGTCATGATCTATTATAAAATTAATATAAGAACATTCCTAGTTCAGTGAATTAGCTACATTTAGTCAATTAAGAGAGATGATACTATATCTTTGCTCTTGACTAAATGTGAATGACGATGTGAGGGATGATGCCTATACGGTATCTAAATATGAAAGGTAGATCACTTGATCAACTCAATTAGTTCTGGGGCCGCAAAGCATTGCTAGTGTCTTATGAGGTCATTAAATAAATTGGGCCCATTAAAGGGGTTTTAATTGGTCCAAGTTTATTTATGTTAGTGACTAATTGGGCCTAATGAGTCACACACAAAGGTTATTCCCGATTGTTTAAATTTAGCAAACTTGGGCCAATAATTGTTATTGGGCTTTATCAAGAGTAAATGTGTAATTGGGTTGGAGTGGGACTCCAAACCCGATGAGGAGAAAATGGCATCATATATGGTATCCCCAGTGGGAAATCAGTTTCTCCACAAAATAGCCCAAATGTGTTGGAAGACCCAACGGGGTCTTAGAACAAGTTGAATTTGTAATTCAAATTTTGAATATAAGTTTGAAATTTAAATTTGACTTTAAATTCAAGAGGTTAGGTTATAAAAGATAATTCTGAATTATCTAATATATATATATATATTAAGATCCAATAATGATTGGATGAAGATAGGAGAAATAATAAGTTTGGATTGATTTAAAATGATTTTGAATTTTAGTTTAAGAGATGAATGTGATTCATCATCTTAAATTATTATTCAATTAAGATATGAATTTAATTCATTATGATTTGGATTTTCCAATTCAAGTTTAGATTGGGTCATTCTTGTGAGCACTTAAATTAGGGTTAGACTCTTATAAAGTGTTGATTTTTTTGAGTGCCTTTTTTAGGGACTTTTTTTAAGGGAAAAAAAAAGAAATAAATGTGATCCATCATCTTAAATTCAATCCATCAATCAAGATATGAATATGATTCATCATATTAAATTCAATCAATCAATCAATATGTGAATTTAATGTGACTTGGTTGACAAGTAATGGACTTATTACCTAAAACCCCTTTCTTAGTGCATAAGCTGAAAATTCCTAAGGCAATTAGGACTAGGAATTTTTGGCCCACCAAGGCTATAAAAGGGGAAGGTTGGATGTTTTTTTATCATCCTTATGCTATCTAAATTTAGGTCTTTACCAAAGGTTTAGAGAGGAAAATGCACCATCCATAAAAGGGTAAGGCTCCAACCTTGTTCATCCTATCTTTAACCTAATCCTAAGAAACCATCATCTTCTTGAAAAGATAAAAACCCAAGGAAACCAAAACTCAACCTTGTCTTCACCTAGCATGCATCCAAGGAGTGGGAGGTTTCAAGAGAAGGAGTTCTCATTGCAATCGGGAGATAGCCGTGTGGATCAACGTTAGAGGACATCAATAACCTTGAAGTCTTCGAGTGATCTAGGGTAATTCTAATCTCCAATAATCGTTTCATCAAATTATCCCAAACCCCAATGTTGTTTTAACGAGTAATCCTTAAACTCATGAATATTATAAATTGTTATGAATTCTCATGAGTACCGTAAAGAGTTATGGATTAATAATTAATAACTAATTATCGTAATAAGTTAAGGTTAATAATTCATGAGGACCGTGAGTAGTTACGGATTTCCACAACGATTAAACAAAATTTTTGTTTTCAACTTCATGAAACTTTGCATTAAAGTCATGTAAGAGACATAATTAACCATCATAAATCGCATCAAAATAAGTAAATGTAATATTGAGCATTGTGAAAGGGATATAATGTAGAAAATAAAATGTTTTTATAAGACTAAATAAGTGAATTGTCTGTCAATCAAGGAAAATTTTCATACTTTTTTTGGGGGGGGGGGGTGGGAGGAGGGGCGAATATGGGGCGAATCGAAAATAACATAGCAATGAATGCATAAGAGGAAAGAGAAATGAAGGGAAGAAGTCAAAGAGAATTCAAATTCAAATTTAAAGAAGTAAACATGAACAGGTGAAGGAAATGAATGCAACATTTTTTAAAGGGAAATTAAAAGTAAAACAAAACAGACCAATAACAATTGAGGAGACCGATGACGTGGCGTGGCCAGTACAGATAGACCAATCACTAAAAAGCTAGCACTATTAAACTCTCTCTTGTCCTTATTATAGGATGCCAATTAACAATTCTCACAAAATCAATAAAAATAGTTAAAATCTATAAAATTGTCATACAATCTAAGTAACTTTCAATATTATCCCTACTAATTGCACTAAGCTCTAATATTATACTCCTCTAGTCCTTATTATAAGGCACCAACTAGCAAGTGCATTTGGTCATTTTTTAAGGCCCTTGCTTGTTTCCAATGAGCATTAATTGTTCTTTTTCATGTATGCCCATCATTAATAGGAGTACTGGGTGAGAGTAATAATAATATAATATTAGAGTTTAGTGCAACTAGTAGGGGTAATATTGAATATTACTAAAATTTTTGGACAACTTTATTGACTTTAACTGTTTTTATTGGTTTGTGTGAATTGTTAGTTGGGTCCTTATAATAAGGACTAGAGGGAGTATTAATTATTACTCTCACCCATTACCCATATTAATTAGGGGCATATATGAAAAATAATAATAATTAATACTCCTTGGGAACAAGTAAGTGCCTTATAAAAATGACCAAATACACTTACTAATTAGTACCTTATAACAAGGACAAGGAGTAATATATATTTATATGCCTTTTAATGCCATTAAATTAAACACCGTTTAGTATTGAATTATTAATTAAATTAAAATGTACGTAATAAAAAATGAATAAAATTTGAAGACATCAACAACCAATAGCCATTAACCAATTAGGTTTTTAGAATACAAATAGATTATTAATTTTTTTAAAATAAATGGCATAGATGCCCGAAAAGACCCTTCCTCATTTTTCAATAATTAACCATAATGTTTTCACAAAACCGAATTAACGATTGACTATGGGAAAACCCCTTTTTCTTTCCAAAACACACACACACCAGAGTCCAGGGCATAAATTCCGCCCACAAACTTACTATTAAAAATCCATAACTCTGGGCACAATTATTGAAAAGAAAAATACATGATCCATGAGTCTTATAACACCAATTCACAATAAATGGTCTACACAAAACATTTTTCCATACAAGATTTGATTGTAGATCAACCAAAATATTATAATGTATAAAATAAGGTCTTCGGTCTTAGAACGGATAAAAAGTTATCCCAAAACAGTTAATATCGTATTTTAAAAACATGAGCACCTTAGAATGACAATACAAAAATCCATACAACACAATACCAAAAGATGCTTACAAAGTTCACAACTACCTATATCTCTGGCTACTTCCCTTGGCCCCTAGTTAAGTTAGGGTCTAGTTTGAAAAATGTTAATAATGATGGGTGAGACATAAAATCCCAATAACCAAAAGTAATTTATCAAATATGCAGGAAATGATTACAAGTTAGAGAAACATGTTTACTAACATAATCATAAAATCAACCGTAAATAATTAATTAATACAAAATAGTTAACAATAATGAGAACTATCCTCGATCATCCATCATTCTCCTCCTTATATCGTCTAAACGTGATACAACCTATAAGTGTTAGTATACTTGGCCAAAGTTAGCTAGTCACTTCAAGAATACTATCCCCTCTCATACTACCATTGATATATCATAACAGGGAAGTGTCCGCCCAAAACACTCAACTCAAATTCTGGGTCAGAAATGAAAGAGTCGATTGACACAATTTCACCCTCAATCTCTTCCACACAACTTAACATATCTAATAATAGATAACAATATATCACTATAGTTTTTAAAAACATTGTACAAAATATTATTCCACATAAAACATCCCACAACAAACATCATAACAGTAATATCTTACAAAATTTATTATTCCATATACAACATCTCACAACAAACATTATAACTATCACAATCTCAATAACAATATTCACTTACATCACAATAACAATATAAAAATTTATTATTCCATATTCACTTATATATATATATTGGAAAATACACTACTTCACTGAAATAGTTTCATATTTAAATATATGCATAATTTTTCAAATCACATACCCATAGTATATATGAAAGAAAGGTTTAGAAAACACCTTACATTTCAGAACAAACATATAAAATAAATTAACCCTCGATTACCTCAACTCTAAGCTAAACCTTATCTTGAGGAGTAAAATACGAACAATCACCGATTACAAGAAAATTCTACATTATCACAATTATAATTTCATATAACATAAATTACAAAAATTCTAATATCATAATAAAAACTGAAAAATAGTATTTTAGTCTTTGTAATTTCAAAATTAAACCGATTAAAATTTCAATAATATCTCCATTAATCCAAATAAATTATTTACACCTCATTTAATTGGTAGAAATATCAGGTAGGATGTAAATCTTAAACTCCTTAAATAGAAAAATTAATTTAAATTCCTACAACAATTAATCTAAACCGATTAAAATTCATTTTTAATCATCCTATACATATAAATAGTTATCTATTGTCAAAACTCAAAGTTTTCAAAATTTCAATCTCAAAATTTTCACTAACTAACATAATATTACCTTTATTGGAAAGAGAAAAATATTTGGAACAACTTTAATGAAGAAACTTTGTTAAAAATAAGTTAATTTAATTTCTAAATGATCCTATAAGATAAATAACATATCTTAAATATCTCCAAGACTCTTCTTTTATTCCCTTTTTCCTTATTTCCTCACTTTCGCTCACTTTCATCTCCTCCTCACTCTTACCGCCACACACCAACACACACACACATATATATGGAAAAGGGGGAGAGGGGCGAAATAATATCCCTCCTGTTTGTCAACCTTGGCCGCCACGTTCTTTAATTTTTTTCTTTTCTTCTCTACTTCTTTCTCATGCATGAAACGATTTTTTTTTTTTTTTTGCAATGGGGAAAATTATCGAGAAGACCCCCTTTTTTCCAGATTTTTTCTTTTCAGCAACAATTACAATAATCATATATAATTATTTTATAATTAAAATTAAATCCTATAAATAAATTAGGATGTTACAATGCCCAAATTGATTAAACAAAAAAACGTATAAACATTGTAAAAAAAAAAAAACCCCCTACAAATTTCATCTGCAAACAAAAAAAGAAAGAAAGAAGAAGCTAGTTGAATGTTAATAACTTCTCCACTCCTTAAGGAATGACCTAGTTGGGAATCCTTAATGTTGGTCCTAAACGTAAAATCTGTTTCACATATTTATCTTTTTTTTTTTTTTTTCAAGTTAACCCGATTTATATTTTTTCAACAATAATTCAGCAAAAAAAGGAAGGAAAATTAAGGAAGATGATTAAGGCGTTTAAGGAAAAAAAATATATCATATCAACTAACTTAAACAATATCCTTAATCTTTTAGAATTAGTTAATTGAGTCATACATTAAAGACTCAAGAAGTAAGAGTATGAAATAATAAATGTGATTATCAGCAATATAATCAATCTCTTGGCCGTTTTCTTCCCATCTAAAAATTATTGGCGGAAATAAACATCATATTGGAAGTGAGGTTTTTTTTATGCATTCTAGCAATTGGCCGTGATAATATCTTCTTTTTTTGGGGTAAAAAATGGGGCCTTAGCCCAAAAACCGTAATAATATATTTTACATGATTATATAATATCATTTTTACCCAATAAATTATCAAGACAGTAATCCATGGTAATAACGTTGATTTTGTTCTGGTGTAGAACACAAATGTCCAGCCAATGGCTGGTACTTTGATATTGGATCGTTGGGCTCGGCTTGAATATCTATGGGGTAGATAATCAGGGGAGCGTGGGATCACTGTGCACGATATAAGGGGTGGTGTGTGTGCACAGTGTGACTGAATGTAAATAGTCTGAGTTAGAACCTGTGCACCTGGTTAATTAGCCTCTGTATTTATAGAGGCTACCGTGGAAAATATCGTGGTTGTGTCTGATCTCCAGGGCGAATATCTAGGAGAGTATATCACATAGAAATAGTTCGGATATTCCCCTCATACTGATAGATAGGATCCGCTATAATATAGGATCTTCCTATATTATAGGTATACTGTAATCTTGGATGCGCCCTTAGTTGGGCCTTCGGTATTGGGCCTTAGTACAGGTCCGTAACAGTTTCCCCCCAGCTCGGTAGGTCAGGCTTCTGAGCTGCCGAGATGTATTTTGCCCCCAGTTGGCTTTACTGGCCGAACTCTGTTACCTTTCTGGGAGTCCAAGACAGGGCCCCTAGGATACGAGGTAACATTTCTGAGCCCGCTTGTCCGAGGCAATTGTGATGGAACATGTTCTTCTGGGGTCGAGATGTGCTTCGTATGTCGAGGCGGTGTCGGGAGTTGGCCTCGGGTTCCTTCGGCATAGAGGACTTTCGATATTCGTCATCATTGCCGTCTGACACCTGGCAACTTAGTATTGGCGAAGGCCTGCAACTGTCGCGCCTATCACGCACCGATCTTCATGCGCAATTAATGCTCTCTTTACGCGCAGTACGCCACCTCCTTACTCTGAGTGAAAAGACGCTCCTGCCCCCGACACTTCGGCAACCCACGAGTCTATAGGATTCATATTTCCCTCCCTTTTCTTCACTTTGCTACTTCTGCTATCACTCCTTGGTTTTTCTGTTCTCTGCTATTTTCACCATTCTCTGCAGTCACCTGTTACGGCGCTATCATAGCTTTGTTTGCTGCTCACTCATTCTCCACTACTTCAGGTATATCCCCATCTCCTGCTTCTTGGCTGGTGTAAATTACAGGTTTTCGTTTGTTTTACCGATTAATTTTCGTTGTCATGATTTTCTGGGTAGACTTCCCTCGTAGCTTCTGAATTAGTTTCTAAGATCACCATTCCTTTCTATCACGCCTTGTAACCCCGACATACCTTTGCCCATCCTTCCCCTTATTTCTCCTTCTTCACACACCCTTTTGTGCCTTTCTAGGTTTCTGTTCTTTGGTGATGGATGGGAGTAATCGCTTACCCCCTTCAAACCCACCATTAACTCTTGAGGAAGAGGAAACTTTGCGTGCCCATTTCCCCCGTGCTTCCTATTGGATTCTTGGTACCGAACTTCCGGAGGAGGAGAGGTCGGCAGTCGTGCTACAGGGTGGGTCCGGCCATCGAGCAGAACAGGGTCTTGATCTGCTGCTGCTAAGGGTTCTAAGTTCGACGCCAATTAGTGCTAAGCCACATGTCGTTCCGAGCATTCTGCCAACCCGAACTGGTCCTAGTGCCGGGATTCGTGCCGAGGCCGACACCTGCTCAGCTCAGCCCCTTAATTTCTATAAGGCTCCTCTTCACAGGAGTTCGGATGCCCATCCACAAGGGTACCTTAGCCCCTGCTGGGATTGTGTCGCTGAAAGCTCCTTCCTCATTGCCCAGGGCGAAGATTCCCGGGCTTCCTCAATCCTCGGTTCTTACCATCATATGGCTTCTTCTAATCCTTCTTCTGGCGGTCTTCGTCCTCCGAGTTCGCTTGTTTTTCCGCATGCCACTATGATTCATTCAGGTATTTCCACTCTTGCTGATCCTAGTCCTTTTTTACTTTGTTTATAGGTAAATGGCTTCGGCATCCTCTCTGCTCATGTCCGATCCAAAACCGGGGAGTTGAACTCTTCTAGTCCTCCCGATGCACTTGTTAAGAAGTATGAGTGGGTGGCCACGAGGTCCGGAATACCCGCTCCCTGATGTCCGAGGTCGACGTTGCTCGAATGAATATACCGGACTTACCTGGGTGTGTCGTCAGTGCTCCTAGTGCCGAGGAGCCCATTTGCTCTGTGCGTGAAATAGGCCGCTCCAACTTCTTCTTCTTCTACCGCGACTGTCTAACAAGGGTCGATGTCCGCTTCCCGTTCACTGAGTTTCAGATGGCGGCCTTAACACATTTGAACCTTGCACCATCGCAACTTCACCCCAATGGGTGCGCCTCCTTCCCCGTTCCCATTCCTTGTACAGCCGCCTTATTTTTCTATTATTTTTACCCCTTTACTCCCCGCTCGTCGAAGGAAGACGAGAAGCTAAAAGGGTTAACTTCCCTTCGTGGTGATCCGGATAGAAAGCTGATGACGGCCTTCTCGGATTCCTTTAAACATTTCAAGAATGCCTTGTTCAAAGTTGCGGCGAAGCCTAGCCAACAACCCTTGTTTTTACAAGGGGTCGAGGCTCAAGACGTAGTGTGGCGGTTCCCCCTCTATTGGAACGAGGAGCACCATAAAATACCCTCTATGTCGTACTAGACTGCATCCGGTGATGTTCTATCGGAGACTGTCCCGTCCATAGAACGGCTGTCCCAGTTTGTGAAGAAATACGGCACTCAGAGTGCGGCCTTCTTTATTATCGGGGCGGGGTCTAAGCCTGTGCCTTCTGATTGTATGGTTCACCAGTTTTTTGATTCTTCTACCTTACGTATCTGTTTATCATGTGCCATTTTATTCATGTAGCATCACGGATTCTAACTCATCGGCTTTGTCTTTGCAGCTCGAGACATGTCGGAACTTCCCAGCTACCTGTCCTGTGTGAATCCGACTGTGCCTACCGCCAGCAGGGCGAGCCGGAAGCGTGCTGCCTCCAAAACCAAGGTAGATACATCCAAGGTGGCTTCCGGTTCGTCAAGGGCCAAGAAGACAAAGGCCTCAGAAACGCCGGGTTCTACCCGCTCTACTCTTGCCGGGTCATCAGCTGGGGTACTCATCCCTAGCTGTAAAGGGAAAGAAACTGTGGCGTCTAGGCCCGTTGTAACTCATTCTCCTCCATCTGGGTCTGAGGCTGCTCCTCCTCCTTCCCCTCCTCGGGTTTCCGTCCAACTTCCCCCGGTTCAGAAACTTCCTCGTGGGCTTGCATGGGACAAGGGGGTGACCGAAGAGCTTGACATCGTCTTTTTCCCTCCTTACCAGTTCATGGATGGCCAAGCCCTGTCGGCTATAAATGAGATGATAGTGCATGATGCCCAAAAATTCTTGTGTAAATCCATTAGGCTACACCAGGCGTTACTCCATTTGAAGGGTAAGCATGTTCTGGCCGAGGCTGAGATTCGTCGTCTGAAGCTGGCTCAGGAAGAGGTTGAGGCAAAGAGTAAAGCATTGGATGAGGCCGAGGCCAAGATGAAGACCCTGGAAGAGGAGCGCGACGTTGCCTAGGCCGCTACGGGGAAAGCGACCGAGGAACTTCTTATCGTCAAGGAGGCATTGGAGAAGACGACTTCTGAGTGTGAGTGTGCCCGTCTGCAGAAGGCTATTGCTGAGAGCTTGGATGCTGTGAAGTTATTGCAACAGCAGCGGGCCGAACTGGTCTCCAAGGTGGACTCGACTAAAGATGCTCTTGTTGTAAAGCAGCAGGCTCATTTGGACACCACCGACTCGTTGAAGGAGACAGATCGTGAATGCTTCAAGATGGCTTTGGCGCAGATCAAGCATTTGAACCCGACCCTGTCTTTAAACCTTGCCGGGTACGACTACCGGGCTTATATGAAGGACAGTGTTCTGGTTCCGCCGCCTCCGACACCCGATGATGGGTCCTTGTCCTTCGAAGATGAAGAGCTCGAGGAGCATCAGGGAGAGAAGAGTCATCATACTGAGGCCAGACCAGGAGTTTCCGAGGCTGCTCAGTCCACCGAGATGGTGCCTTCTGACGATGCTGCTCCTTCAAGCTAGGGGCCGGAGTCCTTAGTTCTGCTTTTCTTTTTATTGAGGCGTCTGTGCCTGTTTGACTTTGAGTTTTCTCCGCGTCTGTGCCGGTTGTATAAACTATTTGACAATCTCCAATTAATGTTATCAATTACTTGTCGTTAGTATTTTTAGAATTCTAAACATAGTTAGATATTTATCGACTGCAGTAGGTGCAGGTCTAGGGATTCTACCAGACTTTAAGTCTGGGAATCAATGGTAGGGTTGTCTATTTCTACGTCAACAGGTGTCCATTCTATACCGCATAGGGTGTTTACTTTAACTATGCTACCGTGTTCCGGAGCCGTTGGCCGGGATTGTAACCGAGATAAGGGCAAAGTGTCATTAGTCGAGGTGTATGCAATGCACAGCTTAAACATTTTGACTTGATCAGGATTGGCATGACAAGTCGAATGCTTAAATCGGGTCGAGTATTGACATGTCAATTCCGCGAAGGCCAATAAATGGCAATTTCGTCGAGCTCTTGACCTGGGCTGGCTAACCCTGGTGTTAAATCATCTAGATGTGTTGTATTTATAACCGGGTTTAGAGACCTCGGTGTAACATTTATGACCGGGTGTATAGACCTCGGTGTAATGTTTTTGACCGGGTGCATAGACCTCGGTGTAATGCTTAAGCGATCAATAGTGCACGTTGGCGAATCTCCACTGAGGAATTCTTCATTAAAATAAGCTGCTCAAAAGAGCTAACAAATAGTTCAAAGAAATCTTTAAAAGCATAAGTGAATTAAAATACTGAAATTAAGAAATAACCGAGCTCCAAACGGGGTGCGTCTCGGTGTTGTTATGCATTATGGGCCGAGGTCTAGCTATGGTAGATCTTCAGCTTGTCAGCGTTCCAAGTTCTCTTCACAGGTTTCCTAGCCAGGGTTTCAAGTATATAGGCTCCATTGTCCAGTTTCTCTTTAACCCGGTAGGGTCCTTCCCAATTTGCCGCCAGCTTGCCTTCTCTGGCGTTCTTATTGCCGATGTCGGCTCGTCGGAGTACGAGGTTGCCCCGGTTAAATGACCGAGGTCGGACCTTGCGATTATATTTTTCCGTGAGAAGCTGCTTGGCGGTGGCGGCTAATTCTCGGCAGTGTGCCGTGACTCAGATCTCGTCAATCAGGTCCAACATCGTTCTCAACGCGTCGTTATTAGACCCTTCTCCCTCTTGTCTGGCTTTGATCTTCCTCCATGACAACTATCCTATCTCCACCGGGATCATCGCTCCGCATCCGTAGGTTAAGCGGAAAGGGGTTTCCTGAGTTGAATTCTGAACACTTATTCTGTAGCCCCACAAAACGCTGTGAAGTTGCTCAACCCAGTTAGACTCCACATCCTGCATCCGTTTTCGTAAGCTGTCGAGGACAATCTTGTTGGCTGCCTCGGCCTGAACGTTGGATTGCGGGTGCTCGACCGAGGCGAAGTGCTGCTTGATATCGAGGTCTGACATCATGGTCTGGAATATCTGGTCCATAAACTGCGTCCCATTGTCTGTTACCACCTCGACTGGTATTCCAAAACGAGAGACAATCTTGTGGCAAAAGAACCTCCGTATGTGTGCCGAGGTTATTGTCGTTAACGGCTTGCTTTCAATCCACTTAGTAAAATAATCTACCGCTACGATGAGCCACCTAAATTATCCCGGGCTGGCTTGAATGGGCCGAGGATGTCCATCCCCTACTTGTAGAAGGGCCAAGGGGCCGAGATGCCTTTCAACTCTGTTGGCGAGGGCCAAATAAGTTTGGCGTGCTTCTGACAACTGTCGCATCTCCTGACGGCCTCTTTGGCATCCGCCGTCATAGTCGGCTAGTAGTAGCCCACGCGCAAAGCTTTCCTGACAAGTGCTTTGCCCCCCATGTGATGGCCTTTGATGCCTTCATGTATCTCTGCCAGTACGTACTTGGCTTCTGCTCCGTCCAGGCATCGCATCATTGGAGAATGTAGGCATTTTCAATACAGTTGATCGTCGACCATGGTGTAGATGGCGGCCTCTCGGATCAATTTCTTAGCCTCAGTCGAATCGTTTGGAATAATGCCTCTTTCCAAGTAATCTTCGACCGGCTTTCTCCAATCTGTTGCTGTCGAGATGGTCATGATACAGCTCGGCTCGGATAGGTTCTGTTGGATTACGGTTCTGTGATTGCTAGCGCCTTTCGTACTTGCCAATTTGGAGAGGATATCTGCCCTAGCATTTTCTTCCCTTGGAATATGGGTAACAATCACCTCTTGGAACTTCGCCATGATTTCCTTAGCTTTGTTGAGATACTTAGCCAAGAGTGGACCTTTCGTTTGGTAGGTGCCCTCAATCTGTGCAGCGACGAGCTTTGGGTCGGTGAAAACCTTGACCCGCTGAGCTCCATTCTCTTTGGCTTGTAGCAGTCCGGCAAGAAGGGCTTCATACTCGGCTTGGTTGTTTGAGGTCGGGAACTTCAAGTGAAGGGAGTGCTCTATGGCCACACCCTCCGGGCTTTCTACTATAATTCTCGCCCCGCTTCCTTTTGCGTTGGAAGAGCCATCAACATATACCTTCCACACTTCTGTTTGATCAACCTCGGTTGCATCTACCGGGGTGAGTTCCCTGACGAAGTCTGCCAACGCTTGTGATTTGATGGCATGTTGGGCTTCAAAAGTGATGTCAAACTCGGACAACTCAATCGCCCAGCTCGTCATCCTTCCGGCGAGGTCTGGTTTATGTAACACTTGGCGGATTGGTTGACTAGTTCGGACGACTATCTGATGTCCTTGGAAATAGGGCCGCAGTCTTCTTGCCGTTGTTAGCAGGGCGAAAGCCACTTTCTCCAGCTTATGATACCGAAGTTCCAAGCTCTGTAAGGCCTTGCTCACGAAGTGAATTGGTGCTTGTCCGTCCTTGGTTTCTCTTACCAAGGCGGCGCTTACAGCCTCTTCTCCCACTGACAAATATAGGAATAAGGTTTCGCCAGGTTCCGACAGGTTCCGACTTTGTCAGGACCAGGGTGTTGCCAGGCATTGCTTGACCTTCTTGAATACGGCTTCACAGTCCGAGTTCCATCCTCCCTGCGTTTCCTTTTTCAACAACTTAGGCCTCGTTTGTTACAAAGAAAGTTTGGAGGAGGAAAGGAAAGGAAAGGAATGGAAAGGAAAGAAAAGGAAGATTTGAAAGATGAGGGAAGATGGTTTGAGTTGTTTGGTAGGAAGAAAATGAAGAGGTGGTAGTTGGTAAGGAATTAGAAAATGTCTATTTTACCCTCAAAAGAAATTAATTCAAAAAAAAAAATATTTTTTTTGCTAAAATATATTCTTGTTAAGTTTGAACTCGTGGAAAAAAAAAATTCGCCAAATTCAAACTTCCCGCCAATATTTGAACTTTCCCGCCAAGTTCGAACTTCCCACCAAATTTGAATTTCGGGGTAAATGCCATCAAAAGACACTTTCAGGAAGATTATAGCTTTCCTTCCATTTTCATATGGAAAGCATCTTCCCTCAAATAAGGGAAGATTGGACCTCACTGGAAGATGCTGACTGGACTTTCTCTGTACCAAACACCCCAAATCCATGGAAAGATTGGGATCTTCCCTTTCCCTCCCCATACTTTTTTATAACAAACGGGTCCTTAAAGAAAAGCAGTGCTTTCTCTGCTGATTTTGGTATGAATCTGGTCAGGGCGGCAAGTCGGCCCATTAACTGCTAAACCTCTTTTTTGATCCTCAAGGCCTGCATATCTAGCACGACCTTGCACTTATCTGGATTGGCCTCGATTCCGCAGTTGGTCAGCATGAAACCTAGGAACTTCCTGGCTGGAACTCCAAACGCGCATTTGGCTGGGTTTAACCTGATCCGGTGCCGTCTCAACTTCTCAAACGTTTCGGACATGGTCTTCTGGGTATTTTGATTTTACAATCATGTCGTCAATATATACTTCTATGTTTCATCCGATCTGGTCTTCAAAAACTCTGTTCATCATCCGTTGATATGTGGCTCCAGCGTTCTTCAACCCAAAAGGCATAACGTTGTAACAGTAATTAGCCTTGTCATTCATGAAGGCGGTCTTCTCTTAGTCGTCGGGATGCATGGCTATTTGATTATAGCCGGAGTAGGCGTCCATGAAAGATGCAGCTGAAAGCCGACCGAGTTGTCGACCAACTGATCAATATTTGGCATTGGGTAGGAATCTTTCGGGCATGCCTCGTTCAAGTTGGTGTAATCCGTGCACACCCTCCATTTGCCATTCGGCTTCAGAACCATCACCACGTTAGATAGCCAGGTCGTATACTGTATTTCTCTGATAAACCTTGCCGTCAAAGCTCCTCGACATGGCTCTGCAGAGCCTTCTGTCTGTCGGCTGCGATGTTCCTCTTCTTCTGTGCCACCGGCGTCGACTCTGACTGCATGGCCAGTTTATGGTAGCAGAAATGTGGGTCGATCCCTTGTATCTCGGAAGATGTCCATGCAAAAACATCTTGGTTCCGCTTTAGGAATTCGATCAATCAGGCTTCTAGGTCGGCCTCCATTGCCCCCCCAATTTTGGTGGTCTTCGAAGAATCCTTTCCCAGGACCAACTCCTTCAATTCCCCTTCAGGCTCCGGTCGTGGGACCTCGGGCTTATCCCTGAGGTCGAGCTCTACCAAGTTTACTGGTCTTCGGGGCCTCCTCTGCTTCTCGGCGTCGGCTGAAATTTCCCCTTGACTAAGCCGAGATGGGGACGAAGATCCGCCTTCCCCTTCTCGGAGAGTATCGAAATAACACTGCCGGGATTCTTTCTGGTCCCCGGACACCACTACCACTTGGTTCTTATTGTTAACCATCTTGAGTTTCTGATGCTTTGTAGATACCATCATATCACACTTGTGGATGGTCGGCCTTCCTAATATAATATTGTGGGAAGAAGGGAAATTAGCAACTATGAACCTTACCCGTTCCGATTTAAACGCTTCTTTAGTCCCTAGCGTCAATCTGAGGTCGATGTATCCTTTGGGAAGTGAGAGCTCTCTGTTAAACCCTATGAGGGTCCTTTTGCAAGGTTTCAGATCCTCCACATCCATATGCATTCTTTTATAAGCGTCCCAGCTAATAATGTCGGCCGAGCTTCCTGCATCCACGAAGATCCTTTTGACCTGGCAATTTACCAGGGTTCCAGTGATAACCAATGCGTCCTGATGCCCCGGTACTACGTCGTTCAGCTCTTCTGTGGTGAATGTTAAAGGCGGTGGTGTTGGCCTTTTGGAGTCGTCCATGAATTTCAGGACGTCTTTCACCAAAAGGACTTCTCTCAGGTATTTCTTACTCTGGCTTGTTGTGTCTCCACCACCTCCAAATCCTCCGCTGATTACGGTGCAACAGAATTCAGTTTCTGGGAACCCGTCCTCAGAGTTAGACTTTCTTCTTTTCTCCTCTTTCCTTGGGTCTGTGGTCGAGCTGCTACTTCGGCCTCTCTGTTCGTGTTTGGCATTTCTCCTTCCTTGGGTTTTAATCACATACTGGTGCAACTTTCCCTCTCTTATGAACTTCTCAATGGCGTCTCAGAGTTCATGACATTCATCTGTAGTATGCCCTGGTCCATCATGAAATGCACAGAATTTGGACTGGTTTGTTGTGGGTCAGTTTCGGAGAGACCTCGGTCTGTCGACCCTCCTCATGTCTGTCTGAGCCACCTCTTTCCAAAGCTGCGCCTGCGACACATTTAAAGGGGTGTAGCTGTCGTATTTCATCTTCGCTTCCGGCCTTTCCCCCCATAGCCGGTTATCTCGATTGCATTTCTGAGAATCTTCTCTTCGTCTGTTGGCAGGATCTCTCTCTTCCGGTGACGTGTTCCTCCGCTTCTTGGGCTCAAAGGCATTGGCTATCTCCATCTGTTCCACGTCCAGATATTGCTTCGCTCGGGTGTAGAACTTGGTCAAAGTGTAGACTCGGTTCTTGCACACATTCTTGGCTAAGCACGACAATGGATCTAGGCCATCGACAAGGCAATGCACATAGACTTCCTCGGGGAGCGAGCGCACTTGCAGAGCCACGTCCTTGAATCGGTCCAGATACTTCTGCAATGTCTCCCCTTTTTTCTGCTTTATCTTGCTCAACGTGAACTAGGACTTCGGCTGTTTCTTACTGGTTGCAAAGTTCAACTCAAACTTTAGTCCGAGGTCTTCGAAGTTACCCATAGAGTTATTTGGCAGGGAATAGAGCCACTTCTGTGCTGGTCCGGTCAGTGTGGCCGCAAAAAGACGTAGGATGACCGGGCCCTTCATTGAACAAACCCACATGAGAAGCTCAGATGTTTCGAGGTGACTGCGCGGATCCTGGGTCCCATTGTACTTTGGGAGGTCGGCCAGATCAAAGTTTTTCGGGTAGGGCGTAGTGGCGGTTTCCTTTGAGAACGGGCTTCCGTCAAAGCTTGTCAAGTACTTCATCCTATACTCTCTAGGGGAACCTTGTGACCGGGATACTTTCTTCACATCGCGGTCTTCCTTGACCTCTCGCTCTTCCTCGTCATCTCAGTCTTCCTCAACATCTCGGTCTTCGTACTGCGCGATTCGTCCCAGGCATAGTTTCTTCAAGGCCGAGCTTGATGGTCGGTGTCGTCCCAAACCCGTTCCCTCATTGGTCCTCCGGCCTTATGCCATGGTGGGCTCGGTTTCTGTCGGACGGGCTACTAGAGTCGATCGTCGTCTTTTCTTTTCCTCGCTGGAATACTTTCTCAAACTTTCCAGATCGGTCGTCCATCATCTATTGTATTACTCGGAGATCTTCCGTGCGCTGAAGGTTATCCCGCTTTTCCTTGTTCTCGAACCTCCTGAACATTGACTCCTGCGTCCTCTGCAGGATGTGGATATCAGGGCTCGGAACCATGTTCTCCTTCGTTGTCGTGCCGTGTGTTTTGTCGACAATGGGAATGGAAAACGCCGTGTCTGAAACATTGCCCTCAGGAGTATCCTCATGTCGCGGTGGATTTTGATCGTGATGTTGACTTTCATCAGCCTGTGGTTGGTTAGGCTGAAGATTCCAACTGTTGCTTCTAGTATTAACCATCGGTAGTCACGTGAATCGTAATTTAACGTCCCCACGGTCGGCGCCAATGTTCTGGTGTAGAACACAGATGTCCAGCCAAGGGCTGGTACTTTGATATTGGATCGTTGGGCTCGGCCTGAATATCTATGGGGTAGATAATCGGGGAGTGTGGGATCCGTGCACGATATAAGGGGTGGTGTGTGTTCACAGTGTGACTGAATGTAAATAGTCTGAGTTAGAACCTGTGCACCTGGTTAATTAGCCTCTGTATTTATAGAGGCTATCGTGGAAAATATCGTGGTTGTGTCTAATCTCCAGGGTGAATATCTAGGGGAGTATATCACGTAGAAATAGTTCGGATATTCCCCTCATGCTGATAGATAGGATCCACTATAATATAGGATCTTCCTATATTATAGGTATGCTGTAATCTTGGATGCGCCCTTAGTTGGGTCATCTCGGTATTGGGCCTTAGTAGAGGTCCGTAACAGATTTATTTATTCCCATTAAATGGTTTGCTTTACACAACTATATATATTATTAACATTAACTTTGTTCTGGAAGAACAAAACCTTACAAATTGTTACGTCAAATATTATTTTCCAATTAATTTGATATAGGGATTCTTAATTTTTTTTAAAATTCTTTTCAATCAGCTACAAGTACTTTCTAGAGGAATTACTTTGATTGAAATTTGAAATTCCTGAGATTAAAGTGAAATTTTGTTTTCTGAAAGATCAAAACTGAAGGAAGTGACATTTTTCTAATTACGTTTTTAAAAAAAAATTGGAGGGTGAAAAGATAATTATTTAGTGTATATTAGTGCTTGTTTGGGAAAAAACCAAACTATGGTTTCAAAAACATTTTTCCGCAAGTCGAAATAAATTTCTTCTTACATACTTACTTCATAAATCGTAAAAGCATTTTTAAAAAGCTAAAAGAAATCGGCATTAAGTGATACTATAACAACAACAATATATCCTACTAAATGGGTTGGCTACATGGATCAAGTGATGCCCTTGTTATCTATTCACAACTAAATTTTTGGATAGATTGTCAACAAAAAATATCGCTCAATAACTTCTTTGAATATTCTTTTTAATCTTCCTCTAACCTTGATCAACCCATGACCTTCTTTAAATGTGTTTACATTACCTTAAATGATTTTTTACTATTTTATATGCCCTTCCAACTCTTTGCGAACATGTTCATTATGGACTTTATCCTTTCTTATATGACTATACATCCATCACAACATTCTTATCCCATTGTCACTTCGAAGTCCAACATTTACTACCATAAAACATTGATGGTCTTATATGGGGGTGAATTAAAACTTGGGGAAACTGCATTGATATCCCAAGTAAGAGAAAATGCTGCTCCAAGGTTGTCCCTTGAAATATCCAATTTGCTAGCAAGTCCTGTGGGATATTAGGACAATAAAATTGAGTTGTGAAAAGACCAAAATACCCTCATTGATTAAAAACAAAAAAGAACGGAGGATAGGCTGAATTGACTCGTGTGTGAGGTTTGTGGGGAGAGAGATAAATCTAAGGAGGAAGTTACGAAATTCATGTGATCACCTCTATTATCTCCATTATTCCATTTAATCGATCTTTTCTCCTGACCATCTCCACGGAGTTTGAGGTTCGCATCATTCATCTTTTTGCCGTAAAATATGAAAAAGTTCACATCTTTTTTAGTTTGAGCATTGATTGGGGCTGGGTGTTTGGGTATGCATGCGTTTATCGTTATTGTCCTTCTTTATATTTGCAAACTATTAAGGTGACCTAGTTAAACACAAAGCATCTACTGTGGTTGTGGTTCCAATGCGTTCATCTTTTTTGTGTTTGGAATTGCTAGAGTACGAAGTCAGAATGTGTTGTTAATAGGGGCAACGATAATTGTTAATATGAGTGGTGAACTTGGTAATAACAACAGTATTGTGCAAGTTGATAGTGGTAATGGCTAGTACGTCTAGGAAGAATATACTTGTTTCCTTCATATAGGGGGACAATTTGTAATTAGTGAAGTGATGAGTCATATTTATGTCATGTTTTTCCTATTAATCCATCCTCTAAGTCGGAGACAAATGATTTTACTTTACCAATAGTAGTAAACAAACAATTTTATAATGTACCATAGATATCAATTTTATGCTAGAGTAATTTCACCATAGAAAGACGTAGATTCTAGAAGCACAAGGCCTTTGTTTGTTTGTTTTTTTTGGTCAAAGAAGATACCATTAAAATAAACTTCAAAGAAGTACCATTACAAAGAGAATAACCAAAACAACAATCAGAAAACCAAACAAAAACCATAACAGAAAACAAACAACCACAACAAAGAAAACAAATACACCGGAAACAGAAAAAAGAAAAACAAAGTAAACTAGCCACCATCCAAAGTAGAACTGGAAAGCGAAGGATTATCAACACTATCACTAGTCTTCTGAGCCTCCAGAATTAGAAGAGATAACAAAGCAGGTGTTGGTCGCGAAACCCACCTAATAGGGCACACCCCTTTATAAGCATCAGCTTCAAGGAGATCCGTAGCATGGTTGCCTCTCTCGAGGAAAAAGACAAGGAGAACCCAATCTTAGAAGATAGAAGATAAATAATATCCCGGATAATACTTCGGCAAGTCCAATCATACAAGTCCAGTGACTTGGCCTCAACACAAGAAAACAGAGATAGACAATCCGATTCAAAGATCACCTTATCATGACTAAGGTCCAGACCCAGAAGCAAAGCCCTTTTCAAAACTAAGGCTTCAGTCATGAAGGCAGAAATAGACTTGACTTTATCGACAAATCCCCACTTAAAAAAAAACCAGCAAAGTCTCGACAAATTACCCCAACAGCGGCATCTTTCTCAGAAGAAGAAAAGGCTCCATCACAATTAACTTTAAGGCTACCATGTGTTGGGGGGAACTATTTAGTGCTAGGACTATCACAGCCCCTCGACAAAAAAGGGTCCCTCACCCCTTTAGCATAGTTGGCCCAAAAATCAAAATTACTTTTCTGAGCCAATTCAATCACAATACCCGAATTTGGCTTTCTATGGTCAAAAGTCATTTCATTTCTAGCCTTCCAAATAAACCACAAAAGCCTGCAAATCAAAGAAAGATCATGCTTATTCAGAAGGGGGGTACCTGTCAACAAAATCCACCAAGCCTTGAAGTTGGAGATTCTAGAGACATCAAGTCTAGCACCTAGTGAGCAGCCAAACCATACACATTGAGTCCATAGGCAATGGAAAAATACATGCTCAATAGTTTCCTCGGCATCTACACATACTGGGCATAGGCTATTATGGGATCTCCTTCGCCGAACCAGTGTAGATTTGGTGGCAATTGCATTACTTAAAAGCCGCCATATGAATTGTTGTACACGTGGGATCACTTTTATCTTCCAAATCGATTTCTAGCATGAAGTGTGAATGACAGTCGCAGAACCAGCCCTATCCACATTAACAGATTTCCAATCTTTCCGGCAATGGTAACCCAGCTTCAGCGTATACACTCCATTCTTGGCGCTAGTCCACACCAATTTGTCTTCCAGCCCATTAGAGGGGATAGGGATTTTATATATTGCCTCTTTAACTTTAAGAGATACATAATGGTTAATAGGCATAAGGTTCCATTGCTCATCAACAATCAGATCACAAACTCTACCCTCTGAGATAATCAGGACATCAGTGGTACAAGGTCTCGCTGAGAAAACAACTCCTCGGACCCAGGGGTCACCCCATATTCTGATAGCAATACCATCACCAATGTCCCACCTAAGATCTTTCTTGAGAAAATATCTGCCATCTAAGATACTAGACCAACACCATGATGCCTTATAGCATTTCTTCACATTAATGAAGTGTTGTTCAGGGAAGTACACACTTTTGAGCACCCTTGCCCAAAGATCATTTGGCCTCAGCAAAAGCCTCCATGCCATCTTAGCCAGGAGGGCCTCATTCATCATCGATAGGTCTCAAAATCCCATACCACCGGCACTCTTACTACTGGTCATAGCTTCCCAAGCTTTCCAATGGGTCTTGCCTCCAAAGGCATTACCATCCCACTAGAAGTTAGCTATAAGGCTATTGATCTCCTTACAAGTCTTAAGGGGGAATTTGAAATAGTTCATCGGGTAGATTGGGATTGCCTGAATAACCAATTTGATCATTACATCTCGACCTGCAAAAAAAAGAAGGGATTGACTCCATCCATGGATTTTACTCCCTACTCGCTCTCTGATGTAAGCCAAAGCCTGGTGCTTAGTTTTTCCCCAAATGCTAGGTATGCCAAGATATGTTCTCGGATCCTCTGTTGTTGGGATGCTCAACAAGCCGCTCATCATGCTTGTCACTGTAGGAGGAGTGTTAGAAGAGAAGAAAATACTGGATTTATCTAGATTAATGACCTGACCTGAGGCTACGCAGTACAAATCCAGAATATTAGCCAAATAAGTGCAATTACGATGACTAGCATGCATGTATAAAAGGGCATCATCAGCAAAAAAAACTGTGAGCCAGAACTGGACACCCATTACTCAATTTGATACCTTTAAGCCGCTTGTCATTCTGGCTCTTACTTATCATAATAAAAAGAACCTCTGCAACCAAAATGAATAGGTATGGCGAGAGGGGGTCTCCCTGGCGAATAACTCTACTAGGAGTAAAAGATTTCACATTTTCACCAGATAAACAAATATTTAAGTTCACTAAATGCACACTTTTCATAACAAGAGACACCCACTCTGAACAGAAACCAAATTGTAACAGGATGTTCTCAATGAAGTCCCACTCAACCCGGTCATATGCCTTACTCATATCCATCTTAAGGGAGAACTCATACTTACCTCCAGATTTCTTACGTCGAAGATAATGGTAAACCTCATGCACAATAATGATATTATCATGAATACAACGGTCAGGTACAAATGCACTCTGATTCTAGGAGATGCAATCATCAAGCAAAGGTCGCATCCTATTGGCCATTATCTTTGAAATAATTTTATAAGAAAAGTTGCATAGGCCAATAGGTCAAAAATGAGAAACATGTTCCGGTTTATGAATCTTGGGGATTAGAGTGATGTTAGTCATATTAATCCCCTTTAAAACAGAGTGACCTGCAAAAAAATCATTGACCATAGAACACATAAAATTAGCAATTTCAGACCATGGAGAATGATAAAATTTACCAGAAAAACCGTCAGGTCTCGATTCCTTTGTACTCCCAAGACTAAATGCTGCAGAGTTAATCTCCTCCCTTGAAACAGGTAACATAAGACTTTGATTCATATCCTCAGAAATTTTGGGGTCGATATAGCTCAAGACAGCATCCATTGAGTGTGAACCAGAGGTAACAAAAAGATTCTGAAAAAAGCTGGCGATATTCTGGGAGATAGCATCCTTCTCCATTAACCAGTTGCCCACATCATCTTTAATACAAGAAATTCGGTTCCTCTGTCTCCTTTTGATAGTGGAAACATGAAAGAAACGAGAATTTTTGTCACCAACATCTAACCAATTGATCCGAGAGTGCTACCACCAATACTGTTCTTCTAACTCCAGTAATCTATCCAGTTCACCTTTTACCTCCAAAATCCCTCTAGAAATGTCAGGGGTTCGATCGCGTTGTGCCAACTCAACTAGATGGGCCTTTAAAAGATCAATACGCTTAGCACTATTGGGGAACTCCTTCTTGCTCCATGAAATTAGATTCAGCTTGCATCTCTTTAGATTGCTTAGGAAAGACTCCAAAAAAGAATTATCCTGCTCACAACAGGTCCACCAACTCCTTTTGATTACATCAAGATAGTGTCCGTGAGAGGCCCAATCAGCTTAAAGGTAGAAAGCCCGCTTTTTCTTATAATTCTCATACTGGCATTGGATGAACAAAAGATGATGATCAGAGGACCTAGCCGAATCTATATTAAAGACCTGGAGAGTAGGAAACTGCTCTCTCAATTGCAAGTTGCCCAAGGCCCTATCAATGCGTTCGTAGGATGGTATCCGGGCTTTCACGGTTATTACACCAGGTAAAACTTGAGCCATTGTAACCCAAATCCTCTAACTCACAATCAGCCACAAAACATTTAAAATTAAGAATCTTCCTCCAGGCTCTAGGCTGACCACCACACTTCTCAGATTGAGATAAGATATCATTAAAATCCCCAAGACACAACCAAGAAGTCCTGATGTTGTTGCTAATTCTCCAAACCTCTTGCCAGCATAACACTCTATCATCTTCATCGGTGGGACCATAAATAAAGGTGATATAAGACAGAGTAGAAACGGCATCAGACATCACACTAGTATGAATAATATTCGGGGATGAGAATAGAATATTAATCGTAAGTACATCAGACCACCATAAAGCCAAGCCACCACTTCTTCCCACCGGATTAACTATCCATTCTTCATTAAAGCCACATCTATGTCTCACCTTCCTTACGTATCTCGCCTTCTGTTTAGTCTCCATTAAGAAGACTAAATGGGGTTTTTTTCCAGAAGCATTCTTCCTTCAAGTTTCTGGCTGTCAAGGCAACCCCCAAACCTTGACAGTTCCAAGCTAACAGATTCATGGCGAATAGGTAGTTGGTCCCATCCAACCACCGGCGTTACTCAAACTAGAAGATCCCATATCCTCATCCTTCGCATTACCAGCAAACAACCAGCTCTCCAGAAAATCAATCTCAATAGGAGAAGGGGTTCCATCAGATGAACCCATACCCACCGCATTACCAGTCTATCTAAGAAATTTTTTTACCGATTTAAAACTTCTCCTACGGCCCTTCTTCTCTAAACCCAAAGTAGATTTATCACTATTCAAATTCCTTGCTAACTCAAAATACAATTTTCTACACTTACTCAACTTTTCACAATCAATGTCATCATCATGTTGTCGCTTGATCCTAATTCCTTTCAAACCAGCAGATACAGCCGAGATAGGGGATAATCCAATAACAGGAATTAACGATTTTTCTTTGAGCTCATCATCACTCAGAAAATCAACGTTGTATGGATGGGACTTACATGAAGAAATAGGACCAAGCATATCAGAAGTAGTGGAACTGACCGTGTGAGCTTCTGGAGTTTCAAGTTCAATAATAGATGAACTCCTAGCCTCGGTAGGAGCACGCCAATCATTTGAGGATAAGGAAGGAAACACATGAGTCGAGCTGCAGGTAAGAACATTCAATGGCCCTGATGAGGACATAGGAGGCGGCATGACCAAGGCAACAAACTTGGAGGACATTCAAGGTCTTGGAGGCCCAATGACAAGAGCAAAAGCTAAAAAGGCTAAAGAGGCCCTAAATCTCTTGGTGACCACCTTACTTGAGACAAGCCCAAGTCTAAAGGAAGAAGAGGCCAAAATGATACACTTAATTCAGGTTGAAGACCTTGAATAATAATCCTCAATGGATATGCATGAAGGCTTCATTTTACTTGGGCCAAATTCTGCACTTAGTTTTATGTTTCTTACATTTAGTTAAACTTTTGTAATAAGGCCCCTTGGGCTGGCTTATTGGGTTGTGTTATTTTCCTTTGTGTGTAAGCATAATTAGGTTAAACGTAATATGGATGTTGTCCACTATATAAGGGAACATCATAGCTTTTGGGACGGCAGATTTGAATTCGAGTTAACCTTTTTGGTGAGAGACAAGCTTCTCTAGGGTTCTTTTGAGAATCTCGAACTTATCAAGGGCATCAATCCTTGTGGCGTTCCTGGGCTTATCAATTCTTTGGAATTGTGGCGCCTACCTATAATCCATAAACTTCAGTTTTCGTTCTAAATTTCTTGGTTTCGTATCTCCAGTTTCCCTTATCCTTTTTCGGTGTTTGTTGAGCCAAAATCGTGTTTCAGAAAGCCATCTTTCACCTCATTTTGGAAGCGCTCAAATCCGAGGTCTGTAGCATTAGATACGTTCCGTTCTTATCAGGACGTGCTGGAGGCTGAATTTCTGGTGCGAAATTCCTTTCCTAGTTGATCCAATCATCCTTTTCTTTCGGGAATCATATCATCTGGTATCACAATGATGAGGACATAGGAGGCGGCATGACCAAGGCAACAAACTTGGAGGACATTCAAGGTCTTGGAGGCCCAATGACAAGAGCAAAAGCTAAAAAGGCTAAAGAGGCCCTAAATCTCCTGGTGACCACCTTACTTGAGACAAGTCCAAGTCTAAAGGAATAAGAGGCCAAAATTGTAAGAACCGGCTGAACCCAAGAGGGGGTGAATTGGGTGAAGTATAAAAATTTAGGAACTTTGAAAATCTTTTCGCAACTTATCGAAATCAGTTTATAAAGCAATAATCGAGTCATTCAAATATATATGCACATTCGAACATATATTTGGAAATGTAAGAGATAAGGGAAGAGAATGTGCAAACGATTTATCTTGGTTCGGCCCAATCCTTGACCTACATCCAGTCCCCAAGCTTCACTTGGGATTTTCAATTCACTATCTTCTTTCAACTCGATTACACGTTCTATACAAGAGGTAATCCTCTCACTAGGATTCACTCCCCCTTACAAACTATAATCAACACACCGCTTGATTACACACTTTGTACTTGAAGTAATCCTCTCACTAGGATTCACTCCCCTTTACAAGTTGTAATCAACACAATGTGTTTCCCACTCAAGATCACCCAATCTTGAGTAACTCTCACATAGATAGAATGATTACAATAAATCTTCTCTCTCGAAGTGAATAAATGAACACGAAGAATAATACAAATCATCTCACTCTCTAATTTGTCTAGACATGAAAAACGAGTGTAAATGATGTAAAAATCGAGTATCAAAGCATATTGAAGAAGTAAGCTTGTGTCTGCGTTTTTTGCTTGAATCTGTCTTCTTTTATGGGTAGAGATCAATATATGACCGTTGAGAAGATTCTCTAACTGTTGGATAAAGAAATATAGCCGTTAGAACTTTTGCACAGCTTTTGATGTTTTGAACCAAATCTGATATTTTGAAGGTTTGCTTCTAATCCTTCATTTTAATCATCTGAAACTCACTAAAAAAGTGGTTAAACATGTCTAGGAACATTAGAGATTAATCATAGGAAGTATTAAGATCAAACAAGAAGCCATTGCAAATTCGTCGATTTGAAATTTCGAGGTCGCGAAGAAACTTGGAGGTTTGTTCTCAAACACGGAGGTTTTTCAAGGTTGTCGACAAAACCTGGAGGTTTTCTCAGAAACCTCGAGGTTTCACTTTGAATGTGAAACCTTGCAAAATCGCGTTTGCTCTCTGTTTGCCCAAACCTGGAGGTTTCTGACAAAACCTGGAGGTTTCTCTCAAAAGTGGAAATTCTGAGTTTTTGCACCAAACAGAAACCTGGAGGTTTTTTCACAAACCTGGAGGTTTTTTCACAAACCTGGAGGTTTTGAAAATCAGTGAAAAACGTTTGCTCTCTGGATGCCAGAAACCTGGAGGTTTCTCCAAAACCTGGAGGTTTTCACTAAAACCTGGAGGTTTCACTTAAATGTGGAAATTCTGAGTTTTTGCGCCAAACAGAAACCTGGAGGTTTTTTCACAAACCTGGAGGTTTTGAAAATCGTGAAAAACGTTTTCTCTTTGGATGCCGAAACCTGGAGGTTTCTCCAAAACCTGGAGGTTTTCACTTAAATCTGAAAATTCTAAGAAAGCACCATTTGAGCTCAAACCTGGAGGTTTCTCATAAACCTGGAGGTTTTGCTTTGTTCAGAAAACTTGGAAGATTCTTGGCCAATTTCAAACTCAAGTTTACATGTCCAAGCTCGAGGTAAGAATCCAATGCAAGAAGAATCAGCTCCAAACTCATTGCATTATGTCCGTTATGATCTGATGAATGAAGGCTGTTCTTGATCAGCATTTTTGCAACGTCCTAAGCTGACTGTCAAATTTCGAGGGAAATATCTATTTGGTCTGAACTCTGTTTTGGTCCATTCAAGTCTTGATGGAAATCTCTGTGAGTCTACTTTCATATGCCACCGATTTTAGCTCAATCCAATTTGTATTTTGTAAGTTACACTCAAAATACCGAAGGTGGGTCTGGACTATGACGTTGATTCTTGTGGCAACTTGTAAAAATCATAGCTCCTTGATCTGAACTCCTTTGGGCTTTAATTTTATATCAAAATGATGCATTGGGAGTCTAGTTTCATATGCCACTGGTTTCACCTCAATCCGATTTCTGGTTTGGGAGATATCATCGAATTACCAGATGTTGCCCGTGCTGAACGTGAAACATGTGAAGCTGAAAAGCTGATGTTAGCTGAACCTCGAGGTTTTGGCTGAAACCTCGAGGTTTGTTAGTCCAGAGACACCAAAGATGCTGAAGACACTCAAACCTCGAGGACACTCAAACCTCGAGGTTTGTACTCAAACCTCAAGTTTTCTCATCCTAAACCTCATATTTGCTTGATTTAACTCGAATTGACTCATTCCAACTTCCATATGATCTTGGAGCCTTCTAGCATCAATATAAGAACTTGAATAATTATATTCTCATTCTATTCAACAAGTTCTTCCTTCTTTAATCTTCCATCTTGATTATTCTTCATAATCCAACTCTTTCTTTCTTCTCTTCTCTTGATCATTCTTTGTCATTCAACTTGGACTAAACTACATTAAACATAGTAGTTAGTCAATGTAGGAGATAACTATATTACTCAATCTTTTTGCTTTTGATAATGACATCTATATAAGACATCATCAAAACTAATCATAACTAACAAAAATGATACACTTAATTCAGGTTGAAGACCTTGAAGAATAAGCCTAAATGGATATGCATGAAGGCTTCATTTTACTTGGGCCAAATTCTCGCACTTAGTTTTATGTTTCTTACATTTAGTTAAACTTTTGTAATAAGGCCCATTTGGCTTATTGGGCTGGTTATTTTCCTTTGTGTGTAAGCATAATTAGGTTAAACTTAATATGGATGTTGTCCACTATATAAGGGAACACCATAGTTGTGTGTAAGCATAATTAGGTTAAACTAGGGTTAGGGTTCTTTTGAGAATCTCGAACTTATTAAGGGCATCAATCCTTGTGGCGTTCTTGGCTTATCAATTCCTTGGAATTGTGGCGCCTACGATTTTTGTTCTAAATTTCTTGGTTTCGTATCTCCGGTTTCCCTTATCCTTTTTCGGTGTTTCTTGAGCCAAAATCGTGTTTCGTAAAGCGAACTTTCATCTCGTTTTGGAATCACCCAATTCGAGGTCGGTAGCGTGAGATACGTTCGGTTCTTCTCAGACGCGTTGCAGGCTGAATTTCCAGCGCGAAATTCCATTCCTAGTTGATCCAATCATCCTTTCCTTTCGGGAATCATATCAGGCCCGTTCAATTTCAAGCACCCAACATCAGGTCCATTGTTTTTTGTGGTATAAGCGTCAAGTTCATTCTTGTTGAAAAGGGGAGGATTTTGAGACTGAGTTGAAATTGCAGGCCCACATGAACAGGCCCATTGAGACGTGTGGCTGATATAAAGGGGGGTGGGCCCGCGGATGGGTTTGGCAAGGTGGGAGCAGCTACAACACGTGGTGAGACCGAAGCTTCCATCCCATGCATACTAGAAGATGCTGATGTCACCACCATCCCATAAGGCCTTTGACTTTCCATTCCTCTCTCCTGACAACAGATAGGCCCATCGCTCTTCACTTCAAAGGGGTGGATCAACCGATACAAGGATGGGGACCCATCCTTGTTTACTGATTCCTCCAATATATCCGTTGGAGAAAGAGGCTCTCCATTTTGCTCCATCCCATACACATCATCTTCAGCAAGTATCAGACAGGCTACTTTCGGTGTGGTCAGTGGATTTTTTCTGCGAAAGGGTTTGTTTCTCGTACACCCTAGGACCCCTATCATTTCCGGCAACGTAACTCCGGTACACCTGGAGCGAGCTATCCACCGTCGAGATATTACCAGACCAAAGATCCTTCTTCACCGGCGACGTCGGGCTTCGCTGGAAGTTGAAGCTTTGACTGTGTTTCACAGATGGCTCAGCTTCCTCCCACTTATCGTTGCAAAATCTGAGGATATCTTCAAAAGTACGGACCATCGGCGTGCTTAGCCAGTTACCATAGCCGGATTCATCATCTTTGCCGTTACTAACCTTCACTTCTTTACAGCTACGAATCTCATGTCCCAGCCTTCCACACATGTAACAAAAATTCTGAAGTCTTTCATATTTAATTGTAACCCAGACAGGATCTTTCTCACTTCTTGGAACCCAAAAACCAGTGGTAAGAGGAGTATTAAGGGAGAGAAGGTCCCTTACTCTAAGAAAACTCCTCACTAGTTTTCCATCAACCACCGGTTGCTCATACATCAAGGTTTTCCCTACCACATCCCCCAGGGTTTGTGCATTAGCTTCCTCAAAGGCCAAGGGGAGACCATGAAATTGTAACCAGAACGGAGCAGAGTTAAAATCAACGTCTTTGAGCACGATATTGTCTTTCCAGGTTTTGAGATTCAAGAGGTGTCCCTGAATAGACCAAGGCCGCCCCTTAAGAATCCGAAGATAATCATCCCTTTGAGTAAAACGGAAGAGGAAAACAAGATTATTGCGATCGAGATCGTGAACGTCCACCTTGTCGCCCAACTGCCACCCTTTTTAATCATGGAAATGACCGTGGGGATATGTAAATTTTTGCCTGTTAAGATCTTTCCTACCAACGTGCCCCCATGATCTTCGAACTTACACCCAGACTTAGGCGAATGAGGCGATCTTTCCTAGCTCCAGAACACTATCCTTCCTCCATTTTGCAGAAGAGGTAGACGAGGAGTGAGAAGAAAGAAGACAAGAGGTAAGGAAAATGGCCAAACAAACAAGGAGAAGGTCTGGCCGGAGAGGTCCACAAGTAGGGGTGGAAAAAGTGTTGGAAATTATGCCCTAGGGGCAAATCATTGTTCTCCATTAAGTTATCACTTCATACGCATGTTTATGGTGATAACTATATCCCCCGGATATATCTTATAGATTATCCTAAATGTCCTCGGGTCGGTCATCTACGCAGAGCGAAGATGAGTTAAGACCCGCATGACTTTGATAAGGTATGGAGATACGAATCAAAGTCATGGGCACTTGTAAGAGTACAAGGTGCCGGACCGACCCACTATGAGAAAGCCGCATGGATTAAGTCATAAGCTTATCTCATGTATAACGCGTCACAACGCCCTATGACCTCGAGATCATCATGGATTCCTACATGATGAATCACGGGTCTTTGACCTAGTCAAAAGTCACCTTTGACCGGGTGATGATAAAGGCCGGGATCGGGATCGTGGTTTTCATGCGGAGGGACGTGAATGGTCAAGATGGAATTTGTCCCTCACATTTGTAGAGAGATAATCTTTGGGCCCCTCGATGAGTGAGTCTAAGAAATGTATGGCCATACTGTGATGGAAAGGAGTTTCCATTTCACTTATTAGACTACTCGAGAATCGAGAAAGTAATGGTCAAGAAAAGGAAGTTGACATTCTCCATGCCTCATCCTTGACCAAATTATCACGTGACAAAAGGGACGTGACATGGTTGTACGATAGGTTGTATCGTGTCATCGATCCCCATGTGAATTGGGAGTCGCAATGTCTTGCTAGAGGCCGCTTGCGATTTGTGGGTCGACACGGTGTTGGCCCACCGCCAATCTCACATGGGCTGCATAGGTCGCACACAAGAATAATCCAACACGAGTAAAAGTGTCCGGGTTCATTGAATCTCGATTAACGAGATTAATGGATACCGAATTTAATCTAGGGTAAATATATATATATATGTATATATATATATATATATTTAAATTCGAAAATAATATAATGATATTATTTAATTGAGATTAAAATATTATTATTATATTATTTGTTTTATGTTTAATTTATTTGATAAATTAAATATCTAAAACAAACAGAGATATTGTATCTCATTTAATTTTCGAATAAAGATATTATTGTCTATTTAATTTAAATTGAGATACTAGTATCTCATATTTAAATAAATAGATAGATGTCATTTCTCGGATTTAATTTATTGAGATAAATTAAATCAAGGCTTTCAATTTGGATTAAATAAATAGGTTGGATTAAATCTATCGATAGATTTAATTAATTATTTTTTAATCTAGATTCAATTCGAAATTTCAGATCGGCTTTTAATTCGATTAAATAAATATTATTATATTAGATCTATCGGATAGATTTAATTAATATATATTTAATCCGATCTAAAGTTTCAATTGAAAAATTAATACGATTAATTTTGCATTAAATACGCCGAACAGGTTTTAGAAAACCTACGGGACTTTGATCGAGCATATTCTCGAAAAGCCGCGAGAAACCCTAGAGTGAAAATTGAGAGAGACGCACAAGAGGCGCTAGCACGCCGCCATAGCCGTGTACGAGGATTGTTCGTGTGGATACCAAGAGAGGAAGAGGATTCTAAGAGTCGTCTTCGCCGATCGAGGAGGTAGCCCTTTGTTCAAGCAAGAACGAGACGCGACGAATTCTAAAAGGTAATATCCGATTCCCTAGCCTTGGTTTAAACACACTGAGTGATCCTCGGGACGAGATTCGTAGAAATTTTAATCCGCTGCGTTGTACGGATCCCAACAAAAAGGCCGGGGCTTGTGGCTGGCTTCGCTAAAAGCCCGATCGGCCCGTCAGCTAAGCCAGGCCAAGGCCTAATTTCAGCTCCGTTTGTCTTAACAGGCTAGGCCCAGGCCTGTGTGTAGGCCTGAAAAGCCTGTCAGGCTAGCCTGTTAAGGAGTGTAGGCCTGAAAAGCCTGTGGCCTGGCCTGTTTAAGCAATTAGGCTTTTTTCGGCTTTGTAAAGGCATGTTTGAGGCCTGTTTACAAGGGGCTTGTTTTCGGCCGTAATTTAAGGAGACTGTTTTCGGCACGTTTTCCTTAGAGGCCCGTTTTCGACGTGCGGGATTTTTGAAAATACGTGGCCTGTTAGCCTACATGCAGGATTTTTGAAAATACAGGCTTCTTAACAGGCCACAGGCCAGGCTCAGACCGCTTCCCTGCATAACAGGCCTGGCCTAGCCTGTTTCCACCCCTATCCACAAGTGACCAACAGGCTCTCACGGGAGGAGAGCAAAACTATTGAATACCTCCAAGAGGGAAAAAATCTTCCTATTTCCCAGTTCTCATCAGTAACATTCCTTCCTCATTCTATAACATGAAGTATTCACATTCCACTTCATTTTTTCCTACTTGAAATTACAGTGAGGAAAAATCACATCGAATTTTAAGTTGACCTGTATCTTGGAACTCTACGAATTGCAATTTTTAAAAGTTTGACCAACATATCGCATCAATTCCGCTTCATGAAAACAGATTTTGAATATGAATTTTTGTCCCTATCAATATTACCTTTTAGCTAAGTAAATTTTCATATTACTAAAATTTTCAATGGTTATTATACTACACTTGAAACTGCAATTCAAAACCTGAATAAAGTTTCCTCTTTCATGATATCGGCAACTTTGAACAATAATTGCTAGTAGAAGAGCATCATCATATGGAGTTATTTGAGATTAAATTTTGTACATCGGAAAAATGAAAAATGACCAACAAAACTAAGGCAACCTTTGACACGCATTAACTTTATAGCAGTATGTGCACAAAATGGAGATCAAACAGACAATGATTTGTAATCCCATTTTCGTACCATGGCTGCAGGACAATGAGGTCCGACACTGGGTCAAGGTTGAGGAATTGTGGCTTCTTCTCATTCAGAGACCCAGCTAACTCAGAGAGGAGGTTGCGTCTGCCTTCACGGCTGCGTCTAGGTGACGGCGACAAACAAGATCACACGGTGGCGAGGAG
This sequence comes from Acacia acuminata, assembly GCA_019022655.1. Lineage (NCBI taxonomy): Eukaryota > Viridiplantae > Streptophyta > Magnoliopsida > Fabales > Fabaceae > Acacia > Acacia acuminata. Next base: position 1,153,292 of record JAFJYI010000223.1, read on the forward strand.
ATGAGATTGATGAGGCAACGAAGTAGGGCTCATTGGCTCAATCTAGGAGAGAGGTGAAGAAGAATAGGGGGAGTTTCAATTTGTCTGTTTTTTTCTCTGTTTCAATTGGGTCTTTTCACAATTGAATTTCATTACCTAAGGTCTCGGGGACTTGCCTTGGGTCTTTTCACAATTGAATTTCATTACCTAAGGTCTCGGGGACTTGCCAGCAAAATGGAGATTTTAAAGACCTTAGAGTTGTGTTCTCTTATTTGGGATCTTGTGCAATTTTCCCTTAAAACTTCTCTTCTTTTAAATGATTAAGTAATTAAGTAATATAGTAAAAAAACGTTACTTCTCAATTTTCATTATTTTTATACAAACATTCATTGTTTTATTTTTAAAATAAAAATAATTTTCTTGAAACTATTGCATGCATTTAAAATAAAAGGAAAAATCATTTGTAGGTATCTATATTGTCACTCAATTTTTAATTTAGTTCCTATAATTCTTACAACTTTGCTCTATTAGCACTGTTAGCCCATGTACAGGAGTCAATAATACTAACAGAGCAAAATTTAAATATTTCATTATCAGAAAAACATACAAGTATCAAATTAAATTTTTTTTAAAAAGTATAGCTTCCAGTTTTCCCTAGAAGAAAATGCACGAGTAAGAAATAGATTAAAGTGTGAAGGGTATAATCGGAATAGGACGTCTTCATAAACTCCTTCAGTCCAATTTCCCGCCATTTCACTTCGACTCCTTTCACTCGCATCTGAGGAACCCTAGACCTCTAGCAGGAAGAGATGGCAATTGAAGAGGAAATTAAGGCAGAGTTCGGAAGAAGTGGGTTTGACCTTGAAGATGAAGAAGAAATACTAAACAAATGTAAGCTTATCCCCTCCTTTTTACCCATTACTTTCTTATATTCTCCCAAATAATTCATGGCGCCCTCTTAGTAAAGAAATGTAAGCTCGTCTCTATCAATTTCTCTTATTTTGGAAAATGACTCATGTATCGTTCTCAATCTTTTCTTGTAGGTCTCCCATTTTGCATAAACTACAGTCTCAAACCTTCCGATCTGGTTTCAAGTTGGGAGGTTTATTATCTAAACAGGTTTGTGCTCCGCCATTCGTATTATTCAACTGGTTTGATGAAAATTGAAAATTTCTACTGAATCTCATTGAAATTACTCAGCAACTTTCTTTTTTCTGTTTTTGACGGTTGTCTAGACCGCAGTTTGAGCTTGGAAAATCATTCTGTAGTGTTAGACACCAACTACTAATAAATCCAAAAGGAGGAAAGGATTGGAATCCTTGATAAGGAATACCATGCAGTAGCTCCTAGTTAAATAAAACTAATTATTATCAACCTAAAATATGAATTGCTTCACAAAGTAACACGAATATTTTTAATAATTTTGATCTTTATGAGTAGCGACTCTTGCGCAGTCAGGATATGAGAATACGTGTATATATATCTTTGTTTTGGTTTCTGCAAGCGTTTTTATTCTATATAGATAATTAACTCATAAGCACTTGATGATAGAACTTGATGGCTGTTTTGACATTGACAGACAGCTGAATGGATCAACAGTTCAAAGTGCTGAAATAGATGGCTTTTTGACGTACCTACAAAATGAGCAGAAAGAAGCTATTATCAAGGAGGAAACTGATATTCATACTTACTCAAGTAGAGATGTAGAAATGTAAGCATTTTCTTCAACGGTATCTTTTTTGGTCCATGGTTTTTATTTGCTTAATGCTTGAATTTATTCTCTTGCTCTGCACTAGCAATTGACATGGGATTCTCATCTCCATTATGAAGTAGGACAAGTCCATTGTTAAAAATAAAAAGCATTCTGTATACAGTAGAAACAGTATGCGTGAATTTTTTGAAAAAAATAAATAAATAAATTATTTTACATCATTAAATGGTTTATATGTAATTTATTCTAATTTACAGTGACATGGTAGATAGAAATGCAAGTATGCCAGTTCATATTGCTATAATCTGTTCTCTCAGCTTGAGGAGATTTTATATAGTAATAAATTGGTAGTTGATTTGCATATTTGGGAAACAAATATCCAGAGTTGTTCCAATGATTTTTTTATAACCATAATCTTTTATGTAGGATCTTAAATGATGATGATATTTCAAAAGATAATGCTCCTGGAACTCCAACAGACCATCAACAAGTTCTATCACCTGCATATGATGCAACCTCTTTAACTAATGGGAATGTTTTATCATCTGGAAAATCATCGAAACCTGCAACAGCATTTTCTAAGCGAACTAATAGGCTTGAGGTGAAGTTCAGCTTCAACAACATGCCTAATCTGGAGAATACAAAACAAGAACCTAGTCATGACAATGATGAGGATGACATAGTCAGAAAGGTTCATCCACGACCAAGGTGCTCATTGGTGGTTCATGGATCAGGGCCCAGACCAGATTGTAGATTCATGTATGATAGGACTGAAGATAGGGTATGTGGTAATTAGTGTTTTTTAGTTCTTCACCTTTATACTTTTGGTGACACAGGTCTGATTTATGGCTATTTAGTTTAATGCACTAGAAAACCAAATTAAGAAACATACAAGAGTATATGTGGCTTCTGGGCTCTATGAAGAACCAATGGACCCAACAATTGCTTCACAGGTAACTTATAAGTCTCTCTCCCTCCCTTCCTCATGATTTACAAAAATATTGAATTCTAGGTTTTAAAGTCTTTCTGGATGACTGAAACTTGATATTATTCTCTGTCCTTCCCTAATAAAATTGTCATATTCTCTGAATTTTAATCAGCTTTCATATTCTAGTCTGTGATTGCTTGACACCCTCCTTGTGGAATAGACTTTCATGAATTGTGTTTTTTCAGAGAAGCATTTTCACTGTTGGCATGATTTGTTGTGATGTGGAAGGGCGACTAAATGAGAAGTCTGTCATGCTGCAGAGCAGGTGAATAGGCCCTTAATTTACGTATACTAGTTGTACACATATATATATCCACTGCCAGCTTGCCAAAATCATCCTTTTTTCTAATTGACTGATCTTGTTAGACAAGGAAGGCTTTATTATGCACTAATTTGTCAAGGAGAGGAAAGCTATTTACCCTTAATGTCCTAGTCAAATGTTTTGTTATATTATATCATGCATTAAGGCCTTAACTATGTACAAATTTGGACATCTGTTCATAGAAAGTCCTCTATATCATTTAAGGCCTTAACTATGTACAAATTTGACCTTTGGGCACATCAGGTTGGAGCGACCCTTCATATTGTTGCTAAAATTTGTCACTTCAGTCTTGTCTCATATATGGTCTATTTTATAACACCATGACAGTGCTGAGAACTCTGGAGGGCAACGTGTTCGCCTGGAATTACAACAACTAAGCCACTTTTCAGTTTTCCCAGGCCAGGTTAGAAATGTAAAAGGCACTGCTGAGGCAGGAAATTTCTAATTCATATGTTGAAAATTTCATTCAGGATTTAAGATATAAAGCAGGGTTCCATCATGATAGGTAGTTGGTATTGAAGGGCATAATCCTAGTGGACACTGTTTAGTGGCATCTAAAATGGTAGATTCTATAATTTGCTCTCCTGGTGATAGCGAAAATTTGAATCCAGCAAAGAAGCTAGCCTTTGATAAGGAAAATCATCCGACTGATCTGCCTTGCAAGCAGAGGGAGTTATCAATGGTGTGTATGTTTTATTATTTGTTTGAACATCAGTTATGCAAAATAAGATGTATTATCTGTCATGCACTGGATTTAATTTTTCCTTTTTTATAAATCTATGTGGAGCCTGGAAGGATTTCCTCCTTCCAATTTTTTGCTAGATTAATATTTGCCTACCTTGGCAAAAAAAGAATCAGGCAATCTTGCAACACTTCCAAGCTTTGGAATTGTTCTTATTCATAGACATAATAAAGATTGCACAGTTTTGATCGCTGCTACCTTTTTTCCATAATTTTTGTTGTTGTAGTTCTGTACATCCGGGAACTCTTATTCACTGGAATTTAATACCTGGCTTGGTGCATTACAGGTTATTGCAGCTGGCCCTTTTACTACTTCAGACAATCTATCATTTGAACCTCTTGCAGAACTACTGGCATATGCAAAGAAAAGATCACCGCAATTGATTATATTGGTTAATACCAGCTTGTCTGCAATCTGCTTCTTCCTATTAGTCTTTATGTTAGATCTACAGGTGCAGACTTGATATTGATGACTGAATTTTCTCTCAGATGGGACCATTTATTGACACTGAACACCCTGACATTAAAAAGGGAACCACAGAAAGGAGCTATGATGAAATATTTCGTATTGAAATCCTCAGAAGGGTATTTACTAAAATAGAATAATTTGTTTTTGGAACTGTGTTTGTGCGCTTTTTGTTTTTGTTTTGCTAACCCCCCTTTTCCCTGATTCCAGTTGGAAGATTACATAGAGTGTATGGGTTCTACAGTTCGAATTCTTCTTGTACCATCTATTCGAGATGCTAACCATGATTTTGTTTTCCCCCAGGTAATTATGAAGTTGAGTCAACTAGAATTCTGTGATGATTGATTCTGACTTGTATTAAAAAAAAAAAAAAAAAAAGGGAATTTTTTGATAATTGTTCTATGGCCATTAGAATCATTGGCAGCTAGCTTAGGTAGTATATAGATTCAAATACTAATTCAACCATTGTTCCTGCAGCCCGCATTTGATATCAAGCTTCCTGATCTCAAGCCTCAGGTATAGTGATTTTAAAGCATTTAAGAATTAATCTTCATTCCTTCATAAATGTTGCTAGTACTAGCAGAATATCAGTCCTTCTCAATAGCTATGCTTATTTAAGTAGTTTGTTTTATTGTTCAGATAGCCAGTCTCACTAACCCTGGAATTTTTGAGGCAAATGAGGTAATGCATTAATGATTTTGTATCATGGCTTCATCTTGTGCCTCTTTTAAAATCCGCTCTTATTTCTTGGCTTTTGTATATCTAAATTGCGTTGACATAAAAAAAGAAAAAAATAATAATAAATAAAACAGGTGAGTTTTAATATAAAGAATCACAGGTTTCATAAAATATGATACTGGGCATGGCTTGCATTATGTAGAATTTAGCTCAAACTTGCATCAGTGTGCTAAGTTGGGAGGGAATGGGGATAAGGTGAACTTAATGATTATTTAACTGCTCAGCACTGTAAATTTGTAGCTATAGTTTCTGGAGTTTGAGTTGACGCTGAGGAGAAGTAATATTTATCAGCCAAGTGTCTCTATATATATCACTCCATAAAAAATACTGTTCGTTGTTAGGGACACTGCAATTCCTTGCTCCTTGGCGACTTTAGCTTATGAAAGCCCGAAAAGAAAAGAAACAAAATATTGATGGTATTTCCTGGGCTGGAAAAATACCCTCAGGATAGCTAGTTGATTATGCGATAGTGATTATGCTTTTATTTGCTGATTTAATTGAGTCCGGATTCTCATGAGGGTGCATATAGAGAGGTAGAAAATAAGAGTAGCTGAGTGTAATTATGAGATATGAACCCAATAATTGGCTATATTTTCTGCGTTACTATCTCTCTGAATGTATTAATCAAGAGGATCCAATTTTGAGTTGCATGCTCAGGAATGACAGGCTTTTGTATATCTATATGAAATTATTTGCCATAGATTGGTAAAGTACGTGCAAAGAAATTCTAGTTGGTCTTAGGAGCCACCTTTTGGATATCTTTTTCACAAGAACTTGCAATTGAAAAAATTGAAGAAAACTGGTGGGGTTTATATGCTCTAAGTATCTGGAGAGGAGCATGTGAGAAGCCTTTTGACCTCAGAAATTGGATTTCAGGTCAAGGTTGGTTGCTGCACTGTGGATATCCTCAAGCAGCTCAGTGGGGAGGAAATATCACGTTTTTCAGCAGACGTGAAACCTGGTGATCGCATGAGTAGACTTGTAAACCATATTCTTAAGCAACAAAGGTTTGAAAGCACACAAATTCTGAAAATTCAGCCTTTATTTTCTTGTGTTTAGAAAGCATCTGAAGGCATAATTGACACCCTTAAATATTTGTCAATCAGCTTTTACCCTCTTTATCCACCAGCAGAGAGTGTCCCTTTGGACTATTCTCTTGCTCCAGAAGCTCTTCAAGTCCCGTGGGTGCCCGATGTTCTCATTTTACCTTCAGACATCAAGTACTTCATCAAGGTTAACATTTAACCTGCCAAGATTGTTTTCATTTTCCCTGAACTATCAAAGCTCAGTGTTGGTACTAAAATGGGCGATAACAGTTTAAATTAAAATTAAATGCTTATTTTAGTTAGAGCATTCAGATATTAGTGATCTTGCACAGGTGCTTAATGATGAAAGTGAAGGGAACCACATGAAGTGCATTTCTGTCAATCCTGGAAGACTAACCAAGGGAGAAGGAGGGGGTACTTTTGCCGAGCTCGACTTCTACGAAAGTGCCAACACAAGCAATGCTTCAATTGTTGGCATATAAAATGTTGAGTGCTGGATCAAAATATCTAGAGGTTCCCTCAAGTAAGATTATTGATTTTAGTTTGTATGACTAGTCCCTTGAGCACCTGTGCTGTAATTATATATGGTATCAGTAGTTATTATCTCTTATTCTTTATTAATTTTATATATCATACAAATTAGACAAAAAATAACATATGTTCTAACAATGCTCCCTGCTATGTTAGATGTGGCATTTCACGTCTTATAACCACAGGGATCTGTAACCTGATTGCAGGGTGCAACTATCTACATAATACTTAGGTCTATATTTCCACAATCCCTTGTAGTTTTAGTCGGACTAGTCACATGGATACATGGGTTTGGTCAACTGTAACTCTAGTTTTGTGAGAAATTGAATCCTCATTCATGCTTTGAAGCATTTGGAGTGGTAAAAAAATGATCGAGATTTACATTTCATGCTTATATTCACCATCTCTTCTAATCGTGGGTATGGAAAGGTTTCTTTCTCCAAAGGATGTGCTTTGGCTAAGTTTTTCCTTTCTCTGGTCTAGCTTGTCCATTACCTTGGGGAAGTTTTACCCCAACTAACTGATTTTTACTGACTTTACTCTTTAAAAGCGAGTTGAAATAAAAAATCACATTTGCCAACATTAACCCAAGCAAGGCCTATCTTACTGTGAACATTTTTCTGTTTTTTATTATTTTTTTTTTTTTTTTACGTAGGAATATATATTAAAAGCAAATTGCAACAGGGAAATTAATCCCAACATCTCTTGTGTGCACAAGGTTCGTAAGGGAACCGGACACATCTAAAAAACTAGAAATTGAGATACCTCCTTAGCAAGAGAATCAGCCAACATATTCCTTTCTCGTGGGATGTACTGCACAACTACTTCCCAGTTCCTTTTTCTGCTTCTTGATCACATCAAACTCTGCAATGCAAATTTCAATGCAAAAGGCCTTCATGGAATCATAGGGTTTTAATGCTCCAGAACCAATTGGCCGGGCATGAATCGGGAAGAGAACGCTCAAGCTTGTAATTGCACATTTGCAGTTGAAATAAATATACAAAAGTTGCACATTTGCAATTAAAGTGAAATTTTAAAAACATTGGAGTTTGAATATTTTTGGTAATGATGGAGCTTAAGCGCGTTGGTGCTCTCTAAACCCCGTTTTAATATGGGAAAACCATTTCTTATATTGTAGGAGAAGTGTATTCTCATGTCACACACATGAAATGGTGGGGCCGACACATATATATAATTAGCATTATATATATGTGGATCCCATTATTTCATGTGTGTATAGGAATCTTCTTTTTCTCATACAACATGAGAAATTTAAACCCCTTTTAATATACATGCAAACTACAAGACGCCGTTTAAAACAAACGAGTGCAACCAAACAGAGTAGGAGTGTTAATCGACATTTACCATGATTTCAATTTCTATGGCGCTTGATTCAACAAATGCTGCTAGACCAAAAAAGGGGGGGGGGTGTTATGGTGCAAATTTATCTGAAAGTTTTCTTTTAAAAGCAATGTTGTTCCTAAAGTCCTTTTGGGTTCAATGTCACCCTATTGTAGGACTTTCAGGTAATATTGAATTTAAGAAAATTTTCAAGGCAACATTGCTCGCTAGTGAAAACTTCCAAAGCAAATTTACACCTTAGCCCAAGAATTCAACATGTTTCAGGGAACTGCCTAAAAGCAGAGAAACAAGAGATCGGGCACAGGTACAGCTCATGAATGTAAAAGAGCGTAAATAAAACTACGCTAACATTTAAGGATTACTTGCTTGCAACATATTAAGCGAATTCCGAGCAAAGTATCACCAAGAAGGAGATCCAATTCGCAAAATGGCTGAAATACATATAATAATAGAATTACACATTTTCAATCTTATCGTGACCAATTAAAAGAATACCAAAATGCAACAAGATGCCAAGTAGAGCCTAAGAAAATGCGTATTGAAAGTGTCCTTTTTTGATTCAGTCAAAAACACAACTAGAACTCTTGTACTATATATCACGAGTGCCTTTTTTGTCTGCCATGCCCATTAGGATGAATACTGAGGTGCAGAAATTCAGTTTCCCAGAAAGCAAGACTGCTGATTCACATTACCATTCCTCCATCAATAGTTAACACCTGAAATATGGGAACTTCGGTAAGCACGTAATAGTTGATTCAAAGGAGAACTAAAACGAGACGATAGGGCAGTTAAGATGACTTAAATCACCTTTTTATTATTGTTTTTTCTTTTCTTTCCTTTTTTCTGTTTTTTTTTTTTTTTTTTTTTTTTTTTTTTTGGTGTGTGTTGGGGGGGGGGGGGGGGACGAATTTTATTAAATGGAAATATTATAAGGGTTGGCTAATAAGGAGGCTTGGGGAACATATACGTAGGCTTCATAGGAGTCTGGGCAACGATATTTTAAAATGCCAAAATTGGTTAAAAGATTGTTAACATCTAAAGTAATGACATCATTATTTCGGCCTAAATCTTCCATTTCCATTCTGAAGAAAGGAGTCTTCCCAACAACAGAGTATCTTAATAATCTGATATCTGAATATGCAATCAAAAGAAAAAAGTCGACTAGTCTAAGCCAGGATTTAGAATAAAAAACATAACCTGTCCAGTGATGTAACTGGCAGCAGGATTTAGAGCCAAGAATTCCACCAGCCCAGCTACTTCTTCTGGTTGTCCATATCTTCCTGAACCCAAAGTGGAAAAAGCAAGTTATTAAATCTCAAACAATATAAAACTCCGACAAATTTCCAGCACTCTAGAGCCCAAAGTAATTTGGTCACTCTCACCTAAGGGGATCGACTCCAAAATTTTCTTCTCAATATCCTCTCCAAGTTTGGAAGTCATGTCCGATGCAATAAACCCTGGAGCAACAGCGTTGACCTGAAAGAGACACAAAGTTATGACTAAATTCCATCAGCCGATATCATCTAGGACACCACATAGAGATGCTGAAATCGTATGTATTACATTGATGTTTCTGCCTGCATATTCCCTTGCAACAGTTTTCGTCAGGCCAATTACTCCTGCCTTTGCAGCACTATAATTGGCTTGCCCAACATTCCCGACTAGACCAACAACCGATGCAATGTTGATTATCCTTCCCTGCAGAAACTCCAGTTATTGTTGGATGATCCCCCCCCCCCCCCCCCCGGCGGGGCGGAATAAGACAGCAACAAACTAGAATCTAGAACTGATACTAAAAATACTAGGGTTTAGCTTCCCCTTTTTTAGTAGAATAGAAATACAAGATCTCACAATTTACTCACATATTATGGGACTTGTCTACCATAGAAGTAAAGAATAGAAACAGACCAAACTGATAAATTAATAAGGGGGAATTTAAATGAACTTAAGATGTCACCTTCTTTTTTTTCATCATAATTTTAGCAGCTGCCTGTAGAAAATAAACCGTCAGTTCCAACAAAAAGCTAAAAAAAAAATTAAATATAGATGAAAATATAAACTTAATTTAACATTTACTTGAGTTCAGAACATACTTGGGTACAAAGAAAAACACCAGTGAGATTGAGATCAATAACATCCTGCCATTGAGATTTCTTCATTCTCATTAACAAACCATCCTTAGTGATTCCTGAACATGGGCATCTTTATTAGAGTATGACATTTGATGACAAAATAAGCTAGAGCAAGAGCTTATATCCAGGTTACCTGCATTGTTTACCAAGACATCAACAGTTCCCCAAGCATCAACTGCCTGCAAATGTGAAAGTGATGAAGCGGCCAAAACATCTAATATTACCTGCCAAAATAAAGTAAAAGTATTTACTTACAGTTTTAATCATAGCCTCCACATCTGTCTCATTAGAAACATCTCCCCCAAAGGTGAGAGCTTGTCCGCCATATTCCTCAATCTGCAAGAAATAATCAAATAAATCAACATAATGCAGTAAATCACCAGTTAAGAATACAGAAGATCACATAAGCAGATATAATCAATATAATGAGTCAAATATGTGATCAAGCATACATACATATGCTTTACACTACCCACATGTAAAACCTTGGTTAAGTCACAAGAATATGAGGACAGTGAATTACAAAGTTAGCATGCAGTGTTCTGCTTTGAAAGTGGGTCTTCATCTGGTTTCTATCCTCATATTCAATTTTGTAAAGTAAAAATAACAGCATAAAAGTAATTGATCGAGAAACCTCAGCAATGATCAATGAATTTATCCGGGAATTGGGCACAAAGTAACCTCTGATATCTTATAAAAGCATAAGATTCCAAACAGATTACACTCAACACACTTTTTAAAGAGCAAGGTATGGCAGAGTCTAATACAAAAAATGCACATAGGTTCTACCTGCTTGGACACCTCCTCTGCCTCTTTGGATGATCTTGCATAATTAACAAGGACCTACAATAGAAAGCCCCAATAATTTACTAGCAGGTATTAGGAACTATTTACAGCTACTGAGAGTTGAGACAGTTCCAGAGGCCAGATAAGCAGGGATGTCGTCTTGTTAACCAGATGTTAAAACTGACCAAATTCTTGGATCTTCATGGTTTCATAATGTACCCCAAAAGTAAATTAAAGTTTAAATCTTAACAAAGAAACATACTTCATCTATTTGAAAGTACAAACCTGTGACATTCAGAAAGAAGTCTATCAAGTGTCACTTTATGATTCCATTTTAGCTGATGCAACTTTATTTTCAATCACAAAACTGATAATCTTTTTAGCAAATGTTTCTATACTACTAGGTGAAACCTATCCCTTTTCTTCCCATCATTAAACACAAGTCATTCAGTTAAAAGAACTTTGTGAGTGTGTGTGTGATTACTGGCAGTTTGAACTGGTTAAAAATGGGGCCAATAGTTATGGCTTTTCAAATTGAAGAGTAGCCACTAACCTTGCAACCAGCTTTACCCAAAGATAATGCAATTGCTCGACCAATACCTCTGGAGGCTCCAGTCACTACAACAACAGGTGCTTCAACATTTGGGGCAGTTCCAGTTCCTGCTTCTTCAAGAGTGGCAACCTGAGCTCTTATAGCTGTGTTTGTGCGTGCACATGAGTGTCAGCGTTGATAATTACTATATGAATTTGCAAGACTCAAATGCAACGTAAGGAGAACAAGAATAAACAAATAATTAGACACAGATTATTATATCTTTGTCATAAAAAAAGTGTACAATTATCTAATTAAACTATATACTTATCACGTTTTAATTAGAAAAACAGACACCTGTTTATTTTAATTGGAACGTATGAAGACTTTGATAACAAAGACATGAAAAATTGCATGAGTCTAATCATATCAGCAAAATACTTACACGCACTTCGTAATATCTTTGCATTTGACTTCCAACCAAAATATATTAAGTACTCATCCGGTCGTTCTTAATAAGACATATATTTGGGGAGTTGATGTTGATCCTAGATAAAATAGAGGATATAGTTGCCTTTCCTAATTTGCTCCTAGTGATACTCCTTCAAAAATTATCAAGGAAGAGAGGGAGGGAGGGAGAGAATTAAGGAAGATGAGTAGGGTGTTTTAAAAAATTCATGTTATAACAATTAATTTCCTTAATCTAATTAAATTAGGTAAATGGGAGGAGCATATAATTTTCCCATACGTAAGAGTACGATTTTTCCATGCAAATATGAAGTTGCCCATCTAAACTACAAAGTTGTCAAGTTTTAATTGAAAAATTTATATACTTGTCATATTTTAGGGAAGAATTTCAAATATATAAAAAAATGCCGTGAGTCTAATGCGACGAATAAACCCCATTTCCATAAAAATCCTATAGTTAGCTTGATTTAAACTGGCCACCCAAAACAATGCTTACAAAGTTAATAACAGCCTATTCGGAGTCCACACCAATAGCATTCAAATTGTTAACAGGAAAATCAGTACCAGAGGATCCCAACGAACTGTTGGATCTGCAGTGGATTCCCGAAAGGGGACGGAGCTGGTTCACATGAAGATGAGCGACTTTCCTGTTAGAAAAGCCTCCGAACTTGGGCGAAACGACGGGGGTTTTGAAAGCAACACAGTTTGATCCGGCAATGGAAGCCATAAAAGTTCGAAAAACCCTCCGAACAGCGAAAATAGAAGAAGAATGAGACGTTGCAGTGGAAGCCAGATGTGAATCGAAGAATGAATTTGCTGGGCTCTTAAATCAGAAATGGTGTCAGTTATGTAATGAAGCTTTAGATGAGTATTACTATTATGTGCATTGGAAGCTCCGGACACTGCAGGGAGGGCGATAAAACTTAAGCTGCGTAATAATACGGTATCTTTCAGCCAATTACTAACTACCACGTGGCAGTAGGGGTATAGGGTAAATTAGGATCCGTGTGTTTTTTTTTTTTTTTTTGGGTCAAAATTAGGATCCATGTAATTAAAAGAAAAAGAAGAATGGGAGAGTAGTGCATTTTACCGAGATGCTGATTGCAATTATAAGCACCAAAACCAAGGTTATTAAAACCGGACCGGTCATTAAACCAGTTGGGATACTGGGTCAAGGTTTAGTGGGTCAAATCAGAGTCAAACAGGGACCAAACCTGGTGAGAGGGTAAAGATTTCATTATTAATATAAAATTATAAAAAAATAATTTCATTTACCCTGACTTTCCTCCAAAGGTTTGAAAAAAAAGGAACAAATCACGTGACATACTGACATGCATCAAAAGGTTGGATTGATCACCATCAAAATGATAGTACAAAGTAACCCACGAATGACTAATCAAAGAGTGCAGAGATTTGAAATCTCGAGATGCGAGTCAACAAAGCTGAGGTTTTGTTCAGATATATTTGAAAGGCTTTGTTGACTCTGTGTTCGGCGGTCCTTCCATGTATACAGTTCAGATCTAGAAAATAGATAGCAAATGGAAAAGGAGGAGAGGCGTTTGAAGAAAATGGAGAAGGTGGAGATGATTCCCGCCAATGATCGCACCCTCGCCATCTTCCTTGCCAATAATCGCTAGTAAGCTCTTTCCTCACCGTCGATCCAACAGCTTTGAAGGACACCGATCTAAGTTCTGTCCATCTTTCTCTCTTTCCTCCTCTGTATTTCCATGTGGAGTTGTTGAACGGGGAAGAAGGAAGAAGCCCGAAAAAAAAAAAAAAAAAAAAAAAAAAAAGCCCTAACCCCGGTTTCTACGCCTGACCAGACCGGTTGTACGGCCGGTTCGCCGGTTTCTGGTCCGGTCCGGTCCGGGTTTAATAACCATGACCAAGACACATTTATTTATTGAGGAGCCGGCTTTCCTGTGTTTCCTTTATACCTGCCATCTTTTTCTATCAAACTGTAAGATTTTAGTGTATAAAAAAAAACTATTCACTTTTTTTTTTTTTTTTTTTTGAAAAAAAAAATAGCATTCACTATCTAAGTGTTTTTTACCCGTGGGTATCTGAAATAATTTTTTTAAATCATGAAGTATTTTTTTTTTTATTATCATTTAGTATCTTGAAATATCTTTTTAGCATCAGTCACTACCCAAAATATTTTTTCAAAATTCTAAAATAATTTTTCAAGAAGTATTTTTTCAGTACCAATCAATATCCTAAAGTATCTTTTTAATACCAGTCATTATTCTGAAATATTTTTTCAAGATCATAAAATAATTTTTCAAGATCATGAAGTATTTTTTAATACCAGTTCGTATCTTGAAGTATCCTTTTAGTATTGGTCATTACGCTAAAATTTTTTCAAAATCATGAAGTATTTTTTCAGTATTAGTCAAGATCTCGAGTATATTTTTAGTACCATTCAGTACCCTAAAATATTTTTCAAGGGAATAGGATATTTTCACTACCAATTTTGATCACTACTAATGTCACTACCATTTTTTTCATAGTTAGATCAAAATCTCAATAGGAGCAAGAAATGATAAAGGTAGATGAGATTCTGATCTAACTGTGAAAAAAATGGTAGTGACATTGGTAATGAAAATATCATATCCATTTTTCAAGATCCTAAACTATCTTAAAAATTTTAGTATCTTAAACAAATATTTCAAGGTATCTGATTGTTATTAAAAAAAATACTCACTATTTATAAAAAAAAAAAAAAAAAAAAAAAAAATTGAACAATGTGTATTTTGCATCCAAATGGTACAGCTTGATAATAAAAAAAATAAAAAAAAAAGGATAGTAATAGAGCATAAGGGAAAAGGAGGAAAGCCATGTCCATTTATTTATTTTGTGAGATCTACATAATTTAAATACAATTTTAACAGTCTAGATTTAAGATTTTCAACTAATGATTTTTTGTTGGGCAAAAAAAAAAAAAAAAAAAACTAATCATCTTTTAATGCAAAAATAATTTTTTTGAAAAGCTAATAGTTAAGAAATTGTTTTTATTTTAGATTTTGTACAAGTTAAATTTTTTTTTTTTGAAAAAAAAATCATTCTAAACCATTCAAATTAAACATGAACCATGCGCAATAATAAAGAGTTCTTAATGCTCATTATTGTGAGGAGTACTGAAACTGGTTCCCCTAAATAAAGGGGTGTGTGTAAAATTAACTTCTTTAGTCTAATTTAGGTTAAAGTACACTTTTGGTTTTTTAAATTTACAAAATATATTTTTGGGTAAAGGAGCAATTTTACACATGTAATTTGGCTCGAGGTGAGCGCCAAGACCACGTAAAATTTTCTTGACAAAAAATATACATGTAATTTTATTTTGGAGCACCCAAGATCTACGTTAGTTAGTTGACCGTTAACTTGGATGGACGCCGACGTGACGCCGATTTGGACCGACACGCCGATGTGGGCGATGACATGGAATAAAAAATCGAAAAACTTGAAAAAAAAAATTTTTAGAAAAAAAATTAGGAAAAAATTCAAATAATTAGAAATAATTCAAATAATTAACAATTTTTTTTAACTTTAAAGCTATTTAAATATACATTTTTTTCAAAAAAATAATTATCTACATAATAATTATTTTGAATGCTTCATATATAATGATTTATTATTTTTGAAAAAAATGTATAATTAAATAGCTTTAAAGTTAAAAAAATTGTTAAATTTTGTGATAGAATTAATAAAGTTTAAAATTTTGCGGTCGGTCCCCACCATCGCAGAACCGATCAGGCTGCGCTAATAACCCCAAATGACGGTAGGGTGGCTTGATTTGGGGCTCACTAGCGGGGGTATTTTAATTTTTTCCTAATTTTTTGAATTTATTGTTTATTTTTTTAATTTTTTTTCCTAATTTTTTGAATTTTTTAAATTTTTTCGAATTTTTATTCCACGTCATCGCCCACGTCATCGTCCACGTCAACGTGTCGGTCAAATCGCCGCCACGTTGCGTTCCATCCAAGTTAATGGTCAACTAACGGCGTAGTGTCTTTGGGCGACTCCAAAATGAAATTACATGTGTATTTTTTGTCCGAAAATTTTACGTGGTGTCGAAAGCGCTCCCTGAGCCAAATTACATGTGTAAAATTACTTCTTTACCCTATATTTTTGGTCTTATAATTCTAACACTACTAATGTTACTAACTAAAAAGTTAACGTAACAACTTAAGTAATGGCTGTGAAACTGATAAAGGATATTTAAATTATAATTTTTCAATATAATATAGCGTAATTGTTTGTGCATACCTACCTCGTGAAGAGAGAAGAAAGAACAAATTTATATGTAACCCGTCCACTGATGAGATTTTTACTGTACACTGATTGTAGGGCAGCCATAGATTTATGAGTAGGGGATGTGATGAAGGAAGATGAATTCTTGTCTTGAATTTTGATTTTTAGTAATGATATCTATTATTTATTTTAAAAAAATACCTCTTTAGTTTACTCTCTCAAATATTAAATTCAATTTAATCAATTTTAATTTAAATTCAAATTTATTTTCAGATTTTCTTTAATTTCAAACATTTTATAATTTGCTAGCTACTTCTTGATTGATTCATATGTGTTGTCCACATCATCAATATGGTCTTTTTTTTTTTGCTGATTTTTTTCAATTGTTCCTCTTTCGTAAAAAATTTGATATTTTGATATACTTCAAATTCAAACGAGATTCACAACTCAAAAAATTCAAATACAATTAAGATTTTGATTTGATTACAATTATAATTCCAAACTTTCACGGCAACTTTCAATCTCGTTACTTATTATATTATTATGTTTATTATATTTATAATTTATTACACTATCTATTAAAATTTTACTATAATTCTTATAATTTTAATTTTAATAAATTTGCAATTATTAAGTTTAAGAAAAAGTATGTACATTCTAACCGTTTCCAATGTATTCGAATCATTCCATTTTTATTTTTTATTTTTAACCATTCTGTTCTATCTATAAGTTTTTTGTTTTTAACTAAATCACACATTTCAATAAAAAGTAATTAATTCAATGATTATGAAGTAAATTTTTTATTTTGCCCTCATTTATGAATGTGTATCTTTCAGGTCTTTCTTCTCTCTCTATTTTTATTAGTACAATTAATATTGATAAAATTGTCACAATCTCATTTATTACTTGAAAATGTACTTATAAATAGAACCAACTTTTTTTGTCAAAATGAATTTATAAATAAGACTAAAGTGCGATTTTAGCATTCGCAAAGTACGTCACGCAAGGCAAGACAAAACTCATCTCATATATTTATTTCGTATACCGTAAATTACGTTGTAAAAGTATCTTCTACCGCTAATCCAAACAGACACTTTATTTGGTTTAATTCGATTTTGGGAAGAGGATATTCTCCTCATCTTTTTTCTCATTTTCTCTCATAAGTTCATCTGGGCCATTGATTGAAAAGAGAAGAGAGATATTAAAGTAGTATTTGTAATTGATTGGATAGATATGATTTGGAGATAATGAGGGATAATGAGAAAAGGATTAGGGGAGAAACCCAACCCTCGATTTTGATGACCAAAAAAATTGATTTCATTCCTTTTTTTTTTTTTTTTTCCATTTTGGTCAATCTGTTCTGTACATTGACACGGATGCTTGTTTTGGGAATTCCTCAAATCGTAGTTTCAAAAGCCCTTTTTCATAAATCAAGACAAAACTCATCTCACATACTTATTTCAGTCAATCATAAAAATACTGTTGAAAAGCTAAAACAAACATGTGCAAATTTTTTCCATTTCTCTGGCAAAATGAAATACATCAGTAGTGTATCTCCTTTATTGTATTTCATTTTTTCTCTTTATTTTGACACAAACTTCATTTTTGTTCTTCTTTAATTTGAATTCAAAATTTAATTCTATTTATTGTTTATTGTAACTGTGCCTTCTACTTCCCGCTCCTTGTGGTTTTATTTTTTGTTTCATAATTTTTTTTTGTTTCTTTTTATTTTATTCACTTTATTTAATATTTATTCATTTGTTTGACATGTACTTCAAAATCTATTTTATTTCCTTCATTTCATTTATTGCGCTATTAATGAGTTTTGTTTTGTTCCGCGTATAGCCTCAATTTTCATCCTCTCATTTTTTTCCCCTTCCATACTCAGAATTATTTTTACCTTTTTCTAATCAGAATGTTATCTCCACCTTCTGATCAAGAAATGAATGATTCTGATTAATATTTTCTAAAAAATTATTATAGTATTTTTTTTAATTTAATTTTTTTAAAATTTTGTTTGTATTATTGTCTACATCAGATTTTAACAATTTATATTCATTTATTTATGTTTAAAATAATAATTTTATAAAATACAGAATTTGAACCATCTATATTTTTAGTGTGAGGTGGAGATAAGATTCTTCATTTATGCTAATCGGAGAGGTTAGTACACATTTTGACAGGATAGCTTGAAATTTTCAGTCAACTGCGTCATGTTGATTATTCATGTCATATATATTATGTTTGTTTTCTTCTTCTGAATATAAATTTTGTTTCTCATGACAAAGTGTTAAAAATTTTTGACCTGTTTGGGAATTGTATTATTGCGGTACAGTTTATCTTTTCTATTAGTTTGATATTTATGCATTGGTATTGAGCACGAGCTTCTACAATGACTGCACAATTTGGATGTGGGATCAAACTAGTTTGCCCTAATTTTGGGCATGAAATCGTATAATAATCTCTTAATTTACTCATTGAAACATTCTAATCTATAATCTGACATGTTCCTTTATAAGTAGGACATGGAAAATGCGTACCCTCACGGGAAAAGCACCAAAATAATTTTTTTTTTTTAAAAAAAATTTACCTAATTAAAGCATATTGGAAACATTTTACCAAAGTAATACAATGGGTGATGTAAGGACAGGTCATGCCACCGACATTTAATTTTTTTTTTTTTTTTTTAAATATATGGAATCAGACCCACACCACTTAGTGGCATGAAACAAGTTCACACCATTGGGTGGCGTGAACCTTTTTCACGAAAGTGTCGGTGGCATGAACCCCTTTCACGCCACTAATGGTGTGAGCATTAGTCTGGTAAAAAGTTTCTAATGTGCTTTAATTAGGTTTTTTTTTAAAAAAAAAAAAATTTATTTTGGTGCTTTTCCCTACCCTCACTCTAATGTCTTAGTAGTGACATTATTGACAAATGGGAAGCGAAACGTGTTGAAGCCCAATCTGATCATCCACACAGAGGTTTGAACTTTGGCTCTTTCTTTGTCATTTTCATTTGTTATTGAAGCAAGCATATGCACATATTTACAAGTGCTACCCCAAAAAAATTATCATCAATGTTGCGTAGTAGCAGTGTGTTAACTTCCAAATGTTCTTTTCAACCCTCTTTTGTTCTTACATTGATTCAATGATCAAATTTAGTTCTCTTGCGACTACATCGCTGTCTCACCAAATTTCGTTCGCTTCATTTATTTTTTTTCATTTTACTTTTTTTAATTGCTAACCTTATTGCTCTTCAAACTACCATTGGCTCTGAAGTGAAACTATTAGAGGTTATTGGGTCAGGTATTTTTATTCAGTTGCTGGAGGAGCATTTGAGACAAATTGAAATCTCGGTCCATACGGAAAACCAGGATGACGAGAACAAAAGGAGAGAAAAAGTGAGTTAGAATGTTAATAACCCTCCCCGGGTTAATGCCATAGGCTCTGCTCGAATTGATGATGGAAGTCCTATTGCTCGGGCTCGAGTGCTTGAGGTCCAGGGGCCAGGTCCCAGACAACAAAGCCAACGTGCTGAGGACAATCAGATACAAGAGTTCAAAACCAGGATATGGCACCTCGAGCGCAAAAGGCCCTTAGCACATATAAGAGGAAGTACAATAGGTGGCAGCACAACAATAGCCCGTTTGAAAAGTGGAGCTTAATTACCAAGAGGGGATGAATTGGGGATTATAAAATTCTTTTCTAAGTCCTTTGTTTATGGATACTGAAACAGAGTAGAACAGAGTATGAAAGAAGAAGTAAGACACACAAGATTTATACTGGTTCAGTCCAACCTCTTGACCTATATCCAGTCCCTAGACACTCTGAGATTTCACTATATCAATTGATTACACACTCTGTAACTCAAGAGTAATTCTCTCACTAGAACTTACTCCCCCTTACAAGTTGCAATCAATAACCCAATCTCCAAGTCCCCAGACTTGAGATACTCACAATAAATGATTTACAATCAATAAACTCTCTCTAATAGTAGATAAAAATGAACACTGAAGAACAATGTATCAAAAAATACTTTACAAGTGAAAACTGAAAGAGTAGTTGATAATCTTGAATGTAATTCGTTTTTAGCAGATTGGTTGTTGAGAAGAATTGAATGCAGCTCTATTTATACAAAGAGAGCATTAAATGACCGTTGTAATCTTTGATATGATCGTTGCCTTCATTAAGCAAGGATTAGGTTAAGCTTTGGTCTTCTTCTCTCTCTAGTTTTTGGTTAATCCAGTTCCACAGATGTTTGTGCTTGACTTCTTGACTTTTAATCTGTTGGAAGAGCAGTTACTGAATGTGGAAAAGAAACATTAATCCCTTTGCAACGTGTGGAGAATGATTGTCCAAAAGGATGCAAGTTTTCTGAACTTTGCATTTAATGTGCTGACATCACTTTTTAGTTTTGTTCAAATCTTCATTTAAAATCCTGTAAATCATCTGAAACTCACTAACAAAGTGATTAAACATAGCTAGGAATATTAGTGAATGATGATAGGAAGTATTAAGATCAAACAAGAAGGTTTCACAAATTCGTCAGGTTTGAGTTTCAAACTCTGCAACACAAACTCGAGTTTGTTCATCAAAACTGAAGTTTGTCACTGTGCAGTGTGCACTAATAGCAAAACTCGAGTTTCCTTCTTCCAGAGAGGAACGTCACGATTTGATCTTTGGACCATATTTTTGAATGGAACTCAAAACTTGAGTTTCCATTTCCAAACTTGAGTTTTGGACTCTTGACATGTAAAATGAGTTTTAGTCAAAAACTTCAAAACTGGAGTTTTCAAAGTAAACTTGAGTTTTCAAAAACACTAAAATGAGCAAAGCTCTCGGCTTGGCCAAAACTCGAGTTTTCATTTAAGTATGAAAACCTTGAGAAATTTATGCCAAGTCAAAACTGGAGTTTTCAAAAACTGGGTAAAACTTGAAAACACCATGCCAAGTGTAAACTCGAGTTTCCAAACCAAAACTCGAGTTTTCTCAAAACTTTGGAAAACTTAGAAAAATCATGGCAAATTGAAAACTGGAGTTTCCATATCAAAATTGGAGTTTTCATAGGTTCAAAAAGTTGAAGACTCTCTGTATGACCAAAACTCAAGTTTCCAAATGAAAACTGGAGTTTTGTCTCTTTCAGGAAATATTGAAGAGTTTCTGTATGATGCAAACTCGAGTTTGCAAGTCAAAACTCAAGTTTGTCTCAAGATGAAAAACTTGGAGTGCTCTCTGTAAGACCAAAACTCGAGTTTCCTATGAAAACTGGAGTTTTGCTTAGTTCATTAAAATTGAGTCACTCTCTATCAAGACAAAACTCGAGTTTCACCAAAGAAGATTTGAAAGATGTAGTCCCAGGTCATGAAGATGGTTTGGTAGTTACGAGAACCCTGGTAAATTGCCAGGTTAAGAGGATTTTCATAAATGCTGGAAGCTCTGCAAACATTATCCTTTGGGATGATTTCAAAAGGGTGAACCTTGATCAAGAGGATTTGAAGCCGTGTAAGACGACCCTCATAGGCTTTAATGGCGAACATACTCCTCCTAATGGGTATATCGATCTCATATTAATGTTGGGAACAAAGGAAGCGTTCCAGTCAGAATGAGTAAGGTTCATCATTGCCGATTTCCCATCTACGTATAACATAATCTTGGGGAGGCGATCTATTCACAACTGGGATATGTTGTTTTCCATCAAGCATTAGAAGTTGAAGATGGTAAGTAACAAGAATAAAGTTTTTACTATTAATTGAGATCAGAAAGAATCTCGGCAATGTTACTTTGAAAGAGTCAAAGAAGGTGAAGGCGGACCTTCTTCTCCACCCCAGGTTCGCAAAAGAGTTAGGAGTGCGAGTAAGGGTAAAGAGAGTAAGCGGAGTAAACCAGTGAATATGGTGGAGTTAGACATGCAGGAAGAAATTGAGATTCTAAGACCAGAGCCAGGGGCGAGTTGGAGAATTTTTGTGTTGGGTGATGAGCCTGGGCGAGTCACGAAAGTGGGCAAAATATTGAACTCGAATGTTAGAATCAGGTTAGAAAAGTTCTTGAAAAATAACCAGGATGTATTTGCCTGGAAGTCGTCGGATATACTTAGAATTGATCCTAAGTTCTATTGTCACAAATTGACAATTCATCTGGGATCAGCTCCAGTGGCACAAAAGAAGAGGAAACTCGGCCAAGAAAGGAGGCTGGCCTTAGAAGAGCATGTGAAAGAACTGTTGGATGCCGGATTCATACGAGAGATACAGTATACCACTTGGTTATCCAATGTGGTTATGGTGAAGAAACAAAATGGAGAATGGAGAGTGTGTATGGATTAGACGTATCTGAATAAATTATGTCCTAAGGATTCGTATATGATGCCTAGTATTGATCAGTTGGTTGACAACTCATCCGGTTTCCAATTGCTCTCTTTCATGGACGCATATTCTAGGTATAATCAAATAGCCATGTACCTAAAGGACAAAGAGAAGACAGCTTTCATCATTGAGAAGGCTAACTACTATTACAATGTGATGCCATTTGGCTTGAAGAATGCGCGGGCTACCTAACAGAGGATGATGAATAGAGAGTTCGAAGACCAGCTCAACAAGAACATAAAATTTTATATTGATGATATGATCGTCAAGTCGACTGACCCCGCAAGTCATGTTGGGGATCTAGATCAAACATTTGAGAAGCTAAGAGCTTGTCGAATCCGGTTAAATCTGGCCAAATGCACTTTGGAGTCTCGTCTGGCAAGTTTTTACGATTCCTGTTAACAAATAGGGGGATGAAGCTAATTTGGATAAATGCAAAGGTGTGCTAGATTTGAAGGCCCCCCAAAAACAAGAAAGAAGTTCAGCAGTTGATAGGGAGATTGGCTGCATTGACAAGATTTTTGCCAAGTTGACAGAAAATGCTCTTCCCTTTTTCAAGTTACTAAAGAAGGAGGCTTAAATAGGGTGGAACCCAGAATGTGAAGCCGCATTCGAAAAAATAAAGACATGTCTAGTCGCCATGTCGGTGCTGTTTAAGCCAGACCTGGGTGAAGTACTGATTTGTAACTGTCTGTGGGAGAAGAAGCGCTCAGTGCAGTTTTGGTCAGGGAAACAGATAGTCGCCAAGTACCAGTTTATTTCATAAGCTGGGCTCTCCAAGGTTTGGAGTTGAAGTATTAGAAGCTTGAAAAAATGGCATTCGTCTTACTCACCACGGTGAGGAGACTTTGGCCTTACTTTTAAGGACATCAAATCGTAGTCAGAACTAGTCAACCAATTCAACAAGTGCCCCATAAGTTGGATTTGGCTAGAAGGATGGTTAACTGGGCCATCGAATTGTTCGAGTTTGATATCACCTATGAAGCTTGGCACGTTATTAAGTTGCAAGTATTGGTTGATTTTGTCATGGACTAGTAAAGCGGAATTCGGAGATGTGGACACATGGAAAGTGTATATTGATGGCTCGTCAAATGTTAAAGGAAGTGGAGCTGGAGTCATTGTTGAGAGCCCAAAAGGTGTGTAAATTGAGCATTCTCTCTAGTTGAATTTTTTGACGTCAAATAATGAAGCAAAGTATGAAGCGCTGCTAGTCAGGTTAATGCCAGCAAAGGAACATGGAGCTACAAAAGTTAGAGTTTCAACCTATTCTTAATTTGTTGCAGCACAAATAGAAGGGACATACCAAGCCAAAGGTCCTTTTTCTGGTGAAGTACTTGAGTAAGGTGAAAGAAGCCATGTCCGACTTTGAAGAAGTGACCGTTACCTATATTCCTAAAGGAGAAAACACAAGGGCCAATATTTTGTCTAAATTGGAAAGCACAGAGAGCCCAGGTAACCACAGAACCGTGATTCAACAAATTTTGTCAGAGCTGAGTTGTGTCATGGTGATCTTAGCAACTAACGGCTGGAGAAGATCGATCATAGACTACTTGGAGAAAGGAGTCTTCCCAATGATTCAATTGAAGCAAAGAAAATGGTATGGGAAACAGCCATGCACACGATTATGGAAGATCGGTTATACTGTAAGGGCTTGCACTCTCCAATGTTGAAGTGTTTGAACTCAGAAGAGGCCGAATATGTTTTGGCTGAGATTCATGAAGGAATCAATGGCCAATATATGGGTGCTAAGGCCTTGGCTAGGAAAGCTCTACGGGCAAGCTACTATTGGCCAATAATGGAGGCAGACTCAAGGGACCACGTTAAAAAATGTTGCAGCTATTAGAAACATGCCAAAATAATCTGGTCTCCGCTTGCCGAATTGAAATCTATCTCGGCTCCCTGGCCCTTTTACAAATGGGGCATGGATTTGCTAAGACCATTTAAAGCGGCTCTAGGAGAGTTACGATGGCTCATTGTAGCTGTTGATTAGTTTACTAGTAGATAGAGGCTAAACCAGTAGCAACAATTACCTCAGCTCGTGCACAAAGGTTCTTCGAAAGGAGTATAATTTCCAGGTTTGGAATCCTATTTGAGGTAGTGACAGATAATGGAACCCATTTTATCGACAAGGGGTTCCTAGAAATGATGTCCAGGTTCCAAATCAAGCATCTCTTTGCTTCGGTGGAACATCCTCAATCAAATGGGCAAGCCGAAGCAGCAAATAAAATCATTGTTGATGGATTAAGGAAGCGAATAGAGAAGGCAGAGTTCAGATGGGTTGAGTAGTTGTACCTTGTCTTGTGGGGTTACCGGACCAATATTCAAACGTCAACCAGGGAGACTCCATTCAAATTAACTCATGGATATGAGGCTATGAACTTGGTTGAGATAGGTTAGCCATTATGGAGGAGAATGCAAGCTCTTCAAGAGCGAGAAGAGGAGAACAATGAAGCTTTGGCGGTAGAGTTGGATTTGATAGACGAAGTCAAAGCCACAACATACTACCGTGATATGGCCACGAAACAACTCATTGCGGCTAAATATAATATAAGAGTAAGGCCTCGGTCATTTTAAAAAGGTAACTTGGTGCTTCGAAGAGCCGACGTCAGGAATAAAAATGCCAGAGATGGAAAGCTCGTTGCAAACTGGGAAGGCCCCTACCAGGTTAAAGAAAAGCCTGATAAGGGAGCCTATGTCTTAGAGACGCTAGAGAAGAAGTTAATTAAAAGAACATGGAACGCAGATAAATTGAAAGTATATCACAGTTAAATCCAAGCTCCGTGTTAAGTGTGTTTTGCTTGCAGTTTAATTTTCCTTTCCAGAATTGTTTAAAGTTGATTATGTCGGCAAGTTCATTTGATTAAGTTTATTTTCAAATAAATGAAGAAATTCTCAGTTGAGAATCGTGTTTCAAATTGTTCGAATTGTGCCAGTCGTGAATGAATGAATAAAGCTTGGGTAGTTAAACCCAGTTTCAGATAAAGTATGAATGAATGAACGACTGAAGCCAAGATAGTTGAACCCGGTTTCAGATAAAGTGAAGGTGCAATAATATGCCTTTGCAGTTGTGATGCATCAAAGTGTTATTCTAGGGTAATGAGGTAAATCATCATGCTAACCCTGATCAGGTAGAAATGTTTAAAATTTTGGTTAAAAAAATGAATTTGAACATGTGACTTATTGCCCTGACTCCGAACTAAATTCTGGTTGAATGAGCCGGAATATAATGTGACGAATTAATTAAAATCTTCACAAATATGATACCTGGTTTTAATACCGGACGAACATCTAAGCGGACTCTGTTTAAATATTTTTTGACTTTGGCCTAGTCATTGAATAGAACTATGAGCATATGTTTGAGTTCATATAATTAACTTGTTGAAACAAAGATAAAGCTCAAAAGTAGACCTGGGATGATCAAGGAATGAGTAAATCTTCATTGATATTCGAGTTAACCGAGTACAATGAGGATGAGTGCAGGAAAATAAATTGGGAAAATATGCTACAAAAGGAAAAAGCGAGCTAAAGAACCTTAAACAAAAATTTACAAATGAAATCGGCACCCCGGCTCTTCAGTCGCGAGGGGCTTCCGTATCTGGTTGAACCTCAGGCCTAGGTTGAACCCCAGTCTCCGAGCAAACCTTAGCTTCTAGTTGAACCTCTCCTCTAGCATGGTCAGAGATGTTGACCTCTTTACCTCCGTTCTCATCTTGATCGAGCGGGATCAATTTCCCGTTGTCAATATAAGCCTGGTAGTGCATGCTAAAGGTGTTCAACTCAAGGCCGAGCTTCAAAACTCGAATTTGATCTAAGGTGTTATTAAAGGAATCCACCGCATCATTCTCTAACGCGCCTACATACTCAGTGACCTTGACGTTAGCTGCTTCAAGCGCAAGCTCATTTCCTTTAGCCTGACTTCAAGCTCATCATGCATCGTCTGAACCACTTTTAGCGCTTGCACATCAGACGTATGAGTTTTGTGAAGATGAAGGACATCCAAGTTTGCCTTTTCAAGCTCTTCCTTAGTCATCAGAAGCTCTTCATAAGTCTTCTCCTTCTTCGCCTTAGCCACGTGAAGTTGCTCAAGAGCCAAGTTTTTCTCTTTGAGAGCCAGGTTTTTCTCTTCGTCAGCTTTCCCCTTTTGTTCAAGAGCTTCGGCTTTCTCTGCTTTGACCCGTTTTAGCTCGTAAAAAGATCTAGAATATTTTTTTTCACCGAATCCAAAAGCTAGGCTAGTCCTGAGGCCTTCAAGGCATTTAGCTTCGATTTCCAAAAGCTCCGGCAACTCAATATCAAAAAAAGCCCTGGCTCGTAAAAATGCCTGAGGGCACAAACAAGGATGTTGAGCTCATCTGTTACCCCGTTGGCCCAGACGATCTCACGGGGGTACTTGGACGGTGGAGGAGGAGGAGGAGGAGGAGGAAGAGCCTATGTAACTGGAGGAGGAGAAAGCGGAGGGACTTCCTGAGTTGAGGCTTCAACAACAGTGGCTGAAGCGTCTTGGGATCCTTGGGCTGGGGTGTCATGGCCGGGTTTAGACTTCTTGGTTGGGGCTTCTTTGACGCTTGTCCGGATTCTAGCATTCCCAGATTTAGGAGCTGGTCATTTCTTGACCTTCTCCACACCTGAAGCCGCCTTGTTGCATTTCAGCAAGGAAACATAAGCAGGTTGCTTCCTTATCCATGGAGCTACAGGTCAAGAAAACAAAGGTTACTTAGTAATCTAGAAGAAAACAAAAAATACACAATGCAAAACATAAAGAGAAAGTCGTACTCACTGCCGAGTCCAGCTCGGCCCGAGACTGGGAAATGAGTGAAGCTGCAGTAACGGGGCCCTGGTCTTTGACATGGAAACTAGGGAATCTACAGAGCTGACGTCCAAATCCAGTAATTCGTGAGATTCAAAACGGTAGGTGGAAGAAGGCAAGTCATGATGAACATTCTGTATTTAATCACTACTCATTGGCTCATACTCGTTCCATTACCTAACAATAAAAAACTGGAGCTGAGTCTTAAACGAGCAAGTCAAAGGAAGTGAGAGGGAGACTCAAACTGGGATCATCTTGCTCTATTTTTGAAACTAGAAAACAAAGGTAAGTTTTAAGCTTCCTTTCCTTTTTGGTTCCATGATAAACCCACACAAGCTTCTGAATAGTAGCCATAGGAAGTGATGGGAAACCTTACTGATAGATTATGTATACGTTGTTGCATCTGTGTTGGTGTCTCAATGTTAATATTATATACACTCCCTCTAGTCCTTATTATGAGGCACCAACTAACAAGTTTATTTGGTCCTTTTTATAAGACACTTGCTTGTTCCCAATGAGCATTAATTATTTGCTTCCATGTCTGCCCATAATTAATGAGGGTAGTGTGAGAGTAATAATTAATATAATTAATATAATATTAGTGTAACTTTATTGTTTAGTTTTTATTGGTTTGTAAGAAAGGTTAGTTGGTGCCTTATAATAAGGACCAAAGGGAGTGTATATATATATATATTGTAATATCCTGAATTTTGGGCCTAGAAACTTGAGAATAAGCCTAAAGTATTCATGCACCCTGGTCATTTTATTTATTTTATAAAGAAATAATCCTCACATTCTTTGCTTCCAATGGGTGAGTTCTAGCAAAGAAGGAGAGGGTCCAGCCAAGTTCCAATACCTAGAGAAAGAAGCCGAAACACCGATTAAAGCTTCGAATTCAGGTAAACCCCGAAACTAGCTTCTGAAGTTTGAAGATTAGGGTTTCGTCCATCTGACTAGGACATGAAGTTATGGTCTGATTTTTACATTTTTTAGGGTTTAATGAGTTTAAAACGAGATTTTTTATGGGTTTAGGTCAAGGTTAAGATTTACAAACCCGAAAACCGAAAGAAACAACTGGCTGCCAACTTCAAGATTTCTGGGCAGTGAAGCTTCATCGGTATTTTTAAAATATTAAATGAGGTCTTTTTTATTTGAAATTTTAGAGGCTTAAAGTAGACTTCCTGAACTTCATTTTGATATAAGCTTTTATACCTTTTCGTTTATTCTACTAGGAGAAATTATTTTTTTGAAAATTTCTCAGGAAGCTGAGATACTTTTCTGACCAGCCAGCGAATTTTGGACTATGTGATAAAATATAAACCATTTTGGACTTTGGAAGTGTTTTTACTATAAACTAGACATCCTAAGGGTTCATTTTCCACTGATTTCGTGTCAATTGAATTTTTCTGGAATTAATTAAAAATGTTTGAAGTTGAACAAAGGTCACTGGAATTTCCAGGATAAGGCTCGGATTTCTCAACAATGAAAGGGGTATTTATGGAAATACTAAAAATAAGGTATATTGATGCTGTCTAGGGTAAAGACATATCCGAAGAGGCTATCAGGCATCATAAAAAATTGTGAGTCAGTGAGCAACCAACAAGTAGTAATTGTTTACTCACGTACTTTACATATGGTTGTTGTATATTTGTTTGCCATGTTTGTATTTGCCAAATATGAACAAAGAACAGTTGGGGTTCAAGTCCCTAACTTCTTTGTGGTTCCTAGCATTAAGGATTTTCCAGGGCTGGCCTTAGTTCAGGCAGCTCAACGGCTTATGATTCCGGGGCTTGCCTTGGTAAGGTAGCTCGACGACTTGTTGGTATTGTGTTTATGATTCTGAATGCATATTTGTATGTTGCCAAGTTGACTGTGATTTTCATGATTATGGTTGCATTCATACACTGCATATATATAGTACTTGAGTTTAACAGTTACTCTGGGGTTCACTTTTGAACTTTAGACCGATCTATAGTACAGGTAATCAACTCTGAGCTGTTAAGTCCTTTTGGAGAGGTAAGGGCATACGATGAAGGACTGAAGAATAGGGGATGCCCTATTATATTTTGTACCTCTATTTTGGGATAACTATATATATATATATATATATATATATTTACTGTTCAATATTTTATTTAGGATGACTGTACCCTTAACCCTACGGGGACTACTTACTTTTTGGTTATCATACTTTTACTAGTATTTTGTACTTGTCAAAACCGATAAAATGCTCTGTTGCGCACACTCTGATGTATGTTAAAAAGGAATAAGCAAGCATGAAAAGGTAATAGATAAAAGAAATCCCTCTAACTTACCACCTAAAAGGGCGAGGCCGGAAGGGGTGTAATATATATACACACACACATATACATACATACATATACATATATACATACATACATACATACATACATACATACATACGTACATACATACATACATACATATACACAAATATATGTATATATACATATATGTGTATATGTAGATATATACATACATAGTTAGTTACTATATGTGTATATGTAAATATACATATGTATAAAAATAAAGGAAAAGAAGTACAAAATGAATATAAAATGGAATATAAAAATAATCAAGTATTAAAAAAATGACGAAATAAGGGACAAATTATTTAAAAATGTAGAAACAATAGATAAATTTGGAGAATTATTAAGTATATTTAATAACGCTATTTGAAACTAGGAAATTAAATATGATGAAAAGTAGAAATGAAAATTCAGAGTCAGATTCAGAAGATGAGATAGAAAAATTTATGAGTCAAAATGAAACAAATTTAGAAATAAATAAAGCAAGAATTACAAAATTTAAGAATAATAGATGGAAATCAAATTAATATGCAATCAGCCCAGTCAGGAGTAGAACAAGAAAGACGACGACGACAACAACAACAACAACAAGAAACATAATCTAGAAATCATTTAGATACAACTAAAATACGAAGAAGAGCAAGAGATCAAGAAATAAGAAGACAGAGAAATTTAGTAAGAGAAGATTTAAGTAATATTTCAAGAGCAGTTTTTTAGATTAGTTCAAAAAAAATCTAAAACATATGGAAAAGAATTTATACCACCTCCACTAGAACAATATGAGACTAGACAAATTCCAAATTCAGGAATATGGCTAGATTTAGACTGTAATTTAGATAATGAAAAAAGAATAGAAGAATGGCAAAAATCCCAATTAATAGCATTAATAAATAGAAAAATTGAACCCGAAGTCAGTAAATATGATAATTCTGAGCTCTAATATTCAATGTCTTCTTGATAATAGAAGCAAGTTTTATAGGAAATGTATTACATTGGTGGGAAGGAAGAACATTAGAATTTAGAATGGAAGTTAGAAGATTAGAAGAGAGCTGACTTATGAAAGAAGAGAAATTTTATATGCGGCAATATTATCAAAATATGAAAATGTTTTAAAAAATGAATTTGTAGGAATAAATGTAGCAAACATAGAATATACACAAGTTCTAAAAGCAATAAGATATTTACACGAAATGGAAATTTGTAGTTTAGAACCAACACATATAAATCAATATGTTTGTGAATATAAAAAATATTATTATGAAGCAAAAATAATAGAACCTGAAAAAACAAAAATTTTATTTAGATATGTTTTATGGAAAATTACCTAGATTAATTTCAGAAAATTTAGTAGAAGAATACACAACACATGGAAAGCGAAAATAATCCAAATTTTGTAAGTATAATAGATACAATGGGAAGAAGAGAAGAATGTTTAAGAAAATACTTATCGAAAGATGTAAAGAAGCATGAAGAAATATTAAATATTATAAATTAAACTTATTAATGGTAAATTATTTAGAATTAGAAAAACTACATAAATGGGGATGTAATCAATATAAATGGTTATCGAAGAATAAGAAGAAAAGAAAAATATATAAATTTAAGAAATATCCAAAAAAGAAGTTTTTTAGAAAGTATAATCCTAAAAATAAAAGAAAATTTAAGTCACATAAATATTTTAAAAGAAGAAAAATAATAAGAATAATAAAAATAAGAAACCATATAAATTTAGAGGTTATAATTGTGGAGATCTATGACATATAGCAACAAACTGTGATAAACCGAAATCTAAGAAGAAAATGAATATCTTAGAAAAAGCCGAAGAATTAGAATTAGAACCCTTAGACATAGATTTAATGGAATTTGAAGAACCCATAGAAAATGAATTAGAAATATATAAATTAACATATGAATATGAAAAGAAGAAATAGAAGAAGAATCGAAAGTTCAGAAGATGAAGAAGATATAGAAAAAGAATATATAGATCAAGAAAAAAATTATATAAACATGATGAATGCAGAAGAAGTAGAGAATAATGAAATTATTAATAACCAAGAATTTCAGGAGAAGAAAACATGGATAAATCAATGATAGGATTATACCTAAAATATGGATAAATCAATCTTACTATATCATAATTTACACAATGTAAGATTACAACCAGGATCTAGAAGCATCGGTGTAAGTGTGTAAAGCAATGATAGGATTAGTATTTACAAACAAACATAAAATTTATAATAAAAATAAAGAAAAAATAACAATAGATAAATATTTTATGCCTGTAATAAAAGAAATTAGAACCGACCCAAAACAAATTACTATACCGAAATGTTAAAATTTGAATTAGATAATACTATAAATTACTATGAAAATATTCCAAGAAGAATGATAGCTAATAATATTTAAGGACAAAGATCTTTAAGAATAAATACATCAGAAAATCCAACATTAAACATAAATATAAATCCAAGAAGAAGCATAGAATATAATAGACCATCCTCTACTAGAAGAATTAATAGAACTCTAAGTCTTAGAACAATAGATACATCACAAGAAGTTATGGATAATTTTAACTGAAGAAATTTATTAGCGAAAGACCAATAAGCTCAAGTTTAAGAGAAATTAGACCCCAAGATGAAAATTATATAAAACTAGAAGTAAAATCAGATACATCATGGAAAGAAATTATAGGAAAAATAAATGAACATATATAACAAAGTGAAATAGACATAGGATTTAAAGAATATAATCTAATAATAGAAGGAAACCAAACAAAATCTAATGTAGTATTGAGATTTAATAATAGAGATACAATTAATTTAAACCTATTAGTAAAAGAAAATTTAGGATTTAATTATAAGATAATATTAGGAAAAGACTTTTTAGAATTAGTAAAACCATATAGAATCCAAGATACAAGAATAATGATAAACTTAAATCATCAATTATAATACCAAAATTATCATGATTTATGAAGATATAAGTATTGAATGGGATGAAAATAGAAATAAAATGGTAATTATATATAAAAGATATAATCAAACAATGGAAATAGATGAAACCACGTTAGTACCACATGTAGACATAAATTTAATAAGAATATTAATAAATAAATTAAAAGAAAAAATCCAAAAGTATAAAAGAGTATTAACACCTAGAAATCTTATTCATCACCCAGATTATTATGATCATATTAGAATGAGAATAAATGAATTTAAAATTGTAAAATATCACTTGAAAAAGAAATTAGAATTACTATCTAGGATATGACAAAAAACAAAATGATTATACGAAATGGAAGAATAAGCAATGGGAGATTAGTAGTAGATACATACTATGGGAATGAAGATAGTCATAAAAATAGGAGAATCTGAAAAAATATTAATGAGAAGAATAGTAAGAAAAGTAACTAAAGTAAATGAAAGATTAAGAAAAATAATAAAAGACATGGGATATCCAAATATATATAATCAAGAAATTGAAGATATCGGATTACTTATAAATGATAATGATCTATTAATAATGCACTTTAAAAGAACTCGGAAATATTGTCTATAATATGAATAATTTTATGTTCCATAATAGACAAAGAATACATATAATTAGATGAGAAGAAATTCATAGTGATGGAAAAATTATAAGAAGAGAAAGACTTTATAATAAAAGAAAAAAGTACCAAATGTAGAAATAAGTCATATAAGAAGATTAATAAAACAAATAGAAAATCAAATTAGACAACAGCAAGAAAGATTAGAAACACAAAATTTAGACCCTTCAACAAAATGGAGAATAAATGTATATATTTATAAAGAAAAAGTGAAAACGAAGATATTTAAAAAGAAATTGGAAATTTTATCAAGAGTATGAGTGAAAGACCATTATATTATATATTGATAAAATTTAATTATGAGAAATACAAAGCTAGAAAATATCATGCTTTAGTAGATATAGGAGCAAATCTAACAATAGCAAAATATAATGTGTTACCACCAGAAATGTGGAAAAGAAAAAGTAGAATTATTAGAATCGAATCGCGAGGAAGAGAAATACATATGTTAGAATTAGAAGCAAAAAATGTAATGGTAAAGATAGGAAATTATGAATTAAAAATTCAAGAATTAAATCAATATAATGAACCTCTATGTGATATAATATTATGATTGGACTTTTTAGAAAAATATTATCATTTTACTTTTATAGAAAAAGCTTTAGTGTTAACAACACCCCGTAAACATCAAGTTATAGGAGTGAGAATAACAAGCCCATATAAAAGAAAAATGAAAAATTTCAAAAGAAAAAACATAAAGAAGAAGTACAATTCTTACAAAATAATGAACCAATAAAAATACAACATATGTTAGCAACATTAACAATTAGAGGAAAAAAATTTATAGAACAGAGAATATTAGAAATTTTAGTGAAAATCCTTTAATACATTGGGAAAAATATAAACCAATGGCAAAAATAGAACCGAAAGATTATAGTAAAGAGATAAAGCGTAAACCTTATCCTTGGACGGTGAGGATAAATAAGAATTTGTAATGCATATAAATGAAATGAAAAAAATATAATTTAATAAGAGAAAGTAGATCGGAATATTTTTCACCAAACAATGATTGTTAAAAAAACTTAGTGAAGAGAGAAGAGGAAAAAGTAGAATGGTTATAAATTATAAAAAGTTAAATAGTGTAGCTATTAGAAACAGATATCCAATACCCAAAATGGAATTATTATTTAACCTTATAAGAGGAAAGAAAATATTTAGTAAATTTGATTGTAAATCAGGATTTTTTCAAGTAAAATTAGAAGAAGATAGTAAAAAAATATACAAATTTTCGATTTCCGAGGGTTTGTATGAATGGAATGTATTACCTATGAGATATCATAATAGTCACAAGTATATTTCAAGAATGTGTATCCAAATTGTTATTACCTATTAGAGATTTTTCTTTGTAATATATATAGATGACATATTAATATTTTCGATAATGAAGAAGAACATGAAAAACATTTAAATCGGTTTGTAGATTTAATTGAAGAAATTTTTTTAAATATATCACCTAAGAAATCTATATTAAGAAAACAAGAAATACCTTTTCTAGGCCAGATAATAACCACAAATGGAATAGAATTACAAGATCATATAAGTAAAAAAGTTTTAGAATTTGGTAGAACAACAAAGGAAAAAGATTTACAAGCTTTTTTAGGATTAATTAATGAAGTAAGAAATTATGTTCCGAATTTTGCAAAATTAACATAAAAAATTTCTAAATTAGCAAGAGAAAAAACTGAATGGAAATGTAATAATGAAACAATTAAAGAAAATTTGTCAAAAATTACCAAAATTAACAATACCTTTACAAAAAGATGTAAAATGGATAATTTATACTTGATGCCTCGACCGTATTGGGGTGCAAAAGACTATATCATGAAAATGAAAAAGGAGAAGAAATTATAACTAGATATGCAAGTGGAAAATTCTTAGAAACACAATGGACATATCATTCAAATTGGAAAGAATTACTAGCAATAGTAAAAGCAAGTAGAAAAATTTGAATTATTTATAATAAATACACAATTTATAATTAGGACTAACAATACACAAGTAAAATCTTGTCTTGATAAAGGAATAAAAACCGAAAAATTGGCAAATAAAATGCTATTTAAATGGTAAGGAGATTTGGCTTATTATGATTATGTTATTGAATATGTGCCAGGAAAGAATAATCTTACTGCAGATTTTATGAGCAGATGGAATCTAACGCAGGATCCAGTTCAGGAATGAATTCTAATCAAACTTGTAATGGGTGTCAGACAGCTTTAGCAAATTTAAACATTCTAAAAATGAATGTTAGTCGTTAAATAGTCAGTGCAGTTCATCCATACAAAGTCTTCTAAGTAATATTGCTCATTTAAATCAGTAACTAGAAACTCTGTTCAGAAGAATGGAGAAGTTGGAGCACATGGAAAAAAAATGTAAATACGGCTGAATCAGTAGTACAAACTGACATGGAATTAAGCCCTTTAAATGAGTCATATACTCAAATTGGGTCATCTACCCAAACTCAGGTAAATAGAAATGTGTCATTTACCCAAGAAAATGTTATTTGGCCTATTGCCCAAACACTTCAAACTATAACCCCTTTTTAATGAAATTATTAAAGCCCAAATGCAAGAAGAAGCCGGAAGAAAAGAAAAAGGAAAATCCATTGAAGCCTCAACTCACAACCTCGAATTACCAAAAGCAATTCATTTGATACTTATTCTAAATTTCAATTCTTCAGAACCCTTTTTAGAAAAACTGGAAACATGAAAATATCTGATCCACATGTTAAATATGCCTCCCATTTTGCTTTTAATAAGATTGTAGCCTACCCAAGAACTTCGCCAGATTTAATAAGAATCTTGTACCAATATGGGATGTTACATGCCATTTATTTACCCAATAACCCTGATCCTAAAAAAGTTAAAGAATTGCCAGCAGCCTTGCAAGAAGCAATCAAAATATATGTTGGAGTTGTAACACAACACAGTGTATATATCAAATTTTATTCAACAGTTGCAAAAATTACACCAAAGAAGTTTTATCCTCCAATTACTCTAATTAAGCTTGGAACAACAAGAAAGCCCATAGAGATAAAAGCAGAGATGAAAGAAGACATTAAAGATGACGAGGAATTTCAAAACAAGATGTCTAATATTAGAGCTCAAAATTATCATATTATTTTTCAAGAAATGACCAGAGTGATTAAAAATGAGAAGCAATGGGTATATTATTGCAGAATGACAACAATTATTGCAGCATTTGGAAAGACTTCGCATGATTAGCCACTGTTCGTACAATGGTATGACAGGTTGAGAAATAACAAAATGGAAAATTCGGGGGAAAAAAAAAGAAAAAGATATGTAATCTACTGGCATAGTACTCAAATAACAAGTGTAAAAATTGTGAAGAAAGAGAAAAAGTCATGCAAGATATTGAAGATCCAGATATAGATCTTAGTGTCCTTTAAAGATTCGAAGACAAGGAAAGGAGCTTGCCGAAACCGACAAAGTGCTAACAGGCTAATGTAGAAAGCAAAAGAGTACAAGAATAGCTATGCAACGTGTTTGGAAGAAGTTTTGCCGACAATGCAAAAAGTTGTAAAAAAAAGTACAAGTACAAAAAGACAAAAAGACAAAGGCATCTTGCTTTTGCAAATTTGTATCTTATACATGCATCCTTTACTTTAAGTTTTAGGCATGTTATTACTTTGCTTTAAGTCATAGGCTTGTCATAGGTGTTATGAATATGTTCTGTAAATATTCCCTTACGTGTAAAATTTTTATGTCAGATTAGAATAAGGAGCAGTTGGGATGTTGACTGTCTATATAAAGCCATGTAACTTTGCATTCGAAGACACACCGAGTTCGATGTTAGTTCTCTATGTGTTTTGATGATAACTGACAATTGTAAACACAAGTAGAATCTTATGATTTCAGTTTAGTTTATGCATTTTTAAACTCCTTTTTGAATTTGCACTGATGTAATCCTGCATATTATGAATGAATGAATTTTGGAGTTTCAATTTGTCTAACTGCTTATTTGCTTCTGTTGCCTATATCTGATATTTAATCTTGTGTCTAAATGTGCTAATTGATTAATAATGAAAAAAAAATTCAAAAAGAATTAAGTATTTTGAAGCTTAAATTTTGTCAAATGCAAATCCATTTCAAAATGCAGAATCTGTCAAACTCTCTGAATTTTTAGTTTACAAGTGTTGTCATCATCAAAAAGGGGAGAATGTTAGTTCTCTATGTGTTTTGATGAAAACTGACAATTGTAAACACAAGTTGAAGTTTGTCTTTGGTAAGTTTGAAAAAATTAGTGTCAAAGACAAACTCGAGTTTTGAACTTGATATATAGTAGCTCAATTTTAATAAACTAAGAAAACTCCAGTTTGCGTAGGCAAACTCGAGTTTCTGACATACAGAGAGCACTCTAAGTTTTCACAATGAGACAAACTCGAGTTTTGGTTTACAAACTCGAGATTGCACCATACAGAGACTCTATAATATTTTCTAAAGTAAGCAAAACTCCATTTTTCATTTGGAACTCGAGTTTTGGGCATACAGAGAGCCTCCAATGTTTTAAACCAAAGAAAACTCCAGTTTTGATATGAAAACTCCAGTTTGCACTTAGCCAAGTATTTTCAAGTTTTCCAAAGTTTTGAGAAAACTCGAGTTTGAATTTGGAAACTCGAGTTTAGGCTTGACAGATAGCTTTCACGTTTTACACACTTTGAGAAAACTCCAATTTTCACCTGGGATAGATTTCCAAAGGTTTTCAACTTTAAATGAAAATCAAGTTTTGGATTTGGAAACTCGAGTTAAGGTCAAGCCGAGAGCGTTGCTCATTTCAATGATTTGAAAACTCAAGTTTACATTTGGAAACTCCAGTTTTGAGCTTTTGGACTTAAACATGTTTTCACTATAAAAGTCCAAAACTTGAGTTTGTCATTAATCAACTCGAGTTTTGCTCTATACTTCAAAATGTGCTTTTAAACTCAAAATGCGACATTCCTCTCTGGACGAAGGAAACTCAAGTTTGTTTGGGAAACTCGAGTTTAGCTCATGAGCATAGTTACAAACTCTAGTTTGGATAAACAAACTCGAGTTTGCGTCGCTGAGTTTGAAAATCAATTTACTCGAATTTGTGAAATCTTTCCGTTTGATCTTAATACTTCTTATCATCACTCATTACTATTTCCAGACATGTTTAATCAGTTTGCTAATGAGTTTCAGATAGTTTAGAGAATATTAAATGAAGATTTGAGCAAAAGCAAAAAGTGATGTCAGCACATTAAATGCA
This sequence comes from Acacia acuminata, assembly GCA_019022655.1. NCBI lineage: Eukaryota > Viridiplantae > Streptophyta > Magnoliopsida > Fabales > Fabaceae > Acacia > Acacia acuminata. The sequence goes on from JAFJYI010000223.1 coordinate 1,191,692, forward strand.
AAGTTCAGAAAACTTGCATCCTTTTAGACAATCATTCTACACACGTTGCAAAGGAATTAATGTTTCTTTTTCACATCTAGTAGCTGCTCTTCCAACGGATTAAAAGTCAAGAGTCAAGCATAAACATCTGTGCAACTGGATTAACCAAAGAGTAGAGAGAGAAGAAGACCTAAGCTCATCCTAATCCTTCCTGAATGTCTCCAACGGTTACATTAAGGATTTCAATAGTCATTTGATGCTCTCTTAGTATATATAGAGCTGCATTCGATTCTTCTCAACAATCAATCTGCTGAAAACAAATTGCATTCAAGTTTACAAACTACTCATTCAGTTTTCACTTATAAAGTATCTTTTGATACATTGATCTTCAGTGTTTATCCTTATCTACTCTTAGAGAGAGTTCATTTATTGTAAGAATCTCAAGTCTAGGGACTTAGAGATTGGGATATTGATTGCAACTTATAAGGGGGAGTAAGTTCTACTGAGAGAATTACTATCGAGTTACAGAGTGTGTAATCAATTGAGATAGTGAAATCCCAGAGTATCTGGGGACTAGACTAGGTCAAGAGTTTGGACTGAACCAGTATAAACTCTTTTGTGTCTTGCTTTCCTCTCTTATATTCTGCTCACCTCTGTTTTAGTGTTCGAAAACAGAGCAACTAGAAAAGAATCTTAAAATCCCCAATTCACCCCCCTTCTTGGTGATTAAGCTCCACTTTCATTCGAAACATCACTCACATTACTAGTTTGCTCTCTTGTACACACTTTCCTAAGAAATAAAATTCCAGTAGTTTAATCATTTCCTTCTTTGAAGCATACTTCAAATATTTGTGGAACAAGTTTAAGGTATGAGCCTTTAATTTTCTAAGGGGATCAAATTAGGGAGTAATATTATCAATAGTTCGTTAGTTATGGTTCTGTAAGACACACATGGTTATGTGCTCAAATAAAGCTAAGGTTTGGTTATGATCATATAAAAAGCCATAAAATTAAGTTTTAGTTATGCCTCTAGTAGGAAACGAAGGAAGGCTGTACTGAATGTGGTCTAAAGGAGGAAGGTCTGAGAGATTTGTACTCTATATAAAAGAATTCTTGTATGAAAGAGGACAGGTATCCTTCCATGACTCAGATCATGTTTGGTTAACCCCTGAAGCTTGATGGTTGGTTATAGTATCTCATACCCATATCTTCTCTATATTTGAGCATATAGCTTGGCTGCTCGCTTACCATTACTTGATTTTCTGGTCTTCCAACTATTGTTCTTACTTGGAAAATACTAGTCCTCTTTTTTGCCATATCTTGTTTAACAAATAAATTTCCTATTAAACTCTAGATAATAATTCCAATCTTCATTTAAATACATTCATTGCTAAATTTCTTTGTTGCCAAAATTCATAAGCTTCTTGTATCTCTTCTCTTGCTTGGTTTGCTACTAGTGGATTATAAGGTTCTTGTGCTTCCATATATCTATTATCTGCTGCTAATATTATTGCATATTCTAGTTTATCAACATCTCTTATAAGTTTAATCATTAATTTGTATAAACTTTTATCTTGGTACTTTTATTTTATAGTTTCTTGCAACATATGTAAGTGTTGGGTTTTGATTCATACTCTATAGAGTAATTCCAATTTTTCTTTCAAGTGATATTTTATAGTTTTACATTAATTTAATCTCCTCATGTTTTGATCAAAATACATTGGATGATTAATAAAATTTTCAGTTGTTAATCTTGACTTATATATTTTAATTATTGATTTTAATTTCTTTACTAGTATTCTTATTAAATTTACATCTGCATCTAGTACTAATGTGGTTTCCTCTATTTCTCTTTCTATGTCTTGTCTTTTATATATAAATACTATTTTATTTCTATTTTCATCTCATTCAATAGTTATATCCTCATAAATCATCATAATTTTGGTATTATAATTGTTTGATGATTTAAGTTTATCATTATTCTTGTATCTTGGATTCTATATGGTTTTACTAATTCTAAAAAATCTTTGCCTAATATTTTTTTGTAATTAAATCCTAAATTTTATTTTATAATAGGTTTAAATTAATTGTATCTCTATTATTAAATCTTAATACTACGTTAGATTTTGTTTGGTTTCCTTCTAATATTAGATTAAATCTATGTCTATTTCACTTTGTTCTATATGTTCATCTATTCTTCCTATAATTTCTTTCCATGATGTATCTGATTTTACTTCTAGTTTTATATAATTTTCATCTTGGTTGTAATCTTATATTGTGTAAATTATGATATACTAAGATTGATTTATCCATGTTTTCTTCTCGCTCTACTAATTGCAAAATTTGTATTTAAAGTAAATTTTAATTTCGATATATTAAATTTCTTACTATCATTCCTAAAATACTATCTTCTACATTACTAATTATTCTTCCATCTCTTATTAATAATTCTAATGGTGAATCTATTCCACTTTTAAAATAAGCTTTTACCATGACTTGTATTCTGCAATATATATTTCGATATTTCATCTTTAAAAGGTATTTTTGATATTTCATGCTCTATTAAAGCTTTGCTTATTAAAGGTATTCTTAATACTCCTTCTATTAAGGTTGATTCTATTGGATATTTCTTTTCTAATACTACGCATTGTGATCTCTCTTTTTTCTTATTTTTTAATATTTTACTTACTTTATCTAAGAATTTTTCATTTTTTATGTTATTAACTGTCATATTTAAGTGTTTTTATTTTATTTTATCATATTGTTCTTTATTAAATGTTATTCTTCTTTCTCTTGAGCTTTCTTCAGTATTTATATATTCTTCATATTCTGAAATTCTTGGTTATTAATAATTTCATTATTTTCTACTTCTTCTACATTCATCATGTTTATATAATTTTTTTCTTGATCTATATATTCTTTTTCTATATCTTCTTCATTGACCTTTCGATTCTTTGTTTCATATTCATATGTTAATTTATATATTTCTAATTCATTTTCTATGGGTTCTTCAAATTCCATTAAATCTATATCGAGGGTTCTAATTCTAATTCTTCGCTTTTTTCTAAAATATTCATTTTCTTCTTTGATTTTGGTTTATCGGTTTGTTGCTATATGTCCTAGATCTCCACAATTATAACATCTACATTTATATGGTTTCTTATTTTTATTATTCTTATTATTTTTTCTTCTTTTAAAATATTTATGTGGCTTAAATTTTCTTTTATTTTTAGGATTATACTTTCTAAAAAACTTCCTTTTTTTTTAATATTTCTTAAATTTATATATTTTTCTTTTCTTCCTATTCTTCGATAACCATTTATGTTGATTACATCCCCGAGTTATGTGGTTTTTCTAATTCTGAACAATTTACCATTAATTTGTTTAATTTGTAATATTTAATATTTCTCCATGCCTCTTTACATCTTTCGATAAGTATTTTCTTAAAAATTCTTCTCTTCTTCCCATTGTATCTATTATACTTACAAAATTTTGGATTATTTTCACTTTCCATGTGTTGAGTATATTCTTCTACTAAATTTTCTGAAATTAATCTAGGTAATTTTCTATAAAACATATCTAAATAAAATTTTTGTTTTTTCAAGTTCTACTATTTTTGCTTCATAATAATATTTTTTATATTCACAAACATATTGATTTATATGTGTTGGTTCTAAACTACAAATTTCCATTTCGTGTAAATATCTTATTGCTTTTAGAACTTGTGTATATTCTATGCTTGCTACACTTATTCCTACAAATTCATTTTTAATTTTTTTTTCATATTTTGATAATATTTCCGCATATAAAATTTCTCTTCTTTCATAAGAAGTCTCTTCTAATCTTCTAACTTCCATTCTAAATTCTAATGTTTTTCCTTCCCACCAATGAAATACATTTCCTATAAAATTTGCTTCTATTATCATATTTCTGACTTCGGGTTCAATTTTTTATTTATTAATGCTATTAATTGGGATTTTCGTCATTCTTCTATTCTTTTTTCATTATCTAAATTACAGTCTAAATCTAGCCATATTCCTGAGTTTGGAATTTGTCTAGTTTCATATTGTTCTAGTGGAGGTGGTATAACAAAATTGATGTGTTGCTTTTGTCGCGAAAGCAATCAATTAAACTAGGTCCTACTTAATTATGCAGTTTAGGGTCAACCTAGGTCATTCTCCCAAGGAGCAATCTATTGGTTTTTCTTTAGATTGAGTTTATGTGATGAAAAATGCAATGAAATGAAACTAAGCTAACTAAATGCAAGATGAAAATGACTCTAAAACCTATATGAGAATGGAACTAATCTAGATGCAGATGCAAATTTGGGGGGTTTTTGTTATGAGAGAATAATTAAAATCCTAAGAAAAGAAATTAACTAACCATTAAGAAAATCAAATAAGAAAAGACACAAAAGGTTTACTTCGGGTATGGTGAAGGGAACAACTCGGGATTTACATGGAGTTAACTTTCTTAGCCTAAATCAATTAGACCAAAGGGAGATTAACGAAATATAGGAATTAATGAATTTAATTGCCTAATCAAAATATGGGAAACCCTCAAGTTCAATAAACACTTATTCCACGAGAAAACTCATAGTGAAATAAGCGGTGGCTAATTAAACTCATTAAAAACTAATAACATTTAATTTCAAAATAATTTTGGAATCTTGTTTACAATTATCCAATTGAACAACTAGACAATTTGTCAACCTAATTCAACAATTAAGATGATAACCCAAATTGACAATTCAATTAATAACGAAAACTCAATTATTAATTCAATTGACAATCCAAGGGTTGCAAACAAAAATCCAACAATTGTCTCAAGCATAAAAACTTCAAATTATCAATCTATCCAATAAAAATATGTTTACAATCTAAAACTAGATTGTTCTCAATTAACATAACTTAAAATCTTTTAAAACTAAATTATCTCAAGTCTTGAATTAAAAAGATAAAAAGAACAACACTCCCTTATGGTCTTCAAGTGTAAGCTTCTAGGCTCTAGCTTCTTCCATGTTCCTCCTAAATTATCCCCCAACAAGCTTAAGCTTCCATGAACATCTCCTCTTCAATCTCCTCGTAAGTAGTCACAGCCATCAAAAGAGTTTCTGAAGTATTTGTTGATGGGTTAAGTGATTGGCCGTGGGACCCGTATGGAGAGATGATGATATTTAAATGATACCAAGAGTCCAATACGGATATTGCAGTGAATGACGATATGATAGATGAATGAACAGGTGAGTTGCTAGACCTCTGTTCCTGTGCGTCTCTACAGCTCTGTCTTTTTTCCGTGCGTGTTTTTGGCTCTCCAAGAGAGCGTGCCTTCATGTTGGCAGCTGCTAGGTTAATTAATGGAAAAGAAGAGAGGGCTTTTAGGGTACCAACTTGAGCCCATTAAAATATAAGAAGCCCAATCAAATTCCACCATTAGATTTCTTTTTAGCTTCCCTGTAAAAATTCTGCATCATAGGATATTCTAATATGATAAAATTGTGATCTATCATATATTTAGAAATATTATTCAATCACAAGATATTAATCAGAATATTAATAATTTAAGCCAAATAATCTTATAATTAATTCTGATTTATATTATTTCCTAAAATTGGCTAACAATCCAAATATTATCTAACAATTTCAAATTAACCTAAAATAATCTCCAAAATAAATGAATAAGGTGAGATAAAATATATAAAATTAGGGTTTATCAAGGTGGTATAAATTCTTTTCCATATGTTTTAGGTTTTTTATAACTAATATCAAAAAGCGCACTTGAAATATTACTTAAATCTTCTCTTACTAAATTTCTTTTTTCTTATTTCTTGACCTCTTGCTCTTCTTTGTATTTCTGCTTTATCTAAATGATTTCTAGATGATGTTTCTTGTTGTTGTTGTTGTTTTTTCTTTCTTGTTCTACTCTTGAGTGGGCTAATTGCATATTAATTTGATTTCCATCTATTATTCTTAAAATTTGTAATTCTTGCATTATTTCTTCTAAATTTGTTTCATTTTGACTCATAAATTTTTCTATCTCATCATCTGAATATGAATTTTCATTTATACTTTTCATCATATTTAATTCCCTAATTTCAGCGTTATTAAATACACTTAATAATTCTCCAAATTTATCTCTTGTTTTTACATTTTTTTAAAAAATCATTTATCTCTTATTTTGACATTTTTTAATACCTGATTATTTTTATATTCATTTTGTACTTCTTTTCCTTTATTTTTTTAAAATTGTTCTAATTTTCTTAATCCATCTATAATATCTATTTTATTTTTATTGACAGTTTCATATATTGTAAATAAATTATTATTAATTATATTTTGACCTTTCTTAATTTCTTCTATTATTATTCTAGTTTATTCTACATTTATATTTAAATTTTGGTTTTTTATATTTAGTACAGTAGTATCTAAATTTTCCCATTCATATAAAGATCTCATCATATTTATTTGAGGATTATTATTTATTGGTTCTAATTTTTCATATATTCCTAAAGCCTTTTTTATTCCTTTAATATCATTTTTTACTTCCTTTAAATCTTTTTTATTTTGTCTAATTTCATTTTTTATTTCATATATTTTTTGTTCTAATGGTTTTGCTAATTCTCTTAATCTATATTTCTGATTTTTAATATCTTCTTTCTCTAAAATTTCTCTAGTTTCTTCGGTAATTGTTTTATTATTTCTTCTAAATTAAATACTTGTAATAAATCTTCTATATTTAAATTTATATAACTTCCTAATTGTTTCATTAAATACATATTATTCCAATTCATCGATTACATGTATATTCTCCTTGCCTCCTAATATAAAAGGTGTAAAATTACAAGTTTCTATTTCTTTTTCTTGCAATAAATAAGAACTATCAGGTAACTTTTCATATTCTATTTCATACATTCTAGGTTCTAACTTTTTAATTATATTCATATTACAACTATGCTTGTAAAAATATTAAACACACAATAAGATTTCTATTAAACACACAAAATAAGATTTCTCTTTCTCATGAAGCAGATCGGTTATTACTGCAACATCAGAGGATACTTGAGAGAATCTTCAAACAACAATATATAAAATGCAATAAAGTAAACACAATAAGGTAAACTTTAACAATATCAACAGTAAAGGGATCAAAATTTGGTTTCATATTATCATTAATCCCATACATATACATACATATATATGTATATAGACATATACACATATAGTAACTAACTATGTATGTATATATATACATATACGTGTATATGTATATATACATATATATACATATGTGTATATATATGTATGTATATATATGTGAAGGCTTGGTTTAATATGCCTATATTTATAAAAGTTTAAGCGCACAGGCATCGAAATAATTTGGACGACTTAATTGCAGAATAAGAACTTTCTTAAAATAACTTGGTTTGAAAACATGAGGATAAATTTTTCACAATCCAGATATATCCCATACGGGGATCTTAATACAATAATCAAATGATAAATGATAATTATAGTCCAACTACTCATATTATCACAAAATATCCCTTCGAAGTATCCTTTTAGCTGCGTCTTTCCTCTTGAACCCGATCCACTACCTGTTTCTTTCATGAAATCTGGAGTTCAAATGAATGAACCCCAAGGGTAATAGTTAATTTCATATGCAGATATGAAATATAAACAACAGTACAACACATGTTAAGCATAGAATAATTCACAGTAAACAAGTCACATCGTAACCGTAGTTATCGGCCAAGGACCACAGCCCTTTAGGACATGCAGCCCTATGAGACACGCAGCCTCAATCCATAGCTAGGATACACACATGCAAATTATCTAGCAACCATGATCAGTCATACATGAATACATATATACAAGCTAATAAGATAACAGTTACCCACCTCAAACTTGATTCCTTAATCCGGTCAACATTGTTGGGATCAGTAGAGGTGTCAAGGTATGCCTATAAACGTTTATAATCGTCATTAGTCACTTCTGGCATCGCAATATACCCTACTACGTGACTTAATAATAATACCCATTTTTAATAAATAATAATATTATTTATTATTATTTATTCTCCTTCCTAATAATAATAATAATATTTATTCATTGTTATTATTATTATTTTCTTTGCAACTGTTTCTCCGGGTTAAGGAGTTTTTAAGTTGAGGGGTTCTGGGTTGGAGGTGTTGGGATGGCGTTGTTGAGATCTAGGATAGGGTGCTAAGATCTGAGGTAGTGTTGCTGGGATAGGGTGCTGGGATCTGAGGTAGTGTTGCTGGGATAGGGTGCTAAGATCCGAGGTAGTGTTGTGGGGATGGGGTGCTGAAGTTCGGGGTAGTGTTGCTGGGATGGGGTGCTAAGGTCCGGGGTAGTGTTGCTGGGATGGGATGATGAGGTTCACGCTAATATTGTTGGATGAAGTGCTGAGGTCCAGGGTAGTGTTACTGGGATGGGTTGCTGAGGTCCGGGGTAATGTTGCTGGGATGGGGTGCCGAGGTCCGGGGTAGTGTTGCTGGGATGAGGTGCTGAGGTCCGAGGTAGTGTTGCTAGGATAGGGTACTGTGGTCCGGGGTAGTGTTACTAGGATGGGTGCCGTGGTCTGGGGTAGTGTTACTGGGATGGGTTGCTGAGGTTTGGGGTAGTGTTGCTAAGACGGGGTGCTGAGGTCTAGGGTAGTGTTCTTTGGGATGGGGTCTTTGTCAATCTTTGAAAAATCATAACTCCCGATCTACACGTCCGTTTTGGCTGTTCTTTTACTCGTTCTAAACCTTATTGAGTCTACTACTTATTTGTATAAATTTTATGTAAAATCTCAATAATGGCTAATCTGTTTCATTATATATATATATATACGACCAACTTCCTAGCTTCATATAGACATTAAGCTTGGGTTCCAATATGCTAAAACTTCCTCTGTTTAAACTCCTAAAAATAGAGTCCTATAAGCAGCAACTAAACCATGAAAGCAAGGTTGAATGATTACCTCTTGCAAAGTTCAAACTTCCTTGTTATCACTGCTTCCCAAACGCCACACAACCCCTGTTTTCTGGAGCAAGAACATAGCAACCAATGCTTGAACTTTCTCTTTCTCTCCTTGCTCGCCTTCTATCAAACTCTCTTTCTCTCTCTCTTTCTTGTTTTCTTTCTTTTGGTGAAGGTACTGGATCTAAACGAGAACCAATGAACTATATATAAGGACCCAAGGGTCCCGTCTAAATGAAGAAAAATGGTGATAATTAAGAGGCATGGGGGGTCTGTTACCGTAAGCGTATGATCCGCTGGAAAAATATGGCATCTCTAGTTTTTGCGTGAACCAAGAGTGGGATAATCATGATCACTGATTTACTGACTGTATTCAGCGTCTCTTACATGATTAGGCCGAAGTGTGCAAGTAAAGAAAAAGAAAATTGATTTAATGAATATTACCTCTGCTGCTACATTTTGGTGCAAGTCAAATGAGTTGGTTTAATTGTTGGGCCTTGTCTTGTTAAATGTATTAAATAAACTGAGGGAATATGGCTATTATCACGTATTAGGCTAAGGGAGTTGATGAGTTGGGTATTATTGAATAATGAAGAAAAATTGCATGTTGGTGTTATTCCCAAAATTATCTCTTGCAATTATTTCCTTGATTTTATTTTCTAATTATTACCAAGAAATTAATTCTAAACTTCCCAAATAATTATTCTCATAATTATTTTAATCCAAAAATTTATAATTAATCTCCATATATTATTCAAACTTTAAAATTCCAAAATTTGGGATGTTACAATATACATATATATACAGATATATGTGTATATATATGTGTGTGTGTACATATATACATATACATACATACATATATATGGGTTAAATACCATTTTTGCCACAGAAGTATTGGTAAGGGAGCACTCAGCACCCGAAAGTTTTTTTGGTATCATTTTTGCCCCGTAAGTTTACAAAAAGGAGCAAATATGCCCCGGAAGGTTTTTTTAGGAGCAAATTTGCCCTGGAAGTTTTTTTTATGAGCAAATTTACTCTAGAAGTTTACAAAGAGAGCAATGATCTAACGGTCAAGATCAACCGATCGGCAAGATTATAAGTTTTTAAACTTCCGGGGCAAAATGATACCAAAAAAAACTTTCGGGTGCTGAGTGTCCCCTTACCAATACTTCCATGGAAAAATTGATATTTAACCCTATATATATATACATATATGTATATGTATATATATATATATATGGCTGGGCATGAATTATGGAAAACAAAAAGAAAAGAAGCTTGCCGCTCTATATGAATATAAGTGGATGCTCTGATGAATACTAAATAGAGGAGGTTGTTGAAATAGTGTGTGTGTGGGTGGTCAATGATATTTAGAGAACCTAAAACCTTATTGTTCTGAAATATATATTGCTACACAAAATGAAATACACACACATATAGGGAGCTTACTGTCATGTTGTGGAGTGTGTGTGTGTTGGGGGGGTTTTAAAAAAAATAATGGTGCTTGTTGTTAGGAAAATAAATATATAAGCATGTCAAAAGAAAGAGGAAAACTTACAGATATATATATATATATCTTTCACTACACATAGATGAATATATATATATATATATGAGGAAACCAAAATTGCTACTTCTACATACAAGTGAGAATGAGTCAAGTATTAAAACTTGCTATTTAAAATTCAAAAGCTTGTTGTTCTATATATATCTATACACACACGCACATAAGGCATATACGTTAGTTCTCTATGTGTTTTGATGATAACTGACAATTGTAAACACAAGTTGAAGTTTGTCTTTGGTAAGTTGAAAAACTTACTAACAAAGGCAAAATTGAGTTTTGGATTTGACAGAGAGTAGCTCAATTTTCATAAACAAGAGAAAACTCCAGTTTGCGTAGGCAAACTCGAGTTTTCACCTTACAGAGACTCTCCAATATTTTCTAAAGCAAACAAAACTCTAGTTTTCTTTTAGAAACTCGAGTTTTGGGCATACAGAGAGCCTTCAATGTTTTGAGGCAAAGAAAACTCCAGTTTTGATATGGAAACTTCAGTTTTCAATTTGCCATGAGTTTCTAAGGTTTTCAAAGTTTTGAGAAAACTCGAGTATTACTTTTTTTGTTGTTGCCCAAAACAGTCAATTTTATTAATAACCAAATCAATAATTACACCCACTAATGGCTGAAGCCAAATAAACCTCCAAAAAAAAAATCTAACAATTACATCCTAACACACACCTTACCAAAGCAAACCTATACTATAACAACTTATAACTATGTCCAGATTCTATCACTTAGCCAATTCCATCCCTAGTATTCACTCCATTGAAACCTGTACGGTTAGCCTTAGCTAATTCAGAATCCTGAATAAGAATGTTGCTTAAGGAAAATGGAGCAAACTCCAGCCAATCACGTTGGATCATTTTCCTTACCGCTTTTGCTGCTAGCCAATCTGCTGCATTATTTCCGTGCCGAGCCACAAGTGACAACGGCACCCCACCTACTGAATCTAGTAAGCCAAGAACCCCCTGTACCAAGTCCCAGCACTCCCACTCACAGCCAATCAGAGACCTATTCATCAAAGCCTTGTACAACACCTCACAATCAGTCTCAATGATCACCAGTGGCACATCAAAGCTATGCCTTTGCAAAAGAGCTTCCTGCACAGCAAAGCATTCGGCCATAAAAGGAGACCTCGCTTCTACCGACTTGGCCAATCCCCCCACAAAGTCACCTCTAAAATTCTTGCATATCAGCCCAATACCAGCCACTCCCTTATCCATCTTACATGACCCGTCCACATTCACCTTGAAAGAGTTAGCCTTTGGCGCCTTCCATTGCAACTTCCTACTTACATCAGATTGGAATATTTTCCTAGCTGAGCCATCACCTTTAGCTTTAGAATTCCAATACTCCTCAACCTGTAAATTCATAAGCCTCAAAACTTCACTAGCATCTGGTCGTGTCCCGTTGAAAACCCAACTACACCTTTTTTTCCAAATCTACCAACACATGGTGGCAAACAGGGATTTCCCATAACTATCCAGCTTACTCTCACCAGCTAGCATGTCACATAGCCAAAGTTTGCATCTCTTCATAGCCCACTTGCTAAAGCTCAATCCTAGTGGGCAGCCAAACCAGCAAAGTTTGGTCCAAGGGCATAAAAACAAGAGATGCTCAATGGTTTCTACTTCAGCTAAACAAATAGGACAACTAGGATTCGTAGCACACTTACGCTTAAACAGACTCTCCTGTGTAGCCACTGCCCTCGCCCCAAGCCTCCAAAGGAAATGCTGAACCTTGGGGGGTACCACAATCTTCCAGATGCATTTCCATAGAAGTTTAGGGACAGAGAAAGACATACATGGGTCATTTCACTGGGCCTTCACCATATAGCTTTTAGCCACCAGATATCCAGACTTGACCGTGTATCCGCCATCTCTATTCGCCACCCATACTTCTCTATCAGATCGCAAACCACTAGGAATTAGCATCTTGAGAATTAATACCTTGTCCTAGGGAGCAATACGTGACTCAATGGCATTCAGGTCCCACCTGCCATCATTTATGAGAGAGGCAACCTTAACTTGTTCATCCACATCGAGCCATCTCTGCATTCTAATGCACCAGTAGCCAGCCCTTCCACCCACTTATCTTTCCACAAGCTGATAGATCTACCATCCCCAAGCTTCCATCGAAACTCCTTCAATAATAAATCCCTACCCTCCAATAAGCTGCTCCATGCCCAAGAGGTGTGTCTACCCTTCTTGGCTTGGAGAAAACTTGATTTAGGGAAATATATACCCTTAAGCACCTTACACCACAAGTCATTTGGTTTAGTAATTAACCTCCAAGATGTTTTAGCTAAAAGTGCTTTGTTGAAGCATAACAGATCCCTAAAACCCATCCCTCTCTCATTCTTTGGTATTGTCATACTCCTCCAATTCTTCCAATGAATAGAGCCTGAATCGCCATCCTGACCCCACCAAAATTTGGAGACTAGGCTATCAATTTCCATGCAAGCTTTTTTGGGGAAGAGAAAGCAGGACATAGGATATATGGGTATTGAATTGGCAACAGCTTTGATCAGTGCCTCTCTCCCAGCAAAGGACAACAATTTTTGTCACCAACCTTGCAACTTCAGCCCTACCCGGTCGCGAACAAATGCCAAAGCAGCCACCTTAGAACATCCCCAACTCAGCAGTAACCCCAAATACTTCCCTGTCTGTACAGAATGTTGGATGCCTAGACAAGTCGAGACTCTATCTCTAACAGTCGTTGGAGTATTGCTGAGAAATATATAGAGTAAATACCTTATTTGTCCCTGAAAAAAAACGGACCCCATTTTGGTTCCTCAAACAAAGAAAACCCCTTTTTAGTCCTTGAAAAAGATGAATTAGGGTTGATTGGTGAACATTTTGATCCCTCACAAATTTCCAAAAACCCCTTTTTAGTCCATAAAAATGTCCTATTTTAGTCCCTAAGGACGAAAAAGGGGTCCGTGTTTTTTTTAGGGACCAAATAGGGTATTTACTCAAATATATACTAGACTTTTCAAGGTTCACAAGTTGTCCTGAGGCAGCACAATATACCTCTAGAATACGCTTCAAAACTCTACAATTAACTTCCTCCACCATCAAGAAAAGAATAGCATCATCCGTGAAAAAACAGTGGGACAAAACAGGAGCATTCCTGGCCACCTTCATCCCTCTTAAATCCTTGCATTCAATATGCATTGAACCATGAGAGATAGTACTTGACACCAAAATAAACATATAGGGGGATAGAGGGTCCCCTTGTCGCCCCACGCTCAGGTTTGAACTTACTAATTGTACGGCCATCAATTTGCAGATTGAAAGTTCTTTGTTGAAACACATCCCATTATCCACGCACCCACCTCTTTGCAAAATCCCATTTTTAACATCACCGATTCAAGGAAATCCCATTCAATACGGTCGTACGCCTTATTCATATCGATCTTAAGGCAAACTCCCACCATGAACCCGACTTCTTGTGTTTCAACTGGTGAAAAGCTTCATGCGTCAGAAGAATATTATCTTGGATCATTCTCCCCTCAAGGAAAGCTCACTGGTTAGGAGAAATAATTATGCTCATTAATCCCTTCAATCTAGAAGTCATAATTTTAGCTATGATTTTGTAAATCACATTGCAAAATCCAATAGGTCTAAAGTGATGGACCCGTTCTTGTTTATCCACTTTTGGAATCAAAACTATATTGGTTGAATTAATCTGATCCACTCAACTTCCCCAGCAAAGAAACCATGAATCATGCCACATACCTCCCAATACACCTCCTTCCAAGTTGACTGATAAAATAATGCAGAGAAGCCATCAGGGCCCGACGCCTTTATAGCTCCCAGCTGAAATATTCTGCCTCAATCTCTTGATCTATCACTGGAAGCATAAGGTTCAGGTTATCCTCAGCTGTAACCACCTCCTTCACATAGCTCAAAGCCTACAACATAGGTCGGGTACCTCCTGAGGTAAACAAATTCTGATAAAATATGCTAAAAGAATTATTTATTGCTCCCCTCTCTTCTAACCATACACCATTCTCATCTTTCAGCCTCAGAATTTTGTTTCGTTGTCTCCTTTGAATTACACTACTATGAAAAAACTTGGTGTTTCTACCACCATAGTTCGCCACTTGATTCTGGACCTTTGCCACCAATAAGCATCTTCCCTATCCCAGGCTTCCTCCAACTGACGCACAAGATCCGCTGCCTCTTGAACTTTAACACCAGACATATGCCCTGCGTAACAATTGCTGAGTTTAGCTCGTACTTGCTCAATCACCTTCCTAAAGTTAGGAAAAGCAGTTCTGCTCCAGCGTCAAAGACGTTTCCTACATGCCTCTAGTCTTCTGATCAAGTCCTTCAACTTATCATCCATGCTACCACTCACACCATTCCACCCTTCAGCCACTATTTGTAGGAAATCATCATGCTGGACCCAGTCCATCTCAAATATGAATTGCCTTGAAGATTTCTCTTCACAGTACCACCAATCGATTACCATGGCATGGTGATCCGACCCTAACGATTCCACGTTAAAGACCATGGCATGGTCAAACTCGTCACGAAAAGCCACATTTCTGAATGCCCTGTCTAGTCTTTCCCTCACAAAAGCTTCAGGCCTGTTGTTGCACCAAGTAAACTTAGGTCCCTTAAATTCCAGATCAATTAAATTGCAATCCGACACCAACCTCTGGAAATTAATTATCTTCCTCATTGCTCTTGGAGAACCCCCTCCTTTTTAGACTGTGACAACAGGTCGTTAAAGTCACCTACCGCTAGCCAAGAATCCTGATCTCTCACTGCCAAAGACCTCAAGGTATCCCAAACTATCCTTCACTCCCCTTCCTTAGGGGGCCCATAGACAAACGTGACAAATTTAGGTACCTTCAAACTGACATATTCAATCACCACATGAACAATGTTTTTTAACTTAAAAAGGACACTCAAAGACATACTGTCCTTCCACCACACTGCCAAGCCACCAGATAAACCCAATGGCTCCACATATAATTCATGCTGAAAGCCACTCCTTCTCCGCAAATTCATAGCCCTTGCTGATTACATTTTCATTTCCATGAGGAAGATTAAAAAGGGATGAAAATTCTTCACTAAATCCCTCGGCTTCTTGACTGTCAAGGCTCTTCCTAGGCCTTGACAGTTCCAAGCTATGATTTTCATGGTGCCTTGGTGGCTGATAATGGCCAGCCACCAACACCATCAGAAATGACTTTGCTCTTACTGCCTCTCTTTTCCTTAAAAACATATCCAGATTCACCAACAATCATAGCATCTGGAGCTTCCATAACCTCGTCTTGTTCATCATCTAAGGCCACAAAATTCTCTTTGCCCCTCCTGCCCTTAATTTTGTCAATCCTGCGAACTCGTGCCTTGGTCTTACACAGAGTAGTAGCATAGACAGAAATGTCTGCCTCCATCTGAGGAGACGCAAGGTCCAACTTCCTTCTTTTTTGCTCCACAATCCCATCCACAACAATAGCTTTCCGTTTTAAACCCAGACCGCCCAAGCTGTTAATTACCTCTGCCATAACCCAACCATCATACACCACCATGGCCAGAGCTTGCTCTTTCTGCTCAGCCACATCTCTTACGACCTAACTCATAGTCTCTTTCAAACCCGAGAAATTGGAGATCCCATGACTTGTCAATCCAGATTCCTCCTTACGCCTTGTGTTTCTATGTGTTTCATCGAGTGCCTCCTTCTTCATTCTTATTCCATCCGAGCTCCCCATCCTGTCCCCTCCCCCTAGTTCTGACTCTATCCAGCCACTCTTGGGACGCACCATATCAGACGCCTTTAGGCTCACCTCCTCACAAGTATTACTTTGGAAACTCGAGTTTGTGCTTGACAGAAAGTTTTCAAGTTTTACTCAGTTTTTGGAAACTCCAGTTTTGACTTGGCATAAATTTCTCAAGGTTTTCATAGTTAAATGAAAACTCGAGTTTGGTTTTGAAAACTCGAGTTTTGGCCAAGCCGAGAGCTTTGCTCATTTTAGTGTTTTTGAAAACTCAAGTTTACTTTGAAAACTCCAATTTTGAAGTTTTGGACTAAAATTTATTTTACATATCAAGATCCAAAACTCAAGTTTGGAAATGGAAACTCAAGTTTTGAGTTCCATTCAAATATATGTTCCAAAGCTCAAATCGCGACATTCCTCTTTGGATAAAAAAAACTTGAGTTTTGCTATTAGTGCACAGAGACAAACTTCAGTTTTAGTGAACAAACTCAAGTTTGTGTCGTAAAGTTTGAAATTCAAATCTGACGAATTTTTGAAACCTTCTTGTTTGATCTTAATACTTCCTATAATCATTCATTACTATTCCTAACTATGTTTAACCACTTTGTTAGTGAGTTTCAGATGATTTAGAGGTTTTTAATTGAAGGTTAAAAACAAAAGCAAAAGGTGACGTCAAACATTAAATGCAAAGCCCATAAAACTTGCACCCTTTTGGACAATCATTCTACACACGTTGCAAAGGAATTAATGTCTGCTTTCCATATCCAGTAGCTGCTCTTCCAACAGATTAATATTCAAGAAGTCAACCATAAACTTCTGTGCAACTGGATTAAGCAAAGAGTAGAGAGAGAAGAAGACCTAAGATCATCCTAATCCTTCCTGAATGTCTCCAACGATTACATTAAGAATTACAACGGTCATTTAATGCTCTCTTAGTATTTTAGAGGTGCATTCAATTCTTCTCAACAACGAATCTCCTGAAAATGAATTGCATTCAAGTTTACCAACTACTCTTTCAGTTTTCACTTATAAAGTATCTTTTGATACATTGATCTTCATTGTTTATCTTTATCCACTCTTGGAGAGAGTTCATTTATTGTGAGTATCTCAAGTCTAGGGACTTAGAGATTGGGTTATTGATTGCAACTTGTAAGGGGGAGTAAGTTCTAGTGAGAAAATTACTCTTGAGTTACAGAGTGTGTAATCAATTGATATAGTGAAATCCCAGAGTGTCTGGGGAATGGACGTAGGTCAAGTTGTTGGACCAAACTAGTATAAATTCCTTGTGTCCTGCTCTTCTTCACATACTCTGCTTAGCTCTGTTTTTAGTGTTCATAAATAGAGCAATTTGAAAAGAATTTTTGAATCCCCAATTCACCCCCCTCTTGGTGATTTGTTCTACTTTCATTTGGTATCAGAGCAAGGTCTTCTCTAAAGAGCTTAACATCTCGAGAAGGATCATTATGGATGGTATTCTACCTGATGGAGCTTCGATCAACTGACCACCGGGATTCAATGGTGAGCATTATTCATTCTAGAAAGCCAAGTTCAAAGTCTTTGTAATGGCTACATAATATGGTCTCTAGAGAGTGTTTGAGAGAGGAAACTATGATGAAGACCTTTTGTCATTACTTGGGGTCTACAATCAACAATTAGCCAAGGATTGCGTATAGGCAAACCTAGGATCGTTCTCTCTTTTTGAGGAGCTTTTTATTGAATCCTAAGTAATCTAGATGTCATGCAAATGAAATGGAAAACAAGGGGGATTGGGTTTTGTTGGGATTATAACAAGAATTAAAGAGAATGAAAAGAGCGAGATTTAATCAAATTAAAATGGATCAACCCAAAATTGGGATTCCAAGACCTTCCATCATCGAAAAAATAGAATAACTGAACTTATGATTGATTCTAGACAAACCGAAATCTCGCATTTGTCTAAAAACTCCCTCAACTAGACGATCGCCTAGCATATGTTCGAATACATGGTATGCTTTTCGTACGAACGCACAATACTCACATGAACCGATCCGAATTATATCCTTGGGATATCAATCTGGATGTTAGATCTAACATCCAATCTGTATCTAAACTCGAATCCGATTGAAGTACAGAAACAAGTTAGTTACCGATTAAAGCGCAAGTCCTCCGGATGACACCATGGAATCCTCAACTCATGGGTCGATCACGAAACTTAGCCAAGCATGGCTGTATAAAATGAAAATGCAGAAATAAAGATGTTCATCATGACCATGAAGAACATGAACAAGTTCATCATGAACATGAAGAACACAAGGAACAATTAAAGAAAATGAAAGCTTCTATTCCAATGTAAAAATAAATCTCAACAACATAATGAATCCTTACAGAAAGAGATGAAGAATAGAAAATCAAAATAGAATAATTAAAAGAAAAGATTAAGACTTAAGCCATTCCAAGTAGAAGGCAAGAAGTAGAAGAAAGAAATTAGAATGGGAGAGATCTTGGTCTCCAAATGTGTGTTTCCCTTCAGCCTCTTCATCTATTTATAGGAAAATTGGGCATCTCCTTCATCCATTTTCCACCTCCAAAAACGCGTCATTTAAAAACGCGTCATTTGCAAGCTAGATTACACCATGGAAACGGCGGATCTAGACCACGTGGTCTTCATATTAAATGTTGCCCTGAATGTCAGCTTTCCAACCGCGCAAACCGGACCTAATTTGGAGGTCTGTAGCTCCAGTTATGGGTCAAATACCGAACGTCATTCCAGAGTCCAGTGACAGCAGCCTGTTTCGGCTTCCAGGCCCATTTTGGCCCTCTAAACATCTGATTTGGCTTTTGGGCTCTTCATAAGATTTGTAGGGCTTCCTCTTAGATTTCTGAAAATGCAAATTGAAGATCCATTGGACTTCTAGAACTCAAGTTATACCCAAAATACCAAACAGTATTCACGACCCAATTGTAGTAAGAATGTGACTAAAGTCCAGTTTTGAATCCAAACTCAAGATGTGACCAAGATTAATGCAAATAAAGTCTAAAAACTCATTATGAAGATGAAATCACATATTTAGCTAATTGATACATTAAAGCATGACAATGATAGAGTTTTTAGCTTCTTTTTGCATTTAAAATATCATGAATTCAAAGATTATCAAACTACAATCCAATTGCTCTTACAAATGGCCTCAGAGAAGAAAAGCCTGAAAAAGACTATGATGATAATGACAGAAGGAATATCACACTCAATAGTAAAGTTGTTCTCTTACTGCAAAGTGCTCTGAGTCAACAAGAGTATTTACGTAATCCGCACATTAACCTCTGTTAAAGCTATGTGGGATGCACTGGAAATAGCTCATAAAGTAACAACTGGAGTCAAGCAAAATAGAGTCAATACCCTCATGACTGAATATGACCTTCTTCGTATGAAGCCTAGGGAATCCATTAGCGAATTCCAGTTGAGATTCACTCATCTGATCAACCAGCTTGCTGCATTGGGCAAAGAGTATGAGCAACCAGTCCAAGTGAGGAAAATTCTCAATATCCTCAACAAGGAATGGGAAGCCAAAGTTACTGCTATTGAAGAAGCTCGTGGAGAATCAATGGCATCTGTAGCAGCCCTCTTTAGCAGCCTTTCTGAATATGAGGCAAAGCTCAAGTTCAAGAAGAGACTTGATGAAGCCAATGACAAGAGCAAAGGGATTGCTCTCAAAACTGTCAAAGAAGTCAAAGAGTCAGATGATGATGATGAAGATGAAGATGAAAAGATAGGCATGATGGTCCGGAGATTCAAGAAATTCTACAAGAAGGACCAAGCATACAAGAAGTTTCACAAGGGTAGCTCCGCTTTGAGGCAAAGAAGCCAATCATTTGCTACGAATGTGAAAAACCTGGCCACATCAAGTCAAAATGCCCCCAATTGAAGACCAAGGACAAAGAAAAGAAGAAATTCAATAAATACAAGAAGAAAGCCTATGTCTCAGCAAAATGGGGAGATAGTTCATCTGATGAAGATAAAGCTGATGAGGAAGAAAAATCCAATATTTGTTTAGTTGCTGAAGAAGAAGAGCAACATGACAACAATGATGAGGTATATGATTCAAAACCATCTTATGACGAGTTATTTGCTGAATACATTGTTGTGCAATCTGAATTTGAAAAGCTTGTAGAAAAATATATATCTTTGAAAAAGAAAAATGTGACACTTGAACTGTAAGTTCAAAATCTTTCTTGTGAAAACAATGTTTGTGAGGATTGTGTTGATTTAGAGAAAAAGAATTTACATCTCACAAAGGCACTTGAGAAATTCACAAGAGGTAGTGAAATGCTTAATGTCATTTTAAAACAGCAAAGGTTTACAAATGACAAATCAAAAATTGGTTACAAACTTGATTTTGATAAAAAGAAGGGTTAACGTGCAATTTTACCAATGAACTATTGCTCTAGGAGCAGGCAACACAATGAACTTTTTTTTGGACCTTAAATACCAACAACTATTAAAAATATAAAATTAGCACAAATCTATTAATTTGAGGTTAACGTCCGTTAGTTCACTGATGGCTGTGGTGTTGTCACATGCATTTACCCACACACAAATGCCAACTCATCACTCTGCCACCTCATCTCCACACAAACCTTCCTCTCTCCTCTCTCCCTCTTTTCGGCTTCTTCCTCCGGTCATTCCATTCTTGTAATCTCTCCCACAAAATCTCAGACAATCAAACACTCAAGTCAAACCTCTCCGGTGTCTAGTCATGTTCAGTGTCAACAAAAGTTTTGAGGATGGCCTCTTGACTTTTCTCGCCAAACCTCACCTCATAACGCTGTCTCATCCTTCTCCGGTGGCAAAGTGAAAAGGGAGAGAGATCTATGCGGCCAACAGGTCGAGGAAGCCGAGAGGGTTTGCTCAAGAAGGAGTGACGAAGACCGAAACAATGCCAGAAAGAAGCTCAGACTCACCAAAGAACAATCCGGCATGCTTGAGGAAATCTTCAAACACAACAGCAGTCTCAATGCCTGTACGTCATCATCGTTAGTCGCTCCCTTTCTTCCACACAGTTTGTTAGTTATTTTAAATTCACCAGATCCTGTGGCAAATAGAAGAGGAAACTTAGTGGAGAAGTCCTTAAAATTAAAAAAGATTTAAGATTGAGACATAAATTAGCATATGAAAATTACCTGCACACCGATGCATATGTCTGGGTTTCAACCTTGCTCGCGGTCGGATCTTGAATCATGCTCGTTCTCCATCGTGCCTCGTCCCCATCGGAGTTCTTAAGTTTGTTATTCCACTTTTTGTAAAGCCGATTGATCTTTAAGATCCCAGTTCTTGAACCAAGCCAGACACCACAATTCACAGCTTCCGCTCTGTTCATGATTCAAGAACCAGATCCGTTCTCATCTCCGGCCACCATCGACCGGCTTCCTCCTCGATTACCTCATTCTTGGATTTCCGATGCCATCTCATATATGTGTTGTCGGAGACCTAGCCGTGATTCTGATTGTTGAGTTCGACCTAGCAATTGTCACCGAAATGCCGAGTTCGACCTAGCAATTTCTCACCAAAATGCCTTCCACGTGTACACCTAGCAATTCCAGTCAAAGTGAACTAACGGATGTTAACCTCAAATTAACAAATTTGTGCTAATTTTATATTTTTAATAGTTGTTTGGTATTTAAGGTCCAAAAAAAAGTTTATTGTGTTGGCTGCTCCTGGACCAATAGTTCATTGGTAAAATTGCACCTTAACCCTAAAAAGAAGGGTAAAAAGAAATTTGAAGAAAAATCTTACATGAACTATTTTAGAAAATCTGTACATTCTTCAAATCCTTTTGCACATTGCATTATTGCAATCGTAAAGGTCATACTACTTCCTCCTACTTTCATAAAAAGGAAAGAAAAAGTAAACCTATAGGAAAGCCCTTTATGGCCTTAAACAAGCCCCTAGTGCTTGGTATGAGCGATTAAGCAAATTCCTTCTTGATCAAGGATTTATTAGAGGAAAAACATATACAACTCTCTTCATAAAGAGTAATAAGTTTAGTGAAATTCTGATTGTTCAAATATATGTCGATTATATTATATTTGGTTCTACTAATGATGCTTTGTGTGAACATTTTACTAAGAACATGCAGGGAGAGTTTGAGATGTCCATGATGGGAGAACTCAACTATTTCCTCAGTCTACAAATGAAACAAAAGAAGGATGGAATCTTCATATCTCAGACCAAGTATCTCAATGATCTGCTAAAGAAGTTTGGGATAGATCAATGCAATGGAGCTGACACTCCAATGAGTACAACCACTTCATTGGATGCTGATGAAAAGGGGAAGGACTTCAATATTACAAGATATAGAGGAATGATTGGATCATTACTCTACCTCACCGCAAGTAGTCGACATCAATTCGGTGTGGGGATGTGTGCAAGGTCTAGTCGCCCCCAAGGAATCTCATCTTGAGCATGTGAAGAGAATCTTTAGATACCTTGCTGACACAAAGACTCTTGGATTGAGGTTTCCCAAAGGTCAACCTGAACACTTGGTGCCGTATTCAGATTCAAATCATGCTGGGTACAAGACAGACAGGAAGAGCACAAGTGGTCAATGTCAATTTCTTGGTGGCTTACTTGTGTCATGGTTCAGCAAGAAGCAAACCAGTGTGGCTGTGTCCTCTACTGAAGCTGAATATGTAGCTGCCTCAAGTTGTTGTGCTCAAGTCCTATTGCTCAAGCAACAACTATCTGACTTGGGAATCAACCTGAAGGAGATCCCAATATTGTGTGACAACACTAGCATAATAAGCTTGGCAAAGAATCCAGTACAACATACTTGGACCAAGCATATTGATGTGGGGGTATTTGATGAACATAAATCGTACCATGTTTTCCCTATACTTATTGACTAAATTGAATGTTAAATACAAGCGTAACTGCAGATAATCTAAGTAAAAAGGCATACATTCATGATATAGGGACTGAAGAGTAGAAATCATTTGCATGTGCTAAGAATGGAACAATTTATAGGGTTTTTAAAGAAGAACGTATAGCAGAGCTGATACGATGCTATAGCATTCTGACAGCATCCCAAAGTGCAATACAAGGCATCCCAAATGCTATAGAAAAGTAGACGACGCTATGCTATGCGGCGGAGTTTTTTCGACCTTTTTACCCGAGATGATTTCGGGAATAAAAGAAAAAGGCGATATTGACGAGATAGATTCTTGACATAACGGAATAGAAGATGCGGAGGATCGGAACTAAAAGATTTGAAGAATCCCGAGAATCAATAGAAGCAATCTACTCGGATCAAGAGATACAATAGATCCGACGGATTAGGAAAGGCCCGGCTATTTGTAACTTACACCGCAAGAAAAGCCTGATTATAAAAGGAAACAGTGGAGCCAACCCTAACAGAGTCGGAGAGCCCTAGAACGAGATTCTATCTTTCGGCGAGACTCAAGAGAAGAGTGAGAGATTTCACAAGAGCATGAGATTTCAGGACAACCAAAGCATCCTTCCCCTGCATTTACGACGGACGAAGAAGACGTGGAGTGGTGACGTGACAGGGCTGCATCCATGTCGTTGGAAATTCCGTCAAAGCTTTCTATTTTCCCTTTTTAATTTAGTTTGCTGATCATGGGTCATTCTGTTAGTATCTGCTTTGTGTGTCCCTCATCAGTCATGAACTGATTTTCATATGGCTGGACGAGGATGAATCTTTAAGTTGTTGAATGAACCCGAGTTGCAAGTTTTAATTCAATAAATTTGGTTTGCTTATCGGTGTTTTAATTACTAGTCGATTAATGGAAGTTAAGGGCTAGATTTGTGGCCTCCCTTGCGGCAAGGAGTTGGGGTTAAACCTCGAGAAACTTGGTGTTTGCTAGGAAGCAGCCGGTGCACGGCTTGACCTATAATTGTAGGCTTCAGGAATGGGTCTACCTCTCATAACCATAACACCCTGAGCGTAGCGCAGATCTGACTAGAAAGTTGCCATAGGAATATGGAAGGAGTATAGTTAGTATCATATGTATCGAACGCGGAAGCTTCGGTAGACTATAGAGGTGGCTTAATTGTTCCCCTGGGGTTCATTCATTTGAACTCCAAATCACATCAAAGAGACAGGTAGTGGAACGGGATTAAGAGGAAAGATGCAACTGTAAGGGTTACATCAGAAGGAACTTTTTGGAAAAATATGAGTAGATGGACTGTATTTTATCATTTGTCTATTTTGGATTAATGTATTAACATCCCACTATGGGATCGATATCACTTGCGAAAAACTTTTCCTCACATTTTTAACCAAGTTATTAAGAAATGTTTTATCCGCAATTAAACGTTTTATCCGCAATTAAGTCATCCAAACTATTTCAATGCCCTGTGTGCATAAACTCTGATAAACAAAGGCACAATAAGGACGGGTGTTACAGTTTGGTATCAGAGCAATGGTTTGAACAAAATTTTGAAAAAGAACTAGACAAAACTTGGTTATTTTGAAAACATGATGAGGATTCATAAGGGAGGTTTACCCCCACCCCCAACATACCTTACGTGTTCTACCGTATGCACAGAGGAGCATTGAGGTGCAAACTCCAAGGAAAAAAGTACCACAACGACAAGGGGCTGTTGGAGAATACCAATTCTAAATTGTCCAGTTCTGCAAGCACAGACCGCCATCATTTACTGGTAAGTTTAACACGAAAGCTGCAGAGAATTGGCTGCTCAGACTGGAGAAAATCTTCGAGGTCCTGAAGTCCCTGAAGAGCGAAAGGCACAATTGGCCATATATAAGCTGGAAGATGATGCAAACTGATGGTGGAAGAACATGGTCAGGATTCTACGTACTAGTTATACACCAGTTACTTGGGAGCTGTTTAAAGAAAATTTTAATGAGAAGGACTTCCCCGCTCAGTTCAACTAAAAATGGAGTCTAAGTTCCTGGCTATTAAGCAAAACATGGGGAGTATTTTGACGAGTACCTATCTAGGTTTGCAAATCTTTCCTGCTACTCCATTTTACTAAATCGAAATGAAGATGAGGGTGTTAGCTCTTGTGTTTTAATGATTACAATTTCCAAGTTGTTAAATTAAATAAGCAAAGAACATTGGAAATAAATCTGATGACTGTATCTTCAGAATGGTACTTGAGCAAAGTATCAAGTTTGCTTAAGCAACATCGTGTGCAAGGTGAATCAGATATGATCTGAGGGAACCTTGCTCAAGCAGACCATATGGTCTTGCTCGAGCAACATCAAGCAAGGCAGATCAAAGCAACGGCAGAAAGCATGCTCGACCAGAAGGCAAAAGCATGCTCGAGCACTTTGCTCGAGCAAGCTTAAAAGGTTGCTCGAGCAACATAGAGCAACCTGTGTATTTTGGTTTGCTGAAACACCTTCTCGAACAAAGGAAAAAGGATGATGCTCGAGCAAGCACAAAATGTTGCTCGAGCAAGGTCGAAGCATGTGTTGTCTCACTGATTGTAAAAGATTCCTCGAGCATGATTTATATCATGCTCGAGCACCATGCTCGAGCAAGCAGGAAAGCATGCTTGAGCATCAGCGTATTCCAAGCACTTTCAACTGAATCAAAGAAGCTTGCTCGAGCAAGCATTGGGCGCATGCTCGACCAATTGCAATACTGATGCACTTTCACCAGTTTCGGAAGGAGCTTACCCAAGCATGATATAGATCATGCTCGAGCAAAGGAATTTCCCTGCTCAAGCATCAGTGACCAAAGAGCACTTTCCTCAGCATTTCAAAGGAGCTTGCTCGAGCAAGCATGAATCATTGCTCGAGCAACATCACTCTATTTTTGAAATCACCGTGTACGAGATCCATGAATCAACGAATAGATTAATACCTTTTCTGATTATTACTGATTATGATTACCAAATGCGATTAACCAATTTGCTCATGAGTTTCAGATCATTCAGACATAGATTACCAACAAATTTGAATGAAGCAATCTCACCTGTCAAAGACATTAAATGCTGCTACCTAAAACGTGATATTCTCGGAGACCGATATTTTGAGCCAAGTAAAGCCTACTCTGATATTCTCCTACTCTGCATTTAATGCCATCTCACAATGGATATAACAAAAAGAATGAAAGAGAATGTACACGCTACACATTCCACCTAAGACAGCGTAATCCTCCACGAATGCCTCTTCTGTCTAACGACCATATTCAAGAGACTCAACGGATACTTCATAAGCTTCAACAATGATCATTAATGGAGACGACTATAAATACAAGAAGCATTCAATTCGCTAACAAAAAAAAACGTTGCCCAATTAATTCGAGTTTAACATCATTCGCTGTTTCATTTTGTATCATTAATTGCACTTCAATGTTCATTTTTTATCAACTCGTGAGGAGTATTTAAACACTTATTTCATTGTTAGATTTGTATCTTAAGGTTGAGGAACCTTAAGAGAGGGTGCATCAATTGCAACTTGTAAGGGGGAGTGGGGTATGAGAGCAAGTAGACCATCCTTCGTTTACAGAGTCTGTAATTGTTTCTGAAACTTAGTGGAATCCCAGAGTGTTTCTAGGGACTGGACGTAGGTCAGTGTTTTGGACCGAACCAGTATAAATTGTCTTGTGTTCTTTTATCTTATTGGTCTCTATTTCGTTTATACACAAGAAAAGATTCTAAATTTCAAGAATCACCTATTCACCCCCTCTAAGTGATGTTCCACCTTCATTTGGTATCAAAGCCTTGGTTTCTCAGTTGGGATTAACATCTCAAGAAAGATCATGGAAGGAATATTACCAGATGGTGCTTCAATCAACCGACCCCTAGGATTCAATGGCGAACACTATTCCTTTTGGAAAGCAAAATTTAGAGTGTTTGTGATGGCTACTGAATACAGTCTCTGGAGAGTAATAGAAACTGGAGACTATGTACCTGTGAAGACTGAAAAAGGAATCACTGTTCCAAAGGCAGAGGCTGAATTTGATGAGAATGATAAGAAGGATATCACTCTCAACAGTAAGGCTATTTTGATGCTCCAAAGTGCTCTCAGTCAAAAGGAGTACTTTTGAATATGAATTGCATATGAAGGTACTTCCGGTATCAAGGAGAATCACATCAACACTCTGACCACCGAGTATGACTTACTGAGGATGAAGTCAGGAGAAACTATTGCCAAGTTCCAACTCAGATACACTCATCTAACGAACCAGTTGGCGGCCTTGGGTAAAATATATGAACAAGGTCCTCAAGTCAGAAAGATTCTCAATGTTCTGACAAAAGACTGGAAATCTAAGGTCACTGCAATAGAGGAGGCTCGTGGAGAATCAATGGCCTCAGTTGCTGCTTTATTCGGAAATCTGTCTGAATATGAAAGCAAACTGAGATTCAAAAAGGATCTAGATGATGTCAACAGTAGCCGAAACAAGGGAATTGCTCTTAATGCCTTGAAGGAGAAAGAAGAAAAGGACGAGGAAGAGGATGATGAAGACGATGACGAAATGGCCATGTTTGTACAGAGATTCAAAAAGTTCTATAGAAAGGATCGTGGCTTAAGAAATAGATTTCAAAGGGGGAATCCAAGTAACAAACGTGATTTCAGAGACAAAGATCAAATCATTTGTTACGAATGTGAGAAGCCTGGCCATTACAAGTCAGAATGTCCTAAACTGAAAGACAATGAGAAAGAAAAGAAGAAGTCCTATTAGTTTAAGAAGAAGGCATATGTGTCAGGAATCTGGGGAGATGACTCCTCAGGAGAAGAGAGCGAAGAAGAGAAAGAAATTGCCAATGTCTGTCTGGTGGCAGAAGAAGAAGAGCAAACTGAAAACGGGAATGAGGTAACCTATGATGAATTATTTGATGAATATAATGAGATACAATCTGAATTTGAGAAGCTTATGGACGAGTGCATATCTTTGAAAAGGGAAAATATGACTCTTAAATTACATGTTGAAAAACTTACTTGTGAAAACCTTATCTGTGACGATTGTTTGGATTTGGAGAAAAGAAACTCATACCTTACAAAATCACTTGAGAAGTTCACTAAGGGGAGTGAAATGCTCAATGTAATTTTGAAGGCACAAAGATTTACGAACGATCGTTCAGGTATTGGATATAATCTGACTTTTAATAAACGGAAAGGCAAGAAGAAAACTAGTGGAAAATCTTATTTGAATTACTTTCGAAAAACGGTTCACTCTTCGAACCCATTTGCTCACTGTAATTACTGTAACCGTAAAGGACACAGTACCTCATCGTGTTTTCATAAAAAGGACAGAAAAGATAAACCAGTAGGCAATTATCAGTGGATGCCCAAGGGAACTTATGTTCCTCAAGTCAAAACTAACCCCAAAGGACCCAAGAAAAGATGGGTACCTAAAACTTGATCTCTTCTGGTCTTGTAGGTATGTTTGAGAGCATCAAGAATCAACAAGTGGTATATTGATAGTGGATGCTCCAGACATATGACGGGAGAGTGGACAAATTCGTTGCAATGAGATCAAAGGATGGCGGTAAAGTCACCTTTGGAGGAAATCAATCCGGGAAGATCACCGGTATTGGTGAAATCAGTGTAAAAGACGAGCCTCAGATTAGGGATGTCTATCTTGTAGAAGGTCTCTGTCACAATCTTCTGAGTGTGAACCAAAGCGCCGTCAAGAACAACTGGATTATCTTTGATTCGGAAGAATGTCTCATTGTCAACAAAGACGATCTCCCAATCGATAAAGGTAAACTGAAGGTATTGTTCAAAGCTCCACGTGAGAGAAATTGTTACACTTTGGATTTACCAAAAATAAATTCTGAAAAATGTTTTGTTAGCAATTCAGATGAAAGTTTGCTGTGGCATAAGCGTCTGGCTCATGTCAACATGCATAAACTAGACAAGTTGCTAAGAAAAGATTTAGTGATTGGTCTACCCAAACTTCGTTTTAAAAATGATATGATATGCGACTCATGTTAACGAGGTAAACAGACTAAATCATCTTTTAAAAACAAACTTGAAATCTCAAAAACCGCCCTCTTCAATTACTTCATATGGATTTGATTGGTCCTGCTAGAGTTAGAAGTCTCGGTGGGAATCTATATACTCTGGTTATTGTCAATGATTTCTCACGTTTTACTTGGACTATCTACTTATCCTCTAAAGATAAAACATTTGATCTGTTTGTTGTGTTTGCCAACAAGGTGCAAAATGAGAAAGGTATTTGTATTATAGCAATCCGAATGGATCATGGAGGTGAATTTGAGAATCAAGCGTTTGGAGAATTCTGTGATGTTCACGGGATTGATCACAATTTCTCGGCTCCCAGGACACCACAACAAAATAGTGTAGTCGAAAGGAAGAACCGTGTACTAACTGAGATGGCTCGTGCGATGTTGAATGAGAACTAGACATCACAAGTCTTCTGGGCAGATGCTATGAGCACGACCAGCTACATATCAAATCGAGCCTATCTCCGGAAGAAGCTCAACAAGACACCGTATGAGCTTTATAAAGGGAGGAAACCGAATTTGGCTCACCTTCACATCTTTGGCTGTAAGTGCTTCGTTCATAACAATGGTAAGGATAATATGGGGAAATTTGATCCCAAATCTGATGAAGGTATATTTCTTGGTTACTCTAATAGGAGTAAGGCATACAGAGTTTTTAACAAACGTACCCGTGTAGTTGAAGAATCAATACATGTTGTGTTCTGTGAGTCTAAATTAGATGAATCTCTGGATGATGATGAAGAAAATACTTTCAAAAACCAATTCTTTTCGAAATCCACTCCTGCCTCTATTGAAAACTCTGAAGATGTTTTTGAAACTGATCCTCAAAATAATTTAGAAAATCCCGATCAATCTCAACTAAAGCTTGGAAGTTCATAAGGAATCATCCTTTGGACCAAGTGATTGGTGATATTGATCAAGGAGTGAGGACCAGAAAAAGTACTTTAAACGAAGTAACATTTTTTGCTTTTATATCTCAAATTGAACCCTCTAAGATCGATGAAGCCTTATCAGACAATGACTGGGTGATAGCGATGCAAGATGAATTACACCAATTTGATAGAAATCAAGTTTGGGATTTGGTACCTAGGCCTAAAGGCCATCTGGTTATCGGCACCAAATGGGTATTCAAAAACAAACGGGATGAATCCACAATTATAGTCCGTAACAAGGCTAGATTGGTCGCCAAAGGCTATAATCAGGAAGAAGGTATTGATTATGAGGAAACGTTTGCTCTAGTGGCCAGACTGGAGGCAATACGTGTACTCTTAGCCTTTGCGTGTATCACAGGTTTCAAACTCTATCAAATGGATGTAAAGAGTGCTTTCTTAAATGGTTTTATTCAGGAGGAAGTATATGTAGAACAACCTCCTGGTTTTGAAAATGAACATCATCCAGACCATGTTTATCGTCTTAAGAAAGCCTTGTATGGTCTCAAACAAGCTCTTAGAGCTTGGTATGAACGCTTAAGTAAATTTCTTCTAGATCAAGGTTTTGTTAGAGGAAGAGCAGAGACAACACTTTTTATCAAAACTAATAAGCTTAATGAACTCCTAATTGTGCAAATATACGTAGATGATATAATTTTGGTTCTACTAATGACTCTCTTTGTGAGGAATTTTCCAAGAAGATGCAGGGTGAGTTCGAAATGTCAATGATGGGAGAGCTCAATTACTTTCTTGGATTACAAATCAAGCAACGGAAGGATGGGATATTCATCTCATAGACAAAATATCTTTGTGATTTGCTCAAGAAGTTTGGATTGGAGCACTGTAATGGAGCAGATACTCCAATGAGCTCAACAGCCTCGTTGGATGCCGATGAAGAAAAAGGCAAAGACTTCAATATAACTAAATATAGAGGAATGATCGGGTCTTTGCTCTACTTGACTGCAAGTCGGCCAGATATTCAATTTAGTGTGGGAATGTGTGCGAGATTCCAATCAGCTCCTAAAGAATCACATGCCGAGCACGTCAAGAGAATCTTCTGATATCTCTTAGACACAAAGGAATTGGGTCTCTGGTTTCCAAAAGGGAAACAAGAGTTCTTGGTTGCATACTCGGATGCTGACCACGCTGGATATAAAATTGACAGGAAGAACACCAGTGGACAATGTGAGTTCTTTGGAGGCTCACTTGTATCATGGTTCAGTAAGAAACAGACTACTGTGGCTATGTCATCAACTGAAGCGGAGTATGTTGCTGTCTCAATCTGCTACGCACAAGTCTTGTGGTTAAAACAACAGTTATCTGATTTGGGAGTTCACTTGAAAGAAGTTCCAATTCTGTGTGATAACACGAGCACGATCAGCTTAGCGAAAAATCCAGTCCAACATACAAGGACCAAGCATATCGATGTAAAGCATCACTTTATTCGTGATCATGTGCAAAAGAAAGATGTCAAAGTGATGTTCATTCCCACACACCTTCAACTGGCCGACATCTTTACCAAACCGCTCGCTAAAGAACAATTTCTATTCATTCAAAGAGAATTGGGAATGGCTAATCCCAATGAGTTGTGAGTGTTCACTTTTATTTTAATTCATTTTTAATATAAGCTTACTGACTTTGGCATCGGAGCATCTTGTTAGTGTCTTTGCAGGACGCTCTGTACAAACTAATTAAAACAGAGTCTAACAAAGAATGGGTTGCTCGAGCATCTCAGCAGTTGCGTTTGATTTTTAAATAAATGACGCACAGGGGATATTAAAAAAAGGTATTACACGGTTTTTGTTTTTTAATGATGAAGTTCAAAAGTTGTTAAAAAACATATGTAAGGTTTTGGCACGAAGCGTTTTATATAAATTGAATTTCCAAAACACTGCGTTTTAAGCGCTTGGGTAGCATCCAGCAAGCTACGCTTGAAGCGCAAATCTTGCGCCTGAAGCGCAGGGTCCTAGTTTGAAGCACAAATCTTGGGCCTGAAGCACAGATAAGTTGAATCAACTGACAGTCAAGGAAGGAAGATTAACGAAGAACATTGCCCAAGTACATGTGTTCAATTTGCTCGAGCAATGTTGGGTCTTGACTTAGAGCAATATTGGCTATTGCTCGAGCAAACCCAGAAGCCTGCTTGAGCAACAACGGGCAACTGCCATAAGAGAGTTCAGACAAAGGAAAGCATTTGAGCATGCTTTCTGATATTGCTCGAGCAACGGTGTAAAATGCAGAAGTAGAAAGCTTGGTCGAGCACAATGGACAAACCTGCTCGAGCAAGAACGGGAAATGAAGAAAATGGGAAGCAATGCTCGAGCAATTCTCCAGAGTTTGCCCGAGCATGTCTTGCTGATGAATCTTATTCTAGATAAGCAAAGGATCAATCTCAAGTCTCAATATTCCAAAATGAGGTTATAAATCAAATATTCACGGTACATATTTGATGGGAGGTTAGATTTAATAATTTTGTCATAAATAAATAATGATTTCTGCATTATTAAAAATTGCATATATGCGTATATGCTCGAGCAAAACTGGAAGTCTGCTTGAGCAAGAACTCTGCTCGAACATAAAAATGTTTTGCTCGAGCAAAGTCGGTCACCAGGCGCATAAAATCTCAGCGTCGTTTCATTTGACAGAAAATCTTATTTTCTGCCGTTGAAACCCTAGCTTTTTCCTCTCAAATTCCTTCGATCTGTTACATCTGTTTATCAAACGATTCACAAATTCCACCGTTACGACTGTTAGATTCCTCAAACTCAACCGTTTCAACCGATTAATTTTGTTAAATCTTTCCTCTTCCCTCCATTTCTCACTCTCCAAATCGACCCCCTTTTTCACCGTCGGACCCTCTTCCTCCAAAAATTCCAAGTTTCTTCTCTTGATGGCTAGTTCAGGAGACAAATCTCCCTCTTCTCAATCTCCCTCGAAGAAATCTCGATACTACAAGCCCAAAGTCGCAGATTCAGAGAAATCTTCAAAACCCACAAAATCCAAATCTTCTTCGAAACCGTCGAAATCTTCGAAGTCGGCAACCAAGTCCCAGACGGTTGAGAAGTATAAGAAGGTTGTGCAACCTCCGGCATCTCCAACAACGAGGCTCAAGACTGGGTCTCTTCCTTCCGGCAAGAGCAAACGTTCGAGATCACCATCACCACCATCTACGAAAAGCGTCGGCACCGAAAAGTCGTTCGACGAGATTCATGGCAAATCAAGAGAAGACCAACCTCCACCACTCAAGCCTTCCCTTAGTCAGAAGTCACAAGGGTCTGGAAGCAAGAAGCTCAAGGTCTCGTTTTCACTCAAATCCCAAGAGTCTGAAAATAAAGACGAACAGGCTACGACAAGTAGTCCCCCAGATGGTAAACTACCTGAACCCTCTCCCAATATGATTACTGGGGATATTGCTGTTGATGATCATCGTATGTTTGCTCGATATTTCGAGTCAAGACCCTTCTGTCCGATCGTATATGTTGACTTACTCCACTTCAAAGACAAATTCAACTTAGACTTGACAAATTGGTTAGCCCAGTTTATGCCACTCCTCAGTATAAGCAAGCCGTACTCCCCGGAAGTTGTACAACTATTCTACCACAACATGTATGTGCAAGAAAAGGAAAACAAATCTGACGAGGATGTGTTGATTACAAAGTTTCGAGATCAAGAAATCAACATCACAGTTCACGATCTCAATGTGATTTTGGGTATTTGTGGACATTCCTGAAGATCCTCCTAAGCTCTCACCAGTTGAGTGTCATCATATCCTCTTCCCGGATGTTCCAATGGAAGGCACAAAAATTAATGTAACACCGCCCGGTGGCGGAGCTAGGATTTAATGTTTGTGGGTACACAATTAGTGAGGGTATTCGGGGTTGAGGGGCGCCCCGAAAATTTTTTTTTTAAAGAAAATTTTTAAATGCATTAAAAAAACAAAATAATATAAACAAGAAAAGAAAAGAAAACTTTAATTTAACATAGAAAAATAATAATCAAGAGTCAACTAAGCTATTACAACAAAACGATTACAAAAGCATTCTTCGATTCTTCATTCCTTGAAAATATTGCATTATATCTTCATCATCAATCTTATCAAACATATCACGTTCAACATAACTTAGCATGCATGAGTTAAACCAATCATCACTTATCCGATTGCGCAACTTATCCTTAACAAAAGTCATTGCGAGAAAAAACCCGCTCAACACTAGCGGTTGCTCTAGGAAGAACGAGTGACAACTTTATCAACAAATAGACCAATGGATAAACAATATCCTTTCTCTTCTCAACCATCTTCAAAGCAAGGTCGTAAATTGTTTTCAAATTGACAAAATCGAATCAGCTCTTACATCAATAATAAAAGTACCGAGACTTGAAGAAAGAAAAGGAATATCTGTAAGCTCATCAAACTCCAAAGGATAGAATCTAGCAAACTCAATCAACTCTTCTTTGCTAAAATTAGAAAATGAATCACGAGGATCAAGACAACTCAAACACTCAGGTAACTTGGTATTATCAAATCTATCACCCAACTTTTGAACCCAAGTGTCTATCATCGTATTAAATAACTCCACCTTAAAGTAGTGCAAGAATGTGAATGATTCCAATCTTCGTCTTGATCTCCCTTTAGGACAATAAATATCATTCATATTTGGAATGTCAATATCATATTTATTGGCAAAAATATTCGTTTCTTGAAGCAATTCATCAAAACCATTATCTCTCACCTCTTGTAAATGAGACTTGACTACCTTCACTAAACCGATTGCATTTAAAAGGCCTTGATCTTTTCTTTGTAGTGCTCGTGACAACTCATAAGAAATCCCTAAGATCAAATTCATAAGATGCAACAAGAATGCAAATTCAAAATCCTCCATGGCATACAAAATACAACCTGCATCAGTTCTTGCAGCATCATTTTTCGGCTCGTCTTCAATAATTTTCATCAAGGAAATTATTGGAGAAAATAATGAGATAACACTTGTAACCGTACCAAAATGGGAACCCCAACGAGTGTCTCCAGGTCGCTTTAAGGTTGTCTCTTGATTTAAACCTTTTCCAGTTGGTATTTCACCGCGAGCAATTCTTTCAACTATTTGCTCATATTGATTCATTTAAAGAATTTCCTTCCGCTTGCATGAACCCCCAGAACGGTAGTCATCTTTTGAAGCATGTCAAAAAATTCATAAATCTTTTTGTGATATTTTGTAACCTTCACAAGTGTCAATTGTAAGCGATGAGCAAAACAATGAATGTAGAATGCATATGGGTTGTCTCACAAAATCAAACTCTTAAGCCCCTTGAATTCACCCCGCATATTACTAGCACCATCATAGCCTTGACCGCGACATTTAGACAAACTTAAACCAAGTTTAGAAAATAGCCCATCAATCGTTGCTTTTAGTGATTGTGCAAAAGAGTATCCGAAACATGAATTATGCCAATAAAACATTCAATAATGGACCCTTTTTTGTTTACATACCGAAGTACAAGCTGTCATTTGTTCTTTAATTGCAACATCACGAGCTTCATCAACTAGCAAGGAAAAGTAATCATCGCCGAGATCACTAATTATTGCTTTAACGGTCAAATCAAGCACAAGCTTGAGAAAGATCTTTCGAATCATTGGTGAAGTCAATTTGTGATTATCGGGGGCATTTTGCAAGACCACATGACTTATCTCTTTATTTGGCTTCGAATAAAACTTTAGAGTTTCAAGAAACAAACCTTGTTGATTTGAACTCTTAGATTCATCATGTCCCCGAAATGGCTGACCATTTCGTAGTAGGTATCTAGCACAATCTAAAGAAGCTTTCAGCCGAATACGATAATCAATTCTTTGTTGTTCAGAAATATTTGAAAAGCGCGTATCAATATGTTGCTTTTGCTTCATCAAATCTTGACAAGCTTGATAACATCTATTGTGAACACTCTTATGATCTCCAACATGAACTTTGATTCTATCCTTCTTTTGCCAATTTTTGAACCCCACACGGACAAATGCTTCCTGTGTCGAACCACTACCTCCAACCTCCATGTCAAGTAGATAACAATACAAGCAAAAACATGCATTTTTTGATACACTGTACTCCAACCAAGAACCAAATTCTTCATACCACTTAGGATTGAATCTACGCATTTTTCCATACATTTCCGTTTGAGGGAATGATTTAAGAATTGGTTGAGTTGGCCCCTTGAGCAAATAAGCTCTCCGAATATCCTCTCTTTCTGTAGGATTTGATGTCATTGAATAAATTGAAGGTCTTTTTCCCGGATCCGCTTCAAGATTTTCTATATTAACATTTGCTTGAGGTGGTGATTGAACACTTTGAAATTGAGATGCTTGTGGCGGTTGATAGGATTCTTGGACACTTGGAGCTGAAATACTATTTGAAACTTGCTCATTTTGAGATTCAGGTTCTGCATTTGTTGGTTTTAGACGTTTGAAATAAGATTGTATCTTTGACATTTTTCGAAAACAAAACAATAAAAAAGTTGAAACAAAACAATAAAAAAGGAAACAAAAAAGACCCACTCACATATTAGGATTAAAATAATGTCAACTAAAAAAGTTTAGCCAAGAGGCATTACCATTCCCTTGCCTTTCCCCATCTCAAAAAAATACGAGACATTGAGAATTTGTTTAGATTGAATGGGCAAAAAAAAAATGCCAAAAAAATAGTACAAGAAATGAATAACTAATAGATTGAACTAACAATTTTGAATTGCATAAATTGATTAAAAAAAAAAAAAAGGAACCGCATCGACACCCTCACAGCCTCACACGCATATATTGATTAAAAAGAAAAAAGCCCTCCATGGTTCAATGGCCAAAGCATTGATTTTGACCAAAAAGGGGGCAAAGAATCTGACATCCTCACAGCCTCACACACATAAATAGATAAAAGAAAAAACCACTAAATTGTTCAATGGGTAAAGCACTGATTTTGACCCAAAGAAAAGGGAAAGCACTGAGCCACACCCACTCATATATCAGTTATCACTTATCATACGCATAAAAAGATAAAAAAACAAAGGAACGAGAAGCAATTCGAAACCAACCTATATCGTGAGTATCTTCTATCTTTCGAGCAAGAAAAGAATCGTCTATCCAATATTCCAAAGCAAATGAAGCCGAAAGCTCGGGTTCGATCTGGACTTGGAGGAGAAGGAATTGCCGAGGCTGGACCAGGAGGGCGAAGATCGGAGTTTAGACGAGAGAATGGTGGTGAGGGCTTAGATCGATTTCGGAAGGAGAGAACGGTGGCGAACGGCTTAGGGCAAAGGTTCATTCTCAATAGCTATTCTCTTTTGCCTTCCCCAATATTTACGGCCTTTTTTGTTTTTTTTTTTTTTTTAAATTTTTTTTTATTTTAAAGTTGGGCGGAGAGAATGGCGGAGATTTGGGATGGGCAACAAGACACGATTTCTTTTGTTTTTTTTTTCCATTTATTTTTTTAACAAAAAAACCTCAAAGTTTAATCTAACGGCGGTCACCGGCTACACCGTGGCTCCGCCACTGACACCAGCCATGATGAAAGATGAGTACAGAGTCCTCTGGTATGTCTACAGTCGAAGCCTAGCTCAGAAAGGTCAGAGCTTTACTCACTTTGTTCGAAAAGACTTTGAACGGTTTGCCTTACTAGTCTCCATGGAGCAACGGAATATAGGCAAGTGGATCTTCGAAGAAATGATGGCTTTCCTCTCTGAGGCTAAGGTTCGGCTCCGTGCCACGATTCCCTACCTTTCCTTGATTTCTTGGATACTCTGGTTCTTCTGAGAAGCCTCCTAGCCTTGCTCCTCATCCTCCTCCATCTTCTCCGGTTGTGGATCCAGTTATTCCTCCGCCTGCCATAGACCCTTCCACAGTTCCTCTTCCATCTTCTTCATCTTCTGATTTTCCTGACAGTTCTCCTCCTCCCATTGATCCTCCTCCATCTCCATCCCTTTTTGTCGATGATAAAGGGGGAGAGTAGGCTAGCTAGTTACGCTAGTTTGATGATAGTTAGTTTGTTAGTTTGCTATTTATCTTTTGTACTTGATTTTGGGATGTATTGGCACTTATTCTGAAAATTTGTCCTTGGTAGTTGAACTTATTCTGAATCAATCTCATTGTCAATATATTGCGATGTATTGGCACTTATTCTAAAAATTTATCCTTGGTAGTTGAACTTATTCTAAATCAATCTCATTGTCAATATATTGCTTCAGTCGCTTAGTCTAATCATCTGCAAACAGAAAAATTATTGTCTTATTCAAACTAGCTCTTGAAATTGTCATCATCAAAAAGGGGGAGAATGTTAGCTCTTGTGTTTTGATGATTACAATTTCCAAGTTGTTAAATTAAATAAGCAAAGAACATTGGAAAAAAATCTGATGACTGTATCTTCATAATGGTACTCGAGCAAAGTATCAGGTTTGCTCAAGCAACATCGTGTGCAAGGTGAATCAGATGTGATCTGAGGGAACCTTGCTCGAGCAGACCATATGGTCTTGCTCGAGCAACATCAAGCAAGGGAGATCAAAGCAATGGCAGAAAGCATGCTCAACCAGAAGGCAAAAGCATGCTCGAGCACTCGAGCAAGCTTAAAAGGTTACTCGAGCAACCTGTGTATTTTGGTTTGCTGAAACCCCTTCTCGAGCAAAGGAAAAAGGTGCTCAAGCAAGCACAAAATGTTGCTCGAGCAAGGTCAAGCAAAGCATGTGTTATCTCACTGATTGTAAAAGATTGCCCGAGCATGATTTATATCATGCTCGAGCATCATGCTCGAGCAAGCATTGGGAGCATGCTCGAGCAACTGCAATACTGATGCACTTTCACCAGTTTCGGAAGGAGCTTGCCCAAGCATGATATAGATCGCTCGAGCAAAGGAATTTCCCTGCTCAAGCATCAGCGACCAAAGAGCACTTTCCTCAGCATTTCAAAGGAGCTTGCTCGAGCAAGCATGAATCATTGCTCAAGCAACATCACTCTGTTTTTGAAATCACCG
This sequence comes from Acacia acuminata, assembly GCA_019022655.1. Classification (NCBI taxonomy): domain Eukaryota; kingdom Viridiplantae; phylum Streptophyta; class Magnoliopsida; order Fabales; family Fabaceae; genus Acacia; species Acacia acuminata. The sequence continues at coordinate 1,230,815 of JAFJYI010000223.1, forward strand.
TGTACGAGATCCATGAATCAACGAATGGATTAATACCTTTTCTGATTATTACTGATTATGATTACCAAATGCCATTAACCAATTTGCTCATGAGTTTCAGATCATTCAGACATAGATTACCAACAAATTTGAATGAAGCAATCTCACCTGTCAGAGACATTAAATGTTGCTACCTAAAACATGATATTCTCAGAGACCAATATTCTGAGCCAAGAAAAGCCTACTCTGATATTCTCCTACTCCGCATTTAATGCCATCTCACAACAGATATAACAAAAAGAATGAAAGAGAATGTACACGCTGCACATTCCACCTAAGACGGCGTAATCCTCCACGAATGCCTCTTCTGTCTAACAACCATATTCAAGAGACTCAACGGATACTTCATAAGCTTCAACAACGGTCATTAATGGAGACGACTATAAATACAAGAAGCATTCAATTCGCCAACAACAACAAAAAAACGCTGCCCAATTAATTCGAGTTTAACATCATTCGCTGTTTCATTTTGTATCATTAATTGTACTTCAATGTTCATTTTTTATCAACTCGTGAGGAGTATTTAAACACTTATTTCATTGTCAGATTTGTATCTTAAGGTTGAGGAACCTTAAGAGAGGGTGCATCAATTGCAACTTGTAAGGGGGAGTGGAGTCTGAGAGTGAGTGGACCATCCTTCGTTTACAGAGTCTGTAATTGTTTCTGAAACTTAGTGGAATCCCAGAGCGTTTCGGGGACTGGACGTAGGTCAGTGTTTTGGACCGAACCAGTATAAATTGTCTTGTGTTCTTTTATCTTATTGGTCTCTATTTCGTTTATACACAAGAAAAGATTTTAAATTTCAAGAATCACCTATTCACCCCCCTCTAGGTGATATTCCACCTTCAAAGGGTTTGAGGGCAGATATGCTTATCAGGGAGCTAAAATTTGAAATGAGGGATAGACTGATCTTCCAACAACTTCTTACATTCCACCAAGCTGAGGAAGAATGTAGGATAATTGAAAGCAACCTGAAGGAGCTGCAAGCGAGCAGGAATGAGATGACTCATAATGGGACTAGCTGTGGAAACCCCTCGAATAATCAGAAAAGGAAAGGGAATTGGTCTGGCTATAAGGGTGGAAACAAAAAGCCCAATCAATCCGGGCAAAACAACCCAAGATCACCAGTGCCTCGACCTTGTGAGAAGTGCAAGAAGAGTCACTTGGGGGTGAGATGTGGCTGTAAGCTGATATACTTCAAATGTAACCAGCTGGGACACTTTAGTTTTAACTGCCCGTAGCTTGCCATAGAATGGAGGCCACAAAATTAGGGAGAGTCTTTGCTTTAACCTAAGGAGAGGCTAGAAGATCTCCCGAAATGATCCAAAGTACAATCTCGTTAAATAGTAATTCTTTACAAGCATTATTTGATTTAGGGGCTAGCCATTCGTCCATTGCATGTGATTGTGCTAAAAGGCTAGGGATGAATGCCCATAGGTTGCCATACGATTGATTGTAAATACACCACTTGGTGTTAAGTCCGTAGTATCTTATGCATGCTTAAATTGTGTGTTGATTGTAAATGGACATGAGTCCACATTAGATTTAATTTGTTTACCGTTGGTGGATATTGACATCATATTGGGATTGAACTGGTTAACGGCCAATAACGCTTTGATCAACTGCGGTAACAAGAGAATCCTGTATTCACAATCATCAGCGGATACTACAGCAAATAGCTTGAACCTTCTCACTGCCCAAGAAGCTAAAAGATGTATGAATCAAGGTTGCCTGGGGTACATGGTATTTTTCTCAGTACAGGCAAAGATTGAACCTTTATTGTCACATATACCAATAGTGAACGAATTCCCTAAAGTATTCCCAGAAGATTATAGTGGATTGCCATCAGATGGAAGTTGAGTTCACTATTGAGCTGATGCCTGGCACTAGACCTATATCTAAAGCACCCTACAGAATGGAACCCAATAAAATGGCAGAATTGAAGAAACAAATCGAAGAGTTACCAGAGAAAGAACTCATCCGACCCAGTGTGTCACCTTGGGGAGCTCCAGTACTATTCGTGAAGAAGAAGGATGGGAGTCTTCGACTCTGGATTGATTATAGGGAGTTGAACAAGGTGACAATCAAAAACAAATATCCACTCCTTAGGATTGATGATAGAGTAAATACCCTATTTGGTCCCTGAAAAAAACACGGACCCCATTTTGGTCCCTCAAACAACGAAAACACCTTTTTAGTGCCTGAAAAGGATGAATTTTCAAAAAATAGACCCCATTTTGGTCCCTCAAAAATTTCTAAAAACCCCTTTTTAGTCCATAAAAATGTCTCATTTTAGTCCCTGGGGACGAAAAAGGGGTCCGTGTTTTTTCCAGGGACCAAATAGGGTATTTACTCTTGATGATATGTTAGACTAATTATCTGGTTACTGTGTTTTCTCAAAAATATATCTGCACTCAGGATACTATCAGTTGCTCTAAGAGCTAAGGTTGTTCCGAAGTTAGCCTGCAGGACTAGATATGGGCACTATGAGTTTATGGTGATGCCCTTTGGTTTGACTAATGCACCTGCAATGTTCATGGACCATATGAACTGAATTTTTCATGAGTATCTAGATTAGTTTGTAGTAGTTTTCATAGTTGATATTTTGATATACTCTAAGAATAGGGAGGAGCATGAGCACCATCTGCGGTAGGTACTTAATGTGCTGAAAGGGAAGCAACTCTACGCCAAGCTGAGCAAGTGTGACTTTTGGCTTTCAGAAGTTAAATTTCTGGGCCATGTGATATCACGAGATAGGGTCGCTGTTGATCCTAATAAAGTGGAAGCAGTACTAGACGGAAGAGACTAGAGACGGTAACTGAAATACAGAGTTTCTTGGGTCTAGTGGGATATTACTGCAGATTCATAAAGGATTTCTCCAGACTTGCCTTGCCATTAACGAAGCTGACACGAAAGAACCAATCATTTGTTTGGGATGAGCGTTGTGAGGGTAGCTTTAGAGAACCGAGGGAAAGGTTGACTACAATGCCAGTATTGATTATCCCAAAACCAGGTGAGACATATGTTGTCTATAGTGATGCTAGTAAGCATGGATTGGGATGTGTCCTGATGCAGCAGGGAAGAGTCGTGGCTTATGCCTCTCGACAGCTGAAGCCTTACGATTCAAACTATCCAACTCATGATTTGGAGCTCACAGCTATTGTTTTTGCATTGAAAATTTGGCGGCATTATTTGTATGGTACTACCATGGAACTGTATTGTGACCACAAGAGTCTCAAATACCTCTTTGACCAGAGGAGCTAAATATGAGACAACGTAGATGGATGGAGTTGCTGAAGGATTATGACCTGGAGATTAAATATCACCTAGGGAAAGCCAATGTTGTCGCAGATGCTTTGAGTAGAAAGGTGGTGCAGACAGCATTCATGATGATCCACGAAAAAAATTACAAGAAGATTTCAGGGATCTGAATCTGTCCAACCAAATTGCTGTAGAACCGAAACAACCCTATGAGGCTTATCTTGCAAGTCTTCTTGTTAGCCAAGGAGAGTATGATCTGAGGGATGAAATTGAAGAAGTTCAGAAGCAGGATGAACGAGTAAATGTTGTACGAGACATGATCTCTCAAAATGGAACTCAAGATTACAATATGTCACTCAGCGAATTGGTTAGGTATAAGAAAAGAATATATGTACCGCCAAATGCTGAGTTGAGGCAAAAAATACTGGATAAAGCTCACAAGAGCAAATACACGTTACATCCAGGCATGATCAAAATGTACCCAGAATCTGAAATCTGAGGTCCGGTGGCCAAGGTTGAAGAAAAAAGTAACCTAGTATATGGCTAAATATTTAACTTGTCAAAAGGTGAAAATTGAACATCAGCGACCGCTAGGACCACTGCAAAGAATTGAAATTCCAGAACGGAAGTGGGAGGATGTTACCATGGACCTAGTAGTTGGATTGCCCAAGATTAGGCATTTTGATGGAATCTGGTTAATTGTTGATCGTTTTACTAAGTCAGCACACTTTCTTCCCATCAATGCTAATTATTCTCCTAAGAGACTGGCTGAGGTCTACATCAAGGAAATAGTGGGACTCCATGGTATACCGAAAAGTATTATTTCTGACAGAGATCCTCGATTCACATCCCGATTCTGGCAAGCTTTACATGAAGCTCTGGGGTCAAAGTTAAAATTCAGCACAGCTTATCACCCCTAGATCGACGATCAATCTGAACGGACCATATAGATGCTAGAAGACATGTTGAGAGCATGTGTACTGGACTTCAAAGAGAATTGGGATCAATACCTCCCATTGGCAGAGTTTGTATATAATAACAGCTATCATTTGAGCATCCAAATGGCTCCATTTGAGCCGTTATTGTTAGTTCTCTATGTGTTTTGATGATGAGTGACAATTGTAAACCAGCTAAGAGTTTTGTCTTAGAAAATTGAGAAATTTACTAACATGACAAAACTCGAGTTTTGTTTTCAAAACTCGAGTTTTGGGTCTTGAAAATGGCCAATTTCGGTGATCGAGCAAAACTTGAGTTTAGCATGGCAAACTCGAGTTTTGAGAACAAAGTCTTTAAGTTTTTCAAACTCGTCTCGCGCCTTGTCACCAAGTTTTCAAAGTTTTCATGATAAAATGAAAACTCGAGTTTTGATTTTAAAACTCGAGTTTTGGCCAACCCAAGAGCACTACAAGTTTTCAAAGTTTTCATGATAAAATGAAAACTCGAGTTTTGATCTTAAAACTCGAGTTTTGGCCAACCCAAGAGCACTACAAGTTTTTAAAGTTTTCATGATAAAATGAAAACTCGAGTTTTGATTTTAAAACTCGAGTTTTGGCCAACCCGAGAGCACTACAAGTTTTCAAAGTTTTCATGATAAAATGAAAACTCGAGTTTTGATTTTAAAACTCGAGTTTTGGCCAACCCGAGAGCATTACAAGTTTTCATAGTTTCTCATGATAATATGAAAACTCGAGTTTTGATTCCAAAACTCGAGTTTTAGTCAAACAGAGAACAACTCACTTTTCCGAGTCTATGAAAACTCAAGTTTTATTTTGAAAACTCAAGTCTTGGAGTTTTGGACTACAACATACCATTTTCACTAACACTCCAAAACTCGAGTTTGGTTTTGGAAACTCGAGTTTTGAGGTTCATTTAAACTTTAGTTCAAAAGCTCGAGACACGACTTTACTCTCTGGAAGTTGAAAACTCGAGTTTTGTTTTTGAAACTCGAGTTTAGACTTAAGTGCACAGTTGAAAACTCGAGTTTTGCTGAACAAACTCGAGTTTCCAACGCTGATTTTGAAATCCAATTTCTACGTTTTTGCAAAGTGATCTTGCTTGAACAAAATACTTTCAGGAACATTCTCTACTACTCTTGGCTATGCTTAATGACTTTATTAGTGAGTTTCAGGTGATTTAGAGAATGATTTTAGAGAGATAAAGCAAAAAGCGAGAAAATGGTCGAGCATTAAATGCAACGGGAGAGTTGCATTACTTTGGGTATTTGATCTGCACACGATTGCAAAGCATTAAAGAATGTTTACTACATCAAGCAACTGTGTTTTCAACGGATATATTTGCAGAAGATCAACACAGTCTTCTTGCCCAGTTGGATTAAGCTGAGATTAGAGAGAGAAGATGCCTAAACTCACTTCCTAACCTTGGCAGAATTTCTCCAACGGATCTATTGAAGTTGCAACGGTCATCTATCGATCTCTCGAGTATAAATAGGACTGCATTCAAGTCCTCCCAACTAACACAACAACCGAAAACGCACAAGCATTCAATTTTCACAACTACCTTTCGACTTGTATTCGTCTTTTGACATTATAAGCTTCAAAGTGTTTATTATCATCTACTCTTAGAGAGAGTTTCTATCGTAAATCATTTATTGATTGAGATAACCACAAGTCGGGGACTTGGTGGTTGGGTGTATTGATTACAACTTGTAAGGGGGAGTGAGTTCTAGAGAGAGAACTACTCTTGAGTACACGATGTGTAATCGTTTTGAGTTTAGTGGATTGAAAATCCCAAGTGTGGCTTTTGGGATTTGGATGTAGGTCAAAGATAAGACTGAACCAGGATAATTTCTATTGTGCAAGCTTTCCTTACCTTCCTCCTCCGCTGTCTGTCTCTCGGGTTTCATTATTTCAAAACAGAGCATATTTCTAAAAGTTTTTAAAATACCCAATTCACCCCCCCTCTTGGGTATATAGCTCTATTTACGTTATATGGCAAAAAATGTCAATCACCCATTCGTTGGATAGAGCTGTCTGAGAGGAGGTTAATTGGACCAGATTTAGTTGACCAAACCTCTGAACATATTGATCTAATCAAGAAAAGGCTCCTGGTAGCGCAAAGCAGGCAGAAAAGCTATGCAGATAAAAGGAGAAGACCTCTAAAGTTTGAAGTAGGAGATCACATTTTTCTGAAGATATCTCCAGTTACAAGGGTTGGTAGAACATTAAAGAGGAAAAAGTTAAGTCCTCGATATGTTGGTCCATTTAAAGTATTGGCGAAATGTGGACCAGTAGCCTACCAGCTAGCCCTACCTTAAACATGGGTAAACTTCATGATGTATTCCATATTTCTTAGTTGAAAAAGTATCAATCGGACCCTGAGCATGTCATAGAGTATGAGGATGTTGAACTCCGATATGATAATACTTTCATGGTTGAACCAATGCAGATCATTGATCATCAGGAAAAGCAACTCAAGCACAAGAGTATCCCATTTGTGAAAGTGGTCTAGAAAGGGTTATCTCCTGGGGAGGCAGCATGGGAAACAGAGGAAAGCATGAAGAAATACCCCGAATTAATAGCTTATAGTTTGCAAAATGTGTATCAAATTTTAAAGTCGAAATTTAAATTAATGAGGAGAGAAATGTAACATCCCAAATTTTGAGATTTGAAATTTTTGAAATTAAATTATAGTAATATTATAGTAATATTATTGGAAATTAGGACCTATTTTTCCTTAAATTTATTTTGGGAAAAGAATAATTCCAAGTAAGGAATAATCTAGACCTAAAAATTAATTATAGAAATGATAATTGGAAAATTAGGAATTTATTTTCCTTGTAATATTTTAAAAATAAAACCAAGGAAATATTTGCAAGAGATAAATTTTATAATAAAACCCAAGTAACACAAAGCCCATATTTTTACCTCTAACCTAACCCAAACCAACTACTCTAATTCATCCTAATTTCCATCAACAAACATGTGATAAATGAGCAACACATATGTGCAAATTCATTGAGTAGCCCAACATGTAGACTAAAAGCCAAAAACTAAATGAATACCCAGCATATCTATTTCTCCCACCGGACCATGCAAAAGAGGGAAATTAAAGAATTACAAAACAGCAACTTTATAAATCCATGAGATACCCAATAAACCCAAACCATAATACACCAACCCATTACCCTATTACCATCAGCCCACCGAAAACGCAACAGCAATAGAAAAATGTATGTACATCAGTTAAAACACGTTAACCTATTCTCAGTGGAAAAGATCGGAAGCAATCATCGAAACAAATCTTCATTCTCTCGGCTTGCTGCGACAAAATGTTCACGCAAAAGAAGAACGCCATATTTCTCGCGTCATCCTATCAGCAAGACCATACTCCTCCATCTTCTAAACCTCCAACCCAACTGCCTGTACGTCTTGATCTCAATGCCTTCAACTGTTGGGCATTCTTTCTCCTCGGACCAGCATTTTTTGCACCTTGAACTGGATCCTTAGACTTTTATTTAATCACCATTCATGTTTCCTTAACAAAAAACTGAACCGGGGTGTGAGAGAGAGAGAGAGAGAGACAGAAATGAAGTTATTTTCCTCTGTTTTACACTAGTCAAAACAGAGGCATTTGAAATAAAAAAGGATCAGTTTTCAAGCCAGCAACTGAGGTGAGTCTTCAAGCTTTTCTTCCTCTTATCATTTGTCTATTTTTGGATTAATGTATTAACGTCCCACTATGGGGTAGATATCACTCGCGAAAAACTTATCCTCATGTTTTTAACCAAGTTATTAAGAAACGTTTTATCTGCAATTAAGTTGTCTTGTGGAGCAATTACCCCTCGTAGGATTCCTTGTGGAAAATGGATTGAGGAGGGGGATTTCAGTGCAAATCCGAGCCCTGTGGAGCAATTACCCCTCAGAAGCAAAAAACTGCAGTCAAAACGAGCCTCGAGCAATATGGGGGCCGAAAATCATGAATTTCGGAAGAGCGTCTCCCATTTTATATTCCATATGGAAATTGGATTGAGGAGGGGGCTTCCCGTGCAAATCCGAGCCCTGTGGAGCAATTGCTCCTTGAAAGCGACAAACCGCCCTCAAAAGGAGCCTCGCCCAATTTGGGGTCGAAATGCCTGAATTTCAGAAAAGAGTCTACCACTTTGATTCCTTGTGGAAAATGGATTGAGGAGGGGGATCTCGGTGCAAATTTGAGCCCTTGGAGCAATTTCCCCTTGAAAGCGACAAATCACCCTCAAAAGGAGCCTCGCCCAATTTGGGGGTCGAAACGCCTGAATTTTGGAAAATCGTCTACCACTTAGGATTCCTTGTGGAAAATGGATTGAGGAGGGGGATTTCAGTGCAAATCTGAGCCCTGTGGAGCAATTACCCCTCAGAAGCGAAAAACCGCAGTCAAAACGAGCCTCGAGTAATATGGGGGCCGAAACTCATGAATTTCGGAAGAGCGTCTACCATTTTATATTCCATATGGAAATTGGATTGAGGAGGGGGCTTCCTGATAAGGACATAGGAGGCGACATGACCAAGGCAACAAACTTGGAGGACATACAAGGTCTTGGAGGCCCAATGACAAGAGCAAACGCTAAAAAGGCTAAAAAGGCCCTAAATCTCCTGGTGACCACCTTACTTGAGACAAGCCCAAGTCTAAAGGAAGAAGAGGCCAAAATGATACACTTAATTCAGATTGAAGACCTTTAAGAATAAGCCTCAATGGATATGCATGAAGGCTTCAATTTACTTGGCCCAAATTCTGCACTTAGTTTTATCTTTCTTACATTTAGTTAAACTTTTGTAATAAGGATTATTGGGCTGGCTTATTGGGCTTTGTGTGTAAGCATATTTAGGTTAAACTTAATATAGATGTTGTCCACTATATAAGGGAACACCATAGCTTTTGGGACGGCAAATTTGAATTGAGAGTTAACCTTTTTGGTGAGAGACAAGCTTCTCAGGTTCTAGGGTTCTTTTCGCTTTATCAATTTCTTGGTTTCTTGGTTATCTCCAGATTCCCTTATCCTTTTTCGGTGTTTCTTGAGTCAAAATCGTGTTTCGAAAGCCATCTTTCACCTCATTTTGGAAGCATTTGAATCCGAGGTCTCGTAGCGTTAGATACGTTCGTTCTTTTAGGACGCGGGAGGCCGAATTTCGGTGTGAAATTCCTTTCCTAGTTGATCCAATCATCCTTTTCTTTCGGGGATCATATCATCGGTATCGGAGCGAAGGTTCTAAGATTGGAATTGGGTTATCTTTTCTCCATTGTTTACATCCAATCGGTCACACATTTGGTAACCCTAGTCCCTAAATTTGTGTTTTTGATTTTTGAATTGTGCAATTCTGTTTTAGCCATTGTTGTTTGTTCCTAATTTGTTCTTTCAATCTTTCGGTTGTTGCTCCTTTCAATTTCTTGTTCCGTTCACATATTTCTCGCACTTGGTTCTTGGTGTTCATCCTTGTTCATCATTGTTCTTGAATTTTAATCCTTTCAATTCTTGTTTCTTGAGTGGTGTGTTCTTAGTGTGTTAAGTAATAGCTCAGTTTGTGGGGAATTCTATCTAATTTAGTTCTGAATTAGTAGAATTTCAAAGTTTGATTCCAAAATCACAAATTCCTCGTGTTGAAGAATCAGGTGTTATAAAAGAAAAAAAAGAAATAAAAAAAAGAAAGCAAAAAAAAAGGGAACAAAAAAAAAACTATACAGCACCTTGCTATTCAATTACACACACTACTACGTGTGAATCAAGTCCAAAGTGTCTTCCTTGAATAATTCCTCCAAATTGTTTAGATTTTCTTTGTCTTGTCTTCGTTGACATCTTTTCCAATTTGTATCGTGAGTCACCACCAATTCCAGAGTTTGGGATTGTACTCTTGAGTGTTCTTGGAGGTTCTGTTAAGAACTTAAAGAGAGCTATGAGTGGTAAAAGGCAAGAGAGAACACTACACAAAAGCCTTATAGAGAGCAACAAACACGAGTGATACATTTTTAAGAATGTAAACACGTGAGCGAGTGGTAAGGTCCTATTATTTTTGTTCTTTTCCTTGAATTATGGCAGGTACGGTGGTGAAGGTGTTCCTCCTCCTATAGGAGAAAATAGATTGCTAATTGAAGCCATTACAACTCAAATGCAAAGGATGATGAGGGAACACACAGAGGAGGTCTCTATTGATTTTGATTTGCTATTTGTTTTGTCATATTTGCTCTTTGAGTTGCTATTTTTCTTAAACATATTTGACTTAAATTGTTACTATTTGTTGTCATGTTTGTACTATTTAAATTATTTGATATTAAGTTATTTTTATTTAATATTTAAATAGATATTTATGATTTATAGTCATTACCTTAATGGACTTTGGAGTGATTTAAGTTGCTCAATGTGTTCGTGCTTTTTTAAATTTTAAAATTAATATTTTTGTGGTATTTCATTTAGATGCACTATTTTGTGGTCATGTTTGACGATGTTTGTTATGTTAAGAATTAATCGTTATATTTGTTTTTTTTTTCCTTTAATTAGTTAATTTTTATTTATTTATCATATTTATCTATCTATTTATTATTCATTAATATTTGAGTTACTCTTTTGTATGATTGGGTTTATGGACTTTTGGTGGTTTCAGTTTCTTACTATATCTTTATACTTAAATTATTTAAATGGGCTTCTGTTTTTATATTTATTTTTGGTATTCATCGTCCTATTTACCTTGTCTCTTTTTCCTTCTTCTACTATGATGAGAATTTCAAATTTATCCATTTGTTGTCTTTAACTTATGATTTGTTCTTGTTTTTTGCCGTCCATTATCTGTTACTATTTACTTATTACTTTATAATTTATAATTTATTTAAATTATTATTGAAAAGTAGTTCTATTATATAATAATTAATAATATTTATGAATTGTTATAAAACAAGAATAATTATTTTCTCTTCTACTTTTTCCACGACTCTCTGTTCATTTCTTTCTAATTTTATTTTCATGCTATTCAACATTCCTCATTTGGTATTGTATTAGTTTCGAGTGTTTTTACTATTTAAATTTAGATCTACTATTTTGTTAGATGAGAATGAATACTTGGTTTCTTGGAGTTGCTTAATATGTTTGCATTATTTATTTATTTTTTTGCCAGGTTTGTGTTATTTAAATTGTGAGCTAAATGTGCTATTTTATTTATATTTAAATTTTTACTTGATGAGTCTAAATAATTCCTTCTATTCAATTATTTAAATTTGTCTTCTACTTTTTTCTATAACTTTAAATTTTTATTAAGTTGTTTTTTATTTGTTACGTTATATTTAATTTGTTAAATTTTTTTTTTGCCTTTAATTATTATTTATCATATGTATCCGTAAATATCCAAGACTCTCTTCTAATGGGTTTCTTTCTTTCTTTCTTTCTTTCTTTCTTCTTCTTCTTCTTGTTTTTTTTTCCCTCTCTTTGGGTCAGTTTCTTCTAATGTGTATCTATTGATTTTAATTTGCTATTTGTTTTGTCATATTTTCTCTTTGAGTTACTATTTTTCTTAAACATATTTGACTTAAATTGTTAATATTTGGTGTCATGATTGTAGTATTTAAATTATTTGATATTAAGTTATTTAGTGTTTAATATTTAAATAGATATTTATGATTTATAGTCATTACCTTAATGGACTTTCAGTTGCTCAATATGTTCCCGCTTATTTATATTGTTCGAATTAATATTTTTGTGGTATTTCATTTAGATGCACTATTTTGTGGTCATGTTTGACGATGTTTGTTATGTTAAGAATTAATCAGTTTTTCCTTTAATTAGTTAATTTTATTTATTTATCATATTTATCTATCTATTTATGATTCATTAATATTTGATCTTTTTATTGTCATATTAATTCATCCTTCCTCATTCGTATAATATTAATTTGAAATTATATTAATTGCTTCTCTCTTCTTTTCCATGACATTATATGACTTGATGAAGTTGCTTAATATTTGTGTTGTTAAATTATTTAACTTAATATTATCATGCTAATTATTTATTTAACTTAATATTATCATGCTAATTATTTGTTCCTAATATTTATTTTCTTATTCTATTCTTGTGTCACTTGGAGTTGCTTTCATATTTGTATTATTTAAATTATTTGAGTTGAATGGGCTATTTTTTTACATTTTATTTTCCTTATCTTCTCATGATGAGGTTTTCAAATAATTCCTTAGTTTAAAGGTCAATATTTAATTAGCTAAATATGTTTCTATTTACTTAATTTTTTTTATCAGTCATTTAAAGTTATTTATCATCTAAAGTTGTTGGTTTATAGTAGTTATATTTAAATGGACTTCTACTCACATATTTGTTTTTCTTCTTGTTTCGTTTGTTGGCGTTTCTTTGCTATTAAATTGTTTGAGTTACTCTTTTGTATGATTGGGTTTATGGACTTTTGGGTGGTTTCGGTTTCTTACTATATCTTTATACTTAAATTATTTAAATGGGCTTGTTTTTATATTCGTTTTTAGTATTCATCGTCTTATTTACCTTGTCTCTTTTTCCTTTCTTTACTATGATGAGAATTTCAAATTGTTCCATTAGTTGTCTTTAATTTATGATTTGTTACTTTTTTTTACCATCCATTATCTGTTACTATTTACTTATTACTTTATAATTTATAATTTATTTTATTTATTATTGAAAAATAGTTCTATTATTTAATAATTAATAATATGTATGAATTGTTATAAAATAATAATAATTATTTTTCTCTTCTACTTTTTCCACGACTCTCTGCTCATTTCTTTCTAATTTTATTTTCATGCTATTCAACATTCCTCATTTGGTATTATATTAGTTTCGAGTGTTTTTACTATTTAAATTTAGATGTACTATTTTGTTAGATGACAATTAATACTTAGTTTCTTCTTCTATTTCTTCCGCGACTTGGAGTTTATATTAAGATATTTAAATGGACTTCGTGTTTCTTATTGTTTTTTTCTGTTGGCTTTTTCTTATTTTCTCGTCTCTTTCTTATTTGATTTGTATTTGATTATTATTCTTCTTCCCTCTCTTTTCCTTCTCTTTCATTTATTTATTATTTGTTACTATTTATTTATTATTTAATAATTGGTAATATTTATGAATTATCATTATATGTAACGATAATTATATTATTCTTCTACTTTTTCCATGTCTCCTCATTTGTTTATATTTGATTGTTTTTATGGTCATGCTAATTCAGCATTCCTCATTTGGTATTACTCCTATCTTATTTTTCCATAACTTTTTAACTTAATGGAATTTCGAGTAACCTAAGTTGCTTAATATCTTTGTGCTATTTAAATTGTTTGAGTTAATATGTTTGTGGTATTTAAATTATATGATTTAGATGCGCTATTTTATTGATATGTTTGACTTATTATTTGTTGTGTTCATATTCAAGAACACTTTTAATTGCAAATTCTGCATTTGTACTTTCTCTTTCTCTCGATTCATAGAAATAGTTGCTTTTTGCAATCCAAAGTAGAAATATGGTGACCTTAATCCCTTCTCTCTGTTTCACCTCCTAATTTTTCTTACACTTCATTAACTTCACGTAGAACAAGGTTGCCACCGAATCACTCTAAGATGATAACTTCTAGGACACTTGTATGCGGTAAGCTTCATACTTAATCAAGTGGATTTACGTAGATATTTATCGGGTCAAGTTCTATCATTTTGAACCATGTTGTGTTACATGCGAGGAGCCGTGGCTTATGTTGTATATTTGACTATACTAGTTATTATTGAATATTGTTGTTTGAGAATGTGAGCCTACTCTTGCATTGTTGCTGTATAGTACTATTTTGAGCTGCCTCAGCCAATTTTTATCTTACTAGAGTTTAGAGTAAAAAAGGAACGGGTATTCTATATAGCCGCTCTGGGTTATTCTTTTAAGTACAGTAATCTGCGTGATGTTTGAATTTGGTCATACATGTGTAGTGGTGCTCATTGTTTCACGTCCTTTTTTTTCATTTTTGAATTGGATTCCTTCGGGAAAGGGAAATTATTTCTCTTTAAAAGCTTCTTCCAATTTGAATTCCACTGCACAGTTTATTTTCATCATTTACATTATTAGCTCATTTTTAGCTCTCCACTTCTCTGCTGTCACAACTGCTATAATTTTTGTTTCAGTCAGATGGAAAAGTAGCATCAGTTTTAAGTGCTCTAAAGTCCATTCATGCAACACTTGCAGTGATTCAGAATCACGTTTTGATGCTGTAATCTCAATCATGTCTGGCTAAATCCTTCATTCTCCTAGAAATGCAACTGAAGCTGAACTTTGGAGCTTAAAGAGGGAGTTAGGGAGTTTCAGTCATCACTTTTCATCTTTCTTCCTTCTATTTGGTTTACTGGCTGCTAAACTGAGTAGGATGTTCTGATTTGGAATGTATATCCAGATTTTCCTATTTTAGGATGATGAACTTGTGTGTTATAGAAACTATTAATGTAAACCTAGGGACTCAATTGTAAAACTATCTCTAGGGACTTAAGTGAAGAAAAACATAATTAGTAGGATAAATTAGTAAATTATCCTACTAACACTTTTGAGGATGGCTATCATTTATAAATAGCCATTCCCTTCCATTGTACAAGCATGTTTGGCATGCCACTGCATAATTCAGCTGTGTGAGAGCCATAGGAGCTCTCTTCTTCATCTCTAATCTCCTTTCTCGTGTCTTTCTGTCCTATGTTCCATTTCGATCTAATAACTATAACATTGTGTCTATTTCTTGATGCAATTCGGTTTGCAATCATATTGTGAGTAGGCTTGATTAGCTTTCTTATTTCAGTTTATCTAAGATTGTTGATGGAGTTGATAGATTTATGACTCATGCTGCCACGTGTGCCTTTAGGTTGATTGATTGCATTGAGAATTAATTTGATTCATTATCAAATTTGAACAGTGTTTAGATTTATCTAGAAAGAGGCTCTTATCTCCTAAAAATTCTGAGAAGGTGATGATGGTTAGGTGAAACTTCTGGGGGGAAACATATTCAAGAACACTTTTAATTGCAGATTCCTGAATTTCTACTTTCTGATTCTCTTATTCATAGAAATAGTTGCTGCAATTCATTAGAAATATAGTGACTCCTCTGTTTCACCTCCTAATTTTTCTTACACTTCATTAACTGAATTTTCTAAGTGGCTAGATGACCGTGAAGAAGTATCGGGCTGAAATGCCACCTTGAACTAGAAATTTCTATAATCAGTTTGAGCCTATACCGTAACTTAGTGAATACCAGGTGTTACATCCCATTGGAGCAAGTTCATCGGACCCGACTCGTGCAAGAATGGAGGAGCCACCTGCAAGTAATGCCGTCCAAAAATTCTTATCGTTTAAAATAGCAAGAAAATTCCGAAAGCAAAGGCAAGTGGTTGGTGACCGCATTCACGAAGTGAAGGTAAAGAACCTAATCTGAAAGAAAATGTGCCTATGCTTGTTTTAATTGAACAAATGCCCATGCTATGAAAACATTTCAAAGGAAATATGCACTCAAAAGAATATGCAGACCAAACAAGCAAGTTCAACTTGGTTCAAATATTTCAGGCCTTCTCAAACCCCAAATTTCCATAAAATGTGCCGATCCAGGTTCCTTTACTGTTCCATGCCAAATAGGAAAGCTAAATTTCAATAATGCTCTCTTAGATTAGGTGCAACCATTGATGTTATGCCACATTCAGTTTATAACTCATTAGGGATAAAAAACATCGAGTCCACTGCCACTATAGTAATACTCCAACCGGCCGATAGGTCAGCAAGATGTCTGGAGTTTTAAAAGACATTTTGGTTGTTATTTTTTTTTCCTGAAGTTGTGTATTTGTTTTATTTATTATCTTGCCCGATATTGGGGCGTTTTAAATGGATTCTCTACATAATTTGATTTGGAGTATTAAGCATATCATTGGTTTCTACTCGGCAGTTAAAAAATTTCATTGGTATTTGTCATGGCGCTCCAAATTTTCGGAACACATTTTTTTTCAAAACATTCCATTGATTTGACGATTGTACAAATCCAAATTTCTTGGTGTAGATGCTAACTAAATTATGTATTTTTCTGACTGCTAACCTACGGTTTCAAACTTTGTAAATTCATCTATAACCTTGATCGCATTTGTAAGTTGAAGATCTTGAACGAGTAGATAGGAGAAGAGTGGTGACACTTGAAAATGGAAAGAGCACTGAAGAAAGTAGTCTGACTATCACCGATTTAAGTGAGATGATTGTAGAGTTCCATAGCTGCAAGGTAGGACAAATATTTAAAATAATCTAGGCTAGGGAATAATTATACGATTGCCTTCTTTAGTTGCGAGTTACTTTTGGGTGGTTTAAGTTTCTTACTATGTGTTTATATTTAAATGGACTTGTTTTCATATTTGTTTTTAGTATTCATCCTCCTCTTTACCTTTTCTCCTTTTCTTTTCAAATTATTCTATTTGTTGTCTTTAATTTATTATTTGTTTCTTTTTTTGGCCATCCATTATCTGTTACTATTTACTTATTTAGTATTGTATAACAATTTATAATTATTTTTCTTTTCTACTTTTTCCATCTCTTTTCATTTCTTTCTAATTTTTTATTTTCATTCTCATTTGATATTATATTAGTTTCGAGTATTTGTACTATTTAAATTTAGATGTACTATTTTGTTATATGACAATTAATACTTATTTTCTTCTTCTATTTCTTCCACGACTTGGAGTTTCTTAATATGTTTGCATTATTTATTTATTTTTTTGCCAGGTTTGTATTTTTTAAATTGTGAGTTTATTTGATATTGAGTTATGTATTATTTAATAGTTAATAGATATTTATGATTTATAATTATTACCTAACTTTATAATTTAATGGACTTTTGAGTAGTTTCGAGGAATTCATTTGTTTCTATTTGATCTTTTTGTTGTCATCGTGATTCATCATTCCTTTCTCATTCTTATAATATTAATTTGAAATTATATTAATTGCTTCTCTATTCTTTCCCCGACTTTATATGACTTAATGAAGTTGCTTGATATGTTTGTGTTATTCAATTATTTGACTTAATATTATCATGCTAATTATTTGTTCCTAATATGTTTTTTTTTTTTTTTGGTCAGTTTCTTCCTTGAGTTACTATTTTTTTAGAAACATATTTGACTCAAATTATTTGTTACTATTTGTTGTCATGTTTGTACTATTTAAATTATTTGATATTAAGTTATTTAATATTTAAATAGATGTTTATGATTTATAGTCATAAATATCTTATTGAAAAGTAGTTCTCTTATTTAATAGATGTACTATTTTTTGGATGACAATTAATACTTTGTTTTTTGGAGTTGCTTAATATGTTTCCATTATTTATTTATTTTTTGTGTCGTCTGTCTTATTTAAATTGTGAGCTAAATGTGCTATTTTATTTATATTTAAATTTTTACTTGATGATTCGAAATAATTCCTTCTATTTAATTAGTTAAATTTGTCTTCTACTTTTTTCCATAACTTTAAAACGTTTATTAAGTTGCTTTTTTTTTATTTGTTACGTTATATTTAATTATTTAAATTTGTTTTTTGCCTTTAATTATTATTAATCATATGTATCCGTAAATATCTAGGACTCTCTTTCAATATGTTTCTTTCTTTCTTTCTTCTTCTCCTTGTTTTCTCCCCTCTCCTTGGGCGTTTCTTCTCATGTGTCTCTATTGATTTTGATTTCTTTGTTTGTTTTGTCATATTTGCTCTTTGAGTTGCTATTTTTCTTAAACATATTTGACTTAAATTGTTACTATTTGTTGTCATGTTTTTGTTGTCATATTTTTACTATTTAAATTATTTAATATTTAAATAGATATTTATGATTTATAGTCATTACCTTAATGGACTTTGGAGTGATTTAAGTTGCTCAATATGTTCGTGCTTATTTAAATAATTCGAATTAATATTTGTGGTATTTCATTTAGATGTACTATTTTGTGGTCATGTTTGACGATGTTTGTTATGTTAAGAATTAATCGGGTACATTTTTTCCCCTTTAATTAGTTAATTTTTATTTATTTATCGGATGCTAGTATATTGATCTTGGATGGTTAGGCCCTGCCTGAGTATCTATGGAGGAGATAATCAGGAGAGCTTGGGATCACCGTACACGACAAAGGGGTGGTGTGTGTGCACAATGAGACTGTATGTAAATAGTCTAGGTTAGAATGTGTGCACCTTGTTACATGTCCTCTGTATTTATAGAGGTGTCTGGTGCACGCCATTAATGGGGCGCGCCATTAATGGGGCGGATATCCGGGGTACGCCATTAATGGGGCAAGTATCTCAGACGGCCGTTACGATATGTATAGATCTTCTCCTAGCCGAGATTTCCGGATCTCCCCATATGATTAGCGAATCATGCCTCCTGGATCCGTTTGGGCCGCGCCATGGACTTGGGGCTTTTGGGCCGGTCCGCAACAGTTGCCCCCTAGCTTGGCTGTTCAGGCTTCTGGGCGGCCGAGGTGTGTAATGCCCCTGGCCCCGGTTTAGATCCGGGGCCTATGCTTCATCCAGATCGGCTTCTAACGCCGTGGCGTATCCCTGTTGTGACAGTCTGGGTGGTGCCCTGGGTCATGCCTGACCGGGGCATCTCGAACGGCCTCGGATTTATGTAACTAGCCCCCTGTTCGTGGGTAAGTCGTTTGGCCTTCTTTCCGTAGGCATCATCATTGTTGCTTTACACTTAGCTTGCCCTGATTGGAAAGAGTCTGCAGCCGTCGCGCCCCTCCGAGTGCCGATTTACGTGCACATTTAATGCTCCTACATCATTCTGTGCATTTCCCATCGTGTCTAGGTTTAAATACCGAATTACCCCCGGCGTTCCCTTTCCTTGTCACATATATGAAGTAACTATTTCGCCTTTGCCTTCTCACTCTTTCCCGCTACAACCTCTCTGTGACTTTGCTCTGGGTTTGTAGAATCATCTCCTCTTGGAAAACTCCACTGTTCTCCATTTCCATCGTTCGAGTTTTCCTCTTCTTACTCATACAGGTATTTTCCTTATTCTTCTTTACTCTTTTACGGCATAACGTGCATCCGACCGATTATATATCCTTTGGTCCCTTATCTGCGTTCCTACTCCTCCTCCTCTTTGGTTTTCTGAGTATCCATTTGAGACCATTTTCTGGGTTTTGCTTGCTTTTGACACATACGACGTCTGTGCTTGCCTCTCTTTCGACACATTACCTTTAGCTCTTAGGTTCTAGTTCCTTCCTCATGGATAGAGATAGGCATTTACCTAAACCCAGATCCATGCTAACCCCTGAGGAAGAGGAGTTTCTTCGCACTCGCTACCCGCGAGCTTCTTATTGGGATCTCGGAACCGAGCTTCCGGAAGCAAAGAGGTCAGCCCCTTTACTTCGAGGCGAGTTCGGTCACTCAGGACGAGTCGGACGCCAACCTATTGCTGCTAGAGCTCTGTCTCCTTCTCCTGTCCGAGCTTCTGCACTTAACGTTCCTATCTTATCGCCCGTACAGGCCGGGGTTGGTTCCTTTGCCGGCTCCAGGTCTCCGGCCTTATTGGCCCAACCGCTCAACTTTTGTGAGGGTCCTCCTTCTGTGAGCTCGGATCCTTATCCCGATGATTACCTCGGCCCCTGCTGGGACTGCTTGGCCGAGGGTGCCTTCCAATTGCGCACGGAGGAGACTCCGAGCCTCCTCGATTCTTGGTTCTTGCTAAGCATCGGCAACCTTTGGGCCTTTCTTTTGGCGTACCCTTTCGTCCGAGTCCGCCATCTGTTTTGCCTTCTAACATGCTTTTACCAGGTATTTCCAACTCTGCTAATTTAATTTTATGTTGCCTATATAGGTTAATGGCTCTGAAATCTCTGCCTTCCAAGCAAAGGACCGAGGCCGAGGAATCGGACTCTTCTAGTCCTCCCGAGACTCTGTGTCGTAGATTTCCCTAGGTGTCCCATGAGGTCTTGAAGACCCGGTCTTCGATGTCGGATATTGACATTGCACGTTTGGATTTACCCGCCATGGAGGGGTGCGTTCTGCGCCGCCCGGACGCCGATGAGCCTATTTGTGTGGAACGGGAAGTAGGCAGTCCTAATTTCTTTTTCTTTTACCGGGATTACCTTACTCGGGTCGGTGTTTGCTTCCCTTTCACCCATTTCCAGATACTGGCCCTGCTGCACCTGAGACTTGCCCCGTCTCAACTTCATCCGAATGGGTGGGCTTACCTTGTTGCGTTCGAGCAATTGTGTCGCTCCTTCCCGGTTCCGATTCCCTGTACAACCAATCTCTTCTTTTATTACTTCGGCCCCTTTACCCCCGGCTCTCCAAAAGAAAGGGACAAGCTAAAAGGGTTGGTATCTCTCCGCGTCAATCCCGATCGGAAGCTCATGAAGCCCTTCTCCGATTCGTTTAAGGGGTTCAAAAGTGCGTTCTTCAAGGTTGTTGCCGTGCCCGGTAAACAAACCTGGTTTTTGAAGGGGGTTGAGGCCGCCGACGTAGAGTGGCGTTTCCCTCTATATTGGATGGAGAGTCATCATAAAGTGCTGCTCCTCGTCCTTCCAAATTTTGAAAGATGACCTCCGGGAGATGCCCCTTATGTGCCTAGGTTGGACGCCTACGTGGAGAAGTATGGCGTCCAAAGTGCCACCTTTTTCATTTCTGGGGAGGAATCTAGGCCAATCCCCTCTACTTGTAGGAGTCCCTCCTTCGCAATGTTATTTGTCTTTCGGTAAAATTTGTATTTTGTTGGAGTAATTTGTGTTTATTCGACTTCCCTTTACTTGTCCTTTTCGGCTTAAGACATGAGGGCTCTTCCTAGGTTATTTGACGAAAATGAATCCGGCCGTGGCATCAACGAATCGACGGGCTCGGAAACGGGCCGTCCCGTCGAAAGTCTTTGCGCCCGAGGCTACCGCCTCGTTGTTACAAAGAAGACTAAGGTCTCGGCGGCGAAAGGTCGGCTCCATCCATCCCCTCCGGCCATCTCGGGAAGTTGTTTCCCAAACTCCGAAGGGGAAACAGGTCGTTGCCTCTGTGGGCGAAACTGTGTCTGCGGTTATCGTTCGGCTTCGGTTCTCCCAGCACCTTTGCCAACTCCGCCTCCTCCCCCTCCTTCTACCGGGTCATCGCGTCCTTCTTTCGTGCTTCCTCGCGGCTTCATATGGGATAAGAGGGTGACCAATGAACTGGACGTCGCCTTCCTTCCTCCCCGGGAATTTATGGAGAGCCGGCCCCTGTCCCCGCCTAGCGTTGGGGAGGTGTATGCAGCGCAACGGTATTTGTGCAAATCCGTTGGGCTGCTTCAAGCTTATGTTCTTGTGAGGGAGAAGTATTCTTTGGCGGATGCTGAGAATAGACGCTTGAGAGCGTCTCAGGAAGAGGTGGTGGCCAAACAAAAAGCTCTGGAGGAGGGCATATCAACGAAAAAGGCCTTGGCCGAGTCTGAGGCCAGTCTGCACATTTTGGAAGAGAAGCGGGATGCCGCCCGGACCGAGCGGGATGCTTCTAAGGCCGCAGTCGCGAAGATGGATAAAGAACTTCTACAGGCGCGGGAGGGGGCGGAGAAGTCGGCCTACGAGTGTTCCCGGGCCCAGAAAGCGCTGGGCGAGAGTCTTG
This sequence comes from Acacia acuminata, assembly GCA_019022655.1. NCBI lineage: Eukaryota > Viridiplantae > Streptophyta > Magnoliopsida > Fabales > Fabaceae > Acacia > Acacia acuminata. The sequence goes on from JAFJYI010000223.1 coordinate 1,252,684, forward strand.
AGGCGGTGAAGGCCCTTCAGAAGCAACGTGATATGCTGTCCTCTAAGCTTACAACTACCGAGGAGGCCCTCGCCGCAGCACAGCAGGCGCGCTTGGAGTCCGATGAGCTCTTAAAGCAGACTGCCAAAGATTGCTTTGACAATGCTCTGGAGCAGATCCAGTTCTTGAATCCGACGACTAAGCTTAACCTGGACGGCTATGATTTTCGCGCCTTTGTTGAGGACAGAATCTTAGTTCCGTACCAATGTCCTCCCGCCCATGCGTCCCAATCTGAAGAAGAGGGAGTAGAGTCGGATGCGGAGAGCGAGGCAACAAAGGGGTCTCATGAGGCCGGCCCGTCTAGTTAATTTTCGCTTCGTTCTTTAGTGGGCGTCTGTGCCCCTTTACTTTGAACATTTCCGGCCTTTGTGCCGTTCTGTACATATTTTTATGACTTTGGATGAATTATTTATTCTTCCTTCTGCCATTTTGTAAATTCCATAATTGAAATTTATTGACTGTAGTATATACAAGTCGTTTACTCGACCAACACTGAGGTGTGGGAGGATGGGGCAGGGTTGTATGTTTTACCCTCTGGGGGTGTTAACTTAACCGCACTACCTCGTTCCGGCTTGACTAGTCGGAAAAGTTGATAGAAACCGAATTAAGGGCGAGGCCGTCACATGTCAACCGAGGTGTCTATTACCTCAAATCGACATTTTGACTTGATCGGGTCGAATGACGGCCCGCTTTCTTAAATCGGGCGAGCGTTGACGTGTCAATTTCACGAAGGCTACGTATGGCATTTTCGCGAGCTCTTACCAATGTACGTCGGAGTACAACGGCCGGTGTCATACATCTAGATGTTTTTATGTTAATGTCGGGTGTAAGTACCTCGGTGTCGGGTTTTGGACCGAAATTTGAATGGCCTCGGTTTCACGCTTAAGCAAGTAATTGTGCACATTGATGAATTTCCTTGGTGGGTTCCTTCATTAAATAAAACAGCTCTAAAGAGCGTACAAATGGTCATGAATTATTCAGATGCAAAATAAAGAACAATTGGAGAAACATAAGCAACAAAGAAGAAATAACCGAAGTAGCCTTTGTGTCTACGGGCCGAGCCTTGATCTAGTTTGTAATAGATCTTTAGCTTGTCGGCGTTCCATGTCCTCTTAACCGCTTCCTTGCCGGGGTTTCGAGAACATATGCCCCAAAGATCGAGTTTTTCTTTAACCCGATAGGGGCCTTCCCAATTTGCCGCGTTTTCCGTCTCGGGAATTCTTGTTTCCGATGTCGGCCCGCCGAAGTACCAAGTTACCTCGGTGAAAGGATCGTGGTCGAACCTTGCGATTATACTTTGCCGCGAGTAGCTATTTGGCGGCAATTTCCTGGCAATGCGCTGTGATTCGGATCTCATCAATTAGGTCCAGGTCTGTCTTTAGGGCGTCGTCATTTGACGCCGGTCCATCCTATCCGCTCGATCTTTCTCCATGATGGCGCTCGATTTCAACCGGATCATTGCTTCACATCCGTAGGTCCCGGAATGGGGTTTCTGGGTCGAGGACCGAACACTCGTCCCGTAGCCCCATAGAACGCCGTGGAGCTGTTCGGTCCACTGAGTCGGCTTTTAACATGCGTTTCTTTAATCCGTCCGTAATGATCTTATTAGCGACTCGGCCGGCCGTTGGATTGCGGGTGTTCGACGGAGGAGAAGTGTTGCCGGATGTCCAAGTTGGACATTAAGGCCTGGAATCTATGGTCCGTGAACCGGGTCCCATTATCGGTGACGACTTCAAGAGGGTATCCGAATCCGAGCAAAGATGTTATGGCGAACAAATCTCGTAATTCGAGACGAGGTGATCGTAGTCAATGCCTCGGCTTCTATCCATTTGGTGAAATAGTCTATGGCGACGATGAGCCATTTGAGCTGTCCAGGTGCCGGCTTAAATGGTCCGAGGATGTCCATTCCCCATTTATAGAAGGGCCAGGGGGCCGGCATCCCTTTTGACTCCGTCGGTGGTGGCCATAGGATCTCGGCGTGTTTCTGGAACTGTCGCACCGCTTGGCGACTTCCATGGCGTCGTGCTTCATGGTGGGCCAATAATAGTTAGCGCGTAATGCCTTCCTTGCCAATGCCTTGCCCCCCATGTGTTGGCCGTTGCATCCCTCATGTATCTCGGTCAATACGTACCTTGCTTCGGCCTCACCGGGCATCGCATCATCGGGCGGTGCACTCCTTTTTCTCAGATACCGATCATTTACCATGGCGTAGATGGCGGCTTCTCCGGTCAGTCTTCTTTTTGTTGTGGAATCTATTGGGATGATCCCCCTTTCTAGGTAATCTTCGAGTGGCTTTCTCCGGTCCGTGGCGGACGGGATAGTCATGACGCACGTGGGCTTGGCCGATTCCATTGGATCACGTTCTATGACTCCCGAACCTTTGGTACTTGATAGTTTGGAGAGAATATCGGCCCGGTATTCTCTTCTCTTGGGATATGAGCAACAATCACTTCTTCGAACTCCGTCATTACTTCTTTTGCTCGTTCAAGTACTTAGCCACGGGGGCCTTTTGCTTGATAGCCGCCATCAATCCGTGGGGCGACTTTTTGTGATCGGTGAATACCTTAACTTGTCGCGCTCCATCTTTTGCTTGAAACAACCCGGCTAGGAGGGCCTCGTACTCGGCGACTCGGTTGTTAGAGTGAGAATTCCAACTGGAGCGAATGCTCAGTAGCAACGCCCTCGGGGCTTGACAGAGATTTGCTGTAATCTCCCAAAATAACCAGATTAGAAAAGGATTTGCAGTATAATGTAACCTGGGTCGTTTCCCAATGAATTCGCATGTGGTTTAATTTGAACAACAATAAAACGTAAAACAAGTAAAATCGGGGTTTTTTTGATTCAAGAGATTGAAAACGGAAATATGCGAAACAAAACGAAATAACATAGATTAAACAGAAAAAAGAGGATTAAAGGATTAACCCACGATTTCGATTCACCCACTACCCTTCCTTGAACGAAATAGATTTATAACCGAACTCGTAATCGACTCTAGACAAACCGAAATCTCTGCATTTGTCTAGAAATTCCCTCAACTGAACAATCGTTCAAAATTTGTTCGAATCATTGGCGCACCTCTGTACGATCGCACAGAAATACTTTAACCCATTCCGAACTTCGTCCTTGGGAAATATCGATTTGGGTTTTTAATCAAAAACCCAATCCGAAACCAAAAATCAAATCGATTAAGGGATACAAAAACGAGTTAGACGGTTACCGATTAGGTGCGAATCCTCCGGATAGTGGATGGACCCTCATCGTGGATCAATCTCGAAATTTAGCCGAACATAATTAAGAAAGACGAAAAAACAGATGAAGAACGCGAAGAACACGAAGAACATTGCAGAGAATTTGAAAACTACTATTTTGATCCTCTGAATTCTAAAAACGTGAATGAGAATGTGTTTGTGGCTGCTGCCTCACTTAACCTAAAATGGAAAAATGAAATGGGGCTCCAATCCACAATTCAGGTCCGTAACGAAAATAAAATAAAATGGGCTTTAATTACAAAATTCGAGCCCAAAAATACATATGATTCGGCTCCAAAATCAACCGCCCTCTTGTCTGAATTTTCTCTTCATGTCTTCATAACAATTGTAGCTCTCTGAATCATCTGAAATATGAGACAAAAAATGAGGCAAATCCGATATCTGGTTCAAGAGTTATGGTAAAAATGGTGAAGCAATGTAAAACTGGAATTTATTATTAAATAATGGCTAAAATATAATAAAAGGCCCAAGGCCCAAATAAGTATAAAAGCCATTATTTATTAGCTAAAAGAGTCCTAAATTATAAATCAAGAATAGACAAAAAGTAGTCTATGAAATATTCAATTATCAAATTCCCTATCTTATAAGAAATATTTAGGCAAACTTATATTTTTGCACTGCACTCCCCCGAGCAAAATTCAAAGAAAAAGACCTAAAGGAGAAACTCTTCTTTTCTAACAATTGCTAACAATGCAAAAATTGAACAAGGGACACAAATCTCCAAAAGATCAATCAATCAAGACCACAATCCCTTCATCTCAAATTACAATTCATGGTAATCTCAATCAATGATGCTAATCACAAAAGATGGTCTCTCAAATGATGCACTCAATAAATCAATCTCTCAAGTGTTTAAGGTAAATAAATTTATCGCTCAAATTCTACTCAAGAAAATTGTCCTACCATAAGCTTGCTCAATTTCTACGTCTCCACTACTCATAACACATGCATGCACAAATCAAGAGAGCTTGTTATGAAAGGTTGCAATGGGGTTAGGGTGAAGGTAGGTAATAGTATGGAATGAGAGGCTAAGCACCAAAGAAATTAAAAAGAGCACTAATTAACACAATCATTTTCTATGTAAGAAAATTTTTATTTTACTTATATATCTCCTTTCTTTCTATGTATTTTCTTTTTCTTTATTTATTTCTTTCTTTTTTTTTTTTTTTACTTTTTTTTTTTTTCTTTTTTTTCTTTTTTTTTCTTTTCTTTCTTTTTTTTTTTTTTTTCTTTTTTTTTTTTTTTTTTGAGAAAAAATGAAACTATACTATATACATAATCACAATGACAAAAGTAAACATCCCCCCCCCCCACACTTAAATTGTTGCACTCCCGAGTAACCCCCACACTTAAACACAAAACCAAGGTGAAACCAATGCTCAAAAAAATTTCAAGGTGCGGAATAAAATGGTTTGACACTTAGGCTTGTAATGTGGCTTAGAAAAGAATGAGTCAAAAAGGCACAAAGGGCTAGCAAAGGGATCATAATGCAAGGGAAAGGCTATTTGGCCAAAGTGAGGAAAAAATAAAAGAAAGAAAACAAGCTTCCATCATACTTATGCACGTAAATGAAAAATGTAGTTTCAAAAAGAAAATGAGCAAGTTCTAGAGAACACAAATCATGAGAGATGCACACATGAAAGAAAGAATGGCAAAAGATGAATTCCATTTATGTAGGCCCAAAACCTCACAAGGTAAACACCAACTTAAGCAATTAACAACATCAAATCAACTACCAAGACATGTAATCGAAGAGTCAAGAATGGTAGATCCAATGAATAATCCATTAAAACCAAAATGTCCTAGTTCATAATATGTAGCAATCATAGAATGAGAGAGATCGTATTTATTTTCAAAAAGCAAAGTAGAAAAAGGAAAACAAATAGAAGAAAGAGGGAGAAAGAAAGAAGAATACTCCCCAAGGGGTTTATGGAGGATAAGTGGCATCAATGAGGAGAATCTCTCGCTTCCTCCTCAGCCGCCGGGATCCCTCATGAAATGGCTTGAGGCGATGCCCATTGACCTTAAAGGTTCGTCCCGTGGGTGGATCACATAGCTCAACAAAGACCAAATGGAAAAATGTTAGTGATCTCAAAAGGGCCATCCCATTTAGATCGAAGCTTACTGGCATAAACCTCAAACGGAGTTAAACAGAAGAACTTTCGGCCCACGTAAAATTCTTTCCTCGAGAATATGCTTATCATGGAATGCCTTAGTCTTTTCCTTGTATAACCGTGAGCTTTCTAGGCATCCAATCTAAGCTCATCCAACTCTTGCAATTGTAGCTTCCGCTCCATCCCGCAGACTTGGCCAAATCCATGTTACAATGTTTAATGGCCCAATAGGCTTGATGCTCCAACTCAACCGGAAGATGACATGCCTTACCAAAGACAAGCCGATAAGGAGACATCCCAATCAGAGTCTTGTAGGCGGTACGATATGCCCACAAAGCATCCTCTAATCGCTTACTCCAATCTTTTCGGGTAGAGTTAACAGTCTTCTAAAGGATTTGCTTAATCTCTCTATTTGAGACTTGAACTTGACCGTTGGTTTGAGGATGGTATCTTGTGGAGACCTTGTGAAGCACTCCATACTTGCGTAACAAGGCACCCATGCTTCGGTTGCAAAAATGGGAGCCTTGGTCACCGATAATAGCTCTAGGAATGCCAAACTGCAACGAGAAAATGTTAGACCTAACAAAATCCATCACCACGAAGAATCATTAGTCCGGGTGGCTTTTGCCTCAACCCATTTCGAGACATAATCAACGGCCAACAATATGTAAGTATAACCATATGAAGCGGGAAATGGACCCATAAAATCAATACCCCAAACATCAAAGATCTCACAAAATAATATAGGGTTAAGGGGCATCTCATGCCTACGGGAAATACTCCTCGCTCTCCGACGCTTATCACATGACTTACAAAAAAGATGGGAATCATGAAACAAGGAAGGCCAAAATAATCCACCTGTCTAACACTTTCCTAGCAGTTCTTTGGGGTCCAAAGTGACCACCACAAAGTGCGAAGCATGAGCAAAATGCAATATAGAGTGAGACTTATGATCGCACATATCTCCTAACTACTTGGTCACTACAAAATTTCCACAGATAAGGGTCATCCCAAACATAATATTTAGACTCACTCTTTAATTTAAGGGTTTGGGCCCTAGTGGAATCTATAGGAAAAACACCAGCTACCAAGTAGTTAACCAGATCAAAGATACCATGGAAGCTTACCTTGTATTTGTAGAAGCCGCTCATCGTGGAAATCATCCCGAATAGAAGAGGGGTGAGAGGGAGAATGAGTGATGCGACTCAAGTGGTCGGCTACCCACTTTTTGTGCTCCACTGTCTCGAATCTCAACATCGAACTCTTGGAGCAATAACATCCACCGGATGAGTCGTGGATTAGCATCTATCTTTTTCAAAAGAAACTTCAAAGCAAAGATGGTCGAGAAAACAATTACTCTACTTGCTAGCAGATATGACCTAAACTTATCAAAAGCAAATACAATAGCCAACAACTCTTTCTCGTAGTGGTGTAATTGGATCGGCAGGATCCAAAGTCTTGAGGCATATGCAATCACATGAGATGCTCTATCAACTCACCGTGCCAAGATAGCACCAACCGCATAGTTGGAAGCATCACACATCAACTCAAAGGGGAGGCACCAATCGTGGGCTTGGATCACTCGGGTCGTAGTCAGCAACGGTTCAAATGATCGAAGGCCGCCTTGCAAGCATCATCAAATACAAAGTCGGTGTCCTTATGTAGAAGGTTAGACAAGGGTCGGCGCTCTTTGCCGAAATCCCGAATGAAACGCCGATAGAAACCCGCATGACCAAGAAAAGAGCGAACTTCCCGCACGATGCGGGGTAAGGCAAAGCAGTAATTACATCTATCTTAGCAGGATCTACCTCAATCCCTTTCCTAGACACTATGTGTCCCAAGACTATACCCGACTCAACCATAAAGTGACACTTCTCATAATTCAACACAAGATTAGACTCAATACACCTATGCAAAACTCTAGACAAATTAGCCAAGCATGCATCAAAATCGACCCATATACAAAGTGAAATCATCCATAAAAACCTCCATGCGGTCCTCTAGAAACTCGAGAAAATGCTTACCATACAACGCCGAAAGGTGCCGGGTGCGTTACAAAGGCCAAAAGGCATCCTTCGGTAGGCATATGTTCCAAAGGGGCATGTGAAAGTCGTCTTCTCCCGATCCTCGGGAGCAATATGGATCTGGAAGTATCCGGAGTAGCCATCCAAGAAGCAAGAGTGGGACTTACCACCAATCGCTCTAACATCCGATCAATGAAAGGTAGAGGGTAATGATCCTTGCGAGTGGCTTGATTGAGTCTCCTATAGTCGATGCAAACTCTCCAACTATTTCGAACTCGAGTAGGAATGAGCTCATTCTTCCGATTGGCTACCACGGTAACTCGGATTTCTTGGGAACCACCGGACCGGCTAACCCACCGGCTATCGAAATGGGATAGATGATACCACTTGCGAAGCTTAGTGACCTCCTTCTTCACCACATCAAGGATAAGAGGATTAAGGCGTCTCTCGGGTTGCCTCACCCGCTTAGAGTCCTCTTCCAACAAAATTCGATGCATACACATGGAAGGGCTAATGCCAACAATATCGCCTAATGTCCACCCAATGGCTTTCTTGTTCGCCCTCAATAAGCTTAGCAGCCTTCTCTTCTTGGTCGGAAGAAGATTATTTGCCACAATGATCGGCAACCGTTCATCCACCCCTAGAAATGCATACTTCGGGTGATCGGAAGGGATTTCAACTCAAGCTTGGGTGGTTGCTCGGTGGAGGGAAGAAGCTTGGGTGGTTGTTGCAACAACTCGATGTCATCACACCGGAAATGCTCGAAACCACATTCAAAGAAACAAGGACCGTGTCTATATACAAACTCAATGTTAACATCAAAATCAAGCTCATCAAAATCGAGTTAAGCTCATCAAAATCAATCGGGATGCAAATTAGGATCGGGATGAAGCTCAAACTCGTAATCAATATCAATCCACATGTAATGTAGAATCACCAAGCAAGTTAGAATCACCAAATAATGCAAAGCATTAAGAAAATCAAGTACAAACAGAGCACCATTCATTATCAAGACATGCACAAATGGGAGAATCACTCTCGAGATGCAAAATCGGGATAATCAAGACACCAATCAAGCCAATAACATCATCCACAAGATCATCAATCACATCAATGCAGAAAACAGTGTTCTTCCCTAGGATGTTTCATGGCATCAAAAATATTGAAATTCACAGATATATCACCAAACTCCATGGAAAGAGTACCGTAATGCACATCTATCTTAGTCCATTGTTTTCATGAAAGGCCTCCCTAGAATGATTGGTGATCTACTACCGGGAGACTCATCCTCCATATCTAAGATGTAAAAATCAGCAGAAATATCGGTTCATTAACTTTGACTAATACATCTTCAACTAAACCGAAGGATGAACATTACTCCTATTAGCTAGCTGAACAACAACACCAGTAGGACGTAAAGGACCAAGACCAAGAGATTTATAAATAGAAGCAGGCATGACATTAATAGAAGCACCTAAATCTAGCATGCAATCATCAAATCTATAGTTACCAAAACAAAGAAGGGATAGAAAACGTCCCCGGATCCTTGCACTTACGAGGCATTGTAAAGTGGATGAGTGCCGATACATTCTCGGTTCAAACTTACTCGTTCACTCCCCTTCGCTTGCCTCTTATTGGTGCACAACTCCTTCGTAAACTTGGCATATTTAGGAATTTGTTTAATCGCATCTAAGAGAGGAATGTTGATCTCTACTCTCCGAATGTCTCAAGTATATCCTTCTCTTGTGCTTTTTCCGCCAACTTCTTGGATTGAATCGCGCTCTACGAGGGAAAGGAAGAGGAATGGGGATGTCTTCCTCTTCACCTTGCTGCACTACCTTTTTATTTTTAGAGTCAATCTTCACATTTTCTAACTCTCTTTCGATGTGGAAGTCACATCTCGTAAATGGGTTTAGGTTCCTCCAATTGCTTGCCGTAACGAAGGGAGATAGCACTCACATTCCCCTTAGGATTAGGAATTGTTTGTAAAGGAAGAGTGTTGGATCCCCGAGGTTGAGGCTGGTTCAATGAGGTTGCCAACGCCCAACTGTGTTTGCAAACTCGAAAGGAAGTGTCGGTTCTTGTCGTTGGAACCGCATATTGGCCGTGACAAATTGCTTCATCATATCTTCAAGTGGGGAACCACCACTACCACTACTACTAACTCGTTGTTGTTGTTGCTTTGCTGTGGAGGTGCACATATGGCTGGTCGAGGAGGTGGTGCTAGCAAAGGCAAAGGAGGTGCAAATTCTTTGTTGGAAATTTTGTGGTCTATATTGTCTCGTTGGTAATTCCTTAATTTTGCTGATATTGGTTACTCGGTTCTCGATTCGGGTTCCAACGGAAATTGGGGTGATTTTTCCAACCAGGATTGTAGGTATTGGAGAAGGCATTATTTTGTTGGTATTGGGGCTTTCCCGGAAAAACACCCACCGAAGCTACCGATCGGTCTTGATAAGTAGGATCATGCAAGGTAGGGCAAGAGTCGAGTAGAATGGTAAGGGTCGAACAGTAACCCACATGAGTACCCAATCCGAGGAGGAGAAGATTGTACTGTCTCGTGTCATCGCTAACCAACCGCCTCACCGTAGAGGTCGATCATCAAGTCTATTCTCTAATCTCTCGAGAATCGTCTTGGACTGGAGGTGTTTGAACATGGTAAACAGGAGTACTATTGGCCCTGGTGCCAAATTGCTGAGAGTTGGCTGCCATCTCGGATATCAATTCTCGGGCATCTTCAGGTGTCTTGTTACGTAGAGCCCCATCGCTAGAAGCATCCATCAAACCTTTATCTATTGGTAGCAAACCATCATAGAAATGGGTAATCAAGAGTGATGCGGTGGTGTCAGCTTGCACATAACCTTTTGAACCTCTCCCGGACTCATGCAAAGTCTGGTGGGATGTTGGCAATTTCCTTTTTGATCGCAGTTGCTGCGAACATAACCTTTTGAACCTCTCCCTTCCAATGAGAAAGGAAAAGACTCATGCAAAGTCTCCCCACTAGATGGAATTCCTTCAAATGCTTAATGGCAACTGTTGAAAGGAAACTTTTCTTTCAGATTTAAGCTCAAAGTTAGCGCAAGGCGGGGATATTGAATGCACAAAGGTTGATAATTAACATCGAGTTCATTCAATTCCTTTAAGTAGGTAATATTTCTCCATAAATAACCTACTAGAATCGGTGAAAACAACAAGACATCAAGTACTATCGAAACACAATCGAAAGATCCAATTCAAGATCGGATAGTAATCCTAGTACTCATCTAGCAAAGAATTGTTCTTTCTATAATCAAAAGGCAACAAGAATTTGGATTGAAAATCAGAATTACGAAAATGCCACCAGCCAATCAGAATTACGAAAATGCCACTAGAAACTCGAATTTAAAAATGCCACTAAAAGTGATTAAAAAAGTAGAAAAACACTAAGACTTCACACAAAAGAAAAATCACAAAAGCAAAAACCTATGTTAGAAATTGACCAAAAGCAAAAACCTATTTTAGGAATTTTTTTTGATTTTTTTTTTTATCTTGACGGGACTCCTAGACCATTAGGGAACCCAAAAATGGATTTAATGACTTACTCCGAAAGTGGTCTGATTTTTGGTGACCTAAAGGAAAACCCTATTCTAAGAAAATCAAAGACCATTAAGGCGTTCGAGATCCTCATATTTAAGCCAAATTTTCGTTTAGACCACTTTTTCAATTTTTTTTATTTTCACGAATTTATCAAAAATTAAAACATGAAATCGGAAAAAACATGACCCAAACGTTGGAATTTGGGGAAAATAAGGTGAGACCTCACTTACTAAAAGTAAGTGACTCTTGCTTAGAATGCCCAATTCTTGTGAATAGGACCTAGATTGAGTAATCTGGGCAGAAAAATTTCTATCCAGCCACCCGAACCAACTAAACTACCAAAAACAAAGCTATTTACACTATCGTTACTAATCAAACGATGCAAATTCCCCGGCAGCGGCGCCATATTTTGACAGAGATTTTCCGTAATCTCCCAAAATAACCAGATTAGAAAAGGATTTGCAGTATAATGTAACCTGGGTCGTTTCCCAACGAATTCGCATGATGGTTTGATTTGAACAACAAGAAAATAGAAATAGTAAAATCGGGGTTTTTTTGATTCAAGAGATTGAAAACGGAAATATGCAGAAACAAAACGAAATAACACAGATTAAATAGAAAGCAGAGGATTAAAGGATTAACCCACGATTTCGGATTCACCCACTACCCTTTCTCGAACGAAACATATTTATAACTGAACTCGTAATCGACTCTAGACAAACCGAAATCTCGCATTTGTCTAGAAATTCCCTCAACGAACAATCATTCAAAATTTGTTCGAATCATTGGTGCACCTCGTACGATCGCACGTAAATACTTTAACCCATTCGAACTTCGTCCTTGGGAAATATCGATTTGGGTTTTTAATCAAAAACTCAATCCGAACTAAAAATCAAATCGATTAAGGGATACGTAAACGAGTTAGACGGTTACCAATTAGGCGCGAATCCTCTGGATAGTGGATGGGACCCTCATCGTGGATCAATCTCGGAAATTTAGTCGAACATAATTAAGAAAGACGAAAAACGAGATAAGAAGAACACGAAGAACATTGCGAGTAGAATTTGAAAACTACTATTTTGATCCTCTCGAATTCTAAAAACGTGAATGAATGTGTTTGTGGCTGCTGCCTCACTTAACCTAAAATGGAAAAAACGAAATGGGGCTCCAATCCACAAGTCGGCCCGTAACGAAAATAAAATAAAATGGGCTTTAATTACAAAATTCGAGCCCAAAAATACATATGACTTCGGCTCCAAAATCAACCACCCTTTTGTCCGAATTTGCTCTTCATGTCTTCATAACAATTGTAGCTCTCTGAATCATCTGAAATATGAGACAACAATGAGGCAAATCCGATTTCTGGTTCAAGTGTTATGGTAAAAATGGTGAAGCAATGTAAAACTGGAATTTATTATTAAATAATGGCTAAAATATAATAAAAGGCCCAAGGCCCAAATAAGTATAAAAGCCATTATTTATTAGCTAAAGAGTCCTAAATTATAAATCAAGAGACAAAAAGTAGTGTATGAAATATTCAATTATCGGTCGGTGAACACCTCTCGCCGCGCTCCGTTCTCTTTGCTTGAAACAACCCGGCCAGAGGCCTCGTACGCCGATTATTGGAGGTCGGGAATTCCAACCGGAGCGATCGCAGCAACGCCCTCGGGGCTCTCCACGATGACTCCGCTCCACCGCCTTTTGGATTGGAAGATCCATCCACAAATACCTTCCGAAACCTCGCTAGCCATAATCGGAGTCAATTCTCCGATGAAATCGGCCAATGCTTGTGATTTGATCGCATGCGGGCTTCAAAAGTGATGTCGAACTCGGATAGTTCAATTGCCCACTTGTCATTCGCCCTGGCAAGTCGGGTTTGTGCAAAATCTGCCGAATTGGCTAGCTGGTCCGGACTACTATCCGGTGTCCCTGAAAGTATGGCCGAAGCCATCGCAGTCTTCACTAATGCGAACGCCATCTTTTCCACATTTTCTTCGATATCTCGAGCTCGCGTTTTGTAACGCTTTGCTCACAAAGTAGATGGGTGGGTGTCGGTTTCTCTTACCGGCCTCGCACTTTCTCTTACCAAGACAAGTATAAGAACAAGGTCTCCCCTTGCTCCGCTACGTCGTCGCACGGAGGGGTTGCCAAACATCGCTTAATTTCTTCAAAGGCCGCTTCACAATCCGAATTCCATCCTCCATGAATTTCTTTCTTCAATAATTTAAAGAAAGGTAACGCCTTCTCGGCCGATCGGGTAAGAATCTTGTCGGGTGGCCAAGCGACCTGTTAATTGCTGAACTTCCTTCTTAGAGTTTGGGACTTGCATGTCTAGCACGGCCTTGCATTTGTCCGGGTTAGCCTCAATCCCTCGATTGGTCAACATAAAACCTAGGAACTTCCTGGCGGGGACTCCGAAAGCACATTTGGCCGGGTTTAACCTGATTCGATGTCGTCTTAATTTTTCAAACGTCTGTTCTAGGTCCCGGATATGCTCCTCTGGAAGTTTTGACTTCACGATCATGTCGTCTATATAGACCTCCACATTTCGCCCGATTTGGTCCTCAAAGACGCGGTTCATCATTCGCGGTACGTAGCTCCGGCATTCTTCAATCCAAATGGCATGACGTTATAGCAATAGTTAGCCTTGTCGGTCATGAAGGCGGTCTTCTCTTGGTCCTCTCGGGCATGGCAATCTGATTGTAACCGGAGTAAGCGCCCATAAAGGAAAGCAACGGTACCGGCCGAGTTATCAACGATTTGATCAATGTTAGGCATAGGGTAGGAGTCCTTTGGACACGCTTTATTCAGATTGGTGTAGTCAGTGCACACCCTCCATTTGCCGGTTGGTTTTAACACCATGACCACATTCGAGAGCCAAGTTGTATATTGTACTTCTCTGATGAATCTAGCGGCAAGGAGTTCTTCAATGTGACTTTCAAGGGCTTTCTGCCTTTCGTCTGAGATATTCCTCTTCTTCTGGGCCACTAGCTTCGACCCCGGCTATATGGCGAGTTTGTGGCAGCAAAAGTGTGGGTCGATCCCGGGTATTTCAGCTGACGTCCAAGCGAAGACGTCCTGATTTTGTCTTAAAAACTTGATCAGTCGCGCTTTCAAGTCTACGCTCAAGTCTCTGCCGACTTTATTTGTCTTTGAGGGATCCGTCCCAAGGGTTAATTCCTCCAGCTCCCCTTCAGGCTCTGGGTGTGGATTTTCTGGTTCACGGAGATCCAGCTCTACCCTATTAACTGACTGCCGGGGCCGCCCCTCATTTCTAAATTCGGTCATAACTTCGTTGGTTCGGAGCCGCGGCGGGGATGACGGTCCTTCCTCCTCGACTCGGAGAGTTTCGAAGTAACATTGCCGTGACACCTTCTCGGTCCAGGACACTTCAACCACCCGATTCTTATCGTTGATCATTTTGAGTTTCGGTGCTTAGTGGACGCTAGCATGTCCCAATTGTGTATAGTGGGTCGGCCCAATATAATATTGTAGGGAGATCGGAAGTCGGCCACTACGAACCTTACACGTTTTGACTTGAAAGCTTCCTTGGTTCCTAGCGTCAATCTGAGGTCAATATATCCTTTTAGGAAGGAACGTTCTCCATTGAACCCGATTAGGGTGGATTTGCACTGCTTTAGGTCTTCAACATCGAGGTGCATCCTCCGGTATGCGTCCCGGCTTATGATGTCACCGAACTCCCAAAGATCCACGAAGATCCGTTTGACTCGGCAATTTACGACGATTCCGGTGATAACCGGCCTGTCCCGTGGCCGGAATAACATCTTTGAGCTCCTCGTCTGTGAAGACTAACGGGGGTGGTTTCGGTTTCGATGAGCCGCCTTTGAACGTTGGCATACCTTTTATTGTCAGCACCTCCCGCAGGTATTTCTTGCGCTGGCTCATCGTATCTCCACCTCCTCCGAAACCGCCGCTGATGCCATTGCATTGGAGATCAGTCCTCGGGAAACCGCCGACAGGGGCGGTTTTCCGTTTCTTCTCTGGTTCTAGACTGTGCGTAGCCGGACTCCTGCTTCGGTGGCCACTATTCCTCCCGCTTGTTTTCCCTTGAGCTTTGATGACGTATTGCCGAAGCTTCCCTTCTCTTACAAACTTTTCAATAACATCCCTGAGTTTATAACACTCGTCGGTTGTATGACCGGAGCAGTCGTGGAAAGTGCAAAATTTTCCCCGATCTGTAGTGGATCGATTTCTAATGGGCCTCGGCTTGGCAACCCTTTTCATCTCGGTCTAAGCTACCTCCTTCCATAATTGTGAACGCGAAACATTTAGGGGGTGTAGTTGCCGTACTTCGCCTTATTATCCGTCCTCTCTTGTCGGGGTCGGCTCTCTCGCCGCGTCTACGGAGTTCCGGCCGCTTGTCGGGCCGGATCCCTTCTTTCAGCGATGAATTCTTGGCCTTCTCAGTTCGTCTCGCATTGGCAATTTCCATCTGTTCGACATCCGGGTACTTCTTTGCTTCGGTGTAGAATTGTCGATGTGAATAGACCCGATTCTTGCACATGATGTCCGGCCGGGCGTGTCGCTGGGTCCAGACCGTTGACGAGGCAATGTACGTGGACCTCTTCAGATAATGAATGTACCTGCATTGCCGTGTCTCTGAACCGATCCAGGTACTTCTGCAGCGTCTCGCCTTTCTTTTGTTTTACCTTACTCAAAGTGAACTCGAGATTTTGGTTGTTTCTTGCTGGTGGCAAAGTGCAATTCAAATTTGCGCCCGAGGTCTTCAAAGTTCCGAATGGAATTATTGGGTAATGAGCTCAACCATTTGTGGGCCGGTCCGGTTAACGTGGCCGAGAAGAGCCGTAAGATGACCAGACCCTCTATTGACCTAACCCACATCAGCTTTTCGAATATCTCCAGGTGGTGACGTGGATCCTGTGTCCCATCGTACTTGGGGAGATCGGCTAGGTCAAAATTCTTCGGGTAGGGGGCCGTGGCCGTTGCACAGGAGAATGCGTCCCACCAGAGCCAGCCAAGTACTTCATCTTATATTGCCGCGGTGACCCCCGTGTCCGAGGCGCCGTGATTGCCTCACGAAGGTCATCCGAGTCCTGATCCACATCAAGGTCTCGGTCTTCATAACTGTCATGAGTTTGGTCTTTACGACCGTCTTGGCGGTCTTCTCGGCCTCGGTCTTCCGCATCCCAGATCCGCAATTGCCTCTCCTTCTTCCGTGTGGGGGTCGGCTGGCGTTCTCGCTCCTTTCTCGCTCCCCGTTTTCCTTTCGCGGCCCGTCAATTTGACTGGTCGCTACGCGGACTCATCTTCGTCTGTGCGTACAACTTCCTTTCCCTTCCGAGAGCTTCTCTGAGTTCCTCGTTGAAACATGTTTTCGAGCTTTTCCTCGATCATTAACTCCAGAGCATGAAAATCCTCTTGCCGTTGGAGGTGATCTCGTTTTTCTTTGTTTTCAAACCTCTGAAGCATCGACTCTTGGGTTCTCCTTAAAATGTGGACGTCTGTGTAATACCCGAGCGTCCGGAGCCGGGCTTCGTGGGGCTTGGACCCTTCGCGCTCCTCTTGCGAAGGTTCATCGGTCGAAGGAGATGTGCTCGCCGTGTCAGTTACGTAACCCTCCGGAGTCTATTCTCGTGGAGGTTGATCATGAGTTTGCCATCGGAACTCAGATTTGAGATTCTGGTACATTTCGATCATGCCTGGATGTAACGTGTATTTGCTCTTGTGAGCTTTATCCAGTATTTTCTTCCTCAACTCAGCATTTGGCGGTACATATATTCTTTTCTTATACCTAACCAATTCGCTGAGTGACAGATTGTAATCTTGAGTTCCATTTTGAGAGATCATGTCTCGTATAGCATTTGCTTGTTCATCCTGCTTCTGAATTTCTTCAATTTCATCCCTCAGATCATACTCTCCTTGGCTAACAAGAAGACTTGCAAGATAAGCCTCATATGGCTCTTTCGGTTCTACAGCAATTTGGTTGGACAGATTTAGATCCCTAAAATCTTCTTGTAATTTTTGTTTGTGGATCATCATGAATGCTGTCTATACCACCTTTCTACTCAAAGCATCTGCGACAACATTGGCTTTCCCTAGGTGATATTTAATCTCCAGGTCATAATCCTTCAGCAACTCCATCCATCTACGTTGTCTCATATTTAGCTCTCTCTGATCAAAGAGGTATTTGAGACTCTTGTGGTCACAGTACAGTTCCATGGTAGTACCATACAAATAATGCCGCCAAATTTTCAATGCAAAAACAATAGCTGCGAGCTCCAAATCATGAGTTGGATAGTTTGAATCGTAAGGCCATTATCAGCCACCAAGGCGCCATGAAAATCATAGCTTGGAACTCTTAAGGCCTAGGAAGAGCCTTGACAGTCAAGAATCTGAGGGATTTAGTGAAGAATTTTCATCCCTCTTTAATCTTCCTCATGGAAACGAAAATGCAATGAGCAAGGGCTATGAAGTTGTGGAGAAGGAGTGGCTTTCAGCATGAATTATATGTGGAGCCATTGGGTTTGTCTGGTGGCTTGGTAGTGTGGTGGAAAGACAGTATGTCTCTGAGTGTCCTTTTTAAGTCAAAAAACATTGTTCATGTGGTGATTGAATCTGTCAGTTTGAAGGTACCTAAATTTGTCACGTTTGTCTATGGGCCCCCTTAGGAAGGGGAGCGAAGGATAGTTTGGGATACCTTGAGGTCTTTGGCAGTGAGAGATCAGGATTCTTGGCAAGCGGTAGGTGACTTTAACGACCTGTTGTCACAATCTGAAAAGGAGGGGGTCTTCCAAGAGCAATGAGGAAGATAATTAATTTCCAGAGGTTGGTGTCGGATTGCAATCTAATTGATCTGGAATTTAAGGGACCTAAGTTTACTTGGTGCAACAACATGCCTGAAGCTTTGGTGAGGGAAAGACTAGACAGGGCATTCGAAAATGTGGCTTTTTGTGACGAGTTTGACCATGCCATGGTCTTTAACGTGGAATCGTTGGGGTCGAATCACCATGCCGTGGTAATCAATTGTTGGTACTGTGAAGAGAAATCTCCAAGGCAATTCAAATTTTAGGCGGACTGGGTCCAGCATGATGATTTCCTACAAATAGTGGATGCAGGGTGGAATGGTGTGAGTGGTAGCATGGATGATAAGTTGAAGGACTTGATCGAAGGTCGGAGGCATGTAGGAAACGTCTTTACGTTGGAGCGTAACCGCTTTTCCTAACTTTAGGAAGGTGATTGAGCAAGTACGAACTAAACTCAGCAATTGTTACGTAGGGCGTATGTCTAGTGTTAAAGTTCAAGAGGTAGCGGATCTTGTGCGTCAGTTGGAGGAAGCCTGGGATAGGGAAGAGGCTTATTGATGGCAAAGGTCCAGAATCAAGTGGCTGAACTGTGGTGGTAGAAATACCAAGTTTTTTCATAGTAGTGTAATTCAAAGGAGACAACGAAACAAAATTTCGAGGGTGAAAGATGAGAATGGTGTATGGTTAGAAGAGAGGAAGTAATAAATAATTCTTTTAGCATATTTTATCAAAATTTGTTTAGCTCGGGAGGTACCCGACCTATGTTGCGTGCTTTGAGCTATGTGAAGGAGGTGGTTTACGGTGAGGATAACCTGAACCTTATGCTTCCTAAGTGATGATCAAGAGATTAAGGCAGCGATATTTCAGCTGGGAGCTACAAAGGTGCCAGGCCCTGATGGCTTCTCTGCATTATTTTATCAGTCAGCTTGGAAGGAGGTGTATCAGGAGGTATGTGGCATGATTCATGGTTTCTTTGCTGGGGAAGTTAAGCTGGATCAGATTAATTCAACCAATATAGTTTTGATTCCAAAAGTGGATAAACCAGAAAGGGTCCATCACTTTAGACCTATTGGACTATGCAATGTCATTTACAAAATCATAGCTAAAATTCTGACTTCTAGATTGAAGGGATTAATGAGTAGAATTATTTCTCCTAACTAGCGAACTTTCCTTGAGGGGAGAATGATCCAGGATAATATTCTTCTGACGCATGAAGCTTTTTACCGGTTGAAACACAAGAAGTCGAGTTCACGGTGGGAGTTTTCCTTAAAGATTGATATGAATAAGGCGTACGACCGTATTGAATGGTATTTCCTTGAATGGGTGATGTTAAAAATGGGATTTTGCAGTAGGTGGGTGCAGTGGATAATGGGATGTGTTTCAACAGCAGCTTTCAATATGCAAATTGATGGTCGTACAGTTAGTAAGTTCAAACCTGAGCGTGGGGTGCGACAAGGGGACCCTCTATCCCCCTATATATTTATTTTGGTGTCTAAAGTACTATCTCTCATGGTTCAACGCCATATTGAATGCAAGGATTTAAGAGGGATGAAGGTGGCTAGGAATGCGCCTATTTTGTCCTACTGTTTTTTCGCGGACGATGCTATTCTTTTCTTGATGGCGGAGGAAGTTAATTGTTGAGTTTTGAAGCGTATTCTAGAGGTATATTGTGCTGCCTCAGGACAACTTGTGAACCTTGAAAAGTTTGGTATATATTTGAGTAAATACCCTATTTGGTCCCTAAAAAAACACAGACCCCTTTTTCGTCCCTAGGGACTAAAATAGGACATTTTTATGGGCTAAAAAGGGGTTTTTGGAAATTTGTGAGGGATCAAAATGTCACCAATCAACCCTTATTCGTCTTTTTCAAGGACTAAAAAGGGGTTTTCTTTGTTCGAGGGACCAAAATGGGGTCCGTGTTTTTTTCCAGGGACCAAATAGGGTATTTACTCTATATATTTCTCAAATATGGATTAAAATACATTAATTACATCAATACTCCAACGAATGTTAGAGATGGAGTCTCGGCTTGTCTAGACATCCAACATCTCAATTTGTTTTTCTGTATCTAAGATTCGAGGAAGACATTGCGACTACCCAATTCACATGGGGATCGATGACACTATACAAAGTATTTGGGGTTACCGACTATTACTTTCTCGATTCTCGAGTAGTCTAATAAGTGAAATGGAGTGACCATTCACATTCCTCCGCATGAAAATCGCGATCCCGGGACGACTAGGTCAAAGACTGGTGACTCATCATGTAGGAATCCATGATGAAGGTGGCGTCGTTTGGCATTTGTTCGCGATCGGACTTTTTAACTCATCTTCGCTCCCACGTAGATGAGTTGCTGAGACATTTAGGATAATCTATAAGATGTATCCAGGGATGCGCTTATCAATACGAACATGCAAACGAAAATGATAACAAAAGAGAATAATTTAAATAACTTAAATATCCAAAGTACAATGAAGGTTGGCGGCAAAAATTGTTGTCCTTTGAGTTGGGGAGAGAGGTACTTTGATCAAAGCTATTGCCAATTCAATACCCATATATCCTATGTCCTGCTTTCTCTTCCCCAAATTGATAGCCTAGTCTCCAAATTTTGGTGGGGTCAAGATGGCGATTCAGGCTCTATTCATTGGAAGAATTGGAGGAGTATGGCAATACCGAAGAATGAGGGAGGGATGGGTTTTAGGGATCTGTTATGCTTCAACAAAGCACTTTTAGCTAAAACAGCTTGGAGTTTAACCCCAACTACCCCGAATGCATCTCAGGCTCGGTAGCAACCTAAGGACACACAGCCACTAGGCCCTATTGCCTTGCATCCTCAATCATGGAAAACAGACATACAACAGCAACATAGAATACGTGAGTTAACAGTTACTACCTGGCACACCTCAAAAATAGTAAATGCTTCCCTTGGTGTTGTAATTATGGTCCACACGTGCTAAAAACCTAGTTACAGCAAAATATCACACTTTCAAACACATATTCAAACTTTTACTTCAAGTTCCATAATTTCGCCTAACGCCAGATTTTCTAGAATTTCTGACCCAACCTCGTTGATTTTTAATAAATTCTAGAAAAATCATATTGACGTGAAATCAGTGGCCATTGAACCCTTAGGATGTCTAGTTTGTCATAAAATAATTCCAAAATTCATCTGGGTTCGAATTCTTCTCTGTTTCCCAAACTTTAGCCACTAGTTCGAGACAAAAATCCAGATTTTTGGGTCATTTTCAAAAATAGATAACTCCCAGTAGAAAAACCGAAAAGGCACAAAATCTGATATCAAAATCATCCTCAGGATGTCTACTTTCACCATGTAAAATTTTGAAGAAAATGGACTTCGTTTACTATTTTAAAACCATCGATTAATATATGCTGCTCAGAAAACACCCGAATCGGCAGATTTACATAACTCAAGACTTAGGGCTTTTCGGGTTCGGAAAAAGGTGATCCTACTTGTCCCCACACAAAAAAAAATGTTTTGGACTCAATGAGAACCTCAAAAACATGAAAATCCTACTGTAAATCCATGAAAAACATCTTAGGGCAGAAGCCAAAATTGCTAGGTTGTCGGTTAGGGACTTACCTTGGATTTTCGGTTGCGTATGACCTTCTTCTTCTCCTTGGACCAAGACCTTGCTGCCCACTCCTTCCTCCCTCTTTGAGCACATCCTAGGAAGCAGAAAATGGCCAACAGGGTGTCCTTAAATAGACCCTCTTGGTTAGGGCTATTGTCCAGGATTGGTTATTATCCAATGATCGAAAGGATGTCTCGTATTTAAATATAATTCTTTGACTTGTTTCTCAAGAATTCTTGGAGATGTGTGTCACCATTTATGCCCCTAAAATCAAATTCCAAGACTGCCCTTGATGGTGGTTTTTGGAGTTACAAGGTGTAGGTTTCTATCCAGTAATTAAAATAATACTTCAGGGGTAAAATGGTCATTTTTTGTACTGTTTTTCCTCCAAGTCAGTGGGACCCACTAAATCTGCCAAAGATGTTGTCATTAATGTCCATGTGAGGTCATAATTACATGTCATTCATCTTGTCACATCAAATTCAAATATGTGGTCCAAATTAATCTGATTATTTTATTTTCTCTCTCTTCATTATTACCTGATGTGACTTTTGCTTCCTCTCCAAGTCACTTTTCTCTCTCTTCTGGGCCTACTAAATTTTGCCCTCTCCCTGCATCTGGGGGCCTAGGCCCGACTCCAAACATTCCGAACCGGTCCCGCTCAACTACTTTTTACCGGTTACACCTTTCCTCGTAACTCATGCCACACAATTGGACTTGTGTGGGCCCGGATCATCAGTCTCCTCTCCCTGATCACAGGTGATCGAAATTCAATGCCTTAGGGAGCAAGAAATCCATATTTTAGTATCTCATATCTACCTCGTACTACGTGCTACCCAAACATCCAACTTCCAACCCTAAAATGCCACGTGTCCTGCAAATCATCACTACCCTTCACTTTTCCTTGGCTTCTAGAATACTCTTCCCTTCTTATTTTCTCCAAAAACGCAGGACATCCATGACTGCCCAAAAAATGCCATATACTTACTTATACCGGCATATTTTCGCTCAACTAATTGTCTTATACCTCAAGACATAGTTAGGTGGCATCTTTTCCACCGGATTTACACCGTATAGGCCTTCTGTGCCCCTTTTGAAAGACGGAGTATCACGAAGAGGGGGTGAATTGATGATATAAAATTTTGCTCTCACAAATCACTCTGTTAGCTAAATGCAAAACATGGATAAACAGATTAAAGGAAAGAGAGATTGGACACAATGAATTTATACTAGTTCGGTCCAAATCCTTGACCTGCGTCCAGTCCCTAGACTCTCCGGGATTTCACTAACTCAAATGATTACACACTCTATAACTCACGGAGTAATTCTCTCACTAGAACTTACTCCCCTTACAAGTTGTAATCAAATAACACAATCCCAAAGTTCCAATACTTTGAGATTCTTACAAGAAAGGATAATCAATAAGGAACTCTCTAAAAGAGTAGATAGATAATCACTGAAGAATGATATATCCGAAGATATTAACTCTTAGAGTAAAAACAGTAAATGATCTTAATCACTAATTGAATGCGTAGAGTTTCGGTAGGTGGAGACTTAAATGCTTCTGGCTTTTATAGATGCTCGCATTTAATGACCTTTGAGATGAGACTTAATGAGCCGTTGAGAATAATAAATATATCCGTTGAAGTGGGCTTCATCTCTTCATATACTTCGAAAAATAGCCGTTATTCTTCGTTGACATTCTTTATTCGATTTTTCGTTGAGACTCGAAAGAATGTTGACTAGGAATGCTTGAAATGCTTTATTGTTGTTCGAAGTTGATTTTCCTCTTTCGTGCTTAGTCTCCGGTTCAAGCATTTAATGCTTCGACAAGATTTCGCTTTATGGAATTTTGAAGTTTAAAACTTGTTAAACGTGTCTGAAATCCACTAGCAAACTCATTAAACTTGGTTGGAAACAATAATATTCAACAATATGTAGTACCAAAGATTTAATCAAAGAGTTTCAGTTTACGAAGACGATGAATTCAAAACTCTGATGCAAGTAACTCGAGTTACTCAGGATGACTCGAGTTGTGTTTAAAACATTTCAACAAATAAGGTGACTCGAGTTATTACAAATGACTCGAGTCATAATTGTATCGTCTCAAGACAGAGAGGAAATTCCAAATAATGCAACTCTAGTCATTAAGCGCAACTCGAGTCATAGTTTCAGCAATTTTCAGATAGAGAGGAATTTCAAATAAAATGACTAGAGTTATCTCAGGCAACTCGAGTCATATCAGAAGGCTATATCAGTTGAGCTCTCTGTGACTCTTCATGACTCGAGTCATGCCACAAATAACTCGAGTCATATCAGACTCAAATAAATCTGATATCGCGATCCCATTTTTGAAAACTGAAGTACAATTTATAACTCGAGTTGTTAAGTGACCACTTGAGTTATGGGCTTTGCAAAAATCAGATTTTCTAAGTATTATGACTTGAGTTATGGATGACAACTTGAGTTACTTGGTTTACAAATCTTTTTCAAAGAACTCAAATCTTTTGCAATTTAAAACATCAATTGTTACAATTGTTAGACATCATCAAAACACATAAGAACTAACACCTTTTTCATTGTCACTTTAATTCCACGGCTTATTCATACTAGGTCGACCAGTATGGCCAAGTTACTTAGTCCCAGAGAGGCTTCCTAACTCTCGACATTCTTGGGACTCATCCCAAACTGGGCCTAGTCATCTTCCTATTTTAGGCTTATTCTCAATTCTCAAGGTCCAAAATTTGGGGTGTTACAATTGGAAAGGTTTCTTTGAGAAGTGATTTTGTTGAGGAAATTCAATTTCTTTTCATTTATAACTTTTTGGACTCAAGTAATATGCATGGTAATCTCCTGTTGCAACACAATTTGGCATCAATTTCTATATTGAAATCATATCAACACTGTAGTAACAGCTGAAATTTAGGCATCGACTACTGTTTTGATCGAATTCTCATAGATGACTTTTGAATGTCTGTTACTAAATGATTCATTGATTGAGTGCTTGCAAGACTGGTAGTAAGGAGAAAAAAATAGAAGAGACTAAAAAAAAAGAGAAAATTATTAGAAAAAGGCATTGGAAAGAAATGAAAAAAAAAAAAAAAGAAGAAGAAGAAGAAAGGAAACAAAAAACGCTTTAAAAAAGCCAATATTGAAAAAGAGAAAGAGGAAAAATAAGAGGAAAAAATATCTTAAAATAAAGGTGTAATCATGCATAAGCCAACAACCATCAACCATCATAGCAATGTACTCTTAGGACCTTTGACTTCATATTAAAGCCTTACCGTCGACTTCATATTAAGTTCCTTATGAGTAAAGCTCCATTGAAAATTGATTGGACTAGTTGCTGCATAATCTGGAAGCAATAGATTGCTGTAGTTGTTTTGACTCTTCCTTGCTCATGCTTATTTAATTGAGTAGGGAAAGAGAAAAAAGAAGAGGAAAAAAATATCTTAAAATAAAGGTGTAATCATGCATAAGCCATCAACCATCATAGCAATGTACTCTTAGGACCTTTGACTTCATATTAAATCCTTACCTTCACTTCATATTAAATTCCTTATGAGTAAAGCTCCATTGAAAATTGATTGGATTAGTTGCTGCATAATCTGGAAGCAATAGATTGTTGTATTGTTGTTTCGACTCTTCCTTGGTCATGCATATTTACTAGAGTGATTCATAGTCTATTGTAATCATGCATGAAACTTTGTGTTAATTAAGTGGTGGAGATGTGAGAACCATTACAAGCTTATGGTATGATTATTGCAAGTAGATGAGAGAGAAATTAACCCTTTCATATGTGACTTGAGTGAAACACCTATCCTTTTGTGTGGCTGTCCGAATTCAACCATTTTGGTTTGATCTTGTACTATTTGTAGTTCTTTTAGCTTGTGGGATATACATGGATTGATGTGAAGTAGAAAGGCCGTGATAGATTAAGTGTGATTGTTGATGTTATGGTCCATATGATCATCGAGCATTCATATAATAAATAATGGAACCGTTCCATCCATATAATCACTGAAAAGTATAAACTTTTTTCTCTGCATTCTCAGAGCATTTTTGAAGCTTATGGAATTTGAATTGTGGCTTAAAGTTGGGAATTTTGTTATGCCATTGTGATTAATTCACTAGACATGCTTTCTCATCCTGTCCTTCTGTCCTTTTGTTGCTGTACAGAACTAAGATATTTTCTGCATACTTGTTGTGTCCTTACTATTCTTGACATTTTACTTGCAGGACTTAATGATAAATCCCAATTTTAATATATTTTATCTCACCTTATCCATTTATTTTGGGGATTATTTTAGGCTAATTTGGATATATTAGATAATATTTGGATTGTTAGCCAATTTTAGAAAATAATATAAATTTGAATTAATTATAAGATTATTGAGCTTAAAAGATTAATATTTTGATTGTTATCTTGTGATTAAATAATATTTGTTAAGATATGATAGATTACGATTTTATCATATTAGAAGATACTATGGTGTAATTTTTCGGGCAAGCTAAAAGGAAATCCAATGGTGGAATTTTATTGGGGCTTCTTATATTTTAATGAGCTCAAGTTGGTGCTCAAAAGGCCCTCTTTTCCTCCCATAAAATTAACCTAACTGCCACCTAGTAGGGCACACTCTC
This sequence comes from Acacia acuminata, assembly GCA_019022655.1. Taxonomy (NCBI): domain Eukaryota; kingdom Viridiplantae; phylum Streptophyta; class Magnoliopsida; order Fabales; family Fabaceae; genus Acacia; species Acacia acuminata. The sequence goes on from JAFJYI010000223.1 coordinate 1,278,725, forward strand.
TTGGAGAGCCGCAAGAGACATTCACGCAGCTGCAGATGCACCCTGAGGAAAGACGCAAACGCTGATTCATTCATTCAACAATTCCTCTCATTCTTCCACTCACTCACACCACCGTGTTGGAGAATTGGCATCATCATACTCAATTATTATTGTTTCTCTAGCCACGGGCCCACATCCACAAATCCATCAATTTCTTCATCTCATATTTGTTTATCCAGGGGATGCGCGTTGACCGAGGCATTTGAATTCAACAATTCCTCTCATTCTTTCCTCATGCCTATGATGGCTCGTTTGAACTGTGAAGGAGATAATAAATTCATGGCAGCATAAGCATTTGGAGGCAATTTGGGAGGAGCATGGGGAAGCTAGGGTCTAGAACTTACACTTGAAGATCATAAGGGAGTCTTGTTCTTTTTATCTTTTTTAATTCAAGACTTGAGATAATTTAGTTTTAAATGATTTCAAGTTATGTTAATTGAGAACAATCTAGTTTTAGATTGTAAACTTATTTCTTTTGGATTAGACTGATAATTTGAAGTTTTTATGCTTATTCTTTGGATTCTTGTTTGCAACTTTTGGATTGTCAATTAAATTAATAATTGAGTTTTCATTATTAATTTAATTGTTAATTAATTTGGTTTATCATCTTAATTGTTTAATTGGGTTGATAAATTATCTAGTTGTTCAATTGGATAATTGTAAACAAGATTTCCAAGATTATTTTGTGATTGGTTTTTAATGAGTTTAATTAGCCACCGCTTATTTCATTATGAGTTTTCTAGTGGAATATGTGTTATTGAGCTAGAGGGTTTCCCATGTTCAATTAGGTAATTAAATTCATTAATGTCTCTTTGATCTAATTAATAAAATTGGGCTCATAAGTTAACTCCATGCAATTCCTAAGTTGTCCTCTTCACCGTACCTGAAGTAAACCTTTTGTGTCTTTTCTTATTTGATTTTCTTAATAGTTAGTTAATTTCTTTTCTTAGGATTTTAATCATTCTCTCATAACAAAAACCCCAAATTTGCATCCGCATCTAGATTAGTTCCATTCTCATATAGGTTTTAGAGTCATTTTCATCTTGCATTTAGTTAGTTTAGTTTCATTGTATTTTTCATCACCTAAATTCAACCTAAAGAAAAACCCACCCGCATTGCTCATTGGGAGAATGACCTAGGTTGACCCTAAATTGCATAATTAATAAGGACCTAGTTTAATTGATTGCTTTCGCGACAAAAGTAGCTCATCACTTAAGCTCTTGTGAGTCCTTGAATATTTTTATTACGTGATTTTGCTTCTGTAATTTACTCATTGTTGAATATTCTCACTGTCATCATTGAAATCGGCTTTGAATATGAGCTTTTGCATACTAATTGTTGTTATACACTTTTGTCACTTCACTGAATTTTATTTTAACCCTGACTATATTTTGCAAATTCTTCACTAGAATGTGATGAGTAGTAAAAAAAATTGCACTTACTATACTACTGTGCAATTTGGTTACTGTCAATTGAGTTCGGGCAATTGCAATTTTGGTATATCACCATACTGTTAGTACTTGCTCACTTCGCATGTTTTGTTGAATGATCACCCACCCTATTTTTTAGTTAGGTTTCATGATCTTACATTGATGGTCAACCATTTGAAATTGTATTTGGTTAAGTCATTGGATCTTGAAATACACATCCTCGAAAGAGGGTCTGCCCACCATTGGATGAGTGAAGAGATGACGACACAAACCTTCAATGTCCGTAGTTAGTGAGTTTCAATGCCCATAGTTAGTGAGTTTCAATGCAACCAAAATACTGTCATCTTTAATGTCCAGCATGTGGAGGAATGATGCCTTCCCGTAATGGTTTTGGCGTTGCTCAATATTGTGGGTTCTAATTTGTTGTGACTTAAATATGGTGCAAGAAATTACTTAGTTATTCTTTTTCTAGTTTTTTTAGCTTTGATTTTAGAGTGGGGTGTTGAAACATTTCTGTTTGTAACGCTAGCTTGTAGACTTTGTACAAGGTTCAATATTGTAGTGATTATCAATTTACTACCAATGATTTTCAATTTTCTTTCCTTGCAGGTTCAGGGTGTGACAGAATTGTGGAGCATACTGGCTTTTTGCTTTAGGGATAATCATGAGTGACTTTTACCCTGATACTAAATCTGTATGGATTGCCTGAACCATATATTGTGCATACTCATATATGAAAGGGCGTAGTTTTTAATCTTTTCATAATTTGTGCCATCACTGGTGCTAGTGAGGTAATACATTATTTTTGTGCTTTTTTGGTTCTTCTATATATATTAGTTCATTTGCATGTAGAGTAATCCAAATTAGAGATAATATTGTGTTCTTGTCAGGTAGAACAAGGTTGCCACTGAATCACTCTGAGATGATAACTTCTAGGACACTTGTATGCCGGTAAGCTTCATATTTAATTTGAAGTGGATTTATGTAGATATTTATCAGGTCAAGTTCTATCATTTTGAAACATGTTGCATTACATGCGAGGAGCTGTGGCTTATGCTGTATATTTGATATACTAGTTATTATTGAATATTGTTGTTTGAGAATGTGAGCCTACTCTTGTATTGTTGCTGTATAGTACTATTTTGAGCTGCCTTAGCCAATTTTTATCTTGCTCGAGCTTAGAGTAAAAAAGGAATGGGTATTCTATATAACCTCTCTGGGTTCTTCTTTTAACTACAGTAATCCGCATGGTGTTTGAATTTGGTCATACATGTGTTGTAGTGCTCATTGTTTCACGTCCTTTTTTTCATTTTTGAATTGGATTCCTTCGGGAAAGGGAAATTGTTTCTCTTTAAAAGATGCTTCCAATTTGAATTCCACTGCATAGTTTATTTTCATCATTTACATTATTCGCTCATTATTTAGCTCTCCACTTCTTCTTGTCATAACTGCTATAATTTCTTTTTCAGTCATATGGAAAAGTAGCATCAGTTTTAAGTGCTCTACAGTTCATTTTAAAGCACTTCTTTGTGATTCAAAATCACGCTTTTGATGATCTTGTAATCTCAATCATGTCCGGCTAAATCCTTCATTCGCTAGAAATGCAAGCGAAGCTGAACTTTGGACTTAAAGAGGGAGTTTCGGTCACCACTCTTCATCTTTCTTCCTTCTATTTGGTTTAATGGTGCTAAATTGAGTAGGATGTTCGATTTGGAATGGATATCCAGAGTTGTCTATTTTAGGAATGATGAACTTGTGTCTATTTCTTGATGCAATTCGGTTTGCAATCATATTGTGAGTGTGCTTGATTGGCTTTCTTACTTTAGTTTATCTAAGATTGTTGATGGAGTTGATAGATTTATGACTCATGCTATTAGATGTGCCTTTAGGTTGATTGATTGCATTTAGAATTAATTTGATTCATTATCAAATCTGAACAGTGTTTAGATTTATGTAGAAAGAGGCTCTTATCTCCTAAATTCTGAGAAGGTGATGATGGTTAGGTGAAACTTCTGGGGGGAAACATATTCAAGAACACTTTTAATTGCAAATTCTGAATTTTTACTTTCTGATTCTCTATTCATAGAAATAGTTGCTGCAATTCATTAGAAATATAGTGACTCCTTCTCTGTTTCACCTCCTAATTTTTCTTACACTTCATTAACTGAATTTTCTAAGTGGCTAGATGACTAAGAGATCCGATACCTATGGTGAAGAAGTACTGGTTGAAATTGTCACCGCAGCTGAACCAAAAATTTCTATAATCAGTTTGAGCCTATACCAAAACTTAGTGAATACCAGGTGTTACATTCCATTGGAGCAAGTTCATCTGGACCAGACTCATGCAAGAATGAAGGAGCTACTGCAAGTAACACTGCTGTCATAAAATAGCAAGAAAATTTCTGAAAGCAAAGGCAAGTGGTTACAAACCAGATTCACAAAGCTGAAGTTAAAGAACCTAATATGAAAGAACTTCCATTTCCTAAATCATATCTGTTAGGCAAAAAGAAGATGAATGGTGGTGTGTTAGGAAAAGAGATGATGAATATGTTTAGCAAATTGGAAGTAAATGTGCCTATGCTTGTTTTAATTGAATAAATGCCTAGCTATGAAAACATTTCAAAGGAAATATGCACTCATAAAAGAATATGCAGACCAAATAAACGAGTTCAACTTGGTTCAAATGTTTCAGGCCTTCTCAAACCCCAAATTTCCATAAAATGTGCCAATCCAGGTTCCTTTACTGTTCCATGCCAAATAGGAAAACTAAATGTCAATAATGCTCTCTTAGACTTAGGTGCAGCCATTAATGTTATGCCACATTCAGTTTATAACTCATTAGGGATCAAAAACATGGAGTCCACTATTGTAATACTCCAACTGGCCGATAGGACAACAAGACAACCTTCTGGATTTTTAGAAGATATTTTGGTTATTATTTTTCCCCGAAGTTGTGTATTTGTTTTATTTATTATCTTGTTAATTAAGGTTAAAGGTCTAGATTTAAAACCTGATATTGAGGTGTTTAAAATGGATTCTCTTGCATTGTGTGGTTGAGTATAAGTTCTCTACATTGCATCATGATTCTAGAGTACATCATGGACATAATTTGATTTGGAGTATTAAGCATATGCATGGTTTCTACTTATGAGACTCTTTCTTGCGAATTTCCTCTGGACATACTTATATCTTATGCTCATTTTTATGTGGTTGCTGCTCATATTGATTCCTTCTCTTTCTTGAAGGGACTTGATGTGGAGGCACTCCCGAAGGATCACTCTTTGCCTTGAAATATTTTTAGAAAAAAAAAGGATCAGGTGTGTGTGTTTTGTGCCAAAAAGGGTATCATTTAGAGCAGCGGATCTAGGTAGTAAAGGATGTAAAAAAAATTGAAAACTAAGAGGGTTTGGGAAAAGAGGGAGCGTCTAGAGATGAAGATGAGTGGTGGAAGAGGATGGGAGCGGCTATTGTCTTATAAGGCTTAACTAACCTTAATATATCCGTCCCCCTCTCACCTCACTCTCACTTGAGTACCTGACCTCTTTTATAGCAGCCGCCGCTACTCCAAACCCTAATTCATCCTCGTTCTCGTCTCCGTCCTAATTTCGGAATAGGCCCGCCTTTCTGTCACATATTCTCCCTAGCCTTTCATCTCTCAATCTCTGCGCTCTCTCGGTAGACTCTTCACGTTCATTGGAGCTTGATATTGTGAGCATTTATTTCCGGTATCTTCTGAGTTTTCCACTCTGTTGCTTTTCTTATACCTAAAGTGTGATTATTTACACCAAGTGTGTGAGAATCAAATTTGAAGCAATGCACTTTAATTCCAAAATTTTTCAATCTGTAAAACCAATTTTATTGTTTTCATTTCTGGAGAAATAATTTTATTTCTAACATGCTCTATTGATTGCTTGAGCTTTATTCCAGGCAACCATGATATATACTCTACTCTTGATTTATGCAGCATAAAATTTGTTGGATCTGAAGCGTCTTTGTTCTCTTAATTTCTAAACATTTACTTCAACATCAGTCATGCATCCACTATGATTCCCTATTTCTCTACTCGTAGCATAGGGAATACGAAAGGATGCAACACGAAGAGGTACCTCTGCACTAGCAGATTCTGAACTATAGATCATTGCTTTTTCTCGTAGATTCCACAATTTCTTACATGCAAAATATGTTTAATGCAGCCTCTATCCATCGTGGATTTCTTATTCATTATGATGTTCTGAACTTTCATAAATCTTAATGTTTGTGAGATGCTTGATGATGATTGATTTACTTTAACCATACCGAATAGAGGCTATAAAGGGCATAGGGCCTCTTTCGTTGAAGTCAGAAATAAACTTCTTGTGCCTGACATGCTTGATGATTTCATTTTCTAAAAGAAAAGGATTAGTTTCCTTTTCATTTAGAGAATGAGAGAAGGCTTTGTCAAGTATTTGAAGTAGGCTGGCTTTAGTGGTAAAGGCTCAGCCTTTCAAGTTCTCTCATGTGGAAAACCTTGGTCTTTTGACTGAGAGCAACCCACCAATTTCTTTCAAGAGTGTTTAAAATCTAATATTTTTGTAAGCATACTTTGGATTTTAGTATTTGATGATCATTTATGCTTGGTGTTAGATAGGTTAGTTAAAAGTTGATTGAATTAGGGGTGAGCAAATCAAAACCGAAACCGAACCGACTAATTCGGTGTTCGGTTTTTTCGGTTTTCGGTTTTTTATTTTTCTTATTTCAGTTGTTCGGTTTCGGTGCGATTTTTTAAAAATATATTCGGTTTTAACCGAATAACCGAAAATATATATATATATATTTTTTTTTTTGTGTTTTGTTTTATAAAGGAGGTTATGTGTGTTGACCCATCTGATAGGCAAGAATTTATCATATGGAGGCCCAACCCAACAAAACCCATTCGCTCCTCTTAGTCACTTTCATCCTCTAAGTCACTTTCAGGTTTCAGTCGCTACATCCCTTTCACTCTCACACTCAGAACCCTAAGTTGGCCGACACTCTCTCTAGCCTCTCACACTCAGTCTCTCAAACTCGGCGATCTTCAGTCTTCACCAGAAGTCCAGAACGGCTTCTCAAACTCGGCGATCTTCAGTCTTCACCAGAAGTCCAGAACGGCTTCCACCTCCAAGATCCATTCTCACAGCGTCGTCTCTCATTTGGGTGAGTTGTTTCTCAAATTTCACTGTTTTTTTTTTTTGGATTCTCAGTGATGAGTTGCGCTTGGGCATGATTTGCAGTAACTTCTTCTGAAGAAAGTGGAAGATCACTATTTCTGCTCTCTCTTTTTCATGGTTGAGAAACTATCTTCTCAAATAACTTTCTGTGGTTTTTTGATCCCAATTTGCTGAAACCTCACTGGAAAAGGACTTCAAATTCTCATTTCCTTTGATTTTTCCTTCACGAGGCTTCTCCGATTCTGTGAGGATAGCTTCTCTGGTCCTTTTTGTCTGCTTACGCCCTTTCTACTATGAGATTTTTCCAATTTTTTGTGGTTCGGAGTGTATTATCGTGAGTATATGATTATATGGTCTTTAACTTCCCTCGGTCCTTTTGGTTGAAGGAAGTGATTTAGATTCAACTAAGAAGGCTAATTCATCCCTAAACAGCCCCCTCCTTCTAAATTTTGAGCTCTTCGTTTGTTTGTTTTTTTCTAATGCTTTAATTGTCTTGTTTAATTTGAGGCTTATTTTGTTGCAGCTGGTTCACGTATTCTGATTTCCTCAGAGTTTAATTGAAATTTGGTTACATCTTCCTATTTATGCCTTTTCTTTTATGCGCATTTTGAAATTGTTCTGTCCTTGATAGTGTTTCATCCTGAATGCATGGCTTTTAATTGAAAGTTTTTGACTTAGGTGAAAACAGGGTGGCTCTTCTTTTCAAACATGTTTTGATACGTTTCCTAGAATTTCACTAAATTTCTGCTTATGCTTTTTCTTCTTTACGCTGTTATATTTCAGAATATAAGATCTTTGCTTGGCTGGAAGTTATTTGGATTCAACTAAGAAGGCTAATTCCTTCCTGATTAGCTCCCTCATATGTTCGACTTGCATATTTAGTTGTTTTAATGTTCGAGTTGCTTTTACTGTTATGTGATATAAATTTACTTTACTGATATGAATGAATTAAACTAAAACTTAATTTACTTCAGTAGACTTGGATTTCTTTTCTTTTTATTTTTCTTTATTCTTGTTTTAATTTGCAGGTTGCTCTCAATATCTGGTAATACTTTTGGACCATTTTATGCTGGCTCTGACCGCTCTGTGATGGATGAGTTGCTGGTTGCTGGTTGGTGGCTTGCTGCCATGTTTTGTATTTTGTTATGCTGGCAAGAATTTTGTCATTGTTCATTTTGAGAATTAATGGTTGCTGGCTCTGTGATGCATTTTTTCCATGTGCTGTGCTTTCTGGTTTAGAACTGGTTTAGATTGTTACTTGTAGTTGGTTTGGGCTTTTGTCCCACTTTTCTTTCCAAAAAAAAAAAAAAAAAAAGTATACTACAGCCAAGTCAATATTGTAGATTGATCCAGCAAAAAAAAAAAAAAAAAAAGAGACAAGAAGACCCACACTAAGGCCCAACTAAAGCCCAAAAACCGAATTAATTGCAAAACCGAACCGAAATATTTCGGTTAATTCGGTTCGGTTTTTTTCCCACTTAGGTTTCGGTTCGGTGTTGAGAATATGCATATTTCGGTTTTTCGGTTTTCACCGAAAACCGAATGCTCACCCCTACTTGCTACATTGAATCATTTGTTTGAGTGCTAGAGCTTAAGACCGAAAAGAAGTTACTTTCTAAATTCATTTTATTGAGATTTATTAAAATATATGAATTTTTTTATTTAATTTTACTTCTTAAAAGATATTGTATGATTTAAAAAAACTAAAAACCTATTTAAATACTGTGCGTTTGCTAATTTGTGACAGAAAATTCCACTTGAACTAATTCACTTGTTGCTAGATTTGATTGTGGGTATTGATTGTTGATATGATCACTCAAGTTGTCTAGAATTAGTTAACTCACTACCATTCATTCATTCCATCCAACTTGATGCTGTCACACATTCTTGAAGTTAATCTTGAAGATTGAAGAGGGACTGCTTTGAACTGTGTGGTATTAAATAATATACTTCAATCAGATTTGTCAAAGATTCTAGGGTTGAGAATTCCCATGATCTAATTTAGAAACCTAAGTATATCCATGACTTTATTCATGAGATTCTCTCATTTGACTTACCACTGGATTTACGCATAGATGAGCTTGATCACTTGACTAACATGTTTTCTGTTGATCGTATTGCTACTGATTATGATACCTCCTTGCAGGTAATTCATGGGATAGCTCTCCAAGGGACTCAACATGTACGATATATCTTGAAGCCTTTACCGATCGATCGTGAACCACCACCAAGGAGGATTCATCAAGGAGCAAGGACTATATTGGAGGGGCTTATGATTCTCATCCGGGATGGGAATTTATCTTTCATGACTTTAAGAAGATTCCATTGCACGGTTGTCCCTTTCCCTCACTTTATATTAATTTTTTCAGATTGATTGATTGTTTTATGAGCTTTATTGTTAAACATAAGTGTTTCTTTTTTTTTGGGGGGGGGGGGGGGTTAGGTCTAGTAGTAAAAGGTAGTTGTTATGGCATAGGTTCTGGTACCTCGGTTCTATCCAGTTGTTTTTATGCTATTTCTATTTTGCCGTTGTTTCACATTGAGGACAATGTTCTTCTCATGTGACTTTGATTAATAACGTTCTGTTCTATTCCTCTGGTCTGATCTGTTTCTATTTTGGAGTTTCTGATCTGTGTTGGCGATTATTTGCTTGAACTTTGCACTATAATTTCAGGTTTGATGGTTGCTTGACTGATATGGAATTTGATTGAACCTGGAACACATCCTTTTGAATAGTGTTAAGGCTTGTTGAATCAATGAATTAATGGAATTTTGCATCAAGGCAGAATAATCTCATGCATTAAGTTCAATTCATATGCGATTTGGTCTTGGTGAGTGAATGAGGGCGAGTAAGCCAGTTGGAACGATTTGGCCTGAATTTTTCTTAAAATTTGTGTGATACCATCTAGCCTAATAACTTTCTAGAACTTGTCTCAATCCTTAATTCGAGACCACATCAGCACTTGGAATTGTGAATATGATAAGGGCATTCATCTCAAACCCCTTTGACCAAACAGCAGCCTATACACATTAAATCCCTTGTTTAACCCTTTGAGCCCTTTCTTATTCTTTCATTTTCCATCGATGATTAATGAATGCTGCGTATGACTTGCTAAGTTGATTGAAACTAGTTGATGTATGCAATCTTGGTGACAGGAACTAAGTGAGGCTGGAATTTTTGACAGAATGAACTTTATTTTGCCATTTAGTTATTGTTCCAATGCTAGAAAAAAAGTGATGGGAAAAAAAAAAAAGAATAGAAAAAAAGAGCAAAAAGAATATGAAAAAAAGATAAAAAAAAAATTGCAGAAAGAGGCAATGAAAATTTATATGAAAAAACAGAAAAATGAATAGAAAAAAGAAGAGAGAAAAGCCTAAGGAGAAGAAGAAAAAGAAAAGGATGAGAAATAGAAAGGAAAGAAGAGGAATGAGAACTAGCTAAGTGGTAGGGGTAAAACGAAAAGAAGATTCACTCATTGTTGCGGACGAATGATTCTGACTTGTGCATATGTGGTACTTAAGCGTTTGATGTTGAGTTTGCTGTCATGAACATCTTGGTGTCATCAACTCTTCATGAAAGTTGTATCAGAGTGACATACATGTGTAGTTTTCATTAATAATTGGCATTTACTTCCACCCCATCATTTGGCCTTTCCAACATTACAACCCTAAAAAGACCCTTTGATTCACGAAGACTATGGGCTACTTAGTGGTGGAGATGTAGGATAGTTACAAGCTTATGGGAAGCCTAAATTAGATGGTCTTGAGAGAAATATCCTTGATTAATCAGAGTGAGAGGGAAACACTTACCTTGTGAGAAATCTCCTCCTTTACTTGCTTTCCTTGATTAAATCGCATGAGTTTAATTTCTTTTTTGGCATGAAGTTGTTTTGGATTGATGCTATTTGAAGGAGAACGTTGATGAACACAAGTGGTTCATATTTGAGCATGCTTTGATACTCTTCATTGGTGGTGTGTTTGAGATTCAGTTTTATTCCATTATTTTGCCCGGAGTGTAAAATCCTTATTGTGTTTTTTTTTTTTTTTTTGGCGGGGGGATTGGTAGAACCCATTATTTTCATGTATAATCTTAGGCTTTCATCACTTTAATTGAGCTAAAATGTGTTAGTTAGAAGATAACTGTGTTTAGGAGTGATTCTTTCAAATTCTTAATATCTTAATATATATATTATTATATATATAATATAACATATAGATATAGAATTAATATACTATGATTTGAATTTCATTTGAATCTGCAGTAAAAATATTGAGTCTCAATTTCTATGTATAAGAATTAAGTGAAAAAAAATTATAGATTATATGGATTAATTTTTAATTTGACAAATTTTATCTCTTCTTTAATCTCTTAGGTGTCTATTATTTTAATTACAAGATATTACATTTTATTTGGGGTTTAATTTGTAGGACCCTTGGGAGTTCTTTGTAAAGTGTCCGCTGCGATTCTGCACTAAAGAGTTTTGTTGTGAATTGAGCTGGAATTAAACTGTCAGTTGAGATTCTGTGACTTCATCATTGCTGTCCTGTGGCAACTTGTTGATTGGCCTACCTTTCTGGTCAACTTTATTCTCTGGTTGCTTCTTGCTGGTTGGATCATGTAAGGTTTAATTAAATTTGGCTTGCTGAGTGTTATTATCCCTTTTTTATTTAAATAATGCTAAACATCTTAAGTTTGTATTTCAAGTTACTAAATACTTCAAGAGATTGATCATAGAAACCTAGATATTTTAGTTTACCTTCTTTCATTTCAGTTTTCATCTTCTTTGGAATTCTACCTTGTTTTCAACTAAATATTCTCAATAAAGTTGTTTTCTTTTATTTCACTTGTCTACCAATAAAGTTTTCATTTTGTTTCCCTGTTCATATGGTTAGTTTTGACTCATTTATCTCATTTTCCCTGCTATTTTGAAATCTTCAGGGCCCTGCTGATGCTGACTAGTTGTTGAAAATCCAGCGGGAGCTTGATGAAACAAGAATCATCCTGGTGAGCGTTAGATTTACATTTGGATCAATTTGTTATAAATTTCTTTTCAGTTGGACATTCTTCTTTTCTTGCAGCTGTCCAGCACTTTCTATTTTATATTTATATTAACCTTCTGTGAAAAAAATTGTAAAATTGTTTGGGGGGGTTTTGGAACCTGTTTCTCAATAGTGCATTCTCATGCAATTCAAGCATCACGTTATACTAACTGAATAATTCGTGTCCTTGAGTGAGATGTTATCATAGAATTTATAACCCTTTTATTGTTGCAATTGCATCTTGGTTTGTCATGGTTTCGAAAGCAATCTCATGAAGTGGATTTCCATAAGCACTAATTCCTAGGATAGTTATTATTTAGCCTTTATAAACTATTCTGGATAGTGTTAACCCTTGATGGAAGGTAATCCTTGGGCCTAATATTTCCATTTTTTGTGTGATGCCACTTGTAACATACATTCTCTAGGGCTTGTCTTGGTTCTCTTTCAAAACCACACACTAACACTATGCATATGATAGAGGCATTTTATTCTTCACCCCTTTTAGACTTAAACACAAACTTCAAACATTTTCTCCCTTGCTGACCTCTTTTTGGACTCAAGCAATATATGCATGGTAATCTCCTGTTGAAACACAATTTGGCATCAATTTCTAGATCGAATTCTCATAGATGACTTTTGACTGTATGTTACTGAATGATTCATTGATTGAGTGCTTGCAAGTCTGGTTGGAAGGATAAAAAATAGAGGAGATTGAAGAAAAGAGAAAAGTAATAGAAAATGGCATTGGAAAGAAACGAAAAAAGAAAGAAAGAAAGGAAACAGAAACTGCAGTGAAAAGGCCAATATTGAAAAGGAAAGAAATATCTTAAAATAAAAGGTGTATTCATGCATAAGCCAACAGCCAACAGCCAACAACCATCAACCATCATAGCAATGTACTCTACGGACCTTGGACTTCATATTAAATTCCTTATGAGTAAAAGTTCCATTGAAAATTGATTGGATTAGTTGCTGCATAATCGGGAAGCAATAGAATGCTGTATTGTTGTTTCGACTCTTCCTTGCTCATGCATATTTACTTGAGTGATTGATTGTCTATTTTACTGTGTCACCTAACCTATTTCAAAATTACAATCTATGGAAAGTCCTCTTGATGCATGAACCTTTGTGTTAATTAAGTGGTGGAGATGTGAAAACGATTACAAGCTTATGGTGGGATTATGGGCAAGTAGATGAGAGATAAATTAACCCTTTCATACGTGACTTGAGTGAAACACCTATCCTTTTGTGTGGCTGTCCAAATTCAGTCATTTTGGTTTAATCTTGTACTATTTGCAGTTCTTTTAGCTTGTGGTATATTAATGGATTGATGTGAAGTAGAGAGGCCGTGATAGATTAAGTGTGATTGCTGATGCTATGATCCATATAATCATTGAACATTCATATGATAAATAACGGAACCATTCCATCCATATAATCACTGAAAAGTATAAACTCTTTCTCTGCATTCCCAGAGAATTTTTGATGCTTATGGAATTGAATTGTGGCTTAAAGTTGGGAATTCTGTACTGCCATTGTGATTAATTCACTAGACTTGATTTTGCATCCAGTCCCTCTGTCCTTCTGTTGCTGTCCAGAACTGAGATATTTTCTGCATAATTGTTGTTGTGTCCTTGCTAATCTTAACATCTTACTTGCAGGACTTAAACTTTTGCGAGTCCTTGAATATTTTTATTATGTCATTTTGCTGCTGTAATTGACTCATTGCAGAATATACTTGCTGTCATCATTGAAATCGGCTTTGAATCTGAGTTTTTGCGTATTAGTTGTTGTTATACACTTTTGTCACTTCACTGAATTTTATTGTAACCCTGACTATATTTTGCAAATTCTTCACTAGAATTCTATGTTGAGTAGTCAAAAAATTGCACTTACTACTGTCAGTACTGTGCAATTTGGTTGTTCATCATTTATTATAGTTGGTGTTTGTCCTTTTCTGTTTCTCTTTGCATATTTATTTTTGCTTCTTCTGGTTCTTTTATAATTGTTGCATAAGCAAATTCTTCTTATTTCTTTTATATTTTCTTCTTTCATTTTCCAATTCTTCATATTCTAATGTTTCTTGTTCAAAAGCATTCATCATTTTTATAACACATTTACCTTTTTCATTTTCTTTGGATTTCTTAAATATTTTTAATAAAGCATCTGATTTATTTTCCATATAGCAAGATATTTCCGATATTCTATTCAGATCACAGAACGTAATATCTCAAGAATCCCTGTTTCAGCGCATGAAAAGAATTTACATGAACAAAATGTGTGCATTTAATGGTTCAAAATGTTAATCGTTGTCAAGTTTAGACATTTAACTGATGACCTTTTAATATTAGAGTCATTTAGAGAGTTATTTATCATCTAAAGTTGTGGGTTTATATTAAGATATTTAAATGGACTTCGTGTTTCTTATTGTTTTTTTGTTGGCTTTTTCTTATTTTCTCGTCTCTTTCTTATTTGATTTGTATTTGATTATTATTCTTCTTCCCTCTCTTTTCCTTCTCTTTCATTTATTTATTATTTGTTACTATTTATTTATTATTTAATAATTGCTAATATTTATGAATTATCATTATATGTAAAGATAATTATATTATTCTTCTACTTTTTCCATGTCTCCTCATTTGTTTATATTTGATTGTTTTTATGGTCATGCTAATTCAGCATTCCTCATTTGGTATTACTCCTATCTTATTTTTCCATAACTTTTTAACTTAATGGAATTTCGAGTAACCTAAGTTGCTTAATATCTTTGTGCTATTTAAATTGTTTGAGTTAATATGTTTGTGGTATTTAAATTATATGATTTAGATGTGCTATTTTGTTGTTATGTTTGACTTATTATTTGTTGTGTTCATATTCAAGAACACTTTTAATTGCAAATTCTGCATTTGTACTTTCTCTTTCTCTGATTCATAGAAATAGTTGCTGCAATCCAGTAGAAATATGGTGACCTTAATCCCTTCTCTGTTTCACCTCCTAATTTTTCTTACACTTCATTAACTTCACGTAGAACAAGGTTGCCACTGAATCACTCTAAGATGATAACTTCTAGGACACTTGTATGCCGGTAAGCTTCATACTTAATCTGAAGTGGATTTAGGTAGATATTTATCGGGTCAAGTTCTATCATTTTGAACCATGTTGTGTTACATGCGAGGAGCTGTGGCTTATGCTGTATATTTGACTATACTAGTTATTATTGAATATTGTTGTTTGAGAATGTGAGCCTACTCTTGCATTGTTGCTGTATGGTACTATTTTGAGTTGTGTATTTGTTTTATTTATTATCTTGCCCGATATTGGGGCGTTTAAAATGGATTCTCTACATAATTTGATTTGGAGTATTAAGCATATGCATGGTTTCTACTCGGGAGTTAAAAAATTTCATTGGTATTTGTCATGGCGCTCCAAATTTCTGGAACACATTTTTTTTTAAACATTCCATTGATTTGACGATTGTACAAATTCAGAATTATAATGAAAAATATCTTGGTGTAGATGCTAACTAAATTATGTATTTTTCTGACTGCTAACCTACAGTTTCAAACTTTGTAAATTCATCTATAACCTTGACTGCATTTGTAAGTTGAAGATCTTGAACGAGTAGATAGGAGAAGAGTGGTGACACTTGAAAATGGAAAGAGCACTGAAGAAAGTAGTCTACAGACTATCACTGACAGAAGTGAGATGATTGTAGAGTTCCATAGCTGCAAGGTAGGACAAATATTTAAAATAATCTAGGCTAGGGAATAATTATACAGTGCCTTCTTTAGTTGCAGTTACTTTTGGGTGGTTTAAGTGTCTTACTATGTGTTTATATTTAAATGGACTTCTGTTTTCATATTTGTTTTTAGTATTCGTCCTCCTCTTTACCTTTTCTCCTTTTCTTTTCAAATTATTCTATTTGTTGTCTTTAATTTATTATTTGTTTCTTTTTTTGGCCATCCATTATCTGTTACTATCTACTTATTTAGTATTATATAACAATTTATAATTATTTTTCTTTTCTACTTTTTCCACGATCTCTTCTCATTTCTTTCTAATTTTTTATTTTCATTCTCATTTGATGTTATATTAGTTTTGAGTATTTGTACTATTTAAATTTAGATGTACTATTTTGTTAGATGACAATTAATACTTATTTTATTTATTTATCATATTTATCTATCTATTTATGATTCATTAATATTTGATCTTTTTATTGTCATGCTAATTCATCCTTCCTCATTCGTATAATATTAATTTGAAATTATATTAATTGCTTATCTCTTCTTTTCCATGACATTATATACTTGATGAAGTTGCTTAATATTTGTGTTGTTAAATTATTTAACTTAATATTATCATGCTAATCATTTATTTAACTTAATATTATCATGCTAATTATTTGTTCCTAACATTTATTTTCTTATTCTATTTCTTGTGTCACTTGGAGTTGCTTTCATATTTGTATTATTTAAATTATTTGAGTTGAATGGGCTATTTTGTTTACATTTGATTTTGTATTCGCTGATTTTCCTTATCTTCTCATGATGGGGTTTTCAAATGATTCCTTAGTTTAAAGGTCAATATTTAATTAGCTAAATATGTTTCTATTTACTTAAATTTTTTTTTATCAGTCATTTAAAGTTATTTATCATCTAAAGTTGGTGGTTTATATTAGTTATATCTAATTGGACTACTACTCACATATTTGTTTATCTTCTTGTATTGTCTGTTGGCGTTTCTTTGCTATTAAATTGTTTGAGTTACTCTTTTGTATGATTGGGTTTATGGACTTTTGGGTGGTTTCAGTTTCTTACTATATCTTTATACTTAAATTATTTAAATGGGCTTCCGTTTTTATATTCGTTTTTAGTATTCATCGTCTTATTTACCTTGTCTCTTTTTCCTTCTTTTACTATGATGAGAATTTCACACTGCTCCATTTGTTGTCGTTAATTTATGATTTGTTACTTTTTGTTTGCCATCCATTATCTGTTACTATTTACTTATTACTTTTTAATTTATAATTTATTTAAATTATTATTGATCTATTATTTAATAATTAATAATATTTATGAATTGTTATAAAACAAGCATAATTAT
Organism: Acacia acuminata; assembly: GCA_019022655.1. NCBI lineage: Eukaryota > Viridiplantae > Streptophyta > Magnoliopsida > Fabales > Fabaceae > Acacia > Acacia acuminata. Next base: position 1,295,526 of record JAFJYI010000223.1, read on the forward strand.
TTTTCTCCTCTACTTTTTCCACGACTCTCTGCTCATTTCTTTCTAATTTTGTTTTCATGCTATTCAACATTCCTCATTTGGTATTATATTAGTTTCGAGTGTTTTTACTATTTAAACTTAGATGTACTATTTTGTTGGATGACAATTAATACTTTGTTTCTTGGAGTTGCGTAATATGTTTCCATTATTTATTTACTTATTGCCAGGTTTGTCTTATTTAAATTTTGAGCTAAATGTGCTATTTTATTTATATTTAAATCTGTACTTGATGATTCCAAATAATTCCTTCTATTTAATTAGTTAAATTTGCCTTCTTCTTTTTTCCATAACTTTAAAACGTTTATTAAGTTGCTTTTTATTTGTTACGTTATATTTAATTAGTTGAATTTGTTTTTTTGCATTTAATTATTATTTATCATGTGTACCCGTAAATATCCAGTTTTGACTCTCTTCCAATGTTTTTCTTTCTTTCTTTCTTCCTTCTTCTTCTTGTTCCCCCCTTCTTTGGGCCAGAGTTTTTCTCATGTGTCTCTATTGATTTTGATTTGCTATTTGTTTTGTCGTATTTTCTCTTTGAGTTGCTACTTTTCTTAAACATATTTGAATTAAATTGTTACTATTTGTTGTCATGTTTGTGCTATTTAAATTATTTGATATTAAGTTATTTTTATTTAATATTTGTATAGATATTTATGATTTATAGTCATTACCTTAATGGACTTTGGAGTGATTTAGGTTGCTCAATATGTTCGTGCTTTTTTAAATTATTCAAATTAATATTTTTGTGGTATTTGATTTAGATGCACTATTTTTTTGTCATGTTTGACGATGTTTGTTATGTTAAGAATTAATCAGTTACATTTGTTTTTTTCCCCCTTTGATTAGTTAATTTTTATTTATCTATCTATCTATTATTCATCAATATTTGAGGTTCTCTTTTGTATGATTGGGTTTATGGACTTTTGGTGGTTTCAGTTTCTCTTTACTATATCTTTATACTTAAATTATTTAAATGGGCTTCCGTCTTTTTTTATATTCGTTTTTAGTATTCATCGCCTTATTTACCTTGTCTCTTTTTCCTTCTTTTTACTATGATGAGAATTTCAAACTGCTCCATTTGTTGTCTTTAATTTATGATTTGTTACTTTTTGTTTGCCATCCATTATCCATTTGTTGTCTTTAACTTATACTATTTACTTATTACTTTTTAATTTATAATTTATTTAAATTATTATTGATCTATTATTTAATAATTAATAATATTTATGAATTGTTATAAAACAAGCATAATTATTTTTCTCCTCTACTTTTTCCACGACTCTCTGCTCATTTCTTTCTAATTTTGTTTTCATGCTATTCAACATTCCTCATTTGGTATTATATTAGTTTCGAGTGTTTTTACTATTTAAACTTAGATGTACTATTTTGTTGGATGACAATTAATACTTTGTTTCTTGGAGTTGCTTAATATGTTTCCATTATTTATTTACTTATTGCCAGGTTTGTCTTATTTAAATTTTGAGCTAAATGTGCTATTTTATTTATATTTAAATCTGTACTTGATGATTCCAAATAATTCCTTCTATTTAATTAGTTAAATTTGCCTTCTAGTTTTTTCCATAACTTTAAAACGTTTATTAAGTTGCTTTTTATTTGTTACGTTATATTTAATTAGTTGAATTTGTTTTTTTGCATTTAATTATTATTTATCATGTGTACCCGTAAATATCCAGGACTCTCTTCCAATGTCTTTTTCTTTCTTTCTTTCTTCCTTCTTCTTCTTGTTTCCCCCCTCTTTGGGCCAGTTTCTTCTCATGTGTCTCTATTGATTTTGATTTGCTATTGGTTTTGTCGTATTTTCTCTTTGAGTTGCTACTTTTCTTAAACATATTTGAATTAAATTGTTACTATTTGTTGTCATGTTTGTCCTATTTAAATTATTTGATATTAAGTTATTTTTATTTAATATTTGAATAGATATTTATGATTTATAGTCATTACCTTAATGGACTTTGGAGTGATTTAGGTTGCTCAATATGTTCGTGCTTTTTTAAATTATTCAAATTAATATTTTTGTGGTATTTCATTTAGATGCACTATTTTTTTGTCATGTTTGACGATGTTTGTTATGTTAAGAATTAATCAGTTACATTTGTTTTTTCCCCCTTTGATTAGTTAATTTTTATTTATCTATCTATCTATTATTCATCAATATTTGAGGTTCTCTTTTGTATGATTGGGTTTATGGACTTTTGGTGGTTTCAGTTTCTTACTATATCTTTATACTTAAATTATTTAAATGGGCTTCCGTTTTTATATTCGTTTTTTAGTATTCATCGTCTTATTTACCTTGTCTCTTTTTCCTTCTTTTACTATGATGAGAATTTCAAACTGCTCCATTTGTTGTCTTTAATTTATGATTTGTTACTTTTTGTTTGCCATCCATTATCTGTTACTATTTACTTATTACTTTTTAATTTATAATTTATTTAAATTATTATTGATCTATTATTTAATAATTAATAATATTTATGAATTGTTATAAAACAAGCATAATTATTTTTCTCCTCTACTTTTTCCACGACTCTCTGCTCATTTCTTTCTAATTTTGTTTTCATGCTATTCAACATTCCTCATTTGGTATTATATTAGTTTCGAGTGTTTTTACTATTTAAACTTAGATGTACTATTTTGTTGGATGACAATTAATACTTTGTTTCTTGGAGTTGCTTAATATGTTTCCATTATTTATTTACTTATTGCCAGGTTTGTCTTATTTAAATTTTGAGCTAAATGTGCTATTTTATTTATATTTAAATCTGTACTTGATGATTCCAAATAATTCCTTCTATTTAATTAGTTAAATTTGCCTTCTATTTTTTTCCATAACTTTAAAACGTTTATTAAGTTGCTTTTTATTTGTTACGTTATATTTAATTAGTTGAATTTGTTTTTTTGCATTTAATTATTATTTATCATGTGTACCCGTAAATATCCAGGACTCTCTTCCAATGTCTTTCTTTCTTTCTTTCTTCCTTCTTCTTCTTGTTCCCCCCCCTCTCTTTGGGCCAGTTTCTTCTCATGTGTCTCTATTGATTTTGATTTGCTATTTGTTTTGTCGTATTTTCTCTTTGAGTTGCTACTTTTCTTAAACATATTTGAATTAAATTGTTACTATTTGTTGTCATGTTTGTGCTATTTAAATTATTTGATATTAAGTTATTTTTATTTAATATTTGTATAGATATTTATGATTTATAGTCATTACCTTAATGGACTTTGGAGTGATTTAGGTTGCTCAATATGTTCGTGCTTTTTTAAATTATTCAAATTAATATTTTTGTGGTATTTGATTTAGATGCACTATTTTTTGGTCATGTTTGATTAGTTAATTTTTGATGTTTGTTATGTATTATTCATCAATATTTGAGGTTCTCTTTTGTATGATTGGGTTTATGGACTTTTGGTGGTTTCAGTTTCTTACTATATCTTTATACTTAAATTATTTAAATGGGCTTGTGATATTCGTTTTTAGTATTCATCGTCTTATTTACCTTGTCTCTTTTTCCTTCTTTTACTATGATGAGAATTTCAAACTGCTCCATTTGTTGTCTTTAATTTATGATTTGTTACTTTTTGTTTGCCATCCATTATCATTACTATTTACTTATTACTTTTTAATTTATAATTTATTTAAATTATTATTGATCTATTATTTAATAATTAATAATATTTATGAATTGTTATAAAACAAGCATAATTATTTTTCTCCTCTACTTTTTCCACGACTCTCTGCTCATTTCTTTCTAATTTTGTTTTCATGCTATTCAACATTCCTCATTTGGTATTATATTAGTTTCGAGTGTTTTTACTATTTAAACTTAGATGTACTATTTTGTTGGATGACAATTAATACTTTGTTTCTTGGAGTTGCTTAATATGTTTCCATTATTTATTTACTTATTGCCAGGTTTGTCTTATTTAAATTTTGAGCTAAATGTGCTATTTTATTTATATTTAAATCAGTACTTGATGATTCCAAATAATTCCTTCTATTTAATTAGTTAAATTTGCCTTCTATTTTTTTCCATAACTTTAAAACGTTTATTAAGTTGCTTTTTATTTGTTACGTTATATTTAATTAGTTGAATTTGTTTTTTTGCATTTAATTATTATTTATCATGTGTACCCGTAAATATCGGGACTCTCTTCCAATGTCTTTCTTTCTTTCTTTCTTCCTTCTTCTTCTTGTTCCCCCCCCCTCTTTGGGCCAGTTTCTTCTCATGTGTCTCTATTGATTTTGATTTGCTATTTGTTTTGTCGTATTTTCTCTTTGAGTTGCTACTTTTCTTAAACATATTTGAATTAAATTGTTACTATTTGTTGTCATGTTTGTGCTATTTAAATTATTTGATATTAAGTTATTTTTATTTAATATTTGTATAGATATTTATGATTTATAGTCATTACCTTAATGGACTTTGGAGTGATTTAGGTTGCTCAATATGTTCGTGCTTTTTTAAATTATTCAAATTAATATTTTTGTGGTATTTGATTTAGATGCACTATGTTTGACGATTTTTTGGTCATGTTTGACGATGTTTGTTATGTATTATTCATCAATATTTGAGGTTCTCTTTTGTATGATTGGGTTTATGGACTTTTGGTGGTTTCAGTTTCTTACTATATCTTTATACTTAAATTATTTAAATGGGCTTCCGTTTTTAGTATTCATCGTCTTATTTACCTTGTCTCTTTTTCCTTCTTTTACTATGATGAGAATTTCAAACTGCTCCATTTGTTGTCTTTAATTTATGATTTGTTACTTTTTGTTTGCCATCCATTATCTACGTTACTATTTACTTATTACTTTTTAATTTATAATTTATTTAAATTATTATTGATCTATTATTTAATAATTAATAATATTTATGAATTGTTATAAAACAAGCATAATTATTTTTCTCCTCTACTTTTTCCACGACTCTCTGCTCATTTCTTTCTAATTTTGTTTTCATGCTATTCAACATTCCTCATTTGGTATTATATTAGTTTCGAGTGTTTTTACTATTTAAACTTAGATGTACTATTTTGTTGGATGACAATTAATACTTTGTTTCTTGGAGTTGCTTAATATGTTTCCATTATTTATTTACTTATTGCCAGGTTTGTCTTATTTAAATTTTGAGCTAAATGTGCTATTTTATTTATATTTAAATCTGTACTTGATGATTCCAAATAATTCCTTCTATTTGATTAGTTAAATTTGCCTTCTACTTTTTTCCATAACTTTAAAACGTTTATTAAGTTGCTTTTTATTTGTTACGTTATATTTAATTAGTTGAATTTGTTTTTTTGCCTTTAATTATTATTTATCATATGTGGCCCGTAAATATCAGGACTCTCTTCCAATGTCTTTCTTTCTTTCTTTCTTCCTTCTTCTTCTTGTTCCCCCCCCTTCTTTGGGCCAGTTTCTTCTCATGTGTCTCTATTGATTTTGATTTGCTATTGGTTTTGTCGTATTTTCTCTTTGAGTTGCTACTTTTCTTAAACATATTTGAATTAAATTGTTACTATTTGTTGTCATGTTTGTCCTATTTAAATTATTTGATATTAAGTTATTTTTATTTAATATTTGAATAGATATTTATGATTTATAGTCATTACCTTAATGGACTTTGGAGTGATTTAGGTTGCTCAATATGTTCGTTCTTTTTTAAATTATTCAAATTAATATTTTTGTGGTATTTCATTTAGATGCACTATTTTTTTGTCATGTTTGACGATGTTTGTTATGTTAAGAATTAATCAGTTACATTTGTTTTTTCCCCTTTGATTAGTTAATTTTTATTTATCTATCTATCTATTATTCATCAATATTTGAGGTTCTCTTTTGTATGATTGGGTTTATGGACTTTTGGTGGTTTCAGTTTCTTACTATATCTTTATACTTAAATTATTTAAATGGGCTTCCGTTTTTATATTCGTTTTTAGTATTCATCGTCTTATTTACCTTGTCTCTTTTTCCTTCTTTTACTATGATGAGAATTTCAAACTGCTCCATTTGTTGTCTTTAATTTATGATTTGTTACTTTTTGTTTGCCATCCATTATCTGTTACTATTTACTTATTACTTTTTAATTTATAATTTATTTAAATTATTATTGATCTATTATTTAATAATTAATAATATTTATGAATTGTTATAAAACAAGCATAATTATTTTTCTCCTCTACTTTTTCCACGACTCTCTGCTCATTTCTTTCTAATTTTGTTTTCATGCTATTCAACATTCCTCATTTGGTATTATATTAGTTTCGAGTGTTTTTACTATTTAAACTTAGATGTACTATTTTGTTTCTTGGAGTTGCGTAATATGTTTCCATTATTTATTTACTTATTGCCAGGTTTGTCTTATTTAAATTTTGAGCTAAATGTGCTATTTTATTTATATTTAAATCTGTACTTGATGATTCCAAATAATTCCTTCTATTTAATTAGTTAAATTTTCCTTCTACTTTTTTCCATAAGTTTAAAACGTTTATTAAGTTGCTTTTTATTTGTTACGTTATATTTAATTAGTTGAATTTGTTTTTTGCCTTTAATTATTATTTATCATAGGTACCCGTAAATATCCAGGACTCTCTTCCAATGTGTTTCTTTCTTTCTTTCTTCTTCTTCTTGTTTTTTCGCCTCTCTTTGGGCCAGTTTCTTCTCATGTGTCTCTATTGATTTTGATTTGCTATTTGTTTTGTCATATTTTCTCTTTGAGTTGCTATTTTTCTTAAACATATTTGAATTAAATTGTTACTATTTGTTGTCATGTTTGTGCTATTTAAATTATTTGATATTAAGTTATTTTTATTTAATATTTGTATGGATATTTATGATTTATAGTCATTACCTTAATGGACTTTGGAGTGATTTAGGTTGCTCAATATGTTCGTGCTTTTTTTAAATTATTCAAATTAATATTTTTGTGGTATTTCATTTAGATGCACTATTTTTGGTCATGTTTGACGATGTTTTTTATGTTAAGAATTAATCAGTTACATTTGTTTTTTTTCCCCCTTTGATTAGTTAATTTTTATTTATTTATCATAATTATCTATCTGTCTATTATTCATCAATATTTGAGTTACTCTTTTGTATGATTGGGTTTATGGACTTTTGGTGGTTTCAGTTTCTTACTATATCTTTATACTTAAATTATTTAAATGGGCTTAGTTTTTAGTATTCATCGTCTTATTTACCTTGTCTCTTTTTCCTTCTTTTACTATGATGAGAATTTCAAACTTGCTCCATTTGTTGTCTTTAATTTATGATTTGTTACTTTTTGTTTGCCATCCATTATACATTACTATTTACTTATTACTTTTTAATTTATAATTTATTTAAATTATTATTGATCTATTATTTAATAATTAATAATATTTATGAATTGTTATAAAACAAGCATAATTATTTTTCTCCTCTACTTTTTCCACGACTCTCTGCTCATTTCTTTCTAATTTTGTTTTCATGCTATTCAACATTCCTCATTTGGTATTATATTAGTTTCGAGTGTTTTTACTATTTAAACTTAGATGTACTATTTTGTTGGATGACAATTAATACTTTGTTTCTTGGAGTTGCTTAATATGTTTCCATTATTTATTTACTTATTGCCAGGTTTGTCTTATTTAAATTTTGAGCTAAATGTGCTATTTTATTTATATTTAAATCTGTACTTGATGATTCCAAATAATTCCTTCTATTTAATTAGTTAAATTTGCCTTCTACTTTTTTCCATAACTTTAAAACGTTTATTAAGTTGCTTTTTATTTGTTACGTTATATTTAATTAGTTGAATTTGTTTTTTGGCCTTTAATTATTATTTATCATGTGTACCCGTAAATATCCAGGACTCTCTTCCAATGTCTTTCTTTCTTTCTTCCTTCTTCTTCTTGTTCCCCCCCTCTCTTTGGGCCAGTTTCTTCTCATGTGTCTCTATTGATTTTGATTTGCTATTTGTTTTGTCGTATTTGCTCTTTGAGTTGCTACTTTTCTTAAACATATTTGAATTAAATTGTTACTATTTGTTGTCATGTTTGTCCTATTTAAATTATTTGATATTAAGTTATTTTTATTTAATATTTGAATAGATATTTATGATTTATAGTCATTACCTTAATGGACTTTGGAGTGATTTAGGTTGCTCAATATGTTCGTGCTTTTTTAAATTATTCAAATTAATATTTTTGTGGTATTTCATTTAGATGCACTATTTTTTGTCATGTTTGACGATGTTTGTTATGTTAAGAATTAATCGGTTACATTTGTTTTTTTGCCCCTTTGATTAGTTAATTTTTATTTATCTATCTATCTATTATTCATCAATATTTGAGGTTCTCTTTTGTATGATTGGGTTTATGGACTTTTGGTGGTTTCAGTTTCTTACTATATCTTTATACTTAAATTATTTAAATGGGCTTCCGTTTTTAGTATTCATCGTCTTATTTACCTTGTCTCTTTTTCCTTCTTTTACTATGATGAGAATTTCAAACTGCTCCATTTGTTGTCTTTAATTTATGATTTGTTACTTTTTGTTTGCCATCCATTATCATTACTATTTACTTATTACTTTTTAATTTATAATTTATTTAAATTATTATTGATCTATTATTTAATAATTAATAATATTTATGAATTGTTATAAAACAAGCATAATTATTTTTCTCCTCTACTTTTTCCACGACTCTGCTCATTTCTTTCTAATTTTGTTTTCATGCTATTCAACATTCCTCATTTGGTATTATATTAGTTTCGAGTGTTTTTACTATTTAAACTTAGATGTACTATTTTGTTTCTTGGAGTTGCTTAATATGTTTCCATTATTTATTTACTTATTGCCAGGTTTGTCTTATTTAAATTTTGAGCTAAATGTGCTATTTTATTTATATTTAAATCTGTACTTGATGATTCCAAATAATTCCTTCTATTTAATTAGTTAAATTTTCCTTCTACTTTTTTCCATAAGTTTAAAACGTTTATTAAGTTGCTTTTTATTTGTTACGTTATATTTAATTAGTTGAATTTTGTTTTTTTGCCTTTAATTATTATTTATCATAGGTACCCGTAAATATCCAGGACTCTCTTCCAATGTGTTTCTTTCTTTCTTTCTTCTTCTTCTTCTTGTTTTTTGGGCCGTTTCTTCTCCTCTCTTTGATTTTGATTTGCTATTTGTCTTTCTTTCTTTCTTCCTTCTTCTTCTTGTTCTTCTTTCATGTGTCTCTATTGATTTTGATTTGCTATTTGTTTTGTCATATTTTCTCTTTGAGTTGCTACTTTTCTTAAACATATTTGAATTAAATTGTTACTATTTGTTGTCATGTTTGTGCTATTTAAATTATTTGATATTAAGTTATTTTTATTTAATATTTGTATGGATATTTATGATTTATAGTCATTACCTTAATGGACTTTGGAGTGATTTAGGTTGCTCAATATGTTCGTGCTTTTTTAAATTATTCAAATTAATATTTTTGTGGTATTTCATTTAGATGCACTATTTTTTGGTCATGTTTGACGATGTTTGTTATGTTAAGAATTAATCGAGTTACATTTGTTTTTTTCCCCCTTTGATTTGTTAATTTTTATTTATTTGTCATATTTATCTATCTATCTATTATTCATCAATATTTGAGGTTCTCTTTTGTATGATTGGGTTTATGGACTTTTGGTGGTTTCAGGTTTTTCTTACTATATCTTTATACTTAAATTATTTAAATGGGCTTCGTTTTTAGTATTCATCGTCTTATTTACCTTGTCTCTTTTTCCTTCTTTTACTATGATGAGAATTTCAAACTGCTCCATTTGTTGTCTTTAATTTATGATTTGTTACTTTTTGTTTGTCATCCATTATCTGTTACTATTTACTTATTACTTTTTAATTTATAATTTATTTAAATTATTATTGATCTATTATTTAATAATTAATAATATTTATGAATTGTTATAAAACAAGCATAATTATTTTTCTCCTCTACTTTTTCCACGACTCTCTGCTCATTTCTTTCTAATTTTGTTTTCATGCTATTCAACATTCCTCATTTGGTATTATATTAGTTTCGAGTGTTTTTACTATTTAAACTTAGATGTACTATTTTGTTGGATGACAATTAATACTTTGTTTCTTGGAGTTGCTTAATATGTTTCCATTATTTATTTACTTATTGCCAGGTTTGTCTTATTTAAATTTTGAGCTAAATGTGCTATTTTATTTATATTTAAATCTGTACTTGATGATTCCAAATAATTCCTTCTATTTGATTAGTTAAATTTGCCTTCTACTTTTTTCCATAACTTTAAAACGTTTATTAAGTTGCTTTTTATTTGTTACGTTATATTTAATTAGTTGAATTTGTTTTTTGGCCTTTAATTATTATTTATCATGTGTAGTAAATATCCGGGACTCTCTTCCAATGTCTTTCTTTCTTTCTTCCTTCTTCTTCTTGTTCCCCCCCCTCTTCTTTGGGCGGTTTCTTCTCATGTGTCTCTATTGATTTTGATTTGCTATTTGTTTTGTCGTATTTGCTCTTTGAGTTGCTACTTTTCTTAAACATATTTGAATTAAATTGTTACTATTTGTTGTCATGTTTGTCCTATTTAAATTATTTGATATTAAGTTATTTTTATTTAATATTTGAATAGATATTTATGATTTATAGTCATTACCTTAATGGACTTTGGAGTGATTTAGGTTGCTCAATATGTTCGTGCTTTTTTAAATTATTCAAATTAATATTTTTGTGGTATTTCATTTAGATGCACTATTTTTTGTCATGTTTGACGATGTTTGTTATGTTAAGAATTAATCGGTTACATTTGTTTTTTTCCCCCTTTGATTAGTTAATTTTTTTTATTTATCTATCTATCTATTATTCATCAATATTTGAGGTTCTCTTTTGTATGATTGGGTTTATGGACTTTTGGTGGTTTCGGTTTCTTACTATATCTTTATACTTAAATTATTTAAATGGGCTTAGTTTTTATATTTTTTTAGTATTCATCGTCTTATTTACCTTGTCTCTTTTTCCTTCTTTTACTATGATGAGAATTTCAAAGCTTGCTCCATTTGTTGTCTTTAATTTATGATTTGTTACTTTTTGTTTACCATCCATTATCTGTTATTACTATTTACTTATTACTTTTTAATTTATAATTTATTTAAATTATTATTGATCTATTATTTAATAATTAATAATATTTATGAATTGTTATAAAACAAGCATAATTATTTTTCTCCTCTACTTTTTCCACGACTCTCTGCTCATTTCTTTCTAATTTTGTTTTCATGCTATTCATCATTCATCATTTGGTATTATATTAGTTTCGAGTGTTTTTACTATTTAAATTTAGATGTACTATTTTGTTGGATGACAATTAATACTTTGTTTCTTGGAGTTGCTTAATATGTTTCCATTATTTATTTACTTATTGCCAGGTTTGTCTTATTTAAATTTTGAGCTAAATGTGCTATTTTATTTATATTTAAATCTGTACTTGATGATTCCAAATAATTCCTTCTATTTAATTAGTTAAATTTTCCTTCTTTTTTTTGCGTTTATTAAGTTGCTTTTTAATTATTTAATTTTGAATTTTGTTTTTTTCTTTAATTATTATTTATCATAGGTACCAGTAAATATCCAGGACTCTCTTCCAATGTGTTTCTTTCTTTCTTTCTTCTTCTTCTTGTTTTTTCGCCTCTCTTTGGGCCAGTTTCTTCTCATGTAGAATGAGAGAATGGAGAGAATAGAAAATCGGGGAATCATGATGAAGATAGACAAGAGAGGGAGGGATGAAAGAAGGAGAAGAAGAGATAATGAGAATGATGCTAGAGAGGATAGAATTAAGGGAGTGAAGCTTAATATCCCATCTTTTAAAGGAAAGAGTGATGATCTGGAGGCCTATTTAGAGTGGAAAATGAAGATTGAGCACTTATTTGCATGTCATAATTATACTGAAGAGAAGAGAATGAAGGTGGCAGCCATGGAGTTTAGTGATTATGCTCTCATTTGGTGGGACCAATTGCAAAAGGAGAGGGTGAGATATGAAGAACCATTGGTGGATAGTTGGGTGGAGATGAAAAGGCTAATGAGAAGAAGATTTGTTCCTTCCCATTATCATAGAGACCTTCACAATAAACTTCAAAGACTCACACAAGGTAACAAGACAGATGAGTATTATAAAAAGATGGAGGTGTCCTTAATTAGAGCAAATATTAGTGAAGAACGGGAGGCTACTATGGCACGGTTCTTGCATGGGCTGAATATTGATATAAGGGATGTTGTGGAGTTGCAAAATTATGTGGAGTTGGAGGATTTAGTGCAACAAGCTAGTAAGGTAGAACAACAACTCATGAGAAAGGGTGTCATGAGGAAAAACTCTTCCAATTTTAATTCTTCAAGCTGGAAGGATAGAAATAAGAAGGAGGAGGTTCTTCATCAAGCAATCCCACTTGCTACACCTCAAAGGACTCAAACTAAATCCAATGAGATCCCTAAAAAGACAAGGAGTAGTGAAATAAAATGCTTCAAGTGTTTGGGGAGAGGTCACATAGCTTCAGAATGTCCTACTAAGAAGACTATGTTACTTAAAGAGGATGGAGAGCTTACTAGTGAGTCTTCTTGATTCGCCTCACATGATGATGAAGATGAGTATATTGAAGAAATAATTCCAGAAGGAGATTTGTTTATGGTAAGAAGGATGTTGGGTAGCCAAGCAAAAGTCATGGATGATAGTTAAAGAGAGAACACCTTTCATACTAGATGCCTTATCCAAGGGAAGGTATGGTCTTTAATTATTGATGGAGGGAGTTGTACCAATGTTGCAAGTGCTAGAATGGTGTCTAAATTGGGCATGGAAACCAAACCTCACCCGCTGCCATACAAGCTTCAATGGCTTAGTGAGGATGGTGAAGTGACCGTAAGCAAACAAGTGGAGGTGAACTTCTCCGTAGGAAAGTATGATGATACAGTTTTATGTGATATGGTACCAATGGAGGCTTGTCATTTGCTTCTTGGGAGACCTTGGCAATATGATAAGAAAGTTATGCATGATGGTTACACCAACAAGTTCTCTTTTGTACATAAAGAACGCAAGACTACTCTTGCACCTTTGACACCAAGAGAAGTTAGTGAGGATAATTTAAAAATGAGAGAAAAAAGAAAGCAAGAGAGAAAAGAGAGTGGAAGAGAGCAAAGAGAAAAAAAAGAGAAAAAGAGAGAAAAGCACCAAACTTGTTTATAAAAGAAAAAGAGGTGAAAAAAGGCAATGCATTTGAAAAAGCCAATGCTCTTACTTTTGAGTAAAGAGAATAATTTTACAAATGCAAGTCCTACTAACTCTCTTCCAAATGAAGTTTCTAATTTGTTGCAGGAATTTAAAGATGTTTTTCCTAAAGAGGTACTTCACGGACTACCACCTCTAAGAGGCATAGAACATCAAATTGATCTCATTCCAGGAGCTTCATTGCCTAACAAAGCCAGCCTATAGGAGTAACCCCCAAGATACCAAGCAGTTCCCCTATGTGATCAAGCACAAGAAATGTACGTCTAATGTGGTTGCAGATGCACTCTCAAGAAGGTATTCTCTGTTCTCTACTCTTAAAACTAAGTTCATTGGCTTTGATCATATTAAGGCATTCTATGAGCATGATCCAGACTTTGCACAAATCTATAAAACTTGTGTGCATGCTTGCAAGCTTCAAAATGGATTTTTAGGCATAATGATTACTTGTTTAAAGAGAAGAGATTGTGTGTTCCTAAAGGTTCCATTAGGGAATTACTTGTGAGGGAGGCACATGAGGGGGGACTAATGGGACATTTTGGGATCCAAAAGACTCTAGACATGCTGCATGAACATTTTTATTGGCCACACATGAAGCGTGATGTACATAAATTGTGTGAAAGATGCATTGTATGTAAGCAATCTAAGTCTAAATTATTGCCTCATGGGTTGTATACTCCTTTGCCTATTCTAGATTGCCCTTGGATTGATATTTCTATGGATTTTGTGTTAAGGCTACCTCGGTCTAAAAATGGCAAAGATTCTATTTTTGTTGTGATGGACAGGTTTTCTAAGATGGCACATTTTATCCCGTGCAAAAAGGTTGATGATGCAATCCACATTGCTGATTTGTTCTTCAAGGAAGTGCATAAAGATGGTAAGAGTAAGGCTGAATATGTGCGGAAACTACATGAGAAGTGAAGGCAAACATTGGAAAAAAGGTAGAGAGTTACATCAAGCAAGCGAACAAAGGAAGAAAAAAGGTAGTGTTTGACCCAGGTGATTGGGTTTGGGTTCATTTGAGAAAAGAGAGGTTTCCGCCCAAAGGAAATCTAAGCTTCAACAAAGGGGAGATGGTCCTTTCCAAGTGCTAACCAAGATTAATGATAATGCCTATAAAATAGATCTCCCGGTGAGTATGGTGTAAGCGCTACTTTTAATGTGGCTGATTTGTCCCTTTTTGATGCGGGAGAAGGGGATTATAATTTGAGGACAAATTCTTGAAGAAGGAGGGAATGATGAGGACATAGGAGGCGGCATGACCAAGGCAACAAACTTGGAGGACATACAAGGTCTTGGAGGCCCAATGACAAGAGCAAAAGCTAAAAAGGCTAAAGAGGCCCTAAATCTCCTAGTGACCACCTTACTTGAGACAAGCCCAAGTCTAAAGGAAGAAGAGGCCGAAATGATACACTTAATTCAAATTGAAGACCTTGAAGAATAAGCCTCAATGGATATGCATGAAGGCTTCAATTTACTTGGCCCAAATTCTGCACTTAGTTTTATCTTTCTTACATTTAGTTAAACTTTTGTAATAAGGCTTATTGGGCTGGCTTATTGGGCTTTGTGTGTAAGCATATTTAGGTTAAACTTAATATGGATGTTATCCACTATATAAGGGAACACCATAGCTTTTGGGACGACAGATTTGAATTGAGAGTTAACCTTTTTGGTGAGAGACAAGCTTCTCTAGGGTTCTTTTGAGAATCTCTGAACTTATCAAGGGCATCAATACTTGTGGCGTTCTTGGGCTTATCAATTCTTTGGAATTCTAGCGCCTACCTATAATCCGAAAACTTCAGTTCTCGTTCGAAATTTCTTGGTTTGGTATCTCTGGATTCCCTTATCCTTTTTCGGTGTTTCTTGAGTCAAAATCGTGTGTCAGAAAGCCATCTTTCACCTCGTTTTGGAAGCGCTCGAATCCGAGGTTTGTAGCATTAGATACGTTCTGTTCTTTCAGGACGCACTGGAAGCTGAATTTCTGGTGCGAAATTCCTTTCCTAGTTGATCCAATCATCCTTTTCTTTCGGGGATCATATCACTTCCCGTGCAAATCCGATACCTGTGGAGCAAATGCCCCATCAAAGTGAAAAAAACGCGCTCAAAACAAGCCTAGAGCAATTTGGAGGCCGAAACACGTGAATTTTGGAAAAGCATTTACCATTTTATTTTCCTTGTGGAAAATGGATTGTGAAGGGGATTTCCGTGCAAATTCGGCCCTGTGGAGCAATTACCCCTCAAAAGCGAAAAACCGCAGTCAAAACGAGCCTCGAGCAATATGGGGGCCGAAACGCGTGAATTTTGGAAGAGCGTCTACCATTTTATATTCCATATGGAAATCGGATTGAGGAGGGGGCTTCCCGTGCAAATCCGAGCCCTGTGGAGCAATTGCCCTTTGAAAGCGAAAAACCTCCCTCAAAACGAGCCTAGGCCAATTTGGGTGGTCGAAACGCTTGAGTTTCGGAAAAGCGTCTACCACTTAGGATTCCTTGTGGAAAATGGATTGAGGAGGGGGATTTCAGCGCAAATCCGAGCCCTGTGGAGCAATTACCCCTCAAAAGCGAAAAACCGCAGTCAAAACGAGCCTCGAGCAATATGGGGGCCGAAACTCGTGAATTTCGGAAGAGCGTCTACCATTTTATATTCCTTAT
Source organism: Acacia acuminata (assembly GCA_019022655.1). Lineage (NCBI taxonomy): Eukaryota > Viridiplantae > Streptophyta > Magnoliopsida > Fabales > Fabaceae > Acacia > Acacia acuminata. The sequence continues at coordinate 1,311,507 of JAFJYI010000223.1, forward strand.
GGAAAATTGGATTGAGGAGGGGCTTCCCGTGCAAATCCGAGCCCCGTGGAGCAATTGCCCCTTGAAAGCGAAAACCGCCCTCAAAAGGAGCCTCGCCCAATTTGGGGTCGAAACGCGTGAATTTTGGAAAAGCGTCTACCACTTTGGATTCCTTGTGGAAAATGGATTGAGGAGGGGAGCAAATCCGAGCCCTATGGAGCAATTAAAAAAGCGAAAAACCGAGATCAAAAGAAGCCTCGAGCAATTTGGGGGTCGAAACACGTAAATTTTGGAAAAGCATCTACCATTTTATATTCCAAGGGGAAAATTGATTGAGGAGGGCGCTTCTCGTGCAAATCCGAGCCATGTGGAGCAATTGCCCCTCGACAGCGACAAACCGCCCTCAAAAGGAGCCTCGCCCCATTTGGCGGTCGAAACGCCTGAATTTCGGAAAAGCGTCTACCACTTAGGATTCCTTGTGGAAAATGGATTGAGGAGGGGGATTTCCGTGCAAATCCGAGCCCTGTGGAGCAATTGCCCCTGAAAACAAAAAACGCGCACAAAAGGAGCCTCGAGAAATTTGGGGGCCGAAAACGTGAATTTTGGAAAAGCATCTACCATTTTATATTCCAAATGGAAAATGGATTGAGGAGGGGGCTTCGCGTGCAAATCCGAGCCCTGTGGAGCAATTGCCCCTTGAAAGCGAAAACCGCCCTCAAAAGGAGCCTCGCCCGATTTTGGTGTCGAAACGCCTGAATTTCGGAAAAGCGTCTACCACTTAGGATTCCTTCTGGAAAATGGATTGAGGAGGGGATTTCAGTGCAAATCCGAGCCTTTGGAGCAATTACCCCTTGAAAAGATTGAAAAAAGCGCCTCAAAACGAGCCTCGAGCAATTTGGGGGCCGAAACTCATGAATTCCGGAAGAGCGTCTACCATTTTATATTCAATATTGAAATTGGATTGAGGAGGAGGCTTCCCGTGCAAATCCGAGCCTTGTGGAGCAATTGCCCTAGGAAAGCGAAAAACCACACTCAAAAGTAGCCTAGACCAATTTGGGTGGTCGAAACGCTTAAGTTTCGGAAAAGCGTCTACCACTTAGGATTCCTTGTGGAAAATTGATTGAGGAGGGGGATTTCATCGCAAATCCGAGCCCTGTGGAGCAATTGCTCCTTGAAAGCGACAAACCGCGCTCATAACGAGCCTCGCCCAATTTGGGGGCCGAAACCCGTGAATTTTGGAAAAGCGTCTACCATTTTATATTCCATATGGAAAATGGATTGAGGAGGGGCTTCCGTGCAAATCCGAGCCCCGTGGAGCAATTGCCCCTTGAAAGCGAAAACCGCCCTCAAAAGGAGCCTAGGCCAATTTGGGGGTCGAAACGCCTGAAGATTTTTGGAAAAGCGTCTACCATTTTAGGATTCCTTGTGGAAAATGGATTGAGGGAGGGGGATTTCAACGCAAATCCGAGCCCCGTGGAGCAATTGCCCCTCAAAAGCGAAAAACCGAGATCAAAAGGAGCCTCGAGCAATTTGGGGGCCGAAACACGTGAATTTTGGAAAAGCATCTACCATTTTATATTCCATGTGGAAAATGGATTGAGGAGGGGGCTTCCGTGCAAATCCGAGCCCGTGTGGAGCAATTGCCCCTTGAAAGCGACAAACCGCCCTCAAAAGGAGCCTCGAAATTTGGGGGTCGAAACGCCTTGAATTTCGGAAAAGCGTCTACCATTTTGGATTCCTTGTGGAAAATGGATTGAGGAGGGGGATTTCCATGCAAATCCGAGCCCCTGTGGAGCAATTGCCCCTTGAAAGCGTAAAAAAAAACCACTCAAAACGAGCCTCGAGCAATTTGGGGGCCGAAACACGTGAATTTTGGAAAAGCATCTACCATTTTATATTCCATAGTGGAAAATGGATTGAGGAGGGGCTTCCGTGCAAATCCGAGCCCTTGTGGAGCAATTGCCCTTGAAAGCGAAAAACCACCTCAAAAGGAGCCTCGACCAATTTGGGGGGTCGAAAGCTCTACCACTTGAATTTTGGAAAAGCCGATTTCTACCATTTTGAGATTCCTTGTGGAAAATGGATTGAGGTTGGGGATTTCCGTGCAAATCCGAGCCCCGTGGAGCAATTACCCCGCAAAGCGAAAAAAAACCGAGCCTCAAAAGGAGCCTCGACCAATTTGGGGGCCGAAACACGTGAATTTTGGAAAAGCATCTACCATTTTATATTCCTAGTGGAAAATGGATTGAGGAGGGGGCTTCCGTGCAAATCCAAGCCCTGTGGAGCAATTGCCCCTTGAAAGCGAGAAACCGCCCTCAAAAGGAGCCTCGCCCAATTTCGGGGTCGAAACGCCTGAATTTCAGAAAAGCGTCTACCACTTAGGATTCCTTGTGGAAAATGGATTGAGGAGGGGGATTTCTGTGAAAACCCGAGCGCTTTAGAGCAATTTCCCCTTAAAAGCGACAAACCGCCCTCAAAAGGAGCCTCGCCCAATTTGGACGTCGAAACGCCTGAATTTCAGAAAATCGTCTACCACTTAGGATTCCTTGTGGAAAATTGATTGAGGAGGGGCATTTCTGTGAAAACCCGAGCGCCTTAGAGCAATTGCCCCTTGAAAGCGACAAACCGCCCTCAAAAGGAGCCTCGCCCAATTTGGGGGGTTGAAACGCCTGAATTTTGGAAAACTGTGAACCACTTTGGATTCCTTCTGGAAAATGGATTGAGGAGCAAATGCCCCATGAAAGAAAAAAATGAGATCAAAAGAGCTTGTGGAGCAATACCCTCCAAAGTGAGATCAAAAAGAAGTCGAGCAATTTGGGGGCCGAAACACGTGAATTTTGGAAAAGCATCTACCATTTTATATTCCATATGGAAAATGGATTGAGGAGGGGCTTCCGTGCAAATCCGAGCCTTGTGGAGCAATTGCCCTTGAAAGCGAAAAACCGCCCTCAAAAGGAGCCTCAAGACCAATTTGGGTGGTCGAAACGCTGAATTTCGGAAAAGCGTCTACCATTTTGGATTCCTTGTGGAAAATGGATTGAGGAGGGGATTTCCATGCAAATCGTCCCTGTGGAGCAAATGCCCCATGAAAGCAAAAAAAAACTCACTCAAAAGGAGCCTCGAGCAATTTGGGGGCCGAAACACGTGAATTTGGAAAAGCATCTACCATTTTATATTCCAAGTGGAAAATGGATTGAGGAGGGGCCTTCCCGTGCAAATCCGAGCCCTGTGGAGCAATTGCCCCTTGAAAGCGACAAACCGCCCTCAAAAGGAGCCTCGCCCAATTTGGACGTCGAAACGCCTGAATTTCAAAAAAGCGTCTACCACTTAGGATTCCTTGTGGAAAATGGATTGAGGAGGGGGATTTCTGTGAAAACCCGAGCGCTTTTGAGCAATTGCCCCTTGAAAGTGACAAACCGCCCTCAAAAGGAGCCTCGCCCAATTTGGGGGGTTGAAACGCCTGAATTTCGGAAAACTGTCAACCACTTTGGATTCCTTCTGGAAAATGGATTGAGCAGGGGGAGTTCCGTGCAGATCCGTTCCCTGTTGCGCAAATGCCCCATGAAAACGAAAAAACGAGCCCAAAAGGAGCCTCGACCAATTTGGGGGCCGAACCAAGTGAATTTTGGAAAAGCATCTACCATTTTATATTCCTAGTGGAAAATGGATTGAGGAGGGGCCTTCCCGTGCAAATCCAAGCCCAGTGGAGCAATTGCCCCTTGAAAGCGACAAACCGCCCTCAAGAGGAGCCTCGCCCAATTTCGGGGTCGAAACGCCTGAATTTCAGAAAAGCGTCTACCACTTAGGATTCCTTGTGGAAAATGGATTGAGGAGGGGGATTTCTGTGAAAACCCGAGCGCTTTAAAGCAATTACCCCTTAAAAGCGAAAACCGCCCTCAAAAGGAGCCTCCCAATTTGGGGGTCGAAACTCGTGAATTTCGGAAAAGCGTCTACCATTTTGTATTCCTTGTGGAAAATGGATTGAGGAGGGGCTTCGTGAAAATCCGAGCCCTTGGAGCAATTGCCCTTGAAAGCGAAAACCGCCCTCAAAAGGAGCCTCGCCCAATTTGGGGGGTTGAAACGCCTGAATTTTGGAAAACTGTGAACCACTTTGGATTCCTTCTGGAAAATGGATTGAGGAGCAAATGCCCCATGAAAGAAAAAAATGAGATCAAAAGAAGCCTCGAGCAATTTGGGGGCCGAAACACGTGAATTTTGGAAAAGCATCTACCATTTTATATTCCATGTGGAAAATGGATTGAGGAGGGGGCTTCCCGTGCAAATCCGAGCCCTGTGGAGCAATTGCCCCTTGAAAGCGAAAAAACGCGCTCAAAAGGAGCCTCAAGAAATTTGGTGGGTGAAACGCCTGAATTTCAGAAAAGCGTCTACAATTTTGGATCCTTGTGGAAAATGGATGGAGCACGGGGATTTCCATGCAAATCGTCCCTGTGGAGCAAATGCCCCATGAAAACAAAAAAAAACTCACTCAAAAGGAGCCTCGAGCAATTTGGGGGCCGAAACACGTGAATTTGTGAAAAGCATCTACCATTTTATATTCCAAGTGGAAAATGGATTGAGGAGGGGGCTTCCGTGCAAATCCGAGCCTTGTGGAGCAATTGCCCCTTGAAAGCGAAAACCGCCCTCAAAAGGAGCCTCGCCCAATTTGGGTGGTCGAAACGCTCTGAATTTTGGAAAAGCGTCTACCACTTAGGATTCCTTGTGGAAAATGGATTGAGGAGGGGGGATTTTCCGAGCGCAAATCCGAGCCCCGTGGAGCAGTTACCCCTCAAAAGGGAAAAACTGCAGTCAAAACGAGCCTCGAGCTAAATGGGGGCCGAAACTCGTGAATTTCGGAAGAGCGTCTACCATTTTATATTCCATATGGAAATCGGATTGAGGAGGGGGCTTCCGTGCAAATCCGAGCCCTGTGGAGCAATTGCCCCTTGAAAGCGAAAAACCTCCCTTAAAGGGAACCTCGCCCAATTTGGGGGTCGAAACGCTTGAATTTTGGAAAAGCGTCTACCACTTAGGATTCCTTGTGGAAAATGGATTGAGGAGGGGGATTTCTTGTGCAAATCCGAGCCCTGTGGAGCAATTGCCCCTTGAAAGCGAAAAAAACCGCCTCAAAAGGAGCCTCGAGCAATTTGGGGGCCGAAACTCGTGAATTTTGGAAAAGCGTCTACCATTTTATATTCCTTGTGGAAAATGGATTGAGGAGGGGCTTCCGTGCAAATCCGACCCCTTTGGAGCAATGGCCCCTTGAAAGCGACAAACCGCCCTCAAAAGGAGCCTCGCCCAACTTGGAGGTCGAAACACTTGAGTTTCGGAAAAGCGTCTACCACTTACGAGTCCTTGTGGAAAATGGATTGAGGAGGGGGATTTCAGTGCAAATCCGAGCCCTGTGGAGCAATTACCCCTCAAAAGCGAAAAACCGCAGTCAAAACGAGCCTCGAGCAGTATGGGGGCCGAAACTCGTGAATTTCGGAAGAGCGTCTACCATTTTATATTCCATATGGAAATTGGATTGAGGAGGGGGCTTCCCGTGAAAATCCGAACCCCGTGTGGAGCAATTGCCCTTGGAAAGCGAAAAACCGCCCTCAAAAGGAGCCTCGCCCAATTTGGGGGTCGAAACCCTTGAATTTTGGAAAAGCGTCTACCATTTTCGATTCCTTGTGGAAAATGGATTGAGGAGGGGGATTTCAAGGCAAATCAAAGCCCTGTGGAGCAATTGCCCCATGAAAGCCTAAAAAAAAATCAGTCAAAACGAGCCTCGAGCAATTTGGGGGCCGAAACTCGTGAATTTTGGAAAAGCGTCTATACCATTTTATATTCCATATGGAAATTGGATTGAGGAGGGGGCTTCCCGTGCAAATCCGAGCCCTGTGGAGCAATTGCCCTTTGAAAGCGAAAAACCTCCCTCAAAACGAGCCTAGGCCAATTTGGGTGGTCGAAACGCTTGAGTTTCGGAAAAGCGTCTACCACTTAGGATTCCTTGTGGAAAATGGATTGAGGAGGGGGATTTCAGCGCAAATCCGAGCCCCGTGGAGCAATTGCCCCTTGAAAGCGAAAAACCGCCCTCAAAAGGAGCCTCGAGCAATTTGGGGGCCGAAACTCGTGAATTTCGGAAAAGCGTCTACCATTTTATATTCCATATGGAAAATGGATTGAGGAGGGGCTTCCGTGCAAATCCGAGAGCCCGTGGAGCAATTGCCCCTTGAAAGCGAAAAACCACCCTCAAAAGGAGCCTCGCCCAATTTGGGGGTCGAAACGAAACGCTTGAGTTTTGGAAAAGCGTCTACCACTTAGGATTCCTTGTGGAAAATGGATTGAGGAGGGGATTTCCGTGCAAACCCGAGCCCCGTGGAGCAATTACCCCTCAGAAGCGAAAAACCGCAGTCAAAACGAGCCTCGAGCAGTATGGGGGCCGAAACTCATGAATTCCGGAAGAGCGTCTACCATTTTATATTCCATATGGAAATTGGATTGAGGAGGAGGCTTCCCGTGCAAATCCGAGCCTCTTGGAGCAATTGCCCTTTGAAAGCGAAAAACCTCACTCAAAACGAGCCTCGGCCAATTTGGGTGGTCGAAACGCTGAAGTTTGGAAAAGCGTCTACCACTTAGGATTCCTTGTGGAAAATGGATTGAGGAGGGGATTTCGGTGCAAATCCGAGCCCGTGGAGCAAGAAAAAAAACCGATCAAAAGGAGCCTCGAGCAATTTGGGGGCCGAAACACGTGAATTTTGGAAAAGCATCTACCATTTTATATTCCATATGGAAATTGGATTGAGGAGGGGGCTTCCCGTGCAAATCCGAGCCCTGTGGAGCAATTGCCCCTTGAAAGCGACAAACCGCCCTCAAAAGGAGCCTCGCCCAATTTGGAGGTCGAAACGCTTGAGTTTCGGAAAAGCGTCTACCACTTAGGATTCCTTGTGGAAAATGGATTGAGGAGGCGGATTTCAGGGCAAATCCGAGCCCTGTGGAGAAATTACCCCCGATGAAAGCAAAAACCGCGGTCAAAAAACTCAAAAGGAGCCTCGAGCAATTTGGGGCCGAAACTCGTGAATTTTGGAAAAGCATCTACCATTTTATATTCCTTATGGAAATGGATTGAGGAGGGGCTTCCGTGCAAATCCGAGCCCCGTGGAGCAATTACCCTTTGAAATCGACAAACCGCCCTCAAGAAGAGCCTCTCCCAATTTGGAGGTCGAAACGCTTGTGAAGTTTTGGAAAAGCGTCTACCACTTTAGGATTCCTTGTGGAAAATGGATTGAGTAGGGGGCTTCCCGTGCAAATCCGAGCCCTGTGGAGCAATTGCCCCTTGAAAGCGACAAACCGCAGTCAAAACGAGCCTCGAGCAATATGGGGGCCGAAACTCGTGAATTTCGGAAGAGCGTCTACCATTTTATATTCCATATGGAAATTGGATTGAGGAGGGGGCTTCCCGTGCAAATCCGAGCCTTGTGGAGCAATTGCCCCTTGAAAGCGACAAACCGCCCTCAAAAGGAGCCTCGCCCAATTTGGGGGTCGAAACGCCTGAATTTTGGAAAAGCGTCTACCACTTAGGATTCCTTGTGGAAAATGGATTGAGGAGGGGATTTCGTGCAAATCCGAGCCCCGTGGAGCAATTGCCCCTCAAAAGCGAAAAAAAAGTCAAAAGGAGCCTCGAGCAGTATGGGGGCCGAAACTCGTGAATTCTGGAAGAGCGTCTACCATTTCATATTACATATGGAAATTGGATTGAGGAGGGGGCCTATCGTGCAAATCCGAGCCCTGTGGAGCAATTGCCCTTTGAAAGCGACAAACCGCCCTCAAGAGGAGCCTAGGCCAATTTGGGTGGTCGAAACGCTGAGTTTTGGAAAAGCGTCTACCACTTTGGATTCCTTGTGGAAAATGGATGAGGAGGGGATTGAGGAGCAAATGCCCATGTGGAAAATGGTGGAAATTGCCCCTGAAAAAAAAAAAAATGAGATCAAAAGAAGCCTCGAGCAATTTGGGGGCCGAAACACGTGAATTTTGGAAAAGCATCTACCATTTTATATTCCATGTGGAAAATGGATTGAGGAGGGGCTTCCCGTGCAAATCCGAGCCCTGTGGAGCAATTGCCCCTTGAAAGCGAAAAACCGCCCTCAAAAGGAGCCTCGCCCAATTTGGGGGTCGAAACGCTTGAAGTTTCGAAAAGCGTCTACCATTTTGGATTCCTTGTGGAAAATGGATTGGAGAGGGGGATTTCATGCAAATCCGAGCCCCGTGGAGCAATTGCCCCATGAAAGAAAAAAAAACTCACTCAAAAGGAGCCTCGAGCAATTTGGGGGCCGAAACACGTGTATTTTGGAAAAGCATCCACCATTTTATATTCTAAGTGGAAAATGGATTGAGGAGGGGCCTTCCCGTGCAAATCCGAGCCTTGTGGAACAATTGCCCCTTGAAAGCGACAAACCGCCCTCAAAAGGAGCCTCACCCAATTTGGGGGCCGAAACACGTGAATTTCGGAAAAGCATCTACCACTTAGGATTCCTTGTGGAAAATGGATTGAGGAGGGGATTTCGGTGTGCAAATCCGAGCCCCGTGGAGCAATTGCCCCTTGAAAGCGAAAAAACCCGCCCTCAAAAGGAGCCTCGAGCACTCTGGGGGCCGAAACTCGTGAATTTCGGAAGAGCGTCTACGATTTTGTATTCCATATGGAAATTGGATTGAGGAGGGGGCTTCCCGTGCAAATCCGAGCCCTGTGGAGCAATTGCCCCTTGAAAGCGACAAACCGCCCTCAAAAGGAGCCTCGCCCAATTTGGGGGTCGAAAAGCTTGAAGTTTGGAAAAAAGCGTCTACCATTTAGGATTCCTTGTGGAAAATGGATTGAGGAGGGGATTTCGGTGCGCAAATCCGAGCCCCCGTGGAGCAATTACCCCTTAAAAGCGAAAACCGCCCTCAAAAGGAGCCTCGCCCAATTTGGGGCCGAAAACGTGAATTCTGGAAGAGCGTCTACCATTTTATATTCCATATGGAAATTGGATTGAGGAGGGGGCTTCCCGTGAAAATCCGAGCCTTGTGGAGCAATTGCCCCTTGAAAGCGAAAACCGCCCTCAAAAGGAGCCTCGCCCAATTTGGGGGTCGAAACGCTTGAGTTTTGGAAAAGCGTCTACCACTTTGGATTCCTTGTGGAAAATGGATTGAGGAGGGGATTTCCAGTGCAAATCGAGCCTGTGGAGCAATTGCCCCTTGAAAGCGAAAAAAAAAGATCAAAACGAGCCTCGAGCAATTTGGGGGCCGAAACACGTGAATTTTGGAAAAGCATCTACCATTTTATACTCCTTGTGAAAAATGGATTGAGGAGGGGGTTCACGTGCAAATCCGAGCCCTGTGGAGCAATTGCCCCTTGAAAGCGAAAAAACGTGCTCAAAAGGAGCCTCGGGAAATTTGATGGCTGAAACGCCTGAATTTCAGAAAAGCGTCTACCACTTTGGATTCCTTGTGGAAAATGGATGGAGCACGGGGATTTCCATGCAAATCTTCCCTGTGGAGCAAATGCCCCATGAAAGCAAAAAAAAACGCACTCAAAAGGAGCCTCGAGCAATTTGGGGGCTGAAACACGTGAATTTTGGAAAAGCATCTACCATTTATATTCCAGTGGAAAATGGATTGAGGAGGGGCTTCCGTGCAAATCCGAGCCTATGGAGCAATTGCCCCTCGAAAGCGACAAATTGACCTCAAAAGGAGCCTCTCCCAATTTGGAGGTCGAAACCCTTGAGTTTCGGAAAGGCGTCTACCACTTAGGATTCCTTGTGGAAAATGGATTGAGGAGGGGGATTTCAGTGCAAATCCGAGCCCTGTGGAGCAATTACCCCTCAGAAGCGTAAAACCACAGTCAAAAGGAGCCTCGAGCAGTATGGGGGCCGAAACTCGTGAATTCCGGAAGAGCGTCTACCATTTCATATTCCTTATGGAAATTGGATTGAGGAGGGGGATTCCTGTGCAAATCCAAGCCCTGTGGAGCAATTGCCCTTCGAAAGCGAAAAACTCCCTCAAAAGCGTTATATTTGGTGGTAGACACTTTTCCGAAATTCACGCGTTTCGACCACCAAATTGGGCGAGGCTCCTTTTGAGGGCGGTTTGTCTCTTTCAAGGGGCAATTGCTCCACACGGCTCGGATTTGCACGGAAGCCCCCTCCTCAATCCATTTTCCACAAGGAATATAAAATGGTAGATGCTTTTCCAAAATTCACGTGTTTCGGCCCCCAAATTTCACGAGGCTCGTTTTGACTGCGGTTTTTCGCTTCTAAGGGGCAATTGCTCCACAGGGCTTGGATTTTCACGGGAATCCCCCTCCTCAATCAGTTTTCCACAAGGCCTAAGTGGTAGACGCTTTTCCGAATTTCAGGCGTTTCGACCCCTAAATTGGGCGAGGCTCCTTTTGAGGGCGGTTTGTCGCTTTCAAGGGGCAATTGCTCAAAGGGCCGGATTTTCACGAAATCCCCCTCCTCAATCCATTTTCCACAAGGAATCTAAGTGGTAGACGCTTTTTTGAAATTCAGGAGTTTCGACCCCCAAATTGGGCGAGGCTCCTTTTGAGGGCGGTTTGTCGCTTTCAAGGGGCAATTGCTCCACATGGCTCGGATTTGCACGGGAAGCCCCTTGCTCATTCCATTTTCCACAAGGAATATAAAATGGTTGATGCTTTTCCAAAATTCATGTGTTTCGGCCCCCAAATTCCTCGAGGCTCCTTTTGAGGGCGGTTTGTCGCTTTCAAGGGGCAATTGCTCCATGGGGCTTGGATTTTCACGGGAATCCCCCTCCTCAATCCATTTTCCACAAGGAATCCAAAGTGTTTGCCGTTTTTCCGAAATTCAGGCGTTTCGACCCCCAAATTGGGTGAGGCTCCTTTTGAGGGCGGTTGGTCGCTTTCAAGGGGCAATTGCTCCACAGGGCTCGGATTTGCACCGCAAGCCCCCTCCTCAATCCATTTTCCACAAGGAATCCTAAGTGGTAGACGCTTTTCCGAAATTCAGGCGTTTCGGCCACCAAATTTCTCGAGGCTCCTTTTGAGCGCGTTTTTCGACTTCAAGGGGCAATTGCTCCACAGGGCTCGGATTTGCACGAGAAACCCCCTCCTCAATCCATTTTCCACAAGGAATATAAAATGGTATATGCTTTTCCAACATTCACGTGTTTCGGCCCCCAAATTGCTCGAGGCTCCTTTTGAGTGCCTTTTTTTTTGCTTTCATGGTGCATTTGCTCCACAGGGATCGGATTTGCACGGAAATCCCCGTGCTCCATCCATTTTCCACAAGGAATCCAAAGTGGTAGACGCTTTTCCGAAATTCAGGCGTTTCGACCCCCAAATTGGGTGAGGCTCCTTTTGACGGCGGTTGCTCGTTTTCAAGGGCCAATTGCTCCACAGGGCTCGGATTTGCACGGGAAGGCCCCTCCTCAATCCATTTTCCGTAAGGAATATAAAATGGTATATCCTTTTCCAAAATTCACGCTTTTCGGCCCTCAAATTGCTCGAGGCTCGTTTTGACTGCGGTTTTTCGCATCTAAGGGGCAATTGCTCCACAGGGCTTGGATTTTCATGGGAATCCCCCTCCTCAATCAGTTTTCCACAAGGAATCCTAAGTGGAAGATGCTTTTCCGAAATTCAGGCGTTTCGACCCCCAAATTGGGCGAGGCTCCTTTTGAGGGCGGTTTGTCGCTTTCAAGGGGCAATTGCTCCCAGACGGTTCGGATTTGCACGGAAGCCCTCCTCATTCCATTTTCCACAAGGAATATAAAATGGTTGATGCTTTTCCAAAATTCATGTGTTTCGGCCCCAAATTCCTCGAGACTCCTTTTGAGGGCGGTTTGTCGCTTTCAAGGGTAAATTGCTCCACGGGGCTCGGATTTTCACAGAAATCCCCCTCCTCAATCCATTTTCCACAAGGAATCCAAAGTGGTTGACAGTTTTCCGAAATCAGAGTTTTGACCCCCAAATTGGGCGAGGATCCTTTTGAGGGCGGTTTGTCACTTTCAAGGGGCGATTGCTCCACGGGGCTCGAATTTGCACGAGAAACCCCCTCCTCAATCCATTTTCCATTTGAATATAAAATGGTAGATGCTTTTCCAACATTCACGTGTTTCGGCCCCCAAATTGCTCGAGGCTCCTTTTGAGTGCGTTTTTTTGCTTTCATGGGGCATTTGCTCCACGGGGATCAGATTTGCACGGAAATTCCCGTGCTCCATCCATTTTCCACAAGGAATCCAAAATGGTAGATGCTTTTCCAAAATTCGAGGCGTTTAGACCCCCAAATTGGGTAAGGCTCCTTTTAACGGCGATTGCTCGTGTTCAAGGGGCAATTGCTCCACGGGGCTCGGATTTGCACGGGGAGGCCCCTCCGAATCCATTTTCCGAAGGAATATAAAATTGTAGATCCTTTTACAAAATTCACGCTTTTCGCCCCTCAAATTGCTCGAGGCTCGTTTTGACTGCGGTTTTTCGCTTCTAAGGGGCAATTGCTCCACAGGGCTTGGATTTTCACGGGAATCCCCCTCCTCAATCAGTTTTCCACAAGGAATCCTAAGTGGAAGACGCTTTTCCAAAATTCAGGCGTTTCAACCCCAAATTGGGCGAGGCTCCTGTTGAGGGCAGTTTGTCGCTTTCAAGGGGCAATTGCTCCACAGGGCTCGGATTTGCATGCGAAGTGATGAGGACATAGGAGGCGGCATGACCAAGGCAACAAACTTGGAGGACATACGAGGTCTTGGAGGCCCAATGACAAGAGCAAAAGCTAAAAAGGCTAAAGAGGCCCTAAATCTCTTGGTGACCACCTTACTTGAGACAAGCCCAAGTCTAAAGGAAGAAGAGGCCGAAGAAGAATAAGCCTCAATGGATATACATGAAGGCTTCAATTTACTTGGCCCAAATTCTGCACTTAGTTTTATCTTTCAGTCATTTAGTTAAACTTTTGTAATAAGGCTTATTGGGCTCGCTTATTGGGCTTTGTGTGTAAGCAGATTTAGGTTAAACTTAATATGGGTGTTGTCCACTATATAAGGGAACACCATAGCTTTTGGGACGACAGATAATTTGAATGAAGAGTTAACCTTTTTGGAATTGAGAGACAGTTTTTCATTCGAAATTTCTTTTTGAGAATCTCTGAACTTATCAAGGGCATCTTGATCCTTGTGCGTTCGAAAGCGAACTTTCACCTCGCTTTAGAACGACCCAATTCCGAGGTGCGTAGCGTGAGATACGTTCGGTTTTTCTCGGCGCGTTGCGAGGCTGAATTTCTGGTGCGAAATTCCTTTCCTAATTGATCCAATCATCCTTTTTCTTTCGGGGATCATATCACGAAGCCCCCTCCCCAATCCATTTTTCACTAGGAATATAAAATGGTAGATGCTTTTCCAAATTTTACTTGTTTCGGCCCCCAAATTGCTCGAGGCTCCTTTTAAGCTCGTTTTTTCCCTTTCATGGGGCATTTACACAACAAGGATCGAATTTGCACGGAAATCCCCCTGCTCAATCCATTTTCCAGAGGGAATCCAAAGTGGTTGAGTGTTTTCCGAAATTCAGGCGTTTCGACCCCCAAATTGGGCGAGGCTCCTTTTGATGGCGGTTTGTCGCTTTCAAGGTGAAATTGCTCCAAAGGGCTCGGATTTTCACAGAAATCCCCCTCCTCAATTCATTTTCCACAAGGAATCTTAAGTGCTAGACGCTTTTCCGAAATTCAGGCGTTTCGACCCCCAAATTGTTCGACGCTCCTTTTGAGGGCGGTTTGTCGCTTTCAAGGGGAAATTGCTCCAAAGGGCTCGGATTTTCAAAGAAATCCCCTCCTCAATCCATTTCCCACAAGGAATCCTAAGTGGTAGAAGCTTTTCCGAAATTCAGGCGTTTCGACCCCCAAATTGGGCGAGGCTCCTTTTGAGGGCGGTTTGTCGCTTTCAAGGGGAAATTGCTCCACAGGGCTCGGATTTGCACGGGAAGCCCCCTCCTCAATCCATTTTCCACAAGGAATATAAAATGGTAGATGCTTTTTCAAAATTCACGTGTTTTGGCCCCCAAATTGCTCGAGACTCCTTTTGAGGGCGGTTTGTCTCTTTTAAGGGGCAATTGCTGCACAGGGCTTGGAATTTCACGGGAATCCCCCTCCTCAATCAGTTTTCCACAAGGAATCCTAAGTGGTAGACGCTTTTCCGAAATTCAGGCGTTTCGACCCCCAAATTGGGCGAGGCAATTTTTGAAGGCGGTTGCTCGCTTTCAAGGGGCAATTGCTCCACAGGGCTCGGATTTGCATGGGAAGCCCCTCCTCATTCCATTTTCCACAAGGAATATAAAATGGTTAATGCTTTTCCAACATTCACGTGTTTCGGCCCCCAAATTGCTTTAGACTCGTTTTGACTACGGTTTTTCGCTTCTAAGGGGCAATTGTTCCACAGGGCTCGGATTTACACGGAAATCCCCTTCCTCAATCCATTTACCATAAGGAATCCTATGTGGTAGACACTTTTCCGAAATTCACGCGTTTCGACCACCAAATTGGGCGAGGCTCCTTTTGACGGCGGTTGCTCGCTTTCAAGGGGCAATTGCTCCATAGGGCTCGGATTTGCAGGGGAAGCCCCCTCCTCAATCAATTTTCCACAAGGAATATAAAATGGTAGATGCTTTTCCAAAATTCACGTGTTTTGGCCCCCAAATTGCTCGAGGCTCGTTTTGATTTGCGGTTTTCGCTTCTAAGGGGCAATTGCTCCACGGGGCTCGATTTTCACGGGAATCCCCCTCCTCAATCAATTTTGCACAAGGAATCCTAAGTGGTAGACGCTTTTCCGAAATTCAGGCGTTTCGACCCCCAAATTGGGCGAGGCTCCTTTTGAGGGCGGTTTGTCGCGTTCAAGGGGCAATTGCTCCACGGGGCTCGGATTTGCACGGGATGGCCCCTCCTCAATCCATTTTCAAAAGGAATATAAAATGGTAGATGCTTTTTCAAAATTCACGTGTTTTGGCCCCCAAATTGCTCGAGACTCTTTTGAGGGCGGTTTGTCTACTTTTAAGGGGTAATTGCTCCACAGGCTTGGATTTTCACGGGAATCCCCCTCCTCAATCAGTTTTCCACAAGGAATCCTAAGTGGTAGACACTTTTCCGAAATTCAGGCGTTTCGACCCCCAAATTGGGCGAGGCAATTTTTGACGGCGGTTGCTCGCTTTCAAGGGGCAATTGCTCCACAAGGCTCGGATTTGCACGGGAAGCCCCCTCCTCATTCCATTTTCCACAAGGAATATAAAATGGTTAATGCTTTTCCAACATTCACGTGTTTCGGCCCCCAAATTGCTTTAGACTCGTTTTGACTGCGGTTTTTCGCTTCTAAGGGGCAATTGTTCCACAGGGCTCGGATTTACACGGAAATCCCTTCCTCAATCCATTTTCCACAAGGAATCCTATGTGGTAGACACTTTTCCGAAATTCACGCGTTTCGACCACCAAATTGGGCGAGGCTGTTTTTGACGGCGGTTGCTCGCTTTCAAGGGGCAATTGCTCCACAGGGCTCGGATTTGCACGGGAAGCCCCCCTCCTCAATCAATTTTCCACAAGGAATATAAAATGGTAGATGCTTTTCCAAACTTCACGTGTTTTGGCCCCCAAATTGCTCGAGGCTCGTTTTGACTGCGGTTTTTCGCTTCTAAGGGGCAATTGCTCCACAGGGCTTGGATTTTCACGGGAATCCCCCTCCTCAATCAGTTTTGCACAAGGAATCCTAAGTGGTAGAGGCTTTTCCGAAATTAAGGCGTTTCGACCCCCCAATTGGGCGACCTCCTTTTGAGGGCGGTTTGTCGCTTTCAAGGGGCAATTGCTCCACAGGGCTCGGATTTGCACGGGATTGCCCCTCCTCAATCCATTTTAAACAAGGAATATAAAATGGTAGATGCTTTTCCAAAATTCACGTGTTTGGCCCCCAAATTGCTCGAGGATCGTTTTGAGGGCGGTTTGTC